>VDFB02281492.1:267164590-268611957 GCA_007258455.2 Sequoia sempervirens
GTGTCAATGTTTTTTGGGGAAGACAATCCAAGATGGCCCAAATCTTCTCTTGATCAACTTGTCCTTTGAGCATTGATAATGCGACTTGAATACAAAATTTAGTCTTCCCAAATTCACACTTGGACTCTTTGGCAAATAGTGCTTGTGTCTCTAGAATGCCCAAAATTTCATCCAAATGTCTCAAATGTTCCTCTTGGGTCTTGTTGTAAATGAGTGTGTTGTCAAAGAAAATTAGAACAAACTTCCTCAACTACTTAAATTGAAAGGTGGTTGGTGCATTAGTCAAGCCAAATGCATGAATAGAAACTTGTAGTGTCCATAATGACACTTGAAAGTTGTCTTATGAATATCTTCATCATGAACTCTAATTTGATGGTATCTCGATCTAAGGTCTATTTTCAAAAAATAGACCGCACCATGTTTTGATCAACTCATGGATCTTGGGAATTGGGTATTAGTTTCTGATCATCTTTTTGTTTAGAGCCTTGTAGTCAATGTAAATTCTCATGATCCCATCTTTTTTCTTTACTAAAACTTACTGATGAAGCAAATGGGCTCGACCTAGGTCTAGTATGACCCATATCAAGAAGCTCTTTAATAGCCTTCTCTATCTCTTCTTTATGCCTTCTAAGATAACGATAAAGAGTAGTTCCTGGAGTATGTTGCTAAAAACCTTATTGTCCTTATCTAGTAGAGATTGGACATCCACGTGATGACTTCTTGTCATTTGGGGACTCTGTAGTGGTTACCAAGTATGGGGCTGCCCATGCAACTTGCCCATGACGATAAGTTCTCTCCATCCTTTTGGCTGGAACAACTGTTGGCACTCCATTTTTCATTCCACAAAGTACTACTTCACTTAAGTTCCATGGTTTGGAAGTTTTGTGTGATTTCTCCCAAAAAATGCGGCCATTGCACTCCCCAAACCACATCTATATCTCCTATGTTGACAATATAGAAGTCATCATATATTTCATTTTTTCAAGGTGAGACTCATTTGAGAAACCTTACTTGTGCATTGGATGGTGAAGCCATTGACAACCATCGCGTTGAACCCTTTGAACTTTTCAATTTTAAGACATATTTTTGCCACAAGCCCCTCGTTAATGAAGTTGTGAGTAGCTCCAGTATCAATGAGCACAATGATGCTCCTTGTTCACACAAAACTCGATGGACTTTGAAAGGGTTATACTTTGGAGTTCTAGAAAGTTTGGCAAGGGTACTTCCTGAAGTATCTTCTTCCTCCTGAACCTCCTACACTGGCTCTTCTCCTTCACTCTTCAGCTCAAGTTCTTCGGTTCTAGAATCCTCATCTGAAACCACCTCAATGTAATGCACTTGTCCCTTTCCGAGGCATCTATGGTTAGGTGCTCATGGTTCTTTGCAAGTGAAGCAAAGCTTTTTTCTCCTCAATTTATTTTTGGGTTCCTCATTTCTTGAAGGAAAATTCTTGGGCTGATTGAAACTCTTATAGAAAGGTTTCTTTGGAGGAAACTTCTTCATCTAGAATTTACTCTTTAGAATAGAAGTCTCAAGTTCCAAGGACCTCTTGATTGTCTTCTGCGGTGATGGAGGTCCGAAAGCTTTGATCAAAACCTAGGATGAGGCTTTTTTAAATTCTGAGCAAGAGGAGCATATTTAGGATTCTTATTTTGCTGATGATACATAGGGGGATGCAACTAGTGAGTACAGCAGATTCAAAGGAAAGTGCAGAAGAGAAACTAATTTTTAGGATGCATCCGAGATCTTGCACCTCTTCTATGTCTCTTTTGAATGGACATCACCCCCTTTTGCACTTCTTGTTAATTTCAATGATTTTAATGAACTCCTTTGGATAAAGAGACATCTTCCTGGCTGAATCCTAGTTGACAATTGTTTAGTTGGCCTGTATTTCTTGAATTCCTCAGAAAAGATATAATGGCAAATAAGCTGAAAACTATAGTTACAAGGAGACTACTAGTCCTCGTATGGGGAGGGGGATGCCAATCAAATTAGGGTAGATGTGTAAATGACTAATGAGACAGCCATATTATAAATGTAGTCACCAGAAATTTTGGGTACAGGGACAGTTATGGGGATGGGTACGTAGTCCATATTCCTATAGTGGAGTTTCTTGGCAGCTATGCTGAGAACTATCTGTATCTCTTCACTGATGTCAGCATTTATCAGTTCTGCACTGATATTGATTTTGAGACAGCATTACCTTTTCAGTGTTGACTGCCATAAATATCATCTCTTTGTGTGTTGATCAAGTCCATCGAAGTGATCTGTTGTGTTAATGTGTTGCAAGTACATTAACTTTCCAGTACCAGTGTTCAGTTTTTGTGGCAACTTTGATAGGAGGAGAGAATTTTGATCTAGCTTTGAGTACGGGTACATTTAATTGTTTTTTGTTGATTTTTCAAGTTACATAGACACCAATGACTTACCAGTTGAATATTTTTTGTAAAATGCTATGATTTGTTTTTTTTTATAATTTCAGGGTTGATTATTTATTGAATAAAAAATACTACTGTTACACTTAACCAACAACTCAAGGGATGTTGATTGTTATGATGAATGGATTTGGCTGTTGGTTCTGTAAGGGATGGCAGCGGCAAATAATTAAATTGATTAGGCAGTGGTTCCAATTTCCAAGATAATGGTGACAAGAAATTGGGTAATTGTGCCATGAGTAGTGGCATGATTTGGCCATTCCTTGTAATTATGAAGTAGATGATTATCTTAACAGTTCCACATTGGTGGCAAGAATTTACCTGACTTTTTCATGATCTGGCCAACATTCCTTTACAGGGTTGGTTGTAGAATGATTAATTTCATGAGTAGTGGCATGATTTGACCATTCCATAGTAATTATGAAGTAGATGATTAGCTAACAGTATCTGAAGGAGGTGGCAGGAATTTACGCAACATTTTCATGATCTGGCCAACATTCCTCTATGGGATTGGTTGTGGAATGATTAAATTAATCAGCCAGAGTTCCTGCAAGGATCAAAAGTTATGTGAAGATGGCATTAAAATTTCACTATTCTACAATGATGATGGCATACAGGTGATAACTGATTTATAGGATAGTGCTTCTAGATGACTTTTAAACTGACAATATTTTTAGGAATGGTTGTTATGATAGAGGAGATATTAGTCAGCAATCTCACAAGAATGTTGGCAAGCCCCTAGGGATGGTGGCATGATGTGGTCAATAGTGTTGTTGTAAGGAGATGGTGACATGACGTAGCAATCCCAGAAGGGAATGATAAGTGATATTAAAAGATGCATTTAATGGAAATAAGAATCTTGTATTGTAGTTGTGAAAATTATATGTTTATATTTATTGCTATTTAATGAATAAAAGCTGGTAGGAGGACTTGGTTGTTGTCTCAATATCTTGATGCCTTATGGCAATGAATGTCAAGGGGTATGCATGCATAGGAGGTGGTTTGGTGATGGTCTCCACTCATGAAAAAATTATCATCTTTTTGTTGTTGACTTGTCTGAAACATGTGGGGAAGTGCATAGAATTGTGGCCTTAATTTCATGGTTGTGCAAAGGTATTGTTGAGACAGTTTACTATTATAGACATGTATCTCCTCTATTGAGAATGCATACATTGTATTGTCATGTATCTCCTCTATTAGAGACAGGATCACGGATTCTATAAAGGGTCTACCAACCTGCCTAGGCATAACTAGTAGGTCTTGAGCATTTCCCAAATCCCCCAAGATGTAAACATATATGGGGTCTACAAACTTCCTTCAAAAGAAAAATGCTGAAGAAAGACAGTAAATCATTGCAAACTACGAGTAGCTCCACCAAATCATTAAAAATATTAAGAAAGTATAATAAAATCTACAGGCCTAATCATTAAAAATATCGACAAAGTATAACTAAATCTACAGGCCGAGAATGACCAAACAATAAATGACAGGAATTTTTTTGAGAAGAAGTTTGCACTGTGAGGCACACATATAGACAATTTTATGTTCCATACGGACACATTCTAACCTTTAAATCCTCCACCTTTGTCCTTTCTGTCCTTATGTTACTTGCCTGTCAAAATACTGTTCCTAGAATTTTTGGGGTACTTCTAGGCATCCACTTTTCACACTACTGCACTTTCTGTTCCCCATATGGCATCCCCATTCCGCACTCCTGCATTTTCCATCCCCCATATAAGGGGGCTTAGTGGAATATATATTGTATATGTGTGTGAGTATTCACACACATGCAAACAATCACATTTGATTGGTCAATAAGGGTTTATTGGCTTACGCCCATGTAACACAAATAGCGGACTGGTCTCCATGTATGCATAATGTGCACTTTTAGCTGCATTAAGGCAGCACGAGCTTTCCAAAAGGTTCCCGATGGGCATTGAGCCTGGGTTTTCATTGTGATATTTCTTCTCCTTTACCACTTTGTGTGCTTTGACTTGTGTGTCTGTGCATGCATGTGCTCTGTGTGTTTTGACTTGTGTGTGTGTGGCATAAGAGAAGGTAGCATTTTTAGAGAGAAGTATCTTCTTGCAAGGAAAAGAGTGTAAAATAGCTCAAATATTTTAGAAGTACAACCATCATTTTTTATTTATTTATTGCACAAAAAGTTTTTAGCTATTGGAATCTATATTTAAAGAAGTAACTTTTTTTCTTCTATAGGATGGGCATATATGAATAGGAGATACACAAATAGATTATTCTAGGAAAATCTCTTAAAAAAGGAAGTTTCTTTCAAGAGTTTTTCCTACTTTTGAGTGCTAGAATGTTTTGAAGTTATTGATTGACATGCTCAAATACACACCTATAGATACATTACATATCCCATGGCCTGGATACTGAAAATGGTGTGCTATGCAAAGCAGAGATTTTGAACATTAATGAAATATTATTTGAATTTTTTAAATTTTGGGTCAATATCAAAAATGTTCTTTCCATTGAATTTGTTCTGTATCTAATAAAGTCATTTGTTTTTGATTGTTCAGGTTACTTTCTAATCAGATTATGCTTGACCACATTCTTTTTTGGTGTTTATCTTTTCATGTTGGGATATAAATGTTCTTGTTTGAATGAGCATTGCAAGCACTGCAAAATTCACATGATAGATAAATATATTCTTCTGAGATTGGAGAAAATTTTTAGTTTCCTTGTCATTTTCAGCCATTTCTCTTTCTGGCGGAATTTCTTTGGTCTGATTGTTGTCTATTGGAAATGGTCAATGCTTTCATGTTTCTGTTTCTTTTTTGTGTCCATGTTCTTCCCAGTTACCATGGACAGCTTATTTATTTTAAAAGCAGACTGGAAATATGATGAATGGATGACCTGATTTAAGTGATATTTAAAAGGAACATTGTTCTAACTGTTAATATTTCTCTCCAGGATTGGCTTTCCATCCTATTGATGGGATTTTGCAGGCTGTTCCCCACGTGATTGTTCTGTTTATAATGCCAGTACACTTTTTCACTCACGAGGTTCTTCTATTTTGTGAGGGAGTTTGGACAACTAACATTCATGACTGCATACATGGTAAGGTTTGGCCAATTATGGGGGCTGGTTATCACACTATCCATCATACAACATACCGACACAATTATGGTCACTACACAATTTGGATGGACTGGATGTTTGGAACACTTCGTGATCCAATTCTTGATGCAAAGAACTTGAAGGAAATGTGATGCCTGGCAGTCCTATATATGAATGGGGACTGATTGTGTCTCGGTTGTGTTGATTGTAGTACAAAAAAATTGTATGTAGTTGACACTTCAAAGAGATGCAGTTCTCCTCAAAGAAGAATGATTTGGGAACAATGTATTGCACATTCTCAAGTTTTGGTTCAAATATGTTAATGGTGACAAAATTATCCCTGGACATAAATTTAAAATTTGTATCATGAGTCGGGACAATCTAGTGGTAGATTTGTACATTGGGCTAAATTTGGTCCAATTTATTCTGAAAGACATTGCTATTATTTTCTGTTTAAATTTAAAATTAATTTTGTATCATTTTACTAAAATATGTATATATGCTTTTAAAAATATCTGCATGCTTGCATGTATGAGGCTACATAATACACGTTGCTACTTATTTGTGAGAAGTTTTTGCCAATGTCTTCTTGTGGGATGATAAAATTTCCAAAGCAATGGCTGTAGATGTTTGAAATGTAGCTTGAAAGCATAAAAAATAATACATATTAAGCATATAGGGTGATATTGCATGAGTGGCTAGAAAATCTCATAGAAGTTCAACTAGCTATTTTATCAAACCTTCAAATTTGGTCTAGTAGGAAAGACATTTTTCCTCAAGTGGCATATTCATGTCAAAAATAGACATCCAAATCATTAATCTAAAAGAGTGGCATATTGTTAGAACATAATGTTATTAGGGGTCATACCCTTATAACATTCATATATTCTTCTAATACAAGGTTATAAAACTATATATATTATATGCTTATTATATTAAACTATTATTGTAATATTTAATAGTCATCTTAGTTGTTAGTTAGTTGCTAGTTTACTTTTAGTTAACTTAGTTTGCTTTAATTAGTTTTAGCAACTTTCAGTGTATTGTTATTATTCATTTTAGTTCACGGTCTTGTAATTTATTATATAAGGAGTATTCCTCACCTTTGTTTAATAACGAATAACTATAATCAATTACCATTTCATATTAAGCATATCCCATTTGAAATAATTATAGTCTAATAATTAGATTATAGATTATTTATGAATGGGGGTTGGTGAATAGGTGCGACTAATATCCTTTCACGTATTATGTCACCCTTTTTCCTATATTTAAGGAGGTTCTCTCTCACGTGAGAGATGAGGGAATTTAGAGATTATATAGTGAACTATATCACTATGCACATGAGGTATTATTGGCCATGTGGAAGTATGGAGAAGTGTTCCCCAAGTTCGATCTATATTATGATAGACCATTATTGTAAGTGTTTTAATAAAATGATGTTTTATGGGGTTTTTTACCCAAAAGGGTTTGCCCATGTATATTTTGTGTAATGTGTAAAATTTATGCTTATATGATTCTCTTTTTATTTATTTTTATATCTTGTTTATAATGATTAGTATCCTAAGATCCCGATTTCTAATATGGTATTAGAGCTTGTTAGGCTATACTAATAGTTTTTATAGGTTTTATTAGAAAAAAATGTAGAACTTGATGGGAAACCTCCTTATACTCAATCAACACATATGCAAGACCATTTGTGCAATATATCTGGTGATATCTTCAAGAATTTCTCATACCTTTTTTCCTAACATATTTATATAGCATAAAGTTGTTATTGTCATCTATTTGATTATTAAGTGATGTATGATATTTATTGTTTAATATTATATGCCATTATTAATTCAAGATTATTCTATTATTCTATTATATATGTTAAAATTCAATTAATTTTTATGGCATACGACAAATTCATCGCGAGCAATTCACTCAAGGAAAATAATTCACCACGACAAGGAAAATTCACCGCAAGTAAAATTCACTGCAGCGGAAAAAACATATATTAAAAACTGTTAATGCAGTTAATTTTTTGCGCAGTGAATTCCTGACGGTGAATTTTACTTGACAGTGAATATTCCCTGGTAGTGAATTGTTGACAGTGAATTTTCCCTAGAACCAATTTTTATATATAATTTATATCTATTTATAATTCTAAATATCTTCTTACTTCTCTCTACACAACACTGGTACTCCATGTAGTTTTTTATTTCTTATTCATTCTTACTCTCTCCATATACCTTCGGCCATTCATTTTTTTCCTGGACCACATGTTAGTTTTGGGAAGGTCGGTCGTGTCCTTTCATTTTTTCTCTCCATATACCTTCGGCCATTCATTTTTTTCCTGGACCAAATGTTAGTTTTGGGAAGGTCGTGTCCTTTCATTTTTTTGATCAAGCCTTATTTTTAAAATGATTCAAAGGACATATCATTTAATAATGAATTCCTTAGAAGTTTACGTGTGAAGGTCGAAGTCTTGTCAGATACTTTGCCCCCGGGGAAACTGCTGGAGAGCCTCGATCACATGTCCAACATGTTTGCTATTTCCCTAAGCTCTCTGCAAGAAATGTTTTTAAGAAACTAAATGAACAATCATCTCTTCATCTAAGTGCCTGGCCAACCTATGAAGACATCAAAGCAATCGAACTAGGCATCCCGTCCAGCATGTCTTTCATGCAAGGAAGCTTAGCTTTAATCAAATGAACAGTTCCCATAAAATTGGTGTCCGTCATGGACCACCAATCGACTGATCGACCCCCACTTCATATACTTGTCAGTTCGTTCCAAGTTACCCGGTGCCTATGTTCATATCCTTGACAGCGAACATTGTTCTGGTTGATAGTGGATGGATGCTTATTTCCATGCAATTTTGAGCATCCTCTATGAACAGGAGCATCACGAATTACTCAATATTTTTCCTTGTTCCTCTCAGCAAAGGTCAAATGGTTGATGGTTGAAACAAAAAACGAGCAAGAAACTTCCACAAACTTGCAGTGACCTCTCATTCCATACACCACATAGACTACCATCTATAACGCTCTCCATGTTTCCAACCGCTTGACTCGGTCCTCCTTCCCACGCAGCAGCAGCTTCCACACCTTAACTTGATGAATGAAATGGTGGTTACTTAGTCGACTGGTAACTTCCAAATTCCATTCTATTCATGGGAAACGGTAGTGCTCCCAATGGGGCAAACGTGAAGATGTTAAGAAATGACGTTCCTTTACGAGGAATGTGCCATTGGTTTTAAATTTTCTTAACTCTTATCTCGTATAGAACTTCTTTTAACCTCACACCTGAGCACTTTCAAACTAATTCATGCATCTTTGCATTAGAAAATATAATATTTTAGGAGCTACAAGTCATTGCTCATCTGCTCACCTTTTACATTGTTTTGAATTTTACTTTCTTTACATATTACAAACTCACTTCTTAAGCTTTTGAAGTCAAATGATTACTCTAAGCTCACACCACACCATTGATCACTTAGAAATGATAGATAAAACTTACAGGCCTTTGATGGGAGGCATGGGAAGAGACATCAATCATTTGTCCATGCCAAGACTTGAACTCTTGATTGCATGGTCTATGTGAGGCTGCGAGTGTGCAATGCTATCTAATTGAAGTCCCTAACATGTCATAAGCTTTGTTTTCTCTATGAATTGAATAGGATGCCTTTGACTAACTCCCACATGAAGCTTGCTGCTTTTTCCGTCATCATTCATTTTGTTTGTTATTTTTATATTCATCAAACACCTTCGTTAACTAGTCTATTTTATATACCTTCCATAGGAAACACTATAGGCATCCTTCATAGTATTAAGATTGATTTTATGCCTTATCTTTTTTAATGAGCTTAATCAATTGAATCTTATTCTTCACTTGGATTTAGGGATGCATCTAAGAGATTTTTCTTTTTTATTGGTAATTTTGTAAATTCTAAGCAAATCCAACAACAAAATGAACTTTGCATCATCATTTTTTTAAAATTATTTCTCAACACTATCAAATTCATACATATATTGACAAACTGAAGTTCTTGATGCACATTAAAATCATAAGGCACTTGATTGAAATTTGTAAACTTGTGTCATTGTAATCCATAATCATAGTGGCATGACATTTTTATTTGGAAACAAAATATGCAACACCTTTACTGTATTTTTATTACATGAAAAACACATGTGATGTGCCATTTAGTCATAAAGTTATTAGAGATGGCTAAGTGTTTGAACACTAAACTCTCATATCCTAAATAATTTATGATAATATCATGTATCATATAAAAGGTTAAGGTATATCATATCAAACTAGATATATATTGACTTAGTTTCTGAGTCCCAAATTTAAAACGTTATTATCTCTAGAGGATATTTATTATAATAGTGAACTTAATTCAAGGTTAACTTACAAATATGCATGCCCTTTGTACTATAGATAAGTATTAAATTATAGGTAACCTTGAATTTATCAAAGAATCCAACTTGTCTATCATATAAATGGTCAAGAGCATACTTTGGACTAATTAGTTAAATGTGTATATTTGACTAAATTAAGACTTCAAAGAATGAACAAGGAAATAGTCCTGAGCATATTTAAATAAGATATTCTTGCAAGGTAAATCTTCAAGATTTATTAAGGGTATTGATCAATAGTTACTTATGTTTTCTTATAGACATATGATAATGTCTCCTAAGGTGTTATCTATTTAGTGACAAGAAGATTTGTGTTCTATGTTACATCTGATCCATTTTTCTTAACCATAATATTATGAACAATAAACATATTATATTGGTCAATATAATGGGTGGCTATCGCCCTAATAAACTATTTGAGGAGCAAACCTGGAAAGGATAGCTCACTCATTGCTTTTTTTTTTTGGATAATTACTATATGATTAGTAGCATGACTATCTCTTATCCTTGATAGAAAAATGACAAATTATTCATATTTATGTTCATGCAAATCTCTTATGATCTCCTAACTAATGATCATTAGAATTATTTATTTATTTATTTATGTGCAATACTATATACTCATTAGCAATTGAAAAATGCATATTAAAAAAAAATTCTACACCAAGAATCAAATTTATTTTATTATTGTGTTACTGACTGTTGATGATTCCATTTATAGGAAATCTACCATAGATTATGTCTTCAAAATAAATGGTGTAGACTCTCTTATATGGATGGCCTAATATTTTTAAGAAATGCATCTTCTATGATTTTTAATCAAAGCCCAAAATACAAAAGTTACTCTTGAAAAATCAATGTGGCCTTGAAGATTTATGGAAGAGTTTCAACTGGATATTTGTAAAAGTACCACCTTACTATATGATATTTGGGAGTTATTTTACTCTTACCAAAGAATCTCGTTTTTTCAAAGAGAAAAATCCATATTGAAGATCATGGGCATCTGACTCAAGAAAAAGAGTATTCCATCATTAAAGTTATAGTCAAGTTAAAGTATTTTATCATAAAAATTCTCTCCAATTCTATTCGAACAAATATATGCTATGAGCAAGAAGAAAAATATTGAAATATTAGCCATTACTTATCAAAATCTTTGTGCAATGATTGGCTTTAGGTGATGCCATTGAGGGGGAGAGTGCATAACACCACCTCATGGGTAAATCCTAGATGTAAGACCTAACAAGCATAATATAAGACCTATAGGCATTATATGCTCCAAATTTAGATAAATGCTTGGCCTTAGGTGATGCCATTGAGGGGAGTGTGCATGCCAATGCCACCATCTAGTGGCTAAATCCTATATGTATAAGTCCTATAGACATATGTTAAAGTTCTCTCTATAAATCTTTCGCTTATAAAAGCTTGTATTAAGTCCTACAGGCACATTGTATTAAGTCATACAAGCACTATGTAATGAACTTGAGGTGAGGCTGATTTGAGGAGGCCCAGGCTCCAATAAAAATCTTTATAAGACCTCAATATAGCATCAGTTTTAAAAACATTGGGATTATAAATTATGACAAGATGAATTTCATGTAGTCCAGAATGCATGGCTTTCATTTTGGCATATATTTGTGTCCTTATTAATCACTCTCAAAGAAGACCTACGTTACCAGGGTACTCTATTTTTTCTTTTATGGAAATTGACATGTGACACCCCCTATTAAGATTAAGGGAGAGTGTTAGAACATATTGTTATTAGGGGTCATACCTTTATAACATTTATATATTGTTCTAATATAAGGTTATAAAACCTTATGTATTATATGCTTAAGCATATCCCATTTAGAATAATTATTATATATTATATGCTAAGCATATCCCATTTAGTAGCTGAACAATAATTATACATTTTTTGTTGGTAGTGAAATGTAGCAGCCAAGAGTGTACTGATAGTTACCTGCAATTTATCATATTCTTTTTTATGACACAAGTTAGCTTTGTTGGGTGCATGTTTTCTACTTGGTAATATTAGATTGATGTGCCTTCTTTATAAATCAATTTGTTCATATTGTTGTTTGACTAAAGGTATGCCAACAAGAATAGGCGACTTTCAGTTTTGCTTACATGGTACATATCTTGTTATGTTATTGTTTACAACAGAGAAGCAAAAATCTCCAAAAAATCTTGATTATACTTGATTTTTTGTGAATTGGTCCTACGGATGATTTTTTCTTCCAGAAGATCCCTTCTTTTTAAAAAAACATCGACTATGATTTTCAAAATTCTTTTCACATTTAAATAACATAAGAATCACATTTAAATCACATCTAAAGCCTTAATCAATCTCTCGCCACCCTGTGAAACTGTCAAAACCTACACGACTACAAATGGGAGCTCATTAGGACATCCATAGAAGGCATTAGTTAAACTCATAGGGATTCAATTTTTTGTTGCAACATTGTTGCAAATACATTCTATAACTTCACACCATATAAGTAGTACTTACACAAAATTCAACATGTGATATAAAAAAAAAATAATTTATCATGAGAGATGGGTTCTTGTGAACCACTACTCATGAAACATGGGTCAATGAGTTTGAATTGTAAAAACTACAGGATTGAATCCTGATAGCAATATCACAAGATAAGTAATTTGTTAAATAAAATTTTCAATGTGTATATCACAAGGATCTTTCAATTTAAATTAATAAGATAAAAGTGGTAAATATATTTTATTTTGGTGGGGCTTCCATTCAAAGAGATAGTATTTGATTATTATGATAGATGAATGGTCTATATTTCGAGGTTATATTTTAGCTCATTTTTCATACTTCATATTTTGTGTCTACTTTATCATGGTTTAATTTTATCTATATTCAAATGTCGAGATTTTTGTCAATACCGCCAATACATTGTCACACATGGTTCAATTTTATGTCTACATTTTATTTACATCGAATGCTAAATACAAATTTCAATGTGCACATCATACAGATCTTTCAATTTAAATTAACAAGATACAAAACATTAAATCTATTTTATTTTGATGGGGCTTTCATCTAAAGAGAGTATTTTATTGTTATGACAAGTGAATGGTCTATATTCTAAGGTTATATTTTATCTCATTGTGTCTACTTCATATTTTATTACTACTTTATCATAGTTTAATTTTGTGTCTACTTCATTTTTTATGTCTACTTTATCATGGTCTAATTTTTCGTCTACTTCTTATATTGATTTTATGCACAACTAAATTGTTATTGTGAAGATTGGTTGGTTATTTGGTCCAAATAACATTTGATGGTCTATCTTTTTCTGTAGTGGCAACTTCATAAATTAATTTTTTGGAAAGAAATGGTTTATATTCTTGGCTAAATGCTTGAATTTAATGCTAATTTAAGCGCTTTATCATATTATTGCTTTGCTTGATGGATATGACAATGCTATAGTGTTTTTTTACATAGTCTCATTACTAGAAGTGAAGAGGTAATGTTATGCACAGGTCATCTTTGTCTTCATAACATTTTATCCTTCTCTCAAGTTGTACAAAAATCCTTGGCTGCATAAAACATCTACTTGATGTTTATATGTAACATAGTATTGCACCAAGATGTCCAATATTTGTGATATCAAAATCTTGGTCATTATGATTTTGTATTCTTGTTTTGATATTATGCATATCTATCCTAAAATGTGTTTTGTGTCTATCTTCTACTTCTACTTTATATGAGTCGGTACTTTGACTAAATTTGAAGGTTTGGTTTAATAGCAAAGCTTTTGAATGTGACTTGGTTTTGTATCTTGAATATTTGAAAATGCATAATTCATGCCCATTTGACTTACCTGTTATGTGAAATGGGTTCTCTTTTATCGATTGATTAGATTTTTATTTGGATGATATATTCTTTGAAGTTTCCTACTTGAAAATTTTTTAGTGATAAAATGTTTTCTTTTAATTTTATCCTTCTATGATGCAAACATATTTATTATAGTTGTTTTGAGGTCTTACTAAGTTTTTGAAGGTTTCAAATTTCGGTAGGATAGTGAAGTCTCTATGATTAAACATTCTTTTGATATCAATAATTATTTGAAGTAGCATTTTACCATCCACTACATCATACAACAAGACTAGAGGTTAACTCACATATCATTCAATGAAATTTTTTATTGTTAATTTAACAATAGCTCTTATCAACTTCATACAAAACTTACCAAAGAATCATTTGCTAGCAAAACTTACATGCTACATTGCATTTTGCTATTTTAGACAAACTTTTCACTTGGACAATTCATGGGCTAAACTCCCCATTTTATTTGCTTTCTATATCTGTATGCTATGGGAATGCCTTTAAATTTAAAAAACAAGTAGTTTTTGTCTCTTTTTCAACATTTTTAATATTTTTTTAAATATAATTTTTTCCCATTTAAATCTCGTTTTTCAAAAAAATTAAACTTTTTAGTTTTCCGTTTTTTCTCGAAAATATTTTTGGTGTTGTGATTTACAGATTCCAATGGGGAACAATCTTCTTTTTAATTAGCTATTTGGCTAGAGATGACATATACAAAGGTTATTATATTACAAGAATGCCTATGATTATATAGGGTTCCATTTGCAGCAAGTTATAGTGTTACAAAGGGCAATTTTAGATAGTTACAAATCTTCTTAGCCAATTTGTACCTCTCCTATGTGGCTTTCAACTATGCACCTTTACTTTTTTATTACTCTTTAACTAGCCTTCTTGCTCCATGTGTCATGCGCTTTTATGTTTACATCTTGTTGGATATACTTACATGCTCACATCTTATTTGACATGTATCCTTGTGATGTTTACATCTTATTGGATATACTTGATGTTTATACATATGCGTTTGCATCTGATTTGACATGTTTCTTTGTGATGTTTACATCTTAGTGGATATACTTACATTTTTATGCTTACATCCTCACATCTTATTCGATGTGTTTGCTTGTGGTTACACAATTTTTCTACACATGATTATTGTGGCTTTGTGCTCACCATTGGGAGCACATTCCTGCATTTTCATGTGTGCTTACATGATCATCACACATTCTTATATTTGACATCTATTTACATGTTTATTGAGTTTTACAAGGTTCTATCCTTTTCTTGTCTTCTTCAATTCCTTGTATCTCTTGTATGCAACCAATTGGAGACAACAGTCTATTTGATTACAATTGAAGTGATAAAGTCATGATTATTATAATTATTTATGTTCTAGACATAGGTATATTTTTTCTCCATGGCAAAGTCATAATTTTTCCCTAGATACAAAGTCCTATTATTTTTTCTTTAGGAAAAAAATATTATTATTTTTTCTTTAGGTATCTAGTCATATTACTATCTATGTTGTAGGTGGATCCTTATTTCCATTCCAAATGTAGTAATTTTACCTCTACTTTTTGTTTGTAGATAGTTTTAATAGATGTGTTTATGTCTATTTTTAAATGTTTAAACACTATTCGTCAATTTTTTCTTCTTCTATACTTGTAGGGTTTTAGAAGGAGCTTGTTAAAAGGAGAGTACATATAATTGATGTCCTTATTCGTACCTTTTTTGGAGTTTTTGAATATTTACGTTCATATTGTCCATGTTTTATTTTAACATGCATCTTCATAGTAGTTCACATCCAACTCAAAGTGAGAAAAATATAAAAGGGAAAAATGTATACCTTGCACTTTTCCCTTTTGTTTTGGGTTCATTTTGATAGCATTGTTCCCAATGTAATGACTAGCACGTGCAAAAAATATATTATTGCATGGAAGTTAAAAAATAATTTGATTCAAACTTGATTCCATCTTCACACACCCCAGGGATCGGTCTTGATTTTGTGTTATACATTCCTTATCTTTGTGGGTTAGTCTCACATGGGCATAATTGAGCCCCAAAATTTTAGATTTTAGATTTTAAATTGGGTCTATGTCCTCATTCTCCAACTAGTTGTTATGATCCAACTAAAGCATAAAATATTTGAAATTGTATGCTAGGGTGTTGTGTAAAAGGACAAAATCCAAATTCAATTTGATCAACTAGAATCTTGTACATGAGATCTATTACACATTGTGTTACCTTTAGATCACAAAATTGACACAAGGGTAAAAGCACAAACCTGTGTCACACTTTATAAAGGAATCGACCAACAACAAAAAAATTCTGAACTTCAACCACATAAAAGTGGTCTTTATGTTTTGAATTTCAAAATGGTGTAAACTAATGAAATGTAGAACTTTTGATGTAGTTTATTCCTTTAATTTTTAATTTTTTTAAGAAAATTGTTTTCATTATGTTTTTATCAATTTAAGGACCAATTTTGGAATGCTAAATTTTTTAGAAAAGAGTGACTTCATGGGTTGTCAAGAAACAAATTGGAAAAAAATTCATTTCTCCCTATTTTTTTCTCCAAATAGGTAACTTCAATATCTTGTGCATGGAAAAAAAATCACATTTTGATGTATATTTTTCTTGTAATAACGTTTTAAAGTTAGACATGTCAGAATTTGACAGTTTTCATGGGCCGTCAACTATTTTAATTTTTTTTTAATCATTTTAAAAAAAAAAACCCTTTGAAGAAGACTCTCTCCTCTTGTGCCCCATATAAGATTTAAATTTTTTTAATAAGTTTTACTATCTTTTTAAAATTTTTTTTAAAACCTACTTGCATTATTTTAAAAATAAAATAAATTAAAACTAATCAAAATATTATAAAATATATATATTTGGATTCTCCACTCTGAGCTCTACAAAAGGGTATTTTTATTTTTTTGCATAAAGATCATTTTGACTAGAGAAATACTCTGCAAAGTTGAATGTTTTAGAAAATTCTGAAAAATGATGAGTTGGTTGCCATGTAGGACGCCAACTAGACATTCTCAGCCAAGAGGGTTTCGGCTGAGCATGTTTTAGCTGAAACATACTTGACCGAAAATGTCTTGATATTTCCAAGCCATAAATACCAGATACACTCACTTTTTCCATTTTGTTGGCCAACCATATTCAGTCAAGTAACTTTCGGCCGAAACCGCTTTGGCCAAAAATGTGCCTGTCATGTCGGCACCACATGGTTTCAGCCGAAAGTGACTCGACCTAATGTATTCCAATTGAAAATAGTTTGCTCAAAACCATTTATTTGGCCAAAAGTGTGACACACTATTGTGCTTTTACCCATGACATCAATGTACTAGTTGTATTGCATGACTTCCTATTGTATTCAATAATTTTAGATTGTTGACTTGATCATAAGGGTTTTGACCTAATGAGCATCATCCTAGCTTAGCAAACACATGCTTTGTAGTGCCCCTCTCGTTTGTAGTTTGTTAATGTGAGATTGGTGTTTCAATTTTACCATTTCTTGTGATTGTATTCTTGCTTTGAATGGTGTGTATGAACCATTGCATGTTTGAGATGAGGTTCCTCAACATGTTGTTCATTGGAATTTTGTATGTTTATAAGCCTATGTGATGCTTATATGCTTGGTTTATCATTATGCTTCATTTATGTAAGATGTGCATTATGTATACAATATTAAATGTGAACTTGATTATTGATGTTCATATGAATGGCATATAATGGATGTTACTTTTATGTTTTATGTTGTTGTACCCTGTTGGGTGAATATGTTGTGCTTTAGCTACATATATATATATATATATATATATATAAAGCAAGTACCCTTGATGTGTGTTGAGTGGTTACATGTACAACACTATTTCTCCAAATGGCTACATAGGTCTATGTTATTCCACAATGGTGGTTAATTCAGAGATGTCACATTGGGCCTCCCTATCTATTTCTTGATCGTACTTGAATCGAGTATGGTGTGTGTCATATTTGACTAGTATTGACAAAATTTGAGTTAGGAGTTATTCTAGAATCCCTATATGTTATGAATGACTAGTAAATGTCTTATTAAATTAATGGTTCAAATTTCATGTTCTTTGTAAGTGAAATATTAGAAATTTAAATGATTTCTTATATTGGTTATTGAAATATTTTTGTGTTTCGGAAAGGGGAAAAATATAATCTTAAAGTAGAAATGAAGTTAAGTTATTGTTTAATTATGTTGTGAAAATTCCCTGGGTTGGGAAATGCTCTTGTTTAAATTATGCTTTCCCTAATATAATCAAATATAGGCTTATATGGATTTAAATCATGAATTTAAATGATAAATTTTATTTAGGAATGAATTTAAATGTTTAATTGAGTTTGGGAAAAATTGGAGGGAATTGCAAATGAAGAAATAGAAAAATGAATTTTATATTGTTTTTAATTTGGAAGTTGAAAAAAGGGTAAATAGGAATAAGGGTAAATAAGAAAAAGGGGTTTTCTTTTTTATTATTCATTTTGGGTGAAGAAATTAGAGAGACATTCCCTCTTTTGGTGAAATTTTGAATTGTTGATTGGGAGAGCATTTGAAAAGGGAATTCAGTGGCATCAAATTTATTGGGATAAGAATGGGAAGGAGAATATGCTTGCAAGTGATTTTGTGCATTCATTTGGCATGCTTGAGGTATTTTTCATTTTTCATTTTAATATAAATTGAGGTATTTTGATCGTTTATTTTAAATTAGTTAATTGCTTTCAATTTTGAGGATTGGATTAGGATTAGGTGAGTGTGGAAACCTCCCAATGAATTTCGTTTGATTCAATTTCATGCTTTATAATGCTCAAATTTTTAGGAAATGATGAAAATGTGAATTTAATAGTTTAGAATGGGTGTTGGGCACTTTTGACACCAAAGGTATTCTTGAAATATTGATTTTCAAAATTTTAATTTTTGAAGAAATATTTTTGCTTTAATAAAAAATGAGAAAATTTGGAAGTTTTGTCTAAAATATGACGTTTTCGAATGTTTGAACAAAAGTGTACTTTGTGAATTATTGAAATAGATCTTGTGGAAAAATATGAAATTTGGATGAGAATGGAAATTGTGCTTTTTTTTTTCCATGCCACACTTATTGATGAGTGTGAAGAGCTTGGGAATAAGGTACTATAGAGGGTATGGGAATGACTTCTAATGTGTACCCATCCCAAAGTGGCTTGTAGGCTAATCATGGATGGGGATTCATTTAATCAAGTGGAAATTAATGAAACATAGGTAATTAATTAATAACTTGATAATGGATGCCCCACTCATGAGTCTTTATAAAGGTTAAGGATGTGTGGTAAGACATGTCAACTCAGTGAGCTTGGGTCTTGTAAGATCAAGTATCCTTGTTTGTATGAGAGGAGTACTAGATTTTGTGCATGCCATACTGGTAAGTACCATGATGACACTCCCTACTAGCTCTCTAACATCTTACCCTAGTGTCTTGTGTGTTTGTGATCCACCATTGGTGAGTTGGCCTAATGATGATCCTTGTGCTTTCCAGTGGCGAGTTACCTAAAGATGATCTTATAGTGATAGGGCATTGGTGAGTTTTCCTAGTGATGGATTTGTGATATGCCATTTATGTTTGTGTCCAATGTGGACTTGTATTTGACCCTACTTGTTATTGATCCATCTTGTGATATTGGATGAGTTCTCTATATGATGTGTATGCTGAGTGTATTCATTGTGTATGCCATGTGTGTAAGCCCTCTCCTAATGTGCTTGGCGTGAATGTTGTGCTTGTGGCCCACGTGACTATCTCCTAACATGATGGGAGTGGATCCTTTTGATTCCACGAGGTTGGGTGGCATGGAAACCACCATTGGGGATCTTAGGATCATGGTGGATTCAAAGATGAATTCATGTGGTAAAAGTACTTCATGTTTTTTCGTTTGGTTCATTTGATTCAAATTGTATATGTAAAGGACATTTGAGTCCTATTTGATGTATTATAATAATGTGATGTTTTGGACCTATTTTTGTGAGATGGGTTGCAATAAAAGATAATGGTTATTGAAAGTAGGACCATATTTATGTGACTCAGTGTTGGAGCCAAGCACAATCACATTATGGATGTTTATGCTTATGCATTGTAATAGTAAATGAACTTAGGAATATTTCATTTGTGTTTAAAATGAATGTGGGAATACTTAAATTAGGTTTAAAATTACTGTAAGTCTCTTGAAGTAGTCTTGGATGGTGTTGTGGACCTGTTGTGTAGTTATCCCTCTCCTAAGAGCCTATTCCTAAAATGTTGTGTTGTTTAGGCTCTCTTGAAGCCTCTTGTTAGGCCTTGTAAAATCTCAAATGTGTTGTATCATTTAATTTATGTGTTTTCTTGCTTAAGGAAAGAGTTAGGGGTGTCGGGGAGGTGATTACAAGTTCCTCCCTACACAAAAACACTATATTAATTTGCATTACTAAAGCTCCATCTATCCCTACACTAACTTTTTGGTAATTGGGTAGTTATCCATACCTCCAATTTCAATCAAATATTTATCAACCCTTTCCAATAAATTATGTGATGCATTTTCCTTCATTATATGAATAGAGAGTACATGAGGTTGGTAGACACAATTTTCTATTATTATTGTGAACATAGTATATTACCTAACTAGTTTAATATTAGGTTCTATTCAATATTACATGCTTAAACTTAGGTCATTTCATTTTTGTGTCTCATATCATAGGATTGAGACACTTTTCATGATTTGCTTGTGTCCTATGGTTTCATCCTTTTCTTTATAACAATGATTTCCTCATTATATATTTTACCAATTTGATTTATGCATCTAATGATTTCTCTAGCTTCATAGCATTTTCATTTCTTCTCTCTTATGTTGAATGTTATTTTGGTTATAGGTGATCCTTGGCTAATGTGTAGTTAATAAATAAATATTACATCTATATTATACACAAGCATACATACCTACTAATTATTATCTACTGTTATAAGCTCATCTAAATATAATGTAATAAAAGTTGACATTTTTTTTCCTATACATCCCATTTTCCCACTTCAATAAGATAACTTTCCCATTTCCATCCACTATTTATTAACCAATACGTGTTAGTAAAGTTAGGAACACTTATAAAGTATAAAAATATATATTTTAGTAGTTTGTTATAGAGAGTCCTTTAGTCAAAATATTAAAATAAACACCCGCCTGAATATTTTTGCCATTTGTGTTGCCCCCATCATCTTTCCAAGTTGACTTAGAATTGTACCTCTATATGTTGCAAGAGTCACATATTTTTTAATATACTCATCATATTCTATGACAATTTTAACATGAAGACATTCTTAATTCATTTAATATCTTGTCATAAATTTTCCTCTTTGTTTATGATTTTTTCATAAAGTTTACCACCATTATTATGCTCCCAAATTTTAATCACATATTCATTTTCCTACCATATTTCCAACTACAAATATTACACAACATTCTATGGGAGGTTCATCTTTGTTTTCATTCTCCATTGATTTAAAGAATAGGTACTTTGATGCTCAATCAATCTAAAAATTCCTTTATAGATCCCACTATGTCCTATTTTTATTTAACTTTTTTTCTTATTTTTTTGTAGGTTATCCATTTTCTTGATCACTTTTTGAGGTGGGTTTTTTAAAATTAATATTCCCACTATGCCAAGACTCATTTGCAACATCCTCTCTAGCATTGCCATGCAACTCATTATAGCCTTCCTCTAAGGTATTCCCTTGTTTCTCAATAAATGTTGCATATGTTGAGTTGTAGGCTAATTTTCTAATACTAGACCATACACATTGTTATGATATTATATTTCTAGATTTTGATGAGAACTCTTTACCACTTCCAATAGATTGAATCATTTTTGACATCTCCCATGAATTAGAAACTACAAAAAAATATTGTTGTGTTTAAGGTCATTGCCATAAAATCAACATGAATATAATTTTGGTATCTTATATAATACTATAACTAGAAAAATAACATTAAAAAAATGAATCATAGATCCATGAGGTCTAGGAGTATCAATACTCAATATGATATGTAAGAATGAAACCAATTAGATAGATAAATATGAGGAATCTTATATTATAGAACAATAAAAAATTATTAGTTGTCTCTCACTAACTCACTAATGCTTATAGTTGTCTATGGTTTGCTAAATAATTAATTCTAGGTAGGAAGCAATCACAAGCATAGAAGAAACTAAATAAAGGATTCCAAAATATAATTTTTAAAGGACATTAAAATTCAAGAATTGAGTCAATCCAAATTAAGAGAAAAATAAAATATGTAAGAGAATAATAAATATTTTTAATTTTAATTATATGAATTGAAAATTTAGCAAAACCCACCAAATAACAAAATGATGGAGCAAAAAATAATGAATCATATGTGCCTGTAAAATGATTGATGTAAATGTTAGGTGATTGGGACCATGATCTAAAACATGTCGTTGTTTCAAGGAAATTATGGCCCCAAATATAACATGGTGTTATAATGGTATTAGTAAAATTGGTCCTCATACAAGGTGTAATTTTAGTGGTATTGGTGAATATGTCAATTAATTAAAATTTACGTTCAAAATTCTAAGTAATTTCCCATTACAAATTCATAGTTTAATATGGTCAAAAAATTACATATAAATACTTCATAAATAATTTAATAGTTATTTAACATCCATTGGATTAATAAATTATAAATTCTTGGTGATTTGGGCCCTTGACCACTTCATTATATTCTCTAAAATTGATTTACTGATACCTACTATTTTCCAATAAAAGAATAACTGATCCAACATCTCTCCTTCTAAATTCCTCTTTAAGTAGTATTGTTATACTACTTTTTGTAAGTTCACTGCTACTATCAATATTGAATATTCTTTTAACTGTCATAATTGTAAATTTTTCTAAAATGATTAATGCACATGCTGTCAATTAATTTTATATTTTCCATAGTACACTTATATTAATATCTTTTTGGTTGATTCAATTGAATTAATTGATCCCAATCTTCCTTTGTTGTTCTTGATTCATATGCAAAATGCATTATCCCTTTGAAAATATATATGAACGAGCTTTACCTTCTTTTACCTCCGACTTATGGATGAAGTGTACATCTTGGGTAGATTTTGTCTTATTCACTTCCAATAAGTTTAGGAAGTCCTTGTTTAAAAAAGACACATTATTTTGAGCTTCTAAAGATTAAATCCAACACCACCAAATCATTCCACAAGCCTCTAAGGATTTGTTGCAATAAATGTGACCATTTCTCCACATTATAATTTTAGAGTTTTAGAAGAACACTAATTTTAGATGAGCTCATCTTTGATACCATATAAAAATATACACAATGGCCAATTTTTTTTAAAAAAATCTAACTTAAAACTAAAACATATTTTAGAATTTCTTATTCAACTTTTAAATTATGAAATAGTGATTTTTATTAAAAGATAAGTGTTAAGAGTCTAAATGACTCAACTTATTTTGATTTTACATGCCTTATTTTGACCCACTTAACTACAACTAAATACACATTGCATGTGAATTTTACTATATGTAATATTATTTCTTTAACATGCACTAATATTTTTCTATAGATAGTAAATAATGAAATTATTTAAGTGCAATCTTTAAAAAAAAAATTATTATAGTAAGTAGGAATCAAGGGTCCTAAACCCTATACAAAAGGATCCCAAAGGCATATCAAAACCAACCCAATAATAGCCAAGAATTTTTTTTAGTAGCACATTAACAAAAAAAAATGAGTTTATCAAAGTCATAGAAAAAACAAGAAACCAATAGAAAGAAAACTAAGAAACAAACCCCAACCCTTAGAGAGGAAGTTATACATGTCCTCAAAATTTTGTTGTTTGTTAGCATACTTTGCATGTTTCTTCATCTTTTGACCATGGAGGAATGAGAGGGTAGTGGCATATTTGTACATTATCTTAGTCCTAAACTTCATCATAAGCTTCACCTTTCTAGCCATCTCATCCAAATTAATTTTTAGGTTCTCCACTTCTTTCATAGTGTGAGCGCAAGTCACATAATGAATTTGCTCCATCTCAAGGGTAGAGGGGGGATTCTTAAAAGACAAAGTAATCAACATTGTGGTTAGGGGATTCCTCCATGTTTTTCTAGTTGAGGAGTAGCAAATATTTGTTTTGAAAATAAAATTTAAAACAAAAAAAAAACAGCCACCCCAGGGTCATATGAGTGACCAATGCCCAGCCCCTGGGAGGGCTAAACAATATTTTTTTTTTGCAATTTTATCACGATTGGGAAAATTGTTATAACTTTTCACTCAGTTAACAAAATTTGGAAAACCAAATATCATTGGAAAGATGGTTCTAAGAATTGTCTAATAGTGCTAATTTTTTCTCATATTTTGTTGCTATTACATTTTATCACTTGCTAAAGTTAGATGTGCTATTTTCACTCTCAAGCTCATAATTTTTTGACTTATTTCTCTATTTTTCATGATTCTAGCAGTGTTGGAAAGGTCTTTATGAGCTCTTCACAACTATTCATGCAATTTTTCTAGATTTTTCTCTAGGAATATTTTATTCATTTTTTTTGTTTTCACATTTTGGTGAATTACTTGGATGTTTTAGCTCCTAGAAACTTCTTGTTTGTGTAGGATGACTTTTTTTAGACTGCTCTACATGTATTTTGAACTTTCTGCCCTATTTGGGCATTTTGAGCATATTTTACATGCAATTTATCTTTAATAGATGTACTTATATAAAGTTTCATTTTGGTGTATACTTTTTGGGGATTCACACATCTTGTTGTGCCTTTTGTACTTGCACTATGATATAAAGTGCCATGGGTGGGTTGTGAGTGTCTTTGTTTTGCTATCACACCTTTGTTAAGTAAGTGTTCCTTCCACAACAACATCGAATCCTAGTGATTCTTACCCCATGTGTGTGTGCCTTGTTTGCACACCCTTTTTATTTGTAGGTACTTTTAGTTGCATGCTTAGGTGTTCTTTGTTCTCCTACATTCACTTCTTGGTGACACATAGTTTCAATGGACCTATCTTTCCTCTCCCTTTCTACATTATGTGGGGGGTTTCTATTGCTGGTGCTAATGCTTCATTGGTTTCATTTTTGGAGTGATCTATGTATCTAGTTCTTGTTCCTATGTACTAGGAAGATGCAGTAGCTGGTTGCCAATGCATTTCGATGAGATGGAGCATTTACTATATGGAAATTCTTGGATTCCTATTTTTGGAGGTGACCTTCCATTTTCACTTGATCAATGTTATTCAAACTATTGGTACCTATATTTTTTACTTGTATCTTGCATGTTGAGTAGTGTCATTTGGGGTTACTCATGCAAATTAATGTGTCATTTGTTTCTTCAAGTTATAGATATTTTCCTTTTTTTTCCATTTGATTTGAGTAGTGTCATTGGGGGAACTCATGCAAATTATTGTCTTCTTGATCCTAATAATGATCTATTTCATAAGAGTTTCTTCATTTCAACACTATATCAACCATCTTTTAATAGTTGTCTACAAATTCTTCATGCTTTAGTGATATTCTTCATGTTCCTCTTTTTTGGGACATTGTTTTGGTTGGAGGCTTCTTAGTTCTTCACATTGGTTTGGAGGATTTTTTTTAGTTCTTCATTCATCTTTCTCTCTTTTGTAGAGGATTTTTAACCATGAGGTTTTCTCATTTTCTCCAATTGTGAGAGATTATATTGATTGTACATGGTTACCTCATTAGGCCTTATTTGTTGAGACCCATCATGCATTCTCTTTTTAGGGTTTTTATCTACTCCCTAAGTTCATCTTAAGGGGGGTGTTAGAGTAATCATGCATTAGCTAATAATTAATTAATCTTTAATTGATTATTAGTCTAATTTATTCTCATGCACTTAAGCTAAACTTAGGAGTGTTTTTTTATGTTAACTGAAGTAAGCTATTATTAGATCATTCTATCTTATCGAATGTGATGTTGACACTTTTAATGATCTAATCCCTTTATTATTTAGGGTTTCTCCTATATAACACTCAACCCTCACTGTATTATATTAACCTTTGAAAACTCTTGATCTTCTTGAAGATTCTTTAGGTTCATTTTTTAGTTTTTTCTTTTTGATATAACATATTATTGTTTGTGAATCTCTTGTGTGGAAGGTGTCTTTGTTCATTGTTTGATCCTGCATTTTGTGTTATTCACAATTCTATCACTCCTTCCCCATATGGGGAGTCTTAGGTACATCCTCCATCACAAGTTTAGAGTCTAGGTATTCATTTCATTGAAAATACTATTACTTTTAAAGCACATGGGAGAGGGTTCAAGCAAATTGTTTACATAATTTGTGTCCTCTTCAGAAGAATCCTCCTCCTATTGGGAGTCATTGAATTTTTCAACTGTTATTTTTAGTGGTTGGATCATGACTAGTCTAGTAGACCTTCTCAAATTAGTTCCTTCCTTCTCTTGTTTTGTGGCTTTACCTTTATCCTTTTGAGTAGCAATTTGGGTAATCTTCATAGCTAGGATGAACAAGGTCGTACCCTTGAACTTGATCTAACCCTATAGGGAAATATTCATATGGGGACCCTTTGAATTCTTTCCTTTCTTGTTAGTTAGGTCTCCAAATTGCTTCCTCTTAGTTGATCCCATGTCGAGATCTAGGTTAATAAGGGGGTTGAATTTAAGAGAGAAAACACTAGGAAGTGCATCCTCATGGGCTTATTTTTTTGAGGGGTGAGGGAAATATTGCACTAAGTCTTTTCCTTTGGAATTGTTGGAGTCCTCCACCTCCTTTTTACTTATAGAAGGTAGCATGGATGGGGGCCTTGGTGAAGGTGAAGGGTTTTTTCTTTTTTCTAGTAGGGGTGTCGAGGGTATTTTGATCCACAAGGGTGACTATGATGGGTTTGGCCGGATAAAGAGCAAGATGAGAATGATACAAACACATAATGAGACCTTTTTATAATGAGATAATATGTTTAATGGGGTTTTTAACATGGAAATCCCTAGCTTCCTTAATGGAGTTTTCCAATGAGAATAAGAGGAAGAAGGGAGAAATTATAATAATCTTATGCCTAAGATGATTTAAAAGAGTGAAATGGTAGTGGTAGTAACAATTAAATCATCCTTCTAGGGTGAAGTATTTGATAAGGATTCAGCAAACCTGATTCCACAAGTCCGGGAGCAAGTGGTAAACAAATCCATTTTGGCATTTAATTGGACCTTCCCCTTCCTTGAAAAATTTATCCATGACTTCAATATTAGGGTACTTTCCCTGATGACAAAATTTCTTCTTGTAGTAGCTCATCCCAATAGATTTAGTTATGGAATCTTTGTTAATATCAAAGATAACTCCTCCTACCTACACACGTCTCTAGTCTTATGAGTCCACAAATTATATGGGCAGTCTTTGGTCATACCCATTAAGGAACTCAAGGTACAAGAAAATGCCACCCTCTCAAAAAATATGTAAGATAGTGGAATCCTTCTTCAACTCTTCACATGAAATAGGCTCAATGCATACTCTTTCACCCCCCATAGTAGCACTATAGCTAGCAAGCCAAATAGAGAGCAACAAAAAAAATTGGCTCGTCATAGAATTTTTACATAAAACAAGATAGTTTCTTTATCAAAAAAGGCATTGTTGGCACTAAGGAAAATACACAAATTTGGTATTGATAGCCAAAGAAACGAGATGCCACCTCATAAATATGTGATTGAAAAGGACAAAAATTAGAACCCATGCAAGAAAATTAAAATTAGTATAGGGGTGGTAACCATCACCACAATACTTCCCTATACACATGAATTTGGGAGTCCATCACATTCGAGCCTTCATCACACCCCAATATAGAATCTTCATTAGCAATTATTTGTACCCCATGTTAGGAGTTCAACCAAAATAAAGATAGGATGAAAAGAAAATTTTAACACCCATCCACCAAGGATCGAGATGAAAGAACTTGACAACCACATAATATGTCTAGTACATCTCAAGAAGTAACATTTTAGGCATCATTTGTCTTGACTACAAGGTCCTTGTAGAAAAGAGAGGGGAAAGGCTTGAGAATATTCCCAAGATTATGCCAACACTTCCATGAATTCAAATTAACCCTTAGGTTAGTAATTCCATCGACCACATGGTTCCCCTCCCTATATAAATGAAAGGTGGTGCAATCCTTACAGTTATAGAAAATATTTTCCATATCTAGGATAATTTTAGTGAGGTTCCAAAAAATATTAACCTTGCCATAAATGGAATCAATAATTAGTTTAGAGTCACCCTATAAATACAATTTATTGATTCAAAGAGAAAGGGACAATTTGATACTCCATAATAGGGAAAAACCCTCACCCTCATTGTTGGACTTAACACCAAGGCCACTAGAGTAGGTAGTAATGAAATTCCCCAAGTGTGAATGTTCCCTTTGACAACCTCATAAAAATTTAGCTTACACCAACCCATTGGGGGGTTTCCAATAGTTGTTCAGGAAATCAATCCTTTTAGTTCTATCAACCTTATTAATGTTCACCATGGTTCCCAAATTAAATGAAACAAAGAGATCAAGAGGGGAAGGGGAAGTTTCAAAGACCACTAGCTTGCAATTAGAAACATTCTCAATAAGAAGTTTTCATAAGGCAAAGAAAACCTCCTCAACTTTTTTTGCACGGTCCCTAAAGATACAATTATTTCTTTCATTCCAAAGGCACCACACCAAGTGGGGGGGATTTTGAGCCTAGGGATCATTCAAAGGGATGTGTGAAGGGAGAGTACCAATTAACAATAAATGAGTAAAGGCCCTTATTCATAACCTAACGCAAGTCATATTTTTGCAAGAACTTATCCCAAACAACTCTGGAAAATCATATGAAAAGCAAGTGGGGAATTGATTCTGCCTCCGTGTAGCAAATAATACATCTATTGGAGAGGAGAAAGCCTCTCTTTTGAAGATTGTCTTGAGTTATACATTTGTTGTGGATAAAAATCCACCAAAATAAATTAACCTTCAAAGTTAGTTTATGATTCTTAGTTTTATTCTAGAATCTATTTAAGATTAGGGGGTCTAACAACAAATTGTAAGTAGATTTGATGAAGAAACAACCTTTGTTGTTATGGACCTAGAGAAGGTCATCCTCTCTAAGAATAATGGGTATGAAGAGTTCCTACAAAATCCTTTGAAGATATTTGGTTATCAAAATCAAATCATTTTGGTTAGGGAAATAGTCAAAAAAGTCTTTCCAATGATTGAAATACCCATTCTTGGAAAAATAATCAGTGACTAGGGGGCCAAAGAAATGACAAGCATGGGTAGTTAATCTATAGAAAATTTTATGAGTACTTAAGGGTTGATGTTGTAACCGAGTATCCTCCCAAAACTTTATTTTTCTACCATTCCCAACTTTCCACATGGTGCCTTTATGTAGAAGGTTCCTCATTTTGATAACATTTTCTAAATCACCAAAACTTTGGAGACACCACCATCTAATAGGAACCAGTTTTCAAGATGTTACCCAAATATTTGGCTCTCATTAGTTCACCCTATTCCTTTTTGTATGAGTAAGATCTAGATCATTTTTTCCATTGAATCCTTATTGGTTAAGTTGAATTTTTCTAATCCCCAAGCCGCCATGTAATTTTTGGAGACAAACCTTATCCCAGTTGAGAAGAGAAATTCTTATTTTTTACCCAATCCCCATCCAAAGAATTTTTTTCTAAATTTATTCAAATTTTTTTGTGAAGTACTTAGGAATATTGAAGGAGAGAAAGTAAATAGGAACTCCTTGCAAAGAGGCATTGAGAAATTGTAATTTTTCCACTTGGAAAAGGAGTTTACCTTTCCAACCAACAATTTTTCTTTGAATTTTCCAATACCATGTTCCAAAAGGTTGAGGTCACTTGTTTAGCTATAAAAGGTAGGCCAAGGTAGGTAGCCAATATTTGAGCACTGGTACAACCCAAAATAGTTTTGATTTTTTGCTGAATCCCCAAGGAAGTGTTAAAAAGCAAATATGGTTTTTCTCAAAATTAATTAATTGACAAGCAATAAGCACATAATCATCCAAAAAATGTTTCCACTTTCTTACATCTAGTACATAAGTAATTCTAAAGAGAATTATATCATCCATGAATTGTTGAGTTTAACAAAAGGTTGGATAGAGGTGGCAACTTTGATAATTTTTAGTTCCTAAAATCTAATCATGCTTAAAATGTTTCGTCCAATAACCTTTGCCATCAAAATAAAGAGGTAAGTTGACAAGAGGTTCCCTTTGCTAAGCCATCTACTGGAAAATAAGAATCCCTAGGGGATTCCATTGATCAACAAAGAGAACTTGGCAATAGTAATACACTCACTTATCAATCTTATAGCCTTATCTTGGAAACTAAACTTCTCAAGAACATTGAATAAGAAATTCTAAGAAACCATGCCATAAGCTTTAGAAAAATCAATTTTGAAGGCCATACCTTGTGTGTGATTCCTATCCAATAAGTCGATGATTTCATGGGTGGTCAAGGTGATATCTAATATTTGTCTTCTAGGAACAAAACCTTTATGGCAAATAGAAATCAACTTATCAAGAAAGGGTTGGATTGTAAACACCAACATTTTAAAAGAATATATTATAGGTTGTGTTGCATAGAATAATGGGTCTAAAATCATATAGAGACACCAGATCAACAGTCTTGGTGACCAAAGAAATTAAAGTTTTATTAAATTGTTTTAGTATTTTCCCAGTTTTGATAGTCTCTAGCAGTATCTATAACATCATTTTCAACAATATCCTAGAAATATTGAAAGAAGGCAAGGGGAAACCCATTTGGGCCTGGGGCCTTATAGGATCCCATGGATAAAATAATATATTTAACTTCATCCTTCATAAATAATCGAGTGAGGGACATATCTTCTTCATTTGAGAGTGTTAAGTGAATGCATTTCAGTAGTTTCTCAAAAAGGGGGGGAGGAGGGTTGATGTTTTGAGTAAATAGTAGAGACTCAAAGAACTTGGTAACAATTTGTCCCATAGTCATTAGAATTAGCTTCGAATCCTTGCTCATTTGTAAGTCTAGATATTGTATTACTTTTTCTATGTTGTAGAGTAGACTAATGGAAGAAGTAATCCTATCCCATTCTTCTAATTACTATATTTTAGAATTTTGTTTCCCAAAATATCCTCCTTACACATTAGAAGTTTCTATTCCTTAATTAGATCATTCTCCAAGGTGGAGGTTTCTAGAGAAATATCCCCTCCAGCCAAAGCACCTTGGACATCCAACAACTTATTGGGGAGAATCTTTTTTCTGTTAAAAAATTTACCAAAAGAAAATTTGTTCCAATGTTTGACATTGGTTTTGATAATACACAACTTTTGAGTCAACATGTACATAGAAAATCCCTAAATAGGGGTATTCCACTAGGAAGAAATATAATTTCTAAAATATGGTGGGTATTCCTCATAATCTCATACCTAAATGGGTAAGGCCCTTTGCAAGACCTGTCCTCTCAAAGGAGAATGGGGTTATGATAAGAGCCAGCTTTAGGGAGGGAAAAAGTTTTATGTTGTTGATAATATCCCAATTAGAAGAAATGATGAATCTATCCAACTTGACTTGGATAAGATGCTCACCCATTCTCTTATTAGTCTAGGTAAATATTTGACCATGAAGGTCAATATCCATTAGACCAGTCATAGTTAGAAAATAAAAAAAATACATCATGCTATATGAGAAGTCCATAATTCCCCCTTAATTATCAAAGGGATAAAAGGGTATTAAAATAACCCACCACCATCTAGTAAGCTTCTTTGTTAGTATTAATTCGGGAATAAATAGTTTCCTAGAAATATTTTCTATCATTTCTTGAGTTGGGGGCATAAATGTTAGCCATAATACATTTTTTATCAGTAAAATGGAACTCTAGACTACTTATGGAGTGACTTATGTAGGACCCACAATGTAACTATTCAATTATGAAAATCCCTCTAGAAACCCGTTGGGCCTCACTGATGTTAAAATATGTGTTCAACTAGATATTTTTAGCAACAATTTTAAAGTTAGCTTTAGTCATTTTGACTTCTTGCAGGAGTAAAATATCAACCTTGTTATCTAGGATGTACCTTTTAACTAAAAATTGCTTATGAGGATTGTTGAGTCCTCAAATATTCTAGAGAGGATCTTCATTTACAAAATTCTTCTTAGAAGATGCTTCTAGGGTCCTTTTCCTTCCATTAGTGATTTCATGAGCAATATCCTTTCCTTTGGTTTTGTTAGGAAAATGTGTCTCAACCTTGCAATTATATAAATATTATTGTTGATAGGATATATATATATATATCCTAGTTACACCAATAGGTGTATACAATGGTAGCTTGGGGTGGCGTTGAGGAGAAAAATTTGAGCGTGTTAACTTTTTCAAGAAACTCCTAAAATTGGTTGATATACATTAAATAAATGATATATTGTAAAAATAGACCGTTAATTATTAGGTTTTAGATCTAATAGTTAATATTTTGTTGGCTTGTCTTTCCCTAAAATGTAACTCTATTTTGTGAGGTCGTTGTATTATGACTGTGGTAGAAAAACAATGATGTTTTCTAAGAGTTTGATAGTGGTCGTGTTGTTTCTTGATCTTTGGTGGTGATACTCCTATGAGAAGCTTTCTCTACAAGTATATTGTAATATTTTTGATTTACTTAATAATATATTGGGCAGATTTTAGAGAGTGGGGTTTTTCTCTGGAAAGGGTTTTCCCCATGTAAATCACTATGTTGTGGTATGCATGATATTTATGTTTATTCTATTTAAATTTTTTGTAACTGTTAAAGATCTATAAAGTTTTGCATTATTCTCCTCTCAAGATTAGTGTAGGAATTTGTTCCACTACCTTAGCTTCCTTACAAGTGGTATCAAAGTCTAATCACCTTTGGTTTCAATTGTGGGTTGTTGGGTTTTTTGAACTAATTCAGATTTGAGTGGGAGCTTGTGCAAAAGACACTTTGTGATCTTATTGTAGGAATTTTCATATGGCAAGTTCATCAGGGAGGATGGAGGTGGAGAATTTTTTTGGAAATAATTTTGAGATGTGGAAGCTAAAGATGGAGGATCTGTTGATACATTGAGATCTGTAGGATGCTGTTGATGAGAGTGTTTCAAGGCCTATAGATCCTACTCAAGCTACTCAATATGATGTTATGGACTATAAAGCCAAGGGTCTAATAAGATTGTGCTTGACAAACTCTATTTTAATTAAAGTCCATGAGGAGACCCCTGCATAGAAATTTTGGAAGAAGCTTGGTGAGATGTATCATGCCAAATATTTAGTGAACAAGATTGTCTTGAGGAAGAAGTTGTATTCCTTGATAATGGAAGAGGTTGGATGAATCACATATCGCCTAGAAGCATTCAATATGTTGGTGGATCAATTGGCATCAGTTGGTGTCAAAATGGATGAGGAGGAGAAATGTCAGATCTTGCTTTTTTCTTTTCTTGATTCGTGGGATTCTCTTGTTATGGCTATTGGGAGTAATTTTGTTATATTGAAGACTGAAGATGTGGTCAATTATTTGCTTTCTAAAGAGATGAGGTGGAAGGTATCCATCAATGCCAAGGAGGCCTTAAATTTTTGTGGAAGACCTAAGGAAAAAGGAAGGAAGAATGAGAAGCATGAAAAATCCAAGTCCAAGGGAAAATCTAAATCTCTTGGAAAGTCCAAAGTTATTTGTTGGAATTGTGGTAAGCCTAGGAATGCTTGTAAGGAATGCAAAGAAGAAATGAAGAAGAAAAAAAAGACATTTGATTCTGATTCTAAGTCTCAGAAGGAAGATGGTGATGCATTCATTATAGCTTTTGAAATTCGTGCAGGTAATGATGCATGGTTAATTGAATTAGGAGCATCTTTCCATATGACCTTTAATAGAGATTGGTTTTCTGAATATGAAGAATTTGATGGAGGTAAGGTTTACTTGGGTGATGATTCTCATTTAGACATCGTTGGTCGTGGTAAAGTGAAAATTAGGTTTCCTGATGGTAGAATAAAAAGGATTAATGGTGTGTTGCATATCCCTGGATTAACATGAAATTTGTTATATGTGAGAAAACTAATAGATGTGAGTGCAGGTAGTATTTTATGATGCAAGATGCAAGATGGTTAGAGGTGCTATGGTGATTTCTAGAGGTGTAAGCTATGGGACATTGTATAAGCTTGATGCATGCATTGTTGAGTGCAATAGTACTTATGTGAAAATAAAGTCTATAGAAGAAGTGAGGGTTTCACCTTCAACAGATGGTCATAGATTTTGGGTACTCAAGGGTGCTCTTTCTTTTGAAATAAATTTACCTATACTAGAGAAAGCTATGTTATGGCACTAGAGACTTGGCCACATTGGAGAAAAGGGTCTAAGAACCTTGAAAAGTAAAAACCTTGTTGAAGGTTTGTCTGATTGTAATCTTGAATTTGATTTTTGTGAGCATTGCATTTATGGAAAATAAAACCGTGTCCAGTTTTACTTGAATTCTCATAAATCTTGTGGTGTATTGGAACTTATTCATTCTGATGTGTTTGGTCTTGTAGACGTTCCTTCGATTGGTAAATCCACATATTATGTTTCATTTATTGATGATTATAGTAGGACATGGGTATATTTTCTAAAGAGTAAATATGAAGTTTTTAGTCGATTTAAAGAATTGAAAGCAATGGTTGAGTTACAAATTAGAAAGAAAATAAAATGTTTGAGGACTAATAATGGCGGTAAATTTTTCTCTAATGATTTTGATAAAATTTATAAATATTTTGGTATTCATGGACATAAGACAAATTCTTATTCTTCACAACAAAATGGAGCTGCTGAAAGAATGAATAGAACATTGGTGGAGAAGGCTAGGAGTATGTTGAGTGGTGTTGGTCTAGAATAAAGTTTTTGGGCTAAATCTATTGCCACTACTTGTTACTTGATTAATTGGTCTCCTATATCAAATATTATTGATAATATGCCTATATAGGCATCATCGGGTCACAAGACTTCATTAATAAATCTTATAGTTTTTGGTTGTGAGGCATATGCACATGTGCCAAAGGAAAGGTGAACAAAGTTGGAGAACAAGGCTATGAAATGTATCTTCATTGGATATAGTTATGGTGTGAAAGGATACAAGCTTTGGTCTCTTGTTGCATAGAAGGTAGTACATAGTAGAAGTTCTATTTTTAGAGAAACTAAGCCTTCTATTACATTGTATCTAGAACAAAGTAAATAGGAAGATGTGATTAAATTTTATTCTACACTTGAGAAAGTTGAATCAAGGCCCAAGGATAGACAAGAAGTTGAGGAGAGCTCATCTAGCTCAGGATCTTCAGAAGAGGAGGAAGAACCTCCAAATAAACTTGTTTGTAGGTATACAAGGCATAGAAAACAACATAAAAGGTATTCACCTAATGATTGGAGATGTATTTTTTCTTTGAATACTAACATGGATGAACCCAAATTTATAGAAGAGGCACTATGCATGAATGATGCAGAATCTTGGAAGATTGCCATGGATGAAGAAATGCCATCTTTGAAAAGGAATACATGGGATCTTGTACCATTGCATGAAGGACAAAAACCTATTGGTTGTAAATGAGTGTTAAAAAAAAAGGTTGGTTCAGATGGAGGTATTGAGAAGTACAACAAAAGGTTGGTTATAAAAGGTTACTCTCAAGTTGAGGGTGTTTTTATGGTGAGATATTTTCACCTATTGAAATATTGCTGTTGCTTATGATTTAGAGGTTGAGCAAATGGATGTGAAAACTGCTTTCCTTCATGGTGATTTGGAGGAGGATATTTATATGATACAACCAGAGCACTATGTGGTGAAAGGTAAAAGTAAATTGGTTTACAAATTAAAGAAATATTTGTATGGCTTGAAATGGAGTCCTAGGATGTGGTGCCAAAAATTTGGTACATATGTTTTGAGTTTGGGATTTGAGCGTTCTAAATTAGATCATTGTGTTTATTATAAAATTGATGGTGATCATTTCCTATTTATTGCATTATATGTTGATGATATGCTATTTATTGGCAAAGGGAAAGACATGATTTTAGAACCAAAATCTCAACTTGCTACTAAATTTGAAATGAAAGATCTTGGTGCAACTAAACACATTCTTGGGATGGAAATTAAAAGAGATAGAGAGAACAAAAAGCTATGGATTGGACAAAGTATGTCAACTCAATTTACAGAGTTTTGATATGCATGATTGTATACCATTATGTGTTCTTGTTTCAGTCAGAACAAAGTTATCTATTTTAGATTGTCCAACATCCCCATCGGAGATGGAAGACATGAGTAGAGTTCCTTACCAGAGTGTAGTTGGAAGTTTGATGTATTCTATGGTTTGTACTAGACCAAACATTGCCCAAGCAGTGGGAGTTCTTTCTAGATATATGTCTAATCCTGGTAGAGTTCATTGGGATGTAGTTAAAAGAGTCTTCAAATATTTGCAGGGTACCTTAGATTATTCCTTATGTTATCATAGTAATATGACTAAAGATGATATTTCCCTTGATATTCATGGTTATGTGGATTCAGATTGGGCAGGTAATGTTGATAGCAAAAAATCCACTAGTGCTTATGTGTTTACTTTAATTGGTGGTGCAATTAGTTGGATGAGTAAGTGATAGGATATGGTTACTTTTTCCACTACTGAAGCAAAGTATATGACAGCTACTCATGCTTGTAAGAAGCCATTTGGATTAAGAGATTGTGTTCAGATATTGGAATAAAATAAGGTGCAATGACAATTTATTATGATAGTCAGAGTGGGATATGTCTAGCCAAGAACCCAACATTTCATGCCAGGACCAAGTTCATTGATGTACAGTATCATTTTATTAGAGATATGGTTGAAGATGGTAGGGTGAAGTTGGTTAAGGTAGAGACTTTGATGAATGTTGTTGATTCTTTAACTAAGCCTGTGAGCACAAAGAAGTTCAAACGGTGTTTAGAGACTATGGGCCTTTTGACCCCTAGCAATTAAGAAACAAAGTTTACTCCATCCCATTGCTCTTGCAAGGTGTTAAAAAAGTGGGATATTTTTTGAGAAATTGTGTCTTAACCTTGATATTATATGAAGGTTATTGTTGATAGGATATATATGAATATATATATATATATATATGAATATATATATATATCCTAGTTACACCGATAACAATGGTAGCATGGCGTGGCATTGAAGAGCGAAATGTGAGCATGTTAAATTTTTTAAGAAACTCGAAACTCCTAAAATTGGCCGACATATATTAAATAAATGATATATTGTAAATCTAGACCGTTAATTATTAGGATTTAGATCTAATGGTGGATATTTTGTTGGCCTATCTTTCCCTAGAATGTAACTCTATTTTATGAGGGTGTTTTATTACAATTGCAATAGAGAGATAATGATGTTTTCTGAGAGTATGATAGTGGTCGTCTTGTCTCTTGATTTCTGGTTGTGATACTCTTGTGAGAATCTTGCTCTACAAGTATATTGTATTCTTTGTGATTTACTGAATAATATTGTGTGTAGGTGTTTGTAATCTATCTGAAAATGCAAAACAAGTTAGAAATGCAAGAGAAAACAAACACAAGACCACCTCAAGATTAGCCTAGTTGAATCCAAACCAAAATAAAGATAACAAACAAGCAGATTATACCTTGTCTTGGATTTATCCTTTGGTTGGCCCTTGATGTGATTTGTGATGTTGCTACTTGAATGGAAAATGAGATGAAGATGAAAAATGGGATGCAAGATGAGCTTGAAAGTGTGATAATGGTGGATGAGAGCTATGATGAAGGTAAAATATGGAAATTGGTTAAGTATGGTTGTGAATGATAAAATGGAAAGAGTTTGGTATCAAAATGCAAAAGTCCCTAAATGAGAGAAAAGATGGGGAATTTATAGAGGAATTTGAATTCTCTAGACAATTCAACGGTTGAGATTGAGCCACCATGGCCAAGATGTAGGGATATGGTGAGTTGAGGACTCACAAGCCCTCACATCTTGACATGTGGAAGGTGAAATGGCCAAGGATGTGATGAGGTGTAAGTGAGGTGGAAGAAGGACACGTGATGTGGAGGAAGGACAAGTACTTTGAAAGTACATTGGGAGATGAGAAGATTACCTTAAAAGGAAAGTTCTTGTTCCCAAATGGTTGGAAAGTGACATGAGAGTAATTTTAGTACTCCTCAAAAATCCCCATGGGGAAGAGAAAAGTAGTTGGTAAAATAAATGTGAATTAAAAATTCACATGCTTGGAAGAATCCCGTGGACAAGACAAGGTTCCAAAAAGGGAAACACTTGTCCACATGTGACTTGATGTGACAAGTCAAAGATTCTAGAAAATGCATGTGAAAAGGGGATTCTAGGAGGAATAAATGTAAATTTTGAATTCACATGGGAAAGAAGGTCAATGCTAAGAAAGGTAAATGAAAAGGTTGACTAAAAGGCATGCTAAATGTAGCTAATGACTTTGATTAAGGTTGTGCAGACACATGATTAGGATGATTAATGAAAGGTTAAGGAGAAATTGGAAGATGTGATGATGTGATATTAATTTTTAATTAATGTGTGCACATCCTAATCTAGAATTAATTAAATTAATCTAGATTAGAAGAGGGTTATGGAGGATGTGGCAATGAGAGAGAAAAAGAGGAATTAAAAATTGACTTAAATTCAAAAAGGTCACATGACTAAATTAAATAAAGTGATGTATCTATTTAATTTAGAGAGGAAAGAAGTAAAAGGTAAAAGTATTTAATTATTGAATTAAATACTTTAGGCACCTTATACAGACGATGAAATATTAATTAAATGAGTGATTTAATTAATATTGACGAAGAGGATGAAATAGGGGAGTAAAGGGATGAATAAGGAGACGAGTTTGACCATATGGAAGTGGTCAAATTTGGATGTCTACATTTTTCCCCTTTTCAAAATGCTGTTAGAATAATAGGGTTTTGAAAAAAAATAAAACACAAATGACTCTATAGAGGAAGCAACCAAAAAAGAGATGCCCCAACATGGGAGAGGTTGCATGAGCTACCCAAATGGAGGGAAATGAAATGGGATGCCCTAGTCTCATAAGAGAAGCCCATGATAGAGGAATGGAGGAGAATGGTAGGGTATGCCCTCTTGAGAGGGTTACTGGGGAAGAAAAGGGATCCCAAGTGACTTCTCAAAAGTATAAAGTGGTAGATGTTGTTGGAAAAAACACAAGAAACTGAGAAGATTGGATTTTGAATGGATTCAAATGGATGCATGGTTTGCAAATGGTGGCCTTCGAAAGATAGAGGGTTAAAAAATTAGTTGGAGGAAAATATTTTTTAATTAAGGGGTAAAAAATATCATTCATTTAAAAAAGTAAAAAAGGGAGGAAAGTTATATAAAGTAATTTTAGGAATTACCTCTCCTCATTTGAACATCTGTTAGTTGAGGAAGAGGAGGGGAAGAGAGGGAGAGGACGAGAGGACATGATGCTAGATGACTATGACACCGATATTATCCATCGGGCGGATGAGGTGTGACAATTCTATATAGTGAGTGCGCCATTCCACGCCAGGTTAGCCCCAAACCCAACTTGTGATTTTTAGCATTTTTTTTTTGTTTTTTAATGAAATTTGAAAACATGGGTTTGGGTGGGAGGTAGGTTAGAAGAAATGGGTAGTTGGCGAAAGTTAGATGTTGCCAAAGGGGTGGGTAGAATTTCCTATTAGAGGCGATGAGAAAAAAAAAGGGGAGTTTGTCAAATGAATGGGAAAATGGGTGAGTGGGAGGTGGTGTACATTCCCCAGTAGAGGGTGAGTTTACCTAATGGAAATAGACAGGGAAAAGGTGATGAGCCCCGCAGAGGGGGCATACCCTCCCGCTGATGGGTGGATCCACCCCAGGAAGGGCGAACTCACCTAGGTGGGTTTTCCCCAGGCCGGGTGGGTCTGCTCGTGGTCAGGGCAGGTTTGCCCCAGACTAGGTAGGTCCGCCGCAGTCGGGGCAGGTCTGTCCCAAGCCAGGTAGGTCTGCTTGAGGCTAGGAGGGTCCACTCACAAAGGGGAGTGGGTTCGTCCCTCCTTAGGGTGTGTCCAACCAAGAAGAGGGGCAGATCCGACCCTCCCTAGGGCGTGTTTTCCCAAGGAGAGGGGCAGGTCTGCCCAAGGAAAAGGGCAGGTTTGTCATCCAAGGGGGGACTGATAAGGGCAAGGGAAAGGAAAAGATAGGAGAGGGCGGGCAAAGATGGGAAAGGGAGCCTGGGATTTGGAAAAAAGGGGATAAGGGACGACGAGAACGAGGGAAAAGAAAGAGAAAAAAGAGAAAAAAAGGAAATAATAGAGAATGACTGACATGGTTTGCATGACATGGATGCAGGACTTTGACAGAGTGCAGATGTGTGAGAGGCGGTCTGAGGTGTTGGAGGTTTGTCTAGTGGCCATGAATGGTGCATACTATTATGCCTTAGAGAAGGTTGGACTATTACATATGCGATCGTACTTGACTATTAGGGCACATAGGGCCATGCTGACAGTGTTGATAGAGCGCTTGGATTTAGCTACGTCAATGTTTCATCTATTGATAAGAGAGATGACAGTGACCTTAGAGGATGTATGGAGGATCCTAAGGCTCCCCATAGCGGGGCTCTTGATCAACGCGTGTAGGGTGGAGGGGGAGGCATTGGATGAGTCTGTGTGGGAAATGTTTGTCGGAGATGAGCTATCGATTCAACATCAGCTAGATGTGGACAAATGTCTAGCCTACAGGGTGCTAGCATTGTCACTATATCTATAGGATTGATTAGAAAGATCTTGATTCTGGATAGGAGCAGGCAGTTCCTACATCTTTGGTATGTAGAGGTGATTCGACACACTGTCGAGGGTCGAGAGGGGCAGTTTGCATGGGGGACCTATTTGTTAGCACAACTATATAGGGATATGCATGTGATATTCTATCAAGAGGTATTGAGTGTGACACACATCACACTACTATAGGTATGAGCTTGGGAGCATATCAGGATTGCTAGGCTGATTGTGTTGAGAGGAGAGGAGGATTACAAAGCAACAAAAACCTGGGGGTGGGAGATAGAGGCTAGTGCGATACGACGCTATGAGGGATTCAAAGACTTGGATGCATGGAGGAGATTATTTGATGAATTGTCGGTGGAGATGATAGTGTGGTAGCCGTACATGTTGAGGTAGTTCAAGGGATGGAGGGATGAGGAGATTAGACACAAGGATTATTTTGCACCTGGTGCCATATTATTGGGAGAGATCCACTCATAGTTGAGTCACACAGACCAGACTAGGTGATGAGGCAGTTTAGGGTGAGGCAAGATATTTTGTAGGGTTGAGAGATGTTTTGGTGGATTTCACGAAAGTAGCTGTGGGGAGAGGCAATTGAGCCTAAGGAGGTGAGGGAGGAGTGGGAGACACTACAGTTAGTGCCTTATCCAGGTAGGGAAACTAGGCTGAGAGATGTAGGGATGATAGATCGGTATGTCGAGTGGTTTCGCCAATGATAGCCTCAACGAATTACTCCAGAGGTGCTGAATGTGGAGGCATTAGGGTTTGGATCAGAGGATGGGAAACAACTAGAAATCGAGAGGAGGGGAAAGTGTCTAAGGGGACAATAGAGAGAAGGAAAACAAAGAGGAGGAAAACTGAGAGTAGGGTAGCAGAGAGGAGGACAGGGGGCAGCTAGAGCAGCCGGCAGTGGGTGAGGGTAGCCAGGAGGAGAAGATAGTAGTAGAGAGTCCAAGTAGGGGATGAAGTAGAGAGGGGAGGGGATGAGGCCAGGGCTATAAAGTAGTAGGATAGGGTACAAGAGGCATAGAGGGAGAGGATACAGGAGGCTAGCATAGCCATAGGAGGCTAGCAGAGGTAGAGACAAGAGGTGAGTGTAGCCACAGGAGGCCAACAAAGGTAGAGATAGGAGGAGGCTAAGGTCACTAGAGAGTAGGAGAGGATGATAGGGAGGAGGAGGAGGAGAGCGTCAGTGGTGATTGATGTGGATGAAGAGGGGTGGAGGGGGAGGATAAGTGGGAGGAGCCAGAGGTGATGGACATGGACATGGAGGTTCATGATATCCCTCCACTCTCCATGGCACCACCTACACGGGAGGATCCAATAGTGTTACTGAGAGGGGCCTTGGAGAGGCTGCAACTCAGTGAGTAGTGGCTACAACAGTCAGAGGCAGAGAAAATTATATTAGAGACTGAGGTGTGTGAGCTACAGACACAACTTTCCAAGGGCAAGAGGGAGTACATGGATCTTTCCATGATAGTGACACAGATGGAGAGAAGTCTATAGAGAGAGAGATGAGCTATGAGATGAGGTGATTGATCTACGCGTAGAGAGAGATAGGTTGCGAGTAGAGGTTGCCAGGGAGCATTAGGATGGAGAGGCATCGAGATGGGAGAGGGACCACCTAGTGGCAGAGGAGGTGGTACAATAGGCTAGAGGACAGGGAGATGCTGGAGCAAGGATAGGGCAGGGGCCTATAGAGATTGGGGTAGAGGTGGAAGGAGATATGGAGGATTTGCAGAGGCAGGTAGAGTGGCTAGGGAGAGAGAGAGAATCTATGGAAGGAGAAAGATGAGCTCTGTGATAGAGTGTATTGTTTAGAGCAGACAACCAGAGATATGGGGCTTATGCAAGAGAGAGAGGAGGTGATGAGGGTTCAAGTAAGTGTGATGCATGTAGAGAGATACATAGCACATACATATGCAGAGGCCATGGAGGCGAAGATGAATGTAGCTCAGGCATGAGTTTAGGTGTTGCAAAGTGAGAGGGGGTGGTAGAGGCACATGTACAGTCTCTTTAGAGAGAGACGAGACAGTGTCACAGGTACCGGTTCTTTGGAGAGAGCGAGATTCAGTAGAGTTGAGACTATAGGCATTGGAAAGAGATAGTGATGCAACGATGGTTCAGGCATAGGCTGCATAGAGGGAGCGAGATTCCATAGAGGTGCAAATGCAGACACTGCAGGGAGAGAGGGATGTAGCAGTGGCTCAGGTGTAGGCAATATAGGTGGAGGGTAGTGAGATAGGAGCAAACATACATGGATTGCAGGCATAGTTATAGGCTACATAGGCTTAGAGGGATAGGGCCATAGAGTAGGTACAATAGTTGAGGTTGACATAGGAGGCATGGGTGTAGGAGTAGAGAGCCATTAGTGTAGATTGAGACAGATACAAGCATGGGAGGAATGTTGCTAGATATCAAGTAGTCAGAGAGATGATTATATGCAAGAGGAAACCTAATGGAGGTGTGCTTATGAGTAGGAAGTTCTAGATTTGAAGCAACACACAACATGCTAGTCAAGCAGGTACCTCCGATGTCGGCACCATCCTAGTCATTAGGGACACGTACCAGAGGGTATAGCGACTTTCAGCCAACTCCTTCTCACTTTGGTGATTATCAGGGGACTCCCACATGCAGAGGGCCAATGCTTGATTCTCCTTAGAGATCAGACATGGGCAACTCATAGTAGAGTAGGTAGAGAGCAGGTGACATGATACAAGTTTTTTGACAGGTGCAGGATGGGGACTTAGTACATATCAATAGAGAGCAGATGTGATCTACATCCTTGGATTCGTATTTTGATGATATATACAATGGATATGTATTGATTATGTTTTAGACATTATGATGAGATGGACATTGTATTATTTTGATTATTATATGATATGCAATAGCCCTTATTGATACTATGCCTTATGTTTGTGTGATGGATGATTTATGTTATGCATATGAATATGTTTTTATGCTTTTATGATGGATCATGCAATGTATGCACATGTGTATGATGATTTATGCTTATGTGGATGATTTGGTTATGCATGATGTTGATGATTATTTATTGATGTTGATGCCATTGTGTATATGATGTATGAATACTGTCTAATGTTTATGATGCAGGATGGGATGAATGTTTGGTATGATATGTAATTTTTTATGGACCTAACAATTTGTTTTGCAGGTGGTGATGCATGTAATGTGTAAATGTTAATATATAAATGTATGGATTAAAAAAACTCTAAAATGCTTGATCTAATTAGTATATTATGCATATGGGATAAAATATAATGGACCTATGATGTAACATGCAATGTGAATAGAAAATAGACTTCTCCATGAAATGCAATGCGAACATAAGTGTCAATAAAGACTTTCATGGGAATGTGGGTAGATGATAGGCGTAGTGTGGGTGTGATACTGCACCTGTCAATAACCATTAGTATCCTAAGGAGAAAAAAAGGGAAAATAATCAAAGTTTGCACAACCAAAATCATAAGTCATGGGTTAGGAATGAGGATGGATGGATGAAGGATTCATGCAATGAAATGAAATGCAATCATGAATGCAATTTTCCATCCTCGGAGCATTGCATTTTCTATAGCATAAGATACCAACCACCATGGTACATAAAACCGAGGAAAATTAGTATCTAATGCTTTTACAAACACAACAAAAAAGGTTATCCCAACACCCCAAAGTGACAAAGACTTTGGTCAGGCCAGGCATTGGGATAACCACAAGCACAAAGGAATACCCCACCGTAACACAAGACCTCAAGGATCGTGGTGGGTACTACGTGAGACAACCCAGTAGACAACAACATTAAATGATCAAGATATATCCCTTCGTTAACCAGTTAAAACACATCATAATATGATAGATCATGACGACCTTAACTAGTTGTAATAGGGAGCTCAAACAATAAACAAAATCCAAAAGCATCAAAAGATCACAATCAATGTCAAATGTCCTTTTCCATAGGATCAAAGGGAATGGATGGGTTTGATGAGGTCTGTTAGGAAGGATGCATCCTATTGAGACTGATGATGGAAACTAAGATGACCCACATGACGTAGAATTTTGACACTAATCAGATCTTCTAATACTAGAAGATCTCGTTTGTGAAGAACTAGCTTGATAGGGACACACATGACAACAAGACACAAGAGACAAGACAAAATACCAACACACCCTACAGACCTAGGGGCTTAGGGGTTGATCATAGATTAGCCTTCCTTACATGAAAGTGTAGAGCCCTCGTAGTTCAAGAGAAGACCATGGATAAAAGCGAAAAAAGGACCAATGGAGTTTGATGATGAAAGACACGACCAAAAAATGCCCTAGGGGAGGATCAAATGATCAACCTTTCCTACATGGAAGTGCAAGGGCAACATAGTTTAGAAAAAGACAAATGACGACAGACCATGGATAAGATCGGAAAGGGGACAATGGGGAAAGATGATGGATGATCGAAATGAGACGGTCAAAATACCCCGGGGGTAGATCAAATGATCAACCTTGCCTACGTGAAAGCACAAGGGAAACGTTTTTCGGCTAAGGATGGAAAGACCGACGTGACAGGATGAGGTCCAAATGGAGACTGACACGATGGATGATCCTAGATGATGACACAAACCAACCAATGAATAGACAAACAACATGAGCCCAGATTAGGATAAAAAAGCTCAAGATGACAAATAGCCAATGTGGATCATCCAATGCTCAACCAAAATATATACCAAGTGGCCAAGGATGGGATGGGAGAGGATGGATGAAGTCATAAAGTAACTAGGACACAAGGTAGATAATGATTAAGCCCATTAAAAATGACACTTGTGATTAGGTTTTCACCAAATGCACTTATCCAAGGCATCACTAGGGGTGGTTTTCACTAGAGGATGAATTATTTCTTTTTACTATTTTTTTTTTTAGATTTTTGGAGTTTTTTGTATTTTTTGATAATTTTTTACTTTTTTTGGTCTTTTGTGTAGTTAGGGCTACCTAGCGGACTTAGGTATAATTTTTTTTCAGATGCATGATGTTAATAGGCTCTTCCAAGGGTTCTCCTTCAAGGGTGGTGAGTCTATATGCCCCAAATCCATACTTTGCGGTGATGATATAGGGACCCAACCAGTTCACTTCAAACTTTCCTTTCTTATCTCGGTCTTGTTGAGTATACTGGTTCTCTTTAAGGACAAGGTCAAGAACATTCAACTAACGAGGAAAAACCTTCTTGTTGTAGCTGCATTTGAGACAGTTTTGATAAGCTTGAAGGTGATCATAGGCTTTGATCCATCCTTCATCAAGTAATTCCAACTGGGCAAGCCTTGCAATATAGGTGTCTTCCTCACTAATAAGGTTCTTCAGAGAAATTATCAGTGATGGGATCTCGACTTCGATCAATAGGATGGATTTGGCACCATATACAAGGGAATATGGGGTGGCACCAGTAGGGGTACAGATGGAAGTGCAATATTCCCAAAGGGTAGGATGAATGTGGAGGTGCCAATCTCGACCAGTGTTATTGATGACCTTTTTGAGGATTTGAATCAGAGTCTTGTTGGTAAATTCTGCCTGACCATTACCTTGGGGCTAATAAGGTGTTGACCAACGATGTTGAATATGAAAGGTGTCACAAAGGTGTTTCATGGCCTGGTTTTTAAAAAGATTTCTGTTATCTGAGAGGATGGTGGATGGGATACTATATCTACATAGAATATGGTAGAGGATGAATTTTGAAATATGAGTACCAATGATTTGTGAGAGTGGCATTGCTTCCACCCATTTGGTGAAGTACTTAGTTGCAGTAATAATGAAGGTGTGGCTATTAGAGGATGGTAGGTATATCTTATAGATCAAGTCAAAACCCACTGAGAGAAGGGCCATGGTGCGAGAAGGGGTTGAAGGTCCTATGCTAGAGCGTGAATCAGATCTGCATGTTATTGACATGGAAGGAATTTCTTCACAAGCTCGCATGTGTCATGTTCCAACGTAGGCCAATAATATCCAACTTGAAGAATCTTTTAGCTAAGGCCATACCATTTGAATGGGCCCCAAAAACACCACTGTACTTCCATTAGTGCAGTATGGGCTTTGGTCTCATCCAAACACCTGAGGAGGGTTCCATCATACCCATGACAATAAAGTGTATCACCAACGATGATGTATCAGGATGAACATTGGATAAAGGATTTGCATTGGTTTTGTGTAAGGTTTGAGGGTAGAATGTTATCATGCAAGTAAGCATAGATGTCTTGGTACCAAGGGGAAGTGGGACCCACAATTTCACACACCATTTCGGTCTCAGGGATGTCATATGCTAGGATTAAGAGTTGTTCAACGAGGAACTCACATTTTGTTCGATCCTTGGGCATGCCAATCAAGGAGCCAATAGTAGCCATGGTGTCAACAACTTTGTTCTATACCCTAGGAATCTGATCAAATTGTATGGAGGTGAAATACTTCTTGAAGTTGTCCACCATGCATTTGTAGGGTAGCAACTTTTCATCCTTTGTCAAAAACTCATCATTAACCTGCTTAATGACTAAAAAGGAATCACTGAAGACTCTTAGGTGAGTTATGTACCACTTTTTGCAATTCTGAGGCCTGTGAGGAGGGATTCATACTTAGCTATATTGTTGGTGCATATGAATTCCAACCTAAATAACTTCGGGATGTAATCACCTTGAGGGGTAATAAATAAAATTCCTACCCCCAATCCATTATGAGTGTAGGATCCATCGAAGTACAATATCCGGGTGGGTGCTTCTTCTACTACAAAGACTTGTTCATCTGGAAATTCAATGACCAAAGGGTAATCATCTACTAGGGGTGCATTGACCAACTGATCAACTATAACTTGTCCTTTTATGGCTTTTCGATCCATGTATTTTATGTCAAATTCACTCAGGAGCATGACCCACTTAGCCATGCAACCAGTTAAGGTGGTTTTGGACAACAAATATTTCAATGGATCAATTTTAGCTATTATTTTGAAAGGATGGTTGAGCATATAATGCCTAAGTTTCTACATATTGAAGACCACTGCAAGGCAATATTTCTCCATTGGTGAATAATTCAATTCATAATCAACTAGTGTATGACTAATGTAATAGATTGCTCGTTCTTTTGTGGACTTGTCATGTTGTGCCAATAATGCCCCTAGTGCAACTAAAGTGGTAGAGATGTAGAGTAGGAGGGGTTTTCCTGGAATAGATGGCATCAGGATTGGCAGGCGGGACAAATAATCTTAGATCTTATCAAAACCCAACTAACATTATTGATTCCATTTGAAAGTGGTTTTTTTCCTAAGAAGGTGGGTGAATGACTGACACTTATTTGCAAGTTGGGCTACAAACTGATAGATAGATTATAGTTTTCCCTAAACGCTTCTTAACTGTTTCAAGTTTTGAGGTGGAGGCATATCCATGATAGATTTTACTTTGGTAGGATCAACTTCTATGCCCCTTTGAGAGACTATGAAACTCAACAATTTCCTTGACATGATGCCAAACTCACACTTTTTCAGATTCAGTCTTAGCTTGTACTGTTTTAACCACTCGAAGATCTTTTTCAGAATGGTAGGGTGCTCTGCTCTGGTTTTGGACCTTCCCAACAAGTCATCAACATAATCTTCCATGATAATGTGGATGAGGTCATGGAAGATAACAATCATTGCTTGTTGATATGTTTCCTCTGTGTTCTTAAGACCAAAGGGCATAAAATTGTAGCAAAAGGTACCCTAAGGTGTTGTAAAAACTTTCTTGTGCTGGTCTGCGGGTGCAATTCGAATCTAATTGTAGCCAGAGAAGTCATCCATGAGGGACAACATCTTGTGTCCTACAGTGAGGTCAACCAACATGTCAATATTAGGCAATGGGAAGTCATCCTTAAGACAAGATTTGTTGAGATCCTAGAAGTCTGTGCAAATCCTAATGTCTCCGTTAGGTTTAGCGATAGGCACTATGTTGGGGATCTAGTTAGAATAGTTGATGGGTTTGATAAAGCCAATGACTAGTAATTTCTCCATTTCTTTCTTGACTAATAGTGCTAGCTACAAATGCATTTTTCTAAGTTTATGCTTGATAGGTTTGGCATCTGGGTGAACATCAAGATGGTGAACTACTAAAGCAAGGTCCAGACTTGACATGTTTGAGTATGGCTAAGAAAAGTTGATGATTTTGTCTTTGAGTAGCTAGACAATGAAAAAATATTCTTGTTCTGATAATGATTTGGCTACGTAGGTGATCTTCGAGGTTTCTACAGTACCCAAATTGACTTCTTGAGTTTCTTTGATCAAGATGGATGATCGTGTAGATAATTGAGCTCCCACGAGGGGAAGATGAATGTCTCCATTCTCTAGTGCCTCATTGATGTTTTCACTATTGGATGCGTCCTTTATTTTTATTTTTTCTAGGTCAAGAAAAGCCTCAGGGAGGTTTTCACTAGATGACCATGTCTGATTTATCTTGTTTTTACTTTTGCGACTAGAGCGTTCATCTTCCCCCAATCCCATCAAGTTGACATATGCGTCTAGGGAGACATTGATAGGTGTGCTATCATGTAGGTCTTAGTCAATAAGTTCAGGATGGCATAGGGAAAGGCTAATGGAAAAGACAGATAGGCAATCAAAAATGGATGAAAGGTCCGTGTGATCCACATCATCGTACGCATGTATGATGGACTCTTCCTCAGGTATGTCTTATAAGGGACCATTGTCCACACTAACATTGTTGGAAGTATTGGATGATGTTGCAGGACCTTTCTACTTTTTGTCATATCCGAGGCCTGAATTCCATGAAAACTTTGGTACATCAATAGGTTGCAGCAACCTTTGTTCTTCTTTACCTAGATCCCCACCTTGATAGTTATGCTTCTCTGCAAACTTAGCAGACCTGGGGTATGCATCCTAAAAATATTCCTTAAGGGGAGGATCCGGTTGGGGATCTTCACGATATATCCACTGATTGATATCATCTTCTGGTGCATCTGTCTTTAAACCAGGGGACTGAAAAGTGCTAGTGGGGATGGCTTTGGCACTGAAGGTAATGGTCTTGTCTTCTACCTTTGGTACAAACTACGAAGGTTGACCATATGTGTGTGGTGATGGTGGCATGGTTGCTACATTCAGAGCTATATACATTTCATATTCACCACAAACCTTGTCGATGATCTAGACTATAGTGATGGTGGAATTAGTGGTGGAAGATGGAGTGGTTGATGTGGCAGATGATGGATTGGAGGATGACAATTGAGGTGCCTCCATTTTGACTCCAGGACAATAATGCAAATGGGGAAATGAAGCTTCTAAGGAATGACAATACTCAAATGGTTGCGGGTTAGCGTAAATGGTGACCTCCTATCCATTAGCTTGGAATTTTAGGCATTGATGATATGTGGAGGGAATGGCTTGCATGGCATGGAGCCATGGGAGGCTGAGGAGGAGGTTATATGGTAAGTCCAGATCAAGGACATGGCATGTAGTGTGCTGAGTCATGGGTCCAACCTGGATGGGAATACTGACAATTCCTTCAAAATCTCTTTATGCATTATTATAAGCCTTGATTGTAATGATTTGACTACTTAGGCCTGCTTGAGTGTACCCTAACCAATTTATGAACTTTAGAGTGCATAGATTGAGGGAAGAACCATTATCTACAAGTACCCTTTTTACTTTATGACGGGCGACAAATACTTCGATGTGTAGGGGATGGTTATGGTTGGCATCAATGTTAGGCATGCCATTTTTGCTAAAGTGTAACTAGTAGGATAGAGCCAGATGTCCCACTAAAGCTTGGAATTGTGTAGGATCAATGTCGTTAGGAAATTGGGTTTCCTGTAAAGCTCGGTTCATGATCTCTTGATGCATGGGAGAAGATTTAAGCATATCCAAAATTGAGATATGAGCAGGAGTCTTTCCTAAGTGATCAAGAATGTTATACTGAGAATTTATAGGATCTTGTTGAGTGGATGTAGAGGCTATAGGGACAATAATGTGGGTTCTTCAGGTAGCAAAAACACATTGGGGATCTTTAGCTTTGACATGTATCATGGATACACGAGGTTCCACCTGCTGAATGTAATGGACAATGCCATCGTAATTGAGGGGTACATTCTTATAACTTATGTTATTTGTACTATTATTTTGGGGATTGTTATTGGAAATGCTTGTGCCTTGATTATGGTTAGGGAAGGCATTTTGGTAAATCTATAATTGAGCATTGGATGACGAGGCTTGATTGGCGTCAACTTGGATATCTCCTCGATCGATAAGATCTTGGATGTACGTTTTGAGACCTACACTTATTGGTGGAGTGCCCTTTAATTTTGTGAAAGTCACAATATTCATTGTATTTATACCAATTGGGTTTTGTTTTGGACTCATTGAAGGGCTTGGTCATAGGGTAGACGATTGAATAGTTCACCTGTAGGAGTTTGTTGAAAATGGTACTTAAAGACTCACCTAGTTGAGTGAATTGGCGTTTGTTGTTCCCTTGACTATTTTGGTTTGACTGTTGAGGGGGATGAGGTGCCCCTTGTGGTACTAATATGATGTTTTGGGCAGATGGTTGGTTAGAGGCAGGATGTTGCCTCTGAGAGGTACTAGCTACTTGAACATGTTCAGTGTCAGTGACACCATCATTCACAACATTCTTGTTCTTGTTCCAGTAGCGTGACTTATCTCCAAATGGCCATTCTTTGTCATGATTGTGTATCTTGACATACCCTTTAGCAATAAGGGCTCGTTCAAGGATGGGTCCTTTCTACACTATCTCGATGAAGGTGGTAACACAATGCAGCCTAAAGTTATGGGCCATGTTGGGATGTGAGTTCTCAATAAACAAAGTGACCATGTCCTTCTCTTTGAGAGGGGTTTTCATTCAGCTTTCCAATGCATGCCACCTTTAGAGTTAGTTGATAAAGGTTTCACCTTCATGTTGCTTCTCCTTGAGGAGATCCAAGGTATTTGTGTCCTCTAGATTGAAGGAGAAGTAGGAAACAAATTTCTTTGAGAGATCCATGAAGGATTTGATGGACCTTTTCTCTAGACCCATGAACCAGTCTAGGGCATACCCCATTAGGCTCTGCGAGAACAGACACAAGAGGTAGTTGTTGTTATTCATAACCTCCTGACATTGGGAGTAAAACTCTTTCAGGTGGGATTTAGGATCCTTGTTTCCCTTGTATCTGTCAAATTTTGGTATCTCAAAGTGTTTTGGGAAGGGAATCAATGAGATGGAGGGGTTGAATGGACAGGGACATATATCCTTGAATTTGAAGGATTGTTTACTAGTCCCGACTTGGAGATCTTTCAAAGCAACTTTGATTTCCAACAAATTTGCATTGACCGGTGGTGTAGGAGTCAAGGAAAATGGGTTGGATGGATATGGGTGGTAGGATGACAAAGGATCCTGTTGAGCTATTGTTTGAAGGTTGATATATGGATTTTGATAGTGAGATGATGATGTCCCTTGCTGGTATGTCGAGGGTGTTTATTGGTATGGGGGTTGTTGTTGCAAGGTATGGTATAGATTGGTCTGATAAGGATATGTGGCATAATGCTGAAGAGCATGAATGGAGTGTTGTAGATTGGTCTGTTGGTACTAGGAGTAGTACTGCGACTATTGAGAGGCCACATAGGGTGGTTGTTGCTGGAATTGTTGTTGGGTTATGATATAAATAGTGCTGGGGAGGTTGTTGATGTGATGTCAGCTGTTGTGTGGGCCAAGATGGGATGTTGTGTTGCAATTGAGCTTGCAGACGTAAAATAGATGCGAGCAATGGGGACATGGTCTGGACGAGAGGTCGAGATGGATTTCCTTACGATTGGTGTGGTGGTTGTTGTGATGGAATCAAAGGATTATGTGAGGGTTGTTGCTGTTGAGGTGGCTGAGATGACGTGGAGGCATTCTGCAAAGGAGGTTGTTGGGTGACAAGGGGAATATTTGGTTGGGATGTGCTTTGCAGAGGTAATTGAGATGGTATGTTAGATTGAGGAGGCTGTTGGGATGCAAATGGAGGCGGTGGTAGATTTTTGGCCCTAGGAGGTGGAGGCAAGGTTGTGAAAGGGTTTCCCCTAACGTTTATCGGAGGTTGATTCGAAAGGGGTGGTGTAGTCATCATTAATGGTAGATGCTGCAGAACATTTTGTGGCATGCTGTAGATGAAAGGGTTATTAGGATCAGATACTTGGGAGGCCGCCATGACCGAGATTGGGGTGCTTGGGGGATTGTTGATGTAGTAAAGGAAAATGTTGTCGAATTCAAGTTGATTCCAACCCTCCATTGGAGGAACATTGGGAATGTATGAATCACCTAGTGCATTTTGTGAACCTTGGGGTATGTTGGATGTGGAATTTCCATATTTGGATAGGTGGACACCTGATGGGGGTTTGACACCTTTTTCAATTAGGTGGGCCAAGATCTCCTCCCCATGTTGTTCGAGTAGGTGATTTGTCATTTGCGCATTGGTGAGGTTATTGAAATGTTCCTTGAGTGTGAGTTTGGGCTAGTCGACCATACTCTCTTCACCATGCAGTGAGTTGTTTTGTTATTCGGTGTTAGATTGCGATGAACCCCCATTGATGGGAATATTTTCTTGTGGTACATTAGGTTGGGATCTAGGGTTTTGTTTCTCGACCATTTTCCTTGCCTGTGACCAGGTCTGAACAAACATGCAAGACAGTGGAGGGGACTAGGATGCGAGGATGATCAAGATAATGATTGGAGGATTGACGTGATCAGATGATGGATTAATTGACAAGGATGTGACTTGATAGGATTGGATGATTGATAAAGAATTTGATTTTAGTAGATGAGAGTGAATTATTTGATAAATGATAGATGAGATTGGATTGGATTGATTGATAAAATGATTGGCAGGATTGGATTGGATTGAATTGATTGGTAAGACGATTAATGAGATATGGTTGGATTGGAATGATGAAATGATTGACGAGATTAGATTGGATTGATAAGCGATTGATAGGGTTAGATGGTAAGATGAATTAGGATGGTGACAGGGGTTCTAAACCAAGTTCAGGAATTACCCTAGGTAATGCAAGGTGCTGATTGATAGATTAAAGGATGGATGGATGATGACGACACTGAACCCAACTTGAGATAGAAGTGGATTGATAGGTCCAATGAGGATGAATGAATTAGGATGGATGAAAATCCTAAGCCAGTTTCAAAGGATGATGATCAAGCTTAGACACCTAGGTCAACTTGGATAACTACTTCAAACAAAGTTTAGTGGAATGGGTAACGAAAATCCGAAATGGATAATTGGCCTTTCAGAACAAGAAAACCATAGCCTAAAACGAGGGAATGACTATCAGGACAGATGAATGGAATCTCAAAATGGATGGATGACAACTCGAAATGGAGAGACGACAACCCAAAAAAAGGGAATGACTATTGAATCGAGGAGAATGGTTATCAGAACAAAAGAATGGCTACAGGTGAACGACAGTCTGAAAGAGGGAACAAATGCTTGGATTGGATGAATGATGACTCAAAATGATTAAATGGATGTTCAGTTGGATAGAATGGCCTTTAGAATAGGGATACAATGCTTGAAATGGTGAACAGTTAATCAAAATAGGAGAATGATGAGTCAGAATGAAGGAACAACACCTGAAATGAGTGAACAAAGGATGAAAACCACTGTTTTGAAGGTTAGGCATGCCTATTCAAGGGAAGGTTCACCCATCCAAGGGCAGGTCCACCCAATTGAAAGGGGTAGGTCTACCTATCCAAGGTCAGGTCTGCCCATCCAAGGGTAGGTTCGTCTATTAAGTGAAAATGGGCAAAAAAATTGTTTGGAACGGGTAAATGGGTGCACAAAACGAGGAAATGGATGTTCGAATTGAGGGGATGAGTGTTCAAGATAGGGAATGGATTCTTGGAAAAAATGAAGAAATGTTCAAAATAGGGAAACAAGTGGTTAGAATGATGAAAAAGGTGCTCAGAATGGTGAAATGGGTGCTTAGAATGATGAAATGGGCGATAAAACTGATTGTTCAAGGGGTAGGTATGCCTATCCAAGGGAAAGTCCACCCATCCAAGGGAAATTCTTCCCAACTAAGGTCAAGTATGCCCCCACTAGGGTAGATACACCCTTTTGAAAGGGTAGGTCTACCTATTCAAGGGAAGGTACACCCTTCTGAAAGGGTAGGGCCTCCTATTAAAGGGCAGGCTTGCCTATTTGACAAAAAGTTGGGAAAATCTAACAAAAAAAGGCTAAAAAGGGACTAAGATAGAGGGCAGGTTCACCCTTGGTAGGATAGGTCCACCCCTCTGCAAGGGTAGGTGTGCCCCTTTGTACAAGTCTGAACTTGATTTTCACAAAACAACTAAGGCAAAGGACCCAAGACACAACAAACAACGATCAAAGGATAAGGTTGACTTGACTAAACAAAAAATACTGGTTTTGCATAAAGAAAATAGTTCAAGCAACATGATCCTAAGATTAGTAGAATGGGTATGGTCAACAAAGTCCTCTATCTAGGATGAAGAAGGGGCTAAGGAGTCCTTAATATACTCTCGGTACGTGAGGCCCAAACTGTGAACACCAACCCATCACAAGCGTGAGTCGAGAACTTTAGCAAGATACTAAAGGCTTAGACCAACTCTTCACGTCATCCTAATGCTTCACCGATAACGATGTGAATGGATTGGGTACAACTTTGGATCTCCCCCCTTTCTATACCCCGCCGGTATACATGGTTGGGATTGTCCCTTGGGGTGATGAAATCCCCAAGTAGGTCCCCTAAAGAAAATAAAAAGGATGACTCAAAGGACTTGGTAAGCTACAATTTCTCATCACCCAGGATCACCAAATGGTGCAAGGGGATTGGATACGTCAATATCCTACCACAAGAATGACACACAAAGTAAATTTGACCCCCCCAGTTAAGCTATGTGCCTAAACTAATGACAAACAATGATAAACAGTTGATAAATGCTTTTAAAACGGATGGCCCTGCAAGAAATTTGTTAGTAATTTATTTTTAATTTTCCACCGAACGCTAATTAGATCCTTGCATAGACACAAACAACACATGTTAGGGGGCTAGAAATACTCAAAACAATAAAAAATGATGCTTAAAATGTAGTTTTTACCTTTTGGAAAATGTTGTTTTGGGCAGGTCCACCCCTCTGTGGGCAGGTCCGCCCCTCCACTGAAAGTTGGAAAAATTTGTTGTTCCTGGTCTTTGTTAAGGGAAGGTCTGCCTATCTGTGGGCAGGTCCGCCTATCCATGGGAGGGTCAGCCTATCCGTGGGTGGGTCTGCCCCTCTGCAAGGATAGGTTTGCCTCTCTGCAACCTGAACTTGCAAAAACGAAGCAACAACAAACTTGAGAGCGAAAGGCCTGTTTGTGGGTCCCACCGAGCATGCCAAAAATATGTGTAGGTGCTTGTAATCTATGTGAAAATGAAAAAAAAGTTAGAAATGCAAGAGAAAACAAACACAAGACCACCTCAAGATTAGCCTAGTTGAATCCAAAACAAAATAAAGATAACAAACAAGCATATTATACCTTGTCTTGGATTGATCCTTTGGTTGGCCCTTGATGTGATTTGTGATGTTGCTCCTTGGATGGAAAATGAGATAAAAATACAAGATGGGATGCAAGATGAACTTGAAAGTGTGATAATGGTGGATGAGAGCTATGATGAAGGTAAATATGCAAATTAGTTAAGTATGGTTGCAAATGACAAAATGACAAGAGTTTGGTATCAAAATGCAAAAGTCCCTAAATGAGAGAAAAAAGGGGTATTTATAGAGAAATTTGAATTTTCTAGAGAATTCAATGGTTGAGATTGAACCACCATGGCCAAGATGTAGGGATATGGTGAGTTGAAGACTCACAAGCCCTCACATCTTAAAATGTGGAAGGTGAAATGGCCAAAAATGTGATGAGGTGTAAGTGAGGTGGAAGAACATGTGATGTGGAGGAAGGACAAGTACTTTGAAAGTACATTGGGAGATTAGAAGATTATCTTAAAAGGAAAGTTCTTGTTCCCAAATGGTTGGAAAGTGACATGAGAGGAATTTTAGTATTCCTCAAAAATCTCCATGGGGAAGAGGAAAGTAGTTGGGAAAATAAATGTGAATTAAAAATTCACATGCTTGGAAGAATCCCATGGACAAGACAAGGTTCCAAAATGGGAAGCACTTGTCCACATGTGACTTGATGTGACAAGTCAAGGATTCTAGAAGATGCATGAGAAAAGGGGATTCTAGGAGGAATAAATGTGAATTTTAAATTCACATGGAAAATAGGGTCAATGCTAAGAAAGACAAATGAAAAGGTTGACTAAAAATGCATGCTAAATGTGGCTAATGACTTTGATTAAGGTTGTGCGAACACGTGATTAAGAGGATTAATGAAAGATTAAGGAGAAATTGGAAGATGTGAGGATGTGACATTAATTTTTAATTAATGTGTGCACATCTTAATCCAAAATTAATTAAATTAATTTGGATTCGAAGAGGGTTATGGAGGATGTGACCATGAGAGAGAAAAAGAGGGATTAAAAATTGAATTAAATTCAAAAAGGTTAGATGACTAAATTAAATAAAGTAATGTATTGATTTAATTTAGAGAGGAAAGAAGTAAAAGGTAAAAGTATTTAATTATTGAATTAAATAATTTAGGCACTTGATATAGATGATGAAATATTAATTAAATGAGTGATTTAATTAATATTGACGAAGAGGATGAAATAGAGGAGTAAAGGGATGAATAAGGAGACAAGTTTTACCATATGGAAGCGGTCAAATTTGGATGTTTACAAATATATTGGGCAACTTTTGGAGTATGGGGTTTCTCTCTCGAAAGGGTTTTCCCCACATAAATCACTATGTCATGGTATGCATGATATTTATGTTTATTCTATTTAAGTTTCTGTAACTGTTAAAAATTTGTAAATTTTTGCATTATTCTCCTCTCAAGATTAGTGTAGGAAGTTGTTCTGCTACCTTAGCTTCCTTACATTCTTGCTTAAAAGGCCTTCCTATCTTAACATTTACCCCACATCAAAAAAAATCTTAAAAGGGCCCTTGCCTTTTCTTTTAGTTGTAGACTAACCTTGCAAGTCATTGCACCCATCATTCTAAGAACTATTAAGGGGGGAAGATCCAACCTTTGGAATTGCAGTGTCAAGTTTTTAGTTGGGCATGGGTGAGATAACTTTTTTAGGTCCAATATTTGAAACAACCCCAATGTTAGGGATAAAAGGATCGTTAATATTAACCTCTAAAAGCACCCTTTCCACAACAATAAAATCTACACTATTTTGATATGCCACATTTTCAAGGTTCAACTAATGGAGGATGACCTTCTCCTCCATATGAACTAATTTTTTTTGGTTCATATGGGAGGTGAGATCCCCTTCCTATTTTTTGCATATAATTTGGAAATATTAGTCTTAAAGACATTACTTTCTTCACTGGCATTCAATTGGAGGATAGACATGTCCAAATGACAAACCAATCAATTGACCATTAACATTTCAACCTTCAAATTAAAACTTTGAACCTAACCAAAAATAGTTGAGTCTAGACCCACCACACAATCAATAAAAGAATTCCAAGGAAAGGGAGTTTCATCCAAGGAGGCATGAGGTGAGCTAATCATATTAATAAGGTCCTCTTTAAATAAGTAATCCTTTAAGTTGTCAATTGGATCTTTTAGTTTCTCAACCTACCCCACCTTCTTATGATTCTCTTTACTAACTAGGCACTAGGTAAAGACATGACTAGATTTATGATAGTTTTAGAAAAAAAACCTAGAGTTTTCATACTAAATAGGTTGAGTCCATTTCCCAAACTTAGACTCAAGAATAATATAAGTTGGAAGAGTCTTGAAAACATCAACTAAAACATAAAATCTAATAAAACCTAACCTAGATTTCTCCTTTGTTATTGAGTCCATGGTGATGAAGTGTCCAAAGGAATTAACAATCCAAGTGAAGATTTCCCCATCCTAGAACACTAGCAGTGAGGTGAACCCAAACCAAAACAACTTTATTTAGGTCCACCTTAGGGTCAAATCCTAGTTTCCAATGACAAAGGGAAAGATAATTTTCTCCAACGATCTAGGGACCACTAGTGAGGCGAATCCAAACCAAAACAACTTTATTTAGGTCCACCTTAGGGTCAAATCCTAGTTTCCAATGACAAAGGGAAAGATAATTTTCTCCAATGATCTAGGGACCACCAGTAAGAACATGTAGGAGATCCTCTCGATCAGTAAAAGTGAAAAGAAACAAACCACTTGTCATTATGCAAAAAAAGACGCTACTCTTCAACTTCCATTTGGCTAGGATCCATTTTATGAATAGATCAATTTTAGGGTGGAGGGAGAAAAAATTCCCCACCAACGTGTTTCCTATGGAGGAATTTTTTTTGTTAATAGTGGAGTTTGACAACCTAATATCCATTCCTTCATCCAACATCAATAATATTGGGTTAGTTTTCCTAAGAAAATGTTCCCCATGGTCATCACCCACAAGTGCATTCTTCCAGCCCATGGACCCACCATTTGAAACACCTGAAAAAGTCTGTAAGGGACTTCCTAAGAAAGTACCATAACTACTCGTTGGGGGGAGGGGGAGCCATAGGGATCTCCCCCAAACTATCAAAACCCATTCTCACTTAAAGTTGAAAGCATAAATTCAAATGAAGAGTTTCAGAGATATTTTTTGTTACACCATAAAATTTGGTTTGTTACAGGCCTACATATATAATCTTATATAACCACCATTACTGTGGATTATTTTCACAAACATTCATATCCCAATATCAAATCTTTTAACATTATAATTCTTTAAAAATGGTTGGTGGAATGAGTAGTAACACTGAATTAAAATTCATACAAAATAATATTATAGGTAAAATGAATTATCTTTTTTAAGGCTATGCTTAAAGATCAACTATTCAAGGTTAATTTTTTATCTAAAAAATAGAACAATTATTTATCATTTTTATGTGGATGAGGTAATATGAAGACTAGTAGAAATATATTCTTGAGGATAATTGGTTTCATGTTCAAAATATTATTTTACTACTTCCCAAATTATCATTTAAGATGACTTTATAAAATAGGTGGATTGAATTTGTAATGTTTTATAGTTTATTTTATCTCAATTTTGGTAACATTCTATTTGTTGTAAACAATTATATAAGAGATACATGTTACATTTGAGTGATTATAGCCCTTGCTTGATCTTGTAATTAATCCATATAAGGGAGGATTTAATGGGAGACAATATTTAATAGAGGTGTTTTATTTGGGGTATTGTTGTTAAGTGTTAGAGATAATTAATTGTAATTTAGTATAGAGTTATAATAAATTTGAAGTCTTGTTGCTTATGTTATGAAACTTTTCTCAATGCATTTTAAAAATATTACTATTATGTCTTAATAATTTGATTGGTCAAGTGACCCTTGGTCTATTAGTGAATTTTAATTTCTTATAAAGAGTCCACTAATATTAAGTCTTGTTGAATGCATAAATTCAATGACAAATAAAGATAAGGTTAGATTATGCTCCAAACAAATATGACTTGATAGATACCAATTATTGTTTATCCTCCAAATAGAATAATAATAATTTAATTTGTGTGTGTTCTCAAATACAACTTGCTCATCTTTAGATTTATTATTATTCTTACTCTAAACTCTTTCTTTACTTACCCTTTCCTTTTGCATTTTCTTTAGAAATCCCTTCTTTAAAATTGTTGTTCTATTTATTTCTCACTTTGAATAGTCCTTTAAAGATGTTTGTTAACCTGTACCCAATGAATAAGCATATGAACTATTAAAACATGAGGACTTGTTAGGATTTAGGTGGCATCAACCTTGTAAATACTTTAATTAATTGTTTTCCTAATGTCTTTTGTAAATTACCCATAAGAGGTGAAACTGTTTAACCAACGGTGGTGAAAGAACTCATGTAAAGACAAAGTTATAGTTACTATTTGTCTTATGGGGAAAGGATAAAATAGCTAGGCATCCCATTTGGAATCTCCTATTTTTTTAGGGTTATGGCAACTATCATAAGTTGTAAGAGTATCTATCACACTATGACAACTATCATAAGATTCTATGACAACTATGACATCGTTTATGATTGTATTTATAACAGATTCCTTCCCTAGGTTCCCATGCATGAGATATGCCTTATGATAGATGTAAGAACATCTATAAGTTACTATTTTGGGTGGATTTTATGGTTGGAAAGGAGGTAGGCATGGGTTTTTCCATGTGGTTTTATTGCATGTTGTTTGGTGATACCATGGTGGTATTCATCCCCACAAGTTTCTATAAATTGGGGCCTTGAACTAGAGTTATTCATTCAGATTTGCAAGTAAAAGGGTGCTTTAAGATTCTACAAAGTTATTTAGATAAGTGTATTGTTGTTGTAATCTCTCTTGGATTAGTAATATACTTTCCTCTCTCTTTCTGTGGTGGATTTTTTTCCATTAGGGGTTTCTCCATGTAAATCTAGTCTCCTGTGTTATGGTTTTCTTTTCTTGTTTTGATTCTACAATCACATTCATGTTAAGGGTTAATATTTGGATTCATATTTTCAATTAATATTGATTAAAGTTCATATTGCAAGATTTATTCACCTTGTTTTACAACATTTGATATCATAACTAATAGTTTTATTGAGAAAGGGATGCTTTTCTCTTGAGTATTGAAGGTTTTTCATTGCAGTGGGAGATTTTTCTTTGTGGGCCTTTTACAAATTTATGAAAGACTATAAACCATGGCTTCTACCTCTCTTCTAGATATTGAGAAGTTCAATGGCACTAGTTATAAGATGTCGAATTTGTAGATGGAGGATCTCCTTGAAGAGAGAGATTAGTGGTTGGCAATTTTAAAAGAAACAAAACAATTTTTTTTTATGAAGGTTGGAATAAAATAGACAAGAAGGCATGAGGAACCATTTGGTTGTGTCTTACATATTTTTTCCTCCTAAATGTTTCAAAAGAATCCATTACATTCAAGTTGTGGAGGAGGATATGTGAAATCTATCAAACTAAAAGTCTAACTAATAGGTTATATCTCAAAAGACATTTGTATTCTTTGAAAATGAAGGATGGCGATTCTATTGCAAAACATTTAGATGCTTTTAATATGATTATAAGTCAGCTTGCATCTATAGATGTTAAGTTAGAAGAGGAAGATAAATGTATTTGATGCTTTGTTCTTTACCTGAATCTTGGGAAAATCTAATTGTTGCCATAAGTGGTGGTGGTATAGAACCAAAGATGGATAGTCTCATTGCTATAATTCTTTTAGAAGATATGAGGAGAAAGTCCATGAATGCAGTCTCCCAAGATGTCTTGCATGTGTGAGGAAGTTCCAAAGGAAAAGGAGGGTCTAAAGAGGACAAGAAGAGAGACAAGTCTAAAGGAAATTCTAAAACCCTCGAGAAGAGCAAAGTAAAGTGTTGGAATTGTGGTAAGAGAGGGCATGTGAAGGAGTGTAGAAAAAAGAAGAAAAGAACTGAAATCTCCATGGATAAGTCCTTTGATGATGGTGATTTTGATGCTTTGTTTATTTCTGCTAACTCTATTAGTAATGATGCTTGGCTTATTGATTCAAGTGCCTCCTTCAATATGAATCCTCACAAGGAGTGGTTTTCTACACATTCAACATATGATGGAGGGGATGCTTTCCTTGGTGATAACAACACGAAGAAGATTGTTGGTAAGGTAAAGCAAAAGTTGTGTTTCAATGATGGAAGGGTTAAAAACCTTGATCATATTTTACATATTACAGGACTTGTGAGAAATTTATATTCAGTATCCAAGTTAAATGATTTTGGAATGTATGTGACATTTGACAAGTCTGGTTGCAAGTTGGTAAGAGGGTTTTTGGTGATTTCTAAGGGGGATTTTGTTTAGGCTTAATGCCTCCATTTTTTGTAATTTTTCCAATGTAACTAGCACTAAAAATACATGTAGTGGCACCATAGATTTGGTCACATAAGTGAAAAGGGTTTGGACCATTTTGAATAAAAAGTTGGTTGATAGTATTTTTGATTATTTTGTTGGTAAAAATGATTTTTGTGAGCATTGTGTGTTTGGTAAATAGAATAGATCATCATTTACTAATAAGACTAATAAAGCTAAGAGATTATTAAAGATCATTCATTCAAATCATGTAAAATCTAAGGTTTTCACTAAGTATAAAGAATTTAAAGCCTTAGTTGAGAAGAAAATGGATTATGAGATAAGGGTGTTGAGATCTAAAAATGGGGGTGAATATTGTTCTAGGGAATTTGATGAGTTCTATAAGCATGCAGGTATTGTTTGGAAAGAGACTAATCCTTATACACCTCAAGAAAATGGGGTAGTAATTTAAGAATGAACCAAACCTTGATGGAAAGATCTTGGAGAATATTGAGTGGTGCAAAGCTTGATAGATGCTTTTGAGAAGAAACTATAAGTATTGCATGTTATTGGATTAATAGATCTCCTTGTTTAGCTCTTGTTGATAAAAATCCTTATGGAGTGTGGATAGGTAGAAATCCTTTTGTTTCACATTTAAGGGTCTTTGGTTGTGAGGATTTTGTTCATATGCCTCAAGAGAAGTGTTCTAAGTTGGATCCAAAAGCACAAAAATGCATCTTTTTTTGGTTACAATGAGAATGTAAAAGGTTGTAAGCTTTGGAATCCACTAATCCATAAAATGGTCTTCTCTAGAGATGTGATTTTTAGGGAGTTTAGAGCTAACTTAGGTGAAGAACAACCAAAGGAGAAAGATAAGATGAAAATAGTGCACTTCAAGACAAAGATTGAGAGGCAGGAAGATGCACAAGAGGAAGAAAAGTAGATGGATTAGAGGATGGAGAATAAGAAGAGGGTTTAGAGAGTTTAGATGATGTCCAAGATGAGCATGTAGAAGAAGAAGAACAACAAGAACCCCTTACTCCTACCTTCAGAAGATCCACAAGAAAAAAATCCAGTTGACAGATATAGCCCATCCAATTTTTGTTGTGTAATTACTTTGTTGAGTATTGACGATGAACCTAGATCCTATAGGGAGGCTCTTTCTTTAGAAGAAAGTGAGTCTTGGATGCAAGCCATGCAGGAGGAGATGATGGCTTTGGATAGTTGTGATACATGTGATCTTGTGATTTTTCCCAAAGGAATGAATCCCATTGGATGCAAGTGGGTATATAAAAAGGAATTTGGAGCATATGGTCAGTTAGAGTGGTACAAGGCCAGATTAGTGGCCAAGGGCTACTCCTAAAGAGAGGGAGTTGATTTCAGTGAAATTTTCTCTCCTGTTGATAAGTTAACTTCTATTATATTCCTCTTATCTATTGCTGCTACTTATGATTTTGAAATAGAGAAAATGGATTTTAAAAATTATTTCTTGCATGGAAATCTTGAGGAAGAGATTTATATGTGACAGCTTGATAGTTTTTTTGTGAAAGGAAAATAACACTTGGTTTGTAGGTTAAAGAGATCTTTATATGGTTTGAAATAGTCACCTAGGATGTGGTACCCAAATTTTGATGTCTTTTCATTGAAGTTGGGTTTTTTTAGAAGTGAGGAGGATCATTGTATTTATATTAAGGTTATTGATGATTAGATTCTAATTAGTGTCTTGTATGTTGATGAAATGTTTATGGGTAACAACAAGGTGATGATTGGGGAGCTTAAGACTCACTTTGTGGCACATTTGATATGAAGGATTTGGGGGTTGAAAAATATATTTTTGGGATGGAGATCAATAGAGATCAAGTCCACAAAAATCTTTGGTTAAGTCAAAGTAAGTATGTTGATACCATTTTGTAGAGGTTTAAAATGCATGATTGTAAATTAGTAAATATTCCATGCCCAGTTGGTACTAAGTTGAGTTTAGACATGTGTACTAATTATTATGATGATATTGAAGAGATGTCTAATGTTCCTTATGCTAGTGTCGTTGGTATTTTGATCTATGCAATAGTTTTCATTAGACTAGATATAGCCCAAGCATCAAGAGTTTTGAGTAGGTTTATGTCTAACCTTGGTAGAGAGAATTGGACTTTTGCTAAGAGGATGTTTAGATATTTGCATGGTTCTTCATATTATTATTTGGTTTATCATGGTACTAATGATGTGGTTAAGTCATTAAACATGTAGAATTTTGTTGATGTAGATTGGGCACATGACTTGGATAGTTGAAGGTCCACTAGTGGCTATGTTTTACTTTTTTGGAGGTCCAATGAGTTGGATGAGTAAGAGGCATCCTATAGTTGCATTATCCACTTCTGAAGTAGAGTATATGGCTACTACACGTGCCTCTAAGGAGGCAATTTGGCTATAGAGACTTGGTAATGGTATTGGTTTTGATTGCAGGACAAGGAGGATTGGATGTGACAGTCAAAGTGCCATATGTTTAGCCAAAAATCCTAGGTATCATTCTCAAAATAAGCATGTTGATGTTTAGTATCACTTTGTGTGAGAGATGGTTGAGAATGGTAAGGTATTGATTGAGAAGGTTGACACTTTGGATAATGTTACAGATTCTCTCATGAAGTCGATGACCATGGATAAGTTCTCTTGGTGTAGGAAGGCCATGGGCCTTGATCATTGTACTTGATTAAATGTTTTCTATTTGAATCTCATGGATGTAATTGCATTGTATAATGTCAAGTGGGAGAATGTTAGGATAGGTGACATTATAATTGCTATCCTAAGTTGATTTATGTGTCTCCACGTTCTTTAGAAAGTGTTCTAGGGGACATGAGGGATAAAATATTTATTAAATTTATTTTTCCTATGACAAATTGTAATTGCATTCAAAGAGGTGGATCCATTACCGTGATGGTTAAAAAGAATTTTGGGAGGATATTCCTTTTGGGTGTCTAAATTTGTGAGTGGGGACCACTTTGGGGTGCATGTCCTTGCAAGTTATTTGCATGTTTGGTATGCTCTTGTATGGTTGGGCGCCTAGGTTTTCATGTTGGTGCACATTCTTATATGAAGCCTTCAGAGCTATCAAAGAGTTATGGAGCACTTGAGATTGACCAATTCTGATTGGCTATGGGGTTAGGCACCTAGGTGAAGGCCATGTGATTATTCATTATTTTATGGCATTTTCATGGGTTGTCCACTAAGGGGGCATGGATTTTTCCAAGTGGTTTTTCTTGTTGTTTTGGGATATCATTTGTGGTATTTTCTCCCACAAACTTCTATATATTGGAGCCTTGAGATGGTGGTTTGTAGAGTTTGTTTTGCAAGTTGTTAGAGCAACGAAGTGTTGCCAGAATAAAAAGAGGAAGTGTTGTATTGGTGTATCTCTTTTGAAGATTAATAAAAACATTGGATCTCTTTAGGTGTGGATTTTTTTGCCACAAGGGTTTCTCCACGTATATCTTGTGTCACTTGTGTTTGGAAACTTGTGGTATTGCTGATTTTCTTTCATTGTTGGAATTGTTAATCGCATAATCTCTTTATGGTATATTGGATTCATAATTTCATATTTGCAACCACTTATTTAAGTTCATATTTCTTCAAGTTTCATCTTGAATTTCTAACAAGCCTATGGAAAAATATAGTTTTAATGTAACTAACTTTCAATATTATACCAGTCACCCAAGCAATCTCGCTCTTGATCGTATTTTTACTTACAAATTATATTAGTGAAATTAGGCTTTTATTATAAGTTTATTAAGTTCGGGTGGCATAAGGAGAGACAATGTTAAGCAACCCATTCATATTATTGGTAATGACCATACTCTTAATAAAGACAACATAAAATTAAGTCTTCTATCCTTGTACCTTAAATAAAAATAATCAAAAGGGACCCTCAATACCATCATATCCACATAAGGTTCACAATTTTTTTTCCATAATTATAATTTAATTCCTCTATGTAGTCTATCTTTTTTCCTCTCTATTGTTGCTTATCATTTTGGGTGTCATACAACATAGGGCTAATGCAAAATCTTGTTAGATTATTTCTTATAAGCATGCAACCATGAACTACAAAAAATACATCATAATAAGGAAATTAAATATAGCCAACCAAGAATCATGTTAGGGGAACCTAGTTTTTGTAATGTCCCCTCTTAAAAATTAAACCAAGATGAACCCAAGAACTCATCATAAAAATATAGTCATAACATCACAAAAAGGAGCATTCTTAAGTAATACTATGAAATCATAATAAAGTACAATAATAAATGAAGGCCTCTTATAATTCACATTTATTTTAAATAATATTTCCTCTCAAATAATTGAATTTTATTTGAAGAGTTGTGTCTTGTAGAAGGAAATCATATTTAAGAGAGGTCAAGTAGGGAGAAAGATGCATGCATTGATGAACTACTCTATCATATGAATTCTACTTCTTGTTGGATCAAATAAATTGAGTATGAAATCCATCTAAGTTTAGGATGAGAGGATGGAAACCCCTTGATTTCCATCACTAGATTAGTGGACAAAAAACCTGATTCATATCGAGGACAATCTCACCTAGGAATTGCATATGTAATTCAAAATAGTAAGAAATTTGAAATTACAATCATTCGGTTTTAAGATATCTTTATATCCATATCATTGATTAATGCCCCTCTCAAGATTGTGGTGATTCATGAATTTTATATAGTGCCAATTTATATTCTATTTTACAACAATTCATATTAATTGAATCAAATAATTCTTCTACCAATAGTTGTGATTTAAAGTCCTACAATGCAATTCATAACTTATGGAAAATTGATCATTTCATTAGAGGTTGTGATTCATAATACTTACTTCAATTGGGAAATTAAAATATCCCTAAAGTGTTGTAACTCAAACTTGCAATTCATATTTAATATGTAGCTCTTTGAGGCATAATTATTTGCAAAAATTCTAGGGTATAATTCATAATCGTTTGGGTTTGTTTTTAAAGTTAATATTACTTTAGCAGTGCCACTATTCATCATTTATTAAAAACACTTGGAGCCTAGACACACTTAGAAGGGCCTATTTTAGATCAATTAAGGTTGAATTATACAACAAATAAAAATAATTTTTGTTGTATTGAAGATAACTCTTACAAGATTGAATATTGGAAAATAGTTATTCATTTATGTTCCATATATAATTTCAATGTTGCAAATGTATAGTAATCAATGACATTTATAATTTTTGTGAAGCTAACCCTTCTTAATTATTGAAATAAGCTTATAAATAATATAAAATATTATATTTGGGATATTACAATGGTAACATAGTTGGATCTTGTCAACTTGTGAAAAAGAAGGATCAATTTTTTTTAGTACAAAAAATTGCACCACTATAAAGGTGCATACCTTTCCATGAATGGGTGAAATTGTCTAAAAATAAAAGAACAACTATTAATAAGGAACACCCTCCCATTAGAAAACTTAATTTTTTAAGAACAAAAAAGGCAACCATATATAAATTTGAACCCATAGAAATGAGATTGAAATTTAATAGTTGATTAAAGGAAAAAAACTAGAGATTATATTTAAGTGATTGAAAGGGCTTGAAATATCTTGTTTGGTGTGCATAAATATTAAATTTACATAAATTATCTTATTCACCTTTCATTGTTTCAAAATTGCAAAATTTGTTGGGTTAGGCTAGTTTCAAGGGTTAAGGCATCAATCTTGTAGAATTCTAGTGACCCACAACAGGATTTTTCATCATAACAATAATGGGATTTGTCATTTGATGAGATTTTGTGATCAAATTCAACACATTTTCAAGCAATTTTAATTAGCATTCAATAATTTGTGGTGATAATCCCCATCCATAGTTCAACAATATTTTATCAAATTTCACTATGCTTACAAATGGATATCAATAGTGAAATAACAAACATATTGAGTTTGCAAGATGTTTTTTGAGTTGTTCATCATCATATCAGTTTTATAATAATAGTTTCAAAATTTGTTTAACAAATTTCATTAGTCAATAAAAACAATATCTGTAAATTGTTATTAAACCCTAGGCTTCCAAGATGTACCATCATTTGTAATTAGTGGAGGTTAAATAAATTGTTTGAAAAGGGTTTCCAATAAAATATAAGGATCATTCTCATTAGGAATTATTAACAAAATATGGATGCTAATGAAAATTTATTGATACAATGATAAACATGTTGGTTCAAATGCTCCACAAGATGTAGAATAATATGAATGTTTCCATTAATCAAAATAGTGTTGGAACACATTTATTGTTGCTCCAAAAGATTGACCTGTTAACGCTCAATACAAATGCCAGAGATAAACAGGTTCATGGGAGGTGGTAAGTCCATGTCCTGAATCTTAAGGGAGACATTGACGATTAGTCCAACAATCTCGCTCTTAGCATCATTCGAGGGGATTCAAACCCATGACCACAACTTTGATACCATTTGTTGGAACACATTTGTTGTTGCACCAAAAGATCGACATGTTAACGCTTGATACAATCATCAGAGACAAATGGATCCACAAGAAGCAGTTAGTCCATGTCCTGGACTTGAAGGGAGATACTAGCGATTAGACCAAAAAATAATGGGGCAAGAACTTTAGAATCCAACAACAAAAAATAGAAAAATTACATGCAAAAAATAGTTGGGTTTTTTGAGAGACCCCTTTAACCCACTTTCATTCATAGAGAAGAATTTTTTTTAGCCAAGGATCATCAAGATGAATACATTTCTAGATTTGTTAATACCATGAAGTAAAATTTGTCTTGATTAAAATAAATAAATGAAGAAATCGAACAAACCTCAAAACTAATGATTGATATGCCAAAAAAATATTTACACATGGAAGAGGTCAAGGAAGAATTTGTGGAATGTACCCTAGAAGTGGAACTCAGTCAATAAACTCTAGTGGGGAATCCATAGTAGGATGATCCATCTAGTTGTGATTCGACCTCACGGATTCATAAGCAAGGTTAAATAGCATCAAAATCATTCTTAAGAAATAATTGTTAAGTCTATATTGTTCCACCCTTTCCCTTGCGAAACCATTCCAATTTTTCACACATGTCACCACAAGAGCATTAGTACCCAATTAGTTCAAAAAATAACATACATGTACAAATGCAACCATGCCGTAAACTAAAATGAAACCAATTTGTTCATAACCTTTTAATTACTCAATATATACAACACTTAAAGTATTAAATATATAGCATAAATCGTTAAATCCATACAAGCATTTAAAAACATCAATTATGATTACAACTTCAACGTTAGAGTCTCCTCTGCCTTAATCCATTACATTAGGACATTAGAAATTTAACACTTCCATCTCTTTCATTTTATTAAAAAGTGAAATTAATTTTAGTACATTTTAATAATTATAATTTTAATCATATTAAATTGTTTGACCATAAAAAATGTTTGATCTTCTAGAAAGTAATATAACTAACATTATCTAAGCAACTTTCCCATCCTTACACAAAAGTATGGTTCTATACATGAGTGACCTTAAAATGAGTGCATAAATATCAATTTCTTTATGGGAAAATATACATTCAAGATCGATTTTGATATGGCTAGCACTTACCAAGGCATAAGTGTTATGCTCCTTTAGAAATAATAAAAGAATCATCATTTACAAAGTCGCTTAATTTTTTCATTTCACCAATATCAACCAGCCAATCAGTTGCATCACTTGGAGCACAGCCTTCTTTCTTCATTTGATCCATCAACCAAAACGTTTTTACAAGGTCATGTCTTTGCCTGCATGTGTGCAATAATATATTGTATGTGATAACATTTGGAACCAAATCCTTTGTTCTCATCTCATTCAGCATTGAGAAAGCCATGTCAAGTTTGTTTTCCTTGCAAAAATAATCAATTAACATACTATAGGTTACAACATCTGGGATAATACCAACCACTTTCATGTTTGAAAAATACTTCAAGGCCTTATCTATTTCACCGATTTTGCAATGGGCATCAATCAGACAGCTATAACTGACTACATCAGGAGTCAAGCCTTCATCTAGCATCTTACTCATAAGTGAATGTGCTCTAGAAAGATCTCCTGCCTTGCACAGACCATGAATGATTGTGTTGTATGTCACTTCATCAGGTTTCAAATCCCTTGTTGCCATCTCTTCTAACATCTTTCCTACCATATTCATGTCTCCCGTTCTACAGAATGCACATATCAAAGTAGTGTATGTAATTACATCAGGAAGATGTCCCCTGTTTTCCATCTCACAAAGAAGCGTGAATGCTTCATTTTTCCTGTTACTCTGATACAAACCACCAATTAGAATGCTGTAGGTAACAACATCTGGTGAGAAGCCTTTTCCTAGCATCTCTTTGAATAACTTTTGAGCCTTTTCCACCTCATGCAATTTACATAGGCTGCATAGCAAAGAATTATAAGTAATTACATTTGGCTGTAAACCCTTTCTGGACATGTTATGAAAACAATCCCAAGCCTCGTCCGTCCTGCCATCTTTGCACAGTCCATCAATAACCGCATTAAATGTCACTTCGTCGGGCAAAGGACCAAACTCCACCATTTGTAGAAACATATTGTAGGCTTTGTCTGTTTTTCCAGCCTTGCAAAAGCCATCTATCAGGCTAGTATAAGTGTAGATGTCAAGAAAATAGCCATCTTGTATTATTTTAGCTACTAATCCTAGAGCCTCATCTACTCTTTCTACTTTGCAGAGACCATCAATCAATGTGTTATATGTAATAATATTTGGAGAGCAGTAACCATATCTCATTCCAGCTACTAACCTTAGAGCTTCATCTTCCCTGCCCACCTTGCAGAGACCATTAATTAGGGTATTGTATGTAACATTATCAGGAGAAATGCCAGCTTGTATCATCTCAGCAAATAAAACAAGAGCTTCATCCAACCTACCTCTTTTGCAGATCCCATCAATTAGGGTACTGTATGTAACAATATCAGGAAAGCAATGGCCATGCCTCATTCTGTGGAAGATCTGATGCGCTTCCTCAATTCGATTCTGTTTACACAGAGCCTTTATGAGGGTGGTATAAGTGATAACATTTGGATGTATTCCCATCTCTTTCATTTCAGCAAGAAGGGAGTTGATTCTGCAGAAATCTCCGTCATTTCCAAGACCAGCCAAAAGCGCAGTGAAAGATACGACATTGAGAGGACGGCCTTTAGTTAGGGCCGAGTGGAAGAGGTCCCAGGCCTTGTTTGTTTGACCCGATTTACAGAGGGCAGAAATAGACTGAATGAAGTGAACAACATTAAATTTGGGGGTGATGTGATGAGGGGTGGTGTGATGAGAGGGTAGCTTCTGTTTGCGTGTGTGTTGAGATGAGGTGCAGTAATTTATTGTAGAGAGAAAAGAAGTTACCTGTTGAAAGAGGGGGCGTGTCCAATTCAAGTTGAGCACCATCTTCATCTCCATCTTCATGTTCATAACAGAGCAGAGCAGAGCAGAACAAAACCCTAAAATATCTTATCTTGTCTTAACCTTCTCCCATCAACAAATAAAATAAAAGCAAGTATAATTCCTGGATGAGTCTATGCACGGCCTAAATTTGACAGTCTAACTTGCCTGTGATTGTCCCAAAAAATTTAAATGTTATATTATTTTATTATAAATTTTATATTATTTCATTTTATTTGAATAAATTTATATCTTATAATATATAATTAGTTTATTAGTTTTAAATTATAGTATCTACATATTTTAAAAACATAAACAATTAAATATTTATTTGAATTTTTAAAAATAAATTATATATAAAATAATTTAAAATTTAAATTTATATATGTGATAATTTAATTTTTCAATTAAGATTTATATAAATTGTTCACATATCTATGTAATAATTTATAAAGTCATTTGTTTGTTTATGCATCTATGTGACGTGTTTCTTGTGTCTTAATATCTCTTTCAACAATTATTCTAGCTAGAAGTCTTCTATATGCTTATTGGATTGCAAAGTGGCACAAGCCCAACACTCGAGAATCAAAGGGATGATTCTTCTTTTGAAAGGAGATTAATGATCTCAAGGTCTCTAGGGTATCAATTTTCAATTTCATAGGATGACTTAAGGGAGATGAAAATATATTATAACAAGGGGCATGGTGGGAATCTCTTCAATTTTATTTGCAAGTCAAGTGAAGTTCAATTTGAATGTTTGTTTGGTTACAATACAAATAAAAGATGAATAATGAGTTGCAATACATACATGGAGCAATTGTAGCAAACTACACCATATTCTACTCTAACTACTAATAAAACAAAAAAGAGGAAGGGTTAGATAGAGAGAGCCCAGGGTCCCAAGAATGAACACTATGATACAAGTTGAACAAACCAATAGTTAATGAAGCTTATTCTTAATCTGTAGTTACATTAGGGAAAAACAACTAATGCTATATTCAAATAAATATTCAATTTCAAGATCTCAAGACCATCATAAACCATTTACATGCATAGGAAGATGGTGTGAACATTAAAAATGTTACATCCCATTTCTCCCACTATTTAGGCTATGCTATTTTACTATGCATTTCAATTTTGAACTAAAAACATGAATGATGATCAATACAATTATGTTGGTAAATCATTATATCAGGTAGATATATTTTGTGAAATGATAAAATTATGATTTAATGATGATGTTAAATGAAAATATGTTTTCATGTTTTATATTTTATGAAAGTTAAGTCGATATGATTATATTTATCATGATATCAGACTAACTACTCTCTTGGGTCAATGAGGTGGATGCAAGATAGCATTTTTCCCTCCAAGGAAGAGAGGGAAGTAGATATAGGAGAAAAGCCATGGTCATCAGGAAGCCGATATCACACACACACACACACACACACACACACACACACACTTTTGTACTGATAAGTATCTCCTCTTATTTCAATATAGTTTCATGTTTTATCCATGGTAAATTTAGTTATTGTCAATGTCATGAATATGTATTCTTGGTTGGTTTGATATATATGTTTTTGTATACAAATACTTTTCCTAAAGTGACTATTGTTGAATCGTTGTTATTTCTTCTCTAGAAAAATCTTGACAATTAGAATTTGTATTGTGTGGTTAATAATACTTTTGCAATAAGAACAAATGTTTTATGTTTATGTGTGTAAGAGAGTAATCGTATACTCATACCATGTATGTATATATGTCTATATATGGATATATATTTGTACAAATGTTCTTGATATGTAAATAATTTCCTACACATGTGAATATTAGTAATCTATATATATATATATGCATGACTATATATATATATATATATATATAAAATTATAATCATTACGTCGAGAGACGTCTTACAATGGCATTTGGTGTGTTTAGAAAAACTCCACCTTAAATCAAGGAGAATTCTTCACATCATGACCCTTCATGTTTTTTTAATGTAAATCTTGATATTAATAATAAAAATAATAATAATAACTAAAAAAATAGGTTATAAAATAGTAACTACCAATCTGTTAAATATTTATTGATTCATTATTAACTCATCAACATTGTAGGAGAAAGGTTCGGAAACTGTTTTTGCATAACCGTTTTAATGTGAATGCATAGTTCGCCATTGAAACCAACCAATTCATTTTTCTACTACACAGGCAACCAGAGGCCTTGATTTGCGTCTGCTTGCATATTGAAACCATGATGGAGGTACATTTTTTTAAACACTCCATTCTTCTCTTATTCAATCTAGGCATGTTACTTTATGTTGTGTTATGCTTGATTGACAGGTTCTCTTGCATTGTCTTTTCATTCGGGTCAGGCTTAGCTTGGATGAGATGTTCAATCGGGTGCGCAGTGTAGGAGAAGAATGCATTCAAGAAAGTGAGTTGTTGGCCCTCTTGGAGAAAACAAAGGAGCCCATCTGCTATGCTGGCTTTGAACCCTATGGTCGGGTGCATATTGCTCAGGTATGTTTTTCCATATATTATTTCTTTGTGGGTTTTGGGTTGTGTTTTAATTTTCTTTCATTGGTGATGGGATTTGAACTATTGACCACGTAGTAGCATTTCCACCAATAGATAAATGCTAGAGAATACAGTGTTTGTGAGATGATTTTAAAAAAAAGTTATGCTATTTCATTTTCTTGTATTCCCTGAATGGAACAGATTGAGAGACGACCTTTTTTTTTAAATTATTTAGAAATAGGAGTTTCTATAATTATTTCCATACGCTCTTCTCACCAGGACTCCACTGTGGATGCCAATTGGAAAAAGCTCTTCTGCTGCAATTCATCACAACAATAAACTGATTAAGACGTATTCGATCCTTTTGATCACTCCAAAAGACAATTTGATATGTTGCAGATTGTCTTGGAAACTTTCAAGATGCAATTGAAAGGTATAAAGCTGAATTCTAAAACCTTTGTTAGTATATTTACTACCCGCACCAATATGAGAGACTTGGAATGATGCGTGGAATCCATTAAAGCTCAATGGAAAGAGCATTTTGTATGCTTGCAGGCAAGAAGTGCGAAAGCGTAGATAGGGTGTATGAACCATTTGATAGACGCCTCCAGGAAATGCGATCTCATGGTCACCATGATTGCAAGATATGTATGCAAAGCGTGGAATCTTAGACAAATCACGTGAGCCATTTAGCATAATGTCATCTCATGGAATGTCATGATTGCAAATTTGTGCAGTTTGCATGCAAAATGAATCTGTTCAAAAGGCTTTAGAAACCCTTGCGAGAATGCAATTGCAGAATATCTCATTTATTATTTATGTCAAGAATTGAACTCTACATTTAAACAGTTACAATGTACTGACTCGTGAAGCTCTTTTATGTTAAGAATATCTCATTTTTCTTTAATCCTTCACACTATGTCATGGTCAAGCCTCTGGAGGAGATGGTGAGTGACGAGAATCCTCGCAAGTACAGGGAATACAATTGGGGAAAATTTTATAAGCGAAAGAAGGATAGCATTTTTAAAAACATGGGAGTTGAGAATATACAAATCTACCACTTTAGAATCTGACAGGTATGGGATTAATAAGGTGGAATTACCTACTGCCAGAGAACAAACATGGAACAAATTCTCTAAGATGCATATATTGTAAATACAATGTCTTCTATGGAATGCTATACGCATATAAAGTCATGTTGTATAGAAAGATTGCATCTCTACAATTTCTTCTATGGAATATAGTCATGGTGTATAGAAAGATTACATTTCTACAATATATTTTAAATGTAATAGTATTATGTTGTCTATGGAATGGCACAGTGATGCATGTCATTGTAGTGTTACTAATTATATATACTATTAAAGGTCTGAAATATTAAAATGCGATTGGTAATAATTTGAATGTCTATTTAAATACTAAATAGCTGGAAATAATAATAATAATAATAATAATAATAATAATAATAATTAAAAATAAATCTCTTGCTACATTTTTATTCTTGATTTAATTATCTTGATTTTATATGTTCTGGAATCCCCACTATATTCATCACTCTAGTTATCTCACTCGACATATTAGAGGGAGGGGGAGAGATAGAGGCTGATATAGATAGATAGACAGACAGGGATAGGAAAAGAGATAAAGAGATAGGGAGAGAGATAGATAGGGAGACATACATAGATAAGGATATGGATAGAAAGAGATAGAGAGATGAGTGAGAGGGAGATTAAGTGAAAAATAAAGATAAAGATAGAGTAGAAGAGATGGAAGGAGAGAAGGAATGAATAAGGTAGAGGAAGACATTTCTAGAGATAGGGAGAGGGATGGGTAGAGAGAGGGAGAGAGAGAAATGTAGAGGTGGAGATAGAGATGAATATAGAGCGATTGAGGAAGAGTGAGACAAGTAGATATAGGTAGAGATGAATATAGAATGGGAGAGGAAGAGGGAGAAAAATAGATAGAGATATAGAGAGAGAGATAGAGGGAGAAATAAAGATAGTAGAGATACAAACATAGAGGGGGAGAGATAAAAAGTGATAGATAGAGAGGAAGAGATAAAGAGATAAGGAAGAAGAGGGAGAGATAGAGAGAGATATATAGTGAGATAGAGTGATATAAAGAGAGATATAAGGAGATATAGAGAGAGGGAGAGGGAGAGATAAAGAGAAAAATAGAGAGAAGTAGGGAAATACAAATAGATAGAGGGAGAGATGGAGTGAATAAAATAGAGAATGAAGAAGGGGGAGAGAGGGAAAGGAGAAAATAGAGATAGAGAGATGTAGATAGACAGAGATAGAGGAGTGAGGAAGAGAGAAAGAGATAGAAGTAGACATAATGAGGTATAGATAGAAAGGAGCCCGAAGAGATAGGAGATAGAGATGGAGGGGGAAAGAGTGAGAGAGAAAGAAGGTGATAGAGATAATTGATAGAGAGGTATAGATAGGCAAAAGATAAAGAGATAGAAATAGGGGGAGAGAGAGGGAGAGGGAGAGAGGGAGAGAGAGAGAGAGAGAGAGAGAGAGAGAGAGAGAGAGAGAGAGAGAGAGAGAGAGAGAGATTAATAAGATAGAGAATGTAGAAGGGGGAGAGAGGTCAAGGAGATATATACATATAGGGATAGAGATGTAGAAATAGATGTGGAGAGACATAGATAGAAAGAGATAGAGAGCTTGGAGTGAGAGAGAAAGAGAGAAAAAAATAGAGGTAGATGTAATGAGGTATAGATATAGAGGGGGAGGGAGAGAGGGAGATGGAGATAGATGAGGCAAGAGTGAGAGAGAAAGAAGGTGATAGAGATAAGTAATAGAGAGGTATAGATAGGTTGAAAGATAAAGAGATAGAGATAGAGTAGGGAATGAGAAAGAGGAAGTGTGTGTGTATGAGTGAGAGAGATATGGAGAGGGATATATATTTACAAATAGAATATAGACTATGAGGTGTTACAAACACACAATATTAATATTATTGTCATTTTGAATTCTTACAATTGATATCTCTCGACGTTTTCTATATAGACTATGTAATAGGATAGATATGCTAGTAAATATGTGTATTGATAGATCGGTAAGCAATTATACCTATACATATGGACATATATACATAAATTTATATTAATCTATAATGTGGAATATAAATTCCAGTGAGAAGCCTATGAATCGAATGCCAGCTTGTGTAGTGGTAGTTAATCGCCAGTACTATGAATTAAATGTGGAAAAATACTTCATATGCAAAAAATTGGGGAATGGTAAGTAAAGTTAACAAAGATATTTTACTCCTCACAAGAGTGGAATTAATTGAACATGGGAGAAAAGATAAAGGAAACCCATAGAGGGCAAGGATCTATTGGGCATGCCAAAAAAGGGGGAGAAAATGGAGGAATTCAAGAGGGGTTTTTAGGGAAGAAAGATGACTTCGAAAGTGAGATTAAGGGGGAATGATAAAAGGAAATGGAGGGGTTTTGTGACTTGAATTCTACAAAAATGTTATGGTATGTAATTTTTTGTATCACCTTTCTTTTTCGATACATGAATTAGGAAAACTTCGATGATTTATTTAAGGAATGTTCGTGTCTATTAATGTATGAGAAAATATTTCTTTTGTATAAGATTTGAAAGGTCATGCTAATTGAAATGGTTTTCTTTCTACCATGACAAGAAAATTCTCTTTTATTTCATATGAATTGGTGTGTTAGGATTTATAGCCATTTAATAGCATAAGGGAGACTAAAATTTATGATTTTGTATAGTTTGAATGGAGAATAATAATGAAGAATGGTTATACAAGTTGTTTTATCAACTTCATTTAAGTGTTTCATGTCTATTGTTCATCCTCTAAGAACCTGTGATTGAACTACATATTGGTTTCATTGTGTTTCCTCAACCAAGAACCTTGTGAGGGTTTTGCAAAACTAAAGCCAAAGAATATACCACACTCTCACAATAATAATGAGTTAATTTCCTTTCAATTCTTAGTCAAATGTTATTTTATCTTACCACAATATTGTCTTAGTCTACGATTTGATAAACTAGGGTTGTCATAAATATAGTTAAGACAATACAAGGCTTAAGTTTATCTTCAATTTTCATTTTTATCTTGTTATTCTAATACCTAAGTTTTTAATGCTATCTATGTACTAGAGCAAAGATGTTAGTATCGTGTCACAACCATTATCTTTGCATCAATGAAGGTGTGGTATTTGAGAATTGATCATCAACTCTATTTAAATAGGGAGGTTAATGTGTAGGTTTCAACTTTATTTTTCTAAACCAATATATTTTATAATGCAAATAACATTCAACTCATTTTAGGGGATACCATGGTTATAGTGAATAAACCTTTGGTTTATTTTTTATGAATATTGTTAATGTGTTGATGTCTTTGTACATGACTGAAAATATGCATTATTATCTAAAAAATTCTTGACCATTTGAATGGTTGACTATATTGTTGGCTTGTTTGTACCAACAATATGTCACTTAGAACTCTGAAGGTTTATTTATTTTTTGGTATTGATGATATATCTGTTAATAAGAAGTGGTTGTTCCAAAATAAATTATAAAAAAAGGGACTCAAGTATATTTGTACAAGTAGATGATCATATCCTAAATGAATATAGGAAAATGATTATGTGTTTGTATGAATATATTTCTCAAGGATACATTATTTATAAGCTATTTGTTTTTGTGGCATTCATGAATTGTATTGATATTTCATATATATATATATATATATATATGTATGTATGTATGTATGTATGTATGTATGTATGTATGTATGTATATGAAGTGTAGGAAATTGTATACCTTTACAATTTCACACTATGTGTGGGTCCCTTAATTAATTGGACTTAATTAAGCTTCTAATTGACCAAATTATGCATTCCAAAGCCATATTGTTCTTATTTTTTGAAAGGGAAACCTATATTAAATTATTTCCATCATTAATTAAATTTCCTTGGATCATATGTGTCTTGGAACTTATGGGCTAGGACCCATTCGCCCATGGGAAAATGGGTCCCCTTTAAGTGCCATGATCCATTTTAAAATATGTTTTTGGTAGTATTTTAATGATTCAAATTAAATTTTCAAGTGTCATCTTTTAAAATTTAATTTTTGGGAAATTAGATAAACATCTATGAATACAGTCATTTTATCAATTGAAATCTAACAAGCTAAGGGTGAACATCATAAGAGAAAATTTTATTTTCAAGAGCATTCAAGAGTAGATTTATTAGCCATCTACAAAAACGATCAAGATCCTAATCATCATGTCAAAGTTATGTGTGTTCATATAATGTTTTCAAGCTAACATTGTGATGTAGGTTTCAAGCATTCAAACATCAAATCAAGCAACCATTCAAGTCAATGCAAGCAAGATATCAACCTTGGATGATTTGTTAGTCTTCAATCCTCTAGGGGCAACCATTAAGGGTTTGGTGAGTTGCAATAAACATGGTTCATTAATCATTCCTTCCATTTGTCATTTATTTCTTTCTATCAAGATTTAATAGCCAAACCATGGTTTGACTAAGAAAAACCCCCATTCACCCAAAAATAAATATTTTTCTTCTCTTTTTGTATGTGCAGATTTATGGGTGAAGAAGGATTGAAAAGAGATCAAAGGAGCAATTTTGCATTTTTTTATTTGTTGCATTCATTGTTGTCAAGTCATGGAAACTCATATTTAGACTTTATTTTTGGCTTTCTGATAGTTGAACTTGGAGCAAACAAAAGCCAAGATGTAGCATTAAAGGACTATCAAAATTGATTTTGGAACCCTAGACTAAGACTCATTTTCCCAAGGGCGAATGAGTCCTACTATAGAGCTCAAAATCCAATTTATATGATAGGTACATGCCATTAATTCCTTATTAGATTTGTTGTTAGATTGTCATTTCAGTTTTTATGTTTTCGAGAATTTAGAATTTAAGTTCTAGGTATTATTGGTCACTTAGTTTATGCACTCAAATTGTGCCAAAAATATTTCAGATATGTCCTATTGTCTTAAGAAATTGAGATCCAAGGCTAGGTTGGCTCACCTCAAGGTTGAAAGTCAATCTTGTTGGAAACTTGTGTTATCATTGAAGTCAATAGATTGTTGTTGCATTGATGTCTACTCTTGAGGAAGTATGTTGTTGGTACTGGTGATGTGCCTAGATTTGTTGGTGTTGATGTCAACATAATATGTTTGTGTTGTTTGGATACATTGTAGAGTACTACAGATGCTTGTGAAGGTGTTGCAGAGATGGTAGTAGTGTTGTATTATGTTGTTATTAGTATTGGAACTGGTATCAACCTCTAATGTAGCAATGATAAGTAAGTTCTTGTGGAAATCAACCTCTTGTGTGGTTGAGATGTTGAGAAAGTGTTGCATATGTTGAGATGATGTTTGTGGTGCTTGGTTTCCAAGTGCTTTTGATAAAATTTGAATAAAAGAGAGTTCATTGCGGCGGAGTGGTGTTTTGGTTTTTTTCTCTGCATTTCTTTTGTATTGAAGCTATGCTTGTGTGGTTCAAATATGTTGATCAGAGGTTTCCATATGTGTTATATCCAAAGTTTCTAGTTCTGGATCATTTTGCAGAGGAAGTTTTGTTCACTAGTGTGTGAATAGTGAAAGCAAGGTGTTTGGGAGAAATCATTTTTCTCTATATTTCTCTACATTGTTGTTTTTGGTCTTGTAGATCTAGGAGTGTCCTTATATTTTCTATATCTATGTTTCCTTCAAGTTGTTCATGTTTTGGTGCTCCACAAGGCTAGATTCATGATTTACAGTTTATGAAAGATTAACTAGTTATACAAAATGAATATATATTTTTAGGTGAACGTTGTTGTGAAGGATTGTTGGATATTAGGGTGTTAATGGAGTATTCCGGATTGTGTTTAAGTGTTTTATGTAGTCTATGAGTCATCTTTTGATCAAAGGAAGTGCGTACTTAAAAGTTTAATGGTGTTAATACAGGTTCAACCAACCTTGGGTGTTTACAATAATTGTGAATGTGCTTTGATGTTTGTAGAAGTGTGGTGTGGCATGTGTGTAGATTTGGGTCTAAGTTAAGATGTGATGTGGTCTTCCTTCATTCCTATTCACTGTGGGAATGTTTTGGTACTGACCTGATTTGAATTTGCACACTCGAGGTGCATAACTGACCTTGGAGATTATTTTCAAGGTTATGGATTTGTGTATGTATGTTATGATGGGAAGTGTTGTGATGTGAAGAGTGAAAGTGTGAAATGTAGTGCAAACTTTAACACTTAAGACTACTAGAAGTAGTGAGTAGAAGGTGTCTACATTCTTTAGTGAGAGTGCGAATGAACTAGTGATGCAGTGGTGGATCTTTTTTGTTTCTCTAAGATGGATTTCTCCTTGTAACAATATTCTATCTTCTTTCTAATCTATCATTGAGCCTTTGGTAGTGAGCCCTTCTTTCTTTTGGGCAATGAGCCTATTGTATTCAATATTACAATTAATTTATATTGTGAGCTAATCCTCACTGTCATTTTTCCCTTCTTGGGTTTTCCACATAAATCTGGTGTTCTTTTGTGTATGGTCTTGATGTGTTTTTGGTTTATGTTATTTAATTTTATACTAAATTATTTTAATAGATTAAGGATTAATAAGGATCTAAATGTTAGTGAGGGTTTTGATGTTTTAATGTACCACTGATTCCCCCCCTCTCAATTGTCTTATGCATTCAACAATTGGTATTAGAGAAAGTTTCCTTGGAAGAAAGCTTAACCACTTGAGGTAGATCTAGATGGAGCACAAGAAGGAGGATCCTCTGTTTGATGGATCAGATTATGCATTCTAGAAGACCAAGATGGGAGATTTCCTTGTCTCCTAGGGTTTAGAGTTTGGAAGTCTATTGAATCTGGATATATTGTACCTAAATATGGTCCTAGTACTGATGATGAGATCAAGGCTTATGAGAACAATGGAAAATAAAGGTATTCTCTTTTGAGTGTTCTTTCTAATTCATAACTTTTGAAAGTTATGAGCTACAAATTTGCTAGTGAGATATGGAAAATGCTAGAAAGTATCTATGAAGGAGATGATAAGGTCAAGCAAGAAAAGATGCATAATCTGAAGACCAAGTTTGAAACCTTATGGTTGTCATTGGATGAATATATTACAAGCTAGATGAATAGGGTGGATGAAGTTTTAAATTCCATCAATGCCCTTGGTGAAAAACTTGAAGAAGACGAGGTGGTAAAGAAGCTACTAATAACTCTTACTAAATATTATAGCCATTAAGTTTTTGCTATTGAGGAAGCTCAAGATTTAAATAATTATTCTAGAGACTAGTTGTTTGGTGCTTTGAATACTTTTGAATTGAGAGAATTTAGTCCAAGTGATCCAAGAAAAGAGATTGCTTTTAAAATTGGAAAAGTTGAAAAGAATGAGGAATCAGATCAAGATGATGTTGATGAGGTAGAAGCAAACTTTGAGAGGAGATTGAAAAAGGGCACTGGAAAATACAAAGTTAAGTTACCTTTCAAATGTTTTAATTGTGGAAAGATAGGTCATTATGCTTCACGATGCCCAATCAAAGCTTCAAATATTAAACATAAGGACAATAATGGTAAATCAGTTATGAGAAGTTATTATGTTAAGGAAGATGTTAGTATATTTGATGATGAATTTGATTACCTGGATGATAAAAATGATGAATGCTTGTTCATGGATTTAAATGTTGGAAATAATTATGCTAACTTCAAATGAGAAACGTATGAAGGAAAGTGATTTGAAAAATGTCATAATAGTGAAGGAACAATGTTGATTTATTTTCATGCTAGAGAGGAGAAGAATTACAAGATCATTGATAGTGGATGCTTGAATCACATGACAAGTGATAAGAGTAAGTTTGTTAAACTTGAGAAATATGAAGGAGGTCTTTTTAAGTTTGGTGATGATACATTTGCTAATATATTTGGAAAAGGTTTAATCAATTTTGATAGAAAGCATAATATAGATGATGTTCTTTATGTTAAGGGTCTCAGGCATAACCTTTTAAGTGTAAGAAAAATATGTAGCAAAGGATATAATATTGTGTTTCAAGGCAATGGTTGTGAAATCATAAAAGGCTTTGAAACTATAGTTGTTGTAGGAAGAAGGATAGTTGGAAATGTTTATTAGCTCAAAGGTACTAATGGTTAGTGCTTCATGACTCAAATCAATGAAAGTTGGATATGGCATAGAAGAATGTGTCACATCAATTTTGATAGCCTAATGAGGATGAGTTCAATTCAAGCTGTGAGAGATCTGCCAAAGATTACAAGGCCTATCAATGCAATATGCAAAGAATGTTAGATTGGGAAGAAAGCTAGAAAGATTTTCAAGATCAAAGAACAGTCTACCACAAGACCTTTAAAGTTGGTGCATACATACCTTTGCGGACCTACCAGATTGAGAAGTTTTCAAGGTGACAAGTATTTCATGCTATTAATTGATGATTACTCTAGAATGAATTGGGTAACTTTTCTCAAAGAAAAATGAAAATCTCTAGATAAGTTTTATAATGGAGTGAATTTGTACCCCTAGGTAAATTCCCCATTTACATCACCCCTACCTTAGAAAATGAAAATTTAATGATGCAATTCCACATCCACCACCTTTCCCCATCCACTTGGTAACTCATTTTGGTGTCAATGGAGGAATCCTTGTTGGGGACACATGAACATTTGTGTGTTGCACTGCCATCCTAACAAGATTCTGGCCCCTAAAATTTGAAGGGGCATTACATTCCTCCATTGGAAATGAAGTGTAATGTTCCATGCTCCCTTGACCAACAAAAAATGGGTCTTTTACCTCCTTTTTTCCATTCAAATGCTTTCATTCTTCTTCACTCTCTTAATCGATTCATTCACACTCTTAGCTTCATTCTCTTCATTCTCAACTGCATTCTCACACTTTCAAGCTTCTACATCACCCCTTTTGTGGCTGGAAGCTACTAGTTCTTGGCTTCTATGCTCTGTTTGTTGTGACAATATTATTGCTGGAGGACTTACAAGCTCTCTCCTTCCACTACTTGTCTTGAATGCTTGTAGGTGTGAAGGTGGCATTGTTCCTTACTATTGCTCTGTGCATCATTTTTTGTATTCATGTAGCATACTTGTTGTTCATGCTTTCTCTTACCACTATTTCCTTTATATTTCTTTCTAGCATTCCATACTCTATTGCTATCTAGTTGTCTATGGAGGTGGAAACACCAAGCGAGGGATTGACTAGGGTAGTCCTCTATACACAACCCTGACATTTTTTTTATCTCCAAGTGGAGTTGTTTGAAGAATCAAGTTGCAAGAAGTTTATTATTACTTTCTCATCCTCTTTGTCAATTCAAGCATAGTTTAGTTAAAGTATTCTTCTTGTTATATTTCAGTTATTGTATCTTCTTGGTAATCTATCATAGTTTAAAACATCATTCATTCAAGTAGTTGGTATATTTTCTCATGTCTTAGGTTGTTCTTTGGACCTTCTTCCCTTACAGACACCAACGTGTCCCTAAGACCCCAACACACTGCACTGGAGTCTGAGTTCCACATTGTTGTCCTCAGACAACAAGTCATTTGGGAAACAATATAAACCTTGGAAATTAGCTCACCTAACCTTGTGAAACATTTAGTTTAGCAAAAGGACAACAACCCCTAGATTTCTCTTCCTTTTCAGCCTTAATGCCTTAACCTTCCTAATTTTATTAGCAAACTTGAGGTAGATTAGGGTAGACTATTGTTGAGGATTCTCCCGTGACTTGGAGTCCTAGAGTAGTTGGTCCCCCTCCTCTATATTTTTGGTGAACCTAACGTGAACTATTTCTATTTCGCATCTGGCTATCAAAGAACCTTCTCTTGTATCCTAGGCTTGTTGTAGGTTTGTGTTGTAGGTAACGTAGCCTTGCAACCCAACCTACAACCCCTAGTAGCATAGTCAGAAGGGATCCTAGATATTAGGAAGCAAAATTTAGATAGGTCACTACCTGATTTATGAACCTATGGGGTCTACTAAGTTTGTTCCATCGGAGTATGTAAATATGGTTTCATTTACACGCGTTCCTCTCGCTCAACTTGTGAATGGGTCACCATACATAACCTTCACATCGAAGGACCTACTTATGAACAAGAGCCTTGCCCCTTGTACATTCCCACTCACATCAATGGGAACATTGTAACTAGTGTCCTAGTTGACCCTATGAGTTGTGTGAATGTTATAATGGATAAGACTCTACTAATAAATTTCCTATGCATGGAGGAATACGAGAAGTCAAAGACCACCAAACGTATGCATGATAGACTCTCAGTTCCTCCTCTCAGTTCTATCATTATCCCAATCTTGGTAGGGCCCAGAGCCGTAGATACTCCTTTTGATATTATTCTGAACACAAACTAGTTCAGGGTAAAACTAAGCATTTTGTGGTTGGTTTCCATGAATGGAGTCACTTCAGTAATTCATAAGTGCCTTAAGTCTTCTCATCAGGATTTGTGCATGTTGTGCACGACACCAGGTACAAATTTCTGGTGTCATGTGGGGGCTACTTGTTAAATCACTTTTGGCTCACCTTGTTTGGTCCACTTCCTCCAAGGATAGACTTGCTATATCGCACCTATGTCAAGTATAAGACTAGGGACATGATGTGGAAGGTGACCTACCCTATTTCCCCCTACATTTCAATCAAAGGTTCTATGATTGCATAGTAGCAAGATGCCTCTTCCTCTCAACAAAAAGGGAAGGGGAAGCTTGCTCACAGCCAAGATCCTTCCTCTTCTCTTGCTTCACTTGCTTTTGCTTCTCGCCCTACTGTGGAAGCTTAAGCTCCTACTCCCATACCTCACATGGGGAGCTCGATGGTGCTTGCTTGGAAAAAAATGAAGTGCCAAGTGTTTGAACTTCTCATTTTTCCCACGGTGCCTAAGCCCATTTTTATGTAAAGGGGAAGTATTCTCATGGATACACCCTTGTGTCTCAGCCCTCATAGCCTCCTACCATTCCTGCCCCCCTGATAGTGAATGGGAAGATGTCTGTTGTCGAGGCATCGGTGTTTTCTTCTCCACCTAATATCGTTTTCGCTCCTGTACTTCCTGCTACTCTTGGTTAGGAGGCTACCCTTCCACCAGCCACAATTGTGGAGGACACTCCTATAGTAGAACAAGAGCCTCTCGTCCCTTCTTAGAATGTGATGTATAGTTCCTGGAGTTGATGAAACTATCTTTCACGTGAGCGTAAGTGTCAGAGAAAGGTTCTAGCTACTGAACAAGCTGCCTTGAAGAAGGCAGAAGGGGAGCCAACAACTCCTATCTCTATGTACCCTACTGTATCCTCTTCTACTTTTTTTGCATTAGTTCCTATCACCTTAGTTCTACTTACATCTCCTCCGATGAATGCTAATGATCCTCACCCCAAAAGGGTGCAAGTGTTCATTGCTCCCTCAGTGGAGCCCCCTCTTTTGATGTCCCTTTCAAACATCCCTTTTTTTTCCCAGCCCATGGACATGTTGAGCACCATGGTGGTGTTCATTGTGGTTATGTCCTCTTCCACCTCACCTTTCACTTCTTTTATGGGGATCTTGCATCCCCCATTGAAGCACAAGTTGGAGGATGACCTTCAAATAGAGGTCGGAAGAAGGGATCACCTTCTTCAGGAGATGGTTCTACTTTGGCTTGCACCGTCTTTGTGATGGAGGAGGCACAAACATCCTCAGAGTTTGTCACTATCCCTCCTCTTGTGAGGTTAACAATGGATCTCAGACACCTCCTTCTTATCCCACTTGATTGAAACATGACACTTTGGTTAAGTGCATGTTTAACTCGATGGATGACATCTTAGCTCTATTAGCGATCTTTGTAAGAATGATGACTCACAAGAGTTGAGTGGAGGAGACCTTGAGGGGCCTTCTTCCTTGGCCCTTGTTGTAGGAGAGTCGGAGGGTGATCCTCTTGCTATCCCTCCCTTGCATGCTCGTTCGCCCTCCCCGTACAATGATCTAGATTGGGAGACTGACAACCTCCTAGTTGATGAGGACTAGGGGGTACCTCTTCTTTATCTATAGATTATATTTGTGTGTGTGTTGTGTTCCCCTCGTGCTTGTATTTATGTGATCCTGGAGGAACCTTTCCACCCTTGTAGGTGCTTGGATATAGGAGTGAAAATTTGTCGTAAATTCCTCTATATGTACCATCATTCTTTCATATGTTGTAACTTTTCTTTTTGACAATTGGGGACAATACAAAGTGTTGGGGGCATTTAGGCCCTCTTCCATGTTGACCCAATTTTTTATTTTCATTTTGTCTTCATGTGCTCTTCTTCAGATTTGGGAACTTTGGGGATTGATGATATTTTGTTCATACATTATGTGTTACCTATTTATATATAAGAACTTATCTAACCCTAAACTCTCAAATCCCCCTGTCTCTTGATTTCTTGATTTATGCTTGTTCTCATTTTCTTTACTTGTCTCTCTATTTTCTTAAGTGATGTTGGGTGCTTATGTGTTGTCCCTTGTGTGTATGACAACATTTCCATGTTTACATCTTGTAATGTATCACGAATCACATCACTTTCCTTCTTCTCTCTCCTTAGGATGCCATGTGTCTATTGGTTTAGCACACACCATCCTAAGGGGGGCTACCACACTTCTCTAATTTTCAACAAGGTGTATTCAGTGGCCAACAAATCCCTTGCTAAGAATATTTCATTTTTCAAAAATTGCATTCTTCAACAAGGATCCCTAACAAAATTTTCCTTTCGAAAATGGATTCATAACGAAAGAATCTAAAAAAATTCCTTTGATAAGGGAGTACTTTTTCTGATGAAGAAGTTTGAAAACTTTCCCTTGAGAGGGAAATTTTTTTCCATTGGATTCCTTGACGAAAGATATATTTCAAAAGGATTCCTTGATGATAGAATTATTTACAAAAATGTTATTCATTTCAAATGGAGTGTCCCTCTGCACGAGCCCTTTGCTAGCTTAAGGGTTCCTAAGAGACCCCTTTGAAAAATTCTTCAAGTGTTTGTCCTGTGATATGTCTTCTCATGTGACCTTTTCTATCTAACATGTTTTTCCTATAGCTTAACATGTTACTTTGTAGGTTCGAGCACTTGTGAAGTTGCTTTTATAATCAATTTTGGAGGACTAATCACCTCATCAAGCTTACCTTATAGGACCGAGAAATTGTAAGGGTCTTTTGCATCAAACTCTTCAAGACCAAGCACTTAGGGAGTAATTTCACATCAAGCCCTGTAGGACCTAGAACCTATGGCACCCCCTTTGTAGGATTGAGAACCTATGAAGTACTTTCTCTTTGTAGGACTGAGCACCTGTAGAGCCTTTGTTCATCTTCTGCAGGACCGAGCACCCATGGAGCCAATTCTATAAGGCTAAGCACTTGTAGAACCTTTGTTCACCTTTCAAATGATTGAGTACCTATGGAGCTATCTCTCTCTCTTTCATGTCAAGGTTGCCTTGTGAGACCGAGCACCTATAGAGATACCCCTTGTGCATCTAGGTGTGCCAGATAGGAGATCTTCTTCTTTGAGATTCAAGTATATTCACTTCAACCTATTTCTACTTTACCTTGCATTGACATTTACATGTATTCTTGCTAAAGTGGGGGAAAAATTTAATGGAATGAATTTTTGCCCCTAGGAAAATTCACCATTTACATCCCCCTAGGTACCATAGAAAATTAAAGTGTTTGATGATGCAATTCCACATTTTCCACCTTTCCCCATCCACTTGGTAGCTCATTTTGGCATTCATGAAGGAATCCCTATCAGGGACGTGTGTACATCCACGCATTGTGCTACCATCTTGATAGGATTCTTGCTCTTGTAATCTATAGAGGTGTTGTGTTCCTCCACTTGACATGAAGTGTAACATTCCCTACTTACTTGATCAATGAAAAATGGGTCTTTTTCCTTTGTCATTCAAATGCTTCAATTCTTCATTCATTCATTCTTCTTCACTCTTTTGATCAATTCATTCACACTCTTAGCTTCATTCTCTTCATTCTCATCTCCATTCTCACACTTTCAAGCTTCTACATCACCCTTTCGTGGTTATAAGCTCTTGGCTCTTGGCTTCTATGCTTCATTTGTTGCAACAAAATTGCTACTAGAGGACTTGAAAGCTCTCTCCTTCCACTACTTTCCTTGAGTGCTCGTAGGTGTGAAGGTGACATTATTCCTTACTATTTCTCTTTGCATCATTTTTTGTATTCATGTATCATACTTGTTCGTGCTTTCTCTTAGCACTATTTCCTTTATGTTTCTTTATCTCACTCCATACTTTGTTTCTATTTGGCTATTCGTGGAGGTGGAAACAACAAAGCGGGGGACTAACTAAGATAGTCATCTATACACAACACCAACATTTTTCCATCTCCATGTGTGTAGGTGTTCTCAAGTGGAGTTGTTTGAAGAATCAAGTTGCAAGAAGTTTGGTATTGCTTTCTCATTCTCTTTGTCAATTCAAGCATAGTTTAGTTAAAATATTCTTCTAATTGTATTTCAATCTTGTATCTTCTTAGAATTTTGTCATAGTTTAAAACATCATTCAATCAGGTTGTTAGTAGATTTTCTCACGTTTTAGGCTATTATCTAGACCTTCTACTTGTACATATGCCAACACATCCCTGAGACCTCAATGCGCCATGTCAGAGTCTAAGTTCCACACTGTCATCCTCAGATAGTAAGACATTTGGGCAAGAGTCTGAACCTTGGAAATTAGCTTGCTTGACCCTATGAAACATTCAATTTAGCAGAAGGATGACAACCCCTTGATTCCTTTTCCTTTTTAGCCTTAATTCCTTAACCTTTCTAATTTTCTTAGCAAACTTGAGGTAGATCAAGGAAACATGTTGTTTAGGAATATCTTGTGACTTGGATCCCCAGAGCAGTCAATCTCCCTCCTCTACAATTTTAAGGAATTTAAAGCTATCGTTAAGAATGGAATGGAAATGAAAATAATTTTTTAAGATCTGACAGAGGTGGAGAGTTCGCCTCTAATGATTTTAACAATTTTTGTGAAGATAATGGAATAAAGAGGTAGTTTTCAACTCCTAGGACTCCTTAGTAGAATGAAGTGGTGGAAAGAAATAATAGGACTGTTTAGGAAGCAACAAGGAAAATGATGAGAGAAGAAAATCTACTGGATGTCTACTGGAGAGAAGCTATTTGTATTGTAGTTTATATACTTAACAAAGCATAAGAAAGGACAAACAATTCAAAGAATTCCTATGAGTTATGGTATGGAAGAACCCCTACTATCAAATATTTCAGAGTATTTGGAAGTAAATACTATATCAAAAGAGATGAAGAAAAATTAGGAAAGTTTGATACAATATTTGATGAAGGAATCTTCCTTTCATATTATACAAAAATAAAAGCTTGCCGATGTTACAACAAGAGGCTGAAAAGGATTATTGAGAGTGCAAGTATCATAGTGGGTGAAGAATTACATAAAATTTTAGTGTTGATAGATGGATATGAATTAAATAAGTCCTCTTGCAAAGAAGAATAAAAAGATGAAGAAAATGAAAATGAAGTGCAGGTTGAAGAGGAAGACACTCAGGAAGGATCCCTAAGACTCCTAAGTAGGTTTAGAAGAATCATTCTAAAGATTAGATCATTGGTGATAAAAGAAGAGGTATACTAAAAAGAAGAAAGGTTGCTATGAAAAAAGAACAAGTAAACTTATGTTTACTCTCCAAATTTGAACCTAAAATAGTGATTGAGGCATGTGAAGATGAATATTGGATCAAGGCTATGGAAGAAGAATTAATGCAGATTGAGAAGAATCAAACTTGGGAACTTGACCAAGACCAAAAAATAAGAATGCGATTGGAACTAAATGGGTATTTAGAACAAACTGAATGCGAGCGGAGAAGTTGTTAGGAACAAGGAAATGCTTGTATGTAAAGGATACTCACAAGTAGAAGGGCTAGAATTTGAGGAAACATTTACTCTGGTGGAAAAAATAGAGGCTATTAGGATGTTTTTGGCTTTTACTACATATAAGAATTTCAAATTTTATCAAATGGATGTGAAGTCTACATTCTTGAATGGTGAATTGGAAGAGGAGATAAATATTGAACAATCGAAAGGATTTTAGTTATCAAATAACCATAATATGGTCTATAGATTGAAGAAGGCTCTATATGGACTCAAGAAAGCTCCTAGAGCTTGGTATGCAAGATTGGATAGGAACTTGTTGTAGCAGGGATTCAATAATGATACCACAGATAGCAATCTTTATTTTAAAGTCGAGAAGGATCAAATACTGATTGTGGTTGTGTATGTTGATATAATATTCGATGGAAATGAAGCAATGTGCAAGAGATTTGCAAAGCAAATGCAAAATGAGTTTAAAATGTCAATGTTTGGGGAGATAAATTTCTTCCTTGGGCTACAAATCAATTAGACAAAAAAAGGTAAATTCATTTCACAATCAAATTATTTCAAGGAAATTCTAAAGAAGTTTGGAATGGAAGAGTCTAAATTGGTATGTACTCCCATGGTTACTGGTTTCAAGTTGAGTAAGAATGAAGAATCCCGTAAGGCTAATCAAAGCAAGTATAGATCAATGATTGGTGGAATGCTATATCCAACTGCTACCAAGCCAAATATCATGTATGCAATTTTTCTTGTTTCTAGATTTCAAGAAGATCCCAGAGAGTTGCATGTGGCAACAATAAAGAATATTCAAATATTTGAAAGGCACTCCAAAATATAGATTGTGGTATCCAAAGGATATTGATTTCTCTCTAAGTTCCTATATAGATGTAGATTGGGTAGGTTGTGTGGATGATAGAAGACATAGAAGTTGTGGTGCTTTCTTCTTGGAAGTAGGTTAGTGTCTTGTCTAAGAAAAAAGTAGGATTTAGTGTCATTATTTACTGTAGAAGAAGAATATATTGTTGCATCTTCTTGTTGTACACAAGTGTTGTGGATGAAATTGACTTTCAAGGATATCAGAGTAGTATATGATGAACCTATTTCTATCTTATGTGATAATACAAGTTATATTAAAATTTCAAAGAATCTAGTAATGCATTCAAGGATAAAGCACATCTCAATCTAGTATAACTTTTTGAGAGAGAAGGTTACAAAAAATGAAGTGAAGCTGGAGGATGTGCCTATAAGCGATCAGGTTGTTGATATCTTCACTAAGGAAGAAACATTTGAGTATCTCCAAGAGAAGTTGGACGTTATTGCCCCTCCTTCCTTCAATTAGATGCATAAGACTATGCTTTAGTCCAATGGATTTCAAGAATCATTCCCTATTCTGGATTGATGTTGGAGGCTACCTCTTAGGGGGAGTAGGTAGCTGTGGTTGTTGGTTGATGTAGAGAAAGAAAAGGAGTTGGTTGTTGGTTTTGTCCTTTGAAGCTGTGTTAAAGGAAGTTAGTGCAAAATTTGTAGTGGAAAAGTGAATGCAATCATTGTCCCTTATAGGTGTTGTCTTTGGGGGAGAGAAAGTATATGTGAATGATGTCAAAGAGGGAGTAAAAAAAAGAAAAAATGTGTTTCCCTTTTCCATTGATGTTAAAAGGGGATAAACATAGTTGAAAAACCTTGTCAAGAAAGTGGGAGAAAGAGAAAGTGTTGGAAATAATAAATGCTTGTATAGGGGGGAACAATGTGTATTAATGTGTAGAATGTATTGGTGACCATAGTTTTTCTTATCAGATGTTTCCATCAGTATGTGTTGGTGATCAGAGTTGTTGATGGTTTTTCATATCAGGTGTTGTCATTAATGACAAAGGGGGAGATTGTTGGAAACTTGTGCTATCATTGATGTCAACAAAGTGTTGTTGCATTGATTTGTACTCTTGAGGAAGAAAGTGTGTTGTTGGTATTGGTGATGTGTCTAGAGTTGGTGTTGATGTCAACACAATATGCTGGTGTTGTCTATATGTGTTGTTGGATACATTACAAAGTACTACAGATGCTTGTGAAGATGGTAGTAGTGTTGCATTATATTGTTATTAGTATTGCATCATTGATATCAACCTCTAATGTATCAATGATAAGTAAGTTTTTGTGGAGATCAACCTCTTGCATGGTTGAGATGCTAAGAAAGTGTTGCATATGTTGATATGATGTTTGTGGTGCTTGGTTTCCAAGTGCTTTTGAGAAATATTGAATAAAAGATATTTCAATGTGGTAGAGTGGTGTTTTGGTTTTTTCTTCGTATTTCTTCTATATTGAAGCTATGCTTGTGTGGTTCAAATATGTTGATTAGAGGTTTTCATAGGAGTTATATCCATATTTTCTAGTTCTGGATCATTCTACAAAGGAAGTTATATTCACCAGTGTGTGAACTGAGAGCGTGTTTGGGAGAAATGGTTTTCCTCCACATTTCTTTGTGTTGTTTTTGGTCTTGCAGATCTAGGAGTGTGCTTATATTGTCTGTATCTATGTTCCCTTCAAGTTTTTTGTGTTTTGGTGCTCTGCAAGGTTATATTCATGAGTTTTAGTGTGTGGAAGATTAATTGGTTGTGCAGAATGAATATATTTTTTAGGTGAATGTTGTTGCAAAGGATTTGTTGGATTTTAGGGTGTTGATGGAATATTCTAGATTGTTTTTAATTTTTGTGTGTGGAACACGAGTTGTCTTTAGATCAAAGGAAGTGTGTACTTAAAAGTTTACTGGTGTCAACGCAGGTTCGACTGACCTTGGGTGTTTACACTAATTGCATATGTGCTTTGGTACTTGTGGAAGCATGTTGTGGCATGTGTGTGTATATTTTGGTCCAAGTTAAGTTGTGATGTGGTCTGCCTTCATGCCTCTCCACCGTAGGAATGTTTTGGTGTCAAATAATTTGCATGCTTGAGGTGCATAACCAACATTGGAGGTTGTTTTCAAGGTTATGGATGGTATATATGTGTGAATTGATGGAGGATTTGTGTATGTATGTTATGATGCAAAGTGTTGTGATGTGAAGTGAGAAAGTGTGAAATTTAGTGTGAGATTTAACGCTTAAGACTACTGGAAGCAATGAGTAGAAGGTGTCTACATTCTTCAATGAGAGTGCAAATGATCTAGTGATGCAGTGGTGGATCTTTTCTATTGCTTTGAGATGGATTTCTCATTGTAGCAATCTTCTACCTTTCGCTTTCTAATTTGGCAGTGAGCCTTTGGTAGTGAGCCCTTCTTTATTTTGGGTAGTGAGCCCTCTAAAAATGAGCCTATTATATTTGACATTGCATTTACTTTATATTGTGATCCAATCCTCACCATGGTTTTTCCCTTCTTGGGTTTTTCACGTAAATATGGTATTCTATTGTGTATGGTGTTGATGTGTTTCTATTTTTATTATTTAATTTCATACTAAATCAATTTAATAGATTAAGGATTAATAAGGATTTGGATTTTAATGAGGGTTTTTATGTTTCAATGTACAACTAATTTCAACCCCCCTCTTAGTTGTCTTGTGAATTCAACAAATCCTATCCCCTTGTGACCTATTTTTCTAATGAACTAGGGAGAGCGGGTGTGGACTCTAGTTTACTATACATTTTGGTACACATCATCATTTCATCTTATCTACCCCCTCTTCCCTATGTTTCATTTTTGTGAACCTGACATTGTACACCATTAATTCTAATTTGAAAGTCTTCAAAACACTGATTTAGATCTTGCATCTTCTTATTTTGAATTCTTTATTTAGGGTTGCATATTGCATAATTACATCATTTAAATTCATAAAAAAACAAAAACTTTGCATATATTCTGCATATTAGATCATATTCAAGTGTTTCTCAGTCATTTAAATAAAAATATTCAAAATTGCATTCAAAAGGTTGTCATTTTGTTCACTTTTTGTCATCAATTTGCATTCACATTAATCAAAAAATTTGGAAAAAAATATCAATTAAGAATTTGTTTGCAATTGAGAATAGTGAACTTAAACATCAAATCCAACTTTCAATTTTTTATTTTTCAAAACCCTATGCAAATACTCATTCACCCTTGGGCGAACCTATCCTTGTGTAGGTGATTTTTCAAAATTTTGAGCATAAATTTGTCTTTGTTTTCTTTATTTCCCTTTTTTTGCAGATCTCTATTTCAGTTTCAAAAAATAGCATATCCTATAGTTTTTGCATTAATTGCAATTGTTGAAAGTTAAGGAATTGTTTAAAATTAAAATTTGCATTCCAAAGATATCATTTTTTAGGTTTTTACATTATAAAATTAGTAAATTATCATATTCCAAATCTGAAAATTGCATTCATACTTGCATTCAAATAGTCATCATGGATATGTGTCTATCCTTAAAATCTTTTGTAGATGTCTCAAGTTATGTGTGGTGATGATCCTAATGTAATTGACGACATCCTTGAATCTTCAAGTCCTAATGAATTTCCTCGTGAGGTAGATATCTTAGGTCAAGATGAAGATAACATGCAAGAATTCATACAGAATTGTCTTCCTAACTTGGAGAATAATGCATCCTGTTATCCTTCCATGCAACAGACAAAATCTCCTATCATCCCACCACTTGAGATGTTTATCCTTTTGCATCCTAAAATTGAATCACAAAGCAAGCCTAAACCACCAACCATGAAAGAACCTATCCACAATGACAACATTGATACTCATTTATCCTATATGCATAAATTTATTGATACACCCATCAACCTCGAAGAGCATTATGGTAAAGGATTTATAATTTTAAACAAACAAGGATGTGACACAATAGATAAGAATGAAATCCACCAATTGCTAGAAAAAACACCATCATAAGATACCAAGGGTTTAGGATATCAAGATCCTCGTTCCAACTCAGCCAATTGTCCAATCAAGTAAACGACATAGGCCTTACAAACTCAAGAAATTGAAATTCACTTGTGCTATGTCCAAAAATGAAAAATCCTTACACATGCTCCTTAACCAAGGACTCAAAATTACCACCTATCCGAGGAATCAAACAAGGAAAAAGTACAAACATGTCTCATTGTGCATATCATAGAAGTCTTGGGTATAGTACTGTTGAATGTAGTGCTTTAAAGAACATATTCAAAGACTTTAATATGGTTGAAGAACTAGTCAATCATATAATTGATTAACATGTACACACTTTTCTCCTTGCCATGTAATAGTTGTAGAATCTTAGCATACTCGCCATTACATGTATCAAACTTAATGAAAACAATTTTTCATATTGCAAGGAGCACCATATCATCACTTATCTCAACTCATCCTTGCCTTACATTTGGGGCAAGGGGTAAGGTAGCCTTGTACTAGTATGGCACTTGTTGTTTCCCCTTTGGCTAGTTTTCCACCTTTTGTATACAATGAGCAAGATTGGGATGAAGATGACCTACTTTAGGTTTACTCAAATGTGACATACTTGTCTTTCTCTTCCTTTTTCTTTCAATTTTCTTTGTGATTTCATGTGTGTAATGTAGAGACCCCCCATATCATGTCATTGGTGTGTCTTTATGTTTGTGAGTTTTCTTTGGATGACCCTTGTCACTCCAATGGTGCAAGGATACAAAGGAAGCAAACCTGTCGTGGCATTCTTCTATTTGTATCTTCATTCTTCTATATGTTGTAAAGCATTATCTTTTATTTTGTCTTTGTTTTCCTTTTGGGGATTATGCAAGGCATCAAGATATTTAGATCTCTTCCATGTTAACCCAAAATCTTTTTCTTTTTTTCATTCTCTATGTTTCATTCTTAAATTGTGTTTGTTGTTCTACAAGTATTTAGGGAATTATGATGGTTCTGATCTCTATTATATTATTGTATCAAAGAGATATATTGACCCCAAATCCATGGATCCCTTATGTTTTATCTTTTGTTATTGCATTTGGGGGCAACCCCTTTCCACGATGTAGATGTATTTGGAAACATATCATTGGCATAGGTCTTTTCAAATAAGCTCTCATTTCCCTTTTATCATTGGCATATATCATTTTCTACTTTAAAGTAATTTCTCATAGCATGGTCTTTAGTAATTTCTTTAAAGTGGGAGCATACATTGACATTATCATTTTGACATCTTGTTATTATCATTTTGGCATTTTGTTCCACTTTGTTCACATGCATTGAACTTAGTGTGTAACCTTAGCATTGACATTTTTATTTTTTTCTTTACTTTGTTCATAGGAGTTGAACTTAGTGTAGCATTTGCATAGCACATAACCATTTTGTGGCACTTTATCAAAGTTATCAGGGAGTATAAATTTTGGTATGGTTGACATATGGGATACCTATAGACCTGGTATGTATTTCCCATCAACCACCCTTTTGTGGGTACACACCTAGTGTATACCGAATTGCACTAGACCGTTGTGTGTTTCTCACCATTTTACCTTGGGGCTCACCTAGTGAAAGGTGGATTTCACTAGCCCTTGTGAGCATATTTTTTGGACAAACAACTTAGGCTTGATCCATCTTTCTTTTTCTCTTTGCATTAATTTTGACATTGTATGTTTGTGCATCTTGTGTCACTATTGCATACACGTGTCTCTTTGTGCCTTTGATGGTTTTCCATGAGATCTTAGATATTGGGGGCTTGATCACCCTCCTCAATTCTTTGTCATCTTATCTTTCCAACACTTGTAGAATTGGAAATTTTTAAACTTATTTTTCTACTTTAGTATGAGTCTAAGTGTAAGTTCATACTTTCACTAAATTGGGAACTAAATATAGTGTAGGAAATTGCATACCTTTACAATTTCACACTATGTTTGTGTCCCTTAATTAATTGGACTTAATTAAACCTCTAATTGACCAAATTATGCATTCCAAATCCTTATTATTCCCATTTTACAAAGCGAAGTCTATATTAAATTATTTCCATCATTAATTAAATTGCCTTAGATCATGTGTGTTTTGGACTTATGGGCAAGACCCATTCACCCATGGGAAAATGGGTCCCCTTTAAGTGCCATGACCCATTTTAAAATATTTTTTTGGAAATGTTTTAATGATTCAAATTAAATTTGCAAGTGTTGACTTTTGGAATCTATTTTTTGGGAAATTAGATAAACACTTATAAATACATAGTCTTTTTATCAATTCAAATCTAACAAGCTAAGGGTGAACTTCATAAGATAAAATATTATTGTCAAGAGCATTCAAGAGTAGATTTATCATAAATCTACAATACAAATCAAGATCCTAATCATCATGTCAAAGTTGTGTATTTTGTAACATGTTTTGAAGCTAATATTGTGATGTAGGTTTCAAGCATTCAAGAAAGCATTCAAACATAAAATCAAGAAATTATTCAAGTCAATGTAAGAAAGATCTCAACCTTGGAGTAATTTTTTGGTCTTTAATCCTCTAAGGGAAGCCATTAAGGCTTTGGTGACTTGCAACAAACATGGTTAATTCATCATTCCTTCCATTTGTCATTAATTTCTTTCTAGCAAGGTTTAATTACCAAACCAGGGTTAGACTAAGGTGAACCCCCATACACCCAAAAACAATCATTTTTCTTCTCTTTGTGTATGTGCAAATTTATAGGTGAAGAAGGACTAAAAAGAGATCAAAGGAGCAATTTTGCATTGTTTCATTTGTTGCATTCATTTTTGTCAAGCCACAAAAACTTAGATTCAGATTTTATTTTTGGGTTTCTGATAGTGGAACCTCGAATAGATAGAAGCCAAGATACAACATCAAAGGACTGTGAAAATTGATTTTGAAACCCTAGACTAAGACCCATTCACCTAGGGGCGAATGAGTCCTACTATAGAGTTCAAAATCTAATTTTTATGACAAGGTACATGCCATTAATTCCTTCTCAGATCTATTGTCAGGCTATCATTTTAGTTTCTATGTGTTCGGGAATTTACAATTTAAGTTCTATGTCTTATTGGTCACTTAGTTTATGCACTTCAAATTATGCCAAAAACATTTTAAATCTATCCTATTATCTTAAGAATCCAAGATCCAAGGCTAGGTTAGCTCACCTCAAGGTTGAAAGTCAATCCTATACCCTTGTGACCTCTCTTTCTAATGAACTAGGGAAAATGGGTGTGGACTCTATTTTACCATAAATTTTGGTATACATCATCATTCCATGTTACCTACCCCTTTTTCCCTATGTTTCAATATATATGTATATGTGTATATATATGTATATATATACACACATATATAGACACACATAGTTGTACATGTATATGTGTACATGTATATATATGTATATATGATCATGCATGAGGATTAGATAAATATATATATATGAGAAAGAACCATATTTAGGATCATATGAATTGACTTGCATAATTTATTCTACTAAAAATGATAATTGGGAAATATGCCTAGAATCGATTGTTGATACTTCTTATAAATGTTTGTGTTTTTATATATATGTATGCATGTATGTATGTATGTATATGTATATAAAACTCACTTTGTCAACTGAAAGGTTGTATATGATTGTAAAATTATGGAATCTATGTCTACCTTTTATGAGATCAACTAACTTGAAAGATAGAAGAATTAAAAATTGAAATACTGATTTATGCTTCTAGTGTGTTTAAAGTGAGAAATTTTAACCTAGTAAATATCTAATGATATAAAGTTAGGAATAACTTCAATTATGGCAAAGGTTTCTAGTGTAAACCTATGGTATCAATAGTTATGAGCACTATTTTATTAAGTTTTAAATTATTTTTGTGGAATCATTGTCGATATCCAATTTGAGATAAAGGTATATGTGAGCATACAACCACATAAATTTTACATAAATATCATTATAAATATTTTCCTAAAGTAATGAAAAACAATTTCTTGCATTTTTCATTCACTCTATCTAAAGTTGTAAATTAATCAAATGTATCATGTATAACTAGAAGGTATCTAGAATTCGTTTGATAAATTGTTTGCATTATTACACAACACTAGATCTTGTATGGCTTGATGACCTTGGAATTTCCTTGGATCTTTTACTCTCGTGAAGGGTATGGCCACATCTAGTAGGAAGGTGTGTATGGGACTACTAGTTTTTGGTTGCAGGAAAAACACTTGGGTGATGCTCTCCCTCTTGCAGTTGATTGTCAAAGATGAATTATTAGAGACAATTTGAATGAAATCATCTATTTTAAGCTTTGATCAAAGTGTTTCTTTGTGGATGGAATTTGAGGATAGAATAGGTTTTTCAATGTTGGTTGCTTTATTCCTAAAATTTTTCCTTTCAAATTTTGGCTATGGTTTCCTCAAAAGGAGCCACATGGCAATCCCTTGCTCATTCTTCATAAAGCAGCTTCAATAGTCCTTAGAAGCAACACCATTAGGCCATATGGTGGCTTCATGTACTATCAAAAAAATTAAATGTTAGAGGGGTGTTTAAGAAGTGCTTGCTCCTTAGTATGCCACTTGTCATGATATAACTCCTTTTGGGAACCACTTGAGCCTCTCTTAGTCCCGACTTGTACTATTGGTTAGGGGAGTAGTTGGGGGCACATAGTGCAAATTATTTTGGAAAATATAGAGCTTCCATATGGAAACTTGATGCTCTTTAGGAATTAGGGGGTTTATTTTGTTTCAAAAGTTGTGTCATTGGTCGATTTGTTAAATGGGACCCGCAAGAGGAGTCAAATTTGAAATAATTTATTTTTTCCACATCACATCACAACGATCATTAAGAGAAAAGGATTTTCTCAATAAGATTAGATTGCACCATTGGTTGTACCATATGGGCCTCACACTCAATGAGAGCTTCAAGAGTAGCTTGGGAATGTACATGCATCATGACAATGCTTGTTTTTTCCAATAGGAAAATTAAGAGACATTAATATCACACCGTAACTTGAGATAATAACCATCTACATGATGTCATTTGCACACCTAAATAGAGACACTCCTCATTCAATTATACAATTGTAATAGCCTCATCATGAAGAAACATGCCAAGCCTTCCAAGTGTCTTTTTGTGCATCTTGAAACCTTTTCCAAGCCAAAGTTGACTATCTATATATTTGGAGGTCATGTCTTGTGGTAGGGGTTCAAAATTTGTTAGAAAATGCTCAAGGAGTGATTATAATAATTTAATATTTTAATAGAAGGTAATAATTTTATTTTTTTCCATTAAAACCTTAACAGGTGCTCCTCACGGGAAGGATCGAATATTCTAAATTGTTCCTTTATGACGTTTGCAATTTGTTCCACCCCCAATATGAAGAGTATGTGGTATTATATGTTTAATATCATAGGATCAATTATCATCTATCATTTATGAATCTTTCTTTTGTAAGATTGGATTGTTGTTTATATTATAGAGTTTAAATCAGGCATATGATCTTTTATATTTCTATAAATACTTTATAAATTTGAAGCTAAATTATGCTTCACTAAGAGTGAAGCATATTATAATTTTTGTTAATTTCCTTAGAATAGTGTTTCAACTTGGTTTCTTTCATGTATCTCCTCTTTTTCCTTCCAAATTCAAAAAGTTGGCTTCTAAAATCTAAGAGGTTGTTTCATAGATTCATAACTTGGTCCCTCATTTATGAAACTTCCCATAGGAGGTTGTTGTTAAGGCTGTTAGTTTTAGACATCAACGATTCCTTTTCTGGCATGCCTGGTGGGACTCAAACCCATAATTGCTTGATTAGAAGTCAAATTTTATGAGTTGAAGGCTCGTCACAAGGTTGCTAGTAGCACATAACCCAAGTTTGCTACTATTTGCTTTGGTAGCTATAACCCACCAAAGATCCATTGGTCTAGCACAACACAAGTGTGAACACAACAATCACAAATTCATATGGCAATCCCATGAGCACCACAAAACTTCATGGCATGGAATAGTGATAGTCCACTAATTCCCCTAACTCCTCCAGTTGTGTGGGACCCTATTCCCACCAATGCACTTAAAGCAATTCTTAATTTCAAGGGAGAAGATTTTAAGATGCTTGTGGAACATCTACAAGATGTAGTAGATATATGCATTGTGCACTATGTTATAGAGAAAAATGTGTCCTTCAAATTACTTTCCGCATAATGTCCTTGGTTAATACAAGTCTTTACCTCCAAATTCAATTGGTACGTGGGATTAGATTGGTGATATTTTTTTGATAGGTTCATTAAAAAAGGAGATCGATCATCCCTCCTCCAGTAGTTAATTATTATCAAAAGGGATCCACAAGAGGCCATCGTAGACTTTAACACCAGGTTCCACAAAACCTGGAAAGATTTTGGTAGCATCTCAACCACCAGTAGGTATGGCCATTACTTTCTATATTAAAGCATTCAACTCAAAAATAGTTGTAATTATTTAATCTCTTAGACACTAAACACTAATAGATGTGTATGAGTTGGTTGTCAGAGTAGAGATTAATAATTTAATAGATGTTGAGAAACTCCCACCTTGACCACCTATGCTTGTAATTCTAGAAATAACAATACTACCATAAGAGGAAGTCCCAAGTACCTCACAAGCGACTCCTCCCATGTATGTATATCCAGTTGCTTAGAAAAATGTGCCCACTTCATCAATATTAGCCACAAAGATGAATGGCATGAAGAGAATCTTGAAGAGATTATCAACTGAGATCATTAATCTCAAGAGGCAACAAGCTATGCCTCTGAAGCCCTCTACCAAATCCATCAAGGTGAAGGACCTCATATCAACATAATCAGTACCAAGGAGGGTAGAGGCCAAATTATTAGGTCCAACCTGCAAATCATTATCTTGGTTCCTATTCCTCTATAAACAATCTCACCAATCCACATAGGGAATTTTTTGTAGGCTAAAATAACTTAGTAGATGATTCAAATTTGTGGTGTTTCCCATGTAATGATACACACACTCCCCACAATTATCCTAGGGGTAATTTGCAACAAAAGGTAGTAAAGCAATGAAGACAAGGAATTACATCTGATACAACTCCCTATGGATACCAATCTCATGGTGTCAAGAATGTTGTTTTGATGGCCCAATTCCAAGGTATGTCCTTAGGACAAGAAGAGGAAATAGTTTCAAACCATGCACTCTTCTCATGGATGGAAGGTGAAGACACAATATACATAAACAAATTTCCCATGTTAAAATCCTCACAAGTCTTATTTAACTACTATATCCATCCTAACAAGAGGCTAGTTGAGAGTAGGGAATTTGGCACAAGGTCCAAAGTAACTTTTGAAAAAAAAAAGGATTATATGGCCCCAACCATCACCCCCATTATATCAAAAGTGAAGTGAGGTAGTTCCAAAAAAAACAAAGGAGTGTGAATTCCAACCTTAAGGATAATTGAACATGGTCGAGAAGTTGGAGAAGGCTCCAACTAATGTTTCCCTATGGGATGTCTTTTCAATTCCTAAGCATAAATCTCTTTTTGTGAAAGGCGTTGGTGGATCATGAAAGACCTATGCAAGCTAATTAATATATGGAGCCACCATAGTTCAAATAAAAGGAAGCCAGTAGGAGTACACAACCCCATATGCCATCCACATTCACCAACTATAAAGAAGGGGTAAGTAAATTAAATCACCCCATTTTATTTAACTCTCATTATGGGGGACAAATTATTGCATAATTCTATGATAAATTTTGGTGCTAGCACCACAATGATGCCCAAATAGATTGTAGACTCATTGCAACTATAATGTGAGTCTTTAGATAGGGGGTAATGCAATTGGATGGAAAGGTCCGAAAAATAGGCGTTATTAAGGACCTCCCCTTGACTATGTATTTTTCCCTAGTATCAAAATGTCCCAAGAAGTTGTGATAGACATTCCACCAATTTTTGGGCTATATTTTTCAAGGAATTTCATATCTAAGATAGGGGTATATTTATCCTTGGATTAGTCTCATTTGATTCTAAGGACCAAATATGGCTCCAAAATGAAAGTGCTCTCTGAGCCACTACATCAAAAACACATAGTTAATGATGCTATGATGAATTTTGAAGCCACACACATATCTTTTTCAAGAGAAGAAGTGTATTGTATAGAAATGCTCGAAGATGAAGAAGTAGCTGGTGTAGAAGTTCAAAAAAAGAGGTCCTCATTAATGAATTCATAAGAAAGAACCCTTTCAAAAATTATGATGTCACCGATATTGGAACTTATGTGATCTATGATAAAGATCAAGTCATCCTTAAGATCATGAAGAATAGAGAAGATCAAATCCAAGAGCTTAAAGATGAGTTTAGTTTCTAGAATTTGTATTTTGACAAAGAAAAATAAAAAATTAGCTCTTGAGTTGACATCTATTTGGTGTTTCCCTTTGGGAAAGAGACCCTTAGAGCTTTCCACTTTCAGTTTGTTTGCAAAAATAATGAGGTTGAGTATGAGGCTCTGGTCTGTGACCTAAACCTTATTGAGTAGATGGGTGTGAAGTAGTCAAGGGTGTTTAGATATTTTGAATTAGTGGTAAAGAAAGTAAGAGGAGTTGTAAGTATGAAGAATATCTAGATGAGGTTCTACCACCATAGGGTATGGAACTTGATTGAAAATTTTGAAGCCTTTAACATTCATTCAATTCCAAGATCACAAAATATAGAGGTAGATATAATAACAGTAATCAACTCTTAGTTTGATTTGGTAACCAGTTTGTTAGGCAACAAACATGCATTACAGGTAATCATCAGACCTGCTATCCTAGATAATAATTAGAATTGGTAGGTATTTGAGAGCGATGCCCAAATTGTTATGTTTATCTAATAGTATGTGAGTTTACAAAACAACAACCAAAATTTGATGAGGCTTACGAAGATAAAATTATCCAGTTAAAAAGTAATAAGCTTTCAAAAGGATTGATCACTTTAGAGAATCTCTTTGATTTTGATGATGCAAGGAATGACACGATAAAAAATTTCACAAACAAAAGTGACTACTCCAAGCTTTGTTGGAATCAAGCAACATTGAGAGGGGGGTGAATCAGTGTTGTGCAATTTTTAACTTTATTAATCTGATCCTTAAAGTACTAATAAAATTCAACCAAAATAAAAATGCATGCACATAAGACAAGTAACCACAACACCATAACACATGGGTTTTTACTTTGAAACCCTGCTAGGGGAAAAACCACGGTGGAGGTCAATCCACAATATGTTCTGAGTATACTCAAAAGAAAAGTTTACAAAATGAGAATGCACTTGCATTCAAGCACACTTCCTAGAGTTCACTGCTCAAAAGCATAAAGGCTCACTACCTTAGAAAAGTTTGGAATACTTCAATTTGAACTAAGAAAGTAGCATCTACAAATTCTTGATTACAGTTTCGATTAGGCTCAACAATCAAATTTTGTACCTTCTAACTGATTTTGCTCTTTTGCTATGTTCTACTTCAACTCGCACCAAAAATCCTTAATGCACAAGTGAAATTGTGCATAATCGCTCTACTTAACTTTTGACATTCACAACATACATCAAATCGCATTGAGCATATATCAAAATTATATAATCAATCACTTATATATATAAGCTACTTAGGATTTAATTGCTTCATGTCAACTTCAACAAAATAAGAAATATTCACAAATTGTTAGCTCAAATCATCCATAATATTCAATGATCATCCACAAGAGCCGACCACAACATAGTGAGGACCCAAATCAAAATGCTCGAACACAAAAACACTTAAACAATAACTCCTCAAATATCTATGACACACAACATCCACCAAGTTAGCCTTCATACACTAATGAACAAAAAGTTAGTCAATTGAACCTTCTAACTTATACTCAAATCGATACAAGGCACCGAGATTTAAAGATAACATAGATTATGCATGAGCCAATCATCCCTGAGATCCACAACACAAAATAATTACATAAAATTTTCTTATGAATCAAAGAACACAAATCTACTGGATGCTCTGTTCTAGCTTAACGGATAATGACTGATCTTCAATCTGTCTTCTGGTATGATCAAATGACGATGTGCAAATCAACTTACTGAAAAGGGTTTTCATCAATGAAAACTCCAAAAAGATCTTCATCCACAACTCAAAACTACATATCCCCCTTAGATAAATATACATTTTTCACTGTTCTATTCTCCCCCTTTGACATCAATGGAAAAGATGGGGAATCTACATACAAAACTTCTATACACAAACAAAAACTTCAAATTGCATATGTGCAAACTTGTTTCAACAACTTACACAAACTTGAAAATATCTGAAAAATTGGTCTTCAACAAGTTCAACCTTGTGCCCCAACACTTCTTAAGGTTTTCCAGAATAGTTATGTGACCATAGAGTAAATTAGATTTCATTTTTACTAATTCAAGATTCACCGGATCACTGACTGCCAAAGCATCTTGTGCTTCCTTCAAAGCACTCAACATAGTTTCCATCTTTGGACCAATTAGGCCTCTAAGTTCACAAGATCTTTCCACAATTTTTTCATTTTCATGTTTCAAAATGTTTATCTTGTCAAGTAGGGCTATAACTTGACCTTCTTTCTCTCCAGCAGAAACAGGTAAAGGATCAAAGCATCAGAAATAACAACTAACTCTTTCTCACGATCCTTGACCTTCTTCTCATTGTCCTCAGTAAGTTTTGACAAAGACAAACATGACTTATAGATCTTCCCACCTTTAGATAGAGCACAATGAACATTCTTCACATAGGTTGCTAGCAAATATTTATCATTAGCTATCATACCTTTCAGTCTAATGAACCTTTTTCCATCAAATTCCTTTTGTACCTTGACCAAAGTTGACTTCTCAAGTGACTCAAAATGAGTACTTACAAAATTAATAAGTTTCTTCAGCTCACTAGAGGAAGAACCAAATGGATCCTTAACATGAGGAGGCGTGATATTCTCTAGAATACCATATGCAAGATTCAATAACTCACTATCTTCAATGTGGGAATTTAGAATTTCTTCCCTAGCCTTAGCTTGTGCAAATGATGCAACTTTCATTTTCTAAATTGGAGACAAAGTAGACAAATGAATAGGGCCTTCTACCAACTCAAGATCAAATTCTTCCTTTTGTTCTTCCAAAAATTTCTTCATTGCCTCTCCAGTGTCTCTTGCTTCCACTGGAACTCCCTTAACTTCAACCTTATTTCCTCAACCATTGTTTCCTCAACCACGGATTTTTTCTTGTCATTTGGAATTTCAACCTCTTCAATTGATATCTCCTTTTCTTCAATCAACACAATTTTAGGAGCTTCAGTCTCCATAGGTACTTCTATATCATGCACATTAGGAGGAATCTAAGTGTCCTCGACTGTAACCTCTTCATTTACTAGACCAAATGAAGTATCTTCCACATGCACTTCTTCAGAAACAACATCAATTATGTTCTTTTATAAAAATTCCTTCAAAATTCTTTTAGTTTCTTTTGCAACCTCTTCAATCTTACCCATCATAAGCTTGTTTACTCTGGTTTTTCTCTTGAATTCTCTTTTCTCTTCTTTTAGGATTGTATTCATTTCCTTAATAGACATTATCAGACTTAGATTTGCAAGGATTCATTCTCTCAGCTACTCTTCTTCAGTTCTAGCATTAACTCTCCTCATCTCCAAAATTTCATACAATTCCTTAGGCAATTGTGTCATTATCTCAACAAGAGTCATATTGAAATTGTTCAAATATTGTATTGTAGCCTCTTCAAGAACTCTTTGGCCAACAATATCAAAGGTACCATACCCTTCACATAGGGGCTTAAGATTACCATCCTTAATTATACCTCTTTCAACTTCTTTTAGAGACATACTTGGTTCGTCAGACTTCATCTTCTTCTTTGCTTTCTCCTCTTCACCGAAGGATTTGTCCTTAGTGACTATTGTTGTTGCTTGGGTTCCCATATGCTTTATTTCTCTAACTTATTCATCATATTCTATCTCATCATCTTTTGAAATAGCTGTATACACTCTTGTGCTCTTATCCTTCTTCCTTTTAACAGATTTCTTAATTTTGGATTTTACAAGGGGTTGATTTCTTTGCATGACCATATAGGGGTGTGAAGCTCCTTGTTGATCTAGTTCAGGAAAAGGATGTTGTTGGACTAGCATATTCAATTTTAGCAGGCTCTTTTTCTTTTTTGGCTTCAACTTGTTCTCTCATCCTTCTGGATTCTCTTATAGCTTCTTTAGATATGCCCATGCTTTCTGCAAAGACTTCCACTTCTTTCCTTACTCTTCAGACTATCATTGGCTTCTTTGATTGCTCATGGACTTTCATATTTTTCTTTGCATATGTTCCAAACCTCTCTTCAGATAGATCTAAAGGCTTACTCAAAAAATGTTGTGCATATAGCTCCAAGATTCTCTCCTCAACTTCACAAATAGTTCTAGGTTTTGCTGCTTCCATCAAGCATTGATCAATGTCCACCATAAAATATATTATATCCTTATAATTATCCATAATAGAAGTAGGAATTCTTTCCATGGATTGCATCACGTTTTGAAAGTTCTTGAAATATCCCCAAATTGTAGTTTTTCTAGCTTTCATATTACCAATTCCATACAAGATGTCTCTAATTTGAACAACAACAGGCTTATCATTTTTCCAATGCACTTTCCCAACTTCTGAAACTTCATTCATGAAATAAAAGAACAAACACAACAATAGATTACCATATTTAAAGGAATTCTTCTTGTCTTTCTTGATCTTACCAAGATTCTCCATAAGCTGACTTTGAAGCAACTCACATAAATCATACTTTGCATTTTCCTTTACCGTCTTATATGTTGCAATATGGTTGTACCAGATACAAAATTTTCTTAGTTAGAGTGATATATCTTGTAACCAATGACCATTGAGGAAAATTTCACACCCCCATCAATGATGTTATCAATTGTCATTGCTCTTCTATCGAATATTGAACCAGTTGCATAAGTGACTGTTTGATTCTTTACAGACTTCAAGATCGAAAATCCACCAGAGGAATTTAAGCCTATAACAGAGCTTATGGATTCTTTTGTAATCTTGAAAGGTTGACTCAACCACATAAATTCTGCATGAACTTGACTTAAGATATACCGGACCCATTTATTTTCATCAAACACTGGGAATTTCACAATTTGTGTGAATTTATTCTCCTCTAGGGTTTTGAATCTGGGCTTAACATAGAAATCCTCTCCAACAATGTGATTGGAATATAAATTTAGCAATTGCAAGCTCCCCAACTCCTCAATATTAGTATGAATATATGCCCTAATGTCTTCAATATGCAAGATGTCATACAAAACAAATGAAAATGCACCTAAGGGATTGATCTTAAGAGACTTAAAAGGATGCCACTTGAATTTCGGACGGGGTCTATCCTTGACTTCAACTACCAATGGAGTAGCCATATTCACAAATTCACAAGTTTACAAGTTTTCTCGATAAATACCTTTTTGTTGGATTAGGGTTTGATCTTCAAATTTCCTTCACACTTGAATCCTTGCCAAATTTTGCCAAAGTTTTCTTCAGAGCTCTTCAAACTTCTTGTCAAAGTTCAAAGTGACAAATGAAAGATAGAAATGACCTTTTATCATTTTCACACCTAACCTTTTTGATGCAATAAATGATTTTTCCCTAACTCATCTAAATACCATGTTTCCATATACTATGAAAGATAACTCTTTTGCGGACCTTCAATTCTACATAAATACTCTCTCCAATTGTTCAACAACATATGTTGATCATTGATGCAATCACTACACTTATCCACATCCGAGTGTCAATTACCGACAAGGGATTGGAAGGATTTTCTTGATAGCTCCCCCTAGGCCAAAGGCCTTAATCTAATTCTTGGAGGAATTACTAGAAGTTGATTCTGGTGCTGGCTCATTTTCTATAACAGAGGGACTCTTCTTCACCCATTTCTTCTTCATCTGCTTCCTGATCTAATTTGAAGTGACTTTCCCTTTTCCTTTTTCATCCTTCTACAAGTTTCTTCTTTGATTTATCGGACCTCTTCTACAAATCGCACCACATTTCTTTGTCCAGACCAATTGTTCCACTGATTTTCTCTTGATATGCACTCGTGAGCAATATGGCCGAATCTATTACATGTATAACATCTAACATCTCTATAAAAGTTGCTCATCATGTTTTTGCATTCATTTGACTTATGACCATACTTGTTACAATTAAAGCACTGACTAGAGAATGATGGACCACTTGAATTCATTCTACTTCTACATTGAGTCGCCATATGACCAAATTTATTGCAAACATAACAATTACCATTAAATCTTTGAGCATTAGGTTGTCTTACCGGATACCTTATAGTGTTGTTCATCTAATTTCCTTGTCTAAATATCCTCTGTCCAGATCTGGGACTTTCTCCTTTCTCATATCCAAGACCTCACTAGTCGCCATCAATCCTTTGAATTTTAATTAGTTGATCAAGCTTGGTTGAGCTAATCTTGAACTTCTCCTTGAATTCATTTTCTGTAGCAAATTCATCTCTAAGATCATCAATCTGATTTTCAAGCTCTTCCTCATTGTGTTTGGTTTGCTCCAACTCAAGTTCCAACTGAATGAATCCATCAGTAACTCAGTTGCATTCTTCAGATTTATGTTTCAAGGATTGAGTAATCTTTTCTTCATTCTTCTTCTTGTCTTCAATCTCCTTGGTCATCCTCATCATAATAGATTTCGTCTCATGCTTTAGGACTACATTATCTCTAAAAAAAAATTCACATTCTTTTGTCTTTTCCTTTAGGGATTGACTCAGTTGTTCATCTACAATGCATTTTTTGTCTTCTTGCTTGATCTGATCACAAAGTTCCCTTCTCTTCTCCTTGGGCTTATTGATTTTTTCTTTCAATGACTCAATGAATCTCTCAACATTCATGAGATTTGCTTGTAATTCCCATACTTTAGTTTTTGCCTGACCAAGATCATCTAGGGCCACCATAAGTTGTTGAAGACTGCTTGAATCCATTGAAGCACTTTCCAAGATATTCCCCAAGCTTTTGAACTTCTTTCAAGGAACTAGGCTTTGATACCAATTGTTGGAATCAAGCAACACTAAGAGGGGGGGTGAATCAGTGTTGTGCAATTTTTAACTTTATTAATCTAATCCTTAAAGTACTGATAACATTCAACCAAAATAAAAATGTATGCACATAAGACAGGTAACCACAACACCATAACACACAAATTTTTATGTGGAAACCCTATTAGGGGAAAAACCACGGTGGAGGTCAATCCACAATATGTTCTGAGTATACTCAAAATAAAAGTTTACAAAATGAGAATGCACTTACATTCAGACACACTACCTAGAGCTCACTACTAAAAAATAGAAAGGATCACTTCCTCACAAAAGTTTGGAATACTTCCAAAGATTTTAATTGAGAAAGTAGCATCTACAAATTCCTGATTACAGTTTCGGTTAGGCTCAACAATTGAATTATGGACCTTTTAACTGATTCTACTCTTTTGCTTTGTTATGCTTCAACTCGCACCAAAAATCCTTAATGCATAAATGAAACTGTGCATAATCGCTCTACTGATCTTCTAAAATTCACAACATATATCAACTCACATTGAACATATATCAAAATGATATAATCAGTCACTTATACATATCCACTACTTAGGATTTAATCGCTTCATGTCGGCTTCAACAAAATAAGAAATATTCACAAATTGTTAGCTCAAACCATCCATAATATTCAATGCACATCCACAAGAGTCGGCCACAACATAGTGAGGACCCAAATCAAAATGCTCAAACAAAAAAACACTTAAACAGTAACTCCTCAAATATCCATGACACACTACATCCACCAAGTCGGCCTTCATACATTGATGAACATAAAGTTAGTCAATCAGACCTTCTAACTTACACTCAAATCAATACGAGGCACTAAGATTTATAGATAATACAGATTATGCATCGACCAATCATCCCTGAGATCCACAACACAAAATAATAAAATAAAATTTTCTTATGAATAGAAGAACACAAATCTATCGGATGCTCTGTTCTAGCTTAACAAATAATGGTTGATCTTAATCTATCTTCCAGTATGATAAAATGATGACATGCAAATTGAATTACTGACAAGGGTTTCCATCAATGACAACACCAGAAAATATATGCAGTGTCTCTTTCCAACAAGCTTGATGTGGGAGATGGAAAAAAAATGAAAGTATGGAAAGAGGTTTCTCAAAAGGATAAAGAGTGATTGATATCCTTCTATAGAAAATATGATGGAGTTATGAATTGGACCTATGATGACCTAAAAGGATATGACTGAGATGTAATTCAACACATCATAGATTGAGCAAAGGAGCCAAGTTGGTGCACCAAAAGAAAAGGCTAGTAAATATGGAGATTGAGTCTCTCATGGCTCAAGAGCTGAAAATTTAATTGATTCAAAGATTATATACCCAATCAAAAATTTAACACATGGGTATCCAATTTGGTCCATGTGAGGAAGAAGAATGAGGAAATTAGACTCTGTGTAGATTTTAGATATTTGAAAAAATCATCTTTAAAAAATCATCACCCTTTGCCTTTTGTTGAGTAGATCCTTTAAATGGTTACGGGAGCATAAATGTTCTCTTTGCTTGATGGATTCTCGGGTTATAATAAGGCATGGGTTAAGGAAGAAGATCAACACAAACCACATTTATTACAAAGTGGGGAACCTTCACATATGTGAAAATGCCTTTTGGCCTCTCTAATGCATGAGCCACTTTCTAGCAAGCCATGGACTATTGTTTCAAGGATTGATTAACTTGATTATCCTTATCTATTTGGATGATCTCATAATGTTTTTTTTTCAAAGGTTTCAATAGTTTGTGGTATCTTTAAACCCTAAGAAATGTGTCTTTGGAATCTCACAAGGAAATCTATTGGGATACATTGTATCTAAGGAAGGAATTTCTGTTGATATCAACAAAGTGAAATCCATCAAAGACTTAGCTTTACTGGCTAACAAGAAAGGAGTCCAGTCTAACCCTTTGTAGGTCTCCAAGCAATTCAATAATTCAAGTAAATTTATCCAAAAAGATCCAAGACCTTGAAGTGATGTGTATGACTTCAATCCCTCAAGGAAGCCATTGAAGGGTGGTGAGTTGTAGCACTTTATAATTTCATCATTCCTTCCTTTCATTACCATTATATCTTTAACATTTCCATTGTGGAAGTGGACACTTACATGGGGTTTGAATGAGGAAAACCCCTATATTCCTCTATTTGAATGTGCAGGTTATCAAGTTTAAGGAGGATATAAAGAGGCTTGAAGATCAATTTTGCATGTTGTCATACATATTGTCAAAGCCACAAAAATTCAATTACAACATTTTCTATCAGAGATCCGATAATTCTATAGGTGGGAAATCACAGAGTAGATTGAGCACTATTGTGAATGTATAAAATTGATTGATCAAATAGCATCAATTGAACCACAATAACTAAAAAATTGATCAATTAACTACAAAATCTAATGAATTTTTTCACAAAACCAAACTAGAATTCAAAAGTATGAAATAACAAAGAAAATCAAATTAAATTCTAACTAAGAGATGCAAACCTTAATCCCATTGTGGGATTATGTCCAAATTGGATGTGGAGTGCTTTAATTCAAACAAAATCCATTATTATGCAAAGCAATTGATGAAGAAATGGATTTAAATGACTCAAAAGTGTTCTCAAATTGATGAAATTGGAGACTCAATTTAAGAGAGTAAGTTTACTCAAAGCTTGTGGATAATTATAATGGAAAAATGCTTATTATTTATAGAATTTTGAAATCAAGATCAATGGTGAAGATAAAAAAGGCTAATCAATGGATGAAATCAAATGAGAGGAATGAGCATGGATCAAGGATGAATCCAACAATTGATAATACATGAGGCATGGGTCAAGGATCATATCAATGGTCTCAAATCCATGAGAGACTCAGCAAATTACCTAATTTTTAGGAATTGTGTTGGAGAGATGTTGGGGATATTTCTATTTGGGGCAAAATATTTTAATTTGAAAAGGGAATATTCATTGTGCAAGTGGGAAAAGTTGGAGGATTTGGAAAGAAATTAGCTAATTAAACAATTAATTAAAATAATTTAATTTTGCAAGTGAATGAGATTAGAGGCTTTAATTAAATAATCATGAATTATTTAATCAAAGTATGATTATGACACTTAATTAAATAATTTGTATCATTTAATCAAATGAGAATGAAATTAGTATGAAGAATAGTGAATTAACTAAATAAAATTGATTTATTTAATTAATAGAAGAAAATATGAATTTAACTAAATAACTGACATTATTTAATTAAATGGATGAATTAGGTGGAATAGACTAGAAATAGTGTTAGTATGAGAAATCAAGTATGCGATATCATTAGGACAGTTTTAAGTGTCTACATTTTGCCCCTCTTTGAAGCAATGCACTCTTGTTGTTTCAAAGAACTGATGCTGCTTGATTTTTCTTGATACCACACCCTGTCCTAGTGAAAGAAATGACTATTGGTATACTACCCCCTCAATAGCTTGAGTGAAAAAACTAATTTTCGGTCGAGCACGCGACATGGTTACGGGATTGGTTTTGTTGCATAAAGGATGAAAAATAAGTCCTAAAAAGACTTCAATATTGACTGGGTTGAATAAAAGGCTAGAAAAATGAGTTTCAAGGTCCAAACCCTAGGTTTAGGTATATATATTCTCATTTTAGGGAACTTTTAGCTCATTTGTGCAGTTTGCTTTTGAAAAATTTAAGTTCTTTGTGAGATCTAGAGAGAACCTACTACAATGGAGTTCATCATGTGCACCAAGCATCAAGTTGATCGAGTTTGAGAGTACCAGTGCCCTCTTGGGATAGGTGGCCAGGTATGTGCTTCAAAAAAATTTCCTTGTAACCTTTTTTTCATTAGCAAAATTTAGTGTAAAAATTAGGAAAGCAAAGGTGTGAGACCTTGATTCCTACACGACTTTGCAACTGATGTTGTGCCTTTGTACAAATGTGTGACACCTTTGCAACAACACAGTTTCCCTAAATCAGTGGTTGTAGGTTTGTAATAAAGCCACACAATTTTTCTACACGAATACAAAACCCATGCACATTTATAAATTATTAATAGGGCACGCCTTTTCAATAGCCAATGTGTTTGTAAAAATGCCCCGCTTTGGTAATTTAACAATCATGTGCTTTTTTATAGAAGCAAACTTTTTTATTTTTAGGCTATTGACTTAGATTGTCACCGTTGGATAAATAGTACCTAATGTATCAGCAATACCTTATGTAATTGCAAGGTTGGGACATATTTTCTCAATAAGAATCTTTTAATCCATAAAATGATTGTTTCTAGAGATGTGATTTTAAGGAATTCAAAGCTAACTCAAAAGAAGAATAACCAAAGGTAAAGACAAAGATAGTGCACTTTGAAACTAAGTAGGGAGATACACATGTGGAAGAACAAATATATGGATTAGAAGATGGAGAAGAAGAAGAGAGTTCAAGTGAAAGTTCTAAAGAATCTATTATAATAGAAGAAGCTGATCATAATGAAGAACATGAGGAAGAACCTCTTTCTCCACCTTTGAGAAGGTCCACAAGACAATGAAATCCAGTTGATAGGTATATCCCACTAGATTTCTATTGTAATTTTTCTTTATTAAGTACTAACAATGAACCTAAATCTTATAAGGAGGATCTCTCTTCCAAAGAAAGTGAATCTTGGATGCAGGAAATGCAGAAGGAGATGATGGCTTTTGATAGTTGTGATACCTAGGATATTGTTAGTTTTTCCAAAGGAAGGAATCCCATTGGATGCAAGTGGGTATAAAGAAGAATTTTGGTGTAGATAGTTAGTTAGAGTAGTACAAGGCCAGATTGGTGGCAAAGGGCTACTCCTAGAGAGAGGGAGTTAATTTTGGTGAAATATTCTCTCCTATTTCTAAGCTAACTTTTATTAGATTCCCATTATCTATTGGTGCTACTTATGATTTTGAAATAGATAAAATGAATGTTAAAACTAATTTCTTGCATGGGGATCTTGAGGAAGAAATTTATATGCAACAACTTGATGGTTTTGTTGTGAAAGGAAAAGAACACTTGGTTTGTAGGTTAAATGGTCATTGAATGGTTTGAAATAGTTACCTAGGAAGTGGTACTAGAAGTTTGATGCATTTGTATTGAAATTGGGATTTTTAGAAGTGAGGAGGACGATTATGTTTATATTAAGGTTATTGATGATTAGATACTAATCATTGTCTTGTATGTTGATGACATGTTGTTTATGGGTAACAATAAGGTGATGATTAGAGAACTTAAGACAACTTTCTAAAACATTTGATATAAAGGATTTGGGGGCTACTAGATATATTATTGGGGTGGAGATCAATAGAGATCCAAGGGTACATAGAAATATTTGGTTAAGTCAGAGTAAGTATGTTGATACTATTTTACAGAGGTTTAAAATGCAGGATTGTAAACTAGTAAATATTCCATTTTTGGTTTGTACTAAGTTGAGTTTAGAAATGTGTCCTAATTCTGATGATGATATTGAAGAGATGCCTAATGTTCCTTATGTTAGTGTCATTGGTAGTATAATTTATGCAATTATTTGTACTAGACCAAATATAGTCCAACTAGTGGGATTTCTAAATAGGTTTATGCCTAACCTTGGAAAAGAGCATTGAATTTGTTAAAAGGGTGTTTAAGTACTTGTGAGGTACTTATGATTATTGTTTGGTTGATCATGGTATTGATAATGTGGATAAGTCTTCGGACATACAGGGTTTTGTTGATGTAGATTGGGTAGGTGACTTGGATAGTCGAAGGTCCACTAGTGGCTATATTTTTACTTTGTTTGGAGGTGCAATGAGTTGGATGAGTAAAATACAACCTACAGTTGTATTATCCACCATTGAAGTAGAGTATATGGCTGCTACTCATGCTTCTAAAGAGGTTGTTTGGCTACAAAGACTTGGTATTGGTATTGGTTTTGATTGTAGGACAATGATGATAAGATGTGATAGTCATAGTGTTGTATGTTTGGCTAAGAATCCTATGTATCACACTTGTAATAAGCATGTTGATGTTTAGTATCACTTTGTGTGAGAAATGGTTGAGAATGGATAGGTCCTGATTGAAAAAGTTGACTCTTTGGATAATCTTGTAAATTCTCTCACAAAGGTAGTAACCATGGATAAGTTTTCTTGGTGCAGAAAGGCCATGGGCCTGGATCATTGTACTTAAATTCATTTTGGTGTATCTCCATGGGTGTAATTTACAATGTATGATGTCAAGTGGGAGAATATTAGGATTACATGACATCAACCTTGTAAATCATTTAATTAATTGTTTTCCTAATGTCCTTTGTAAATTACCCATAAGAGGTGAACTTGTTTAACTAATAGTGGTGAAAGAACTCATGTAAAGATGAAGTTAGAGTTACCATTTGTCTTATGGGAAAAGGAAAAAATAACTAGGCATCCCATTTGGAATCTCCTATTTTTGGAGGGTTATGGCATCCGTCATAAGTTGTAAGAGTATCTATGACACTATGACAACTATGACACCTCTTATGATTGTATTTATGATAGATTCCTTCCCTAGGTGCCCATGCATGAGAGATGCCTTATGATAGCTGTAAGAGCATCTGTAAGTTGTTATTTTGGGTAGATTTTATGGTTGGAAAGGAGGTAGGAGGGGGTTTTCATGTGGTTTTTCTACATGTTGTTTGGTGATACCATGGTGGTATTCATCCCCACAAGTTTCTATAAATTGGGGCCTTAAGCTAGAGTTATTCATTCAGATTTGCAGGTAATAGGGTGTTGTTGGATTCTACAAAGTTATTCAAAGAAGTGTATTGCAATCACATTCATATTAAGGGTTAATCTTTGGATTGAAATCTACAATTACTATTGATTAAAGTTCATATTGCAAGCTTTCTTCACCTTGTTTTACAACAAGATTCTCAACCCTTTATTTTAATAGAGATAAATTACATGATAGAATAAGAATGGAAAACAATTACAACAAAAGAGATATTGCAAAATAAATAAACATAATTTACACAAAATCATATAAATATTTTACTTTCCATTAAATTAAAATATAGATTTTCTAGAATAAATTATATATATTTTAATTTTAAAGATATTCTAAATCATAATCTAGATTTATCATAATAGATCAAGAATATGATCTAAAACATTAATAAAATTAAAATATAAATTTATTTAAAAAAAATTAAATTTCAAACCTTTCAAAAAATATCTCAAAAAAATCCATACCTTTACTAACCACCAAAGCTGCCACTTTCAATGAAGTTCTTCAACTTGCCTAACTATTTAACTTCATCTATAATAAAACATTTCATTGTGTCACCCTTTATCAATTATAAGATTTCATTGTGTCACCCTTTATCATATTGATAATGATCTAATATTTTTTGTCAACTACAATCTTCTTCCAACCTTTCACAATGCAGATCGATAAATCCATCTTGTTCACTTATTTCTTGCCCACATCCAAAGCATAAATCAATATGATGTAACGGTTAGAATATGAACAACTCTTAACATCACCTCTTGGCTAAGGTTACATTTCCATTGGTATAAAATTAAGGATAATTACCTTCAAAAGAGAGTAACAAACTATCATTTTTTTCCAACATATGTGATCTCAATTCATTGTCAAATATTTATCTTATGTCACTTATCTGACTTAAATTCATTATTGAAGTTATCAATTTAAAAAAAAATAAAAAAATTCCTTTTATTTGGAAATATAGAATATGTATATTTTATATTAAATTATAATTATGTGTGTTTTATATGGTAAGAAAATGAAATAGTCATATATATACTATAAGTCATTTATAAACTATGTTGTTCAAGATTATAATGTATAAAAGATTTTATTTTATCTCATTTCAACTATTAGTGTTTCAATAGCTTAGCTATAAAATATCTTTGATAATTACAAAATATAAGACAAAGTATTTCAGCAAATATTTGGTAATGACACTACTCCAAATACTAGATATTCTTATATGTAAATGCAAATAAATAATTAGATAATTTATTACCTTTACTAATAGTATTATAATGATTATTGGAATCATATGATAGGTAAAATTAAAAAAATACATTATATCAAAGAAATATAGTTCAATTTGCTAAGTTAAATTGATAAGGATGATGGTCTATTCTTTGATTACTCCATAAAGATGACGATATGTTCTTTGTTTACTCTGTCCACAAATATTCATATCTCTCGAAAATCACGTTCAATCCTTAAATAACTTCAATAGACTTATCTTCTATTCATTACAATTCAATATAAAATAAAATTTTAATATAAATTATAATCAACTACATACAAACAAAAATATGAATATCTATATGATCCAATAATTTTAAAAAATTAATATAAAAATTATAAAAAACTATGACCAGACTAACAAATACACTCTACGTGATATCTTAATTGGAGGGAGGGATACACACGCAACCTTTAGTGTACACTCAAGTTCGATAATGCCATATATTTTTATATTAAAATATTTTCTTTATTTTATTAGAGTTCAAGCTTAATGAAATTGTTATTATCCCCATCGCCTAAGTCTCATCTACTTTTCCACTTGAGGGCCCAAATAATTCCAAATTTGATGTTACTTTTCAAGATATTTTATTTACAACATTATTGGAATGTTATGTTCAATGCACCTAGACAATATTAATATACCTTCATAATTGCACTAGTTACATTTCTTAACAAAACCTTCGTGATAAAAAATCATAAAATTTAATGTGAGAAAGTCTAACAAATGTGATACAGTAATGTGAAAGGCGTTTGTTATGTGGCTAAATTTTTGTTCTAGGTATATGTATTAATTTAGTGACTTATTTAGAGGGGGGCTAAAGCGTCCCTTTCCCTTCCTTTTTAAGAATGTTCTTTGGGTTGATGAGTCTTTATTGTTTAATTATAAAAAAAATATTTATTTTTGTTGTGAATCGTGAATGAAGTTAAATTCGTCAAAAATTTGAAAAGTGTCCAAGATTTAATGGTTGCTTACAAAACAGTTAGGACATAGTCATTCTTGTCAATAATCTTAACTTGATTGCCACTAATGCATTATACCTCTTAGAGAATGCTTTGATCTACACATTCAAAGTTTTGTTGCCCTCCTTGGAGAATTGTAACTATTGAACATGCCAACTTGAGGGGGGCATGGAGATTATCCTTGTTGCAATGAATACTTTTTAATGGGGTTTTCAAGAATAAATGATCAAAATATGGCTTTCAAAGGAGGTCCCTGCTTTTGCAATCACACATGGTTATTCATCAAACCTTGGATGTGTGACTTCATCTTGTGGAAGAGCTTCTTTTAGTAATACTTGTATAGGTTTGTCTCTTTTGGTTACCCATATAGTTTTGGAGATGTGACATTACAATCCATCACTATAGTCCTTAAAAATCCATAGGTTTCTCTCATCCGATGATGAGAGGAAGTTAACTACTTATTCTTGTATTTTTGTTTAAATTGATCTCAATAAGCCTTTGCCTAACTCTCTATAGAGTACACTGAGAAACATGCAGCAAATTAAACATTTAGACTAAAATCCCCACCTCTTTAGGTATCATGTTTGTCATGCTCATGGGCATTTACAAAGAGACTTCACATGAATGGTCACAACTTCCCCCCAACCTATTTTGGATATTTCTATAGAAAAAGCGAAATAAAAAGGAAAAATTCTTACCCATGTAGATGAATTAGATCTAGATGGTTTCATGCATGTGAAAACTCGCAATAGAGGGAGGAAATCAAATTTCCATAAAGGAATATTTTTAGGAGGAAAGTTGATGAAATTTTGATATCCTAGAAAACTTTAAGGATAAATTTTGATATTGGATCTAGGCAATCTTGAGGTATCTCCTTAATTAGCTGGAACTCATGATGATTTTGAATTGCACGTGCCCCTAAATTTGGGTATCCCTATCTCTTCTAGTTGTATTAAGGAATTGGCTTAACAACAAGAAGATAATAAATTAGACACCCCTATGATCGCCACCTCTTTGTTCACTATAAATACTCTCATTGAAGACACCACTCTTTTGTATTGATAAAAGAATCTTTATTCCACAACCCAAAGGATGATTCTAAGAAGAAAAATCCACTTCTTTTAGGCATTCAACAAAAGAATCTAAAAACTAATTCCTTAGATAAGATTTCCAAGGTTGGGAGAAGAAGAGATTTGGAAAAGGTGAAGATGATTGGGGAATACTCGGTTGAATCTTGTGTCATTTGAACATTGGATTCTCACTTCTCTACTCCCATAAATGATTTTTATTTCATGTAATACTAGGGGTTTGGGAAGTACCCCTCACCAAAAAGTTGTTTGTGATCTTAATTGGGAGCATAATCATGATATCATTTCTTTAGGAAATGAAACTCTTTATATAGGAAATGGCTTCCATCTTTGTAAATCTCTAGAAAATTAGCTAATTTCATTATATTGGGGCTCAAGGATCTTTAGGTGTTGTGTCTTGTTTATGAGATTGTTGCCAAATTAATCCTTCCCTCTCAATAGCTTGCAAGAATTCAATCTCCCTGGCTCTTCTTTTATTCAAGTAGCTCGATTTTTCTAACTAATGTATGTACACCTTCAAATATTCAAGGTAAAATCCTCCTACTGATTCATTAGATTCATTTTCTCTTTTCCCTTCCACTCCTTAGATCATGGTAGGTGACTTCAACACTATTCTTAGCTTGTATGAAAAGTTAGGTGGTTTTAATATCTTATATCCTTCTTCCTCTATGCTAAGAGAAAATATGTCATTTCTTGATATTGTTGATGTTAAATATAGATCTATTATTTTTACTTAAAATAATATAAGGTGTGGGATACATTCCATATTTGAGCTTCTTGATAAATTTTCTCTAATTTTTGGTTTGGTGATACTTTAGTCTCTTTCTCTAAAATTTTGTATTAGAAAGGATTGGATCATTGGCCTATCAATTTTTGTTTCTCCCTCTTCTCCCACTTGAATAACCCCCCTTCAAGCTTCAATTTACATGGTTTAGATATAAGATGGCTAAGTAGTGTATTATTGATTGGTGGGGTGAGGGGAAGCCCCCTTTTGGTACTATTGAGTATTCTTGAACTTCAAAAGATTCCAATTTGTGAGGTTCAAGCTCAAACAATTGAGAAAATATTATTTTGGATTTTTTTTTTAGAAAAAGAAATAGGTGCAACAAACATTAGATGATATCACTTTTCAAATCAAGGAATATGGTATGACCGAGGATTACCTTTTTAGGGAATATTCTCTCTCCAAAGATCTTAATGAATGGCTCTTATAGGAGGAGATATTTTAGAAACACAAATCAAGAATTGGGTTGCAAGAGGGAGATATAAATACTTCTTTCATAACTCAATCAAAGACAAGAGAAGTGGGAATGCTATCTCTACTCTCATTTTAGCACAAGTAAATTATCTATTATCCTTCCATGATATAAGTAGGGAAAATCCAATATTTTTCTTTGATCTAACATGAATGTAGGCCTCTTGTCATGTAGGCATGGCATATTTCATTTCTTCACTTATCTTGATGGGTATGAGCAACTTTCTTATGAGTCCCATATCTTTTGAGGAACTTGAGAATGTTGTATTTTAGATGACATAAAAAAATCATGGCTCAAATGGTTTTCCAGTTGAATTATTTTCAAGAATTTTGGGATAGCTTAAGCTTGATATTTTGGAGGTGGTTAGATAGTCCAAGGAAAATAATAGGATGCTCAAAGCACTTAATACCACTTTTATTTCCATGATCCTTAAAAAGGATGGTGTTTACTCTTTTGATTTCTTCTACCTTATTGCCCTTTGTAATATCACCTATAATATCTTTACCAGAATAATTGTGAATTATCTAACAAAAACTATGGGTTCCTTCATTTATATTGATGGTATTGCTATAGTTATTGAGGCCATCCATTCTACGTCTCCCTCTTAAGATAAGATGATGTTCATTAATCTAAATATGTCCAAATCTTATGATAGGATCAAATGGCCATTCCTCAAGAACACTTGGATGGCCTTGTTACTAGTGTCAACCTCTAGTGTTGCTTTGATAAGCATGCATATGGTTGAGTTATTGTGTCATAGTTGGTTTGGTGATAATGAGGAAATGTTCAAGAAGTTTGGAATGGAAGATTCTAAACTAGTATGTACCCCTATGGTTACTGGTTGCAAGCTGAGCAAGAATGATGAATCTCCTAAGGTTGATCAGAGCAAGTACAAATTAATGGTTGGAGGTCTACTATACCTAACTACTAATAGACCAGATATCATACATGCAATTTTTCTTATGGCTAGATTTCAAGAAGATCAGGTAGAGAGTCACATGTTGCAACAATGAAGAGAATATTCAGATACTTGAAAGGCACACCAGAACATGGTTTATGGTATCCAAAGGATACTGATTTTTGTTTGAGTGCTTATATAGATGCAGATTGGGAAGGTTGTGTGGATGACGAGAAAAGTACAATTGGTGGTGCATTATTTCTTGGATGCAAATTGGTGTCTTGGATAAGAAAGAAGCAAGATTTAGTTTCTTTATCTACTGTAGAGGTAGAATACATTGTAGTAACATCTTGTTGCACACAGGTGTTATGGGTGAGGCAAACCTTGAAGGATATTAGAGTTATATATGATGAATCAATTTATATCTTTTGTGACAATACAAGTGCTATTAATATTTCAAAGAATTTAGTAATGCACTCAAGGAAAAAACATATCTCAATCCAATATCTTTTTGAGAAATAAGGTTGCAGAGAATGAGGTGAAGCTAGAGTATGTGCCTACAAAGGATCGGGTTGATATATTTACTATGGCTCTTCCTAAGGATACTTTTGAGTATCTCTAGGAGAAGTTAGGTGTTATTAGTCCTCCTTCTTTGAACTAGATGTATAAGGATATGGATTAGTCCAGTGGATCTCAAGATTGATTCTTTGTTTTGGGCTGATGTTGGAGGCTACCTCTTAGGGGGAGTAGGTAGTGTCATTGTTGGTTGTTTTAGTCAGGGGGAGTAAGTGTTGGTACAGGTTGGTGTTTTGTTTTGTTAGATGTTTCAAAGGACATGTGTAGTGGTTGCTAGTTGCAGTTTGTTGTGTGCTCCTAAGAGGGAGTATATAGAGCAATAGAAAGGAAAAGATGTTGCAGAGCATATACAAATATGATTGATGTCAAAGGGGGAAGGTGATGCAAATGTGTTTCCCTTTTCCATTGATGTCAAAGGGGGGAGAGAAAATAATTTGAGTAAAAGGAAAGAGTCAGTTGACAAAAGGAGAGTGTGATGTAAGGAGGAGAAAGAGTTGGTATGAAAAAGTGTGTTGGTGATCAAAGTTATGTTTATTATTGATGGTTTTTGTCATAACCCAATTTTTTATTACATTTAAATTATAATATGATAAATTAAATTATTAAGGAAATTTAATATGTTGAATGAAAGTTTTGATATTTTTGAAAAGTTTGAAAGAAGCTGACTGTCATTTGACTATGTGATCTTTTGAACTATCTTATACTTAATCATGATTGAACGTTACTAATGAACTGCATAAGTGCAAGTGTGTGCAATTGCAAGATAACAGGTGGAAGGACAAGAACACGGTTGAAGTAGGATCGTTTAGCTGGATCAAATGGTAAGCTTGAAGGAATTTGGGTGCACACACCACAAACGAAATGATAGTTGCATTTGAAACTACATATAGAAGATCATAATGACTTGATTCAATGATTGAAAAAGTAGGCTTGTGGATGATATACATGTGATTTGTTGTTTGATTTTGTCTATTTCGATCTTGTATCTTCAAAAAATTGAAAATAAAATGATAGCATGATCAAAAATATATATATTAAATAAAAAGGCATGCTTGAAAATTATTGATTACTATACCTCTATAAGAGTAAAATAGAGATTAATATATCTATATATGTATGTATGTATGTATGTATGTATATATATATATATGTGTGTGTGTGTGTGTGTGTGTGTGTGTGTGTGCATATGTGTGTGTGTATATGTGTGTGTATATATATATGTATATGTATATATATATATATATATATATATATATATATATGTATATGCATATATATATATGTGTATATGTATATATATATGTATATGTATACACACACACATATATATATGTATATGTATATATATATGTATATGTATACACACACACACACACATATATATATATATACATATATATATATATACACACACACACATATATATGTATACACACACACACACATATATATATATATATATATATATATATATATAAACATGCACACACATATATATGTATATTTAAGTAGATATATATATCCATAAATATATGTATGCATATATAATTATATACATGTATACATATTTCTTAAAAAGAATCGAATATGGAATAAAAAATTAGCACAATCATATATTGATTGAATTAAGATAATATCACGAGAAAGATCTTATGAAGTCATGGCAGGTGAAATCACAATATTGTATCTCACTTTTTTCCCAAGATGGACATTTACATCAATATTTTTAACTAGATCTTCATGTTTAGAGACTTATAGTAGCTAAACCGTTAAGAATTTCAAGATGGTGCAAATTAATAATTTGTGGAAATTTCTATGTAGATTCTAAATATGTATTTTTTTTAATTTTCTAAAATAAATCATGAATATTTCAACATCTCCTTTAATAACTAGTTTTGAACAAAAAACAACATTTTCAAAAGTAATGTTTGTGTCGTAAAATATAACTTTTTTTCTATAAAGGATAAAATTCTAATTTTTGAAATATAGATTCTCAATATTAATATAGAGGGAATGGATTTTTTCATAATTTTTGGTTACATTTTTTTTTAATTAATTTTTAAAGTCACTGTAACTATAGTTTGGACATACGTGTGTGTCGTATAACATAACTTGTTATGTATATGTCGAAGTACAACTTTTTTTTTTGGTGAAATAAGAACATCAATACAGAGGGAATGGATATTTTTTGAAATTTTTTTACAATGTTTACTATTTTTCAACCTTTGTAGAATGAAGAGCTTGATGTTCGAAGAAAAACCTATGTTCAGTAAAACTTAAAAATTAAATACATAATAAAATGAAAACATATCAAAAGTATACTTGTTGGAAAGCTCATTTTGAGGGCACAATCTTGCAAAATATAAATTCTAAATGACATTATTTAATCCCTCAAAAGGTAAGGAAAAAGTGATTTTTTGCTAGCATTTTGATAGGTGTGAAGGAGACTTCATTGTGGGTATGATTCAATACTAGAGGGGTTCTATTCGAGGGGGATTGATCTAAGGGGGTCTTATCTATCCTTCTTCATTTCAAAACCTTTAGATTGAACTTCTCAAGGCTTAAATCATTAGTTTTTCTAAAAAAAGTGATTTCAGGCAAAAATCAACATGTTCCAAAAGTGAGACACACTATTGTGGTAGCACCCTGGCTTGCATTCGAATTAAGGAGGATATTCAAATTTATGTATGGGGTAGCTAAAATTAATGGTAATTATGAATGAAATGGATCCCTCAACAGTGCAAATAGGTAAGAGAAAAATGGATACCATATTGGGCATAGCACAATTTTCTCTAGCAGTGATTGAAGGAGACAATTTGTGGCAACAAAAGAAGAGGAGAAAAAGCAGGAAAAAATATTGAAACAATGAGGAAAAGAGGAAAAGTGATAAATCTCACGACTCTAAGGTAACTCGATTGCTTGTGAAATATGTTTGATTTCATTTCAGAATGCCTTAGAGAATTGTATTTTTTTCTATTACCCAGATTTTCGATCTCTTTGAATGGTGCAAATCCATAGATAGGCAATGTTTTGTAAATGCATTCAATGCCTAGGAGACATCACAGTAATGACAGTGACCTCTATTGTTGTATGAGATGAATCGACCTCTTTTTGTATTTATTTCTGTTTGGTTGTATAGTTGATCATGTAATGTCTCGTGTATTGTGAATCTTAGTTCTTCCCAGCCAATGTATTAATTGCATGAAAGATGCTTTTCCATTTTCATGGCTAATCAGCTAAATGCCAATGGTCAGGGTTTACAATATTATATAGTACTTATTTTTGTCACCTTCTCTTAAGAGAAGCGACAACTCCCTATCGTTAAAATTTTTATTACGTTATTCTTTGTGATGGTATAGTCGAATGGCCATACTGCTCCAAACGAGAGTGATATCATTGATATTGTTCATAGAACGATGGGGTGGCTATCTCTTGTGTATAAACCATGTCACCTCGTTCATAGTGAACGATGACAAAAATGTTTTTATTGATCATCTTTAAAGATGAAGCTCGATCCTTAGGATCAAATTCTAGATTTGCTATTAAAAATGAGCATTTTTTCGTTCAACAGAATGACCCCCATCTCCTTGCATAAATGTGATGCTCGTATAGGAATTTTATACAATTTGTTTAAACACATAAATCATCCTTGGATGATTACTATGAATTGTGTTTATTTAATAGGTCGTTGAATAATGTAAGCTGATAAATGACATTCCTTCTAGGCTCAGCCAAAGATAATGTTTGTGGGGAAATCAAATAGTCATATGATTGTTAGTCATTCTTAGAACAACTATAGCTTGAATTTAAACCTATTATTAGTCATCTTTAAAAACTTAGGTCTCTTCTAACCTGAAATAGTGATATAATTTTTCTAATTTGTATGTGATTGGAAACGACAAGCATGTCGTTTGATTTTATTGTTTACACAAAAAGGACACTAGTATTAATTACTTAATCGCTTAATCAGAATGATATAACATTGATTGTTCACATGGTAACCAGATAACTTGAAACTAATAATAGGACATATTGACAAAGTATTTTGTAAACTACTGCAAACAATATTTGTTTTGCTATAAACAACATCGTTTGTTATAAACAACATCATTTGTTATAAACAACATTTGATTTGCTACAAACAACATTGTTTTGTTATAAATAATATTTGATTTGCTACAACAACATTGTTTTTTTATAAACAATATTAGTTTTGTTGCAAGCATCATTGTTTTGTTATAAAATTCATTGTTTTGTTATAAACATCATTGTTTTGTTATAAACATTATTGTTTTGTTATAAACATCATTGTTTTGCTATAAACATCATTATGATATAAACAGTGTTGTTTGGGTACAAACAACTTTGTTTTGTTACAACCAGAATTTCAACATGTGGAAATTGTTCAAACAAACCTGATCTTAATTCTTTACTTGTATTTTTGACAAACGATATGTCAAAATGAAACATCATTTTGAATGGAAGCAATATGATAATGGTTTTTATTTCAAAATGTATGTAAAAATTAATAACTTGTCACATACACATACATACATACACATACTTGTCTACGTACATACACATACTTGTCACATACCTTCTTTTGTTACTTATCTATTTATTCTTAGATGAATACTGAATTACATTGAATGCAATCATGTGACATGTGATTGAAATGAATGGATAATGTATTGATTAGTTCAATTTGAATCATTTTTTTCATTTGGTTTAAATTAAGGAAATAGTAGTTAGAATTACTTTTTCGTAGATATGTATGTGTAAATAGCAATATCTTGTTTGAATAAAACAACACCTAAGTAGACTAGAGCACCTCAGGGTAGATGATTCTAGAGGGTAGATAGTTTCCAAGAGATAACTATGTTGTTGAAAGTTACCTTCCAGGACGGGTACCAAATGGAGTTAGAGAGTATAGGTTTTTGCTTTATCCAAAACCTATCATTTATTGTTGCAACTTTATTTTTATGCTTGGCCAAGCAATTAGCCTATTATGTATGTATGGACTTTGTGATAACACTCTCTACCATTCCTAGCATAGATCTTGCATTTTTCTAATCTTAGATAGAGATGCATGTTGATGTATGGGCGCACACCAGATTCCACCTTGCAAATTGTTCTCTTTCTAAAATATTTGTGCAGGGTCAGGTATTCTTCAATTTGGAAGAATTTTGGGGAAGCATAAGCTTCATGGTTGGGTGGTAAAGTGCTTCAACCATGTTCTCATCCACCAGTGGAGGCGAGTGTCAAGAGGAAACCTTGGACGTTTCATGATGTAACATTAAAGTAAAATTTTATACATTGTATTGACCTTGTGGCCCAATGAGCCAAGTCAACTTGGATATTGTAACTGACATTGGAATTATATATATATATACATATATATGACTCATTTTAATTAGACATGTGTTGCTATGATTGAAAATAACTACTTAGTATGTCTTTTTAAAATTAAATATTTATAATGTCATTTGCAATGATATAATTAAGTAATAATTACAGTCCAATCTCTGATTGTGAAAATCTTCTTAATCTTAGGTGTTCGCTCTAATTCCTCAATCTTCTTGCCTCTCTCCAACTTAAATCATGTGAGGGCTTGAGCTAGAGTCTCATCATCGGGAATCTCGGGTTGAACCATAGTCTTGGTGTTTTCTTCCAATACGAATCTCTTGTTCGAGGTTCTAACGGTCTTCCCTTTCTTTCGTCCTGACTTAGACCTTCCCATACCAAAATTCAATCAAAGTTCGATCAATTCTTAGGACAACTCAATTGGGTCACGGGTAAAAAATCCCCTAGTCATGGCTATTGTGGACTTATAATTTCATTTGCAATAATATAATTAAGTAATAATTAGAATGGGTTATTACATATGGTATTAGAGCTCAGGGTTCAACTCTAGGCCTTTGGAGTCCACAATAGCCATGACTAGGGGATTTTTGACCCTTGACCCAATTGAGTTGTCCTGAGAATTGATTGAACTTTGATTGAATGTTGGTATGGGAAGGTCTAAGTTAGGATGAAAGAAAGGAAAGGCCATTAGGATCTCGAACAAAAAAGTCATATTGGAAGAAAACATCAAGACTAAGGTTCAACCTGAGATTCCCGATGATGAGACTCTAGCTCAAGACCTCACATGACTTAAGCTAGAGAGAGGTAAGAAGATTGAGGAATCAGAGCGAACACCTAAGATTTAGAAGCTTTCCACAATAAGAGATTGGACTCTAGGGTGTGGACCAAACACACCCTTATTAACTAAGGAGGAAAAGGAGATCCTACATGCTCAACCCTCCTCTTCTGAGGAAATTGATGTAAATTTTGACGAGGACCAAGAGGAGTGTCCTCTCTCTGAGAATGAGAAAACCAACTAATGTAACAAGAATATTTTGTAAATAGGGTTCTATTGACCCACACCTAATATAAATAAAGCAAGTTGTTATTTTTTGTGTGCTCAAACGAAGAACTCCAAAATATGTTTATTGTACATGAATGTGTATGTCTTCAATGAATGAGTGGTATATGCATGTGTATTCAATGTTATGTAAAATAAGAATGTTTACTCGTACAACCTAGTGTTAAGTTACAATAGATGTGAAATGTGATGAAGATCGGGTGTAAGCTAACATGGTGACCACCAAGCAAGAGACAAGTGGTAGTGGGTAAGACAATACACCAAACAAGAGGTTGTAATAGATTCTAGAGCTTCTCAATAGGAAAGAAGCTCGTATGGACCACATAGAGCATGAGGTTTGAGTGGCATGTGAGGACTGAGTTCACACAAATGTAGAATTCAATCAGGGGGATGATGGTCCAGGAGAAGGTCCACGAGGGTGAATTGAGGAAGAACTTGGAAAAGATCTCAAAATAGTAGCACCACCTAAGTTTGATGGTAAGGATATCAGAGCAAGAGCTGAGGCATGGACCATTGAGATGGAGAAATACTTCAAACTCTGTAACCTATCCAATTAGACTAAGGACGCATGGGCTATGTATAAACTTTCAGGAGAAGCAACTACTTGGTGGGACAATGAAAAGTCAGAAAGGAATCTTCAACCTGCTGAGATTACTTGGGAACTCTTCCTCCAAATTTTTAGGAAGAGATGGTTACTGCAACTCTTTTTTGACAAGGTGGAAGAATTCTAAAACCTAACTTAGGGGAGCATGACTATGACCCAATATTGGGAAAATTTCACCAACCTATTGAAGTATGTGCCCCAATATCAGGGAGACAAATGTTTCCATATCCTTAAGTTCATATTGGGACTTAGGCCCCACATTGGAGAAGAAGTGGACATGCATGATCCTCTCACCATGAACGAATTTTTAGTAAAGGCCACCAAATAGGAGCTGAAATTATAGTAGTTATCCAATTACTTCAATGATGTAAATCCTAAGTCGCGGTTTGGGAACAAGAAGTTTCATAAATGAGATAAGAACCATCAAATCCATAATCTCAAGAGGGGAAGTGAGTTGCAGGAGAAAGGTGAAGGTGGTAATGGTGGAAAGAGGAAGAAGGAAAATAATAACAAAGGAAAAGATTACCAAAAGTAGAAGGCATTTAGAGAGGACAAGCTAGGAGGTCACAAAGGGCCTCACAATGGATGCTATACTTGTGGAGGTGATCATTATGCCTCAAATTTTCTACAGCAGTTGAAGTCGTGAAGGGAAAGAAACTATCAGCAGTCTCAACATCATCAGATCCATGTTGCAGTGGATAACAAGCAGGTAGAGTACCAGACTTCACTAATATATTTGACGGGAAAGCTTTATGGCTGAGCTGTCTCTATTTTAATTGATATCAGAGCTACCAAATGTTTCATAGACCCTAGAGTAATATCCAAGATACCTATTAGACCTCGATACATGGAAAAATCATGGAAATTCCAATATGGAAATTAGATAGAGAGGAGGGTAGATACTTATCTCTTTTGCAGCGAGTTAGAGCTTCCAACCTTCTAAACCCAAGTGAACCTGTATGTGGAACTCTTAGGCTCATACGATGTAATTTTGGGAATAAATTGGTTGATTGAGCATAAGGCTATAGTGAACTGTAAGGATAAGGTAGTTAATTGTTTGGATGATTATGGGAACCTAGTCAAGATTTGTGGGATGGAAAGACCCTTAGAGCTTAGACAGATCTCTGCTATGCATCTCAAAAAGGCTTGTTGAAAGGGATGTGTTATTTATGATGTGCATATCAGTAACCCTGTTAGCAAGGAAATGTATTTAGATGACTACCCCATTCTAAAGGAGTTCCAAGATGTATTCCCTGATGAACTCATGGAGTTACCTCCGAAATGGGAATTTGAATTCTCTATTGACCTTGTACTAGTAGCTAAGCCTCAGTCCAAAGCACCTTATCAGATGACCACCACTGAACTCTATGATTTAACGACCCAGTTAATGGAATTGTTGAACAAGGGGCTCATAAGACCTAGTGTGTCTCCATGGGGAGCACTAGTTGTCTTTGTGAAAAATAAGGATGGAACCTTGCATCTGTGTATAAACTATCGAATGTTGAACAAGGCGACCATCGAGAATCAATATCCACTCTCGAGGATCGATGAGTTGTTTGACCAGATGAAGGGAGTGACAATGTTCTCCAAAATTGATCTTTGGTTGAGATACCACCAGTTGAGAATAAAGGAAGAAGATATTCTAAATATTTCCTTTTGAACTCGGTATGGAAATTATGAGTTCATTATGGTACCTTTTGGTTTGACCAATGCACCTACAACTTTCATGAACCTCATGAATAGTGTGTTCAGAGACTGTTTGGATGACTTTGTTTGATTTTCATTGATGACATCCTAGTTTACTCAAAGTCTATTCAAGAGCATGATAGGAACTTGAGGATAGTTTTGTAGCGGCTAAGAGAAAATAAAATATTTGGGAAGCTATCCAAATGCTCGTTTTATCAAGATAGGGTGCACTCTCTAGGCCATATTCTTTTAGCTGAGGGAGTCTCTGTAGAACCTGAGAAGATCAAGGCAATTATGGAATGGTCAGTGCCTTAGAATGTGTCAGAAGTTTGTAGCTTCATGGGCCTCGCAGGATACTATAGAAATTTTGTGCAAGGGTTCTCCCAGATTGTATCTCCAATCACATCACTCCAAAGAAAGGGAACATGGTTTGAATGGACTGAAAAGTGTGAATAGGCATTCCAACTCTTGAAAGAGAGGCTCATGAAAGAACCAGTACTGACCATCCCTTATCCTAATAGAAGATTCACAGTAATCACAAATGCTTTAGGTGAGGGATTGCGAGCAGTACTAATGCAAGATCGACAAGTGGTAGTGTATGGATTGAGATAGCTTAAACATGAGGTGAACTATACACTGCATGATTTAGAGTTGGCTACAATGTTCATGCCTTGTAGATGTGGAGAAATTACCTCTTAGAGAAGCCATTTTCAAGCTCAAGACAGAACACTTGGGACTGAGATACATATTTACTCAACCAAACCTTAATGCATGATATAGAAGGTGATTAGAATTACTCAGTGAGTATGACTTCATAATTGAGTATATAAAGGGAAAAGAGAACAAAGTGGATGACGCTCTTAGTAGATGAAGACATCTGGTAGCCATGATCTTGATGAGGTATAATCTAAAATAGTAGGTGATACAACATTTTCCAGGGGATGAGCACTACGAAAGAGTGAAGAGCACCCTAGCAGATAATCCATCAGATCATCAATTCGATGGGTATGAGATCGAACCGTATGGAATTTTGAGATACCAAAGAAGAATCTACATTCCAGAATTTAGAGAGCTAAGGAAGTTGGTTCTAGAAGAGTTTCATAATGCACCATATTCAGGACACCCCAGAGTATCCAAGATGATCACATAATTGAAAACTCTATAGTTTTGGCTTAAACTCGAGAAGGATTTAGTGGAGTGCATATCTAGATGCTTAGAGTGCCAGCCATTCAAGGCTAAGCATGCACATCCAATAGGAATGTTGTATCCTCATGACATACTTGAGTATAAATGGAAGGTGATCAGTATGGACTTTGTATAGGGGTTACTTTTGAGCATGAATCGACATGATGTTATCTTGGTTGTAATCGATAAGTTGACCAAGGTGGCACACTTCATTCTATAAAACCTTAAGGATGGATTGTTGACCCTGGCCAATAAATTTTTCCAGGAGATCTTCCGCTTGCATGGAGTGCCATAAACTATCATTTTTGATAGGGACACCTAGATGACCTGAAGATTTTGGATGACCTGAATATTGCATTGGGAACCAAGTTGAATTTTAGCTCAACTTATCATCCTCAAACTAACAGGAAGACAAAGAGGGTGAATCAGGTAGTCGAAGACCTCCTTTGAATGTATTGCATGGATCAATAGTATAAGTGGCAAGAATACTTACCATTGGTATATTTGTTTACAATAACTCTTATCACACATCTCTAGGTATGACATCGTTTGAAGCTATTTACAGACGAAAGTGTTGAACACCCATCAGTTGGGATATATTAGAAGATAGGATCATAGTAGGACCTAAAATGCTTAAGGAGATGGAAGAAAAAGTGAGATTCATTAAGAGTAGACTAAAGGAGGCTTGGCAAAAAATTTATGCCGGCAAGAATAGAAATCTTAGATAGTTTGCAACAAGGGATAAACTTTTCTTAAGAGTCAAGCCTCATAAAAGTTCCATTTCCTTTGGGAAAAATTTCCAAGTTTGCCTCGAGATATGTGGATCCTTTTGAAGTCTTGGAAGTGATCAACCCAATTGCTTATAGACTTTCTCTACCACCTGCTCTAGTTCAACTTCATAACGTGTTTCATGTTTCTTTGCTTAAGCCCTATCATCCTGATGTAGCTCATCTGCTTGATTAGCAATCCTTGTAGGTATAGGACCTAGGAGTGGTGCTAGTGGAGCCGATTAGAATCCTAGATAGATGCAATGTTAAGTTACAGAGTAGACACATTACTCAATTTAAGGTCCAATGGGACCAGTATTCAGAAGACAGTGCTACTTGGGAGGATGTAGAAGAAATAGAACACTCCTTCCCACATTTGCTTTCTTAGAAAGAGACTTTGATAATTTTGTTTGAAAATTTTGGATTGAATATTATAATGTTTTGGCTTGGAATAGTATGATGTAATGTTGAAATAGACATATATGCTTAAATATTGATTAAATAGACATCAAGATGATACATCTTCCATGAGGGAAAGGATGTCATAACCCAATTTTTATTGCATTTAAACTATAATATTATAAATTTAATTATTGAGTAAATTCAATATTTTGAATGAAAATTTTGATATTTTTGAAAAGCTTGAAAGAAGTTGACCGTTGTTTGACTATGTGATCTTTTGAACTATCTTATACTTAATCATGATTGAACATTAATGATGAACTATGTAAGTGCAAATGTGTGCAATTGTAGGATAACAGGTTGAAGGATGACAACGCGATTGAAGTAGGATCATTTAGCTGAATCAAATAGTAAGCTCAATGGAATCTGGGTGCACACCACAAACAACATGATAGTTGAATTTGAAGCCTACATATAGAAGATCATGATGAATTGATTCAATGATTGAAAAAATAGGCTTGTGGATGATATGCATGTGATTTGTTGTTTTATTTTGTCTATTTTGATCTTGTATCTTTTAAAATTTGAAAAGAAAATGATAGCATGATTAAAAGTATATATATTGAATAAAAAGGCATGCTTGAAGGATAAGAAAACTACTTCCTTTGGAAAACAATTACTCAAATAAAGTAAAAGTATATTCCTTGCTTGAAAATGACTGATTACTATACCTCTATAAGAGTAAAATAGAGATCAATATATATATATATATACATACATACATATATGTGTGTGTGTGTGTTTATATAAACACACACACACACACACACACACACATATATATGTATATTTAAGTACATATATATATCCATAAATATATTTACGCATATATAATTATATACATGTGTATACATATTTCTTAAAAATAATTGAATATGGAATTGAAAATTATCACAATCATATTGATTGAAATAATATAATATCATGAGAAATATCTTAAGAAGTCATGACATGCATTTAAATTAAGGAGGATATTCAAATTTATGTATGGGGTGGCTAAAATTAATGGTAATTATGAATGAAGCAACCCCCTCAATAGTGCAAACGAGTAAGAGAAGAATGGATGCCATTTTGGGTATAGCACGATTTTCTCTGGCAATGATTGAAGGAGACGGTCTGTGGCAAAAAAAGAAGAGGAGAAAAAGTACACAAAAGGATTGAAATAGCGAGGAAAAAAGAAAAAAAGTGGCAGAGGGAAAAATATCACAACTCTGAGGTAACTCGTTTACATGTGAAATATGCTTGATTTCATTTTAGAATGCCTTGTCGAATTGTATCTTTTTCTATTACCTAGAGTGTCAATCTCTTCGAATGGTGCAAATCCATATATAGGCAATGTTCTATAAATGCATTTGATGCCTGGGAGACATCGAAGTAATGATAGTGACCTTTGTTTTCGTATGGGCCAAATCAACCTCTATTTGTATGTATTTCTATTTGGCTATATAGCCAATCATGTAATGTCCTGTGTATTGTGAAACTTAGTTCTTCCTTGCTGAAGTATTATTTGCATGAAAGATGCTTTTCCATTTTCATGGCTAATCAGTTGAATGCCAATGGTCAGGGTTTTCAATATTATATGGTTCTTATGTTTGTTGCCTTCTCTTAAGAGAAGCGGTGACTCCTAGTTGTTAAAATTTTTATTATTTTGTTCTCTGCGATGGTACGAATGAATGGCCATATTGCTCCAAATGGGAGTGATATCCTTGATATCGTTCATAGAACGATGGGGTGGTTGTCACTTGTGTATAAACCATGTCGCCTCGTTCATAGTGAAAGACGAAAAACATGTTTGTGTTGATCATCTTTCAAGATGAAGCTCAATCCTTAGGAGATTCTCGGATTTTAGATTTGCTATTAAAAATAAGCATTTTGTTGTTCAGCAGAATGACCCCCATCTCCTTGCATAAACGTGATACTCACATAGGAATGTTATACATTTCGTTTGCATGCATAAATCATTATTGGAAAATTGCTATGAATTGTGTTTATTTAACAGGTTGTTGAATAATGTAAGTCGATAAACAACATTCCTTCTAGGCTTGACCAAAGATAATGTTTGTGGGGAAATCAAACAGTCATACAATTTTTAGTCATTCTTAGAATGATTGTAGCTTGAATTTAAACCCATATTAGTCATCCTTAAAAACTCAAGTCTCTTCTAACCTGAAACAGTGATATAACTATTCCAATTTGTATGTGATTAGAAATGACAAGCATGTCGTTCGATTTTATTGTTTGCAAAAAAAAGACACTAGTATTGATTATTTAATTGCTCAATAAAAATGATAGCACATTGATTGTTCACATGGTAACTAGATAACTTGAAACTAATAATAGGACATATTGACACAGTATTTTGTAAACTATTGCAAACAGTATTTGTTTTGCTATAAACATCATTTGTTATAAACAATATTTGATTTGCTGCAAACAACATCGTTTTGTTATAAATAGTATTTGATTTACTGTAACAACATCATTTTGTTATGAACAATATTAGTTTTGTTGCAAACAACATTGTTTTGTTATAAAAAACATCATTTTGTTATAAACATCATTGTTTGGGTACAAACAACTTTGTTTTGTTACAACCAGTATTTCAACATGTGGAAACTGTTTAAACAGATTTGATATCAATTCTTTACTTCTTGTATTTCTGACAAACGATATGTCAAACTGAAACATTATTTTGAATGGAATCAATATGATTTAATGGTTTTTATTTTAGAATGTATGCACAAATAAATAACTCAAGTCAGCACATATATGTGTATGCACATAGACCTTCGTCTACGTACATACACATACTTGTGGCATACCTTCTTTTGTTACTTATCTATGAATGGATAATGTATTGATCAGTTCCATTTGAATCATTTTTTCTAATTTTATTTAAATCGAGGAAATAAGTAGTTAGAATTACCTTTCTTTCGATATGTATGTGTAAAGAACAATCTCTTGTTTGAATAGAACAACAACACCGAAGTAGACTAGAGCACCTTAGGGTAGATAGTTGCTAAGATATAACTATGTTGTTGAAAGTTACCTTTTGGGATGGGTGCCAAAATGGAGTTCAAAGAGTATAGGTTTTTACTTTATCCAAAACCTATCGTTTGTTGTTGCAACTTTATTTTTATGCTTGGCCAAGCAATTAGCCCATTATGTATGTATGGAATTTGAGATAACACTCTTTTCCATTCCTAGCATAGGTCTTGCATTTTTCTAATCATAGATAGAGATGCAAGTTGATGTATGGGCTCACACTAGATTCCACCTTGCAAATTGTTCTCTTGCTAAACCTTTTGAACATGTAGGGTTGGGTATTCTTCAAGTTGGAAGAATTTTTGGGAAGTGTAAGGTTCATGGTTGGGTGGTAAAGTGCTTCAACCATGTTCTCATCCACCAATGGAGGTGAGTATCAAGAGGAAACCTTGGATGTTTCATGATGTAACCTTGATGTAAAATTCTATGCATTGTATTGACTATGACCCAATGAGCCAAGTCAACTTGGATATTGTAATTAACATTGAAATTGAATATATATATATATATATATATATATATATTTGACTCATTTTAATTAGACATGTTTTGCTATGATTGAAAATAGTTGCTTAGTATGTCTTTTTAAAATTAAATATTCATAATTTCATTTGCAATAATATAATTAAGTAATAATTATAATGGGTTATTACATTTTTTCACATCATGTGTTTCCATCAATGACAGAGGGGGAGATTGTTGCAAGTTAGAGTAGTTGATGTTTTCATTGATGCCAATAGATCTATGATGTTGCACTGATGAGTGTGTGGTGATGCTTTGATTAGTTACATTATGTTGTCATTAGTAAGTGTTACTAGCATCAACCTCTAGTGTTTCTTTGATAAGCATGTGAATGGTTGATTTTTTGTGTTGCAGTTGGTTTGGTGATAATGAGGAAGTGATGAAGATGACGAGAATGTGTTTTTGGTGCTTTGTTTCCAAGTGCTTTTGAGAAAATTTGAATAAAAGAGGAAACAGTGTGTTGTAGAGGTGTTCTCGCATATAGAGTGGTGTTATGGTTTTGCTCCACATTTCTTCTGCGTTGAAGGTCTTCTTGTGTGGTTTGGATATGATGATTAGAGGTGTTCATAGGTGTTATATCCAAAGTCTCTTGGTCTAGATCGTTGTGTAGAGAAATTTTTGTTCACTGATGTGTGAATTAAGTATTGTTGTGGTGTCTAGGAGAAATAGATTTACTCCACATTTCTTTGCAGTTTGGTTTCTAGTCTTGCAATTTTGGAAATGTGCTAATAAGGTTCATATCTACCTTTAGTTGAAGTTGTTCATGGTTTGGTGCTCTGCAAGTTAATTTCTTGAGTTATAGTATGTAGAAGATTAACTAGGTGTATAGGATGAGATTCTTCTTCAAGTGAAAGCTGTTGTGATGGAATTTGTTGGATTTCAAGGTGTTTATGAAATATTATAAATTGTGTTCAAGTGATATTTGTTTTCCGTGAGTCATCTTTGGATCAAAGGAATCATGTACTTAAATGTTTAATGGTGTTTACATGGGTTTGACTGACCTTGGGTGTTTACACTAATTGAAAATTTTCTTTGATGATTGTGGAAGCCTAGTGTGGCATGCATAAGTGGATTTAGGTTATATAAGGTGCAATGAGGTTTTCCTTCATTCCTCTCCACTGCGGGAATTTCTTGGTGCCAAACTAATTTGAATTTTCATGGTTAAGGTGCATAGCCAACCTTGGAGAATGTTTTCAAGGTTGAAGAAGGTATAAATAAGTGTTGTGTTGATGGAGGATATGTGTTTAGAGTGTGTGATGTGAATTGTAGAGTGTGAAGAATGAATTTTTGAAGTGCAGTGCAAACTTCAATGAGCTATACTATTGGAAGTAGTGAGTAGAAGGTGTCTACAATCTTTAGAAAGGTTGCAAATGTGTTGGTGATGTTGTGGTGGACTTTTCTATTGCATTGAGATGGATTTATTATTGAAACAATCTTCTTCTCTTCTTTTCTATAAACTAGTAGTGAACCATTGGTTGTGAGATTTTCTTTCTTTTAGGAAGTGAGCCTATTGTATTTGGTGTTGCAGTTACTTTATATTTTGAGGTAATCCTCACCATGGTTTTTCCCTTCTTTGGTTTTCCACATAAATTTGGTGCTCTATTATGCATGGTGTTGACATGTTTCAGTTTCTCTTATTTGTTTTCATGCTAAATCATTCTAACAGATTAAAAGTTATTAAAATTGATGTGGATCTTAATAGTAATGAGTGTTTTTATGTCTTAATGAACAATTGATTCAACCCCCCTCTCAATTTTCTTGTACATTCAACATGCTTGACATGGATTGATGACAAATTAAATGAGTTATGCGAGTTCTCCCTCATTTTCAATCTTAATTAATGGTATTCCCTCCTCCCTCTTAACTTCAATCCTTCAAGGAATCCATTGAAGGGTGGTGAGTTGTATTACTTTGTTGATTCATCATTCCTTCCTATCATTTACCCATTTATCATTGACATTGCTATTGTGGAAGTGGAAACACTAACATGGGGTTTGACTAAGGTAAGCCCCTAAATGATACAACCCTCCTCTCTCTTTGAATGTAAAAGTTTTAGGTTTAAAGGAGAGTGAAGGAAGTTTGGAGATCCATTTTTCATTGTTGCAATTAAGATCCTACATCTTATCAACTCATGAAAAGCTCACTTACAAAATCATCTAATAGTGATCTGACAGATTGATAGATGGGAATCCAAAGCTTCTATCTGACATCAAAAGATTGAGAAAATAGATTTGGAGAATCACTACAAGGACACTCATTCCATGGGCGCCTAAGCCCTCCAAAATTAGCCTCAAATTCTTAAGACAAGTGCATAGAACTCTACCTTTCTTAAATCTACAGTCATAATTTGTGTTACAATTTTCTAGTTGTTAGAATCTTGCGTTTTCAGCCTAGGGCACATAGTTGAATAGGTATTTGGGGTAATTCAATTCTAATAAAATTCCAAGACTCAAAAGGATAAGATCCAAGTCTTATTGACTCACCTTTATAGTTGTGAGTCAATTTAATTGCCTCATGGATTTGCATCCTAATGAAATCCTAGAAAAAACTAGAATTGACCCTAGGTTTTAGAAATTAAACTTAAGGAATCTATTTTTCTACATTTCAAGAAATAAAAACAAGCTACAATTTCTTTGTATAAGAAATGAAACTTTCACTAAATGAAAAAAAAATTGTAGTTGTCATTGAAGAAGATACCCATTGATCTTGAAATGATGAAACAAAATGGAAGGATGCACAATCACTTTGTAGAAACCATCCACCACTTTGAAATTGTAACCATTTGAAAACCACTGAAGAAATGTTGATTGGGCAATAAAAGAAAAAAAGAGTTCCAACTTTGAAAAAAGACAAAAAGATACTTGAGGATATATTCATTTAGTATACTTTTCTAACCATGAGCTATATTCCTCCTCTGAAGGTCATTGAAAATTCAGTAACTTTTGGACCTTATTATTATGGGCATTATATCTTGCATTTTTTATTGCCCTAGTTTTTTTTTCAAAGGCATCAATGTTAGACTCCAATTTGAATATTTCATCAATTGATGTAGTAAAGAGTGCTAAATTTGGCTTACCATTTATATAGATGTATGATGACAAGGAAGGAATAATGACAAAAAAATATTCCTTCCACACATCTAAAGACTTGATTGCTCCTGAATTATCCATGATTTTAGGCATTACCCCTTGCTCCACACCTTAAAACATCTTCAACTTAGCCTTGAACTGCATATCTATTTTTTCTTGAAAGGCTGAAACATCTCCCAATAATCAATATGTTCAATGATCTACATCAAATTCTTAGGAGCATTATTGTCAAAAGATGTCATTTTGATAATTTATTTTATAGAGGTGGCTCTGAGGATCTATTTATTTGACACCTCCTAGAAGTTATCTTGCAATTGCATATGTTTGGCATATTCTTTCTGCAATCCATCATATGCTATCTAGGATCCTTTAATTATGTGTAGCACACATGAGAGTCTATGACCCAAAAAATCATAAATAATATTAGTAGAAATTTTGTTGGCCTCTTCCTTAGCCAACCTTTCACTCTCTTGACTTTGCTTTAATTTCTCCTTCAATTCTTTTATTCTAAGAGATAGAGTCTCACTATTCTATACTGAGAATTTTGTTGATGTAACCGCAAGATGAGAAGATGAAGCAACCTAAGGTTGAGGTAACTGAGCTACCACCCTTGATGGGAGTAAGGTGTCTCAAACTTTTCTTCCTAGCATTATTTACAGGGAGACTTATATCCTACATGCAAGGTGTGGAGATTGATAGAGTGCCACTTGTCACCTAGGTGCTTCATGGAATAATTGTTGCTTGTGTCTACTTCATGGAGGCACGCCAAAGTGGCACTTGTTACTTGGGCACTCATTTGGAGAGAGAAGCTTGTAAAAACTTCTCAAAGTTACATGAAGGTGACATGTGTAAAGGAATGTTGAGTTAACTATGGCATGCACCTACTTTTGTGGAAGTTGGAACCCTCTTTGAAAACAAAAGATTGGAAATTTCTATTTGCAAGGGGATTTGTGCATGGATGCAGTTTTTATTCCTAGTTGAGTCAAACTTGGAATGTGGATGCCTAGATTTTTGACAAGTTCTTTTTTGCATGTGCATGTTGCATGCTTTTGTATGCAGTACCTTTCTTGTTGCATTTTTGTGAAAGGGAATGGGTTTGAGGAAACTTCTATCCTTGGCACTATATACTCTATATATATAGGTGTTATTCTAGAGGATTCATGAGAGGAGTGTTATTCACAGGTGTTATGCTGTCATATTTTCTCTAGAAGAGAAAGATATAATCTCCAAGTTTAGGTTGTGAGCCTGCAAGTGTATTGTAACAATATTGTTATGGATAGATACATTGGTTTAAGCCTACATGAGTATGGACTCAATAATTATATTATAATTGGTTTTGTTACTTATAATAAATTGATTTGTGTTGCTGGAGTGTGGGGTTTTTTACTTGAAATGGTTTTCCCTGCGTATATCTGTGTTCTTTATCTTCTATCTATTATTTTTCTCTTTAATTGTTAATTTACATGTTGTTATGCTGTTAAATTTTTCAATGATCTAAAAACTACAATTCTTTCCTCTAATGGTTAATGAGACGGGAAATTAAATTGTGTTTTTTTTCACTTTATTGCATAGTTGTATAAGCTTGCATCATAAAAAATATAAGATACTATCTAGGCATATACTAGTCCTCAAATGGCTTTTTGGGATATCCATTTCCATTCAACCTTATTATATTCATTCTATAATTTTACATGAATGACATCTAATTTATCATACTCAACTTGTTTCCTTTTTGCAGTTGCTTCACTAAACATGGTAGTGTGTGATACCAAGGATGCAACCTGAGGAGTTGAAGTGTCTGATATTCTTTTTATAATCAAGTTCTTAGATAACTCTTAGACCAGTTATGCTACTCTTGTCTTATTAGAAGCTAGGGCCATTTCCCAAATAGCTAGGGTTTTCAATGTCGAGCTGAAGCCTAATCCAAAATAGGCTTCTTTAGCCTACTCATCTAATGTAAAGGCATATTCATCTTGATTTCTTATTGTATCCAAAGAAATTGTTGAGTAAAATCCCATTCTTGAGCAATAGAAGCACCCCACTCTCCTTTACAATTATTCTTCCTTCTTCAAGAGCGATCCTTAAGGCATCAAAGTCTATCTCTTAGAGGACTTTCTTGGTAACTTCCTCATATTGTGAAGGAACCTCTCCTTATTTTTCCCTATTTAACCTTTCATGAAACTCGTCTTGCCTAATCTTAATGATAAAATACTTAAATTTCTTAGATGTTATAAAACTATCATTAGTCATGAAGTAATTATATGCTAGGACTCTAAGATCATCATCAATTATGTCTTCATCATATAAATCCATCAAGCCTATCAGAAGGAACTTGTTCATCTCCTTGATCAACTTGGGGAGGGGGAAAGTATTGATCAACCTCATCTTCACCAAGCATGCTCTCAACAACATCCTCTTCCTCCTACCTACTCTCTCCCATCTCCTAAAGTTTTATTGAATAATCAACCAATGGTTGAACACAACTAGTATTTGATGGCTAGTTACAGGGTGTATTGAAGATCAAGCTAGTAATGCTCCTTCTTGAACTGGTTGCTCAATTTCCACTTCATTATGCCTTTTCTTAATAGGGAACCTTTTGAAACATGAACTATTATCAGAGCTATCGAGTAATTTCTTCATCCTCTCAATAGGATTCAAAATATCAGCAAAGGAACCCCTATAAGAGGGATTATTTATTTTTCTCTTCTCCTCTATTTGAACTATGGATGTCCAATTCTATTTTCTCTCTTTCACAAGATCATATGTCTAAATTTTTCTAATCACATCATCATAGGCATGGAAATTGGTGATAACATTGTGATCTTCCTCATGGAAACCTCATTTGATTTATGTATCCTCTTGATCACAATTTCTTACAAGATCAACCTTCATTCTATAACTTTGCAACATAGAGGGCAAGACCTCTAACCCATCTTTTGTAGTAATTTTGAAATAGGAAAAAAGAATTCCAATGTGGATGAGTTATCCATTCTTTATCAACCTAAAATGGAATTTAATTCAACTACTACATTATCTCCATGAATGCTAACCTATCAGATGCAAACCTTCGAAGACAATGTGGTTGACCTGGGGTACCATAATCACTTAATATTGTGCAATTAGAATTTAGGTACCAATCTCCCCAATTATGGTCAATATCCTTCTTAGGATCAAACTGTAGGGGCCTGAGGAATTTGATGACCTTCTCAAATATTCTTTCCTTTGGCTGAAGTCCTAGGTTCTTCAAAATATCTTGCAAAAAAAATTCTCAAAAGCTAGATAATTGGTAGAAGGAAAATGAGAATCCTAAATATATTTCCTCATCTAGACTAGCAACCTATTTACATCCTCATCATTAATCTTCAAATTCAAGTGCCTACTCAAATATTCACTCCAATGTATAAAATTAAGTAGCATAAAAGAGAGTACCACTTGAAGTACACTCCAACATTTGGATCTTTTAAATCTCTCAATTTCTTGTGTATTTCCTCAACAATGTACGAAGCAAAATAAAACCCTCTATTGACATCTCTATGATAAATATTAGCAGAAGCATCATCATGTGGATACACATTTAGATCTTGTAGTCCTCTCCCAATACTTGGCACAATGCAAAGTAGGTGTTGGTAAAGTAGTCCTCAAATATGTCAAAGTCAAAAGGCTCTACCTCATCTTTGGAAAACCTTACCAATTTTCTATTTGGACCTCTCCTTCAATGTTGAGGGAGCCACAAAACCTTGAAGTTGTGCTTATCCTTTGTCCACTCTCTGCTCAAGGCTTGAAAATCAATAGTAATACTTGCTCAAACATTCAATTAAAATTTATCCACAATGGTTTGTCTTGATATTTCTAACAAGGCGACACCCTTATCACTTTTAATTACCTTTTTCATTGCATCATAACTTTGAGCTAGGGCTTTAATTAGGTCAAGATTAATGAAAAAATTGGGAACAACCAATTTCCCCAAATCTTGAGTCCACAAATTTGATATCAACCTATCAAATTTACTTCTCTGACATCCATACTCAAATAGGGCCCATCCATGTTGAGGAATAATGACGTCCCTAATTTGTGATTCCTTATCAAGTAATATGTTTGTTAAAACCCCTATTACTTGAGCATGCTTAGCTCTTTTTTATGGACTCAAGTAATTGTTTCATGAGTGCATAATTCCCCATCCCAAAAATCTAGTGGGATACCAAGGAGGAAAACCAAACTAGAGAAGCTTTATTTAGGTCTACCTTAGGGTTGAAGATCGATTCCCAATAGAAAATGGCATTTTTCCAAGGATCCATGAACCACTAGAAAAAACATGTAGGATATACTCTTGAGTAATAAAAGTGAAAAGGAACAAACCACCTACCATTGTGCAAACAAAGATGCTACCCTTCAACTTCTATTTGGACAAGATCAATTTTCTAACTAGATCAATGTTAGGGTGGAGGGAGAAAAATTTCCCCACCAACATGTTTCCCATGGAGGACAAAATTTTGTTGATAGTGGAGTTTAATAGCATAATAGTCATTCCTTCATCTGACACCCAAAACACTAGGTTAGTTTTCCTAGGAAAATGTTCCCCACAGTCATCACCCATGAGGTCATTCTTCCAACCCATGGACCCACCATTTGAAACACTTGAAAAGGTCCCTAAGGGATTGCCTGAGATAGTACCATCAAGACCCATGGGGGTATGGGGGTTGTAGGGATCTCCCCTAAGCTATGAAAACCCATTATCACTTAAAGTTGAAATAAAAAATTCAAACAAAGAGTTTTAGAGAGATTTTTATTACACTGCTAAATTTGGTAAATGTTATAGACCTACATATACAAATTTATAGAGCGACCATTACTATAGGTTGTTTTAAAAAAAATTCATATCCCAATATTAAATTTTTTAACATTATAATTCTTTAAAAATGATTGGTGGATTGAGTAGTAATACTTAATTAAAATTCATACAAAATAATAATATAGGTAAAATGAATTATCTTTTTCATGGCTATGCTTGAAGATCAAATAGTCAAGGTTAATATTCTACCTAAAAAATAGAACAAAATTATTTATATTTTTACATATGGATGAGATAATATGAAGATTCGTAGAAATATATTCCTGAGGATAAGTGTTTCATGTTAAAATATTAGTTTACTACTACTAAAACTATCATTTAAGATGTCTTTATAAAAGAGGCAGACTAAATTTGTAATGTTTTGTAGTTTATTCTATCTCAATTTTGGTAACATTCTATTTGTTGTGGACTATACAAGAAGTGATGTGTGTTACATTTGGGTGGTTGTAACTCTTATTATATCTTATATGTGATTCGTATAAGGGAGGATTTAAAGAGAGACAATCTTTAATAAAGGTGTTTTATTTGGGATTTTACTATTATGTGTTAGAGTTAATTAAGTATAATTCAGTACAAGGTTATAATAAATTTGAAGTGTTGTTGTTTATGTTATGGAACTTTTCTCAATGTATTTTTTTAATTTCATTAAGATGTCTTAATAATTTGGTTGGTTAAGTGGCCCTTGGCCTATCATTGAATTTGAATGGCTTAGAAGAGACTTGTAATAATAAGTCTTGTTGAATGTATACACTCGTTGACATAATAAAGATAAGGTTAGGATTATGCTCCAAACAAATATGATATGATATATACACTCTATCAGAAAAATCAATTATTGTTTATCCTTCAAATAGAATAATTATAATTTGTGTTCTCAAATACAACTTTCCCATCTTTAGATTTGTTATTATTCTCATTCTAAACTTTCTTTAATTACCCTTACCTTTTGTATTTTATTTAGAAATCCCTTCTTTAAAATTGTTTTGCTATTTATTTTTTACTTTGAATAGTCATTTAAAGATGTTTGTTAACCTATACCCAATGAATAAGCATATGGACTATTAAAACACGAGGATTCTCAGCCCTTTATTTTTATAGAGATAAATTATATGATAAGAATAAAAATAAAAAATAATTATACAAAAAAAGCATTGAAAAGTAAATAGACATAATTTATACATAATCATATAAATATTTTACTCTCCATTAAATTAATATGTAGATTTTCTAAAATAAATTATATATATTTTAATTTTAAAGATATTCTAAATCATAATTTAGAATTATCATAATAGATCAATAATATGATCTAAAACATTGATAAAATCAAAATATACAATTTGTATTAGAAAAATTACATTTCAAACCTTTCAAAAAATATCTCCCAAAATTTACTTAAAATACACTTTAAAAAATATATATATTCATATCAAAGCTGCCACTTTCAATGAAGTTCTTCAACTTGCCTAACTGTTTAACTTCATCTATAATAAAAGTTTCCATAATGCCGCCCTTTAGATCTAATATTTTTTGTCAACTACAAACTCTTTCCAACCCTTCACAATGCAGATTGATAAAACCATCTTGTTCACGTATCTTTTGCCCACATCCAAAGCATAAATCAATATGATGTAATAGTTAGTATATGAAAAACTCTTAACATCACCTCTTGGCTAAGGTTACATTTTCGTTGGTATAAAATTAAGGATAATTACCTTCAAAAGAGAGTAACAAACTATCATTTTTTTCTAACATACTCAATCTCAATTCATTATTAAATATTTATCTTATTTTACTTATTTGACTTAAATTTTTTATTTAGAATATTGAAGTTATTAATTTTAAAAAATATTTATTTTTTTATTTGGAAATATAGAATATGTATATTTTGTATTAAAATATAGTCATATGTGTTTTATATGATAAGAAAATGAAGTAATTATATATACTATAAGTCATTTATAAACTATGTTGTTCAATATTATAATCTATAAAAGATTTTATTTTATTCCATCTCAACTATTAATGTTTCAATAGCTTAGTTATAAAATATCTTTGATAATTACAAAATATAACACAAATTACTTCAACAAATATTTGGTAATGAATTTACTCCAAATACTAGGTATTCTCATATGTAAATGGAAATAAATAATTAGATAAATTATTACCTTTACTAATAGTATTGATAATGATTATTCAAATCATATAATGAACAAGAGACACATTGCGCCAAGTTCTTGCTAATAGTTATTGCTAGATAGAGTAGTTGCTGCATGATTTGATTTCAAATAATCATGTCTCTATTATAATGTATGTTGTCATATTTGTACCTATATATTGAGATTAAAGGTATGAATACATGCGATAGGTAAATTAGATCCATTTCTTAGAATTTTGGTTTACACCAAACATTACGAACAAAGTATTGTTTCATATTATTTAAAACAATTATTGAGTTCTTCTAAAAGCTATGCAACAAGATTTTCCTATGCTTTGTTTAAGATAATATTGTATATGTCTTATCAATGAAGTTAATATTGATTGGAATTGCTGGGTGACATATCTCACTATAGATTTGTACATTTTTTTAGATTTGTATGTCTTTTCAGTATCATAATGTATACAACATTATTCAATATTATTCAAGACATTAATACGATTGAAATTCAACCATAAAAAATAGTGTATTCTAAATCTAGTGGAAATATTTTTCCACCTATCATGTCTATAATTAATTTGCTAACACTACTAATAAAATGAAATTTGTTGAATTACTTTAAAAAAATTCTTCTAAACGATGTTTAAAAGTTAAAATAAAAGAACCTAATTCAACAAAACTTAGAATTACATTGCAAATGTTAATGAAAGAGAGGCAATACCAAATGAGAATTAAAGCTTTAAATATGATGTACAATTCATAATTGCATTTGGGAGCAGGGGGCCTAGCTTGATTGGCTAAAACATCTTATGTATCGGAAGGTGTGTTGTGCCGACGTCACCAATCACATGAAAAGAGTTTACCACACACACTATAGTTTATAAGGGGGGCTACCTATTCCTATAGTCTAAAAAAAATCATAATTGCATTTGATCGTGAATGCATTTAACTTTGAATTGATAAAAGATGTTAGAATTTACATGTATATTGTTTTTTGAGGAAACTATATGAAACAAATAAATATAAAATTGATCAAAAAATATAATTATTCACTATCTTTTATTAAATATTATTTTTTATTGTTAATTTTTAAAATATTTTAAATTAGTAGATATAAATTTTATTTATATTATTATTAATTATTTTAATCACAATTTCTCATATTTTCTCTATTTCATCTTTTCCATAAATTAAAATTGTGCCAACTATGATTAAATTATTTATATTCATTAGCCCACGATCTTTTAAATAAAAATTAATGACATTTATCAAATAGGACAATAAATAGAATTGGAAAGTGACATGAAAATACATTTGCACTATTAACTTTTTGATAGTCAAAATTAAATAGTTAAATTAGTTTGATAGTCAAAATTAAATAGTTAAATTAGTTTAAAGTATTTTTAAAAAGTTGAAAAAAATATACATTAGAAAATGTGATCAAACTATTTTAATAATATCATGTCATTGGTTTATTTGTTGACGACCAATAAATTGGATGAATACATTAGTTTTATGCTTGGTAAAACTAATAAGATGAACAAATATATTATATCAAAGGAATGAATTCACGAATTAAGTTAATAAAGATGATGGTCTATTCTTTGATTACTTCATAAAGATGATGATATGATCTTTGCTTATTTCATCCACAAATATTCATATCTCCCAAAAGTCACGTTCAATCCTTAAATAACTTCAATAGACTCATCCTCTATTCATTACAATTCAATATAAAACAAATTCTGAATATAAATTATAATCAACTACATAAAAACAAAAATATCTATATCTATATGATCCAATAATTTTTAAAAATAAAAATAAAAAATTATAAAAAACTATGACCCCAAACTAACAAATACACTCTATGTGACATGTTATCTTAACTACATTAATGGCCTTTTAGCCACTTGGAACGCTGAGCCATTAGTATTCTTGCCTTAAATACATTATATCAAAGGAATATAGTTCAATTCGCAAGTCAAGTTAATAAAGATGATGGTCTATTCTTTGATTACTCCATAAAGATGATGATATGATCTTGGCTTACTCTGTCCACAAATATTCATATCTCCCGAAAGTCACGTTCAATCCTTAAATAACTTCAATAGACTAGCCTTCTATTCATTACAATTCAATATAAAACAAATCTTTAATATAAATTATAATCAACTACATAAAAACAAAAATATTAATATCTATATGATCCAATAATTTTAAAAAATAAAAATAAAAAATTATAAAAAAACTATGACCCCAAACTAACGAATACACTCTACGTGGACATGTTATCTTAATTGGAGGGAGGCAGGGATACACACGAAACCTTTGTGTACACTCAAGTTCGGTAAAGCCATATATTTTTATATTAAAATATTTTATTTATTTATTTAAAATTCAAGTTTAATGAAATTGTTATTGCCCCCTTCGCCTAGGTCTCCATCGACTCTTCTACGTAAGGGCCCAAAAAATTCCAAATTTGATGTTACATTTCAAGATATTTTATTTATAACATATTGGACTGTTCTATTCAATGCACTTACTCAATATTAATATACATTCATAATTGCACTAGTTACTTTTTTAATAAACCTTGGTGATAAAAAAATCTTAAAATTTAATGCGGGAAAGTCTAACAAATGTGATTCGGTGATGTGAAAGGTGTTTGTTATGGTGGCCAATGAATGATCCTAAGTTTTGTTGTAGGTATATGTGTTAGTTTGAATTTTGTTTTTATAATTAAAAAAAACATTTAATAATTTTTTTTTCAAAGACAGACAACAGGGGAAAGATTTGTTTAAATAATTTGATTTGAGTTATATGAGTTTATGTTTGTATTTGATAAAAAGGTTAAAAGGATTTTATTTAAATTTGAATTAAAAAAAAAAATTGTTTTTATGAGTAAAAAGAGTTGTAAAATAGGACAATTTAGGGTTTAGTTCTTTTTAATTCAATTTTTATGTTTTATGACACTTAGGGCCTTATTTAGAGAGGGGGTCCAAAGGGTTTCCTTCCCTGCTCTTTTAAGGATGTTCTTCGAGTTGATGAAGTCTTTATTCACTAATCACAAAAATTGTTTAGTTTTTGTTGTGAACCATGAATGAGGTTAAATTTTCCAAACACTTGAAAAATGTCCAATATTTAATAGTTTCTTATAGATGAGTTAGGATCGACCCATTCTTAGTAATAATCCTAACTTGATTGCCAATAATGGGTTATACCTGTTAGAGCATGCTTTGATCTACATGTTTCAAGTTTTGTTGCCCTCCTTAGAGAATTGCACTTGTTGAACTTGATGGCTTGAGGGGGACATGGAGATTATCCTTGTTGCAAATGAATACATTTTTATGAATTTTTCAAGAATAACCGATCAAAATATGGCTTTCAAAGGAGGTCTTTGTTTTTGCAATCAAGCATCACTATTCATTAAACCTTGGCATGTGCGACTTCATCTTCTAGAAGAGCTTCTTTTAGGAATACTTATCTAGATCTATCTCTTTTGGTTACTATTGACACTTTGTGCAACCCATCCTTTTTTGCATGACCCATCACAAAAAAATGATCTGAGAGATCCCTAATGGTCCATCATGCCCAAAAATGACCTCTAGTAGTTGGATTACCACTCTTCTAGTTCGTACCAAAAAACCAATCTTCCAAAAGTTCAAATAATTGGCTAAGTCCTTCTCTCATCAAAGTTTTCTAAGGTTTTTAGAACCTTGTCGAGCTTCAACGTGGTTTTGAGAACCTTGTCGGGTCCCAACAAGGTTGTCAAAACCTTCTTTTTCCTTCCCTTTTCTTCTTTTTTGCTAAGTCCTTAAGGTAACTTTCAAAAGCCTTTCGAGCCCTAACACGGTTGTGAGAACCTTGTTGGGCCCCGATAAAGTTTTTAAAACCTTTCTTCTTCTTTTTCTTTGCTTAAGTTAAAGGTTTTTCCGGAACCCCTTTAGGACTTGAAGTGGTTATCTAAACCTTGCCAAGTCTTGATGATGGTTTCAAAACCACCCTTTGACCCCGACATTGACCTTTTCTTCGTCTTTTCTTCCTTCTTATTTTTCTTTTCTTTTCTTTCTTTCTCTCTCCTTTCTCTTCTTCTTTCAGAAACTAAGTTTTGAAAACTTCATTGGGCCCCGATGAAGGTTTCAAAACCATTATCAAGCCTCGATGAGGATTTCAAAACCTCTTTTCCCTTGTCTTCTTTTTTCTTCCCAGAGAACTCCAAAGTGGTTTCGAGAACATTGTCGAGGCCTCGACAAGGGTTTCAAAACCACTTCCAAACTCAAACACCCCTTTTTCTTTCTTTCCTTTTTATTTCATCCCTTCATATTTTTGAACCTCAAATGGACTTTTGGACCTAAGTCCTCTTGGTCCAAGTTTTTTCCCATTCTCTAGCCCCTTCTTTCCCTACTATGATCTTAAAAACAAATTTTGTGCACATGATTAAATAGATCATTTAACCATTGAGAGCATGACCTGCTTAGGACTCATGTCTAACCCATAGTGTAATGCATACCCTCTTCGCAGTGTGTTCCCTTACCTCTAGTGCAAAATAGAAATGCATAGCCCGCTGGGATGAATGATGTGAGGGCAAGTGGCAGCTTCCCATTGCAATGTTGAGTTTCTTTAGAGCATATTTTTATGAGCCAAGTGCATTGCAAAACTACACTAGGTGAGGTGCACAAGATGTCAACACATGTCATAATGCTATTGGAGTGCATTACCTCTTCATAGCATGTTCTCTCTTGGAGATATTTTAAAAAAGGTTTGCACAAGTTTGAGGGGGTGCACAAGCCATTGATCTTATATCTTACGTAGATCAACGATCATTTTTTAAAATTTCTAAAGAGAGTTGATCTTGGTCCTCCATCTTGGACCGACCCATTTTGCAGGAGCACTTGCAATAATGGTTGAGCGACAATTTTAGCTACCAGGATCAAATTTTCTCATTGTAGGGCTTATTCTTCATAGATTTCTATGTCATATTCAATGCAAAAGTGGTGCCCATACCTCTTTTTTTGGGAAGGTACATTCCTTCTATTGCAGACTAGATTTTATGGTAGATTTTGCAAGAGTTCTCTTTTCTGCACTTACAGAACATTCAATATAGAGGCATGGCATACACATCAAGTTTTTCCAGGTCGATCTCAACGTGAGATTTGATGGCCCTATCGTGATATCTAATTAGATCAGATCTTCTCCTAACCCTAGTAGGGTTAGGGTTTGTTCCAAAGTCATCTCAATTATGTTTGAGCTATAAAGGAAATAATTGTATGATTTTTTAAGGGTTCTTCCTTTGGGCTCCTCTCACAATTTTCTATAGTAGACACTGCACTTTTGCATTCTATCATTGTAAGTTTGGCTTTTATGCCTTATATTAATGAAATTCAACCAGTATTCCTATTATCTTTTGCATGTTGAGTGAATATCACTTACCTTCATATTTTAGTGATTTTTTTGGTTGATTTATTGATGTATTGTGCAATCTTAGGCTAGGAAGAAACACATTTCTATCTTGGTGTATCACCTCCCATTTCCCTTTCATGCATTCCTTCTATCACTTTTCCCCTGAGAATTGTTAGAGTAAGACAGTGGTAGGATTTCATGTGTTGGTTTGGACCAACACATTTGCACTTGGATCAAAAGAGGAAGTCAACCATCTCTAGAGACTTGACCTCAACTTGCAAGGTCCCACACCTTGAGGTCATTTCCATTGTGTCATTAGAACGTTGAGTCTAGTTTCAACGGGGTGCAATTTTATGTGACAATAGTTACCCATATAGTTTTGGAGATATAACATTACAATCCATCACTATAGTCCTTAAAAAATGCATAGGTTTCTCTCATACGATGATGAAAAGAAGTTAACTACTTGTTCCCATATTTTTGTTGAAATTGATATCAACAAACCTCTACCTAACTCTCTAGAGACTAGATTGGAAAACATGCAATTTATTCAATAACTAGACTACAAAGCTCACCCCTTGCACTATCATGTTTATCATGCTCATGGGAATTTACAAAGAGACTTCACACAAATGGTCACAACTCCCCCAACCTCTTTTGGATACTTCTATAGTAAAAGATAAAGAAAAAGGAAGAATTCTTACCCATAGAGATGAATTAGATCTAAATGGTTTCATGATTTGAAAAATCACAATAAAGGAAGGAAATCAAATTTCCATAAATTAAATTTTTTAGGAGGAAAGTTTAATAAAAAAATTGATATCCTAGAAAAAAATTTGGTGCCTAATTCGACAATGGCCGAGTATCCCCCAACATTCCAAGCATTGGATCTAGATAGTCTTAGGTATCTCCTCAATTAGTTGGAATTAATGATGATTTCAAATTGCACATGTCAGGCCAAATGTGGGTATCCCTATCTCTACTAGTTTTATTAAGGAACTGGCCCAAGATGAAGAAGATAATAAAGTAGATACCCTTATGATTGCCACCTCTTTGTTCACTATAAATACTCTTATTAGAGATACCACTCTTTTGTATTAATAAAAGAATCTATCATACAACCCAAAGGATGATTCTAAGAATAAAATTTCACTTCTTTTAGGTCTTCAACAAAATAATCTAAAAAATAATTCCTTAGATAAGATTTCTAGGGTTGAGAGAAGAAGCGATTGGGAAAAGATGAAGATGACTGGGTAATCCTTGGTGGAATATTGTGTTATTTGAACAATATATTCTCACTTATCTACTCCCCATAAATGATTTTTATTTCATGAAATACTAGGGGTTTGAGAATCACCCATCAACAAAAGTTGTTTGGGATCTTAATTGGGAGCATAATCATGATATCATTTTTCTTCAAGAAATGAAACTCTTTATATAGGAAATGGGTTCCATCTCATCTAAGCTCTAGAAAATTATCTAATTCTACTATATTGGGGCTCATGGATCTTTAGGTGGTTTGGCTTGTGTGTGGGATTTTTTTTAACTTAATCCTTCCCTCTCAATAGCTTGCAAAAATTTAATCTCCTTTGTTGGCACATTTTTACTCAAGTTGCTCTATTTTTCTAACTAATGTTTGTACACCTTAAAATATTCAAGGTAAAATCATCCTATGAATTCATTAGATACATTTTCTCTTTTCCCTTCGACTCCTTGGATAATGATAGGTGACTTCAACACTATTCTTAGCTTTGATGAAAAGTTAGGTGGTTCTAATATGTTAGATCCTTCTTCCTCTATTGTAAGATAAAATATTTTATTTCTTAATTTTGTTGATGTTAAATATATATCTTTTTTTTTTACTTAAAATAATATAAGGTGTGGGCTATATTCCATCTTTGAGCTTCTTAAAAAAAATTGGTCTCTAATTTTTGGTTTGGTGATACTTTGGTCTCTTTCTTTAAAATTTTGTATTAGAAATGATTGGGTCATTCACCTATCACTTTTTTTTTTACCTCTTCTCCCACTTGAAGAACCCCCCTTCAAGATTCAATTTACATGAATTGGAGATTAGATGGCTAAGGAATTCATTATTTCTTGGCAGAGTGAGGGGAAGCCCCTTTTGGTACTATTGAGTATTCTTGAACTTCAAAATATTCTAATTTGTGAAGTTCAAGTTGAAACAATTGAAAAAACTTATTTGGAAATATTTTTGAGAAAAATAAATAGGTACAATGAAAATTGGATGATATCACTTTTGAAATCAAGGAAGATGATATGACTAAGGATTTTCTTTTTAGGGATTCTTCTCTCTCCAAAGAGCTTAATGAATAACTCTTATAGGAGGAGATATTTTGGAAACAAAAATCAATAATTGGGTTGCAAGAGGGAGATATAAATACTTATTTCATAACTCAATCAAAGATAAGATAAGTGGGAATTCTATATCTACTCCCATCTCAACACAAGGAAATAATCCATTCTCTTTCCATGATATAAGTAGGAATCAATCAAATATTTTTCTTCAATCTTCCATGAATGTAGGCCTCTTGTCATGTAGGCAAAGTAGATCATTTTATATTGAATTTCTCCTTTTATCTTTGTGTGTATGAGAAAATTACTTATGAGTCCCATGTCTTTTGAGAAGTTTGATAATGTTGTATTTTAGATGAAAATAGAAAAATGTGGCTCAGATGGTTTTTCGGTTGAATTATTTCAAGAATTTTTGGATACCCTGAAGCTTGACCTTTTGGATGTGGTTAGATATTCCTAGGAAAATAATAAGATGCTCAAAGAACTTAATACCACTTTTCTTTCCATGATTCTTAAAAATGATGGTGTTGAATCTTTTGATTTCTTCTACCTTATTGTCATTTACAATATCACCTATAATATCTTTACCAAACTCATTGTGAATTATCTAACAAAAATTATGGATTATTTCATTTCTATTAATGGTATTTCTATAGTTATTGCGGCCATCTATTCCATGTATCCTCTTAAAATAATATAATTTTCATCAATCCAAATGTGTCCAAAGCTTATGGTAGGATCAAATGGTCATTTCTCAAGAACTCTCTTATGGCCTTTGGTTTTAAATCTTGACATGGGTTGATGATAAATTGAATGAGTTGTGTGGGTTCTCCCTCACTTTTCATCTTAATTAATGGTATCCTCTCCTCCCTCTTCTCTGGTTCTAGGGGGCTAAGATAAGTGATGAGACAAATAAATGTCTCATCTATTAGCCAAATAAAAACATGTATTTTTTTTAATTATAAAGTTTATCAAGATTGAGCATGATAAGGAAAGTAAGAGATTTTCAATTAAAATAGTCAAGATTTTATCATATCTTGAAAATTATGATTTGGGTTCTTGATATTTTTTGGATAGAAATTAGGACACAAGAAGGCAAAACAAAACCCATTAAATTTTACGAAAACCCATTTTGTGGTTTGAAAGAAAACTTTACCAGTCTGATGCTCTAGAACTTTGCTTTCATTCTCCAAAATTTCTAGAGCTAAGAAGGATCTAAGTGAAGGATCATTTATGAAAAGGTTGAGCAATTTGGGCTTCTATGAGCAGTTAATAGACAACAGTTGAGAGCATCTAGGGGGCAATTACAAGAATTAAGGCAAGTTGTTGGATTGTGCAAACAAATGAAGCATATCTAGGAGATAATTTTGAGCAGTTTGAACCTTTTTGCAAACATCTATAAGCTGTTTTATGAGCTTTAATAATACATAAGGTAAATACATGATTTTTTTAGCATTCAAATATCTTTTTGGAACTTGTTTAGGAGGTGCAAAATAGGCATATTTTTTTTGGACGACCAAAGAAGATTGACTCAGCAAGATGAAGGAAAGACTTATTTTTTTCCCTCAACACATGTTCCTATCTTCTAACAAGTTGTTGCACAACAATTAAGGCTCATCTTTCAAATTAGTTGAAGATGAGAATTCTATAAATTCATTGTAATCAATGAATTTAATGGGGAAGAGTTTTATAAAATAAAAGAGTTAAGTTTTTAGCAGCAATAGTTGTTTTGTAGTTTCATTTTTTAGTAGTCATTTCATTTCCATCTCTTTACATTTCCAATATTTCTTTTTACAAGTTTCTTAGGATAAATTTAATTCCAACATTTCCTTTACAAGCTCTTAGATTATATTTTATTCTAGTAATTTATTTCAATCATTTCCTTTCAATTTCGTTTGTAGAAAAATCATGTTATGCAAATGATTTCTTCTCCCTATTGCATACTGCCATGGACATTGCCCTGGATTGACATTTATAATTAAATGATGAGGAATGCAGTGACACTCATCAATAAGGTGATATTTTATCCCCTTAACTCTTCATCCTCATGGTTGAGAGTTTCAAAATATTACTAAGGAAACAAAAAACTAATGGTTGCATTTATGGTAGGACTATTACATAGGATCTTGACTAATAAACCCATCTTCAATTTTTTGATGAAATGGATTTGTTGGGTATTAATAATATTTAGGAAGATGTTACTATTAAGAAATATTTGGATATCTATTTGGTCACTTTTGGTTAATAGACTAATGAGGACAATTCCATTATCTTCATTAATACCCCCTTGAATATCTAGTAGAGAATAACACAAATATCTAGTAGATAATAACACATATTCTTCTTTTTAAAATTGGTAAATATTAATTTGATAATCTTGGCATCCCCTTACCTTTTGATTCTACCAAAAGAGCTTAGTGGAAGGAGAATATTTATAATTTTAGAATGAGGGTTAGTAATTAGACTTTTCGATGTTTTCTTTTTCATTTTATTGAATCTAGTAAAGGTATAGAATATATACCCATATATATATTCCTTATTTTATCTTCCCCTAAAATCATGCCTTTAATGACTTTGATGCTCTATCTAGGAAATTCTTATGGGTGGAAAATTTTGATTCTTAAATTTTTTGTTTAATTAAATAATATTAAGAGTGTAGGCCTACGAAAAATGGTGTCTTGAAACTTAGGTAGACCATTTTCAATAGCCAAGCCTTAGTTGCTAAGTGTTATTGGAGATGGTGTAGGCATCCAAATCAGCCTTGTGTTATATTTCTTGATTTACAGTACCTAGGTGGAGTTATTAATTTTGATATTTTGATAATGGATCTAGTAGGAAGGGGCTTGATAGTTTGTAATATAATTATGACTTGGAGGCTTCACTTTTCAAGGATGGCCTCTTTAGGATTATCAAAAATGATCATAGAGTTATCTTTTAGAATGATGATTGGGATTTCCTCCCCCATTCCTTTTTTTCATTCCTATTCTACAACCTTTGTGTCAAGCCTTTATGATTGTGGGATGGTCTAAAATTGTTGACTTTAAGATAACTCTTGAGGTAGAGAGATCCTTGATCTATCATCAAAAAGATCCTAATGAATGGCCTAAAGGGGGAATTCATGAAGCCTAAATCATCCTTTCTCCACTCTTGTAGTACAACCTTGTTTCTCTTTGAATAAATAAAATGTTCTTACTTGGGGTCATGATCCTAAATGAACTTATATAGTGGTTCTTGGCTATAATTTCCTTATCTTGATAAATGGTGAAAACAAATGTCCCATGGTGAAAAAAATCAAGAACACATTTAGCTAACCTAAGTGCAACTTATTTATATGGTTTCTCTTTTAAAAAAGCTATCTTACTTGGGAAAATATTAAAAAGAGATGATTTTAGGGCCCTTCAAAATGTGTTCTATATAGTATGGAGGAATAATGTGTTGCTCATCATTTTTTCAATGTCCCTTTGATTTAGGTTTTTGAGATCAAAATGGTAGTGGATTTAGAACTGGCCTATCATCCATAATACTTGTTTTAGTTTTAGGTGAACATGGGCCAATCTCATTCTATGGCTACTATTCTCAATGCTACTTGGGATCTTGAACCTATTTTCATTTTCTAGAAGATCTCACTCAATTGTAACTATCATATTTTCTGAGGTCATCAAAGTTTATTTCCCAAGCCTAGTAGAAGACTATTGATTTTATAAAATAAACCATTGACTCCAAGTATTCTATAGATGAGGCCTTATCACCCTCTGATTATCAGTTTTTAAAAAAGCTTAGAGTTACATTCTACTATTACTTCCTCTTATCGATCTCACCCTATGTTATAGGCTTGTAGAAAGGTGAATAGGTCTAATAGATGATCTCCCCTTTTCATTTTTTATCAAAATAAATAAAGTTAATGGTTCTTCTTGTGACAATATTGGTACTATCAAGATCAAAGGGATTGGTCACATTAAAGATAGGTTTATTTGAATTTTTTCTCTAGTGATATGAGGATCAACACCAAATTGATGGAAGCTTGTGCTATTATAAAAATATTATTTATGAAAGAGACTCCTTAATCATGGTTTCTCTCTTAAATAGAGTGAGGATACATGAGTCCTAGTAGCTAGCTTTTTGCTAAGAAAATCTTCCATCTCACTCGTACGTTTGAAGCTATATCCTTTGTTCATACTCTTTGTGAATGAAACTTAATTATAGAATGTCTTGTCAAATAGGATCTTGACAAAAAATAAAGTTAAAATGTCTCTCACTATTCTTTTACTTCTTTTATTCATGACTAGCCATTTGAAAATAATTATTTTGTAAAATACAATAACTTTCTTTTAATATTTAATTTTTTTTTTTTTTTATTATAATCATTAGAGTTAATAAAAATCAATTGAGATTTAGCTTGAGCATTTCATTGTACTAATGCTTGTGAGATATATAACAATTGACAAAAAATTCCCACTATTTTTTTATAGTTAAATAGCTATTATATGGGGCAACACCTTGTATTAATCAAAAAAGTTTTTACATTTCTCAGACAGTATCAGACCCTTAAACTAGTCACTCGGGACACATCCCAACAATATTCACCATGAAGCCCACTTTTACAAAAAAATTTAGACTCGAACTTAGAACGGACTGACCTTGGACACCCATGCTGACTACAAATAAACCCACCACAAAACAAGTTGATAATTCATTTACATAAAGAGATCCACACCCATTGCACAAGATTAAGCGTTGTTGCAGCCAACCTCATTTTTCTTCTTGGCTTTGGTTGCATTTAGAATCACAGAGCAATCACCATTGCAGGCACTAAGAACAAGATGGTTTGCTCATTCCTCCCAACACCTGGTATCATTTGTAACCCATTCTACACCAACACCCAGCTCCCAGTCCTCCTTGTCTGAGGGCCTCCTATCCTCGTTAAAAGCTTTTGCCACCACAAACGCCTTCACCCAACCCTTCAACTAGTCTTTGAGAATGTTCCCTGCTCGCAAAAGGAAGTCAAACACCTATCAATCTCACCCCAACGAGTTTTGAGCAATGTGTGGTTTAGTGAGCATACCAAAGAGAATTTTGGAATTGACCATTCGTTCCCATGAGCCTTGTAGTAGTGTAATGGCAGAGGGGTCATGAAATTGACGTCGATGTTGTCTAGTACCGCATCAATATTTTCTAGCAATGAATGTTGAAAAATCATTTGGCATAACTTCTTCCCTCGAGCTTTTGACACACCCATATACACGAGCATCGCCAAAAACATGGCGGTGATTTCTGAATTTTCCTTAAGCTTGTGGGTTGCTTGTAGAAATTCTGGACCTAGGATCCCCTTCATTGCCTAGAGCACTAGTGGGTGCTTGGACACCATTATCCCCTTCAACTGCTTCTCAGTGACTTCTCCATGGAAGGCATTCTTCTGCTTCATGGAATTCAAAAAAAGTGGAGTCTACATCACCCCTTAAGTGTGTGTCAAGAGCACATAACCAAATTGAGAAAAATGAACAAATCCACCCCTATTTCTAGCAAACCTCGTGCAACCATATGGAGACTGTACCAAGAATTAAAATCCATCATGTCCTGCAACCTCAAAGCTCATGTCTTTTTGTGATCCTACCACAATCTTCCCCACTCGAGCGAGCCTGGAGTTTAATGTGAAATGTTGCAGCTGTCTTGTCACCTATCACGATCTTTAATGCATCCTCAAAATTGATGCCCAACTCCTCGGTTGTGTACGACTCTAGCATGTGTGTCATCAATCTCCTGGGTACTTTCTGCCACTGCTTTTGCCAGACTGTCAACCACCTTGTTCCCTTCTCTGTAGATGTGGCTTACATGGAATGCATCAAACCTAGCCAACACCTTACAAATGGGTATTCATTTGCATCCATTTCACACCTTCTCACATTAAAAAGTTATCTCATCTTAAATTCCTATTCATAGAATAACATTTAGAATTGTTGCTCTAAAATGAATCTACATATGCACTTTCATTTCTATGTGGCTAAAGATGCTTGTTTTTTATCCTCCACATGAGATTTTACAAGATTAATCTAGGATAACATGTCTTCTAGTGACATACCAACAACCTTCTAAGGATAATTCTAAATATTGTTAGTCCAAATAATAGAGGAACAAAAAGGCGAATTGAGTATATTAAAAAGAAAAGTATAGAATCATAGATATCAAATATTCATCATAAAATAGATTCTTAAACAGAAGAAAGACTTAAAATTTGATCATAGATAAAATATAAATCTAATATAAAATCCAAAACATCATATAGACAAAAAATACTATTCTTATATAAAAACTAATCTAAACTTTAAAAATATTTATCCTTTAATCATCAAATTAATTTTTTTATTCACTTTATATTTTATTTTCTAACATAACATTTATTTTTTAATGATTATTTAAATAAATGTTATTTTCCTTTACAACTCACTCTTTGACCTTTATCATGAGAACTAATTTTTTAAATAAAATTCTCTACAAAAGGATCCATTAATTTTTATATGTAATGAAAATGATGAATAAACAAATCTCTACACCCCTTCATTGTAGAGATATTAATTTAAAATAAAAATTTAACAAATGACCTTTGTTAAGATTTTTTAATAATGAAAATGATTTGAAGATTTTAGATACATACAAATAGACATTCATAATACACATTTACTTCTTAAATTTAATATTATTTTAAAGAAGATATTTTAAAGTTTGTAATAATAACAATTAAATATTTTGTATTTATTTGAATTTAGTTTAATTTGATTTTTTCTCATAATAAGTATGTGTAACATGATTTTTGTTGAATAGTGATATATAATTTATATTTATTTAAGATATAGGTTTTGATTCTTAAATTCATCCTATTTTTATTTAGATTAGACTTATATTTACACAAGTAGATTAAGTCAAATGTATAATTTTTAAAAATGATTCTTAAAATTTTAGTTTTCAAATTTAAATTTAGATTCAATCTAACCCTTTTAATTAGTCATTATGTGTCAAATGAAGTGTGAAACATTTTAATTGCACATATTAGAGTTATATTTAGTAACTAGCCCTTGTTCATTTTATGCACCTCAATCTAATACCTATAATTCACAAGTCTCATAACTAGAATCATTTGAGCATTAGATCAAAGCATTTATTGTTGCATTACTTACTTGTATTAGCATCTATGACATCTTCTATAGGTTTTTCCATGCTATTTTTAATCATTTTTAATTTTTTTAATTCAATACCTAAGTAGGGGTTTTCACCAAAGCAATATATATTGTTATTCAATGGAAATTATAACCACAACCAATTTTTATATAGAAATAGATTTATGGACTCAAAACAAGCTTAAGGTAAACATTTTGATGATTGCAGAGATTAGATCTATGCATCTAGATTGCATTTGTAGATGTCCACGCTAGATATTTAGGAACAAAATTAATCTAGCAATTATGGAAGTGAATTATAATGATAAATAGATTTTACTAATTCCAAAACATTCATGCAATCTTCATTGATTATTCTACACCCACACAAATCACTTTTTAAAATATGTTACAACGTTTATCCATTGAAATTACAACTATCATTATTTTATTCATTTAGATTCTATAAGTTTATTGCAATATCTTTTACTAGGCTTAGCTCTTATTCCTAGGGCATGCGTTTTTTTATGCTTAATTGATTTATCCTAAGAATTTTATGAAAATGAGGTAATTTTTAAAAAAAATTGTGAACCCATCTACACTTACACCCTAGAGTTTATTTTTAAATTTCTATTGCTGATTTTTTGAAGTATGAGATTGACTAGATTTTTGAGATCTATATTCATAACTACTCTTGATCTATTATCGATTATCTTTCTAGGGCTTGTTTATTCAAAGAGATAGTCAACACCCTAATTTACCTTTGTAAATAATGGCTTGTCTAAATCCTCGAATGACTTTTCAATGTTTTGATCAAGAAATATTGATTGAGGCCAATCATAAAAAGATATTTAATTTTTATCATGATACACATATTGATAGGAAAGATCTCTCTTACCAAACAATTGCTTTTTCAAGAAATTACTAATGCTACCATTACTACATAATTAGCTACATCTCTACATAATTTTTTTGGAGTGTGCATAATTTTTGATGGAGTTCCCTATAGCACTAAGATTCTTTATGACACCAGTTCTATTACAAATTATTTTGTTTATTTACATGGTGCATCTTCCCCCTTCACACCCACTTATCCTCTTCCATGAATCCTTCCCCCTCTTAGCCTACAATAGATCCCCCAGGGTGTCTACCAATCATGTTCCCACTTCTAGTCTAACCTCTACCTTTTATATTCATATCTCTATTATCATTCCACTCATATATCACTTACTTCCTATCCCCCTAAGGTAGCAACAAACCTTCTTATGTGCCTAATAGTTTCGTACCCACATTGTCTAGGTCACTAATAATATTCATTTAGCCCATGCCAATGGTGTTACTCCTTTGTCTTATAGTGTGGAATATGCTCCCTTTAGAGTTGTGTTGTTGCCTCTTATCACCCATCCTCTTTATAATCCTCCCTTTGTTTATCATACTACTCCCATTACCACTATCCCCCCCTTCACCCTTGATAAACCATTGTTGAAACTGGATAAATTTTAAAATAAAGTTGATTCCTTACCTTATAATCAATAAAATATTACAAATAATATAACACGTTGTAAACCTCTTAAATTTGAGGTTGTGACCAATTCATTACCTATGGGTTTTGTGGCACCTCTCTTTGAGCTATACTATAGTAACAATGACCCAAATATTCATTTAAAATCCTTTAATGTAACATGCTTAGACTATCCTTATGATAAAATCTTCACTATATTATTCCCTCACACTCTTTATTATTGTGCTATGCAATGGTTCTACTAATTTCCTCTCAACTCTATCCACTATTTTAGCCAGCTAGCTATGACTTTATTAGGTCATATCATGTGAAGAATAGCCTCCAAACCACCATTTATGATTTATTTGAGTGTGTATAATGGTCTAACGAGCATACCAATTAATATTTTATATTTTCAATCACTTTGTGCTAAAATAAAATATCAAATCCCTAATGATGAACTATAAATAATTTTTGTTAAGAGTCTATTACTTCCCCTCTAGGGTAGTGTTTTTTTAATAACCACACTTTTTCATGGAATCTTGCACTCATATTAATAATATTGAATTTAAATTTCTTACTCCTAGTGGATTAAAGAAAGGGTCCTCTAGTACACCTCAATTTTCTTAACCTTCAAAGTTTCTAAAGATAGATATGTTTCAAATAATATTGATAAGAAAAAAGAAAAACCTAATGTTATCATGTGGCTACTACTTCCACTACTCTATATTTTAAGCTTCAAAATCCTATAAATTTTATAATTTTAAGTGAACCTCTAGATAACGTGCTAAGAAAAACTATTGAATGCTAATTGGATTGCTCTTATAACTAATCATCTATTGGACACATATGAAGGATTGCCTAAGTGATACAATAAATACACCTTTTACAATCAACATAGAGTTAATGGACACCATACCCATATTCGCATGGAATCAAATTATAAAATCTAAGATTTTTAATAAAATATTATATGATAATATTAACAATGGGGGCAACCACTTGATTGCTTCCCCTAATCAAAATTTGTAAATTTAGTTTGATCCATATTCTTCGTATTTTCAATCTAATAATATAGATTTTCAATAGGTGTTTGATCATATTACTAATTCCAATGTGACACATACACGTATGAATATACATCATGTCGGTTCATCCTCCCAATTTATATGGATGCTTTTGTGCTGATGACTTGTGCTATATATTCTTCTCCTATGGTACCTCTAGTTATTTTATTTTATTATGAGGAGATCCCTCAAAACAACTACTATTATCCATTGAATGTTCATGGTACTATCCTTAGTTGTCCATGTGAGGTATCTTTATTGATCTAGTGAATTTTTTTAACATTTACATAAAATAATTTCTATATAATCATCATTTATAGTAGTATTACAATACACATTTAGTTAATTGGTGTTGGCATATATTCATGGTAATATAACTATGAAAGTAAACAGAGGTTCATATATACCCATTTATGAGTTGATTATTTTCACACTTGATAAGAATATATAAACTCTTACAAAATTTATTTATGATCATAAGGAGAGGTAAAACCACTTGTGAACTCTCAATTAAGCTCTCTATGAGCACCATGATAAGGTTCATAAGTAATAGAAAATCCATTTACAATGAAGGAACTAAGAACAAATTGGAAAGAAATATATAGAGAAAATGAATCCCTCTTCATTACCTAATATGGTTTTTCAAGAATAGAAAGCAACTTATAATTCTTTCTCTCCACCAAAAGTCATTCAATCAAGATATTTATCATCCTATGTATATACCAAAGCAAGGAATATTGCATCCCTATTCAAATGAAAAAGTAAGCTTTAGTAATCACATTGCCACTAATTCTAAAGGCACTACCTTTATATGGATCCAAAATAAAAATGATAATATTTCAAGGGTATAAACATATTCTATTTGGAACCTACAATGGAAATGGACAACAAAGAGTACCAAATCCATTCCTCATCTCAATTACTTTCACTAAAATTGACATATCTTATTATGATGAAATTCAATTACTTGAAAATATTTTTAAACCACACAATTGGGATGAATATGTTTTATTATAAGATGATCCTTCTAATAAGGATGGTTAAAATCTGGAGCTCTCATGTTCTATGCAATTATCTATATATATATTTTTCATTATTTAGATTGTGTCTCTGATTTTGGGGGTATACCCTTTATGCGATTGGACAATATTCTTGTACATTAATGATATACTTATATGCTTTTCCATATAATTAAATTGATTATTATCACTATTTTTAATCACATGTTTTATTAACACAATATTTTCTTGTGATGGTTATAAGATCACCCATAGTTACCAAGCTCACACTTGATGATTACTTGTGTTTATACTAGCCATGATTATATTGTATGCTCACAAGCTTATGATGATTATAAATTTTTCAATTCTTAATAGGATATCTTACACTTACCTTTCTTACATTATTTTTATCTAGTATTCATGGTTTCTTTCATTTATAACTCTATTTGGGGACTCACCATTGGAGATGTATTGCTTCCTATAATTATTTGTTGTTTAATGAGCACACCTTTAATATTATCTTATGGTATCACATGATGCTATCTTCGCATTCTTATATGATCATTGATATTTCCAAGGTTTTATCAATTTAGATATATTTTTCGCTCTCCTCTAACTTTATTGCATTATTTTCATGCAACAAATTGGAGGGAACATATAAGGTCACTGCATTATTTTCTTAAGTAAAATTGCATTGACTATTGTATGATAAAAAAACCTTTATCCATCACACCATATAATTCCTATTTCCCCAAGGCAATATTTATTGGTTGCTACTTTAGGTGGTATCATTGTTCAACCACAAGTGGATTATTTCTTAATCCTTCCCTCTTTTTTCCTTTTATTTTGATTAGATAGCATATTCTTATTTTTGATGTCCATATGATGCTACTTTTCCTCCTTATTTTGCATGTTTCCAAGGTAGGGTACTTATTACTAGGGATTGTGTTTTGAGAAGCAACACCCACATCCTTATTTATATCCTTTTTATGAATATTTAAAAATGCTTTGGTTCCTAAGGTGAATTGGGGGATGACCTTGTATATTAGTAAGTAATACAACAAGATCACGAAATATATTAAGGAAAATAAAATTACAAACAAAAACACACTTGGATGCAAAAGGATTATGACATAAATTCCACTTTCATTTAGATTGAAAATGATAACTATGCAAAGAGAAAATATGATATATTTTATATCTTATATATTTTATATAATATACAAAGAAGGTATTTATTTAAGTATGTCATCAACTAGGATCCACATATATGTTGACAATTTTCACATGTGTATCATGTGTTGACTATGTGGATAGGGTGAACTAAAAAGATTGGACCCATATATACTACTATTTATATTATAATATCATATGACACAAATATTGTCATGTGTCAGATGTGTATGTTGTTAGTTGGATGATCATGATCTTTTGTGCAAAGGTCACTAGGTGGAGCCTCCATATTGTTATGGCATTATGCTTAGCCTTAACATTAGTATTATTTAATACCTTAACCCCTTTTAATTAGAATGGACTATTTTCCTATATAGTTATCCTTATAAATAAAGAAGAGAACTCTCTTCCATATCATCATATCATCAAATATGTTTTTTAGCTAAGTGAGTTGCAGTTAAGACTACTCCATTCTATTGATCAAAAAGAGAATTTACAAAATTTGCAATACAAAACCTAAGGACTACTTCACTTGGTAATGAGTGTTTTTATCACTTGAAAGAAACAAAATCTGTGATCAAAATATACTACTATAATTTCTATAATTACTACAAAACTTAATCTCTATTACAGAAAGTTAACTGCATCTAAAATCATCACGTACAACCGAGTGGGTGAAATCATTGAACCAATCCAAGTCAAAGATGGGTTCCAAATCAGTGACCCATTTGAGAAAATCATATCCTTGTCTAGATTTGGCCCTATGTTGTATTAGAGTCATGGTGCAAGCAAATGATCCATCTAGCTCTGCTCGTCGAGGTCTAGTAAAGACACTACAAAGTGAGAAAAAATGCCATGCTAACACGGTGGCAGTCATCATCCTCTAAGAAATCAACACTCATAACCCATTTAATCACTCAGAAGATGAGATTGTTATGCTCCCTGAGCATCACATTTAGACACTACTCTAATATGGCCCCAAGAAAGGCCATTTATTGACTTGAGCATGTTATCTGCACCGAAGTATCCATAAGTGCAAAGACATAGCCAAACCACCACACTAAATGAATGCTCCACATTAAGCCCATACGAGTTAAAATAAACAACGTTTGTGTCCTTCACATGCTGGGCGAATAACAAAGCCAGTGGGGGAAAAGATTGCATCATCCCCAACACAATCCTTTGCACATCACCCCCAAATTCAGGGAGTTTTGAATATAAATGCAAGCTGGCCTAGTTGTACAAGATATCCACATGACATAGAGATACCAAGGTGGTGTGACTGTGTGTCCCATCGCTACAAGGGAACTCACATTCCTAATGATACCTACCTGTTGTCAGATAGAGGTTAGGAGAAGAAATTGTCTATGTAGACAACTGATTGTATCTTTGATTGTATCTATTAATTAATTGAAAATAAAAAGTGAACGCACTTTTTATTTTCAATTAATTAATAAATACAGTCAATTGTGCAATCAATTGTTTGCATAGACATTGTCGATGAGAAAGGGTGCCATCATGATGCACATAAGCATATCGTCGTCCATCAACTCATCGTGGACTCCTACCCATTGGCTGCTAGGTTGGCAAGTGTGTCAGCCTCCATATTACCTTCTCTATAGATGTGTGATGTAGTGAAGTCCTCAAAGGAATTAAGTAGCCTCACACAATCTGACAACCATTTATTTAATTTCCAGTTGCTTGTCCATTTCCTACACAAGGCATTCACTGTAAGAAGGGAACCACCTTCAATGTATAATTTCTTGATCCTAAGTTGTTTGCCTTTAGTTAACCCATACTATAAAGCCTGCATCTCTATCTCATTGTTTGCTCTGAGAGGTAGTAGGACACTTAGTTTTCTTAAAACTTGCGATCATAGGAGATCATATCATAAAATATTTAACTCCACCAACCCCATGAATAGGAGATCATATCATCAAATATTGAATTCATATATTATTATCTAATTATTGGAGGTCACCCCCTCAAAGTGGTTTGCTATATTTATGATTTTGACAAATATTTCCAAAAAATACCATAGCAAGTGGTATCAAAGCTATGAATTGGATCAATATTTTTGCTATTAGAAAGATTATAAAAAATTACGCTGAGTTAGTTCTTTGAAATTTATTTTTAAAAATCAAACATATTCCTTAATTTAGTGGTCAAATTTTAGTCAAGACACAAACATCAAATTTTATGATAGTCCACTATTCTAAAATTTTGTAGTAACAACTCATACTATATATTCACTAAAAAATAATAATCTAGAGTTAAAAATTAAAAAAACACTTGAAGCCATGCCATATTTATGATCAAAGGAATTTTCTATGAATATTAAATTTAATGACACTTTTTTATTTTCAACCACCTAAAATTGAGGAAAGAATTCCACAAGGACATGAAAAAGTGGTATATCTCATTAATGATAAATTATTTGATCCATTTGTAACATCCTTAAAAGAGGGTTTAGATAGGTTTAAGAAGGAATTATTATTAGAACTAAATCCTGAACAAAACCACCAAGGTGGGTACAACCCTAATAAACAATATCAAGGGATAGGAGCACCTTCTCAAAGTCAAAGAATGAACATACCAAGAATAAATAGCCATAATTTTGATGGCATAAATATAATTTCATGGATAAGCCTCATGGAGCAAAATTTAAACTTCATATTATACTAGATAATGTCATGGTTAACATAACCTTAGTTAAGAAGATGGGTGTGTTGAGCGGGAAGAGTCGTTTGGTGTGGCTTTTGAATTTCCCTGTAGGTGTTGATGGTGAGGGCGATGGAGAGGACGTGGACGAAGATGGTGGCTTCCTTTCTGTCTGGTTGAAGATTGTTACGCAGGGAGGCTGCGTGGCTGGTGGTGTTGACTTGGCTGCGAACGACTCTCTTGGGATTGTCGTTTCTTTGCAGCTTCTCTTGTGCAAGACTTTCCCTGACGTTGGTGGCTCTCCCTCTTTGGTGCGGTCGGGGCTGTGACTGGGCTACATGTTCTGGGTTGTGCCTTGTTGGGTGGTGTTGGTGGCTCGTTGGCCTGCTGGGTCAATTTCTTTGCAGAGCCCTATTTCCTTTATTGCCGATGATGGCAATGTTTCTTCTTTTGTGGTGGGGGTCGTTGCTTTGTTGCAGTGGGTTTTGTCCCTTCTCTACTGTGGGAATTTGGCCTTTTGTGTTGGAAATAAGGTGTCAGGTGTGGAGACGGGGGATGATATTCTCATCCTTGTGTGCTGGAGGTCTAGGGGAGTTGCTTGTCTCCTCTTATGTTCTTCTCTTCTCCCTCCTTTTTGGTGGTCTGTTGAGGATTCTACAGTGAAGGTGGTGTTGTTTGGGCTTTGTCTCCTCCATTGGAGGCTGGGTTATGGCACTGTCCTTGCCTTCCTTTGGCTGGTGTTTCACATTGGTTGCCAATGTGCCATGGTTTTGGGTCTGCTTGCCATTTTGGCGCTCCCTTGTGCTGTTGGCTTGGCTCTTGGATCAAGGTCCTCTCGTGCAACATTGGTGTTGTTGTGGGTTGTGTCTGTGCTCGGCGAAGGTGAAGGTGGTGTTCTGGACCTCTTGTTTGCTATCTTGTGCAAGTCCCCTGCTGGTGGTAAGGTTCAGTTTGTTGGCCTTCTTCCTGTTGAGAGGTGCGGTTGGGGCAGGGTACTTCTGTTTGTGTGCTCTGTCTGATGTGTGGGAGCTTTTGGGATCACATTGCTAACCTTTGGTTCTTCCCCTTTTGTGGGGTCTAGTGGGGGCTTGTGGTCTCCTAAGGTTGTGCTCTGGTTAATGTCAGTTGGTTTCACTTTGATGGTTGCCTTGGGCCTTATCTGGTTGGTGCAGATGGGTGGTGTTTTTATGTTGTTAGATGGGATGCCTTTGTTGCTTCCTGTGTTGCCATCGGATGTGATTCTTCAGCTGGTCCTTTTGAGGTGGAGTTTTCTTCTATTGAGGGGGAGCCCTCTCCTTTTGAGGTGGAGATGGTTGTTGTTGTGTTGGTGAAGAGTTCTTTCCCCCCTTATGTGTTCCTATTGAGGTGGAACCTGTTTGTGTGGGTGAGTGGTGGCTCTGGTCTAGATGGGTTTTATTTTTTTTGCTCCTATAGAGGGGAACCCTCTCCTCTTGAGGTGGAGTTTGGGTTGGTTCTCCAGGTGGGTTGGTGCTACAAGTTGGTTGTTGCTTCTCGTGTTTCAATTTTGTTCTTTATCTTTTTTTTGCCTTCTTTTTGTGGCTAGGAGCCTGGTGAAGGGTGGGTCTGCTTTGGTTTGGCTGCTACTGTGCTTGGGTTGGTGCATTTTGAAGATCGTTTCTCTACTGCTTTGGGTGTTTCTTACCCCTTCGTTGGTGGGAATCTAGTTGGCTCAATTTTGAGTGGTTGTTCTGCTACAGTCCAGCTACTGCAGGTGGTTTGTGGCTTGGTTGTTTCCTAACAAGACCTTAGGGCTTGTTGTGTTGTGGGTTGCTTAAGATTGTTGCTTGCCCTAAGTTTTAGTTGCTCCTAGTTTTAGTGCCAGGTTTGGGTTGTGTGTCTGTCTATTTCTTGGGACTACTATTGGTTCTGAGTGCCCTTCCTCACCTGGTTATCTGGTGACCAGGTGTTGTTTGTGTTTCTGTTGTGTGTTGCAATCTTCCTGCTGGTGTTGGTTTTGTTTGTTGTGACCTTCTCTTAGCTCTGTAAAGGTTCTTGGTCCTTTCAAAACCATGCTTGTCCTTTTTGGCCCTTGTGGCTCGTTATGTAAAGGGTACAACACCCTATAAATGCTGCTTATCTTATCAAAAAACATAACCTTACTATATTTAGAATTAGGACCTTACCAATGGTACCAATGAAAGTTGAGAAACAAGCAAAGTCAAATGTTTAGTTGGAAAGAATGTAGTAATGAATTAATACATATGAGAAATTAGTCATTGGAATCTAATTTCATCCAATATTTTTTTAAAAACAATAAATGTATGTAGCTAAGTATAATAAATAAACATTTGAGATTGGCAAATTGAGGTCCCAAGGTGACACCTTACCAAAGGCTACAATTGTACATCAATGGAATTAATGACCAAATTCAACATGATGTTCATTTTTTGGAGCCTTATATAGTTAGAAAAGATATGCAAACACACCACTAAAATATCCACACAACACCAAACCATAGACTAAAAAAATGGAAATATTTCTAATTTTATTAACAAAAATGAGGCTTTCTCTAACCCAAGACAAATATCTAATTTATCTCCTCAACAAGAGGTAGATAAAAGAGAAAAAAGGTTTATGTTGGCATTATAATAGAAAATTGTTTAGGGGTCATAAACATAGCAATAATGAGAAGAGACTAATGATTATTAAGAACGAGTTTAAGAAAAAAAGTCATCATTATAGAACAATCCACTATGAAACTTACACGTGAAAATTAAAGGAAAAATAAATTTCCAATATTTCCTTGAATTGAATGGAACAAGCACAACACAAACACTTCAAGTTTTTGGTTATATAAAAAAGAGAAAAGTGACAATGTTGGTCAATATAGGTAACTAAACAACTTTATTGATAGAAGATTGGCTAATGGGCTCAATTTTTTTGTGTATCTAGTCTCTAACTTCCAAGTCTTGATAGTTGATGAAGAAAAACTCTCTTGTGGTGGTAAATACCATCATATAAAACTTTCAATGAGTGATTATAATTTGGATTAGAAATATTTTTTATTCCAATTGGAGAACCAAATGTAGTTTTAGGAGTACAATGGCTTAAACTATTGGAACCAGTGTCTTTTTATTTTTCAAGAATTAACCATGGTTTTTAGTACATATGGGAACAAATTTAAAATTTTGGAGATACAATCACCACCAAGAGAAATTATTAGCTCCCATAAGATGGATTTTTTTTTCAAAAAAGCTCCTTATAGCATAAGGACATAACTACATTTTGTAGAATCACAAGATATAAAAACTCAAAATCAATTAATAATTCAAGAATTCATTCAATCCCATAAAGAGGATTTTCAAGAAACCAAGGGTCTACACCCAATAAAAGATCATGCTAATCTCATTGGATCAATACCAAGAAGCATTATTCAACCCACTAGAAGTATCTATTTATTCCTAATGATTATGCTTAGCAAGAAGGATGAGCCAAAAAAAATGTGCCCACACTACACGGAGCTCAATAAGATCATTCATAAAGAGCCTCATAAATACAATATTCCAATACAATTAGAATTACATGAGTTGGATGAAGAATGCAAGTTTATTTTAGAACCTAAAGAAATAATTGAGAAACGAGTGAAAAATTTGTAGAATAGAACCATCTTTGAATTGCTACTCCAGTGGAAGAAATTTTTATTTGAAGATACAACATGAAATTATAAAAAATTGATACAAAAGATTCTAAATTTGCTAAGTGTCGGGGGCAATACTTTTCTAAAGGGGATTGGAATGTTATGATACTAATATCATAGATTACTATTTATATATTATATATTCTTAACTATAATAAGGATAAGAATGCGTGGCATGCTTAACCTTAACATTAGTCTTAGTTATATCCCCTCTTAACTAGAATGAAGGGGTGTGTCTCTACATAATTATCCTTATAAATAAGGAAGAAAAATCTCTCCCATTTCATCATATCATCAAATATTGAATTCATATATTATTTGATTATTGAAGGTCACCCCCTCGAAGTGGTTTTCTATATTTATGATTTTACAAATTTATTTCAAAGAAATATCATAACACATATGGATTCATAACATGTGATATTTGGATACTCCATGTTTTACACACATTTGGTCTAATTAAACATTGACATATGCAACCATGTCCAGGTTGCAAAATTCATATGAGTAGTGTTGTGTGGTGGCACATGAGAATTATGTATGAATGCATGAGGATGCATGAGTACTATGTTGTACATATTGAGTAAAGCTAAGTACATGGATGAAGTTGTTGAAGAGAACATGTGAAGATGCACTTGAATAATTTCCCCCCTTCAAGAGTGATGGTCCCTATTGTGTTGAAAATGAGATGGGGAAACTATGCACACAATTGCTACATAGTGTACCACTTAGGCTGATTTTCATATTAAAAAGTCTTGACTACTTCAAAAAATTGATGGGTCCCCTGGTGAGTACAAGTGGTAGCAGCATTGATGATTGTGCTAGCCTTGGTTCTATGGAATTTTGGACATGCAAAAACTCTAATAGAGTGGGAAAGCACAAATTAAGGGGCTCCATGTTGAATACCAAGTGCAAACCCAAGAATTGTGGATGGTTGAGAACAAATAGTTTCTCACCAGTTGTGTTAAAAATGGTGTAAGGAACACAATGCAAATATTTTCATCTTCCAATGTGGCCCCTTGAAGCATTTCTTCTAAAGACACAACTATATTTTGTCATGTACCTAAAATATGTAAGGTTTGCAGTGAGTATCATGGTGATCTTTACATTTTTATTATTGGTGCATTAGTATCTATTGAACTTGTCAATGCACATCTTGGATTTTCTATAGAATTTTTTGTGCATTATCAACTTCGCATTCTTGTGTACATGTGTTGAATGTGGAAGGTGTGTGGTAATACATATTGAAGGACACTACACATTGGAACTCAAGACATGTGTAAAAATGACTATGCCCAATTTAGAACTATGAAGAAATCTATTATAGGCATGTTGGATTTAGAGGGTGTTTTCATCCCAAGTGCATAAACGTGCACTATTCTAAATGCATGGAATGTGTATGAGAGTGTCATTGAACATATCTATTTGGAAATATACATGTAGATATAAGGATGTAAAGTGATTTGATTGTGTATTTAAGTTGGTCCACAAAGTTTGCCAAAAATGATTGACAAATTGTAGGTCATAGTCATAGATAATGGATTTTGGTAAGCTAAAGTGGGCCCAAATGTGGGTGAATAAAAGATGAATGTTATTAGATACCATGAAGATTTTATTACATGCAATCAAAATAACCACCTTGGATAATCTATGAACCATGATGAATAATAATTTATTTTAATGCTTCATTATGGGTTGCTTGCTCAATAAATCTATATTGATGGGTTCCTATGGCCATGTTGAAAATGATAAGGGGTGTATAGTCCAAGATTCTTATTCATAGGCTTTGTAATGCTACAAGGAATATAAAATTTATATGGAATTAAATGTTTGTGTGCATGTGAGGCCAATAGAAGTGTTGTTTAAGTATTTCTAGTTTCTTGGTAATGTCAAAGTGTCCAACTATTTTGGTGTGATGTGCTTTTGAAATGAATCTTTGGCAGAGCATGCCATTTGAAACATAGAGATGTATAAAATTCAAGTGAAGCATGTTGGATAGGTAGAACTTGTCAAAATATTAACCTTGCAAAAGCTCAATGTAGATTTTAGAAAAAAAAATATTTGTTGGGTAGAGTGACTCCCAATAAGGAAGTGACCAAGCAAGTTGAGCATCATGATGAGTACTTGAATAGATTTTTAGTTAAGGCGGTCATGTACCTTATTGTACTTCTCATTCTTATGCTTGATAACTAGATGATTTTTTAAAAATTATGTAACCCATTTCATGTGCACATTTATAGTTTGCTTTGAGTGTGCTAAAACTAGAGAAACTTATGATTAGAATGGATAATTGTCTCCTTTCCTATAATTATTCGTGTCATTGATTGATGTCTTGTATAATTGCATACAACTCTAGTTTTAGTTGGAGTAGCATCAAATCATGTTGCCATAAGTCTCTAAATGATATATGATTATATATTTACGCTACATGAGTACAACATTAAGTACATAGTTATATGTGTTTATCTAGAATTTGATCAAGTGTATAATGTACAACATTGTGAGAACAAGAATTATGTAGAGATGCAAATTGAGCCCCTCAAAAGTGTGTTGTGCAAGTGTCCATGAGAATGATATCTTGACATGCATTCTTTGGTTGAGTGAGTAGGTGATATGTGAGAAACCAAGTACAAGCAAGTATAGTAGAAGTTGGAAAGTCTGATAAAGTTATGGAATATAGTAATACTTTGTGGTATTTGGGTATTCTTGGATTTATTTGATATTTTTATGGTTTACATGTATACCATATAGGTAGATTATGTAGCCTAAGTAATTGATTTATGTAGCACCAAAACTACATTTGTTATGATGGAATTGCAACATTTTTAGGACAATATATCTAGTATGTGAGAGACTAGATCCACATGGTATTCATAAGTATTTTTGTAGATGATAATGTCATCCACATAGATGATGTTGAAGGATTTAGTGAAGGGTCATAATATTTTGTTCACTAGGCACATGACTATCACTAGAGCATTGGTTAAGCCAAAATGCATAACCGTTTATTTGTATAGCTCTTCATAAGTATTGAAAGAAATATTCCAAATGTTTTTAATATGAACAAGAACTTGATGATATCATTATTTGAGGAAAATTTTGGTGAAGTATTCCACACCTCAAAGTTGGTGAAGCAACTCATTGATGTGCGATAAAATGATATCTATTTTTCACTATAATCTTTTTGAGAATGTGATAAATAATACATAGGCAACATGAACCATCCTTCTTAGGTGTAAGAATAATTAGGATACCACATGGAAAAGACCTAGGTTGAATATTGCATTGATCAAGTAACTCTTCAGTTTCACGCAAAACCTTCTTGTTACCCTTAGTAGACCTATGATATAGTGAGCTATTTGGGATAGGACATCTAAGAACCAAATTGAATCAATGTTTTCCTATGTAGTATGTTAGAAAACCTTCATATTTTACAAAAGCATCTTCATACCACTATAGTACCTTGTTGAGATTTTTTTTCTACAATAAATTGGATATGTGAGTGCATATTGTTAGTGCTTGTAATTTTTCTCATGTACATGTCTTTGGGTGGACTATGATAAGCATGGTTTTCTACCTATGGGTAATGATCTTATGTTACTATTTAATAGATACCAAAGCTAGTTTGGTTGGTAGTTTAGACTCATGGAATTGTAAATATCATTTGTTAACATGGACCATCCATTGTTGTGGTTAAGAATGGTAAACACCATCTCAATCATACACATATGGTCTTCTAAGTAGTATATCACATCATTCTAAATGTACTTGAAATCACAAATGATAGTGTCTTGCATGGGTTCAACTACATATTTGGAAGTATATTATCTAGTTACTCGAATGCCTTCATTGTGTTGCAACCATCCTAAGGAGTAGGGGCTTCGATGTGCAGTGGCTGAGAGACCTAAGCATTTAAATTACCCCATGCACGATTATGTTCTTTTGGTTTCTATTGTCAATGAGTAAGTGGATAGAATATTCATTGATATAACACCAAGTGGAAGAGGAGAACATTCCTCCAAAGTATTAGTGGTCAAAATATTGGTGTTGAGGCACTCTACCTCTTGATTAGTATCTTCATTTGAGTGAAAAGTTGATGGGGCTTACAAGAATAGGGACTATTGTGTGCAAGTTTTAGTGTAATTGTGAGTTGTTGTGATGATGATGACACCATACACAACCTTGTTGTGTCTTATTACCACTATTTTTGTTTAGAGAATTTGGTGGATATGAATTAGGGCTTTGTATGGATATTTTTGAGTATCACAGTTGATTTTGCATAAAACATTGTTTTCTTTTGCAAAAGGCTTGTAGCTAGTTTCCAATGTAGATTTGTTCTTATGTTTTTTTGCTTAAGCTTCACCTTGGCTTCAATCTTAGACACATTATTACTTGTCCCAAGATAACATGAGGTTAAAAACTCCATTTTACCACAAATGAAAGATGACAATCTACTAGTGCATTTCAAAACATGATTTTGTTAAGAAAATGCCCATGCAAGTGTGTGAAGAAGTTGTGGTACTCAATGGTATATTATTTCATAGATTGGCTCTTTCATTTTGGAACTTCACTTTTTCATCCTCCAAATGTTTGAGGGACTAAAATTCCTCATGTGGAGCATTGGTAAAGTCTTCATAGGCTAGAATTGGTTGGTTGTCTTTGCCATGTTGTGCACTAAGTGCTTGCCACCAATTTGACACTCGAATGAATTCTCCTCAACATCAATAAATATTTGGATTGACAAGTAATGATTAATCTATTAAATCCAAACATCTAACTATGTTAAGATATCAAATTTTATTTTGAACATAGGACTATGCACATTTAGAGTCAACCTAACACTTTTAATTAATCATTGTGTGAACTTGATGCACACAATATTATACTTGAACCTTTTGGACTTGTATTTAAGGATTAACTCTATAGTGTAGGAAATTGTATAACTTTACAATTTCACACTATGTTTGGGTCCTTTAATTTATTAGACTTAATTAAAGCTTCTAATGCACCAAATTATGCATTCCAAAGCCTTATTTTTACCATTTTCCGAAAGGAGAACCAACATTAAATAAATACATTTAATATTTTAATTACCATGGATTATGAGTGTCCTCAAAATTTAGGCCAGGATGCTAGGACCCATTTTAAAATATGTTTTTGGTAGTCTTTTAATGATCCGAATTCAAATTGTAAAGTCGGATTTTGGAATCTAATTTTCGAGAAATTAGATAAACACCTATAAATACCTAGTCTTTTTATCATCTAAAATCTAAGAACACCTAATAAGCAATTTGATTTAGCAAGAAGGACAAATTCCAGAGAAAATATTATTGTCAAGAGCAACATTATCGGTCATTTGTAGCAGCAATCAAGATCTTAACATCATATTCAAATTTATGTGTGTTCATGTTATCTTGTGAAGGCTAACATGCATTGTTGATCCTCAAGCATCCAAACACTCAAGCAAATCAAGTAAGCAAGATTTGATTCCTTTGAAGAGATGTGTATGACTTCAGTCCTTCAAGGAAGCGATTGAAGGGTGGTGAGTTGCAACAAGTGTTCATTCATCATTTCCTTCCTTTTATTATCTTTTATCAAGGTTTAATTACCAAATTGGGTTTGACCAAGGCAAACCCCCATATAAACAAACAAAACATTTTTCCCTCTTTGTGTATGTGCAGATTATAGGTTGAAGAAGAATTGAAAAGATCTTGAAGAGAAATTTCGCATTGTTACATTTGGTGTCATCATTCTTGCCAAGACATGAAAACTAAGTTGCAAAATTTATTTCCGACATTCTGACAAGTTTGCAACTAGAAATTAGCATTTTAGATCCAACATCAAAGGACTGAAAAGTGTTTTTAGAAGCCCTATCAAGGACCCATTCGCCCATGGGTGAACTAGTCCTCCTGCACTACTCAAAAACATCTTTTGGTGACAGGTACATGCTATCATACCCTTCTCAAATCTACCTACACATTGTTGTTTCAATTTCTGAACATTCAAGAATCTGCAATTCACATCTTAGGTCATATAGTTCATTACTTTAAATCATTCCTAATCATTTTCTGTCATTAAAGAATCACCAACCTAAGCCCGATTGACTCACCTTTGAGGTTGAAAGTCAATCTCTTGGTCTTGTTGGTTTGCATTCTTAATGAAATGTTTGGAGAAGAGGGACTTTAAACCATAAATCACCTTACATAAAGGGGAATTAGGGTTCTTTAAACCCCCCTCCCCTTTCCATCCATTTCAAACTCTAGTTCATTTTTACACACTAAGATCTAATACTTAGAATTCATGAGATTACCTCATATCTATATAATCATTCAAGAATTAAATAAAAAAATCATTATTACATTATCTACTTACATCAACATATAGGGAATCTCTTGCTTGTTTTTTTTATCATTTTCAAAAGTTGTTGACTTGGTATCCTTAACAATTTGACTAAAGGGAAACATATTTATGGTAACCAACAAACTCCTAACCACACAACCAATTTTTTATGTAGACATAGATTCAAGTTCTCAAGATAAGCTAATGGTAAACATTTAGAGATTCATAAAGATTGAATTCATGTATCTAGGTCAAATCCACACTTGTGTGGGTCAAATTTATATGCACACAACTGACCCTACAATTATGGAAGTGACTTGTGACATACAAAGACTTTATTGATTCCTAAGCATTTATATAAGATTCACTAATTATTTTGTACTTGTATGAATCAATTTTTGAAATCTATTACAACTTTTACGCATCAAAATTTTAGCTAAGTATAATTGTTTTATTCATTTAAATTCTAAACATTGACTACAATATCTTTGACTAGTCTCAAGTCTTATTCGTAGGGTATGTATTAATAAATGATTATTTGATTGAATTATCTTAAAAATATGAAAATGATTTTTTTTTTATTTTGAAAAATCTAAGTTTTTACAATATGTATTGAAGACATACCTTGAACAAATCCATGGACATCATGAGATTGAAATACCAAGCTTGTGGATGAAATAAATAGCCGAACAAATTTCTTTTACATGAGCAAACTTAAATGATCTCATTGTTGTTGTTAAGACCAATATTGTAAAGAAATGAATGGCTTTATATAAATAATCAAGGCTAATTAATCTAATGCAACACAATTGAAGCATAATTAACTTATATTAATAATAGTTGGGTTGACAAATTGAATGTGATTCCTAGAAGTTGAATGTAACAAAAAAGTGTACTTAGCTTTGAGAACAAAGAAGAATTAATGTTGATTCTACACAAAATCCATTCACCAAGGTACAAAAGAATCAATGCTCACAATCTAATGAATGTCTCAAGCTTTATACAAACTAAAATATTTTTATAGGTTGAATTTGAGTTCCTCTAGATTAACCTTGAGTGTTGTGGGAATGATTTGATATAAGAATAAGCTATGCCCTACACAAATGATTTAATATCCAAAAATCAACTATGATCCTCATGAATGATTTGACAAAAAGTTGTAGAAATGTTTCTTCACTTTCACTTTTTGTGTGGAATTTATCAAAGTGGTATTTACAAACACCTTATGGGAGGTTGTTGGATTACTAAGGTCAAGTTCTCCTATGTCAATCACTTGTACATACCAACTTTATAACACTAAGTGAATATTTGAAGAAAACATGTGCCCACATGCAAATGACTATATAATTATGATGTGGATAATGATTATTTCGTTCCTTTGAAAACAAAATGTCTTATAATGTACATTATGAATTTATTGCACATTGAATGTCTTTAAAGAACAAGACATCAGAATTCACAAAAAATGTGTCAAAGTCAACTCACAATGGCTAGTGACAAGGGGTGAGAAAATTGGAATTGGAATTTGAACATTTAAATCAGAGGTTCAATTTTGTGCTCCTTAAAATTGACCTAGGTCAATATTGTACCTCTCAAATCTGTCCTAGATAGAAAAGATAATTAATTTAAGGCGACGATCAAATATAGAAAAATGCGTGCTAATATAAATTGATAAAATGACAAATATATTAAATTTAACACAAATAAAAATGATATTAAATTGAATATATAAAAATAGATACAAATAAAAATGAAGTAATTAGAAAAAAATATCAAATCATAAACCAAACTTAACATAAAAATATTAATTTTCTCCTTAAACTCTTTGCTTTCATCCTCATAATAGATGACACACTGTGATTGAATGCAAACTTTCTCACACAATCAAATCCAAAAATCACTGCAAAATCAAATCCACAAATCACTACAAAAAAATTAAAAAATACACATATCTATCCTCTATAATTCATTTGGTATGGATATCCCAACCAATCATTTACCTAATCCCTGCACAAAATCAGATCCTACTGAAACAATTAGTGTACTAACATTCCCCATCGATTGCGGTAACAAATCCCAAAATGTTCCACTTCTTTACGAAAGAGTATCCAGCTGGCACCTCAAATCGGTCACCAAACAAAGAGATTCCATTGACATGCCATCATCAATTATGAAAATAAATTAAAGTGATTTAGATTCTTTATTCTTGAAATTATTGAGTCCCACTGTAGTTTTTGGTAGAGTATAATCTGAGCTTTAATCATTACCAAACAATGTTGAATAAGTTAAACTTGGAGGGAAAGCAAACCCCACAATTTCTGAAGCTTTGCATTTTAATTAATGGTGGGGTCCAGAAACCTAGATTCATTTTTCAAAGACGTTAAGGCGTATCACCGCCCGATCGCACGGTTATTACATTTTCCAAAATAATTGGAATTGCACAGCACCGTCCGATGTAACCAATTGTCCACAGATTCACATGTACCATTGCCAACCATAGAAAGTGGGCCATATATCTAGTCATTTAGATTCACATGTACCATTGCCAACCATAGAAAGTGGGCCATATATCTAGTCATTTAGATTCACATGTACCATTGCCAACCATAGAAAGTGGGCCATATATCTAGTCATTTATTTGGAATCTTTAGAAACATTATTTACTTTTGAACGACAGTTGGAATCGCAAAGTATCTGGGCCAAACGAACAAAGAACAAAAACCACGAAGATTCTTTACCTTAGAAAGCAAAAAATTAAAGTTGCTAAAATACCTTGAGTGAAGAAATTTACAACCTTGATTTTTGCCACAAAATTTGCAGTGGGAGGCACCGTTTGCCCATTGAAAGATGCGGCTTTGACTGGCAGGTGAAAATTATATTTTTAAATTTTTCTTGGAAGGTTAGATACACAATCTAGTGTATACAGTGACAATTCGGGTGGAGAAATTCTATAAATGTGATGGTATGGGTGACCAAAATTCATAGGAAAGAAATTGAATCGTAGGTGAGCCTTAGAAGGGTAGTTGAGATGGATTTGGTTTCTGTCAATAGGTTCTTCTGTCTTGTCTTCCTCTTGTTTTGCTTTCTGAAATTCAATAGCGTTGTAGAAGCAGCTAGAATCCATTTCCATAGCGAAATTCACTTGCCTTCAGATAGGCAAGATGGAGCTGATGGGACCAGATGGGCTGTTCTCATTGCAGGCTCTGCAGGATACTCAAACTATAGACACCAGGTGATATTTTTGTGTACATCTCTCCATACCCAATTGTATTTATATATAATATAACAGCACAGATTTTATAACTATTGATATATGCCTGCTGGTAATCAAAAGAGTATATAATATAACAGATATTACTTCTACTGATACATGCTTGTGGGTAGTCAAAAGAGTTTGTCAAGCTGACATAGTTATCTTTGTTTAACATCAGTATCTCCACTGGTTATGCTTGTGGGTGTTTTGTCAAGATACTTCTCTGTTAGCTTATATAATATTTTTGCACTAATCACAAGCATTTATCAGTCAATTTGTTTGGTTTTATATATCTATTAAGAGTGTTGCATGCAGATACTTCTATGCGACCTTACATATTCTCGACTCCTATTTCACATTAACCTGCAGGTCTAGCTTAAAATAGTTAGACAAATCTAATTGTTAAACTGCAAATAATGTTTAGATTAGGAAGATCTAAGCACACGGATAGATGATAACAAAGAAATATATATCATATGTCATCTCGATTCCATATCTCTGTCTTGCTCTGAGGATATAATTGATTGCTAATGTTTTTTCCTTGTTATGAAATAAAGTGTACTTAAATGGATACTTGGTGTTTTTGGTATATATAGTGGATAAATGATATATGATAGATCTAGTCCCATACGGAGATGTGGATGGACCACATATATGAGGAAGTATGATTGTAGTGTTTTTTGATTGACTTTTAGGACATGTGAGAACAGACTGTAAGAGGATGTTAGCTTATGTAAGCTGAATGTTGAATGATTGGTTTTGCAGGCTGATGTTTGCCATGCATACCAAATTCTTAAAAAAGGGGGGCTGAAAGATGAAAATATTGTCGTGTTTATGTATGATGATATAGCACATAATCCTGCAAATCCTAGACCAGGGATTATCATCAACCGTCCTGAAGGTGAAGATGTATATGAAGGGGTTCCTAAGGTATACTCAATTTCAACATTTTTTCTTTATTAATCCAATCTTTGAGGGTCCAATGTGTGACTTCATACCAGATCTTCCAGGACTGCACATAATCTAATTGTATATTTTCATTTCTTGCAGGATTACACAGGAAGTGAGGTAAGTACAGATAACTTTTATGCTGTTATCCTTGGAGATAAGGATGCTGTAAAAGGTGGAAGTGGAAAAGTTGTTGCCAGTGGTCCTAATGACCATATCTTCATTTACTACACCGATCATGGAGGACCAGGAGTGCTTGGTGGGTATATAGAAAGCTTTGTTTGTGAACTTTAATATTTAGCAGGCTTCTTCCACTTGGTACTCCCAAGTGTTTTTGATGGATGTCAGTAAATTTTTCCAAAATTCCCGAGTTTGGTCACACAGACAGCTTAGAAAGGCCATTTAACTTCAGAAAAAAGGGGTTTTATGGAACCCCCAAATGTTTTTGATTGATGTCAGTAAAATAATCTGTGATTCCCTTGAGTGTGGTTACACAGACAGCTTAGAAAGGCCACTTAGCTTCAGAAGAAATGGGTTTTATGGAACCCCAAATTGTCTTTTCAAGCGGTTTCATCTGAGTTGGTTTTACTTTAGATTTGGTTATATAGGAAGTCTTTGCATCCTACTCTCTAGGAAGATATCCTTGTTTGTTGCTCTTATTAGTGTAAAGGAAAATCCAACTTTTGGTAAACAAGTCTTCTTAATTATTCTACATAAGTCAATGATCAATTAAATTATTACTGTTGAATTATGTCAAAGTATAAATTTAAATAGAATTTGATAACAAGAAGATCAGATATATGTAGATCCATGAGTTTCATGAGCCCCAATTTTAATTCAACGGATTGTATCTTGAGGATTTTCCATGTTGATTTATTTTATGTCAGAAAATTGATTCATACAAACGATTTTAACATTTTGTCCATGGTTAACATCTTAACGATGAACACTACAGTTGTATACTTTTAGTCATGGCAAGTGACCTGCTTTGCTAGTATTTTGTTTCCACATTAAATTCTTGTACTAGTGATCTTTCATAAAGTTCCATGCTCTTGACACCTATTCATATAATTGGTGAAATGGATTGTAGGAATGCCAAGGGGTTCCTTCCTTTATGCAGTAGATCTTATTGATGTCTTGAAGAAAAAATATGCTGCTGGCACCTACAAAGAAATGGTGAGTAAAGTTAGATAATAGTGTTTATATTGGACATAAGTACATAAGACCAGTGCTTTGTCAATTTATATTTGTGCACTTACACCCCTCCCATAGATTTATCATCGGATTTTGATATCTATAGAATTAAAATTCTATTAACACTAATATATGCCTACCTATTCAAGGCAATTTTACCCAAATAGAAGTCTACTGCCTTTCATGTTGAAAACATTTCGAGTTCTTTAGGTTTAACATAAGGTATTTGATTCTGCAGGTATTTTATCTAGAAGCATGTGAAAGTGGAAGCATATTTGAGGGTTTACTTCCAGAGGGAATGAATATATATGTTACAACAGCATCTAATGCAGAAGAAAGCAGTTGGGGTACATACTGTCCTGGAACGACCCCCCCTCCTCCTCCAGAATATGACACCTGCCTTGGAGACCTGTACAGTGTAGCTTGGATGGAAGACAGGTTTGTTATACTCTTTTAAACTTTTATAAGAAGTCCAATGAAAGCCCTTAACTCACAACTTGCATATTGAGATTTACATTTTATGTTTGCAGTGAAGAGCACAACACTATATTGGAAACCATAAAGCAGCAGTATGTCGTGGTAAGTATATTTCGCACACCTTAAGACAGTTGGGTAATCCTGGGGGCACCTGAATTTTTAGAATGATTTTACTGCTGTTTATATGTGATTTACATTTTACAATAGCGCCAATTGTAATGATGAATTCTTCCATAAACACACTTCCTGGCTATCTGGGTTTGGTTTAATGGTCGGGGGTTACCAAGATCTCGCACCATCCCCACTCTATATCCTCCAGAGATACTTCACCCACTTACTGTAAGAGCACAAAATGCCATGCCTCCTAACCATGAGAAACGAAGGCTTAACAAGATAAACTTGAGTCTTGACATCCTCACCTTGCCACTTCAACATATAAGCAATTTAATATTTGCCTGCATGCGCATATACAGAGAAACATTTTTTTATTTGCACACATATCCCATACTCTGTACAAGTCTAAAAAACAGTTATATAGCCCGCTCTATGCAGTGTATACATTTAATGTTGAATAGTAGTGATCTAAAAATATTTTCTGGAATGATTTCATCTCTTTCTATGCAGCAGCGAATATATATTCACTCCAGAACGATTGTTATCATTATTTATGCATTTTAACATGTGACAGGTGAAAGAAAGAACATTAAACGATGGTTCATACATGGGTTCCCATGTGATGCAATATGGTGACATTCCCATCAGCGAGGAATCATTATCCTTCTATGTGGGCTTTGACCCTGCCAATGCTAATGCTACCTTTGAGAACAGTTTGCCACGATATCTTAAGGATAAAAACCCTACATTTATAAATCAGCGTGATGCAGATCTTCTTCACCTGTGGCAAAAGGTTGGTAAACATAAAAATGCGATAGTCTTTTTGCTGGCCTATACAATTGTGGAAAACTTGTTCATGTCAAACTAGATTTAGTGTACAAAAAGCATTGCAGAAAACTGTCACCATTTTCCTTGTTCTGAAACATTCATCTAGCATCTTTTAGCAAATGTTTTTGGCGTCATTATGTTTATTTTGTTCTGATCAAGGACATTCATGGAAGATATTTTAGTCTTACAGCTTATTTATATCCATATTTGGGACTTTCCTCCCTTGCAGTATCAGAAATCCAAGGTTGATTCCCCAGAAAAATTGAAGGCTGAAAAAGAACTTGCTGAAGCCATGGCACATCGGTCACACGTGGATACAAGCATAAAGCTTATTGGAAAGCTTTTGTTTGGATCAGAAATGGGCTCTTCTGTTTTGAGTGCTGTACGACCACATGGGCAACCTTTGGTTGATGATTGGGACTGCCTTAAAGCATTGGTAATATTTATTTCTCATATTTTTCATTTGCATTAATTGTATGTAGTTCTCCACTTCTACATTATAAAAAGATTGCAGAAAAAGGAAATTAGAATTGAAATTTCTTTTTACCTAATATCCTTTCTTCATGCCAAGTTTTAAATTAATAATCAGATAAAATTTAAGGTTAGAAATCCTTTTCATGCTAGTCTTTTCTAGAATCTATTGTTGCTGCTAATATTGCTTGTCTTTGACAGGTACACACGTATGAATCCCACTGTGGGCCACTTTCTCAGTATGGAATGAAACACATGCGTTCTCTAGCAAATATCTGTAACAAAGGTATTGGTGTGGATACTATGGCTGAAGTTTCATCTGAGGCATGCACTCAATTCCCAGCTGTGAAATGGAGTTCACTCATGGTTGGTCAAAATTGAATGATCCCTCGTAATGCAAATATGATCTCAAGACAGATTTCCCTGTACTTATGTAAATATCATCTTATTCTATTTCAGATTGATAATTAAGCTGAAATTAGAGCATTCGCTAGAACTTATTATAGATATTATTGTAAGTCTACTTTGTAGCTTTGTTTCCACCATACCGTTTAATGTAATGCCATAGCAGTGATGTTTCTGGAGTTGAAGGCTATGCAGCCTTTTAGAATCCAGATATGTTATGTAGCATCCCGACTATTGCAGACTTGCAATGAGGATCAAACAAAGAGAACAGATGGAACTTTCTCAGCAGATGTATTGAGATATATTTGATTCTATATAATTCAGTTCAGTATCTTATAATTATGACTGCATTCATGTCAAGACATGATATTGTGATTCTGTACACTAATGAAAGCTCTCTTGATTAAGACTGCCCTTGGTCAATAGATGAACATATCAATTGGACAAATAGCTAAGACATAATCAAGTGTTCATTTTCAACCTTGAAATTCAGATTAATTCTGATTCAAGTGACCCAAGGAACTTCTAATACATACCTATTAAGTCAAACACATTGATACTGTTTTTCTCTTTAAAATGCTTTACTAATAATTTAAAAATGAAAAAAAAATTGGGTTGGCATTTATAAGATCTATGATTAACTCTGCAATTATCTGCAACTTGGCCAGTGAGCCATAGGTCATGACAAAAATTTATCTAACTGCACTGCTTGGAGTTAGTAGTTTATAATCTATACTAAATGTAGGGTTGTAACCTGAACATTCTTGAGGCATAATCATAGTAAGCTGCTTAATTTTGAGGATTCTAATTTTTCTGAGTTCCATGATGCTGAGGAATAGCAGGAGCTTGGCAGTAACTTGGTTGACATCTACAATGTAAAGCTTCTTGGTGTGGAAGAAGCAAGATTTTCTAGAAATAATTCAGATGATTCTTCGTTGAGTATTTGTTCAATGGCCCCTCAAATCTCCATTTTCTGAAATTTTCATAATAAAACAAAGTGCAATCTACTACTTTTCTACCTCAAGGAATGCTCTCCCTGGGTCATTTTTCTATGAGATTTTAAGTAAAATGCAGTGATCACTACAAAGTTTCTGTGCTTGAAAGTAGTGATTGTGAAGAGATGTTTCATGGCTGTCTTACAAAAACAAAGGTCATGACAGATTAACAAAGGATGGGGATCACATATAGAGGTGTTCCACCAATACACTTTAAAACAATATGAAATTTAAATAAGAAAGAACTCTCCAGTGCTAGACTTACACTGGAACCTTAGGTTGTCTGAAATTGTAGTACAAAGGAAAAATAGGTCATAGATGAGGTCTATGTGAAAAATATTGGCGTTGTGAAACCCAACAATAAATTCACTATTGTTTAATCTCAGAAATTCGAATAACAGAAATCAAATGACTAAAACAAAGAACGAAAGCATGCACAACACCATTCACTAAAATACTAAATGTAGAGAAAACCAATCACACTTTGACACAATGATTTACCCTGGAAAACCCCTAACTCTAGGGGAAAACCAGCATTCAAAGAGAGAGATTTTATTACTACAAAAAGGAAGAAATTTACAACAACTGCCAGAACTTGGCATCCACAGCAATACTACAAACTTTGGATAATGTTCAAATCCTTCTTCTGTTCATTGCAATCTCCCTTTCTTCTTGTGTCATTTCCTGCAAAAACCTTCAAACTGTCTGCCTACAATACACACATCAATCCCTTTTTATAATCTCTTATTCACCAACGGTGAAGCAAAGCAGAGATTAATCTTAGAAAGAAGACAAAGCTGTTTCTAAAAAGGAATTGCCAAACTGGCAAGTGCGTAAAAGATAACAAGGAGAAAAGCAGGAAATTTTATCTAATCTCTCCAGCCTAGGTGACACGGTTCCAAGCTGGAAGATTTATCTTCTGAGCTACATTTTCAACACTCCCTCTTAGCGAGGAAGGTGTTCTCTACTACACCTAACTAGTCCCTGAAGAAGACAAACTTGCTTTTCATCAAGGCCTTCATTAAGATGTCTGCAACTTGCTCATCTGTAGCTATATATTGTAGTCGAACTAATCCACGCTGTACACAATCCCTGATAAAGTGATATCTAATGTCAATATGCTTCGACCTATCATGAAACACAGGATTCTCAGAGAGTTTTATGCAACTCTGATTATCATAATGAATGATGGTCGATTCTAGCTCTTGACCAAACAATGCCACTAACAGCTTCTAAAGCCATATGGCCTCACATGTTGCCATGCTCGCTGCCATGTACTCTACTTCCGTAGAGCTTAATGCAACAAACTTCTGTTTCCTACTGTACCAAGAGACAACCCCTGATCCCATGCTGAAACAGCACCCCGAAGTGCTTTTCTTGTCTATTGCATTACCAGCCTAGTCTGCATCAGTGTAGCCAATCAACTTGACACCATCACCCCGAGTATATCTCAACCCATACTCAACTATACCACGTAGATACCTCAGCACATGCTTTGCTGCTGTCCAATGTAATCTCTTTGGTTCTGCCATGAACTGACTAAGAGAGTTGACTGCAAAGCAAATGTCTGGTCTTGTATTGACCAAATACATCAATGAACCAATAAGCTGTCTATACAAGGTGGGGTCTACTGCCTCCTGCTTTGATGCATTGATCTTCCACCAATTTGTAACCATCGGTGTAGACATGGGTCTATAGTCTAGCATTCTGAATCGCTTCAAAATTTCCATAGCATATTTCCCTTGACCAAGGAAAATCTCTCCCTCTATCTGCCACACCTCTAGTCCCAGAAAATAGTGCATCAACCCCAAATCCTTCATCTCGAACTCTACTGCAGGTCCCTCTTGCAATCCTCTATGAGCCTGAGTGAACCAGTCATAAATAAATCATCCACATACAAAACTAGAATGAGTGGTTCACCTCCCACCATGAGATAGTAAAGGTTGGAATCCGCCTCACTCTTCACGAATCCCATGCCTTGCAAGTAGCTATCTATGCGCTCATACCACGCTCTGGGTGCCTGCTTAAGTCTGTATAGTGCTTTCTTTAACCTGCAAACATGAGAATCACTCCCATGCGCCACAAAACCTTCCGGCTGTTCGATGTACACCTCTTCCTCTATGATTCCGTTTAGGAAAGCTGTCTTGACATCCATCTGATGGATCTGCCATCCCATTTGTGCTGCTAATGAGATCACAGCTCGTATGGAGGTATATCTAGCCACTGGAGCGAATGTCTCGTCATAGTTGATTCCCTCCTTCTGAGAGAACCCCTTGGCCACGAACTTGGCTTTGTATTTCTCTATGCTACCATCTGCAGCATGCTTGATCTTATAGATCCAGCCAGAACCAACCACTGCCTTATCTATAGGCCTTGACACTACCTCCCAGACATCATTCTTCATGATGGAGTTGTACTCCTCCACCATGGCATCCTACCAAACCTGCTGCTGTGCAACATCCTGATAACTGGAAGGCTCACTGTCAATGAGCTCACTTATTAATGCCACATAATCTGAATATTTAGTTGGTGGTCTCCTCTCCCTGCCACTCATTCTAGGAGCTCCCATAAACTCCTAAGCATCTCGCACAATCTGAGTTTCCACTCGGCTAGTCTTTCTCCCACCGGTCGGAGATACACCAATAGATGGAGCTGCTTGTTCTTTATTCTGCTGCTCCTAATCCTGTGGACTCAACTCACCCAAGGTACCTGTATCTACATTTGTTCCTGTCACAGTGCCCTGTACCTAAGACTCCTGATCCACTTTTGGAGCTTCAATCTGCTAACTCTGCTCAACTGCTGGCAAATCCTGAGATTTTTTGAAGGCTTTCTCCTCCAGAAACTTCACATCACGTCTCACTATGATCCTCCTCGTCCCTGGAATAAAGATCCTGTATGCCTTGGAGGTTTCACTGTATCCAACAAAGAAACCTTTCTCTGCACTCAAATCTAGCTTGGTTATTTTCTTTGACGGAACATGATAGTATGCTATACTGCCAAAGATCCTAAAATGCCCCAACCTCAAGCTTCTTCCCTGTAAAGGCTTCTTCTGGTGTCATCTTCCCCAAAATCTTATGAGGTACTCTATTCTGAATATAGACTGTTGTGCTACAAGCCTCTGCCCAAAGATACTTAGGCAGATCCTAGTCAAACAGCATGGCCCTAGCTGCTTCAACAATTGCCCTATTCTTACGCTCAACAACCCCGTTTTGTTGTGGGTTGTAGGGAACAGTCCACTCTCTCTTGATTCCTTCTCTGGTGCAGAACTCCTGGAAGGCTTTGCTTTTATACTTACCCCCGTTGTCTGTCCGAAGAACCTTGATCTTCCTGCCTGTCATATTCTCCACAAGAACTTTGAATTCTTGGAAGCGACTAAAGACCTCATCTTTGGCCTTCAAGAAATATATCCAGGTCTTCCTGGAGAAATCATCAATGAAGGTTACGTAATACTCATAACCCCTCAAAGACTGAGCAGACATGGGACCACAAATATCAGAATGTGTCAAGTCAAGAACACCTGTACTTCTACTGTCACTTCTAGGAAAGGCTGCCTTTGAAAATTTCCCGAGTGCACACCCTTTACATGCATCACCGTGCTCTGCACTCAACTCTGGAATTCCTATCACGGTTTCTCTAAGCAATTTCAATGCCCCATGGTGTATATGTCCCATCCGTCTATGCAATAGCTCTCCTATTTCCCTACTGCTATTACTGCTCACTAGTTCCTTTGGAGTTTCAAACTGCAATATGTATAAATTGTCACTTCTAACTCGAATCTGCTTTGCCTTCTTCCAGTCCTTGTGTTTTAAATACACCTTTTGTCCTTGAACGAGTACGTTGTACCCTTTGTCTTCAAGGGCAGATACTGAAATCAGGTTCATGTACATCCTTGGCACATGCAATACATCTATGATCTTAATATCACTGCTTAACTCCCTCTGAAATGAAATAGTCCCTCTCCCAATTGGAGTGCATGTGGACTTGTTTCCCATTTTTATCTGGAAGCCTATTTCTTCTGCTTTGTAGTTGGAGAAGTTTTCTCTAACTCCTGTCATATGGCATGATGCACCACTGTCAATATACTAGACCCCTGTAGTGCTCGAGCTAGATAAGCAATTTAGAAGAGCAAACTCATTATCTAGTCTAGAGGATAGCTCATCAACATCCGCTGAAGCTACTGTCTACTTCTTCTTGTCTCCTTTCTTCCAATTTAGACATTGACTGACATAATGTCCTAGCTGATCACAACCATAACATTTAATTTTACTCAAGTCTTTATGTTTCTTCTTGTCTCCTTTTGAGGTAGACTCACTGCTTGAGCCTTTCTTAGCTTTGCCTTTGCTGGCAAGAACAACATTCTCTTCCACCTCACCCTTACGACCACTGTTGCTGCCTCCATTAACATAACTCATTCGTAACTCTTCCTGAGTGAAATCAGTCCACAAACGATCCCAATCAAGAATATCTTGCCGTTTGGATGCAACTTTGACAAAGATGTCCCAATCTTTTGTGAATCCTGCCAATGCAATCCTGACAACCTCATCATCTGGTATTGCTACCCCGACAGTTACCAGCACATCTTTTACTGTTTTGATCCTGGTAAGGTAGTCCACAACGCTCTCCCCTTTCTTCATTCCAGTGTTTCTCAGCTTATCCCTGAGAATCAGCTGCCTGTTCAAATTAGAACTCTAGTACAAGTTGAGTATGGCATCATACATCTTTTTGCAGGTGTCTAAATCTACAATATGAGGAACAAGGTGATCCTTGACCCCATCCATAACGATGCATCTAGTTTTGGCATCTTCTTTCCGGTAGGTTGCCAGTAGCGTAGCATCTGTCGGAACAAAAATGGTAGTGGTTGCATATTCCTTTAGACCATTCTCCTCCAGTAACAGAAGAATTCTTGCTTTCCACACGCCAAAGTTTGAAGCCCCCTCAAGTTTGTCTGAATCTCTTAATCCGGCTGCTGCCATTGCTGAAACCCTTGAACTTAAACCTCCCCTGGACACAAAAAGAAAATCGAAACTTGCACTTGTGTGATTAAACCCTAGTTTTCTCTTTCAGAGTATTAGCTCTGATACCATGTGAAACCCAACAATAAATTCACTACTGTTTAATCTCAGAAATTCGAATAACAGAAATCAAATAACTGAAACAAAGAACTAAAGCATGCACAACACCATTTACTAAAATATTGAATGCAGAGAAAACCAATCACACTTTGACACAATGATTTACCCTGGAAAACCCCTAACTTTGGGGAAAAACCAGCATTCAAAGAGATATTTTATTACTACAGAAAGGAAGAAATTTACAACAACTGCCAGAACTTGGCATCCACAGCAATATTGCAAACTTTGGATAATGTTCAAATCCTTCTTCTATTCACTGCAATCTCCCTTTCTTCCTGTGTCATTTCCTGCAAAAACCTTCAAACTGTCTGCCTACAATACACACATCAATCCTTTTTTATAATCTCTTATTCACCAACGGTGAAGCAAAGCAGAGATTAATCTTAGAAAGAAGACAAAGCTGTTTCTAAAAAGGAATTGCCAAACTGGCAAGTACGTAAAAGATAACAAGGAGAAAAGCAGGAAATTTTATCTAATCTCTCCAGCCTAGGTCACGGTTCCAGGCTGGAAGATTTATCTTCCGAGCTACATTTTCAACAATCTGTACATAATACAAACTAGGCTGCTTTTTCAAAGACAGAAAAAATAGATGAGAGATAAATAACACAGGTTGACATTATATGCTAACTAATCCAGATTCAAAAAGAATGAAGACAAACGATGTGCCAAATTAATAAACAGAGTCCTAAAATACTTATAGAGAATCTGAAGATGCTACTAAGAAAAATAGTGTGAATGCCCACAATTTTGCCATTATGCACTAGAAGCCTACATCTCAGATCTGCTTGATGCTAGAAAATAACTATTAGCTACTCATTGCAGAAGATAATGTTCAATCATTAGTTGAGGATTCTAATTTTTCTGAGTTCCATGGTGCTGAACAATAGCAGGAGCTTGGCAGTAACTTGGTTGACATCTACAATGTAAAAGTAGCTTCTTGGTGTGGAAGAAGGAAACTTTTCTCGAAATGATTCAGATGATTCTTTGTTGAGTATTTGTTCAATGGTCCCTCAAATCTCCATTTTCTGAAATTTTCATAATAAAAGGAAATGCAATCTACTACTTTTCTACCTCAAGGAATGCTCGCCCTGGGTCATTTCTCTGAGATTTTAAGTAAAATGCAGTGGTCACTATAAAGGTTCTGTGCTTGAAAGTAGTGATCATGAAGAGATGTTTCATTGCTGTCTTACAAAAACAAAGGTCATGACAGAATAACAGAAGGATGGGTTCACATATAGAGGTAGAACCAATATACTTTAAAACAATATGACATTTAAATAAGAAAGAACTCTCCAGTGCTAGACTTACACTGGAGTCTTAGGTTGTCTGAAATTGTAGTATGAAGGAAAAATAGGTCATAGATGAGGTCTGTACATAATACAAACTAGGCTCCTTTTCAAAGAAAAAGATAAATAGATGAGAGTTAAATAACACAAATTGACATTATACGCTAACTAATCCAGATTCAGAAAGGATGAAGACAAAAGATGTGCCTAATTAATAAACGGAGTCCTAAAATATACTTATAGAGGATCTGAACATGCTACTAAGAAAAATAGTGTGAATGTCCACAATTTTGCCATTATGCACTAGAAATCTTCATCTCAGATCTGCTTGGTGCTAGAAAACAACTATTAGCTACTCATTGCTGAAGATAATGTTCAATCAATACCAAATTGAAACAAAGGTTTTGATTTTATTGATAATGAGGGAAATACAATGTTTTCTTTCTAAATTAGCATTGCTTTCTGGAGTTGGATGCCCTGTAATTATTTTGCAGAAACAGAATTAACGCCCTAATTGGAATCATTGTAAGGTGCCATCATGCAGACCCACTTTGTCTAGAATGAAAAAGAAAGCATTTGCAGTGCATCCAATTTGTGTTGGGCTAGTTTTGAAACACACTTCAAGTACGCACACATAGCACAACCTTGAATGAGAGAAATTTAGTTACCTATTAGCTGAAAATAAAATCATTGCAGGAGGCAAGGGTGTATGAGTTGTCAAAACTTAATGTGTTTCTCAAACAGTTTTTGTGGATTGGCAGGCAAAAGCATCATAGATGAGATCTGTACATAATACAAACTATGCTGCTTTTCAAAGAAAAGATGAAAATTAAATAACACAGATCGACATTATATGCTAAGCAATCCAGATCCAGAAAGGATGAATACAAAAGATATGTCTAATTAATAAGCACAGTCCTAAAAGATACTCATAGAGGATTTGAAGATGCTTCTAAGAAAAATAGAGTGAATGCACATGATTTTGCCAGTATGCACTATAAATCTTATCTCAGATCTGTTTGATGCTAGAAAGTAGAAAACAACTATCAGCTACTCATTGCTGAAGATAATGTTCACCAATTATTACCAAATTGAAACAAGGGTTTTTATTTTATTAATGAAAGCAATACAAGTTTTTCTTTCTAAATTAGTATCCTTTTCTGGATTTTGATTCCCCATGATTATTTTGTGGAAACAGAGCTAGTGCCCTTATTCGAACCATTGTAAGGAGCCATCATGCAAACCTGCTTTGTCTAGAATGAAAGATGAAGCATTTATGGTGCATCCAATTTGTGCTGGGCTAGTTTTGAAATATGCCTCTAGCATGCATGTAAAGCACAACCTTGAATGAGAGAAATTTTGTTACTTGTTAGCTGAAAATAAAACCATTGCAGGAGGCAAGGGTGCATGAGTCGTCAAAACTTAATGTGCTTCTCAAACAGTTTCTGTGGACTAAAAGGTAAAAGCCTTCACACTCTCTCTATTACCTTTTAATATGGAAACACTATCACAATGTTAGTGATAGGGAACATGTAATAAAATGAAGCTGAGGGAAAGAAACACAGTTGCAGTAGCACCCTTATACCAACACATTTACTGAGTATATAATAGTGAACAAGATCAGCACAGAAAAAGTGATCACTCATGGCTAGTGAAATCTATGAAGAGAATGCAGGATCAACACACTAAAGCAATTCCTTGCAAACAGTCACCAAGAAAATTGGGTTCGGAGTGTGCTCACATCTCCTTGTAGCTGCATTTAAATGTAATTTCCCGGTGACACTATTCTTGCAAAGGATAAAGCAATAAGGTCTAATGTTTAGGATTTGGTTCATGCTAAGATTTACATCAAGAAGCTGCCTAATAAGGTACTGCAAATCCTATTGCTGGATACCTAGAGTTGTGACTTTTAGGCTTCACAAGGTTGGATTGATTCCTCTTGCAGTTATGTGTATCAGATCATCTGGCATCTGGTAAACAATGCTTAGATTTGTGGAATTTATCCACGATAGAGTCTTAAATTCAGGCATCAGAATAGACTATCATTTGGTCCAGAAGACTTAGGAAATCAAAATATAAGATTTAAAGAAATCCAGAATCAAAGTTCTTGACACAGCATGCTTCATACAGCTTGACCTTCCCTCATGGCCAAGCCCCAAATTATTTCCCAAAACAAACAAACAAAACTTAAACTTTGATTACACATCCAATCGTCAAAAACAGTTACCACATCTCCAAATATCTTAAAGGCTTAGAAATCAATTCCCCTAGAGTTAAAGGTAAAACTTAATGCTTTCTTCCCAGACACTTTAATGTACACTTTTTTACTGTAAATCAATGCTAATGGGCTACCTCATCTACGGTCCTGGTTCCCAATCCAGTAATAGAACCACCAGAGTCTGCTAAATTGGCTATGGCAGCACAACAGTCTGATGCGCATTCACAGGATGATTCTGATTATAAAATAAGCTTCGGCAGAGAAATTGCATAGATAAGTTTTAAGCAGACTCTGCTCCAGTCTCAGCAAAGGAATAGTTTTCAGAAGGTTCAATAACATTAATTGAACAAAAACTGACTCAATCAATTTGTCAAGGGGTTTATGCACAGTGAAGACCTTGAACACATGTCACACTGCTGTAACTGTAAATATACTTCACACTTGTTTTGTTTTTACCACCTTATTTGGATAGGTTCTCAATCTAATGGTGTTCTATTTCTATTTGTTCTCTGTATGTTAGCTTAAGGGCAATCGGGGCAATCCCCATATCTAGACAGATTATTCAAATACATTAAATACTATATTATAAAAACAGGTTTCTAAAAAAATGTAACAACTTTTTTGGGTATAGAATCCAACTATTAGATCACATTTTCCTGCTCAATCATCAGGACGAGTGATATGGATCACAAATTGTGACTCTTGTCACTGTTTTTTTCTAAACACCTGTTTTTTCCAATAATATATTGTGGTATTAAAAAGATTTTATTACCCTAACCTTGGTTGGAGGGCAATTGGTGGATGTACTTGTAAAAGATGATCTGACTTTGAATTCCTAACCCATCCGCATATTCTGAGATAATAGACATTAACAGATTTCTTCCTACCAACACAGTGATCAGTAGGCCTACAAATAAGAAAAATAGATTGGATCACACACTACAACAGCAAAGCACTATAAACCCACTTTAACTTGGAAATTTTCCACCAAGAAGCAAATCTTACATGGCAGATAGTCTATGATAGAAAAATCGGTATTGGTACCCAGTTATAACAGAAGTTTGGGCTTTCACCGCAAGATAAATTTCATTCCTACCAACACAGTGATCGGTAGGCCTACAATTAACAAAAAAAAATATTGGATCACACACTACAATAGCAAAGCACTATAAACCCACTTTAACAGGAAATTTTCAACCGAAAAGAAAATCTCGCATGACAGATAGTTTATGATAGAAAAATCAGTATTAGTACCCAGTTATAACAAGAGTCTGGGCTTTCACCACAGGGCTTAAAACTGGGCATAATATATTGAATAATGGTTCTGAATTAAACTGTGGTTGAAATTTTTGGTGTCTATAATGCCTTTGGATTTGATACCAAAACTTTCAAACACAGTCTAATTCAGAAGCATTATTCAATATCAGCAAGGACTGTGGAAATCTAACGTCTTTAATAGGCAAAATATACTCAAAAATATAAAACCCATTACCTTTTCAGTGCTGTTTTCTTGATTCCAACTGCAGAAAATACAAACTAAAAATGCTTAGCTATGAGAATTCTGAAAATGCCGTAACCCCTATACAGTGTTGTACTGAACTGATTTTACACGAACTGAAATCAGCTCAGAAAAACCTACTCGTCAATGAGCGACAGTCTGATTTACTTACTATTTAAAAGATTCAGCGTGCTAGTCTCATTGAATTCAATCTCCACTTCAGCCTCTGATCTTTTTTTTCCCTATCTTGAATTTGTAGTGTTTCAAAGCCAATGAATTGTGAATCTTGTATTACAGTATGCAAGATTTATGGCATTTTTGTTTGTTCGGAGATATTCCATTCCAGTAAGTGTCAATGAGTTTCACGTGCAGAAAAGGCACGAGATAATAAGATGAGGATGTTGTACTAGTTAGATAAGCATTGAAAATTGGTCCAGAAAGATTTCAGGTTGATTGTTTAGTATTTAATTAATACTAAAATGCCATGACACTAGTTGATGTGCTATATATATGTCTTTAGCGTAAAATGGTAAATTCCATCCTATGTTTTCCTTCGCTACCGTATGTTGTTATTTCCTTAGCTAACATGTCAACATAGGAAGGAAATAACAACATAGGCTTGTGGTTATAATCCACTAACTGTTGAAGGAGTCGCTATTCTCCATTAAAAATAAAATGCTTAAGAAATCATGTTACTATTTTTAATATACATGATATAATATAGTATGTGGTACTTAAAATACTTTGTTAATTTTTTTAAAAAAATATTTGAGTAGAAAGTAGGTTTATCTGTTTTAAAAAGGGTTATGGTTCATTAGTTTCACACAATCAAGAAAATATAGATGGACTAGAAATAGACATTTAGTGAGAAAGAAGGAAACCTCCAAACTCTATAGATGGGGCATAAACATTTGTTCCCCTGAAGATTATACATACTCTAAGCATTAAAAATAATATTTGCTTGTATGTTAAAAAAATTAGACCAATAGGAAAACTATTTAAGAATAGTAATACTAAAATTGACCATCATGGAATAAATAGGAAGAATACCAAAAGAATTTGCACAATAATATATAACACAACATCAAGAATCATAAATCCTAAGAGGCATTGCAATTGACATTCACAAAATCACTAAAGTATCTACCCATATCACAAATAGGGCAATCCTAGTCATTTCTAGTATCAATCTTAATGTCATTCCAATTAGAAGTTGACATAGCAAAAAATAAGAAACCTAATTTCCTTCCCTTCTAGTATGGTTCCACCTCCCAACGATGAAATCATGAATGAGGATGTTGATGCTTTTTTTATATTCATTCAATTGCAAGTGCTTGAAGTGAGAGGAAGATTTTCTTTTAAAATGATAAACCAAGATTTTAGAGTTAGATTCCAAAATAATATTAGTAAAATATTTTTGTTTAGCATGTAAAAGAGCTTGGTGAATGGTCATTGTCTTCACAAAATTATTAAAACCAAAATCAAGACCACCTACAAACCAAAAAACTCTACCATTACAATCACAACAAATACCTCTCATGCTAGCATTTCAAGGATTGTCTTTTGAAGCTCCATTAATACTAATTTTAACCAAGTCTAGAGGAGAATATTCCCATTGAGTAAATTAATAGTCATGAGGGTTGCTATTGGAAGAGGTAATAGAGAGAAGCAACAGGAATACCAAGTCTCATTAGAACTTTGAATTCTCACCAAGAACATGGTTGATAATCTTATGTACTGTCATAAATTGTCACCTTTAACAGTTTCTCTATGTTTTGCTCCCCTTAATTTATTGGATCTCACTAAGTCCTAGCTTTCTAACTTATGCATTATGAGGCCCATTTTTACCATTTTTCAACAAATTGCAAGCATTGAACAAATGCAACCATTTAATTTTGTGCCCTCGACACCTCATGTCCTAGAAAATGGAGCTAGGACTGGGATGGCCTAGGGTGTCTAAGTCCTATTGTGTGAGGACCCAATTCTTAATATGTCAATGTTCGGCTACCAAGATCTAATTTTCAAGAAATTGACGTCATTTCATCAGTTGAAATATATCTAGCACTACTTGTGAAATGATCAAGAAAAAGGTAACATTAAGAGCATTCAAGAGCAAGTCAAGAGCAACATTTTAGTGGTTTGTTTTAGTAATTCAGGATCCAAACATCATGTCAAAGTGTATGTGAGTTCATATTGTCATTTTATAATTGTTTTGTGAAGGATAACCCCTTTTGCAGGTCTCCAAAGCAATTCAAACAATTAAACAAGCAAGATCCAAGACCTTGAGGTGATGTGTATGACTTTAGTCCTTCAAAGAATCCATTGAAGGGTGGTGAGTTACAACACTTTGTGATTTCATCATTCCTTCCTATCCATTATCATTTTATCATTGGAATTTCCATTATGGAGGTGGAAACACTAACATAGGGTTTGATTGAGGCAAGCCCCTAAATGAAACAACATTTCTTCTCTTTGTGAATGTGCAAATTTCAGGTTTGAAGATGATTGAAGGGAATTTCAAGACAAATTATTTATTGTTGCATTTGAAGCCCTACATCTTGTTAAATCATGGAAACTTACCTACAAAATTATCTGATAGTGTTCCAACAACTTTGTAACCAGAAACTAGAAGCTCAAATATGTCATCAGAGGACCCCAAAAGTAGAGTAGAAGAAGCATACAAGGACCCATACACCCTAGGGTGATGCTATCCTCCTATAGTGATCAAAACCAACTTTTTGGGTAGGTACACATTCTTTTGCACTTCCTAGATTTTCCTTCAAGTTACTATTTTAATCTATTAATTGTCAAATTATTGCATTTTCATATTACGTCATATAGTCTAATTATGTTAATTGTAGCAAATCAATTCCAATCCATTCCAAATTTCCAAAGTGATGGATGTAACGCCTCACCACGCAACCCTAGGGGAAGTTGCAATTTACTACACAAATGAACTAATTTTTTTTTTTTTAAGTAAAATTAACAGGCAAGTTCACTAACCAATTGCCAACAACCCCTAAGGTTACAAGACTGAGTTACTTAAACCCAAACTAGAAACATTTAATTACTTAAAGAATTGAGAATGCATACATCCCATACATGATAAAATACATCCAAGGACAAGAGATACCACTTGATTTTAGATAACAATAAATTTACAATAAGATTACAACACTCATTCCTCGAATGAGATAATCCAAAAAGTAAGGTTACAAATTATATCTTCCACCTCGATAACAATGAGGGGTAATAAAATTACAATATTAACTGAAATGAATAAAGCATGAAAAGATACTGGAACCCACAAGCTCTCCAATTGGAAATCTTGTCCACACGAACAAGAAGACAACCCAACAGATTAAGGTGCACGTTCTACCCAACCGTGTGATACCCGAAGGCTCACCTCCCATGCTAGGAGATAGTAACCAGGAATTCCTAAACAAGACCATCTACCACTAGACACATTTTAAAACATAACTGAATTGAAAAAGATGCAAGTACAACACCACTTAACACAAGGTTACAATGCTTCCAGAGAACAATGATCATCTACACAGAACAAAAAAACTGACTTATGGTTGACATAGCGAGAGTGTCACACATCATTTGCTATGAGTTACCCAAGCTTAGCTATCCTAGGCTACCGAACCCCCATCTTGGGTTACCCTGGCTCAACCCTACCAACCGTCAGACCCTCATACAAACTGCGCTTCTCATCTCATTTCAAACCTTAAAAGCGAATGAGTCATGAGAGAGGTATTAATTATCTTAATTAGTATGAGATTTTTTCATTCATTCTTTTTAAGTTATCACTTACTTAAACCCTAAGTGAGTTACCCTAACGCCCCTTTGTGTGCCAAACCCCCACAAAGAGCCACTCTCCTGTCGACAACACATACACTATACAAAACCACAATTCAATGGGTGAACTAGCTAAGATGACCTCTCCAATCCAAGGGGGAAACAAGTAAAGGAAACTCACTCCAACACTGGAGGAAACAAAATACACAATCCACTCCTTCCAAAGGAGGGACAGACCACATAAGCCACTCCTAATCCAAGGAGGCACAAACCATCCCCGTTCATGAAAACCAGGTACAACAACAGAATACCTCTATATGCATTCGCAAGGAAATTCGCAAATTGAATCCCCACAAAGATCATCCCAACCTAGAAAACTCCTCTGGAAGACTTACTAGACAAATAACCCTATTTTCCCAACATTGAGAAGGAACAAAAACATCATTTAAAAAGCATTTCAGGCAACTCAATATCTAATGTTAGGGTTTCCTAAACCCAATCCAAGCAATGACGTAGTACATAAAATTAATTAAATAATTAGCATTATCTGCACATGCTCTAAGTAAACCAACCACCTTGGCAACATTAAGGGATTTAAAAACTAACAATTTAACTCCATTTGTTCAATCCTATAAATGATTAAAATCAATCCTTTTTAAATAAAAAAAATATTTATTAAAAGTCAATATCAATTCAACTATAATAATGAAATACTTATTTAAAAGAAATTCTTATTTTTAAATATTTAAATATTATTTAAATATATGCCTCTAAAATATCATTTTAACATTCCTATTGTAGATATTTAAATTATTTTATAATCCAACTAATTCAAATTAATCCCTTATTAATAATATATATATGATACATTTTTTAAATAATAAAATAAATTATTTATTTAAATTAAAATATATTATATATATATAATATATATACATATTATATATAATATATATATACATATTATATATAATATATAATATATATATATTATAAAATATATATAATATAAATTAATGTTAATAAATAATAAAAAAAATGAAATGAAATTTTTTATTATATAAAAAAAATGAACCCAACAAAAAAGGCACGCGGCCTCCCACAGGGACGCTGGGAAGGCGGCGCAACTCCTGTGAAGGCAACGATGCTGCCTTCATAGTCGCCCCTATGGGCGGCTGTGGGGTAGCACTCGCCCCCTCTCCCCCCCACACTACTATATATATATAATACAATTTTTCTTCAATTTTAAAACAAACCCAATCTCCCCTGTGAAATTCTGACGAATTTTAAAAAAACACATTATTTTTTTAAAATAAAAATTTCTACAAAAATTCCTTCTGGATATATGCAAATACAATATATATATATATATATATATAGTGAATATATATATATATATATATATATATATATATAATTTTTTTTTTCTCAAAATACAGTCAATATGGATAAAAAATTTCTACAGAACAAAATACACAGCCAAACCATTTGAAAGCATATTTTCTAATTACTAATTTGAAATGGAAATTTCTTTTTTGTTTTCATCTTTCTATTTTCATTGTTTGAATCTTTCTTAGTTTTCTCTTCCATAATTTCAACAGAGTTTTCAACAGAGTTTTTCAAGTTTTGAAATGAAAATTGACATGGGTTTTTTTTCATTGAAATTCAAACAACATTTAGAAAATTTCCAATAGTATGACAAGATTTAAAACTTATTTCAAAATGAAAAAACAAAATCAAAGAGGGAACCTAGTTTTTTTTTTTCTCTAAAGCTTGAAGAACTCAAATGGTGCTTCCAAATCTTTTTCCAGCCCACCCAAGAATTTCAATCTCCTTCTCAAATCCAAGCAAAGCCATATCAAAAACTCTCCATCAAAATTGAAAATTAAAAATTATATGAAATGGAAATTGCTCAAATAGAGTTTTCTCCAAATTTTGGTCAAACCCCTAAAAATATCCCACCCACTAAATTTATTAAACATTTGGAGATATTTGCATTTTTAAAAATTTAAAATCAATTTAATTTCCAAATGGAATTTCATGCACTTAAAATAAATTTCTTTTTACAAAAAGAATTCAAAATTTTATAAAGGAATTTTTTTTCAAATTTATTTCTAAAAAGTGAAATTTAAAAGCATATTTCTATATTTCTATTTTAAATCAAAATATCACATTATGCCAAACAACTAATTTGATTTAATTTATCCCCATTAATTTAATTAGTCAATAAAATAAATCTAATCCAAGATTAGATTATTTTATTAATTAAATTAAATTAATCAATAAATAACTACATTTTCAACATTACAAAGAGATATATTTAATCATCAATTTAACTACACAAGCCATTTAATACCCTTAATAATTTGAAATTAAATAAATACTCTAGGTGAAATGGACCAAATTAAAACAACTAACCCGATGACACACTATGACTAGGGTGATGACTTGGCATGGAAAACCTAGCTACTATCTCCCAATTGATTACCGTTAGTCACTGGACACGCTCAAACCTGTGAACTAGGTGGAGTCGATGTCATGTACCTGTCAACCTGCGAACAAAAAGTACATCGAACATGCATATATATATAATATGATCAAACACACCATGAAGAGGAAATCTCAGAATCGTAGGGTGTTTGCAAGCGAGTGGTACAATCCCATTCCCTTCACCAATACAATATCACTAACTGATGCATCTCACATCAATAATATGATCATAAGCATAAAACATCATTAAATCAAATATCTGCTAAATTAATCCAAAACATTCCATAAAGATAACATCAGAGTAAAATACCATCACATTAAAATATTACATACGCATCACTTAACAGTTCGCAATCAAAAAGTAACCAAGTTCCAAAGTCACAACATACACAGAACAACATAACAAAGAAAACACTGCCAAACAAAAGTAACTAAGTTCAAACACACCGTGAAGAGGAAATCTCATAGTCGTAGGGCGCTCACAAGCGAGTGGTACAATCCCGTCCCCTTCACCAATACAATATCACTAACTGACGCATCTAACATCAATAATATGATCACAAGCATAAAACATAATTAAATCAAATATCTGCTAAATTAATCCAAAACATGCCATAAAGATAACATCAGAGTAAAACACCATCACATTAAAATATTACATACGCATCGCTTAACAGTTCGCGATAAAAAAGTAACCAAGTTCCAAAGTCACAACATACACAAAACAACATAACAAAGAAAACATTGCCGAACAAAAGAGCCAAAATGGAGGGGTGTTACAATGGAGATTCAAGTATAATTGGCTCACCTTCATGGTTGAAAGTCAATCTATACACCTTGTTGATTTCCATCTCAATGAAGCCCTAAGAAAAGGTCTTGAATCCTAAATTGTTCTAAGCATTTAGGCTTAGGATCACTCTTTTTCTATGTTTCATTTTGGTGAACCCGAAATGTTGATATTATATACCTTCTTAAATTTGAAGTAATTCACCCTAGATCTAGGTTTTGTATTTACATTGTTTTGCATTTTCCATTTAGGGTTTCATTTTTGTATCATAAAAGCATAAAAATTCAAAAGTTTTGCATCACATATTAGAGTATAGGTTGCATTAAGATTAATTTCATTCATTTAGGTCATATCTATGTTCAAAATTGCATTCACAATTGTCCTTTGTTGTTGCATATTTGCATTTGAGTCATATTGTCTTAAATTGTGGAAAATTTGGAAACATATTCACTTGCAGACCTATTCGCCCATAGAAGCAAATTCTTTAGAAAAACTAGAATAAACATTCAACTTGAATTTTCAAAACCCCTATCAAGGACTCAGACACCCTTGGGCACATCTATTCTTGTACACTTGTGTAAGGCCCAACTAATGCTCAATAAACTTGGTGATATATACACAATTTAGAGGTGGTTCCTAACTAACAACTCACTAAACTCTTATAAAGACTCCATTTAACTATCAACCATGGCTAATGTAAGCTTGTAATGATGTTGGCACTATATGGGCATCCAAAGATTCTATACTACATATATCATCTAGTATAGGTGTTTACACATGGGAAAAACATAAAATTTTGAAACAAGAAAAAGATTAATTATGGAACTATTGCTATGGGTACCTACAACTAAAGATTGTAACTAGTTAATTGTTAACACCTGAACTTTGTAACTACTAAAATTGTTAACTATGGATTCTAATTATTTGACTCACTCTAGAGGTTGACATGATGAGATAAGACAAAACATAAAGTATAAGACAAGATCTCATTCTCATACAAGAAATGGAGAATCTAATTAATATGAATGCAATAAATAAAAGCAGATCTACTGTAACAACATAAATTAATGGTGGAGAAAAGTTACCTTGAGTGGCCCTTGCTCAAGTTACTATATCCACAAAGTAAACTCAAATAAAACTCCTTGAATCAACCAAACATAGCAATAAACTGAAAACGTCTCATTACATATAACAAGATTTCATAATCTAATAAGAATCTTTAAAGATATCTTATTCATGAAAGCATATCTGGAAAACAAATATTGTTTGTGTAATAAAAACTATCACTATCTAAACATATCCACACACTATATCTACTCCTTGACCACCGAGCCAACTATATAGGTTCGGGGGAGGTATTGAAATAAGTACTCGAAACAAAAAAAACTAATGCAAAACACTTCTCCCCTATGAAATAGAGAGTGATAAAGTCTGTATAATTGAAAACATAACTAAAAAGATGGAGGAAGACGATTAGGATTGGAACTCTATTTCAACATCATAATAGAAATGTGGACTATGGAAACAGTCACGTTAGCTTCCCAATCAAAGAAAACTCTTCCTCCCTTCAATAGTCTAATTAAATGACATGGTGATGCACAATCATCCTCATTAATGAACACCTCTATTTCTATAACTATTACGTTTTTCTTATTTTGGAATCTCCCCTGCATTGTTGTCTAAAATCCTTTAGCTATGGGATGCACTCCCTAGTTGTTGTGGGCGACAGTATGATTGATATGGCTTCTTAGTTGCAAGTATTTAGTTCTTCCAACATATACATAATAATAATAACCACAAATTAAACCTAGATCCATACTAAATTTCATACACACATAATCAATCATGCAATTAACAATATATTATGACCATATTTCCATACATCAAAACTAGGTTCAAGTTGCATGAAAGATATCAAAAGATAGATAATGTTTAGGAATGTATATGAAATGATTATCTAGAAATGCCTAAAAGTATGAACTAGACAACAAAAAAATAGCTAATGTTTGGTCTCATCTACTTACATCAACAAACTTTTTCACACATCTTTGTCTTTGTTTCTTCAGTCTATTTGTACTTGTAGATATCTAAATTGGAATTCTCAATTGCAAGTATTTAGACATCTTTCATATAGTTCAAAAAGTAAAAGAACATTGCATTGTTTGATTTTAAAATTGCATCAAAATCATCATTTTTTAGGTTGTGGCATCTTAGAATTGGTCAATTATTGCCTTTTAGATCTTTAAATTATATTCAAAATTGTTAAAACATCTTCCACATTGTTGCACACTTGAATTTTTCTTCTCATTATCATAAATTAATTTTTTTTTGGAAAAATATAAACTGTTAAACTATTTTCAAGTAGACCCAAAATCCTTCAACAATACCTTACACAATCAAACTCTGAAATTTCAAAAACCCTGTCCAGGACACAAATGCCCTTAGGGCCTTTGTCCTATTTGGGTGCCTCTATCCTACTATTTTTTGCTTAAATTTATATGATAGAGCTCTCTTAGTGTCCTCTATCTAGATCTGGTGTCTATTTTTCAATTATGTTTACAAAATTTTTTAATTTTGATCATTTGATACATAAGGCAAGTAGCAACATGTTTCCTTTTCAAAGATGAAATTTTGATATGGTAACACATGGCTTGTATAATTATAATCTCCCTACTTATGAGTATGATCTAAGGAAATGAAATGAAGTCATTAACAAGCATGTTAGTCACTCTCCCAATATCTCTCCTAATTGTGAGAGTATATTAGCATAAGAGGATGAAATCATTGACACGTTCCTTAACATCACTTTTCCTAATATCCATTCATCTCCCACTTGTGAGAACATTTTGGTGCAAGAAGATGCAATCATCAACAATCTGGACAATCAGAGTTTTTTTTCTCTCAATACCTCTCCTACTTGTGAATAAGGTATCTTGGAGTTAGAAGATCTAATCATTGAGCATCATGAGAATATTGTCTGTTTCTCTCCCAAAAAATCTCCTAATTAGGAAGATATTATGACATAAGAGGATGAAATCATTGATACATTTCTTTCAAAATATAGTAAGGTGACAATAGATCCCCCTTGGATAGAATATCATCAACAAGAAGTCAAATCCATTGAGGTTATGAAAACACAATTAACTATTATATCTCCTTTGATTATTAGACCTCCTAAAACACCTTTTGGACCTCCTAAGTCACCTCTCATTATAGGACATCCTAAACCTCATGGCCATATCCTAAACTTTGTAAAGCATCTTACTAGTAATCATGTATTGCAAAAACCAAGTTATCATACTATAGCTCACACATATAACACTAGAAATAATAAGCTACCAAAATAAACTCTGACACCTGTCCCATTGCCTCAACCATATCTTCTACCCGCACCTAATATCCAAAAGTGTAGTACTAAGGAATATGATCTAGTTGAGCAACTTCGTAACACTTCTATTGAGATCTCATTGTAGGATTTAATTCAAACATCACCTATTTTCCATGGCATGTTGCAAAGTGCTTTGAAAAAAAATGTGATCCCTCCTAATGTGCAACCAAATGATGTGGCAGGCTTGATTGAGAATATGAATTCCCCTAATTTGGACATTGTCTTTCATCAAAATGAATTACCCCCTTTGGAGACACAAAAATAAAATGATGCCTTAATGATAATGACTATTATTAACATGGTTGGGATTAGACATACCCTTATTGACAATGGTTCATGGATTAATTTTTGTAGTATAAATCTTCTAGATAAAATTGGAGCAGACAAAACCTTAATTCAACATGTTGATTTATCAATCAAGCGTTTTGATAAGATGGAAAGACAACCACTTGATTTGTGATAAACGTTACCTATTAAAGTCAGTAAGGTTGTGTTGCAAACTCCCATTCATGTCATGCCCCATGATCTTTCATATAATCTTCTCTTGGGTAGACCATGGGTCCATGAGATGAAAGGGGTGCCTTCAATGCTTCATCGTTCAATGAAATACATATACAACAATGAGGTTTACATGATAAAATTTGATTCAAAATCTGAAAATTGTTAACAAATTGAAACAGGAATGAATAATCCTCTTAGAACATTGACACAAACTAAAAAAGTGGAACCTTTACACGTTGAGGATAAAGATAAGTTTCTTTCAACTGTGATAAAGTTGTTGGATGATGATTGGGGATTGTTATATTTCACACCTACACTCATGGGGGAATACAAGATTACACAATCAAAATCAAAGAAAGAAAGAGAAATTGCAATAGTATCAACACAGCCTATCATTGAATAATCAAAAACATCCAATTCCACAATTTCTAGAAAAGAGGAAAACACAAATTACACATCCACTTATGATGAAGATGATCATGAAAATCCACCTTCTTCAAAAGAAATGGAAGCCATTTATGGAAGAGGTTATGAACTTTTAAAACAACTTGGCTATAATGGAAACCAAGTGAACCACCTTCACAAGTTCTAAATAAAAAAATCCCACTCAAGATGGCATTCCTTTCTTTGCCATTATTCTCATAATTCTTGATCTCATCATCACTTGCCGAAGGAGTAATAGGCATAGTGTATCCAATTTCAACTAAATTCCAAACACAAAAACCTAACGTGACAAGAAAGGATTCCATCATGGCTTTCCAAAAAGAATAGTTTGATCCATCAAACAAAGGGACCTTGACACCATTCCTGTGCACCATCCAAATCTACCTCAAACGTTTAAGCTTCTTCCAAGGAACCACAACTATGATACCAATTGTTAGAAACATAGGACAACTAAGAGGGGGGAGTGAATCAACTATACATTACAAAATTCAAACCCTCATTAATCTTCAAACCCTTATTATGCATCAACATGAATGTAAACAAGTGAAACATCAACACATCAACAACCATACACAATAGAACACCATATTTACATGGAAAACCCTAATCAGGGAAAAACCATGATGGGGATTAACACACACATATATGAATAACAACACCGAATACAATAGGCTTGTTGTTGGAAGGGCTCACTACCCAAAAGAGAAGAATGGCTCACTACCCAAAGGACTCACTGTCCAGAATAGAAGAGAATAGAAGAAGATTGTTACAAGGAGGTTCACTACCTCAAAGTGACGAGTCCATTTTTTAGCCCATTTCCTAATGTTTTTATCCATGTTTAATAGAAATTATCAGAAAATCCTTTCATCCATATTCCTATGCTATGCTATCTTTTTATGCTTATTATACAACCTTGGACCTAAATTAGAGTAATGGAAATATAGTTATCATATTGTAGCATTGCATGATTTATATGTGGATATGTATGGAATGTGATTAGAATTTTGTGTTTAATCATGGTAGTTAGCTTTGTGTATATGTTTTGTGGATTAACCTCTTGCAACCAAAGAAGACATTGTAGCCCACAACAACTAAAATTTGTAGCCCACAACCAAAGGAGGACTTGGACAGTGAAACAGGTGAAGTGCCAAAACAAGCTGAGTGTAATAACTACCGTGTGGAGACACCTAATGGATTTAGTCATGCATCGTTATGACAATTAATAAGGCATTGAAGAAGAAGAATTCTTTCACTGATAAGATTCTAGATAACTAATTATGTGTTTCACATTGAAAATCTATTTTGCATAGTTTTAATCCTATTTGAACTCTTATTTCTTTTTAATTTCAATTTGAATAATTCAAATCTTAATTATATACTTTGATATCTAGGGAGTTGTAGTTAATGATTTTAGTTAAGAGTTGTGTTTAAAATAAACTCCCCCATGCTTGCATATAGCTAGTGGTTGAGTCTTTAGGATAGTTAGTTGGTTAATCTCATATTGGTGGAATTTTTTATCAATTACTTATTAGTTTTTAGTTGTAATCTACAAATATGTTGATTGTTCATAAATGCTTTTCTTGAATACAATCTTTGAGCAATATTTTATGTGATCTTTTGGAATATGTCATGAAGGAAGTTCAAGTTGATATGGTTGTGTAGAATATAAAGAATTAGATTTGGATTTAGTTAAGTGAAGAAAACCACTTGTGAAGGCCACTCAAGGTAACTGTTCTTCACTACATTTATAGTTTTATTTTTGTTTGGCAGTTATTTCTATTTATCATTATTTCATAAATTGCATGTAAGTTAAAATAGATTCTCATATTTTGATTATAAGTAATGATTTCTCATGTGCATGAATTCATTAAATTGACTTGTACTAGTACTTCGAAGGATAGATTAGGTTTAGTTATTAGTTTTGCATTAGTTTCAGTAATTATCTAATAACAATAGTTCAACTATAGATTATGTTGTAAGCACATGTAGCCATTAGCGTCAGTTTACTACTTTCATTGTTATATGTTATGTGATTTTCCAACAAGTAGAATACCTTTAATAGGATAACTTAGGTAATCTCAAGTCCTTGAAGGCACATATAGTGTAGTACCATCACAACTTTACAAGCCATGGTTGACAATTTAATGAAGTATTTACAATGTTGAGTGGACTGTTTAGCTAGTCATTCCTCTAAATTATGTGGTTTCTACCAAGTTTACAAGAAAATATTTTAGACTCTACAAAAAGAAACAAGAAGATCCACCACAACAACTCTTCACCATCAACAACCTTCAACTCACTACCTTCAACAACTTTAGGTATACTGAAAATGTAGACACCTTCTACTCAATGCATCTAGTAGTCTTAGGAATTTAATCTCACACTCAAATCACTACAATTGATAACATTAACATCACACTTCACATATGCAACATCTTCAACAATTAGAATTGCTTATATATCATCCACGACCTCAACCAACCTTGTCTGGGTCAACCTTAATTAAATGTGTGTACCTCAAACATGCAACCAACAAATAGGTTGACACCAAACACTTCTATTGTGGAAAGAAGTGAAGGTAGACCACACCAAGGGCTAACCAAGACCCAAATATACATTGACATGCAACACCATGCTTCCACAATGCATGAAGCACATTTGTAAGTAACACTAACACACCAGGTTAGCCAAACCTGCATTAACACTACCAAACAATCAATTCACTTTTCACTAGGTTTGAAAACATACTAAAACCATGACACAACATCACATAACATCCATACAACATCTCATAATACTCCAACACCATCAAAATATTTAGCAACACTATTGCAACCACCTACAATTGAGAATACTATCATCTTGTGCAACCAACCATACTGCCACCAACTTACAACTAACTAACCAACCTTGTGAAACACCTAAACACTCAAAACTCTAGGGGAAGGTAGATATAGACAATATTAGCACATTCCCAAATCTGCAAGAAAAGAAATTTCAACATGGAGAAATGCGAACCAATTCCATTTCTCCCAAACAACCTTCTTCACAAGCAACACATTGTCACACACATCTTCCATTGTTGCATGATCTAGAATTTGAAACTTTCGATATAACACCTATGAACACCTTTGATCATCTCATCCAAACTACACAATCACATCTTCAACCATGAATAAATGTAGAGAAAAATGTAGAACACAACTCTATCCCCTTGTACACTCTCTTATTCAAAATTTCTCAAAAGCACTTGGAAACCAAGTGAACTGACTGCATCATCCACATCACAAACACCTTTTCATCAACACCACACCAGAGATTACAACAATCTCACCATCTATAACACCAAAAATATCCCCATCTACAACACTTTCTCAACACCACACTAGAGGTTGACATCAATGACAACACTACAGACAATATAGTGCAACAATCTCCCTATTGACATCAATGAAAATACTACAACAATCTCCAAAACTCTATTCATTTTTCAAGTCTCCTAATCATTCCAAACCACTATTCCAACGTCATCTCTTAAGAGCCCTAAGAACAAAAAATGCCAAAACTATGATGAAGTAGTTCTCGAAGTTCATGGCACCTATGAATGTTTTGTCTAAACCTATAGGAGTATATGGGGTCCCTCCACATATACCTCTCTTAGTTTTTTTCAACTCAAAATCAGTTGACCATGACCTTAACAAATGCATTCTTGCAAAAAACATCAATTGACAACAGTGCAAATGTGGCAAGAAGTGTATTTTTCATTCCATACATCGTGGTACCAAACAAAAGGTTTCCAACACACCCAAGTGGGAATGTGAATGATATATCAAACCTTTATTTATTTTTTGAGTCTCCCAATCATTTTAGGCTACACTATCCCAACACCAACTCTTAAGAGCCCAAAGAGAAAAAAAATAAAAATATGACAAAGTAAATATAAGATTTTGTGGCACCTATGAATGTTTGTTCTAAACCCGTAAGTGGGTATGGGGTTCCTCCACATAATTAATCTCTCTCAGTTCTGGTCAACTCCACACCATTTGATCATGCCAAAAATGAATGCATTCTTGCAAAAAATTCCATTTGGGAGCATTGAAAAGATGGAAACATGCATATCTTGTGTTCCATGCATGGTGGTGCCAAAATAACTATGAAAAAATATTTGTATGGGTGGTTGGATGCTACCAAAGGTGTTATTTTTTCCCTAGGTCACCCAATCCTTGCAAGCTATGCTATTCCAATGCAATCTCTTAAGAGCCCTAAGACCAAAAAATTGCCAAACTATGATAGAGTAGTTTTAAGAGCTTGTTACACCTATGAATTCCTTCTAGACCTACACGTGGATATGGTGTCCCTCCACATTAATCTCTTTCATTTCTGGTCAGATCCACATTGCTTGACCAAGCCAATAATGAATGCATTCTTGTACAAAGTGTCATTTGAAAGTAGTACAAATGTGGAAACAAAAATATATTATGTTTCATGCATTGTAAGGCCAAAATTATTGTCCCAAAATGTCTAATTGGGTTTTTGAATGTTATTCAATGTGTATGTTCATTCCCTAGGTCACGTGATCCTTACAAGCTACACTATTTCAACATAGTCTCTTAAGAGCCCTAAGACCAAAAAAAATCCAAAATATGATGGAATATTTTAAAAAATCATGGAATCTAGGAATATTTTTTATAGACCTAAAGGTGGAAATGAGATCCCTCCATATTAATCTCTCTCAACTTTGGTCAACTCAACATTATTTGACCATGCCAACAATGAATATATCCTTACAAAAAGTGTCATTTGAGAGCAATGCAAACATGGAAGCAAGAATATATTGTGTTCCATGAATGGTGGGTCCAAGAATAATGTTCCAAAACATCTAAGTGGGTGATTGAATGTTTCTAAAGGTGTATGTTAATTCCCCAATTTACTAGATCCTTGCAAGCTATGTTATTCTAGCATAATCTCTTAAGAGCCCTAAGACCAAAATATTGACAAACTATTGTTACACCCCATGTGTTATTACCTATTTACTATTACCTTATTTGGTAAATTGCTTTAATATATGTGAATGTGTTATATATATGAATCCTGATGGAAATATGATGAATGAATGTTTGATTCAATTCCATGTTTTATAATGATTCTATATATGAAATATATGTGATGCATGTGAATGTATTTTTATTGGTTAACTACTATTATGATGTACTAAGGTGGATGTAGGAATAGGTTCAAACCTTTGAAAGAGAGGGGAAGTATCACTCAGGAGAAGAACTTGGTCTAGTAACCTTTAATTCAACCTTACTGAGCATTCAAACACTCATGCTCTAGTTGGTCTTAGTTGAGTCAAGTTTGTTCAGGTAAATGGTAAGTGATCTATAGTTTTGGTTATGAATGTTTATATTGGTTTGTGATCTTGTTTTATGAATGATTAGATTGAGGAATGGGATTGAGTCTTGATGTTGAGTGGAAGTCATTCCTTGTGTGTTTATTGTTATGTTGATGATATATATGCATAATATGTATATATGTATGTGTCTACAATAAACACATACTGTATGTGAGTGAATACATACATGAGTACATGTAGGTATACATACCTACGCATGCTCATGGATGGATTACTCATATGCATGGGAATACTAATTGGAGTAAGGTGACATACACACACACACACAAACACACACTTTGTGTATATATGTTGATCGATGAATATGAGAGTATGAGTGCTTTTATAAAGGTATTGAAATAATATTATGTATATATAATATATATATATATTAATATATATGTATAAAATAATATAGCTATATATATATTAATTATATTTATATATAATTGTGTGTGTATATATATGTAATGTTATTTGATATATATATGTTTGATAATAAAAAAATTATTTATTTGATAACCATGTGGAATTATTATATATTAATATATATGTATATATACTATGAAGGATATACATAATATTAAATATATAATATATAAGTGATAGTCATTTGAGATCTTTATAAAGCACAATACATAGTGTTGTGGCTGATAATAGTAAAGCACTTTAAATAAAACATAGGTGCATATATAAGTGTTTCCTTGGTAATGTGTTGTATAGTATAACTTGCACATAAAGCAAAAAAAAGGCCAAGTCAACAAAGACTATGAGGCACGCATGAAATAAGTGTTGCGTATACGTTGCAAAAGGAAGTAAATGCAGTTTTTAGCAATGAAGAAATAGTTTAACCCATGCTATCTTCAAGGGTGCCAATATATGAAATGTGGAGCCAATTTTGTAGTATGTGGAATGCATAAGAAGTATTTTTACTACGCATATTTCTAGAAAAGCAATATATTAGCCATGAGACTTAGTCAATGCAAACTTGGCAACAATATAAGAAGGAATTCGATATGTAAACCAAATAGAAAACTTGCTAATAAGCTTGTTGTTCATTTGACTTAGTAAAAGAGTCTTGTTTTCCCTTGAAACAAGTCGAGTCAACCATTTGAATGGTGGGGACTATTATGTGTTGCAAACCTATAAGTTAGTTTGATGATTCATTGCATGGGGATGGAAAGGTGACAAAAGTATTAGCTTGTTTGTAGCCTTTGGTTGCTCACATTTTAGTATATATAGAGGTGCCCATTCTACCATTTTCTACACTTTTCAATTTGATTACCTTGTTGTTATTTTGCTATATTTTCTATGTAAAGTGAGTTGAGAGTTTGAGATTTAGGAGTTATTTTGTTGATTTGCATTAGTATTGTTGAGAGATTTGGTGAGAAGCTAGTAGTGGGATTTGGGTTGTTCTTGGAGGAAGTTGCAAGTGAGCTTGAGCCATTAAGCTAGGAGGGAAGAATGATCGATTGGAGCTTTAAATAGGCATGTTGATTTCTACTCCTTTGTTAATAATTTGGAAATATTGTTTGTATATGTTGTCATATTTTGAAAGATTGTCTTTATGTGTGTTATGATGCTTGGATATTCTTGCATGTCTCTTGGTACATTCTTGTATTTGTGAAACCTTTCTTTTTGGTTTATACTTACATAAATATTTATACGAATGTATACTATTTATACTATGCATAGCCTGTCAATACTATATGTAGTATGATAATACTCTAGGTGCATAGTATAAGATATATTTTTTTGAGATACTTAGTAGAAATGCCATTTTAATGTGAGTTAATGGGAAGGTTATTCCTAGGGTTAGGATAATCCATGGAAAAGGAGATAACCTTAGAATAAAATACTAATGGTCAATACAAATCAAGCAATTATTGTGGTAAAATAGATGACCCTCACTTGAAGTACTGGGTGATGAATCTTTGGCCATAGTAGTGTAAGTAGCCATCGTTTACACTATTAGTTCACTGTGATCTAATTTACATTCTAGGTTGTGAATATCATACATGTAGAAGTAGACTTCATGATAGCTCTAGATATGTAGGACATATCACTATGCTCAGGAAATGCTATATGAAGGATGAGGTTACCAAACCAATCTCTTTGTCAAAGGGAGAACCATATTACCAGGTTTGGTAGATGTGAAAGGGATCGTAGTAAGCCCATGGTTGGTGGAAAAGTGCTTCAGTGATGCTTCTTCTCATGTAGTTGGCACCCAAGATTTGGGAGAAGGACATTCTGGACCATTTGTATTTCTAGTTCATGTAAGCTTGTTGAAGCTATGTATGTAGTCATGTGTCCATCTATATGGAAATTGTAAATGTGAGGTTATGTTGAATATATTTATGTAAAGTGAAATTATCATACTTATATTATTGAAATGATTCTTTGATTATGCAATGGAAAAGTTTGGAATGGTTATGTTTTAAATGGTGCATTTATTATTTAAAAGACAATATTTTTTTATTACTCATTATGTTAGATGCATAAACTATTCACTTGTGGGTCAAACATAGTAATATTTCTAGGTAGAACAATGGGAATGTTACACATGGTATTAGAGCTACTAGGTTTAGCTCTAGAACCTATGTGCTCACTATGTTTCCAATCCAAAATTATATGAGTCTAATGTTTGGAAATTCTTGTGCCAGGATGGTGTGTCTCAAGATGAATGTAAGCAAGTCAATAATTAGAAATGAATGGTACTAATGGGACAAGAAGGAAAGAGAAGACCTTACCATTGAGGGAACTAATTATGCCAATGCCATTTGGATGAGTGATACTAAGAATTTCAATCATGCCCTTTCATGAATCAATCAAGAGAGGAGAAGGATGAGAGAGGTTGCCAACTTTAACTTCTTACCTTTTGTCTCCCCGGCCAAGTGAGACTCTTTACCACTTTCCAAGGATATTCCCTTAGAATGTAGTGTTAGTCCAGTCATGATATTTAGGGATCCTCGTGTTCTTCCTATAGTGAAAGTTATTGTAATAGCCACAAGTGGAAAATTAGAGGGTTATGTACCTTGAACTACATGCATTTGGATAGATCAAAGGGTTGTTTCCCTTTTGATGATGTATATGAGAAAAAATCTAAGGGTTATACTCCACAAAGTTATGTATCAAGAAGTGAATCTAAGGGATACTCTCCCTTAGAATATTTGAATAGCCATTCTGTGTGAACTCAAGGAAGTTGAAATCCTTTTTTATTATAATAAAAAAGCATGTTTTGGAAAAATTTGTGAATGAGTTCTTTTACAAAATTTCTTATATGAATGATAGATGTTTTGGAATATTGTTAACATTGAGAAAACCTTCATAGATATAATTAAAATGAAACCTCTAGATATAACTATTCTTGGGAAAAATGGTTAGGACAAGAACTAACTTTGGGGGAATTAAAAAAGTAGGTCAAGGTGTTGAGAATGTCGAAGCTAAGTTGGATCACATTCTACCTATCATGGATGAAACTAGAGAAAGAATATGAAACCTAGAACATTAAGTTAGGGGAAAGGAAAGAGAGGAACAAGAAGTCCCAAATAAAGAAGACGAAGTTCCCAACAACAAGGAAGAAGGGGAGAATCATGATCACACTCAATATAGTGATCATGAGAATGATAAGTCACAATCTCAAACTAAAGGAACCAAAAGGAAGCAGTTGGCAAGTGAGTTATCACGTGACATGAGAAAGATCACACCACCAAAATTTGAAGGTAGTACTATTGGAGATGCGGTGAAAGCATGACTTACAAATATGAAGAAGTATTTCAAAATTAGAAATTACTCTGAGGTCACTAAAGTCATTTGGGGAGCATTTTAGGTGGTTGGTGAAGCATCCAACTAGTGGATGAATAAGAAAATGGAGCTTGGGCTTAGTTACTTAAGTCTCACTTGGAGTGAATTTGTAGATATTTTCTGAAAGTGATGGTTTCCCCAACTCTTCTATGACCAAAAGCTCATTGACTTCTAGAACCTGAGGCAAGGAGACTCCTTAGTGAATAAGTATTGGGGAAGTTCACTCAACTCCTAAATTACATACCTATGTACCAAAAGGATGAGTGATTTTGTATAAGGAAGTTTATCATGGGTATTAATGTACAAATATGTGGTGAGGTAGATGTGCATAGTCCATATACCATAGACTTGGTGTATGAGAATGCAATTAAGTAGGAACTAAGGCTTAAGTCTATCTCAAAATACTAAGAGAGAAATAAAAAGAAGTTTGGTTGGGCATAGACCAATCAAGCTCCAAGGAAGCCTAGTGAAGGGAAAAGTTTTCAAAAGAAAGGGGACAAGGGACCCAAAAATAATTGGAATAAACCAAGGAGAGATCAAAGGGGAAACAATACAAATTTTAACAAATTCAAAAGCAATGCTGGTGGAAATGAAAGTGATTCTAGAAGACCTGTGAGGAGGGGACCAACCAAGGGATGTTATACATGTGGTGGGGATTGCTATGTGAGTAATTTTCCAAGAAAGCCATCTAGGACACAACCACATGGTAACTCTCTTCCACCTCAAAGAGTTGCATTCTAGTAAAGGATTCATGCTATAGTGGATAATCAACAAGTGGAGTACTAGATTACTCTAGTCGAGGTTTTAGGTATTTTTTTTAGAATTCCCATTTCAATTTTAATAGATATTGATGCCATAGAAAATTTTATTTCTCCTAGAATAGCTAGTCAAATGTCTAGAAAAGTTGGCTACATGGAAAAGTATTGGGTTGTAGAATATGCAAACTAGACAAGAGTTGAAGTAATTCAATGCCTATTTGAAGCAAGGATTGAACTTCCAAGTTTCTCAGTGGAAGTGAATTTGTACATAACTCCCTTAGGTTCTTATTATGTCATCTTAGGGATGAATTAGTTATAGAAACATAGGGCCAAAGTAGATTTTCATGCAAAAAATGTTGAATTCTTAGACGATGTACGCAATTGGGTGTCATTGCAAGGAACACCTAGAGAGTTGAGTTATGAAATATCATATTCATTGTACAGATGCACATGGAAAAGAAGAAAGGTTGTCAACTATTTGTAGTAAAAATGGAGAAAATTGAGGAATGCAAGGAGTATGTTTCTCAAGATGATGTAGTATATTATGGACCTCAAGACTCCCAAGATGTCGAAGAAGGTGAGGTGTTGGAATATGGAAAAACGGATATGGAGAAATATCCTATTTTATAGAAATTTATGGATGTATTTCCAAAAGAATTACCTGGATTTTCTCCTAAGAGGATATTTGATTTCTCCATCGACATAGTTCTAGGGTTGGAAACTATATATCAAAAGTACCTTATAGGATGACCACAATTGAATTAATGGAGTTAAAAGAACAAATAGAAGAGTTATTGTCTAAAGGATTGATAAGGCCTAGTGTTTCACCCTAGGGAGTGCTAGTGATCTTTGTAAAGAAGAAAGATGGTACACTACACTTATGTATTGATTATCGATTACTTGACAAAGAAAAAATAAAGAATAAGTATTTTTTGCCACGTACTAATGATCTATTTGATCAAATGTGTGACAGTGTTTTCAAAGATTGATCTACATTTAGGATATCACCAACTAAGAATCAAGGATGAAGACATTCTCAAAACATATTTCAGGACTAGATACAGTCATTATGAGTTCACAGTCCTACCTTTTTGGCTAACGAATGTACCAACAACATTCATGAACCTAATGAACAATGTATTTAGGGATTGTTTGGATAGGCTTGTGTTGGTATTCTTGGATGACATCTTAATCTACTCCAAGAATGAGGAGGAACATCTCAAGCATCTAGAGATTGTTCTTCAACAATTAAGAGAGCATAAGTTATATGAAAAAAATCTCAAAGTGTACCTTCTTCTAGGAGGAAGTACAATATTTGGGTCACAAAATTTTGGCTGATGGGATTTCAGTTGATCCAACTAAGATAAAAGTTATGTTAGGGGGACGGTGCCAAAAAATATGTTGGAAGTTAAAAGTTTTATGGGTTTGGTTGGGTATTATTGTAAGTTTGTTATAAAATTTTCAAGAATATCTTTTCCCATCACATCATTGCAAAGGAAGGGGAATAAGTTTGAGTGGTCTAAGAAATGTCAATCAACATTTGACCAACTTAAGGAAAGGTTGACCATAGCACCATTAATAAAGGTACTAGATCCATAAGATAAATTTGTAGTTATTATGGATGCTTTAGGAGAAGGTTTAAGAGGAGTATTGATGCAATAAGGGCAAGTCATAGCTTATGAGCCAATAAAGATAAATCCCTATGAACAAAATTATGCTTTACATGATTTGGAGTTAGCAACAATTGTCCATGCATTAAAAATGTGGAGACATTATCTGTTGGGAAAAAAATTTGAACTAAATACTTATCATCATGGTCTAAAGTTATTTTTTACTCAACCTAATATAAATGCATGTCAAAGGATATGGTTGGAGTTCATATCTAATTATGATTTTAACATCAGTTATATCAAGGGGAAGGAGAATTGGGTTGTTGATGCCATAAGTTGTAGGAGGCATATCTCTTCAATGATACCAATCCAAACTGATTTCAAGGATCAAATCTTACAAAAATATAAGGGTGATGAGTTCTATGAACAATTCAAGCAAGCACTCTTAGACAATCCAAAATATCGAAGGTACAAAGGATATCACTTTGAACCTAATGGTTTATTGAGATTTAAGGGAAGTATTTATGTACCTAAAATTAGGGAATTAAGGACCATGGTATGGAAATAAGTTCACAATGCACCATATTTAGGACATCCTGGTGTAACCAAGATGTTGGCCAATATAAAGCCATTATATTTCTTGAAGGGTATGAAAGGGGATACAATGAGATTTATAGCAAGTTTCTTAGAGTTCCAAAGAGTGAAGGTAGTGCATCATCATTCTACAAGTCTTTTGTATCCACATTAAGTTCCAAAAAGTAAGTGGCAAGTTATTAGCATGGATTTTGTGCAAGGTCTCCCAATGTCAAGGAATAAGCACAATGCCATTCTAGTAGTGGTTGAAAAGCTTACAAAGGTAGCTCACTTCATAACATGGAATCTAACTAATGGAGCTCCTGTAATAGCACAAAATTTTATTCAATAGATATTTAGATTGCATGAAATTCTTGAAAAGATCAATTCTGATAGGGATGCTCGAGTGACATCTATATTTTGGAAAACCTTGTTTACTTCACTTGGGACTCAATTGAACATAAATTTTGCTTATCATCTAGAAATAGATGGAAAAATTGAAAGGGTGAACCAAGTATTAGAGGACCTACTAAGGATGTATTGTATGGATCAACAATACAAATAGGAGGATTAGGTCTACCTCTGGTAGAGTTTGCATAGTATAACTCCTATCATTTTGCGATCAAGATGGCTTCGTTTGAAGCATTATATGGTAGGAAGTGTCGAACGCCTATAAGTTGGGATAAGCTAGAGGATAGGATAAGCCTTGGGCCAAAGATGTTATCAAAAAAGGAGGAACAAGTTGGAATTATAAAGAAAAGGTTAGCAGAAGCTAACGATAGGCAAAAAACTTATGTTGATTCTAAACGAGTACCTATGAATTTCACAGTAGGGGATAAGGTTTTGTTGAGAGTTAAATATCACAAGAGTTCTATCAAATCCAAACTAGATCTGTGCTATGTAGGTCCTTTTGAGGTTCTTGAGGAAATTAACCTTGTCACGTGTAGAATTTCCTTGTCGCCAACTCTTGCTAGGATGCATAACATCTTTCATGTCTCATATCTTAAGAAGTATATACCAAAAAATAACCATGTTATTGATTGGAATGATTTATAGGTACATGACCCAAGGGTGGTAACAATCAAGCCTCTCGAGGTTTTTGGAACATGTAATCTCCACTTACATAACAGAGAGGTTTTGCAATGCAAGGTCCAATAGGATTAGTATGCAAAAGATTTTGCCACATGGGAAGACAATGTTGAAATGAAGAAAAAGTTTCTACAAGTCTTGCTATATTTTGAAAACTCTTGAAAATAATGATGTTATATTATGTGATGTTGTGCTTTATGTTATGATCCTATTTAATACTAAAAAATCTTCAGGGATGATAATTCACAAGGGGAGGAATATTTTACACCCCATGTGTTATTACCTGTTTACTATTACCTTGTTTGATAAATTGCTTTAATATATGTGAATGTGTTTTAAATATGAATCTTGATGGAAATATGATGAATGAATGTTTGATTCAATTTAATGTTTTATAATGAGTTTGTATATGAAATATATGTGATGCATATGAATGTATTGTTATCGGCTAACTACTATTATGATGTACTAAGTTGGATGTGGGAATAGGTTCAAACCTCCAAAAGAGAGGGGAAGTATCACCCAGGAGAATAAATTGGTCTAGTAACCTTTAAATCAACCTTACTGATCATTCACACACTCATGCCCTAGTTGGTCTTAGTTAAGTGAAGTCAGTTCAGGTAAATGGTAAGTGATATTTAGTTTTGGTTGTGAATGTTTATATTGGTTGCAATATTGTTTTATGAATGATTGGATTGAGTAATGTGATTAAGTCTTGATGTCGAGTGGAAGTCCTTCCTTGTGTGTTTATTATTGTGTCAATGAGATATATTCCTAATATATATATATATATATATGTATGTATGTATATATGTATGTTTCTATGATAAACTCATACATGTGAGTAAATACATACATGAGTATACAGAGGTAGACTTATCTACACATTCTCATGGATGGATTACCCATATGCTTGGAAATACTAATTGGACTAAGGTGACATATATGTATATATACACTTCGTGTATATATCTCAATAGATGGATATGAGAGTGAGTGTTTTTATAAAGGTATTAAAATAATATTATGTATATATAATATATATATTAATATATATTTATATATAATTTTGTATATATATAGGTAATGTCATTCAATATGTATAGATGTTTGATAATCAATAATTAATGTATTTGATAACCATGTGGAATGAGTATATATTAATATATATGTATATATATTACAAAGGATATACATATATACATATAAATATATAATATATAAGTGAATCATTTGAGATATTTATAAAGCAAAATACGTAACACTATGGCTGATAATAGTAAAGTGCTTTAAATGAAACATAGGCACATATATAAGTGTTACCTTGGTAATGCATTGTACAATGTAACCTGTGCATAAAGAAAACAAAAGACCAAGTCAACAAAGACTATGAGGCACGTATGAAATAAGTGTTGCTATGTATACATTGCAAAAGGAAGTAAATGTTGTTTTTAGCAATGAAGAAATAGTCTAACTTGTGCTATCTTCAAGGGTGCCAATTTATGAAATGTGGTTCCAATGTTGTAGTATGCAAAATGGATAACAAGTCTTTTTACTATACATGTCTAGAAAAGCAATATCTTAGCCATGAGACTCAGTCAATGTAAAATTGGCAACAATATAAGAAGGAATTTGATATATGTAAACCAAATAGGAAACTTTCTAATAAGCTTGTTGTTCATTTGAATTAGTAAAAGAGTCTTGATATCCCTTGAAACAAGTCGACTCAACCATTTGATTGGTGAGGATTGTTATGTGTTGTGTTGGTTATTTTTTTAAGAACCAAACTGATCTTTAGAAATACCTATGGATTTTTCCATCTCCAATTATCAGTAACTCCAAAGGGATTGGCCAATGAACAAATAGAGGTTGCTAAACTTCTATTCCTACTCTTTGGGCTCTGTAAAAATTGTGAGGGTGATCCCACAATGTATACCTAAATACTTTTCACAATTACAATCAAATACATTGTTAATAACAAATATCTCTCATGATACCACTCAATAATATACATCACGTAAGTTGGTAACTTACATATCAATGTTATATATATCAAGTATGAGAGACAAGACTTTGGACACAAAAGAAACAACAACATTATTCCATTAATTTAAAAAAGACCGAGTAGTTAGTGAATAAACACTGTAAATGTAACACAAATACTCTACATGAACCAGTGTTTTTATCCTAAGCACGAAGTCAATACCAATCTATATAACCTGATAACAATTTAGAAAGTAGCACCTATACCCCAAGAAATCCTACATTACAACATACCTCTGTGACGTTCATGATTATTACTTACAAATATCCTAGCACATAGTTCTTATAAGTTATCAATCTCATACAAACACTTACATCAATTCATTGAATCTATAGACATGGAAAATACACCGACATACTTGATCCCGATTATTAACACCATTTCATCCTAAATCATCCCTCAGTCTAACCATTTAATTAAATACCCTTATTTGATTAAATTCATTAATTTTATCTCTTAATTAAATAAATCATTTTATTTAATTAAGTCATTCTCTTTTGTTAATAAAATCAATCTACCCGATCTAATTAAACCTATGTCCATATTTAATTAAATAAATCAATTTTATTTAATTAATCTCTAAGTTCTAACTATTAAATTAAACCTTTCTTAATTTAAGCTAACCAATCATCCCCTTTAGTTAAATAAAACAAAATATTTATTCAACTAAGTCTAAAATCACATTCTTCTCATCTTTGATTTAAATCAACCTATAAATCTAAGTCAAATTTGTCACATAATATAATCTCTCATTAAATTAATTAACCTTTGATTAATTTAATCCTAATGCATGTCCCATCCTCTAGCTTTTGCCACTTGCACATGAAAATAGATTTAATTCGTTAGTTAAATCTCTATTTTCTCTCAACATAGCATAATAGAGGAATATTCTTCCAAATTTGAAAATCCTTCAAGTGGACTTTCTCCTTCCAACAAGACATTTATTTCATCTTTGCATTGAGCCAAGTGGCATTTAAGACATTCATTTTTCCCTCTTACATGTCATTTCATAATTTTTAAATTCCACCTAAATGCATTTATGGGCACATTCATCATCCATCCATCTCTTGACAAGTGGCACCTTGCCATTGGTTGAAAGTTAGTCCCACATTGCTTCTTTTTGGGCATTTCTCTAACTTTTCATTCTATAAATAAGAGGCTTCTTTCCTCATTTCATCATCCAAAATTTGAGCAAAGTTATTATACTCAAATCCATACTCAAGCTTTAACATTTTCATCCATTTTATCAAAGCATGGCTAGGTTATTGCAGGTTTTCTCCATGGAACTCATTTAAAGCAATCACCAAGTGGATCCCGCCTTCAACAAATCATCAAAGCTTGCATAGGAGTTGGGAAAGGGCCAATTTCCACATCAAATTGGCACCAACTCCCCCATAAGATCAAGAGTTTGAATATTCTCAATGGGATTTAATCTATTTCATTGTTTTTACATTTTATTCTTGCTTTCATTTCTATTTTGAATATGGTTAAATGGATTTTATGGGGAAACTTGGTCTTAACTTGTATTTGAATTATCTAATGTGTTTTTTTGTTGTCTATTGCAGGTATTAGGATCTTGGTTCACACATTTGGTGCTAGGAGGGCAGACCAGAAGTTTAAATCAAATTTTTTCATCAAAATTTCATGCTTTTTCTATTTTTGTGTGTCAATAGGAAACTCCACTGCTAGCATACCAACATCGCAATATAGAACCACTAGTATCCTAGCATCACCATATATCCCCACTGCAAACTCCAAACAATAACGCTCAAGTGTTCCCGCCCAGAATTCAAAATCTCAAACTGCACTGCTGGGTCTATTCTCACACATTGGAAATTTCAAATTTCAAACTCCACCGCTAATCAAAAGAGTGACACCTTCATAGTCTTTGTCCTTGTTGTAGAGCGACGTTGACTGGTAAGCGGTGCTATATAGCACCACTAGAGGGCTTTAAATTGCATCGCTTGTGTAGAATCCATCGCTGAAGGGAAGTAAAAAGTCAAATTCATTTTTTTTAGGACATGTACCATTTTCAATTATGATCATTTAGGTTATTACTAGCTTTTTTGACTTTTTTTTTGCAAATCTAACTAATTTTCTTGTAGGTTGGCTTGATCAAAGGTGAAGGAGAAAAGAGGCATAATGACATCATTCTTTCATGATACCAAGTGTTTTTGAACACTTTAGTGTTTGTTTAACACTCTTAGAGAACTCGCAATTTCTCTTAATATTTTTTTTTATCTTTCATGCTTAAGACCTACTATTTTTCTTTTGGGCTCTAAAAAGAACATTAAAATTTTTGCTACAAAAGGGCTTAAAAATAAACTTTAGGACACAAACTCACTAGATTTGGTTTAAGGATTAACAATTGAACAAGGCTAATTTTCACATTTCCTTTGGTGCTTAAAAAGAAGTCATTATTGCTTTGTGGGTTTAAAAAGAACATGTGCTACTTTGTTTTGTAATTTCTTACTCAAAAGTAATACCATTAAAAATATCTATGCGCTTCTCTCACGCCTCATGGCAATCTTGAGAATCAAAAGGCTTTTCGGTGGTCTTAAGTTGAGTAAAGTAATTACCTCCACACTTCATTTTGGGATTAAAATTGAACACATCTTGTGAGTGTGAGTGGAACATATTGCATGTGTTCTCTCTTTGTTTCTCAACAAATATTGATCAAACTACAAATATGTTTGCTCACTTTTGTTTATCTTAGAGGGCTTTCCTTGGGGAAAAATTACTCACCCAAGGGAACGACCCAACTGGTAACACACTAAAGCCAAGTGTATTACCAGCTGAATATAAAAGTGGGTACTAGAACAAAGGCTAGTATCATGCGGTTGGTCTTGACGAGAAGGGAAACAATGGTCTCTCGCCGCATGGGTCAATCTCCATAAACAAAAAGTATGAATTAAAACCCTTGTGTAGAAAGGACAAAATCCCTATCTATTTTTTGGTCCAAGAATGGTCATTCTAAAGCCGCCCCACACTTTTATGGCTTTTAGTAGAGATGGAAGGTATACCATGGGAAATTCATGGGTATTGATGCTTGGTTTCCCCAAAAGAAGTGTTAAGCCGTGGAGGGGAGCCAGTGGGGTCAAGCATCTAACCATCCGCTGAAAGTAAGCGTAGCTGGACTTGTCCAAGTGGGGACTCAACAAATATTGTCTCAAATATCCATAGGGTTGTACTTGTTCTTGAAATCAAAACACATTGCTTAATCAAAAACATTGGAAAATAAACATTTAACATGAGCATCAAATCTCAAAACCTTTAGGAGAAGTAAATATCCTTGAACGAATTCACTTGCCCTTGCTTGCCCTTGGGGTTCATATCCTTAGAGGTTTCTAGGAACTTGAATTTTTTCTCAATGTTCTCCTACTAAACTAAACATTAGGTAACTCTTGCTTTGGTTTCCTCGATTTCCACATAATACACTTTGTGGGATGAGAAGAAATTAAAACATTAGACATCTAGTTTCAAAACTTAATTAAGAAGTGTTTGTAGTAAAACAAATTCATTAAGCAAAGACTAAAAATAATTGAATCCCACACATGTGTCCCAAATGATTTCACACAAGATCAAGATCAAGAAACCAAAGGTAAAAGCTCTTAGTCCAAAAGATCACCAAAAACATCTCTCAACGCTATACGAATTCAGACAAAGACTTCTTTTTAAATTTTATAGAAGAGCTTCAATAAATAATCCAAACTTGTATGAGTTCTTTTTTCAACAAAATCCAAATCTTTTTTGGGAATTTGCACACCTTTTCTAGAGAAAAGCATGTTCTTCAAAACTGAGGTCTAGTAAGCATCTTTTTTAGGTAAACATAGGATCAAAATCAAACCTTCATCCATATTTTAACATCAAAATCATCTTATCATCAATTCTTCGAAAATATTGGAAAAATCATTCATGTTAAACTTTGGGGAAACCATTTGAAACAAATCCAAATCATCTTGTTTGATTAGATGTGTGTAGATGCATCCTTCTCCACATATTTAGTCAAATTATCAAACCTTGTGGACAAATTTATCCCTTGATAACATCCAACATCTTGGGGTTTAGGAGTTCATAATCCAAAATCAAAACCCAACCAAAATCATCTTGTTTGGTTAGGTGTGTTTACATGAATCCTTCTTCCCACACTTAGTCAAATTAGCATCTTGAGGACAAATTCACTCTAGGACAACATCTAACCTCTTAGAGTTTATGATTTCACAATCCAATCAAAATCAAACATCAAATCCAAGTCCTAAAGTTTAACATATCCTTCAAGATTTCTCAAGAGTCCTAATCATCCACATCTTCCATCTTTCATTTCACCATCATACTTTCGATTCTTAAAACATCCTAAATTTTCTATTTTGTACCTAAAGTTAGATCAATCCAAGGAATTAGAGATTCATCTCCCACATTCTTGAAGATTGATCTCTATTTTATGGTGCAAACTAGATCTCAACATAAGAGGAACATGGAAGCCAACAAAGGAACATCCACTTCAAGTCACCTAAGCCAAACAAATTCCAAGATAAATCTAGTTGGATCAAGTAATCCTCTAACTAGCTTTCCTTCATCATCAAAAAATCCTCAAGAGGAAAGTCAAGTAGAGGATATCACTAATAGTTCCTTTGGAATGACAAAAGATGAAATCACTGAGATGGTCCAAAACCTAGAGAATCACAAAATCATTAACTTCATGATGAGATTCAATCCCTCACTCTACATGCTTGAATTAGCAAAACAAGGGGCTAAACTCCCTTCTAACTTTGATGTTAGTACCATCATGGAAACAATTTTTGGGGTCATGCCCCGGATTTCATCCATGCTCCCAATCTCATCTACACCTCTATTCCAAAGCATCATTCAAACCATCCCCCAAATCACATCATCCATTGCTCCAAATCAACCCATTGTCAACAAAGGGAGTACATTTCTCAATGCATTACAAAAAAACCCCCTTGTAAATAATAAAGAGTTGGACGTGAACACCATCTTGGGGAAATCCATCCCACAAAATCCATCACATGTCCCCCTAAAATTTCATGATCCTAATGATCCATCATCATCATTTTGTACAACACCTCTGCCTATAACCTCACAAGGATAAGGAGACATATTTGGACCAAGGGGCATCTTTGATACTAAATCTACATCATTCCCCCAAGAGAGTATGCCACTCACATTCCCACCACTTCCTCCCTTTCCTCCAATATCAACACCACCTCTTGGTTTAGAGCTTCCCCCTTTATCAAATATCAATCAACAAAATCAAATCAACCTGCTGATCACTAATCAAAATATCTTGTAATTGACATAGCAACAACAGATGACAACCATCCCAACAATGCAAGTCACCACCATCACATCATCAACCATCCCATACGTAGCTAAAAACATGATCTCCCAAGGACCAATCATATCAATCACACCATCCACCATCACAATCCCAATCATCAATATGACGATACTGCTCACCACAGCAACACGCACTATACCAAATATGTCACCACCACCACCACCACCTCCAACACCAAACACAAATGTATCAAACCAATATAGCATTGCATTGCAAGCTTCTTAACAAGTTTCCTATCAAAAGGAACTTCAAAAACTCAAAAACTAACAAGTGGTCCAAGCTGCTTAAGTAGTGCAAGTTGCTCAAGCAATGCAAGCCGCTCAAGCCGCACATGTCGCTCAAGCAACACAAGTCGCTCAAGTAGTGCAAGGCACTCTAGCCGCACAAAAAGAAAAAAAGGATTCTCAAGCCCAAGACCTATTACAACAACAACAAGTTTCTCAAGCAAAAGCACAAGCTCAAGCACAGGCCCAAGCAAAAGCTCGAGCCCAATACCAAGCTCAACAGGCGCAGGCACAAGCATAAGCACAAGCACAATACCTTGCACAACAACAAGTAGCTCAACAACAAGCATACTAACAAGTGCTAAAACAATACCAAGAACAATAAGAGGCAACCCAACTAGCAACCCAACAATAAGCATTATTGGCGCAACAACAATGACAATCTCAACAAGTTAGCACAACAACAACATGATAAACAACAAGAATTGTTGATACAACAAGTGCAAGCATATTTGGCACATCATAATCTGCAAATACCATCCATCAATAGAAATCCACCCATCCCTCCACCGGGTGAACCATCACAAAACACCTTCATCCCATCCCCTGATCTGCAAAATGACATAGCAACACAGATCAAGTTACTCTCACAACAAGTACTTGAACTTCAATCAAGGAGAACCATAAAAACACCAAGCAACTTGTGTCCTTATCCATTTGATAGGAGGCTTGTGATGAAACCATTCCTAAAGGGATTCAAGATCCCCAAATTCAATAAATACCGTGGGATGGGTAACCCTAAAGATCACATCAAGGAATTTCAGGTTCATTGCATGGAAGTCACATATGATGATACTTATCTGATGTGACTATTTCCTAGAAGTTTGGCTGGCCATGCCATGGAGTGGTTCTCTCACCTTCCTCCTGGCATCAAGAAGTTCCCAAAAATTTTGAACACATTCATTAAAAATTATGCATATAATATCGGTATGGATGTCAATCTCAAGGAACTATTGGCACTTAAACAAGGAGAGAAGAAATCATTTACTTCCTTCTTACAACGATGGTGATCCAAGGCCAATAGGAGCAAATGGGTCATGCCAAAGGAACAACAAGTGCTCACAATCATTTCCAACCCCGAAAGAGCCTTAGCATTCCACCTCAAGGTGTAAGGGATCACCACATACAATCGATTGATCCCTAAGGTGCTCAACATTGAATGAGCCCTTATTTCACAAGGAGGGACACCCACATATCTAGAACAACAAAAAAATTGCCCATCCAATAGCTATAATGAGAAACCTCGTACATGGGAAAGGAACAAAAATGTCACAAATGATGGCATGGTTGATGCTAAGGTCGTAATCAGTGCTCCAAGGAAAAACAATCAAACCTACCAACAACCGCAAAACAATGATTGAAACAACACCCAAACCAACGCAGTATCTCAACACCAATGAAACAACAATCAGGTTAATAACCTAAATAATCAAGGGGGACCACCCCGCGAAACAAAAATACCACCAAGTGGAAGTACATGGCCCTTGGAGAACCACTCGAGGTCATCATGAAGAAATTGATAAATGAAAACCTCATCAAGGCTCCCACCTATGAGAATTACCAAGAACCAGAAGTGAAACCACCCTGGTACAACCAAAACCAGCTCTATGACTTTCAAAAAATCAAAGGGCACACCCTAATAGTTGCATGAGGTTAAAAAACCTAATCTAGGAACTCATTGATAAAAAAAATCATAAATGTGGAGTAGCCACTGAGAAACCAAAATCTCAAAATATACACGAATCCAATGCCTAATCACAACAATAAAGGGAACAACAAAAATGATAAGGGGAAGGGAACATTCAAAAGTGTCAACCATGTATACAACCATGTCGTTGCATCCCTGGATGATTATTGTTCATTTATCACCATCAAGGGAGCACATGTTGATCGTGGAGTCACCATAAGAGGCAATAAAATCACCATCGTAGGGTCATCTCAGCCCTCTAAAGCACCTGCTTCCAACCCAAGATCTGTTCCCAGCGGTTATAATGTCATTGATCAACTAAAAAGGACCCCAACTCAAATCTCCATCATGGAGTTACTAAAGATATCATCGGCCCATAAAAATATCCTTAAAGAAGCCTTAGCCTCATCCACAGTCTCTGTAGATCTTGACATCAAACAATTCCAAGCTATGATCAGGAATATTATTACACCAAATCTTCTCACAATTCTCTAATCAAGACTGCCTTGCCCAACCATCTCATAATCATGCACTTAATTTGGAAGTCTTGGTATATAAAAACAAAGTTAAGAGGGTTTTGGTGGATGGAGGTGCAGGTTTAAACATTTGTTCCCTTAAGCTAATAAAGAATCTGGGAATTTCTGAAGATACCATTGAAAAAGGAAAGGGCATAACAATCAGGACGTACAATGATCAAGAGAGAGTGTCTTAGGGCACTATCCTACTCCCCGTCCAAGTGGGGCCAATAATAATGGAAACTACTTGCCAGGTTCTTGACGTTGATTTTCCTTACAATCTTCTCTTAGGATGCCCATGGATCCATGGGATGCAAGTAGTCATATCAACCTTCCACCAATGTGTCAAATTCACATATCAAGGTTAGGAGGTCACTATACATGGGGATCTTGAACCATTTTCTTACTGCAAGAGCTTAAGGCCAAATATTACAAAATCCCCCAAGTGTCAAAAAATGATGAAGGCCCATCTACCATATACATTGATCTAGCCACTCTCACTTCCACTTATGCAACAAAGACACCCACCATCCTCGTCATCTCAGACATCAAGGTTATTATCCAAGATAATGGATGTGGGCACTATACTATCCCAAAGAATACCTTCATGGTAGGAGAGTTACCACAATCTCCTAGGTCATGGGGACAACCACAATCCAATGATGCTTCATCATCCCAAACATTCATAACAAGCTCTTCCAATTTCTCAAGTTGGGGAGATCTAGGCAGGGAAATAATAGAAGAGGACCCATCTCATCTTCTATATCAAGATAATAGACCAGCAGTTGACCTACTTGTGGATGACAACAATAAGGGTTTACAAATGATGCTCGACATGGGTTATGATAGAAACAAAAAGCTTGGCCAAAATGACAACGGGCTTCTAATACCTATTATTCTAAATATGTGACTAAAAAATCTTGGCCTCGGATGTACCCCTTCGAGTATAACCATACGTGGTCGAAGTCCTCCAGTTAGAAAGGTCAAAAAGCCTCCTCAACAATCAACAACTACCCTTCGCCTACCTGTGTCCACTAGTCATGTCATAAACAACTTCACCTTCAATATAACTGATGTATGTAGTAGTGACGAGGACCCCATAACCATTTTTCTAATGCTTTTTGAAGACACCTCCCTACTCATGATTAGAACACTATCTTATGAGTTTGAAAACCAAAACCAAGAAATCCGTCTAGTCTACCCACAACTCATCGATTATGACCAACGAGGATCGCCAATTCTGGACACATTTGAAAATGATGAGGTGCTCTCATAATTCATGGGACTACAACATAATATTCCATGTGGGGATAATAAAGTGAGATTCATCATCGAGTTGGACACATGGGCATACTATGGGGAAACGATTGAATCCCTCAGTTGCAAAAGTGAAAAACTGAGAATAATCTATAGGTCCTTGAGTGAAAACCACACTATGGCACTCTTCTACCCGAAAATAGTAAAAAGAAAGGACACATCCAATGGTGAAAACCTCTCTAAGGCACCCGAGGATGGGGGATTCAATCTTCTTCTTAGAGCTCTCCATCAGGAAAAATCAATAGTCCTAGCCAAAAAAAGCAACCCAAACAACTTGGGAACAGAGGACACACCACACATCACATTCTATGCAAAATCATTACTATCAGAGGAACAAGAGCTCCTAACAACCTTCTTGAGAGAGAGACAGGTTAATTTTGCATGGAGCTATGCCAACATGCCAGGGATCGATCCAAAGATTGTAGTCCATCACCTAGCAGTCTACTCCGAAGCAAAGGCTGTTAGATTAAAACTCAGGAAAATGCATCCTTGGATTGATTTATTAGTCAATATGGAATTGAAGAAACTACTGGATGCACAATTTATATGGCCAATAGACTATCCAGAATGGGTGTAAAATCTAGTTCCTATCTCAAAACTTGATGGAGGCATCTGAATCTACATAGATTTTAAAGATCTAAACAAATCATGTTCGAAAGATGATTTCCCATTGCCTAACATTGAAATGATAGTAGACATGAAAATGAGACATGAAATGATTTCTCTGATGGATGGTTTCTCTAGGTACATCCAAATAATGATTGCTAAAGAAGACCAACACAAAATGGCCTTCAGTTGTCCCTGGGGGACCTACTACTGGAACATGATGCCATTCGGCCTAAAGACTGCTAGAGCCATCTATCAAAGAGTGATGATGCTAATCTTCCATGACATGATCCAAAAACTATCGAAGATTACGTTGATGACATACTAGCAAAATCTACAAAGAGAAGAAATCACATAGCAACCTTGAATGCTATTTTCGATAGGCTAGAGGAGTACAAGGTTTGTTTAAATACAAAGAAGTGCGTCTTTAGCATACAGTCAGGAAGGCTACTGGGATACATAGTGTCAATGAGGCGTATTGAAATAGATCTTGCAAAGGTAAAAACAATCCTTGAGATTGAAGCACCCAAAACATTGAAACAATTGAGAGGCCTCCAAGGAAGGCTTTAGTCCATCCACATATTTATAGCACAACTGGTAGATAAAAAAACCCAAATTCTCACCTACTTCACATGGGAGTAGCTTAGAAATAGGATGACAAGTGTGAGGAAGCCTTCAATAAAATCAAAGAATATATGCTCACATTGTCGGTCCTCATGCCATCGATCCCAAGAAAGCCACTAATTCTCTATGTGTCAACAACAACAACAACCCTAGGTGCTCTTCTAGCTTAGCACGATAAAAATGGGATAGAAAGGGCCATCTATTACATCAACCACACAATGTTCGGGCATGAGTTAAACTACTCATTCATCAAAAAAGCATGTCTAGCAGTAGTGTTCGCTTCACAAAAAATTAGACATTACATGTTGGCACACAAAATCAACCTCATCGCCAAGATTGATCCCCTCAAGTATTTACTGTCAAAGGAAATTCTCATAGGAAGGATGACCAAGTGGGTCATGATTCTATTTGAATACAACATCGAGTATGTGGAATGAAAAGAAATCAAAGGTCAAGTAATCATAGATCAGCTTGCAGACGCACCCATGTATTCAGAGAATCCACTCATATCAGAGTTTCTGGATGAATCCATATTCAATCTTAGCATAGTCGACCATTGGAAACTCTAATTTGATGGTTCATACATGCAACATGGATCAGGAGCTGGTGTTTTCTTCATCACCCCATAGGGGGACTGTATACCTAGATCCTACAAGCTGGCATTCCCATGCACTAATAACATTGCAGAATATGAGGCTTTAACCATAGGTCTTAGAATAGCAGTACAGTGGCACATCATGGCCCTTTGAGTATATGGAAACTCCCAGCTGATAATAAATCAAGTGAATGGTGAATACTAGAGAAAGGATGATAAGCTGACCCCATATTAAAAGTTGGTAGAGAGCCTCAAAGAATCATTTATTGATATCACATTTGAGTAGATTCCCAGAGCAAACAACAGAGCAGTAGACACCATGTCAAGAATTAGATCCTTGCTAGATACTCCTCGTAATGTCCCAAAGCGTGAATTCTTGGTAGAGCAACTTCTCATACTCGCATTTGAGGTACCATAATTAGAATTTTTGTGTGAAATCATTGGTCTTGGTGATCCCTAGTACAATGACATTTATACCTACCTACAAATAGGTGTCATACCTGCTAACTTACCCTCAAGCCTAAAAAGAACCTTTATCAAGAAAGCATCCTAGTTTGTCATCCTAGGAAGTACCCTTTACTGTAAGAGCATAGAAGTAACCTTACTACATTGTTTAAACACTGAGGAGGCATTGACTGCTTTAACTGAGTTGCATAACAGTATTTGTGGTTCACACTTGAGTGGAATGACCCTGGCCAAGAAATTGCTAAGGATGGGGTATTATTGGCCTACAATGGAAAGAGAAGCACACGACTACGTCAAAAGGTGTGTACAATGTCAGCAGCATTGGGACCTCATCCATGCTCCAACTCAAGAACTTCATCTTATCATCACACCATTTCCCTTTTCACAGTGGGGGCTCGATCTCATTGGAAAGATAACTCCCAACTCATCTAATGGTCACAAGTTCATCATAACCACCATTGAGTACTTTACCAAGTGGGTGAAAGCCATCCCCATGACATACATAACTAGAAAGCAGATATCAAAGTTCATCCTGGACTACTCAATATGCCGATACAGTGTTCCCCAAGCTATTATCTTAGATAATGGGACACCTTTCAACAATCAGGAGGTTTGCAACCTATGTGAAGAATCTAAAATCCAACATCACTTTTCCACTTTGTATTATCCCCAAGGCAATGGCCAAGAAGAAGCCACCAATAAAACCATTATGAAAATCCTCAAAAAGACAATTAATGACACAGATCGTGGCTGGCATCTACAACTAAATCTTTCCCTCTGGGCCTATCGAACTAGCATGTGCACACCAACAGGTGCCACCCCTTTCTCCCTGGTCTATGAATCAGAGGTCATATTACCCATTAAGATTGAGCTTTTGTCACTAAGAATATCACTATAAAACCTCATCATAGATGAAGAATACCAAGTATCAAGACTGAATGAACTGGAGCTACTGGATGAGTGGCATATAGAGACTTTAAATCATTTACAGGTCTATTAGAACTGACTCAAGAGGAGCCATAAAAAGATCAAAAGCAGGACTTTCCAAGTTAGAGAATTGGTGCTAAAAGAGAATCCAAAAAATGTCCCTAATCCAAAAAACAAAGGAAAATTTGAACCCAACTAGAAAATACCATTCATCATCACAACAAGCTACAAGTTAGGGGCATATCAGTTATCAACACTTGAAGGTGAGCCTCTGCAAGAGCCCATGAACTGCTCCCATCTGAAAAAGTTCTATGCTCGAATCTTTTAAGCTGTAGAACCAAAAATCCAAAAAATTAGAAAATGTCTTAAAAAAATGGTTACCCTGATGAAAACCTGGAAAATAGGCATCTTGGTGACAACAAAAAAATCAAAAAAGAAAAAAAAAATTAGAAAAAGGATTAAAAACAGTAAAGAAAAAAATTGTCCTCTAGTGAAAACCACTTCAGTGGCACTTTGAGCAAGTACCTTGGTGAAAACTTGGCAAATAGATGCCTTGTGTAAATAAGCACTTTCCATCCGCTAGGATCTTTGCAACTTGTTCTACATCATCCATCCATCAAGCTTCCATCATCCATCGCATTCCATATCTCCATTCATCACCCATCCATTTGGCATCCACATTATAACTTGGTCCTATGTGTCATGATCCCTCCTATTACTACTTGGCCCATTCTCAAGGTCAATTTGTACTACCTTTATTAGAGTAGTCTATTGCATCACGCTAGGGGCATGTTCTTATTAGATAGAATTTGTGTATATTCTTGAAGGTCTTTAAATAAAAAAATCAAAAAATCCAAAAACATCAAAAAATTAGAAAACCCAAAAACATCAGAAAATCATAAAATCCAAAAACATTCAAAACATATCAAAATCCAAAAATAGGTCAAAAAGTCAAAAATTCAAAAACAGAGTCATCTTGTCGAACTACGGGTCTCTGATCCTTGAACATAGGCAAGGTTGATCTATGATCATCCCCCGAGAAATTTAAGTTAGTCCTCTAGGATTCCGTCACAATAAACTGGTAGTCCACCTGTTGAACTATGTGGTCTCTGCGTGTATAAAATAGGTAGGGCTAATCTGTTGATCAACCCTCAAGGCCCCTAGCATAGGTCTTTAGGTTAGTATCTTGGTCAAAATCTCAAAAAATCCCAAAATGTTGGAAAATTTGAAAAATCTCAAAAATACCAAAAACAACCTCAAAACATTTCAAAAAAACATAAAAAAAATTCAATTATTTGAAAAAAATCCATCCATCTCATCTCACTTTCACCCGCAATAAACATCACTCATAATAAATCAATCATCATCCCCAACCTTTGGTGAAAAAGTCAGAAACAAGTATGGTAGTTCAAAAGTGTAATCTCAAACGTCAAAAGTCTAAAGTCTAGGTCAGCATGTAAACAAGTTAGTCAACTCTTTGTATCAATAGCCTATCATCCAATTAGTTCCATTTAAAATCATCTGATATCATCATGTCCTAGGATGAATCCTTCCTACAGTGGACATCAACATTAGGCATCACCATAGTTTAGTCTTGGTGAGAAATCTTGAAGAACATTAGCTTGTTTGTTTGCTTTATCTTGGTCTACTGATTTATCTTATTGCACTCATTCCAAGGACCTCTCAATGATATCCCAAACAAAATGATTTAGAGAGATAGGAATGGGGAAATGATCATTATCTTTTTATCTGTTGTTCTTGTTGGATGTCTTTGTAAAATAACCTTAGCAAATACTTGCTTTATTAGGTGTGTATAGAAGGTGTTTTAGATATCTTGTTGACCACATAGGAAGGCTTTCCTTTTTTATGTTTTGGTTTGAGATGTTTGAAGTACCTAAAGTGCATCCTAGTAAGACTTCTATATGTCAGGTGTGAACAAGGAGTACTCTGATTTGATTGTTGAGTCAAAGTCCATCACACTAGGTACAACGCCATCCTGGTTCTTTATACCTTGATGTATCATACTTATATGTGTAATCAAATGTAAGGTAATTAGCCCTTTGAAAATCCCAACTCCTTGGCAAGCAAATCATCATCATCATCATCATCTCATGTCTTGTTGGAATCTTTGGTTTCTTCTATCTCTAGCTTTTCACGTTAGCATGGTACCATGATAGTTAATCAAATCGTTAGCATCATTGCATTCATCCTACATTAAAAAAAAATGAACACATTACAAATTGCACATTGCACATCACATATTGCATATTGCATATAATATAGGAAATATTAAAAACACACCATAACATTGCATTTTCATTATTACTCTAAGCATCCCATGAATCATTACATTACATTCATTTCACAAAAAAATAAAAGCAATCATCCCATATCATAAACATTATTTGCATCCATCATAGCGCTAAAACATATCATCCCATAGGCATCATTTACATCATCCCATCTCATAAACACCATCTACATCCATCATATCATTTTCACTCATTCTATCGTAACATTGCATCCATTACACTATCACATACACATTATATATCATTTGCATCCATTATATCATATCATAGATATCATCATAAACATCATGTAAACATATCATCATCATATTACATCATACCATCCATCATTGCATAATATATATTTTTTACTCTATGCATTTACATATCATAACATTTGCATCATCCATACATAATCATCATAAAAAGTGCATAAAAAGATACTGAAAAAGAAATGCATCCATTCATAAACATCTGCATAATCACTGCATCACATCATAACATCATAACATCATACATCACATCACATCACATAGAATAAAATCATACAAGAATCACATAAGATAGAACATCATTGCATAGCATATAGAAATAAGATCACCCATAATGCATAAATAAGATATGACATATCATATCACATCAAAATCATCATCTCATATATCATCAAATATACTATCATGGTACAAAAAATTCGATCAATGTACATGTGTATGTCCATAAGTACAATCGTCCCATTGGGCTATCAAAAATGAGCCCATGGGGCACAAAAAGAATCTTGTCTCCGATAAAAAATGAAGGCCTAGCCCTGCTAGCTGCTGCCTTTGCCACCTGCTATATCCCCATGACCCTTTGCAGGTATATGGCCTATCCTCTGGGAAAAGTATGGAACTCACACTGCTCATAATACAACTTGGTAGTAGTATAATCTATAATAATCTGCCTCCTACATGACCTCCCTGTATGCCTGAAGTGATATTGTGCTCCGAGAGGAGGAGGTAGCCATACTCTCTAGCTACTGCCAGTGGCCCATCTCGGTTGCTGCCTATAACTCTGTGGCCTACCTCTATTGCACCGCTTGGTCTCGCTTTGCTCTAGCCTGATCCCTCTCGGGAGTCAATGCCTGTATCTAGACCTACAATTGTAGAATCTGCCTATCTCTTGGATCTGGCTGTAGGGGAGGTTGCACATGGGGTTGATCCTAATCACCGTCTCTGGGTGGTGTCACAACTCGATCCTGATGCCCATCCTATCCATCATGCTGCCTATGGTCTTGATCCTGTATCGGGACATCTTGGTGGGGCTGATTTTCTTGATCCCTGACTGGTTGATCCAGTGGTGGCCCACCATTTCCCTGATCTTGATCCCCATCTCTTTGGCCTCGTCTTACTCCCCTACCTCTAGCTCTCTGATGAGCAGAAGGTGTACCTAGAACTATGAGTCTATGTGGAGGCTGAAACCAATCTTGGTATGCCTGTGTGGTCCCAAGATTTTCCTGTCCCTGGTCATATGGCCATAGCCTAGCAACTAGCTGCATAAAACTCTGAACTGCCTCATGGGTAGGTATGTACCAACCCTAGGAGCCCTAGGTCATGATACTTGAGAAGATGGAAATATACTGATCATCTGGCCGATCCTACGTCTCCCCAAACTATCTCTGGACCTTGCCCGACAGGTACATCTAAATCATTGTATGCTCTTGCACTTGCATAAGTCTGTCCTAGTGGGAAAATAAAAGCTAATAGACATCATAGAACCAAGTTGTTTCTCCAAGGTAGGGCTGCCATATAAACACTCACATATCATCAAGGACCCTCCTCCAGTGAGGAATCCTGTGCTGTCCTATGTGGGTAAATGAGAGACCCCCTCTATATCGCTAGACTATTGGATCATTTGGCTCCATCAAAACTATAACAACTTGAGGATGAAGCACATGGATGTGCTCCCATGCCTAGATATGTAGGAGTGTGACTCCCACTCCAAGTGCTCTTCCATCCAAGTAGGAAAACTCGTGAAGATCTCTATAAAGAGAGGCTAGCAGAACTGGCCCCCATGCAAACAAAGTCGGTCATCGCCAAACCATGCGCTCCCAAGCGAGCCCCCATCCAAGATTGAAATATCGGCCTCGCCAATCTGGTGTGACAAGACCCAATATGATCGCTATAATGACCAAGCGATAAGGTGAGACAATAGGCTTGTGGCACTCCATTTGGATCTGGCCCTCACAGAATACAATTTGGTCAGTGTCCATAATGGTTTAACAGGCCTCCCTCCTAACATCCATGTCATAAATAACTCACTCGAAGTGGATAGGCAATCTCAAGAATTGCCACATGTCCTCTAACATGATTGTGGCCTGCCCGTAGGAAGGTGGAAAGAAGAGGTCTCACTGTGCCACCTCTCAGCAAGATCCGTCATCATGCCCAAGTGTGTCTGTACGAGTGGTGCATAAGTAATATACTAAAGTCCCATCTCTCCTAAGCGCTCCTCTCGCTCGGTCAAATCCCTCAAGAGGCTGAAAATCTCTTGGGACCTATACTCACATGAGTAGATCTCCCTCGCCTCCTCTTGCATCAGGAAAGTCACTGTGTTAAAAATCATCAAAAAAAAAAATCTTGATCGTGGCTTGTCCCGACATCCTGAAGTAACTCTAGCGTCACTGCCTATGAAGGCAGTGTAGTTTGTAAACTTCAAACTGCACTGCTAGAGTCTTCAAACTCCCAAATTGAACCTCGTCGGCGCAGTTTGGGATGGCCTTCAAGTTTGGCAGAAAACCCCAAGTCTAAAGTACATCATGGCGGTGCACCTTTCAAAGGTGGCGGAGTTTGGAATTTGGCCCTAAACTCCAACCTGCACCACGACGTTGCAATCCACGATGGCGACACAATTTAACACCAAGCAACGTAGTTTAAAAAATTGAGTGGCATTGTTTAGCACCGCTCCAAGAGACCTAAAATTTAAACGTAATAAATGCATGTGTAAATCAAAAATAAGCTTGGGTCAAGTTGACTCACCAGTGGTCCAATACTGGGAATCCTCTGATGCATCCGAACTCTTTCAGAAATGTGCATAGGGAGCTGTCGTTGCTCCATCTAGCCAAGGTGTCAGAGCTCAAAATTGTAGAATCTCTCAAGGGTGAATGTGAAAATGAATAGAAAGTGGCCCCTTGAGGCCTATTTAAACCTAAAAATTAGGGTTTTTTGACCCCGTTTAGCTGTCCTATTAGGGTTTTGGTCTATTGATCTTTTTTTTCCCAACCGAAGGCCATTTAATACCTTTTTTGCATTTTATCTCTCTTTTTTTTGGGACCTCCTAGAGCCCTTTTGGACCCGTCAGGCACCTTGTCCTATTTTTTCATGAGATCACCCAAAAAGTTGAAATTTTCATTCAATCTCTCGAGGGGGTAGTATATTAGCATGTTTCTCTTATTGGGGCAGCAGTGGGGCAAATTTTTAAAATTGAAATTTTTTGGCTTTTGATCAAGACAATTTATTCTTTGAACCAATGCAACAAGTAATTTGCTTCAAAGAGGGGAAAAATGTAGACATGGAAAATATACCAACATACTTGATCCCGATTATTAACACCATGTCATCCTAAATCATCCCTTAGTCTAACCATTTAATCAAATACCCTTATTTGATTAAATTCATCAATTTCCTCTCTTAATTAAATAAAATATTTTATTTAAGTCATTCTCTTTTGTTAATCAAATCAATCTACCTGATCTAATCAACCTTATGTCCATATTTAATTAAATAAATCAATTTTATTTAATTAATTTCTAAGGTCTAACTATTAAATTAAGCCTTGCTTAATTTAAGCTAACCAATCATCCCCTTGAGTTAAATAAAACAAAATATTTATTCAACTAAGTCTAAAATCACATTCTTCTCATCTTTGATTTAAATCAACCTATAAATCTAAGTCAAATTTTTCATGTCATCTAATCTTTCATTAAATTAGTTAACCTTTGATTAATTTAATCCCACTACATATCCCAATCTCTAGCTTTTTCCACTTGCACATGAAAATAGATTTCTTTCATTTATTAAATCTCTATTTTCTCTCAACATGGCATAATAGAGGAATATTCTTCCAAATTTGAAAATCCTCCAAGTGGACTTTGTCCAAGTCCAACAAGAAATTTATTTCATCTTTGCATTGAGCCAAGTGGCATTTAAGACATTCCTTTTTCCCTCTTATATGTCATTTCATAATTTTCAAATTCCACCTAAATTAATTTATGGGAACATTCATCAAAATGTGCACATCCTTCATCCATCCATCTCTTGACAAGTGGCACCTTGCCATTGGTTGAAAGTTAGTCCCACATTGCTTCTTTTTGGGCATTTCTCTAACTTGTCACTCTATAAATAAGAGGCTTCTTTCCTCATTTCATCATCCACAATTTGAGTAAAGTTATTATACTCAAATCCATACTCAAGCTTTAGAATTTTCATCCATTTTATCAAAGCATAGCTAGGTTATTACAGGTTTTCTCCATGGAACTCATTTAAAGCAATCACCAAGTGAATCACATCTTCATCAAATCATCAAGGCTTGCATAGGAGTTGGGAAAGGGCCAATTTCCACATCAAATTGGTACCAACTCCCCCATAAGATCAAGAGTTTGCATATTCCCAATAGGATTTAATCTATTTCATTGTTTTTACATTTTATTATTGCTTTCATTTCTATTTTGAATATGGTTAAATGGATTTTATGGGAAACCTTGGTCTTAACTTGCATTTGAATTCTCTAATGTGTTTTTTTGTTGTCTATTGCAAGTATTAGGATCTTGGTTCACACAAAATCAATAAGCAAGCATGAAACTAAACATTGATCATATAATGACAAAAACAAATGAAAGAAATTCTTGATTACTTTGAATCATAACTCATAACACACATACAAGGAGAGATAATAACCACGAAACCAATAATACTATATATTATAAATGCTATATCATTATCAATCTTACATGTATAACTATGAACTCCAAAATAAACTTAAAACAAAGACTCTAAAACTTGTTTCGTATTATCTTGACAAACTAACAGTATTAACTCAAAAAAATTCAACTCCCATGCTACTGGTCCTGAATTCCTTCTTATAGAGCTGAAGGAGCAAACAAGCCTCAAACTAGATATCACACATGTCATGATCCCATTGGACTACTTGCAACAATATTCCCCTTTCAGTTATACTTGAGTCTTCAAGTGGAGAAAATAAACATGAGGCAAAATTAAAGCCAACTCTTCATGGAAAACATGTCCCACCTCAAAAGACATCATTAGTTTGTTACAATAGTTACAAGATATTCCCCATGTGTTCAAAATGCTAACTGTGGGAGAATCAAAACAACAAAACTTATGAAGCAAGGCAAGGAAATTAAAAAAGAGTCAAAATTTGTTAATCCACATTAGCACCATGTGCTATTCATTTGAAATTAAGGAGGGAATAATATTCTACCATGCTATACAAAAATCCTAATCTGTATTGCATTTGGGCTATGTATTATTCCTCTCCTATCCATTATTCTCCTTATTCAATGATCCACACACAAATTCACTTTGTGTATTTCTCCAACCAAGTGTTGTATTCCTCCTCAGTGGACCATTTAACATTCAATAAATACTGCACTTTAGTAATATACTGGGAGTACCTTGCATCAGTCAAAATCCTGGCTTCCTTAATAAATATATCCATTTTTTATTCAATTTCCACCATTGTATCAATGTTTGAATTGAGCAACATGTAATCGGTGACAGACAAAGTCATTATAGCCGCTCCAAGCATTCCTCCCAAATTTGTCTTCCAAGTGTCAAATGGGTGCAATTCACCTTTATAATTCAATATTTGAGGCATACCACATTCCTCCATCTCCTTGAATATTTTCAACTTACTCTAGAGCTATATACCCAACTTTCCATGGAAGGTAGTTATCTCATTTATTGAGTAAATAGTTTTCAAGATGTCGGGAATATTTGTGGGTGCCTCAAGATCCTGATTCATTTTTGGCATCATTTCTTTGAAAGCATTTAACCTAGCAATCCAACTATTCCATTCATTCCTAAAGGCCTCTTATACTTGCAAATACTTCATATTTGCCTCATGAATATTTTTATACATGGCCCATAAATCATTAGCCTTGTGGACCAACTTGGTCACCCTGTGCTTCAACACATTCTCAAAAGTTTCATTGGCCACCCTAACTATTTCTAGTTTGGCCTACTTTAAATTTTCCTTCTCAATAGTTAACTTTCCTTTCAAATCATCAATTCTTAGGGCCAAATTCTCCCTATCTTGTGTAGATGTATCAAATGAAGAAGAAGAAGGATGAGTCATTGTTTTTTGAGTAGCTTGAATAGTGGATCTCATTTGATTCAGCTCATTCAAAGCCTTATTATATTCCTTAACCAAGGATTCATATTCTTTCTGAGAAATATGTGCAGTATTACACTAAGCATTGCATCATGTGCAGTTAACTTAATTGCTTGGATAGGAGTTATGTCAGTAGTTCTCTTAACCACTAGTGAACCAATAACTTCGTTAATAGGCCTAGAAACCTCATGTTTACTAGTATTAAGTGCCATTGACCAAATTTCAAGGGTATGCAACTTTGGACTATATCCAGAACCAAATAATTTATCCTCAAATTGATCTTTAGATATCAAAGCTTGAGGATCTCTCCTAACTGCATGATATGCTATGGAAACAGTGATAGTACATCCTGGTAACAACATGATTCCACTATCTTTAACAATTATTTGAGCTTCAGTGGGAGTAATAGCTAGAATTTCAGCCCTAATTTTCTATTCCTCTCCTTTCTCAGCTTCCTCCTGATGAGAAGGGTCAGCATTGACTCGGTCTGATTCAAGTCTCTCTTTTATTTCCTTACTCCACTATTGAATCATAAACTCCTGAAATTCTTTGGTCTATACAAATTTATCATTAGCCAAAAACTCATCACACTCCCTAATCCTAGAATCATCATCATTTTCTTTGTCATATTGCCACTTGACAATCCTTTCAGGAGGAACATTTAAACTGTGAGTTTCTTCAATATGAGGAAGGGGAAATTTCTGCTCCACCTCCTCATTTTATAGTTTTTGCCATTTGTTCCTCCTTGACCTCTTGAACATCTATAGGTTGTTCTGGGATATCTATAGCTTGTTGATGTCATTATTGTTCTAAGAGGACTTTGGATTTGTCTACAACTTCCTTTACCTTCACCTAAAACTCACTAGATTGACAATCCCTTATCATATTAAAGACCCTATCCAAGGGGTTCATAATTACATTGTATGGACTGATGTAGAAGTCATTCCTTTTCATAATCTTCTCCTCAAGGTTTGTGATAGCTGTCCATTCTCTTTTCCTAGCCACAACAACCTCATCACTCGCTAGATTTCTTAGTACATCATCTCTATAGAAGAATTCATGATGTATGATGCCTAATCCCTTTCTTCTTCTTCTTCCTACCACAAATCCTTCTTGGATCTAAAACTCTAATCTCATTGATAGGAATTTTGAGATTATTCACCATAATACCCAATTTTTCATACCCCTCAGGGGAGTGATCTTGAAATAAGAAAAAGTACATTAGGGATGTATTACAGTTCCCTTTCTAACCTTTCTAAACATTTCATAATCTATAACATCAATTTTCCACATGATCTCCATGAAATCCAACCTATCTGAGAGATACAAGGGTAGAAAATGAGGTGCCACTTTAGCTCCATAAGCCCTGATCAAAGTGTACTCAAAATGTAGAAACCAGTTAGCCCAATTGTGTGTTGCTTTAGAGCATTCTACATCCTTTGGGTGCATAAGACTTTTGATTTCTGGAGAAAGTCTTAATCTAGGTGCTACACCCAATGACTCTAAGATACCATATCTTACAACATTGGAAAACAAGATGTAGTTGGAATTGGAGCAATCTTGATGCCAAATTTATGTCCATATTTGTACAGGGATAACATTATTCTCACTATCCTAAACTTTTAGATTTAATTTCCTTTTCCACTCATAATCACCTTCCCATAGGAGCATATGCATCAATAAAGAGTAAAGGGGAAAACAAAAAGGGAGCATCTCCTTTTTCAAATTAAGAAAGTCCTCATGCATTCATTCAACAAATAAGTTAGCATAATCAAAACTGGTGTTTCAATTATAGTCTTGTATATTTTCTACCATCACCAATAAATCATGAGCTATCCTAACTTCCAAATCTTGAGCCAATACTTGATTTAAACAATAATAAGTTTTTTTTGAAATAATCTACAAATTCCTCACACTCAAAAGGCTCAACATCCTTACTAGTAAATCTTTCCCTACTCCTCCTGTGTCGTACAAGTAGTACTTCTTTAAATGCAAATTTTCTCTTTTCATATTTAACATACAAGTCAGCTTGTCTAAACTTTGTAGTGTAATTAGGAATTAACCCAAATACATCTATCATCTTATCCTTTGTCACCTCCAAAATTATATCACCATTTTCACTTTTGATTGTCCTGTCAATAGGGTTGTAGTGCCTTGCTAGCTCCATCATTAAATCAACTTCTACAAACACATTCTGAACCACCAACCTTCCAAGGTTCAACCTCCATAAATAGCATGTAGGTTCACCATAATTTTTCCTATTGAAAGAATATCGAAACAATTTCCATCCACTCTAGGGTTGTTGTTTTTCACCAATTTCAATAGCAATATCAATTAACCTACTGGTCACAACAACTTGTCTTGTGGTCCTTTTACCAATTTGTGACCCTCCTTCTTTGACACCTCCAGAGGCCTCTTGGATAATTTTTTATGTTTCTTTCTTTGCACTTCTAGACCTAGTGGACATTGCAGGAGTACTTGGTAAAGGGTTAGACACAGGCACTAACTTAGGCTTAATTTCAGCTGAAGCATGCTGAGTTTTAAGTCTTTTAACCCTCTTTTTTTTTGGTTTCCTTTCCAGTCTAACACTAGAGTCACTAGGCTCTGGGTCACTCATGCTTGTAATGAAAATAGAAATTGGGGTTCAAAATTTCTTACAGCCAAATAAAACCCTTCACAATTATGACAAGACAAAACATTGCTATTGAACATGACACCTTTTTTCACAATTTAGATAGTGCTCAACCACCAATTGAAACTACCATAAATGAATAAATTGCTAATTCCCTCAATTTTCCTACTAACTTTCCAAGGTATTCACTTCACTACTTCAATTAGAAGGAGATATTAGTTTTTCTTACCCAGGTGAAAGCAGTGTCACTCTGGTTGCTAATAACTTCTGGAGCTTTCCTCACAAATTATTCTACTTATAGTATTCTTTTCGCTAGCCAATGAATTAGGATGCATGATAAAGTAGATATCTACTTTCTGTTACAGCCGAGAGGGGAGCATGTCACCATTAATAGTTGATAGTAAGCTCACACAAGTGAACTAACAATAAGTCTTTTTTATTTAAACCTTGATCATTGATCCTTTAGCTTTAAAACTATATCAACGGTTATTGATCCACCTCACCACCTTCTCTTTTGCTTTATGAAAATTACTTAGGATTTTTCCATGTTGCCTCTTCATGTAGTGGTTGTTTCCAGTTGCTGATTTACTTTATTATCGTCTAGTTTTATCAGTGATGCAAGTGTTTTATGTGATAAAATATCAACCCTTAGATATGTGGCCAGTTTCTCAATCACATTCATCTCCATTGCTCCTCGCTAATTCAAATTTTCACCTTGGATTTTATTAGTGAAAAGATATGAAAGCACTATACTTTGGCACATACACCTGCATAAACAATTAATGGCATAAAAAGATATTGCAAATAAGATGTATTCGAGTTTTTTGAGATAAACCTTCTTAAAAGGAACCATATGGCTCATCCCTCCTCATAAGGTTTGCAAGCAATTAGCGATGAGAGATTATCCTAATATTATTACATATCACATATCACTAATAAAAAACTTAGCACTCAAAACAAATCTGTGAGATGTGATGCAGTTGGTGAGTACATATCGTATATCGCTAATTTAAGACAATCACTTCATAACATATTTGTGATAAGTGATGAACAATATGATCATAAGGCCATAGGTCATCGTTCATCGCTATTAAAACTCTAAGAATTAAAAAAATCATTAGCGATAAGCAATCCCTTAAGAACCTCGCTCATCGCTATTTGTAATCAAAAGCTCAAGGAACAATTCACAATGAGTGATATCAAAGAGATATCACCTCATCGCTCATCACCGATTTGAAACATACATTTCAAAAGTGATCAGCAATGAGTGATAACGACATAAGGTTGATTGAACTTAAGTGAAAACCTTTAGGGATGTGGTCATAAGTAGTTTTAATGGAGGCGACTTCCTAGGATAATACGATAGATAGAAAAAGACTTAAGAAGCCCAAAATAATTATAACAAAGGTTTCTAGACCTATGATGAGGGAACTGATTTCCCAATAATAAAAGGAGATGCAAAATTTTAAACAGTGACCTGCAATAGGCAATAAGGAGTCAACAACAAGATAGAACATTCAAGTGCTTTAAGAAAATGAATTTGAAAACCCTCCTAAATGCAACAAGGCTTTAAGATGGAACATGATAATTAAGGTTCCATCATGTTTCAAACTTGTAAGTTAGTTTGACGAGTCATTGCATGGGGATAGAAAGGTGGAAGAAGTATTAGCTTGTTTGTAGCCTTTGGTTGCTCACATTTTAGTATATATAGAGGTGCTCATTCTACCATTTACTACACTTTTCAATCTGATTACCTTGTTATTATTTTGATATTTTTTTTGTGCAAAGTGAGTTGAAATCTTGTGAGTTAGAGAGTTTTTTTGTTGATTTACTGGTGCAGGAGCACCTGCCAAGGTGCCAAATTACAAGCACATTTTTGAAGTGCTGTTTTAAAATCATTTTTGTTTTGTTATGCAGGGTATTTAAAACCTTTAGTTTTTGTTTGGGAACCTTTTTGGTTCATTGGAAAAAGTTGAATAAATTAGGAAATGTTTTGGTGGCCATTTCCTATGTTTTTGTAAAATTTTGAAAACACACTGTGTTTTCAAACAGCAAGTTTTTTTGCCATTCTTGGTTAAAAACGTAAACCTAACTGTTTTGGAGGCGTGGAAAAAGACTCTTTATCGACCTTGGAAGAGGTTGGATACTTTTTTTATTAGAGTTTTGCTGTGAATACAAGAGGACAGTGATTTTCTTGATGGGAAAAAGACAGTTTTTCTGTTCTTGCGTCTGAAATAGCAAGTAGATGACTTAAGTTAAGCTTTTGTTGTGTTGTATAGCATGTGGTGAATCCTTTTGAATGTTTCTTGTGGCATTTTAATCAGCTTTTCCATCGGTTTCTGTTATTGTAAATACTGTGGTCTCTTTGTTTTGCTATTTTGGACTGGTAAAGTCCAGAAATATGGAGTTCTAGCTGGTTTCTAGACCGTACCAAGTAGTATGGAATCAATGGAAACAAGACTAGAATCCCTCCCTATATATTATGTACATAGAAAATTTTGTTTGAGTGCAGGAGTTGCCAACATGATGATGCCCTAGGCAAGCCAGTGCAGGTCCGGTTGGGGCAGACTTGGAGTAAAAGTAGCATAACTTGCAGGGGAATAAAGATTTTTGAGAAATTATTTTTGGAGAATTTAGGAGAAGGTCTTGGATATGCTTGGAGGTTAGGAGGAGGTTCCAACAGGCCGTTTGGAGGGAGAACTTTTCACTAGTCCAAAATCAGCCAGAAAAGTTAGGAAACCCTAGGGTTCTTAGCCATTTTTGTGTCTGGGCTATGTACGGCCTATACAGGCTCAAAACTTCAAGAAAATTTAAGGTAAGGGTATGGGAATCACAACCCCCAAATGAAGAAACCAGGTCATTTACTGGGTTTTTAAGGAAATTTCATTTTATCCCTATTCAGGGGCCTAATTGGGTACTTAGGCTAGTAGCCCAAAAGTAGGGTTTGTTGTAAGCGATGGTTAAGTGGAGTTAGGAGGATTTTAGAGAGAAAAAGATGATATGTTTGGAATAATTTGTAGCACCCTCACTCCCCTACAAAGTTGTGTTCAACGTTTTGGAGGTTTTTGGTCTTTAAGGCAGAATACGGGCCAATGGAGAACATGAGACAATACAAAGGTTGGCTTGGTAGAAAGGAAGCTTGTTGATAGGAGAGGAGTTGGTCAGGAAAACCAGGGGAATCTAGACAAGAATAGAGGCCTATAGGTTATATTGGTGAAGCCAAGCACCAAGGGGGTCTTACAAAGAAAGACCTAGAGCAGGAACTAGTGATTGGTTCCTCCAACTAGCCTCCCTATGAGATTGGTATCAGAGCCCAGCTAAAGATTTGGGAAAGCAACTTATATATCTGAAGTTGAGTCCAGTGAAACCCCATCCATGGTGACAAATGCATTATTAGCCAAGAAGGTTGAAGAGCAAGAAGAGGACAACAAGTCCTTGAAGGAAAGAATTGAGCAATTGGAGAAGGCATTGAATAATGCAAGGCTGGAAGGAATAGTGCCAAAGGAAGAAGAGGTTGCAGAGGAAGACAAAGTCCCTGAACCTGACCCTGTACTGGAAGAGGAGCCCTTTTTGAAGGCATTAAAAGCCCTGAGTGGAAAAGGACTTGAGGGTGTACCACTATTCCATGGAAAGATGGATCCTGATTTGGTCTTGGACTGGATAGATGGAATGGAGAATCACTTCGAATGTGATGGAGTTATAGAAGCACATAAGGTGAAGGTTGCAAAATCAAGGTTGAGAGGATCAGCTTTAACATGGTGGAAATTTGTCCAGACTGAAAGGGAGAAAGAAGGCAAGCAGCCCATATCAACCTAGAAAGGAATGGTTGCTAAAGTGAAAGAAGCCTATATGCCAAATGACTATGAAATTCAAATCCACAAGAAGAGGTAGAGTTTAAGACAAAAAGACCAAGATGTAAACACCTACACTGAAGAGTTCTAGAAGCTTTGTTTGAGATCAAATGTGACAGAAGATGAGAGCCTACAAGTGGCTAGATACCTCAATGGTTTGAAGTGGAATATATAGGAAGAGATGGCTTTGCTCAGCCCCAAGACAGTCCACCAATGTTATCAGCTGGCTATTAAGATTGAAGAAAGGAATAAAAGGAAGCATGATCAATCCTCTAAGGGTAGAGGAAGAGGCAGAGATCAAAGAGGACAGCGTGGAGGTTACCAAGGAAGAGGTGGTGACCAAAGAAGCCAAGGTGAATCAAAGCTTATTGAGCATGGAGGTGAAATCTCATCAAGAGGAGGATTTAATAGAGGAAGAGGACCTCAAGGGGGTTCAAACAGAGGTAGAGGAGCAGGTAGAAGTAACTCCTACTTTGCCACCATGAAGTGCTATCATTGTAATCAGCTAGGTCATCCAGCTTATTGTTGCCCGGAGAAAGCTTCATCTAGCAATGAGAAAAGAGTAGCTTATGCACAAGAGTACAACATGAGTGTCAAATCACCTGAGATCAGTCATATAGAATCAGAAGTAGGTGAAAATCTGATGTTTAATAGAGTGCTGATCAGACAACCGGTCAAGGAAGAACCCAAGCAAAGGAGAGATTTGTTGAGAGTAAGGTGCAAGATATTGGGAAAGGTATGCAAGGTTATTGTAGACTCTGGTTCTACAGACAATATAATCTCTGAGGAGGTAGTAACTAAGTTAAAATTGCAGAAGGTACCTCATACCAATCCTTACAAGGTCACTTGGCTGAATAAAGGGCAGAGTGTTCTAGTGAATGAGCAGGTTACAGTGGAATTCTCAATTGGAGGCTACAAAGACAAGCTGATTTGTGATGTACTGCCCATGGATGCATGCCATCTTCTTCTTGGCAGGCCATGGCAATATGACAAAGGTGTTGTATATCATGGGAAGGAGAATACCATAGAATTCAAGAAGGATGGAAAAACCTTCAAGCTGCAATCATTGATTGAGGATGATGAAGGGTAGTCCAAGGTCCCTAATATCATGTTGAGCAGTGGTAAAGAGTTCATCAAGGATCTACACCAAGGGAATGAAGGTTATGTGATCATGATGCGGCCCAAAGAAGAGGAAAAGGCTGAAAAGACAGTGTTACCGGTAGCAGTCCAAAACTTGCTTGACAAATACAAGAGCATAGTGAGTGATGGAACACCAGCAACTCTACCACCAAAGAGAGCAATAAGTCATCAAATTGACTTCATACCTAGAGCCTCATTGCCTAACAAAGCAGCATACAAACTGACCCCGAAGCAGAACCAAGAGGTGGCAAGACAAGTGGAAGAATTGTTGAATCGAGGTCTAATTCAAAAGAGCATTAGCCCATGTGCAGTCCCAGTTGTTTTGGAAACTAAAAAAGGAGGTAAATGGAGAATTTGTACTGATTCTAGAGAAATTAATAGGATCACCATTAGGTATAGATTCCCAATACCTAGAATTGAAGATTTGATGGATTGTCTCGGAGGTGCAAAGTTCTTCACCAAGTTGGATCTTAAGAGCGGTTATCACCAAATCAAAATCAAGGAAGGTGATGAGTGGAAGACAACTTTTAAGACAAATGATGGCTTATATGAGTGGAAAGTGATGCCATTTGGCCTCTCAAATGCCCCTAGCACGTTCATGAGACTAATGAATGAGGTGCTTAAGGATTTCACAGGAATTTTTGTGGTAGTCTACTTGGATGACATACTGATTTTCAGTAAGACAGCTGAAGAACATTTGAAGCATGTCGAGATGGTACTCAAAAGGTTGCAAGAAGAACAGTTGGCAATCAACCTTGAAAAGTGTGAGTTCTTCAAACAAGAGCTTGTGTATCTAGGCTTTGTGGTATCCCAAGGAACACTGAAGATGGATCCAAGTAAGGTAGAAGCCATCCTAAATTGGCCTACACCAACCACAGCAACTGAGGTAAGAAGTTTTCATGGTTTGGCTCAGTTTTATAGGAAGTTTATAAGGAATTTTAGTGGTATATATGCACCAGTGTTAGATACAATCAAGGGTGGTCAGAAAAAAAAGTCTAAGTGGACACTAGAGGCTGATAAAGGGTTTGAAAAGCTGAAACAAGAAGTGGCAACACAACCTATCCTATTATTGCCTAGTTTTGATAAACTGTTTAAAGTTGAATGTGATGCAAGTGGAGTAGCAGTAGGAGGTGTCCTTAGTCAAGAAGGTAGGCCTGTAGCCTTCTTTAGTGAAAAAATCAATGAAGCCAAGCAAAAATACTCCACCTATGATTTGGAACTTTATGCTTTAGTGCAGTCCCTTAGGAAATGGAGGCATTATTTATTGCCCAAAGAGTTTGTGGTCTTCACAGATAACCAGGCACTCAGTTACATCAATACCCAACAAAAGTTAAGCAATAGACACTTGAAATGGATGGAGTACATCCAAGCCTTTACATTTACCATTAAACACAAGAAGGGGCAGCAAAACAAAGTGGCAGATGCATTAAGCAGGAGAATGTTGACAGTCCAAGAGATACAATTGAAAAGCATTGGATTGGAGAGTTTCAAAGATCTCTATGGTGAGGATGAAGATTTCTCAGAAGCCTACAAGGTATGTTCATATTTTGCAAATCATTTTCATAGTCAATATGCTGAGTATACATTGCAAAATGGATTGTTATTCAAGGGAAATCTGTTATGTGTCCCAAGAGGATCAATGAGGGAAAATCTGATCCAAGAAAAACACAATGGTAGTCTTAGTGGGCATTTTGGTATTAACAAAACTTTAGAGTTGGTACAAAGGTTTTATTACTGGCCTAAGTTAGCAAGAGATGTTAGAAAGTATGTAGAAAAGTGTGTTGTTTGCATGAAAGCCAAAGGGGGAGCTAGCAATGCTGGTTTTTATCAGCCCCTGCCTATTCCTAACAGACCATGGGAGTGTGTGAGCATGGATTTTGTGGTAGGTCTTCCTAAGACCGAAACTGGTTTTGACAGTTTTTTTGTAGTTGTGGATAGATTCAGTAAGATGAGTCACTTTATTCCTTGCAAGGCTACACATGATGCAAATTACATTTCCCATCTCTTTTTCAGGGAAGTTGTAAGAATCCATGGATTACCATTGAGTATTGTTTCTAACAGGGATGTGAAGTTCATGAGCCATTTTTGGAAAACACTATGGAGCAGATTGGGAACAAATTTGTCATTTGGATCAACATACCATCCTCAGACTGATGGTCAAATAGAGGTGGTTAATAGAGTGTTAGGTAATCTATTAAGGTGCTTGACAAAGGACTATGGGCAGACCTGGGATATGGTGATTTCCCAAACTGAATATGCATACAATGACAGTGTTAATCGAACTACAAGGAAAAGTCCATTTGAAGTTGTGTATGGGATGCACCCAAGAGGAATTTGTGAGCTCAAAGACCTTGGAACAATGGAGAATAGGAGTGGACATGCAGAGGACTTCACTTAGACCATGAAAGAGATACATGAGCAGGTCAAGAAGATAGTTACAACAGCAACCCAAAAGTTGAAGGAGAATGTTGATTTGTCAAGGAAGGATGTACAATTTGCAGTTGGGGACTATGTTATGGTCCATCTCAACAAATACAGATTGCAGAAGGGCATGGCAACCAAGTTATAGATCAAAAGAGTGGGTCCATCCAAGGTGTTGGCCAAGTATGGCAAGAATGCTTACAAGGTGGAGTTACCATCAGATTTGGGCATATCTCCGGTGTTCAACGTTGTTGATTTGATCAAATATAAGGGTACAGTCAGTGATGAGGTTCAGAACAGTCATGAGGTCTTCAAGGACATCAGTAATGTACCCCTACCCAATCAAGAGCAGCTTGAGGTAGAGCAGATCTTAGAGTCCAGGGTGAAAAAGTCTACAAGGCACAAAATCTACATGGAACACCTTGTCAAGTGGAAAGGCAAACCTGAATCTGAGACTACCTAGGTTGAAGAAGCAGATTTCAAGAAGCAAGGGATTGATTTATCACTGCTATCTCCTCAAGTTCATTGATCTTTGTGCTGAGAGGGGGAGAATGGTGCAGGAGCACCTGCCAAGGTGCCAAATTACAAGCACATTTTTGAAGTGCTATTTTAAAATCATTTTTGTTTTGTTATGAAGGGTATTTAACACCTTTAATTTTTATTTTGGGAACCTTTTTGGTTCATTGGAAAAAATTGAATAAATTAGGAAATGTTTTGGTGGCCATTTCCTACGTTTTTGTAAAAGTTTGAAAACACACTGTGTTTTCAAACAGCAAATTTTTTTGCCATTCTTGGTTAAAAACGTAAACCTAACTGTTTTGGAGGCATGGAAAAAGACTCTTTCTCGAACTTGGAAGAGGTTGGAGACTTTTGTTATTGGAGTTTTGCTGTGAATACAAGAGGACAGTGATTTTCTTGATGGGAAAAAGACAGTTTTTCTGTTCTTGCGTCTGAAACAGCAAGTAGATGACTTAAGTTAAGCTTTTGTTGTGTTGTATAGCATGTGGTGAATCATTTTGAACATTTCTTGTGGCATTTTAATCAGCTTTTCCATCATTTTCTGTTATTGTAAATACTGCGGTCTTTTTGTTTTGCTGTTTTGGACTGGTAAAGTCTAGAAATATGGAGTTCTAGCTAGTTTCCAAACCATACCAAGTAGTATGGAATCAATGGAAACAATACTAAACTCCCTCCCTGTATATTATGTACATATAAAATTTTTTTTGAGTGCAGGAGCTGCCAACATGATGATGCCCTAGGCGAGCCAGTGCAGGTCCGGTTGGGGCAGACTTGGAGTAAAAGTAGCATAACTTGCAGGGGAATAAATATTTTTGAGAAATTATTTTTGGAGAATTTAGGGGAAGGTCTTGGCTATGCTTGGAGGTTAGGAGGAGGTTCCATCAGGCCGCTTGGAGGGAGAACTTTTCACCAGTCCAAAATCAGTCAGAAAAGTTAGGAAACCCTAGGGTTCTTAGCCATTTTTGTGTCTGGGCTATGTACGGCCTGTACAGGCTTAAAACCTCAAGAAAATTTAAGGTGAGGGTATGGGAATCACAACCCCCAAATGAAGAAACCAGGTCCTTTAGTGAGTTTTTAAGGAAATTGTATTTTATCCCTGTTCAGAGGCCTAATTGGGTACTTAGGCTAGTAGCCCAAAAGTAGGGTTTGTTGTAAGCGATGGTTAAGTGGAGTTAGGAGGATCTTAGAGAGAAAAAGATGATATGTTTGGAAGAATTTGTAGCACCTTCACTCCCCTGCAAATTTGTGTTCAACGTTTTGGAGGTTTTTGGTCTTTAAGGCAGAATAAGGGCCAATGGAGAACATGAGACAGCACCAAGGTTGGCTTGGTAGAAAGGAAGCTTGTTGATAGGAGAGGAGTTGGTCAGGCAAACCAGGGGCATCTAGACAAGAATAGAGGCCTATAGGTTAGATTGGTGAAGCCAAGCACCAAGGGGGTCTTACAAAGAAAGACCTAGAGCAGGAACTAGTGATTGGTTCCTCCAACTAGCCTCCCTATCATTTACATTAGTATTGTTGAGAGATTTGGTGAGAAGCTAGTAGTGGGATTTGGGTAGTTCTTATAGGAAGTTGCAAGTGAGCTTGAGCCATTAATTTAGGAGGGAAGAATAATCTATTGGAGCTTTAAAAAGGCATGTTTATTTCTACTCCTTTGTTATTATGCTGGAAAGATTGTTTGTATATGTTGCCATGTTTGGAAATATTGTCTTTATGCATGTTATGATGCTTGGATATGCTTGCATGTCTCTTGGTAGATTCTTGTATTTGTGAAACCTTTCTTTTTGGTTTATAGTTATATAGATATTTATAAGTTATATTGGATTTATAGGAATGTATACTATTTATACTATGTATAGATTGTTAGTAATATACGTAGTATGACAATACTCTAGGTGTGTAGGATAAGATAGAATTGAACTCGAGATACTTAATAACAATGTAATTTTAATGTGAGTTAATGGGAAGGTTATTCTTGGGTTAGGATAATCCATGGAAAAGGGGATAAACTTAGAATAGAATACTAATTACAAATCGAGCAATTATTATGGAGAAATAGATGACCCTCACTTGAAGTACTGGGTGATGAATCTTTGACCAACGTAGTGTAAGTAGCCACTGTTTACACTATCATTTCACTATGACCCAATAAAAATTTCCATTCTAGGCTAGGAATATCATACAAGTAGAAGTAGACTTTATGATAGCTCTAGATATGTAGGACACATCACTATGCTTAGGAAAGGTTATATGAAGAATGAGGTTACCAAACCAATCTCTTCATCAAAGGGAGATCCATCTTACCAAGTTTGGTAGATGTGTGGGGGACCACGGTAAGTCCATGGTTGATAGAAAAGCACTTGAGTGATGCTTCTCCTCATGCAGTTGGCAACCAAGATTTGGGAGGACATTCTAGACCATTTGTATTTCTAGTTCATGTAAGCTTGTTGAAGCTATGTATGTAATCATGTGTCCATATATATGGAAATTGTAAATGTGAAAGGTTATCTTGAATATATTTATGTAAAGTGAAATCATACTTATATTATTGAAATGATTCTTTGATTATGCAATGGAAAATTTTGGAAAGGTTATGTTTCAAATGGTGCATTTATTATTGAAAAGAAAAGAATTTTTATTGCTCATTAAGTTAGATGCATAAACTATTCACTTGTGGGTAAAACATAGTAAAATTTATAGGTAGAACAATGGGAATGTTACAACTATGATGAAGTATTTATCAGAGCTTGTGGAACCTAGGAATGTTCCTTCTATACCTACAGGTGTATATGAGGTCCCTCCACATTAACCTCACTCAATTTTGGTCAAATCTACACTATTTGACCATGTCAACAATGAATACATTCTTGCAAAAAATATCATTTGAGAGAAATGCTCATTTGGAAATAGGATTACCTTGTGTTATGTGCATGGTGGGACCAAACCAACTACACCCAAAAATATGGGTGGATAGGTGAATGCTATTAAATATGTTCATTTTTCCCAAAGTCACCCAATCCTTGCAAGCTATGTTATTTTAATGAAGTCTCTTACAAGCTATAAGAACCAAAAAATATCAAACTATGATGGAGAAGTTATTAGATCTCGTGGCACCTAAGAATGTTCCATCTAGACCTATCCGTGGATATGGGGTCCCTCCATATTAGCCTCTCTCAAATTTGGTCAACTCCATATTATTTGACCATGCGAACAATGAATGAATTCTAGCAAGAAACATCATTTGAGAGTAGTGAAAACATGGAAATAGGCATATCTTGTGTTTTATACATGGTGGGGACAAATTGACTATTCCAAATGTCTAGGTGGGTAGTTGAAAGCTATTGGAGGAATCCATTCATTCCCTATGTCACTTGATCCTTGCAGGCTATGTTATTCCAATGTAATCTCTTGAGAGTTATAAACCAAAAAACTGATGAACTATGATAGAGTAGTTATTGAAGCTCATAGCACCTAGGAATGTTCCATATAGTCCTACAAGTGGATATGGGGTCCCTTTACATTATCCTCTCTTGGTTATTTTCAACTCCACACCATTTGTCCATGCCAACAATGAATGCGTTCTTGCAAAAATGTCATTTGAGAGTAGTACAAATGTGGAAACAAACATATATTATGTTTTGTGTGTGGTGGGGAAAAATTGATCATGCCAACATGTTTGAGTTGGTGAATGAATTCTATAAAAGAGATCTATTCATTCCTCAAGTCACTTGATCCTTGTAGGCTACACTATTTCAGCATAGTCTCTTAAGAGCCCTAAGAGCAAAAAACTAACAAACTATGATAAAGTAGTTCTTGGAGCTTGTGGAACCTATGAATGTTTTATCTAAACCTACAGGTGGATATGGGGTCCCTCTATAGTACCTTATCTCATTTATAATCAATTCAAAATCGTTTGACCAATCTAATAATGAATGCATTCTTAGAAAAAGCTTGACTTGAGAGTAGTGCAATTGTGAAACAAGCATATTTTGTGTTTTATTCATAGTCAAACCGAATATACCTACACATTGAGATGAAAAATTTAATGCTAAAAAATGCCTCCATTCATTCTGAGAATCACTGTATCCTTGCATGTTACACTATTCTAACATATTCTCTTAAGAGCCCTAAGAGAAAAAAAACTACCAAACTATGACGAAGTAGTTCTCAGAGCTCATAGCACCTAAAAATGTTTGATCTGAACCTACAAGTGGATATTGTGTCCCTCTAAATTATGATATCTCAATTCTTGTCAAATCAATACCATTTGCTCATTCCAATAATGAATGCATTCTTTCAAAAATATTATTTGAGATTAGTGCAATTGTCAAAACAAGCATATTTATGTTGTGTAGTGGGGCCAAACTAACTATGCCAAAATGTTGGGGTGGGTGGGTGAATGCTAATAGATATTTTTTTCATTCTCTGGGTCTCCCAATCCTTGTAGCCTACACTATTCTAGTAAGGTCTCTTAAGAGCCCTAAGAGAAAAAAAACTACCAAACTATGATGGAGTAGTTATTGAAACTTGTGGCACCTATGAATGCTTTTTCTAGACCTATAGGTGGATATCATAGAGTCCCTCTATAGTATACTATCTTGATTCTATTCAAATTGAAACCTATTAACCCAATTTCTAAACTTGGAAATTTTTAAACTTTTGATTCAAAATCCTTGAGCTAAGAGCCTCCTAGTAAAAATTATCCCTAATCACCCATGGACAAGTTTCGGGCATCTTATCATTTTGAAGTGGAATTGTTAGTTCCCTGAAAATCCCTAGGAATAGTGATGTAGCCTACCAAGATTCACGAAAACAATTGAGTTTCAAAAAATATGAAGGTTTACGTAGAATTGGTTTACAAGAATAATCTTGATGATTTCATGTCAAATATGTCTAATTTTCACACTAATCCACCTCCTGATTTTCAAGATATTAAAGCTTCAATTTTTATCGGTCAAATTATGAAAACTATTGAATTCAAGGTTTTATTTAGTTACAATGGAGCTACATTTCTGGGTTTTGGTTGTAATGCTATTATTGGCAGTGTGGAAAGATTTCATGAGGAAGTATTGATCACAGAAAAAGTTATGCATCCATTCCTGTTCACCATGCTTGTAGGTTTATAAAGGAAAAAATATAAGATTCAAGGATTTGTTGAAAGAGTTTTATAATTAGTCAAGAAAACATGTTTGAAAAACATTTGAAATAAGGAAATGGTATTTGAAGTTTGGCTTGTCTACAAAATGTGGAAGGCATGTGAGTTGATTTTGTGGAATGGCTCGAAGAGATGGATTGTCATTTAAATGTCATATGCAATTCCATGCTAAAATAAAAGCTTGGAAACAATGCATGCAAATATACCTCTAGTCTTGTCGAGTATGGCTGCTTATATTTGCTCTAGGAAATTGTCTCAATTTCATTTCCTTTGGATATGCAACACAATCACTTCTTTCATCTCTAATGTAGCATTTGCTATATGTTGTTCTGAAAGAGAAGGGGACAAGAGGGGTACTTCTTGCATTTGTCACCCTCACTAAAGTGTATGCAAAATGTGGAAGCAAAGGTAATGGCGTATGTTGATTGATAGAATGGCTCAAAAGGATGTCATCTCTTGGAATGCCATGATTATAGATGTGGATGTGAAAAATACGTCTTCCTTATTGGCATTGTGAAACCCATCAATAAATTCACAATTGTTTATTCTTAGAAATTCAAATAATAGAAATCAAATGACTGAAACAATGAACTAAAGCATGCACAACACCATTCACTAAAATACTGAATGCAGAGAAAACCAATCACACTTTTACACAATGATTTACCCTGGAAAACCCCTAACTCTGGGGAAAAACCAGCATTCAAAGAGAGATTTTATTACTACAGAAAGGAAAGAAGTTACAACAACTGCCAGAACTTGGCATCCACAACAATATTGCAAACTTGGATAATATTCAACTCCTGATCATTGCAACCTCTTTTTGATCCTGTGTCATTTCCTACAAAAACATTCAACCTGTATGTCTCAAACACACCTCAATTTCCTTTTTTATAACCTCTTATTCACCAATGATGAGATAAGGCAATGTTTTAACTTTTGGAAAAAACAAAGATGTTGCTAAAGAAAATTCTCCAAACTTGGCATGTGCATTTTATATAAGAAGGAGAAAAAATAGAAAAGCTGGAGATAATTATCTCCACCACTGCTCCAGCCTGGCTAACACGGTTCCAGGCTAGAGACACCTTTGAGCTACTAATTTTAACACTCCCTCTTAGTGAGGGAGGTGTTCTCTACTACACCTAACTTGTCCCTAAAGAAGACAAACTTGCTTTTCATCAAATCCTTTGTTAAGATGTCTGCAACCTGCTCATCTGTAGATATATACTATAGTCGAACTAATCCACGCTGTACACAATCCTTGATAAAGTGATATCTGATGTCAATGTGCTTCGACCTATCATGAAACACAGGATTCTCAAAAAGTTTTATGCAACTCTGATTATCACAATGAATGATGGTCGATTCTAGCTCCTGACAAAACAATGCTACTAACAGCTTTTGAAGCCATATGGCCTCACATGTTTCCGTGCTTGCTGCCATGTACTCTAATTTCGTAGAGCTTAATGCAACAAACTTCTGTTTCCTGCTGTACCAAGAAACAACCCCTGATCCCATGTTGAAACAACTCGAAGTAATTTTCCTGTCTACTGCATTACCAGCCCAGTCTGCATCAGTGTAGCCAATCAAATTGACACCATCACCTCGAGTATATCTCAACCCATACTCAATTATACCACGTAGATACCTCAACACATGCTTTGCTGCTGTCCAATGTACTCTCTTTGGTTCTACCATGAACTGAATAAGAGAGCTGACTACAAAGAAAATGTCTAGTCTTGTATTGACCAAATACATCAATGACCCAATAAGCTGTCTATACAAGGTGGGGTCTACTGCCTCCTGCTTTGATGCATTGATCTTCCGCCAATCTGTAACCATTGGTGTAGACATGGGTTTAAAATCCAGCATTCTAAATCACTTCAAGATTTCCATAGCATATTTCTCTTGACCAAGGAAAATCTCTCCCTCTGTCTACCACACCTCTATTCCCAGAAAATAGTGCATCAACCCCAAATCCTTCATCTTGAACTCTGCTGCTAGGTCCCTCTTGCAATCCTCTATGAGCCTCAGTGAACCAGTCATAAATAAATCATCCACATACAAAACTAGGATGAGTGGTTCACCCCCCATCATGAGATAGTAAAGGTTGGAGTCCGCCTCACTCTTCACAAATCCTATGCTCTGCAAGTAGCTATCTATGCACTCATACCATGCTCTGGGTGCCTGCTTAAGTCTGTATAGTGCTTTCTTTAACCTACAAACATGAGAGTCACTCCCATGTGCCACAAAACCTTCTGGTTGTTCGATGTACACCTCTTCCTCTATGATTCTATTTAGGAAAGTTGTCTTGACATCCATTTGATGGATCTGCCATCCCATTTGTGCTGCTAATGAGATCACAGCTCGTATGGAGGTATATCTAGCCACTGGAGCAAATTTCTCGTCATAGTCAATTCCCTCCTTCTGAGAGAACCCCTTGGCCACGAACCTGGCTTTGTATTTCTCTATGCTACCATTTGCAACATGCTTGATCTTATAGATCTAGCGAGAACTAACCACTGCCTTACCTATAGGCCTTGGCACTACCTCCCAGACATTGTTCTTCATGATGGTGTTGTATTCCTCCACCATAGCATCCTGCCAAACTTGCCGATGTGCAGCATCTTGATAACTGGAAGGCTCACTGTCAATGAGCTTGCTTATTAATGCCACATAATTTGAATATTTAGCTGGTGGTCTCCTCTCCCTACCACTCATTCTAGGAGCTCCCATAAACTCCTGAGCATCTTGTGCAATATGAGTTTCCACTTGACTAATCCTTCTCCCACCAGTAGGAGATACACCAATAGATAGAGCTTGTTGTTCCTTATTCTGCTGCTCTTGATCCTGTGGACTCAACTCACCCAAGGTACATGTATCTGTATTTGTTCCTGTCATAGTTCCCTGTACCTGAGACTCCTGATCCACTTTTGGAGCTTCAATCTACTGACTCTATTCAACTGCTAGAAAATATTGATATTTTCTGAAGGCTTTCTCCTCCAGAAACTTCACATCACGTCTCACTATGATCCTCCTCATGCCTGGAATAAAGATCCTGTATGCCTTAGAGGTTTCGCTATATCCAACAAAGAAACCTTTCTCTGTAGTTGAATCTAACTTGGTTCTTTTCTCTGATGGTATGTGACAATATGCTATACTTCCAAAGATCCTAAAATGCCTAACCTTAGGCTTCTTCCCTATAAAGCCTTCTTCTGGTGTCATCTTTACCAAAATCTTATGAGGTACTCTATTATGAATATAGATTGTTATGCTACAAGCCTCTGCCCAAAGATACTTAGGTAGATCCTGATCAAACAACATGGCCTTGGTTGCTTCAAAAATTGCCTTGTTCTTACGCTTAGCAACCCCATTTTGTTGTGGGTTGTAGGGAATAGTCCACTCTCTCTTGATTCCTTCTTTCGTACAGAACTCCTAGAAGACTTTGCTTTTATACTCACCCCTATTGTCTGTCCAAAGAACCTTGATCTTCCTGCCTGTCATATTCTCCACAAGAGCTTTGAATTCTTGGAAGTGACTGAAGACCTCATCTTTGGCCTTCAAGAAATATATCCAGGTCTTCCTAGAGAAATCATCAATGAAGGTTATGTAATACTCATAACCTCTCAAAGACTGAGTAGACATGGGACCACAAATATCATAATGTATCAAGTCAAGAACACCTGTACTTCTACTGTCACTTCTAGGGAAGGTTTCCTTTGAAATTTTCCCAAGTACACACCCTTTACATGCGTCACCATGCTCTGCACTCAACTCTGGAATTCCTATCACAGTTTCTCTGAGAAATTTCAATGCCCCATGGTGTATATGTCCCATCCGTCTATGCCATAGCTCTCCTATTTCCCTGCTGCTATTATTGCTCACTAGTGCCTTTGGAGTTTCAAACTGCAATATGTATAAATTGTCACTTCTAACTCCAATTTGCTTTACCTTCTTCCAGTCCTTATGTTTTAAATACACCTTCTGCCCTTGAAAGAGTACGTTGTACCCTTTGTCTTCAAGGGAAGATACTAAAATCAGATTCATGTACATCCCTGGCACATGCAATACATCTATGATCTTAATATCATTGCTTGACTCCCTCTGAAATGAAACAGTCCCTCTCCCAATTGGAGTGCATGTGGAATTGTTTCCCATTTTTATCTGGAAGCCTATTTCTTCTGCTTTGTAGTTGGAGAATTTTTCTCTAACTCTTGTCATATGGCATGATGCACCACTATTAATATACCAGACCCCTGTAGTGCTTGAGCTAGATAAGCAGTTTAGAAGAGAGAACTCATATTCTAGTCTAGAGGATAGCTCATCAACATCCGTTGAAGCTACTGTCTACTTCTTATTCTTGTCTCCTTTCTTCTGATTCGGACATTGAATGACATAATGTCCTAGCTGATCACAACCATAACATTTAATTTTACTCAGGTCTTTCTTTTTCTTCTTGTCTCCTTTTGAGGTAGACTCACTGCTTGAGCCTTTCTTAGCTTTGCCTTTGCTAGCAAGAGAAACATTCTCTTCCACCTCACCCTTATGACCATTGCTGCTGCCTCCATTAACATAACTTATTCACAACTCTTCTTGAGTGAAATCAATCCACAAACAATCCCAATCAGGAATATCTTGTCATCTGGATACAACTTTGAAAAAGATGTCCCAATCTTTTGTGAATCCTGCCAATGCAATCCTGACAACCTCATCATCTAGTATTGCTACCCCAGTAGTTACCAACTCATCTTTTACTATTCTGATCTTGGTAAGGTAGTCCACAATGCTCTCCCCTTTCTTAGCTTATCCCTGAGAATCAGCTACATGTTCAAATATGAACTCTGGTATAGATTGAGTATGCCATCAGACATTTTTTTGTAGGTATCTAAATCTATAATATGAGGAACAAGGTGATCCATGACCCCATCCATAATGATGCGTCTAGCTTTGGCATCTTCTTTCTGGTAGGTCACCAGTAGCGTAGCATCTGTTGGAATAGAAACGGTAGTTGTTGCATATTCCTTCAGACCATTCTCCTCCAGTAACAGAAGAATTCTTGCTTTCCACATGTCAAAGTTTGAAGCCCCCTCAAGTCTGTCTGAATCTCTTAATCCGGTTGTTGCCATTGCTGAAACCCTTGAACTTAAACCTCCCCTGGAAACAAAAATAAAATTGAAACTTGCAATTGTGTGATTAAACCCTAGTTTTCTCTTTCAGAGTATTGGCTCTGATACCATGTGAAAAATACGTCTCCCTTATTGGCGTTGTGAAACCCAACAATAAATTCACTATTGTTTATTCTTAGAAATTTGAATAATAGAAATCAAATGACTAAAACAATGAACTATAACATGCACAACACCATTCACTAAAATACTGAATGCAGAGAAAACCAATCACACTTTTACACAATGATTTACCCTGGAAAACCCCTTACTCTAGGGAAAAACTAGCATTCAAAGAGAGAGATTTTATTACTACAGAAAGGAAAGAAGTTACAACAACTGCCATAACTTGGCATCCACAACAATACTGCAAACTTGGATAATATTCAACTCCTTCTGTTCACTGCAACCTCTCTTTGATCCTGTGTCATTTCCTACAAAAACCTTCAACCTGTATGTCTCAAACACACCTCAATTTCCTTTTTATAACCTCTTATTCACTAACGATGAGATAAGGCAATGTTTTAACTTTTGGAAAAAACAAAGATGTTGCTAAAGAAAATTCTCCAAACTTGGCATGTGTGTTTTAGATAAGAAGGAGAAAAAATAGAAAATCTAGAGATAATTATCTCCACCACTGCTCCAGCCTGGCTAACACGGTTCCAGGCTGGAGACACCTTCAAGCTACTAATTTTAACAGTGCATACAAAATGTGGAAGCTTAGATAGAGGACGTGGAATTTTTATTTTGAAGAGATGTCATCATGCAATGTAATGATTGCAAAATATACACATAATGGATTTGGTGAAAATTCTTTAAAATCTTTCAAGTAGATGCATATGGCAGTTGAAACGCCAAATTCCCACAACCTACCTGTGCATATTTTGGAAGCTTTAGAATAGGGTAGAAACGACCATCAAAGCATAATGGAATAGAAGAATTTTGTTTGATGTTGTAGGTTCTTTTATAGGCTCGCCTGCAAAAGATAGAAGCATTGATGAGGAAAAATAAATGGAAATCAATAGATACACATTTCCAGGATGAAAAGATGGCAAAGGTAATAAGTTGTTTGTAGAAAAGACACTTAAAGATTCCAATCGAGTGACTGGTATACTAGAGAGAAAATATTTCACGCACCAGATAATGGCTTCTAAAAGACCACTTTGTATTCATTTAGACTATCAATCCCATATAAAGGAGAATTCTTTGTGCTTAAGGAACGTCTGTAGAAGGCTTTGAAAAGGAGGCTACCATTGAGCTTGATCAACTTGATAATGGAGAGTACACAATCTTGGTTGGTTATGATTATAATTTGATGGCATCTTTTGTGATAGTAGATTGGGAGTTCATGTTATGCAACAAAGTTCAGACAAGGTAAGACAATGTTTTAGAACATTTTCAAAAACTACCTCAACAAAGTCAATAACTTTGGTTTTTCTTGAAAGTTATGTGTTATTAGTTATCTTTTTGTGAAAGTGGACTTATGCCACTTATTGTAACTAGGAGTTACAAAACAACCTTATTTTTGGAAAAGTGATGTAAAACACAATCAAATAAGGTTTGTTATTTTCAAAATGATTGTATTTCAAAAAGGTAGTTGAGGTAGTTATCGAGTGGTTATTAGGTAGTTATCAAATGGAAGCCTGTAAATACAAGGCTTTGCTATTGTAAAAGGGGAGAGACTTTTGTAAACAGGGAAAACTTTTGAGAACTATTTAGAGAGATTGTATCATGATTTTTTGTCTTGACACTATGTATAGAAGAGTCTTTGGAATTGTATATTTTCAAGGAGATAATGAAGAATTATTTTGGTTCATATGTTCTAAATGCATTCATGTATTATCACTGTTGATTTCTTGTATGTTAAATCTGTGATCCTTCTATGTAATTGTGCAAACCATTGGTAATCTATGCAAATTTGATGTAATGAAAAACATTGATATCTTGGTATCTTGGTTTGAATGTGTTGAGGTGTCATATCTCTTCCTATGTTGAGGTTTTTCATCTTTCTTTCATTGTCATTGCACATCAAAACATGCTTTGGGTTAAAAACCCTTTGTAATTTGTCATCCATTATGAAATCTTAGCTAATATTTGTATGTCTATTGTTGAGGTTTTTGTTAGTCATTTTCCTTTAGTTTTTCCTTTTCCTACTTTATGTACTTTTAGATTAAAAGTACACAAAAGATATAAATACCCCCATCATACAAGGGAGCTTCCCTTTTCAAATGCATAGGAAGATTACCATTTCATGAGAAATCTCTCCAATAGTTGGAGCATTATTGCCACTTTCCATTATGCGAGTCACATATCATTTCAAGTGCCAATTCACTTACCAACAAAATCATTTTCACCATTTCAAAATTGAATGCATTCTTATAAAAAATGTCATTTAAGAGCAATGTAACCATGGAATCAAACATATTTTGTGTTACGTGTGTGGTGGGTCTAAAGTAACTATTCTAACACATTGAGGTGGGTGGATGAATGCTATCAAATGATTTTTTTCATTCTTCGAGTCTCCCAATCCTTTCAATATACAATATTCTAGCATAGTATCTTAAGAGCCCTAAGAGAAAATATTACCAAACTATGACATATTAGTTCTCAAAGCTTGTGGCACCTACAAATGTTTTGTCTAAACCTATAGGTGGATATGGGGTCCCTCTATAGTAACCTATCTCAATTATATTTAAATAAACACCATTTGATCATTCTAATCATGAATGCATTCTTACAAAAAATATCATTTAGGAGCAGTGCACACTTGGAAATATGCATATTTTATGTTTCATTCATGGTGAAGCCAAACCAACTATGCCAAGAACTATAATTAAGTGAAGAATAAATTATTTTGGGATTGGATTAAGTAGGATGTTAAGGATTTTATAGTTTAATGTGATGTTTGTCATCTAAATAAAATGAAAACTCTTAAAGACCTAATATTTTTTTCAACCACTTCCTATTGTAGATACCACTTGGATAGATATTTCTATGGATTTCATTACAAGCCTTCCAATATCAAGATGTAAACATGTAATTTTTGTTGTTGTTTACCACTTGACCAAATGTCCCCATTTATGTGAATTACCTCACCTTTACATTTTTAGTATGGTTGGTTAATACTTCTTGGATTCTATCTTCAAACCCAATGAGATGCCTTACTCTATTGTTAGTGATCATGATTTTTTTTTTACTGTAAATTTATGGAAATAATTGTAGGGAAATACCTTGAAAATGAGTTTGAATTATTATCCTTAAACTAATGGAAAAATTAAAATTCTTAACAAATATATTGAGACTTTTTTTTTTATGTTTGAGCAATAGGGACAATGGGTTTGGTGTCTACCCCTAGGTAAGTGGTGGTATAATAGGTCACTTATCATAGTTCTTCCAAAATAACCCCTTATGAGGCCCTTTATATTAACCCCCACCTTCCTTTGATACTTATATTACAAGTTTTTCCTAGTTTTCAATAGTTGACAATACTCTAGCAATATTGAGGACATTTCCTAGCTCCTTAAGACTAATTTGGTACTAACAAAAAATAACATGTAATAATAGGTGTATCGACATCATATAGAGAATACCTTCAACATTAGTGATTGGTTTTTTATGTCCCCAGTCCTACAAGCAACTTTCATTGTAGGACAAGCAAGGCCATAAGTTTGATCCCAAATTCTATTTCCCTTATCAGGTGCTCCAATGCATTAGTGAGGTTGAATACAAATTGGCACTCAAAGCCTTCTCTAAGCTCCACCATATTTTCATCTCTCTCAATTCTCAAGAAAGTGATTAGGACTACTACTCAAATTCCAATAGAGCTACTAGCATTAGTCTTGGGAAGACAATAAAAGTACCATGTTTTTCTCAATTCTTCATATTTCTATGTGTAATATGTTATTAATCTTGTAGGTGTATAAGAACACACACACATATATATAATACTCAGTTGAATATTCCAAACATAAATGTCAATATTTTCCATCTCATTACATTACAATCCCATGCCACATTCACATTTCAATTTCCTTGACCAATAAGGTTGCAATGTATGTTAGCTAATGTTTATTTTTATTCAATCCAATATAAAGTATATGAGTGTGTTTAAATTAAAAGTAATGTAATTTATATAATTAATATATGGCTTGGCAAAATATTTCCAAATTGAATGCCCTATGCTTCAACACACAAAACAAAGTGCATCATTTAATAATTGTGTTTTATCCTTTGTATGACACATGGATTCCCAATATTTTGTCTAGTGTTTGTCATTAATGAGTCAACTAGATTTTTTATTATTCCATAATTATGAACTTTCTCATTATCAAGAAATATCCAAGAAGATAACTCATAGAAAAATGACATCACAAATGAAAACTTGAGAGAAACCAAAAGATCAATTGAAGCAATGGGTGAATCATGAATTATTGAAACAATTTAAGGTTGGAATTTTTAACATTCAAGTTGTAACTATCAAATTTGGTAGTAGGATGACATATTTATGGTGAATAAAAATTAAAATAAATCAAAGGTGAATCATGTAAATATAGACTATATTGGTTAAACAAATATGTATTAACTGAAAAGCCATATAGTCTCACAACAAAGCCATATAGGTAAATAATGTCACATATTTATAATAAAAAATATATGTACAAAATTATCATATAGGCATACAAAAAATTGATAATGTAATCAATTCCATCCAAGGGAAGGGGAGAGTTCATGAGCCCTTTCCCATCAAGTGGATGGAGAGACAAGCGATGACGATTGTTTTCAAACCCATTAACTTGAGCTCCTCTCTAAATATTTTTGAAGCTTCACCTAATACAATAAAAAATATACACAACTGTATAAAAAATAAATTATAAAATGGCATATAAGCGAATAATCACTTACTTCCATCTCATAATCACTTTGAAGCAATTTTTTCCTCTCTTCATTCATTTGAGGGTCAAGTGTACAAACTTGAGTTGTGATCCCCTATGATAAGCATCAAGAAACAAATTAAACTATAGATGAATATCATTCAGATTTGCACTAATAGACAGGGATAAAACAACAAGTAGAATATAAAAATACTAATATGGCTCATACCTTTGTCAAAGGAAACAAATATAAAATTCTTGCAACAACACCCACCTTCATTGTGCTATGAATACCAGGAGGAGTATGAACTAATGCCATCAATTAAAAATGAAACAATTTTATTTATCAAAATATTCCTAACATTATTTTACAAATATAATGATTAAAAATAGTCAATCTTACCTCATTGAAAGATGTATGAACACTCTAACTAATAGGTCTTGATGTCCACCTATTTAACATCTAATATGAATTTTAAGATTACCATTCATATAAGGTAAAAATATTTGCATTCACTATATTTACTATTTCCTTACTAATTACATACTTGTGGACTAGACATGGTCATGTAATCAAGACCTGAAAGGTTGGTAGACATAGGGTGAACACTTTGACCCCAAAATTTTATTACGATCAATTTAGTAATTTATTTAATATTACATTTAAAAATCAAATATAGAAATTAAATTTAACCTTATTCAAATTTACCTATCTATCAATGTCAAATGTTGCATCAAGCATATCATCTATGAATACCAGTTCGTCCAATATGGATTTTCCCTGTTGTTGGCCATGTATATCCCAAGCATCATTAAACCCATAATCATAAAGATATATAAAATTTCAACAAATGTGAGGAAATTTTTGAGACCTAGGAGCCTCACCCTCATCACCTTATGCTAAAGGACTAGTGTGATGTAACAAGGTCTAAAAAAGGGATTTGATGGACTCTAGGGTATCCACCTCAAGACTCTCCTTCACAATATAAGAGATTGTGACATACTTAATTTTTGTCCTAAACATGGGTCTCCATGGGGATTTTTGGGCATGATGTGCCCCCTCTCTATCCTATTCATATCACCCACCTATACCCTAGAACTCCTACATGTCAATGTAGTTTGGGATCTCATTAAGGACAAACTCACAATAAAGTTTCCTTAAAAAAATGCTATAGGACCTCATTTTTTTTACATGGAGGATGGTAAAAAATGGTCCACCACCTATCCCAAAAATTATTTTGTATCCCTTGGTTTTGGAGTTGATGGATATAGAACATGTCCTACAACTATTATGTAGGGGTGCATTAGTTTGTGGGTCAATGAACAATGCACACAAATTGAATTTCAATATTTGTTTTCTTTTACTTGTTGGTAGGATAATTTGGTGGCATAATATTTTTTTAATTCATCCTCTTTGTTTAACCACATGTTAATTTGGTTACTTATGAAATTTATGTGAAAAATGATAGATTTGAATTAATTGGTGAGGGTAGATCAATGGGAAGTAGTTCCACTTGGATTTCTCAACTTTTAAAAAAAGGGGTAAATCTTTTATTGAAATCAAGAAATAAATAGTACAAAGGGATCAAGGAACTTGTAGGATCCCAAGAAAAAAAGCACCAAAACACCCAACAAAAACAACAACCACCAACCACACTTCCACAAACACCTTAAACATCCATATCCTCAGCAATGACTCTCTCTAATTCATGACAATAATTAGGGGATAACTGTCCCACTCCTCAATCTTCCAATCATCAACATGCACTCCAAAACCCACCTAGCCAAACAATCAACAACCCTATTCCATTGACGTGAAATATGGGAAAAAGACGCCACTTCCAACATAAAGCACATCTGCAAAAAATTTCAAACCACCAAAGCAAGCTGCCAATTAACCTCAAATACCTTTTTCTCATGCAAGAAATTAACAATAATTTGTGAGTCAAATTTATACATAATCCTATGCCAACCCAAAGCAAAAGCACACTCAATAGCATTGAGAATCACCAAACCCTCCATAAGGTTGTTAGAATGCTACCCTTTGTGAATGGAGAAGAAGAAAATAACCAAGGTAGAACCATCTCTTCCAACTCCAACAATCCCAATAGGCCCCAGATTACCCCTAGAGGATCCATTTGTATTGATCTTCAGAACATCCGCTGGGGGAGGCAACCATCTTCCAACCCTTTGAACCTTCTTTTCAGCCCTCCTACCTCTTCTGACACAAGTAAAGAGAGAATTCAACCCCTGTAAGCCCAATCTATTCACAATCTCATCATCACTCCTTTCAAAGGATAAGCCACATCACACTTGGCTTCCATTGTCTCTTTGATCATTCCAAAAATTATGTGCAAAACCTATTGAACCATCAACCTATCCCCACAAAAAAACCTACAATTCCTTTCCAACCAAATTTTCCAAAGGATGAAAGTAGGACCAATGCACCACACAATCTGAAGGAAAGAGGCCTAGGAAGGAGGTCTTCCTAGATTGCTCTAGAACTTAAGAAGGGAAGAAGCATGAACACAAGGATGTTTCCAAACACCCCACCATAAGTGCCAAAGAACCATCAAATAAGGCCAATAGAAAAACAAATGGGAAGAATCCTCCTCAGTACAGTTGCACATAACACAAATAGAGGGACCCTGGAATCCCCACTTCCAAATATTATCCCAAGTCAAGCATCTATTGCAAGCCAAAGTCCACACGAAAAAATTACAATTTAGCCATTAAAACTTGTTCCACACATGTTTCCACCAAGGGACCTCTACCTCACCAAACTTACTAACCAACAACTCCTGATACTCACTAGCCACAGAGAAAGCACCCTTAGGATCCGAGCTCAAAGCAAGAATATCCTTATCCCTAAGGGAGTTGCATTGTCTACCAACCAAAATATCTTAAAGATCAACACATTCCTCCTCCAACCCAACCACATGCCAATTGCAAGGATACTTCCACCTCGCCACCTCCATTTTCCCACATGGATCTAAGAAGTCTTAAAATAAATCACCCTTTACCAATCATCCTCTAGGAAGCACTGGAAAAGATTCACCAAATTAGGATACTAGTACAAAATGGGGGGAAAATTTTCCCAAGAATCTGACCAAAAGAGGGCCTCGATCCCCTATTATATATCTAAAACAAACCCTCCTTGATCAGTGCAACCCCTTTCATAAGCGTTCCCCAAATCATTGAACCTTTCCCCACCAGAGGATACTTGGGAATCTCCTCCTTCAGAACCCCTGGAAGGTACTTGTGAGATAAAATCTTGGCCCAGATATGGTCCTGCTCCACACACCACCTCCAATAAAGCTTTGCAACCAATTCCAACCCAGATCAAGTCAATTGCCACAATCCAAGACCCCCAAACTACTTCAGCCTACACAAAATATCCCACTTCACAAGGCTCCACTTAGAAGAGGACAAGTTGCCTGCCAATAAGAATTGTCTAGCCATAAAATCCAAATCCTTCACAAACCCAACCAAAGCCACTTGGAGAATACATCTATAAATAGGAAGAGCCTGCACCACATAATTAAGCCGTTGAACATTCCCAATAAAGGACAACCATCTATGAGTCCAATGATCAACCTTTGCATGAAAATTGTCCAAAATATTCTACTAAGACTCCCTAGGGAGATTACCCGGAGAGATAGGAATGCCAAGATAAGTTAAAGGGAGATACCTAATTTGAAACCTTAAGATATGAGAAATCCTTTGCTGAATAAGTCATGGAGTATTGAAGAAGAAAATGGAAGATTTATCTTCATTAATCATTTGACCAAAAGAAACCATATAAATATCCAAAGCCTTGTACAAATTCATGGCTTCTATGATCTTAGCCATACCCATCAAAGTAGTATCATCCAAAAATTGTAGGTGAGATTGAGGAGGCAAACCATTTCCCCACACCCAACCTTGAATAAGACCCAACTCCAAATTAGATTTCAAAAATCTCCCCAGACCTTCAACAAGGAGAATAAATAAATAAGGAGAGAGAGGATCCCCTTGATGAAGGCCTCTAGAAGTAGTAAAAAGAGAAGGCTCACCATTTATCAACACCAAGAAAGAAGTAGAAGAAACACAAGACATAACCCATTGGACCCACTCTTCAGCAAAACCAAAGGCAATAAGAATTTTTCACAAGAAGGACCACTTAACTTTGTCATAGGCCTTTTCCATATCTAGCTTGATGAACATAGCCTTTTCTTTCGAGATTTCCATAAAATGAATGGTTTCAATAGCAATGACCACCCCATCCAAAAAAATTCAATCCTCCAAAAAACCACTATGTTCCTTAGAGATAAGCCATCTAAGCCATTGCTTCAACCTTTTAACAATCAACTTGGAAATGATTTTATAAAATAAATTGCAAATGGAAATAGTTGAAAATTGACTTAGGCGATCTTCCCCCTCACTTTTAGGAATGAAAGCAATGAAGGTAGAGTTCAAAGCCTGCAACATCTACTTATTCCTTTGAGACTCATGAACCACCCCAATAGGTCCAGTTTAATGATATCCCAAAATTCTTGATAAAATTCAATCAGGAAGCCATTAGGGCTTAGAGCTTTCCCTTTCTTCATTTGGAAAAAAATAGCCTCCAATTCCTCCAATGAAATAAAGCCCATAAGATTCTCATTCGTCTCCCTAGTAACCAAGGAAGGGATACAAGACAAAATATGGTTTTCTTTTGCCAAACCATCCTTAGAATCCTCTCTAAATAAAGAAGCAAAGAAATGTGAAGCTTCTCTAGACATATCCTACCAAGAAGATAAATGCTCACCCCCGCTATTCACTAGAATAGGCATATAATTACCATGTCTCCTGGATTCCACCAAATTTAAGAAGAAATCAGTGCTTTTTTCCTCCTCCTGCAGCCACTCCACGCAAGATTTTTGTTTCCAATAAATTTCCTTGCGCAACTCACACTCCTCCGAAGCTTTCAAAGCCCTTGCCTCCTCCTTGAGTAAATCCTTTGAAATACTGAACTCCCTTATGTCTCGAGTGATGACATCCAAGTCATCTTGAGCAACCACCTTAGCATGAAAAATATTTCCAAAACACTGCATGTTCCACCGTTTGAGCTAATATTTTACATATTGCAGCAATTTGGAAAAAGAGTAGATAGCAGTTTCATGAGCTGGTCTTCCCATCCACCACCATTCAGTCATATTCCCTACAAAGAAGAATCTCTTAACCACATAAGTTGGAACTTGGAAGAGGGGGACCAAGTAACACAAGCCGAAGCAACAGATAACTTAATAGGCTAGTGATCTAAGCCCTCTAGTCCAAAATTTTAGAGCAAGTAGACAACAATCCACCAATTAAGGAATAGGAAACCAAAAAATGATCAAGTGTCTCAACAATACAACTCTCTCACATTCTCCTATTGTTCCAATTAAACTGATCATTACAAGGCTTAATGTCAACCAAATTCAAGGTAGATATGTTATCATGAAAAAGGAATTTAGAAGGCTCCAACCTCGCAATTTACCACCATTCTTCTCATCCAACTCAATAATGGCATTAAAATCACCTGTAATAATCCAAGGGAAAAAAGGAGAAAGGCTCTGAATGAAATTGATATGAGACCACAATAACTGCTTACCAGGAAAATCCGTAGGTGCATAGATGTTTGAAAGAAGAATAGTTTCCCCTAACTCCAAACTTGAAGCAACCATAAAGATGTAAGACTTGGAGGACATCCACCAAAGAGGATGGATCTTCAATGGGTCCACAAGCAAGACACAACCCCTACATTACCATGAGCCCCAATACACTGGCAGTCACCCTGACCCCACAACTTTGGCACCAAACTGACCATACTTTCAATAGATAACTTAGTCTCCTATAAAAAAATAACATCATGAGAATGAATTCTCACCAAATCATGAACTTTTTGTCAAGGGCCACTATTCAAGCCCCTTACATTCCAAGAGAGGAAGATCATTTTGGGGGATTAGAGAAATGGGAATCTAGGGTTTTAACAAATCCAAACTCCACCAAAGTCTCCCCCATCATCTTTATTTTTTCTAAGTCCTTTCTCCCAACTTTGGAAGCCTTTTCAACAACCCCTTTCTTTAGGTCTTTCTACAAAAGTCCTAATGAAGGAGAGGCCTTGCTTCCTTTTACCGAATTAGTCCCCACTTTCACCAATGGAGTAGAGATCTCTCCCTCCCCCATTTTCACCTCCATGAGAGTATTAGACCTCCCATGAACCACCAAACTAAGATATGTTTCCATTTGCAACACACCAGCCTCCTGAGAAAGTCTGGTTATATTCCAGATTAATTCTTTCTTGAACTACTTCCAAAACACCCTGATCCATAATCATCAAACCCAGATTCACCTCTTGTTGACTGAGATCATCCAGAACCTCAAATCTATTAAAGGTATCACCTTCCTGCCACTCCTTTAGAGTCATCTTTTGACCCCAGTTCCTATTACAATCTTTTATAGGAACAAAAACCCCCACACTAGCAACCACACTAGGAATAGGGTCATTGCCTTTGTCGGCCTTTGGAGAGTTACTGGGAGGCTAAGTAGATTGAGACACAAAATATTTAGACTCCAGGCATCTTCTTTACAGATGGCCATATTCATGACATAGATGACAACAAAATGGAAAAGTCTCAAAATCTAGTTGTTGCACCCAAGAATATGAACCCACATGGATTTCCAAAGAATATGGAAGAGGATTATTTAAATCCATCTCAACAAGAATGTGAGTAAATTTCATTACCTTTTATCCTGAGTTTGCGAAGAAGGACCCACTAGTTTCCCCAATAGTGAAGCAACCCTATCCAAGATGTCATTGCACCAAAATTCAACTAGAAATCTAGGGAGATGCACCCACACTAGAACTTGATTCGGGAGCTCCTCCAAAGGATCAAAACTCGCATACCAAGGTTTAATAAATAAACCAACCTAGATGTGGAAATAATGCCCACCTTCAACAACTCTATTGTGATCCACCATGCAATTAAAAGTCGCCATGAAATAACTATTTTCCAACAACATTATTTCCATCTCACCCTCTGGGGACTAGGTCCGATGAGCCCACAAATCTAAAAATTGGATTGAAACCCTCATTGATAAGAATTTGCAGAGCAAAGCATGCTTTGAGTAATACTCAATATCCTCTGCAATCGATTATGGCTGAATTACCAACATCGGCCTATCTTTGGTACATTCTAGGCAGCCAATTATCTTTGTGATACGAGAACCTCTAAATGGCACAAATCCTCCATTTCTTGAATTATTTGAAAACAAATTATTATGAAAACCTCTTGAAGAATAATTTGGAGAAGAAACCCCAAATGCAACTCAAAAATACATAGGGGATTTGACCCATGATGTCTCCCCTAGAGCCATAACCAAGGGGACGAAAAAACCCTTAAACCCCCAACACTAGGAGCCCACTCAAACACCAGATCCCACACTTCAAACATCAAACCAAAGGAAAAATAGAAGAAAGTGAAACTATTAAAAATTAAATGCAACCACAAAAAGAGAGATAGCTAACCTCACCCCAGCTGGTGCCCAAAACACACACCCCCTTACACAAAAAACACCTCGCCCCAGCATACACCTACATCAATAAAAACAACAGCCTCCCACCAATCCTCAACCACATGCACCAAAAGGCTTGGCCTCATGCAAGGCATGGCTTGCACAAGGTGACCACTAGTTTCATTGACACCATGATTCGGGGGATATTTTCATTGAAAATTGAAGTGTCTCCAATACTCTAGATTTTAGCACCATTAGGAAGGGCTTGATGTCCTAATTCTAGAGCAACTTGAATGGAGTGAAAAGGACTCCATTTGCTCAAGTTACAGACAGTCAAAAATTGGGTCAAACTGCCATTAGGGCTCATCCAAAACATGAAAAAAATGATTGTCTTAGAAATCGACAGAAGTGGCATCAACTTGAAGGGTACATCGAGACAATTCAGGCAACGTTTGTTTCATGAAAATCCAACATCATATGCTCAAGATATTGGCAGTCAAAGTTCTGTTTGCTTAAGTTACGACCAGTCAAACATTGGGTCAAATTGCCATCAAGGTTCATCCAAAAGGTGAAAAAAATGATTGTCTCAAAAATCTACGAAAGTTCTGTCAACTTGAAGGGTGTGTCGAGATGATTTCAACAATGTTCATTTCATCAAAATCCGACATTGTATGCTCGAGATATTGGCAGTCAAAGTTTAGTTGACTTGGTGGTACAACTGGTGACATCAGCATGGCATTAGCATGTCGACGTGGCAGTTTGTACTGTACAGAATCCAAATGGATGAATCCAAGAGTGACATGTGGCAGTTGACTCAGATTGTACAGACCAATCATATGAAGACACGTGTCCGTCTGTACATCATAGCATTCTGACAATCGCTGACATGTTTTGATCGTCCAATCTAGTGTTGACACGTGGCACCTCTTCAGCATGCCATGTGTCCCTTCCACCCTTGTTGTCGATGAACAAAATATTTTGTTGGGGCTCAAACCCGTGACCTACTGAGCAGCCGAAACGGTCGGTGACCGTTGCACCACGCATAACTACCAATAATAGATGTGAGCTTGTTTTCTTTTGTCATGTAAGTGTTTGGAGTTTTTTTTAAACAAACGATGGCCGACGGGTTTGGAACCCATAACCACCGGCCTAGCAAAATGAAGACATGTCGTTAGGCCACCGATGCGTATCTAATTATGTATGGGGTCTATTTATTTTTGTTGTATTATTTGGCCCAAAGCCTTATCAAAATGGGCTATTTTTCTTGTTAACCCCCTAACCATTTAAACTAAAGGGGTCTAAAGGACAAATGAGCCTATATACGAGTTGTTGAAGGGAGGTTAGACATTTAACATTTTTGTTAAGCCTAATTAGGCATATTTTATGTATAAAAAGGGAGAGATGTAAGCTCTTAGGGGTTAAGTGGTGAAGTAGAAAAATAGGTGATACAAAAGAGGGATCCTGAGGAGATCTTGAGCTAGTTTTTTTTACATTGGAGTATTGTTATGTTGCCAAAATGCTAGAAGAATTGGTCTTGGTGCAATTGTAATTCCTATTTTGGAGATTAATCAAATTGGTCTCACTCTATTGGAGTGGACTTGGAGACATAGTCACGTTTGTGGCGAACTCCGTTATCAACGTTGTTTGCAATTCAATTCTCTCTTATCTCTCTTATTCTGATTTGATCACTTTACTATTTCCGCTTAATTCACATGTTAATGTGTTAATTTTGTTTGCTTAATTCACATGTTAATGTGTTAATTTTGTTTATATAACTTGGATTTCAAGATTTGTAAAATTTAAGCATTCAAATGCAATTAGTCTAGATCCTAATCAGATCACACCATCCTCCCATCAAAAATCTCTAGATTTCTCAACTTCTCAATAAATGTTTGAAGTTCCATTTTATTGTTTTGTATTTTCCCTAAGATTTTTTCTTACATCTTGAGAGGATTTCAAGGCATTGTTGGAGGATTTTGATGCAATTTTCATGAATTGGTGAATTAGGGTTTTCATGAATTGGTAGGGGATTTTCAATTCTTGAAAATTAAGAAAAATGAATTAAAATATTGTCTCTCTTGCTATTTAATTGAATTTTTATGCTAAAAAACTAATAAAATCTACCTTCTTAGCCTCACAAACATTGTGATGAAATTTTCATGGTGACTTGATTGAATCCAAAATGTGTGCACGTTTTCCTTAGCTTGTGGTTTGTTGTGAAGTTTTGAGAGGTTGATTTCAAATGAGTTCAACATCTTCATAGTTTTATTTTTATGTTAGAAAAAATGTGAGAATGTTATAATTACTCTTGTGTCATATCTTAGATGGACCAAAAAGTGGTTGTGGCCACTTTTTGGTTCCCCACCTTTCTACGCATGCCCTCTTCATAATATTTAAAATTTCAAACTCATAAATGATAATGGGCGTTCTTCTCCTCTTAATCCTTTTAAGTGAGAATGTAACAATATTATTTTTTTCTCTAACAACATATAGGATGAATTAATTTTCAAGGATGGAGCTAACAAGGGTAGGAGCCTTACAATTTTCTTATTTAATCATTATATTTTAAAGCATTAACTTGTAATACAACTAAGAATACATGCAAATTTTGCAATGAAAATCCCTACAAACCTAATCTTCCCTAGAGGGGATTGAAGTGCCCTTTGGTAACTAGGTATTATTTAATTCTAAATAGATTTAACTCTTTTGAGATCAGTTTTTAAAACATCTTTAGAAACATGTCCTATCAATTTTCCCTTACAAATTATAAAGAGGATTTATGTAGATTGAGGTAAATAGTAAATTCACTACTCTTGGAGATTTGACTAGTATAATTAATTCATTTTCTTATAAACATGAATATGTGGGTCAATGCAGGATCATTATGGGCCAAACAGGGCCCTAAAGTGACAATGAAAATATAGAAAAACAAACTTAAGTAACTTCACATAAGAATTTGAATAGGTTATAAACATAATTTTTACAATATGTAGGAATAGAATTTGTAGAAAATTGAAAATTGAATATAGTTTGTAAGCTACTATGCCTTTTTTGGGAAAAAAAGTAATTTGATTTGGTGAAAATTTAAAATTTCAATGCAATAGTACATTAAATTTGGAAAAAAATAAAAAATCAAGTGTTTGTTCGGCCACCCTAATGATGAGAAAAAATAAATATTTTTTTGAATCTTTCAATATAAGTAGAGGACACATGCTCGAATTTTCAATATTTTTTTGAATCTTTCAATATTTTTTTGTAATTTTTTTGCAAGTAAATAATTAGTTATGAATTTTCTAGTAGGAATTTTTAAAAATATTAAAAAACATGTGTCCGACCACCCTAGCTTGGTCAAAAATTTATGAAATTCATTTTTTTAAACTATAGTTTGTGAAGCATAGTGTGTGACACATATTTCAAATTCAAAAAATGTATAACTATTTAACAATTATAGATGTTTTTCAATCAACCTATCAATCAGGGCTTTACACATAGTGCATATAGAAAATCAATAATAATTATCTATTAAATTCAAAATAAATCATGTCTTATATTGGTAGAATGCCGACAATTTTTTGAATAAACCCTTTTTGTTTCATCAAAATTGGATGAAAAAATCATTAGCGTGAAGGGTGAAGTTCAAAAAACCATTACAACCCTTGTAAATACATTGGGGATGTTGCATTTTCAAGTTGGACACCCCCGAGCCAAACCCCAAAGCAATACCGAGGAAAAATAGATATCCATTATTAATGGATATTCAATAGAAACATATATTCATTTTTTAAAGTTAAAAATAGATATCTGATTTTTAAAGAAATGAATATCTATTTCTATTTTTAAGAAATGGATATCCATTTTTTAATTAGAAATATTAATATATATATATATATATAAATATCATTAAAGATTTAAATTTAACATGTTATATATTAATATTAATATATACTAGGAAATACTAATAAAAATATAATATACATTATATTTAAAATATAAATATGTGATGTTATTAAATATATAAATATATTATTGTGTATAATAATACAATATATTATAAATAAATATTTGATGGAAGTGATATTTGTTTCTTTTAATTATTTATATATATATATATGATAATTAATAGATCTACTATGATAAATTAACATATACTAGGAAATATTAATATTAATATAATATGCATTATATTTAAAATAAATATTATATATACTATATTATATAAATATAGTATTATATATTTAATAATATAATATATTATAAAACAATTATGTCATGGATTATTGCAAGAGAGTTTTAAATATCATATTTATTATAATAAAACCACAAGGAGCTAGGAGTAATATATACATCTTTCTCTCTCTCCCTCTCTCTCACCTTCCCTCGATAATTTTTTCTATCTCCACTCACCCTCTCCTTCTCTACCTATATCTCTCTTGATCCATCTCACCCTATCTCTCCCTCTCTCCCACCTTCCCTCTTCTCTCTACCTCTCTTAGACCCTTCCCCCTCTACTTCTCTTTATATCCCCTCCCTACCTTCATCCCTCTCTACTTATTTCTATATCCCTCTCCCTCCATCCCTACAATCATAGGTCACTCTATCCACTTATCCCTTCATCCCCTTTTCTCTCTCTCTCTCTCTCTCTCACGCACACACACACAAACACACTATATCTCTCTCTTTGCACCTCTCCCACCCTACCTCTCTATCTAGATTTACCTACCTCTCTTTATTCCTTTCACCTTGCTTCTCTCTACCTACCCCTCTCCTACCCCTCTCTTTGTCTCTCTTTCCCTCCCTCTCTCTATCTCCACTCATCCTCTCCCTCTCTACATACCTTTCCCTCAATCCATCCCAACCCACCTCTTTTTCTAACTACCTCTCCCTCCTTCCTAACTTCCCCCTCTCTCTATTTCTCTTTCCCATTCCCTCTCTACTTCTCCCTACCTCTCGTCACTCTCTCTACCTACCTCTCCCTTTCCTCCTTTCATCTTACCGCTCTATACCTACGTCTCCATGTCTCCCTCATTTCCTCTCTCTCCCTTTATCCCTCCCATGCTACCTCACCAAACCTCTCCCTCCCCATCCTTCTATACTTCTCTCTATCTCTCCTCTTTCACCATCCCTCTTAACCTTCCTCTCCCTCCCTTTGTCTCTCTTTCCCCTCTCTCTCTTTCCACCTACCCCTCTCTTTATCAATCACTCTCTCCTTCCCTCTCTCCTTTCCTCTATCCCTCCCACCCCACATGTCCCTCACTGTACCTACTCCTATCTCTCTATCTCTCCCTCCCCTCCTCTCTCTCTCACACACCACTTCTATTTGTACCTCTCCCACCCTACCTAGATCCTACCTACCTATTTATATTCCTTACACCTAACCTCTCTCTACCTACCTCTCCCTATCTCCATCATTCCCTCTCTCCCTCTCCTCACACAACCTCTCTCCACCTACCCCTCCCTTCCTACCTCCCTCCCAAATTCCATCTCTCCCACTCTCTCTATACCCACCCCTCCCACCTTACCTCCCCCTCTCTCTACATCTCCCCAACCTTGGTTTCCCTCTCTCTCTCTCTCACACACAACCTCTCTCCACCTACCCCTCCCATTATCTCTCCCACACTTTCTCCCTCCCTCCCTCTCTCTCAATCTCTCTATACATACCTCTATCCCTCCCACCTTACCATTCCCTATATCCCTCCTTTCCCTACTCTCTCCCACACATACAACCTCTCTCCACCTACCCCTCCCTCTCTCCCTCTCTCTATCCCTCCAACCCTACCACTCCCAATCTCCCTCCTTCTCTATCTCCCTCCCTCTCTCCACCTAGCCATCCCTCTCTCCCTAACTCTCTCTATACCTACCTCACCTACCCTAACTCTCTCTACACCCCTCCTTCCCTCTTTCTATCCCTCCCTCTATCCCTCTCATCCTACCACTCCCTATCTCCCTCCTTCCCTCTCTCCCTCCCCCTCTCCTTCTCACAAACATAAAACCTCTCTCCACCTACCCCTCACTCCCTCCCTAACTCTTTCTATACCTACCTCTCCTACCCTACCTCTCTCTATCTCCATCCTTCCCTATTTCTCTCCCTTCCCCTGTCTCGCCAACCCTACCACTTCCTATATCCCTCCTTCCATCTCTCCCCCCTCCCTCTCTCCCTCACACACACACAACATATCTCCACCTACCTCTCCCTCCCTCCCTACTACTCCCTATCTCCCTCCTTCCCTTTTTATCTCCCTCCCTTTATCCCTCCCTCTCTCTCTAACTCTCTCTATTTCCCTCCTTCCATCTTTATCTCTATCCCTCAATCTCTCCCACCCTACCACTCCTTATCTCCTCCCTTTCCTCTTTCTCTCCCTCCATCTATCCCTCCCACCTTACCACTCCCTATCTCCCTCCTTCCCCCTTTTCTCTCCCTCCATGTACCCCTCCCACCTTACCACTCCCTATCTCAATCCTTCCCCATCTCTCTCTCCCTCACACACACACAACCTCCCTCCACCTACCCCTCTCTCCCTCCCTAACTCTCTCTATACCCACCTCTCCTACCCCCCTCTCTCTCTCACACACACACATAACCTCTCTCCACCTACCCCTCCCTCCTTCCCTCCCTAACTCTCTCTATACTTGCTTCTCCTACCCTACCTCTTTATCTCCCTCCTTCCCTCTTTCTCTCCCTCCCTCTATCCCTTCCACCTTACCACTCCCTTTCTCACACACAACCTCTCTCCACATACCCCTCCCTCTCTCCCTAGCTCTCTTTATACCTACCTCTCCTACCCTACCTCTCTCTATCTCCCTCTTCCCTCTTTCTATCTTTCCTTGTCTCCCTAACTCCCTCCATACCTACCTATCCTACCCTACCTTTCTATGTCTCCCTCCTTCCCTCTTTCTCTCCCTTCCTCTATCCCTCTCACCCTACCACTCCCTATCTCCTTCCTTCCCTCTCTCTCTCTCTCTCACTCCCTCTATCCATCCCATCCTACCTCTACCTATCTCCCACATTCCCTCTCTCTCCCTTCCTCTCTCCCTCACACACACTCAACCTCTCTCCACCTACCCCTCCCTCTCTTCCTACATCTCCTACTCTACCTCTCTTTATCTCTCTCCTTCCCTATTTATATCTCTCCCTAACTCTCTTTATACCTACCTCTCCTACCCTAACCCTATCTATATATACATGTCCTACCATACCTCATATTTGGAGTTTTTTGAAGATGATAATGGAAAAGGGGAGCATGATGGAGCAGGTGCATGTGTAAAGAGGGATATACTAAAATGACAACTAAATATTATAGGTTTTGTTACATTAGTTGATGCAAGTTCAATTGTTGAGTGGTGTAACTATGCATTGTCACAAGGAGGGGCACTTGATTCAGAAGTGCATAAGTTCTTCTGGTTGGTTGATGAAGGTAAAGTGGGAGACATATTGGATTGTCATAAAATTAGGGAATCATCAAAGATACAATCATTTCGAAGCTCAGATGCAAGTACATAGACTATTTGGACACAATATTTAGCTTTTTTTTGTCAAAGTTGTATTAAATATGATTGGGATAGTTGTGAGTCAAGTGATTGGGTAGATACATGGATTCCACAATATATAACCCCTTTATATGAAGCTTGTTCATCTTTACTCAGTGAAATAGAAACTACATTTGATTATGAGAATATTTTAGACTTTGTAAAACCAAGACATGTTTATGCAATTGTTGCAGCACATGGGAATAAAGAGAGATCAAAATTTTGGTTGGCACGACGTGTTCAAGGAAAAAACCTAACACAAATTATGATAGATGATGATAGGTTCACATATCCTATAGGATTAGTTGTTATTGTTGGAACTTGGTTGTGAACATATATTATTAGAAAGAATGGAATTCCTACATTTGAGAACTAAATGAGAAGCACAAAACCATACTCATGTATTCACACCTAGTTGTAGAAATAAATGTCAAGTTATTGAAGCATCATGAAAAACCAAGAAAAAAAGAGCTATGGATGATTACTATTGTTGATCATGAAGCAATATTGGAAGATTTGAAGATAAGATATGACCCTCAAACACACTTGAGTAGTGTCCATCTATTTTTTCTATGGGACAAGTATGATATTGTTCATTTTATTTAGATTCATGTTATTTGTACAAGCTGGATTAAAATTATATTAAAAGTTTGGATAACAATTAACTAGTATATAAAAATGTAGGATTTTTGGCTAACAAAGGTATATTTTCAAGTGAATCAAATCGATACATCCACGTTTATGTTATGAGTACAATGAGGTTATGATGGTAATACATCTACTTATGAATAATTCATAAGTATTGATTCTCAATCTTGCACATCATATTTGGTTTGAGAGAATGCTTAGTTAAAACTTTGTAGTTCATGTTGCTTATGCTCACTTATTTGTGTATATTTATATGCATGTCTATTTCACTCAATTTTGGAGCACAACGAGGTTACAATGCTAAAAAAAATCTACCATTGTTGAATTGCAAATAAGTCTTCAAGATTGTGTCTCTTAACAATTCACTTATTTATATGTGTAGGTTTTTTGGAGAATAAAGGTATATTTTCAAGTGAATTAGATCAATAAATCCATGGATGTGTTGTGAATACAATTTAAGGTTATGATGGTAATGCATCGACATATAATTCATAACTAGTGATTCTTAATCTTGCATCATATTTGGTTTGAGAGAATGTTCAGTTCAAACTTTGTAGTTCATGTTAATTATGCTCAACAATTTGTCTATATTTATATGAAGGTCTACTACACTCAAGTTTGGAGCATGAGGAGGTTACAATGACAATAAATCCACCATTTTTGAGTTTCAAATAGGTCTTCAAGATTGCCTTTCTTAACAATCACTTATTTGTGTGTGGTTTTTTTGAAGAGTTCGAGGTGAAGGAAAGGCGATTGAAATCAATAGTTATAACTTTTGTAATGGTCACATATCATTCAAAAGGTGACATCCACATATAATCCTTAAGTAATTATTCATAATATTCCATCACATTTGTTTTAAGAGAATTATCAATTAAAAATTTCTAGTTCATGTTGTTTATGCTAAAAAAATTGTGTATATTTATATGTAATTCTACTATGCTCAAGTTTGGAGCATGACAAGATTACAATGACAATAAATACACCATATAATTATTAAGGTGACATCTATGATAGAACTATAAGTAGTGATTTTTAATATTTCATAATATTTAGTTTGTATTTTGTGTTTCTTATACACAACAATTTGTCTATATTTATATGCAGGTCTATTTATTTTTGGAGAAGTGAGTGAGGATGAGTGGCTTCTACAAGAATAATGATAGGGATCACATTAGGTTGGTAGATATGAGAATGGTATGTATCCATAGAGAGGGATATATGATATGCATAAAATTTGTATACTTTAGGGTGGTAGAGATGAGAATGACATGTAAACATAAAGAGGAAAATATGATATGCATACAATTTGTACACCTTATGGTGGTGCACTGATGTATTTGTACATGAGGCCAAAGAAAATATGATATGCATGTTATTAGTTCTATTGACATGATGGATGTGATATTTTATGTGTATGCTAGTAATGCACATGGTATGTATCTAGATTGATGATGGATATGATGTTTTATGTGTATGCTAACAATGCACATGGTATGTAACTAGATTGATTAGACTTTGATGGTTATAGGTAAAAAGTTTCATGATGTATGTATGTATGTATGTTCATGAATCTCAAGTGTGATATCATGTGTGTGTATGTATGTTCATGAATGGAAAGTGTAATATCATGTGTGTGTATGTATGTTCATGAATGTCAAGTGTATTCTTTTTCATGTGTATCTCATGTGTATGCTCATAAGGCTCTTAAGAGACTACATCAGAATAGTGCACTCAAATTTTATTGGATGACTTGGAGAATAAAAAGATCCCTTCCCTAACATTTAGCTACCCACTTGGATGTGTTGCAATAATCGATTTTAGTCCAAGAAGCATAAAACAAAAAATATGCTTCTTTCCAAATTTTTGTTGCTCTCTACTGACACTTTTTGCACGTTTGTATTCTAAGTTGGCATGGTCAAACAGTGTTGAGTTGAACAAAAATGAGAGAGGTTAATGTAGAGATATACCATATGGAGTTGTACATGTAGACAAAACATTGTTAGATTCCAAAAGCCCCAAAAACTACTTTGCTATAGTTTGGAAATTTTATGCTCTTAGGGCTCATAAGAGTACATCATAATAGTGCACTCTGAAATGATTAGGAGACTTGGAGAAAAAACATAGACCTTCCCTAGCATTTATCTACCCACTTGGATATGTTGGAACAATCAATTTCATCTAGGACACTCAAAACAAAAAATATGCTTCTTTCCAAATTTGTACTACTCTCTACTAACACTTTTTGCAAGTTTGCATTCTAATTTGGCATGGTCAAATGGTGTTGAGTTGACAAAAAATGAGAGATATTTATGTGTAGGGACTCCATATGGACTTATATGTGTAGATGAAATTTTTTTAGGTGCCACGAGCTCTGAGAACCACTCCATCATAGTTTGGCAATTTGTTTCTCTTAGGGCTCTTATGAGACTACGTTAGAATAGTGCACTATGAAATGATCAAATGACTTGGAGAAAAAATAGATCCATTCCCTACTATTTACCAACCCAATTGGAAATTTTTGAATGGTCATTTTTGGTCCAAGATGCACAAAATAAAAATATGCTTATTTCCAAATTTCCATTGCTCTTTATTCACACTTTTTGTAAGTTTGCATTCTAAGTTGGCATGGTCAAATAGTCTTGAGTTGACCAAAAATGAGAGAGGTTTATGTGGAGGGATTCCATATGGACTCATACATGTAGAAACAATATTCTTCGGTGCCATGAGCTTTGATAACCACTCCATCATAGTTTGGTATTTTTTTGGACCATGTCAAAATAGTGCACTCCAAAATGATCGAGTGACTTGGAGAATGAAAAGATCCCTTCCCTACCATTTACCTGCCCACTTGGACATGTTGGAACAATTGGTTTTGGTCTAGGATGAATGAAACAAAAATTATGCTTATTGAAAAATTTGTACGACTCTCTAGTGACACTTTTTTGCAAGTTTGCATTCTAAGTTGGCATGGTCAAACAATGTTGAGTTGAAAAAAATTGAGAGAGGTTTATGTGGAGGGATACCATATGGACTTATACATGTAGAAAAAACAATCTTAGGTGCCACAATATTTGATAACCACTCTATCATAGTTTTGGTAATTTTTTGCTCTTAGGGCTCTTAAGAGACTACATCGGAATAGTGCACTCTGAAATGATTGGGTGACTTGGAGAATGAATAGAGCCCTTCCATACCATTTACATACCCACTTGGACATGGTGTTATCGATTTTGGTCCAGGATGTACGGAACAAAAAATATGCTTATTGCCAAATTTCAACAGTTCTTTCTTGAAACTTTTTGAAAGCTTGGATTCTAAGTTGGCATGGTCAAATGGTGTTGAGTTGGTGTTGAGTTGACCAAATTTGAGAGAGGTTTATGTGGAGGGATTCCATATGGACTTATACCTATAGATGAAACATTCTTGGGTGCCACGAGATATGAGAACTACTCTGTCATAGTTTGGCAATATTTTGCTCTTAGGGCTCCTAAGAGACTACATCGAAAGAGTGCACTCTGAAATGATCTGGCGACTTGGAGAATGAAAAAATCCCTTACCTACCATTTACCTGCCCTCTTGGATGTGTTAATGCAGTCAATTTCAGCCCATGATGCATGAAACACCAAATATTTTTATTGCAAAATTTCAACTTTTGTCTACTAACCATGTTTATGAATGATAGTCATTACTTTTATTGGTTTCATTTATGCTTTTAAAAATATATATTTAACATTAGAAGTTTATTTTATACTATTGAATTATTATGCTTTGGAATTAAGTAATCACTTCAATGCATCTAAATAGGTTAAGAAAAGACATAATGGGGGTTAGCAAGGTTTATCATGCTTTTGAATGATTTCTTGATATTTATTCAATTATTTTATAAACAAGGTAGATGTACATTGCTTAGTTAGCCTATCCCCATTAGTGATTATCTCATGGTTATTCTCCTTGATCTTGAAAATTTTATTGGTTGAAGTATTTTGACCCATACAAGTCTTATGGAATCTATGAAGTTTGGACCATATATATTTGGTCATTTACTTCCCCATATACATTGAATTATAGGGATATCAACTCTAAGGAGAACTTGGAAATTTTAAATCTTCTTTGGATTAGTAATATTATTACATGATATCCCTTGAAATTGGGTGGGGATGGTGTTAGGAGGCTCTTGGGTAACCTTAATGAACTTGAGTTTGGTGAGGCTATTGTCAATAATGCCAAAGGATAATGATATTGGCTTGGGGGTGTTCAAGACCCTTTGCATTTGCTTGGGCCATTTTACTTAAGATCCTTTGCTACTAGACCTTGGGTAATTTTTTCCATAAGATGTTTGGTAGGATTTTAGATTATTTTGTAGAGATTTAGATAATGGAATAATGTAGAAGGGGGATTTTATGGGCTCTGGTTGGTTTTGAGGTATTTTCTCCAAAATGGTGTTTTTCTTGCCAAGATTGGGATGAGGGTGACTTATGGGAATTTAATTATGGTTCACGGGATGGATAGTAATAGTATTTTCTTGGTTTAAGGTGTCTTGGTTGGTCATGGTTTGGTATGGATAATCTATAGAAATATGAGCCATAACGATCTCATCAATGGTGTCTTGGTCAATACCATAACCATCATCATAGGGATTATATTTTTCTTTATTAACAAGACTATCATCATAAGGATCATATTTTATTTGGTTAGCAAGATTGTAATCATCATCATAAATAATGAAGGTGTTCTCAGATTGGTTATAATGATAAAACTCATAATTAAAATGGATTGATCATCACCATGTCTCATGTGTTTGGATTTTGGATGAAGTCCTAGCTTGTTGAATGAGATGATAAAATCAAGACTTAATGATACTTGTTGTAGGTTAATATTTGGGTTTTAATTCTTTGAACATGATTGGATTTGGATAATTAGGATGATTTAGGTTTTGGATGACCCTAGGATTGAGATTGATTTTGGAGGCTTAAGGATGGGATTTTTGATTCAGTGATGATTGAGTAAAATGATTGAACTTTCGATTTAGGTTGGATTGATTGAGCTTTGATGATTGGTTTTGTGGGATAGGACAAATTGGCTCAAGGTAATGTGATGGTGATTGGGATTGGAATGATAAGGATTTATTGAATTTATATTGTTTATTATTTGTATTAAAAAGGATAATGAATCTCAAAGGGTGTTTATGAGGTGATTTCATTAAGTAAATATTTGGATGATGTTTTAGATTGATTAATATTTTGGAACCTGTGAATGCTTGTAGAGTTCAAAGGATAGATTTGGTACCTAATATTATTAAAGATCCCAAGGATATGATATTAGTCCCTAAGGATGATTAAGTTTACTAAGTATATATTAGATGATCTGATATAAGGGATTCAAATTGATATTTAAGATCTCAATAATTTTCCTTTGAATTTTATAGTGTGATGATTCTTAAGGGGATAAAAAAGTTGGAGTGGGGGTATGTTTGATGTTTAAGGTTGACCTGAGGATCTAAAGGACCTTATTTGATTTGATATTTAAATATTTTGGGATTAATTTGGATGGTGATTATGGAGTAAGACCTAAAGATTAGGATTGACTTTATGGACTAATGCTTCAAAGGGGTTTATTGATGTGATGCTTAGGGAATGGAATAAATTTTGTATGGATTTAGGTTTGATTTGGATGTTTTAGGAATAGTTGAAGGTTTAGATTGATTTAATGTGGTTTCTATATTTATTATTGTACCAAAATTTTAATTCCATGTCATTTGTTTTGATGCACTAATTTAAAAAGGAAAATTCAAATTAAAAGATGCATCATTGGTAAAGGGGAAATCTAACTTTATCAAAAGGATAAAAACCAAAATGAAACTGTAGAGACTAAGGATGTTAATAGATCAAGGAATCAAAGGATGAAGGATGTTGCATCTATAAAGACTAAGGATAAAGGGATCAAATTTGGTGAAGTTTCCTTTAATGGAAAATTTAACAATAGTATACATGTAATGTAAATGTCTAATGATAATTTATGAGAGAAAATGCTATGTCATTCATAAACTATTAAAGTGCAATATTGTGAGAAATCAATAAATATAACATGTTATTCATCATAGCTAAACTATTATAAAGTGATTGTACATTCAAAATTTAAGAACTTCAAAGTAGGAAAAAATGCACACAATGAACAAAATATATCAAATATCAAATTTTAAATATGAAAATGTAGAGTAATTGTGTATATACATATACAAACTTGACATATATACCAACTCAAAGTAATATTTACTAAATTTGGCATATACCATATCAATGTCTATATACAATGCATATCTCAAATAGCTATGACATGTCAAGAAAATCCTAAACTTGTGGTGGATCATCAAAATGTAGCCTCTTCATGCCACCTAATGGATGAGAAGTTGGATACACAATAACAAGTAGAACCATGTAAACTAGATTAATTAGCTCAATGGTAAATAGCTTAGACTATTGAATAGAAACTTATCTACTATTTTTTATCTTTCAATGTATCATATAATCACTATACTAAACTATAATTTCTCAAAATATTAATTAAAGCCAAATTCAATTCTTCATTACCTCAAGCCTTTGTTTGTTGCTAACAAAAATTCAAAAAGTGATGGTCCCTTTGGTCGATTAGGAGTCTTATCATATTGAGATGGTAGAGGATCCACATACATGGATGGGGGAATACTCTATAAGAAGAAAAATAAAATTGAAAAAATGAATATATAATTGCTGACAAACAAACATAAACTAAACATATATCTACATATATATCTAGACACTTATATATCCACTAGATATAAAAAATACATATACCCGAATTGGTGATGCAACTAAGATTGTTTGAGAAATCATCACGGATGCAGTAACATCAAATTCATGTACATTAAACATGGCAAGAATGTAAGACTACAAATGTATTTACATATAACCATAATATATTTGAAATTCACATCTAAATCACTACAATAAGTTGTATAAGTTCTAACTAAACTATTAATTCAATTAAAATTTAGTTCAATTACCTTGACTATGACTCATTCCAAAAATGATGATCTCTAAGGATGATTAGGTGTTTTAATACATGACACGGTAAAAGGTGTCACATCACTTACATCTGGAGTAACTATAAAAGTAAAATAAGATCAAGATATAAATTAGTATGTATTTAATTAATCACAATTTAAATGATATGTATACAATAAAAAAATTTACATGTACAAAAAATTATACCATGTCTAGGAAAAATTCAATAGTCGAAAGAGTACCATGATTTACTTCTCTAATCTCATCCTCAGTCATCAATTGTTCATTCCCACTTAAATATACATTAGTAATGTACTATTTGTTATAATAATTTTAAATGATATGGACTATGAAATAAATTTAATTTTTACCTATACATAAGATTGTTGTTGTTGCTCCTCATCTCCAATCATGGATGGATCTCTATCTGTTCTTCCCTCACATGTCTCTATGTATGTAGTATGTGTTGTCGTCTCATCTCCTCTAGGTGTCACATTATGCACCTCATACTCAACTGTGTCTAGGGAAGGCTTAGTAGCATCTCCCATAGGACCCAAACACATATGGATACACATACATACAATGATGAGGAACACAAATATGTTTAGATGTTGATGCTCCACCAAGATCAACTAAACCACTAGGAGTATCACTATCAAGTAGCTAGGTGAATTGTGAAGATTATGTAATCAAATGGCCAGTCAAATAGTGTATGTCCAAGAGACTGTGCATTGTTGCATGTCTGGATGGACTATTCAAGGTGGGGGAGGAATACGAGGAGGGGGAACATATGGACTTTGCATCTAACACATTGTCAAACTCCGCAGATAATTTATGAAGAAAATAAAGAGGGATATCAAGATTGTTGTTGGGTGGTTTATCAAACACCATCCACCAACGATCCCAAATTTTTATTGGTAGTCCCTTAGATGTGCACCCTTTATGGAAAATTTGGTTTATGTAAAGCAATTGGTTGTCTAGTTTTTGGATTCACAAAATATTGGGCTATTTCGGCTTTAGATATTTCTAATTTTTTAACTCATCATAGCTTAAACTGTTACCATATTGCAACATTTTTGTTTCTCTCCACTCTTGAAATGAAGTATGTTGCCTTGTGATGTCTTCCACGTGACTTATTATGGCCTCTATATATTAGGTGTTATTGAATACAAATGAGGGTGGTGATGGTATCTCTCAACAATATTCTTCAATTTAGTCACATTTATCTCAATTAAATCTTGAATTGAAGGAGGATTTGGAAAAAGGTTTGGTGGAGAGTTTTCTCTATCAATTTCTTTTGCTATTTAAACTCTATTTAAAAAATATATATATTAACATAATTTTAAACTAATTTTAAAAATATTTAAAAACCCTAATATATTTGCCAAAAAATCAAAGAAAATAATTAAAATGATGAAAAACACATAAAATGAATTACCTCGCTTAATAATGCTTAAATTTGAAGGCAATTTGCTATTTTTTTATGAAACCAGGAAAAATAGATATCAGTTCTAGATGAATATTTGTTTATGCTACTCTGCCTGCATGTCATTACCCATAGTTCAACATCACAAATGCATTTTTTTTTAATTTTTATATATATCTCTTTGAAATGAATATCCATTTCAAAGAGCTTTCTTAATATTAAAAGCTCTCCAAAATGGATATCTGTTTTGGAGAGTTTTTTTATATTATAAAAAGCTCTTTGAAATGGATATCCATTTTGAAGAGGTTTTTTTCTCAAATTGATACATACCAAGCCTTGACCCCTGCACCATAGTTGATAGTAGGGGGTGAGGGAGGCATAATATTAATATTATTATAAAAATATTATATTATTATATTAATTTATATAATATATTAATACAATAATATATAATAATATATTATAATATTATGTAATGTCCCCTTTCTAGCTCAGACATGTTGATAGGTTGCTTAGCCTATTCCTAACCTTCGTAGGCTAGAGCAGATGGTTAGGAGGTCACCATTGGCAGTGATTGAGGTTGATTTTCCTCTAGTATTCAGTGGGAGACCAGGATTGACCTTCGTTGGACTCTGTTTGACACACTTACTATTTATAGTAAGTCACTATTCTGGGGAGTCAGGGTTTCCATTTATAGTAGAGGAACCTGGTTAGTCTTCTGAGGCAGTGTCAACTTTGGTTTGAGCTTTGTAGTTGTCACTGGGCATATTCTGAGAGACTTACTATATATAGTAATTCAAGAGCAGGAAGTTACTATTTCAGGCAGGGCACTTGGCGACTAGGTATTTGCAGATATTTAGTGAATTATGAGTTGACTTCATTTGGATTTCATATTTATTAATGAAAATAATTATTAAATGATATTTTAATATCTTATGTTATAATTTCACTTTATATCATGAAAGTGGGGCCATGGGGCTGTACCCCTTCAATTAGTCATCACTTAAAAGTATTAAATGACCTGGACTCTTTTTCCAAAGTCAACTCAAACACAAAAAAAAAATTATATTTAAATGATGGTGAGGAGAAAATTGAACTTCTCATGAAGATATCTAAAGACCTCTTCACAAAATTGACCTCATTGTGATTGAGCATTTGATATTGTGAGTTTCTTGGGCTGTGTGCAATTTTTGCACAGGGGTTTCAGAATTTGACACCATTGAAGAACACAAACTCTTCATTGGGAGGCTGATTTGAGGTGGTGAAAGATCCACTGAATTTTGGCATGTGAGAGGCTTCAATCAAGAGTCTCATTTAGGCATCATTGGAGGATTTCTTAGTTGATTTTTAGAGGGGTACATCTTAGATTTTAAGCCTAATCTTTAATAGAAAACAACAGTCATCTCTCATCATTTGGAGGCAACAAAAGCCAAACTTTTGAAAGGTATTCAATGCTAGGTGAAGCCATACATCTGTAGGATAGAGACGTCCTCTTCCTAGGTCAAATTGACATCTCTCCAAGGCTGAAAACACTCCTAAAAGGGATGAACAAGTTAGAGGTTTGCACAACAACAAGAAAAGAGTGGGAAAGGTGAAGAATTCAATTGCAATGTCCATCAAGGGGTTTCATCAACCACTACCTTCAGGTTCCTTTTGTTTTGTAATGCAATTTTTGAAGGTTAATGAATATTATCATTGAAATCATCAAGTCACATCAACAATGTAATTAGAGATTGCATGCAAATAAGGAGAAACAAATTTTTGTGCCAAATGTTTGACATTATGCTTATAATTTTTATGCTTAACAAATGGTGTTGGAAATGCTTGCTAAGTGTTTGATGTTATGCACACTAGTTAAAGATTGATTGTTGCATCTATTTCTAAGATTATTGCATCATGGATTTTCTTTGTACATGTTATTAAGCTCATACTATCATCAAAACATCTTGAAATGCAATTGAAACATTCCAAACAAGAAAAAATATAAACTTAGAAAAATCAAACCAGCAAGGCAACGAATTCTGATTTTCAGACCAACAAGGGCTACAGTGTCATAATTAGCTACAGTAGTAGTTATTCATTAGCTTGAGAGACACCAGGTCTCTTATAGTGGTATCATAGCGGTTTCCTGCCACCCTGTTGGGTTAGACATTATATGAGACCACAAGAAGTTGGACCACATGCAGGTACTATACTAGAGAGAGAAAAGTAGAACAACAAGTCAATCAGGCTGGATAATAGGTACCATATATAGATATGGGTGATAGAGGAGGTGGTATTCCTCCCGGGTTTGATAGGAATGATGAGGAACAAGAAGCAAGAAATATTTTTAGAGGGATAGAAGCAGGGCAGAACTGAATAGCAACACAACAAGAACAAATAGCTAATGATTTGCAACAATTAACTATAGCTATTCAACAAATGAATCAAACAAGAAGGCCACAACAAGAGAAAGAATACCATGCAAGTGTTGTCGGTACACCTAGAGAAAGAAGAGAACCCACTTTTACATATGATAGGCCTACACGACCTACCTTCTTGAGAGATGAGTTGAAGGATGTTCAGGGGGAGGAGGTGGAATTCACATCTATAATGTCATGGATATGCATGATGAATGGGAGTTGTTTCCTCCATGGGTTTGAGAGCACTTTACATTTGATCACTTCATGACTCAGAAGCAAGAACATTGTTGGACTTATGATAATCCACTATTTGAGTTGGATGTTGATCACACAGTGGACCCCAATCGTGAGTTGAGTAGTGACAGTGATGTTTGGAGTCCTCATAGTGCACCGAGATTTCAGACACAACTCACAGAGGATTTTACAAGCGTGTACACAATGTTGAGCACATACAACTTCACCTTCGATTCACGTGTACATGAGTTATATCAGATGCACATTTCTGATATGAACATGTTGGACATGTTAGATGATAGCATATCTTGTGCAGAGGTTGGAGGCAAGTGTTTCTTGTCTTGCTTCCTCATGAGGTTTTTGCTCCTATGATAGACATCGCTGAGGGTGATAGGGAGCAACATGTTATTCCAACTGATTAGTTATGGGAGTTACACGAGATATAGTTATGGCTAGCAGGGACATTACACAACACCATCCTTGGGATCCAGGTGGAGTGGTGTTTCCCTTGTTGCAGAGATTGCTTGGGGACAAGCAATTTCTAGGAGGGCAGACTGTAATGTCACCTTTCTAGCTCAAACATGTTGATAGGTTGCTTAGCCTATTCCTGACCTTCGTAATCTAGAGCAGATGGCTAGGAGGTCACCATTGGTAGTGATTGAGGTTGATTTTCCTCCAGTATTTAGTGGGAGACCAAGATTGACCTTCGTTGGACTCTATTTGACACACTTACTATTTACAGTAAGTCACTATTCTGGGGAGTCAAGGTTTCCATTTATAGCAGAGGCACCTGGTTAGTCTTTTGAGGCAATGTTGATTTTGGTTTGAGCTCTATAGTTGTCACTGGGCATATTCTAAGAGACTTACTATATATAGTAATTCAAGAGCATGCAGTTACTATTTCAGGTAGGGCACCTGGTGACTAGGTATTTGTAGATATTTAGTGAATTATGAGTTGACTTAATTTGGATTTCATATTTATTAATGAAAATCATTATTAAATGATATTTTAATATCTTATGTTAAATTTCACTTTATATAATGAAAGTGGGGCCATGGGGCTGTACCCCTTCAATTAGTCATCGCTTAAAAGTATTAAATGACTTGGGCTCTTTTTCCAAAGTCAACTCAAACACACAAAAAAAATTATATTTAAATGACAGTGAGGAGAAAATTGAACTTCTCATGAAGATATATAAAGCCCTCTTCACAAAATTGACCTCATTATGATTAAGCATTTGATATTTATAGTTTCTTGGGTTGTGTGCAATTTTTGCACAGGGGTTTCAAAATTTGACACCATTGAAGAATGCAAACTCTTCATTGGGAGGCTAATTTGAGGTGGTGAAAGATCCACCAAATTTTGGCATGTGAGAGGCTTCAATCAGGAGTCTCATTTGGGCATCATTGGAGAATTTCTTAATTGATTTTCATAGGGGTACATCTCATATTTTAAGCCTGATCTTTAACAACAAACAATAGTCATCTCTCATCATTTGGAGGCAACAAAAGCCAAACATTTTAAAGGTATTCAATGTTGGGTGAAGTCATACAACTGTAGGAGAGAGATGTCCTCTTGTTAGGTCAAATCGCCATCTCTCAAAGTCTAAAAACACTCCTAAAAGGGACAACTGAGTTAGAGGTTTGCACGGCAGCAAGAAAAGAGTGGGAAAGGTGAAGACTTCAATTGCAACGTCCATCAAGGGGTTTCATCAATCACTACATTCAGGTTCCTTTTGTTTTGTAATGCAATTTTTGAAGGTTAATGAATATTATCGTTGAAATCATCAAGTCACATCAACAATGTAATTAGAGTTTGGATGCAAATAAGGAGAATTTTTTTTTTGTGCCAACTATTTGACATTATGCTTATAATGTTTATGCTTAACAAATGGTGTTGGGAATGCTTGCTAAGTGTTTGATGTTATGCACACTAGTTGAAGATTGATTGTTGCATCTATTTTTAAGATTATTGCATCATGCATTTGTCTTGTACATGTTATTAAGCTCATGCTATCATCAAAACATCTTGAGATTCCATTGAAACATTCCAAACAAGCAAAAATATAAACTCATAAAAATCAAACCAGCAAGGCAACAAATTATGATTTTCAGACTAGCAAGGGCTATAGTGTCACAATTGGCTACAGTAGTAGTTATTTATCAGCTTAAGAGACACCAAGTCTCTTACATATTATTACTATTGTTATATAGTATATAGTAATATATATTAGTATTATATATTACATATTATAAAAATATTATTATATTATTATATTTTATATATTAATAATATTAATAATATTATATATACTATATTATTATATTAATATATATAATAATATATTATTATATTAATATATTAATATAATAATATATAATAATAATATATTAATATATTAATATAATAATATATAATAATAATATTACTATTATGTTAATATGAACAATTTTAGGTAAGCTCTCTTTTTTTGAAAATGGGCTCTAAGAGGCTGTGATAGGATAACAACTATTTTTTGTATCATGGCAGACTGCCTGCACCTCAGGCCACCCACAACCATGATCCTCAGAATCAAAATGGACGTATGATCCACAATGGAAATTTAGTGGCCTATCAGTATCTGAGCAGACATCAAGGATATCCTATAGGGCATGCAGTGGACTAGGGTCGCTAGAGGGGTCACCATTTTACCAAGCCAAATTTGATACCGTTTCATCGATCTCGACATCTGTGTCATGATAAATAACCTATTTTTTATATTTGGGAAGATGGAAGTCTTTGATTTGAGAGGTCTTCCCCTAATTTTTGTAGAGTTACCAATGGATGTAGGGCTCCACGTTGTAAGCCTACTACACATGTTGTAGATGGTTACTAGGAATCAAATAATCAAGCCCTAAATCTGACTTTTCATGATAAGCCACATGCACAAAGAAATGTTGAGTTTAAGGAATCAAATGGAAAAGCCTCAAATCCACCTCATAGTAATAATAGGGATCCCTTTAATCTATCTATTCATAAGTAACATCAAAAAAAGGGCTTTCGTAAGGTATGCAAGAAATTTTCTCATGGAAAAAACCCAAAGCATGTACATGCAGAAGTTAACAAAGATAACCCTAATCCTAACAAAGTAGTAGACACTTCTCGACATGGATTGCAAAACCCTAAGTCAAAAGATGCAAAAGAATCCAACTCTCAATTCAACATGCAAAAGGAAACTAATGTTGTGCATAATGAGAAGAGTTCTGGTTCTAAATAGGGTATTTCTAAGAAACTGGGAGAAAGGGAAAAAAATATTCATAGGAAGAAGAATCAATGATACGCTAAACAAAAGAAGCACAGGGATATTCAAAAAAAGATTAACAAAGAGGAATAGAAAGAGGATCTCAAAAAGGATCATGTGAAGACCCCAAATCTGGGAAAATCTCAAAAAGGTTTTGTAAAGGTTTCTTTCTCTAATGATTTTCTTAAACCTTATCTCAAGATATTCGACAGAAGGTCTTGATTTGTAAGTTATGGAACCTTTCTTTAGATTTTATGTCTCTTCAAGAATTGTTGTCTTATGAATGAGAAGGGGCATCACAAGTTTTTTATCTAGATGAAGAATTTGGTATTTTTATTGTTATTTTTGATGAAAAAAGCTATAGAGATGCAGTATATGAGATGAAGTCATGGATTTATCAGGGTTTTGGCTTATTCATTCAACCATGGTGCATGAATTTTGACCCTAAAAATTTTCTTGTTAGATTTATTCCATTTTGGATCTAATTACATGGTTTACCGCTTGAATATAGAGAGCTTAAATTGGTTGAGATTATGGAAAACTATGTTGGTATATTTCTAAAGCATGACAAAAAATTCTTCACCAATCCATCCAAACTGGTTCATGTTTATGTTTTGGTGGATACCACCAAAGACTTTCCTATTCAAATTCATATATCTATAAGAAATGGATTGTGGGTGCAAGATTTGTTTGTGTAAAATAGGCATAATGTTTGTCTTCACCGTAATAGTGCTTGGCATAAGACCTCTGAATGTCAAGACAATACAATTTCCTTTATTTCTACCACATCTCTGAAGGATGATTTCATTAATGAAATTGGTAATCACCATATTTTTGTTGAGGGATCCACAAAAGGTGGTAAAAAAGCTATTTCATCATCCAATTTTTCCCATAACCTCCTCCAGAAGTTTAGTTTTGAATAAGAGATGATCAATAGAAATTCCCTTGTTCTTTCATCCTGCAAGTTGGCTTCCATGTCACTTAAATGATGTGATAACCAATCCAAGATTTCAATTTCAGTATCTCCTGATTAGTTAAAGGTTAACATGTTTTGGCTAAAAAGTGAATTTCTTTCTTAGTCAATCTGGACTTTCTCTCCATCTTATAAAGTATCTTTAGAATATCAGTTGGAAGGTGTTGTAAAGAATTTAATGTTTGGGTTGGGATCTCCTAATTCTCAGTTAGATTTGGTTAGCTACAATGCTGCTAGTTCAGATGTGGTTCTTGGTTGCACAGAAGAGGCTTTTGGATTTGAAGTTTTGGATTTTTTTAAGTTTAAAATTTTTCTTGAACAAGGTTAGTTGGAAGAGCTCATTGATTCCATTGTTGTTTCTAAAGGAGTTAACATGATTGATAAAATTGATCAAGAAGTTGAGCAAGAAAATTTTGACTCTTCAAATACTATAGTCTTTCCAATTGTTTCTAGTGATATCAAAGGTGAGAGTAATCAGGGAATTGATTGTGGGAATTCAGTAGGATCTTCTCCATGCTTGGACCATTTAGAGAATGCTTTAGGGGTTGAGCATGAGTTTGATTTCTCCTATAATTTTTCAATCTCTCAAACACCTTTGTCACAAATTGTGGTTAAGAAGTCACCGAGAAAGCATGGGAGGAAATTCCGCATTACCAAACAAAAGGAAGAAATAGAGGTAGGTTTGCAAGCCACCTTGGATGGGAGTTTCACAGCTCTAGCTAATAAGAGGCCGAGGAGAGAATGTTTCTCTCCTTGATCACAATGAGGATCATTTTCTGGAATGTCAAGGGAATTAATGCCCCTGACAAATGAGCCCAGATCAAACATCAATTAGATGTTTGTGGAGCTAACATTGTACTTATTCAAGAATCCAAGTTGGTTGATGCTTCCTTTGATAGTACCATCAAGAAGTGGTCCAAATGGAAAGCATTCTCTTCCCCACCAAATGGTGCTTCGGGTGGGCTCATTACCCTATGGATTCCAAAAATAGTCATACTAGAAGTTCTAAAAAATGAGAGGAATTGGTAATTTTTGGGAATAAAAAAATTTGATGTAATGTTTAAACACTTCAACATTTATGGGCCAACAACAACAATAGAAAAAAAAAACACTATGGGACATGTTGACGAATGTGATGGATGACATAGTGGATGCAAAAATCTTGTTAGTAGGAGATTTTAATGCAATCACTTCTATTCATGAGAAAACTAGTGGTATTTTCCCTCCTAAAACAATGGAATATTTTTCTTCTTTCATTCAAGAAAATGCTTTAATAGATGTAATTCCTGAACAAGGAAATTTTACATGGACAAACCAAAGAAGAAACTTCTTATATATTAGAAAAAGATTAGATAGGTTCCTTGCTTCTCCAAATTGGTTGAATGAAGGTTATGAGTTGTCTTCCAAACATTTTTCCCTTATAGGCCTAGATCATTTTGCTATATCTTTGCATTTCCCTTCTGCAATTTCTTCTATAAGTAGGAAATCATCTTTTAAATTTGAAAAAATGTGGTTTCACCACCTAGATTTTTTGCATCTTTTGCATCAATGGTGGATTGCTACTCCTTTTGTAAACGGTTCTAGGATGTTTCAATTTTGTATGAAGATGAAGCATATTAAACAACAAATCAAGCATTGGAACATTCATATTTTAAAGAATGTTTTCCATCAAAAGGAAAAAGTGTATAAGCAGCTTGAAGAAGTGAATGAGCACATTATTAAGCATGGTATTAATGTTCAAACTTATGATCGTTAGTGTGCCTTACAATGAATGGGTCGAATTACTTGCTAGGGAGGAAGAATATTGGAGACAAAAGTCTCATGAACTGTGGTTAAGGGATGGTGATAGAAATACAAAGTATTTCCATATGTCTACACAAGTGAAAAAGGTTGCTAATTCAATATTTTCAATTCAAGATAGCTCCACAGAGGAAGTTCTCACAAAAGAAATTGATATTCAGAAAGGAGTGAAATTATTTTTAGATGTGATCTTTGATCCTTCAATTCAAGATTAGTCAGTGGATGTTCAATGTCAAGAACTTTTATCTTCTATGCCTATTTTGATTTTGGATCATGAAAATGATATGCTGCTAAAGCCATTTACACTTTCAGGACTCAAACAGGTGGTTTTCTCATTATCTCCTGACAAGGCCCCAAGCCCAGATGGGTTTACTTCTCTCTTTTTCCAAAAGTGTTGGTATTTTATTTCTTTTGATCTACTAATGGCTATTGAAGAGTCAAGAAGGATTGGTTCCATGTTGAAGCAGTTCAATACAACAAATATTGTATTGACACCAAAAGTTAAAGAACCAAAAACTTTTGCAGAATTTAGGCTGATCTCTTTGTGCAACTCAATATATAAGATCATTACAAAAGCTATTTATCTCTAGATTCAGCCTCATATAGCTAAGATAATCTCTCCTGAGCAAGGTGGAATTGTTCTAGGAAGAGAGACAGTTGAGGGTACTATTTTTACACATGAGCTTTTGCATTCTATCAAAGAGCATAATATCCCATCTTTCATTGTCAAACTTGACATGATGAAAGCTTATGACAAAGGGAATTGGAAATTTTTGAGGCAAGTTTTGCAAAATTTTAGTTTTAGCCACAAATGGTGTAAGTGGATTTATTCATGTATTTCATCTGCAAAATTAGTTGTTATTATTAATGGGGTTTCAGTGGGGTTTTTCAATTCAACTCAAGGTGTACGATAAGGTGACCCATTATCTCCTTTTCTTTTTATAATAATGGTTGAAGCTTTGTGTAGATCGATCAAGCAAGCACATTATTAGGGTTTTATGGCATGTTATTTTAATTCCCCAAAAAAATATTGTAGCTACTCATAATTTGTTTGTAGATGATACTTCCTTATTTGGGAAATCTTCATTACAAGAGGCAACTCAGATGAAGTGCATTCTTGACAATTATGCCTCTATCTCTGGCCAATAGATAAATGCAGCCAAGCCAAAGATTTATATTTTCAATACTAGCTCTCCTCTCAAAAAAAGGATTGTGAGTACTTTGGGTTTTCAATTAGTAGAAATTCCATGTACTTATCTAGGAATTCCTTTATTTATGGGCTCTAACAAATCTGCATATTGGGAAAAATAATAGACATAATTAAGTGTAGGATCCTCTCTTGGAAAGCAAGATGGCTTTCATTGGTGGGGAAAATATTGTTAAATCGATTCTTTCCTCCATTCCAAACTACTACCTTGTTGTATTGAAAGATCCAAAGCTCATTTTCATTCAAATAGAAAAACTAATCAGGGGTTTTCTGTGGTGAGGTAACATGGACGATCACAAAAAATTGCCTCTTATATCTTTAGATAAAATGAGCCCTGATAAGTTTAAAGGTGAGGCTAGTTTGCATGATTTAATGGCAAGAAATATGGCATTTGGTGCAAAATTAGTCTGGTATATGTATTCTATGCTACGATTGAAGTGGTGTGCTATCATGTAGGCTAAGTATTTAGATAACAATCTTCTTACAGAATTTTGACCATTGCAAACCCACCTAATGGTTATGCTATTTGGAACTTTATGTTAGCTTGTCGTGATGTAATTGTTTCATAGATTTTGTGGGAGGATCACAATGGTGAGGGTATCCACTTTTTGAAGGATTCATGGAATAACCATCCACCACTAATCTCTTTCTAGGAGTTGATAGTTGCAGAAACCTTTCTCTTAACAAATTGGGGAACTAAACTAATAAATTATGTTGATTCAGTCAACATATTCATTGAAGTCGTGACATGGAAATAATTCTCTGGATTACTCATTCCTCCTAATGAGATTTATTTTCTACAAAATATCTTAAGGTCTATAGTTTTATTTCTCTCTAATATAAATGATAGGATCATTTGGGATCCGTCAAGGAATGACCATTATTTAGTTAAGCAAGGTTATGTAGCAATAACTTCTAAAGGGAAGCATTTGAATAAACAGAGAGCCTTTTCATTTTGTTGGAACCCAATTGTGTTATCCAAAGCTAGCAACTTTGTCTAGTTGGCATTAAGACATAAAATTTTGACAAGTAATAAGTTAACCAAGCTAGGTATTGCAGATCCATTCCAGTGTGTCCTTTGTGGTGAAGCTTTTGAAATTGTTGATCATTTGTTGGTCCAATGCTCATATGCACAAGGTTTTTGGTCCAATACTCATATACACAAGGTTGTTGGTATTTCCAAATACACTCTGGGACCTTTTTTCTTCTTGGCCAGTTCTTTACAAGTCTGCATTGTTTGCTTCTATTTGGAGGATTATTCCAATAGTGGTCATCTGGCCTATTTGGTGGGAGCATAATAAGAGAATTTTTAGGGATGAAAATATTTGCTTGATTAGCTTTTAATAACAATTGAAAAGGTAGTCTCAAAGGGTATAAATACTTATGTACAAAGTCATAAATTAGTTACTTCGATCTTCACCAATTGGGATGGTCAAATTTTGAAAAATTGGAAGTATATTGTGCTTCCATTTAAAGGCAGTTTGTTGCAACCAGTCAAGTAGAAGGTGGATAGAAAAAAGGTTAAATGGGTACCTCCCAAACAAGATTTTAGTAAACTTAAATTTGATGGTGCCTCCCAGGGTAATATGGGTGTCTCAAGGGTAGGAATGTGTATTCGAGATTCAAATGGTGATCTTCTAGCTGCTAAATCTATTCATTTACCTAAAGAGACCAACAATTTAGTTGAAGCACAAGCACTCTTGCATGGTTTTTCCTTGGCACAATCATTGGCCATTAAAAAAAATTCATGTGGAAGGAGATTCCTTATTGATTATTAATGCTTGTAAGCTCTAGACTATTCCTAATTTGAAGCTTGAATATATACTTCGAAAGTGTTTGAGATTATTCTCTTATTTTGAATCAATCATCATTTCTCATACATATCAAGAAGGAAATTAGTTTGTTGATCTTCTAAATAATCTGGGGTGTGAAGGGAATGGAATTCAAATCTTCAAGGATAGAAATATTAAGAAATTTCCATCCATTGAGGCTATTGTTAACAATGAAAAAGGTAATTGATATTCCACACACGGGGTGTGGACTTGCAATGTTTTTTATCATCTTTTTGGCTTGTGTAGGTACAATTTTTTTCCAAGCTTGGGGATTGCCATTCTTTGCGTGTGAAGTATCTACCTCAGAACCTTTGTGTGTTTCTCCCTATCAAACAATGGGAATTTCCATTCTTTGAGGCTATGGAACTCATATGGAGCCACAACAAATTCATTTGTCAGATACTTCCAATGCAACCCAAGCTTCACTATATTGACAATAAGATTGTTCAATCTGATTACAATTTGGAAAATGACTTCAAACTCAAATCGCCCTATGATTGGGTCGATTTACAATGCTATTGAGCAACATATTTTAGATTACATGACAAATACAATTGATTAAGAGATGATGCTACAGTGACAATGTCTATGACTAAAAATGACATAGGCTAAGACAAAAATTAATAGACTGAAAATGTAGATGTAAAGATGGAACTTGGATCAATTGGCAACCACCAAATCCCCCACAATTTCTTCTTGGATCTAATTGTTCCTTCCAAGAAGGCAACACACCAATATCTGATGTTCCATGACCTCAATTAGCACTCAGAAAATTCCACTGCTCCACTTGCAAGGCAACGCTCCAACAATGAATATGGAAGCCACAAATTTATTATTGACTTAATTTTCTTCAATCGCCCTATACTAGCAATGCACCAAAATTTTGATATTGGTCTTGATAAAATATTTTGATGAATAGTGTGGTTTGGTGCTTTTCATGAGGATAATAATCCTATTGTTCATATGGTCGATTAGGCTTATGATAGTAGGGGTCTTTTTTTGGGTTGCATATGTTTGATTTGGTTAAAATGTCTTTAAGGTTGGCTATGCATTTTGATAGTATGGGTCTGTTAGTACTACAATATGGTTGTATTTGAATATTTTGGTTGTCTAGAGCCCTCATATCAATTTTTTGTGTTTCAAAAATGTTGGGCTTTAGTGGCTTTTTTGGCTATTCAAGAGCCAATCAAGCAAATTTTGATATCTCAAACATTGTGAATCTTTTTATATATATTTATGTATATGAGCTTAATGCTCTTTACCAAAAAAATGAAATTATTACTATTATTATATAATATATTGTAATAATTATAATACATGACTCGTTCTACAAATTATCTAATTTATTATAAATATATTTATAATGGACATATGTTCTTTGCAAGGAACAAATATCTATTTTGCTTTGGTGTTTACAGTAACAATTGTACTTTTTACCAACCCGAGTAAAAAGTAAAAGTTGATTTTCGTAATTTTTCCTAACTCAAATCGTATGTTTTTTGCATTGCCACTGTTTGGCCCATCATGATATTGCACTCACCCATGTCAATGATATTTAAGTATGATTTAGTTGATCATTCATCTTAATATTATATACATATTCCATTGAAATGTAATCCCAAATTGAGATATCTCAATAATAAAGTTTGAAAAGTAAACATAACCTTGTTGGATATATGTTTGTATACTTTGAATGGTAAGGTGGTTTTTTGGCTCATGGTTTTATAGCAATTACATTATAATACCCCTTAGGATTTTAATATATTGAAGAGTTTATGAATACTCGTGCACATAGGTTTAGGTTAAACACTAGTACACAAATATCTTTATTATTTTTTCAATGGTTGGCCTAATTTAATAAAGTGATTTTTTATTTGGATTTTTTTCTCTCGAGATAAAATAATTATGTTATGTTTTGATTAAAGGGGGAAAAACAGGTTTTGAAGGGACCCAAAACCCTTTACATCAAAATGTTGTTGCTACTAAAAATGAAATACTAAATACACTAGCCAACTAACAGCCAAAAATAGTAGACTAACAGACCAAAGATAAACACAAACATCATGGTAGAGCTCCCAAAAATTTTGAAAAATCTTGAGCAGGTCCTTGTTTTGATCATGATTTCGAGCCTTTGTGTCTAGGGGTAGGGTTAGGGTTTTTGTCTAAAATCCCTCATTTCACAATTTTTGGTCTTAAACCCTTGGGAATTCTTTTCTCTCATTGACCTGTCATACTCGCCTGTTGGTCATTTAAGTTGTCACTTGAGCCATTTGAATCGTTGTTTTAACCGACCCCCTAGTTTAGGTTTGTCAATCACCAAGTTCCTTTTCTTTTCTTTAATTTTCCTGTGGTTGAGCTAAAAATTTTGCATTAAATGACTTATGTCTTTAGTCTACATTCCTGAGGGTCTAAATTTCATCAACCTAGGCGGGTACCATTTTTAAAACTAACTTTATTACATGTGAAAGTTAAATGACAGTTTGATCTCAAGAGTTGATCCTAGTCATTCCCTGCCAACCTCGTGCAAATAAAATAATAGTTTCTCAAAATCTATGGGGTAAGTGGGCAATGGACCCCTACCCCTTTTTGGGTGTAGGGCTTGGTCCCTACTATCATTCCCAATGCTGTAAATTTTTACATCAATGACCACAATGGAATGTTGAGAGTTAATCTCAGTCGTTCCCCATTGCTTTGGCGAAATATAAAAATGCTTTATTAAATCCTACAAGGTCAATAGGCTTGAGACACATGTATCTTTTCTTCACCTAGAATACAATGGTGGAGCCTAGAGATAGATGAGTTGGAATCTAGCTAGTTGACTTTCATTGGCTGAAGGATTGGAAAGCAGTGGGGATGGGATTCATTTCCTATTGACTCAATCTGAGTCGTTCGGCACACCACTTCACTAGGAGATCAACAACTATTATTTTAAACCAAATATGTAAGCATCATAGTTGTTTTGCTTCACATGAGAGAGCATTAATGGCAAAGGACACTTGCAGGATTAATCAAATTTGATCTTGATGTGTGTGAATGATTACTCTCCTGCAATCATTGAAGATGATACATAGATTTTGATGTACCTGGGTGATTAACAATCATGATACAAAATCCAATGGTTGATCATCTGCTCATTCATGTAGGCATTCACTGAGGATTTATGATTGACACGCTCAAACTTCTCAATAAATGGGAGTTGAGAGCCTTTGTTCTTTCACAATTGCAATCAGAAGTTAAAAATTTCTAAGTCCGTAAAGAGTGAAAATGAGTAATTCCATTGTTTCTACTTCCCTAGTATGAAAGTATAGAAGACTTAGCTTGCAGGAATCACAAGATGATGTTTTAGAAAATGAGAAAAGCACACCTAGAGTTATTCTAACTCCAAAGGAGAATGGAAAGAAGGTTTCCCATGGCAAGAAATCAGTGCAAGTTGGTGTGAGCAGTAATTATCATTTGAGGAGCCGATTTGTTATGGGAGAAGCAACATAATCTAAAGAAATGGATCCTATAAGGTTTGTAAGGGAGGAAAGGAGGAAGATTAAGTATAATCGAGCTTATCTAGAGTAGCATAGTTATCCCATTGAAATCTCAGATGGTCCCTTATATAGTATGACTGAAATTGAGTCAGGGTACCACTATTTCTTATTTGCCATGGGTAACCTAAAGGACACTAATGAAGAGGAAGGGGTAGCTTCTCCAACCTTTGCAAAGACATGAAGTGGGCATGTGTATTTAGGTTCTAATTGAGTAGGATTGTATCTGCATCCTAGTTTTTGTCATTTTGGCAATGATATTACTTTGGTGGTGTTTTGGGTCCTTTGTGCTGACTTGGGTGCCTTTTGGTGGGTATCATGATGATTTTTTTTGTTTAATATGGATGTGGAATGTGAATGATCAACAAACAACTAATAGTGTTCTTGGTGGTCTCAACTAGTTTCTCTTCAAAAAATGGTGTGAGTTTTTGTTTTCCCTTCCTTGGAAAATGATTATGTATAGCCGCTCGGGGAATATCTGAAATATAGATGAAATTATTTTTGAAATGAAATGTAATTCTAATGATTTGGTTGCTTGTTTCTCCCTTGTTCTATAATAGGTATTTCAAGGCTCATTATAGGGGGTTCAAATTCTGAGTCTCATAATGGTCTGAGTGAAAAGCTAAGCTCAGAAAGAAGCATATTGTAAAAAATATTGATGAATAGAACTATATGGAGTCTAGGGTTTGAGTCATATATGTAAGGATCTTAAAATGGTTTTCTAGAAGCCACGGATATAGAAGAAAATATTAGTTCTAGAATGTATACTCTCCTATGTAATTCTCTTGCAAATTATAAATGAAATTATCAATGGTCTTTTTGTTTATCTTCAGTTATTTTAATTGATGTGTATGTTTATTTCTACTTCAATTCAAAGAATTGATTAAATGCTTGAATGAGATCACAGGTTTTTGAGGAAGAGTATAGAACTTGGTAAGAAGTTATGTTTTAGACATAGTGATTTTTCATACTACAAAGCATTATGACAATAGTCCACCAATTTCTGAATTAAATGGCTAATGTATTACTGGTTGTTACACATTTGACTCCATTATCCTAATAGATGAAGCACTGGTCTCTTCATTAGGTCATCTCAAAGATAAATGAGCTAGTAATGCACTTGGATTGAGATTTGGAATGAGAATGAAAATCATTAAAAAATCTTTCAATTACGATGTATGAATTTGAAGTATCACCTAATTCCTAGTAATAGATAGTAATTTATTCAAAGGCTAGCCAAACCTTTAGTGAATAATGTTAATGATATAGCAGCTTTGGTAGTTCCTTCCAGCTCATCTCTTTCGTGGAAACATAAATTGAATGATAGTCGTTGGCTATTTAATTTATGTTCATTGTTTTGTATTATACTCATTTCATATTATGGCCGACATAAAAGAATTCGAATTGATCTTTTATTAGAAGATATTTAACATTTATCAAGGCCGACTTTCATTTAAGAATATACGCGACTTCTTAGAGGCCGACTTGAAGGATTTTGTTGAGTTGTATCTCTCCCATTCACTTGTATTTATACACCTTGATCCATCCATTGTAATCATCTAGTAGAGTTCAGTTATTCACATCAGTTCTATATCATCAAGTGCGAATATATTAAGCAAAGTGCGAATTCAAGATACAGTGCGATCATATTCAGCACCAAGACATTACTCAGTGCGAACTGTACACAGTGTGGAGATAATACAGATTGAAGACCATCCAGTGCAAAGCGAATATTTCCAGATCTGTGCTCAGTCAATTTGGATATTGCCAGGTGTGAATTGGCAGGTTGCTATATGTTATTTCAAATTTCCAAGTGCTGTATATCAGTCTTGTGTTAGACCTCATTGTAAAGTGAAATATTGTCACTGTTATTATAAATAAAAGAGAGATCTTTGTTGCTGGGTTTTTCTCCCTCAAGAGGATGGTTTTCCCAGGGTATCGGCTATGTTATTTTGTTTGATTTTTGAATTATTTTCTGTGCATTTAATCTGTTCACATAAATTTAACATGGTATCAGAGTGGGTTTGAGGATCGTGATCAGATTATTACACTCAAATTATCCCATTTGTTCAGTTTGTCAAGATGGTGTATGATTTGAAGGTTGAGGATTCAAGTGAATATCTACCCCATTCAGCATTATCAAGCAATGTACCTTCCGACACCAACACTTGGATAATTGACAGTGGTGCCTCTTGTCACATAACCGGCTTCAAGGAGCACTTATTGAGTTTGGTGGAAAAGGAATCTTCTGAACAAGTCATCATTGGAGATGATGCCAGCTACTCCGTAAAAGGAATTGGGACCTCCACACTTCATTTGGATTCTAGCATATCATTTCAATTGGGTAATGTTCTTTATGTTCCCGGAATCAAGCGTAATCTTATTTCTATTTCAGCTTTGGAAGATAAAGGATATCAAGTTGCCTTCTCCAAAGGCAAAGTTCTAGTGTGGATGCAGAACTCTAGCTTCAAGGATGCTCAAGTAATTGGAGTTAGATATGATAACCTCTACAAGGTTTGCTCTCATTCTCTTCAAGCGTTGGTTCATGACTCTTCTAGTCTTTGTGATCTTTGGCATCGAAGATTGGCCCACCTACACTTCTGAGCCCTACCTATTATGGAGAAGATGGTGACGGGCCTTCCTAAATTCAACCAGGAGCACGAAGGTACATGCAAAGGCTGCACATTAGGTAAGAATATAAAAGCCCCTTTTCATAGTAGAGAAAATATATCTAAGTGTATTTTAGATCTAATTCATTCTGATTTATGTGGTCCTATGTCTATTCCTTCTTCGAGTGGTTTCTTGTATTATGTTCTTTTCATTGATGATCACTCTAGGAAGACTTGGATTTATTTTTTGAAATCTAAAGAATCTGAGGAAGTATTGGATAGGTTTAAAGAGTTTAAAGCTTTGGTAGAAAACCTTTCTGGTAAATGAATTAAGGTCCTCAGATCTGACAATGGTGGAGAATACACCTCTGGTAGTTTTTGAAACTTTTGTATTGATGCAAGGATTAAGAGGGAGCTTTGTGTTCCCTATAATCCTCAACAAAATGGTGTTGTAGAAAGAAAGAATAGAACGCTTGTGGAAGCAGCAAAGGCCATGATCCATGATCAAGATTTGTAAACTTTCCTATGGGCAGAAGCTTCCAGGACAGTTGTATATGTTCAGAACAGAAGTCCTCACAAGATCTTGGAGAATATGACTCCAGAAGAAGCCTTTACAGGGAAGAAGCCTGAAGTCAGTCACTTGAGGATCTTTGGTTGTCCTATCTATGTTCATGTTCCCAAAGAAAAGAGAACCAAGCTGGAGCTTTCTGGAAAGAAGGGAATATTTGTGGGCTACAGTGAGACATCCAAAGCTTACATAATTTACATTCCAGGTCAAAAGTTGATAGAGATCAGTAGGGATGTCACATTCGAGGAAGATGTTGCATTCAGGAGATCCAGAGGGATTCATATGGAGATTGATAATGAAGAATCTCCTCAGGACATGGAAGTTGACCATACTCCTAAGATTCAGAGGGAGACAATGGAACCAAAGGAAGATCTTGATCCAGTTGAACCCTTGGAACCTACTGATGGGCCTACTGACATTGTTATTGGGAGAAAGAGACCTCTATGGGCTAGTCGCACTATGCAAGAGGCTGAAAGCTTTGCAGCTCCTAGAGGCACATCCAGAGAAAGCAAAAGGCCACATAAGTTCTCCAGTTATGTTGCCTTGATGAGTCAGATTATAGAATCTGAGCCTTCCTGTGTTGAGGAAGCATCTAGTCTTCAAGTTTGGAGAGATGCTATGACAGAGGAGTATCAGTCAATTCTTAAAAATGATGTTTGGGATATCGTTCCTAGACCAGAGGGCAAGTCATGGTATCTTCTAAATGGCTATTCAAGATTAAGCATGCTACAGATGGAAGCATTGAGAAGTACAAGGCAAGATTTGTGGCTCGTGGGTTTCTCAGAAAGAGGGAGTTGATTATGTTGAGACTTTTGCTCTTGTTGCTCGCTACACTTCTGTCAAAACCATCATTGCTATTGCTGCATCTAGAGGATGGAAGATTCACTAGATGGATGTGAAGACAGCCTTTCTCAATGGAGTGATTGAGGAAGAGGTTTACATAGAGCAACCTGATGGATTTGAGATTCATGGGAAAGAGTCTCATGTTTGCAAGCTGAAGAAGGCCTTGTACGGTCTTAAGCAAGCTCCTCGTGCATGGTATGAAAGGATTGATCAGTATCTATCAAGCTTGGGTTTCTTGAAGAATGATGCTGATTCAAATCTCTACTTCAAGGTAATCAATGGTGATGCATTAATTTTGGTTTTATATGTTGATGATCTAATCCTCACTGGAGAAGATCACTTGATTCTTGAATGTAAGAAGGACTTAACTTCTGAATTTGAGATGAAGGACCTTGGGCTCATGCATTACTTCCTTGGTTTAGAAGTCTAGCAGAAGTCAGATGGTATGATTCTAAGTCAAGGGAAGTACACCATTGACATACTTAAGAGATTTGGCATGATGGATTGCAAATCCATGTCTACTCCTATGGAGACCAATCTTCATATATTGAAGGAGGTTGTAGCTAGTTCAGATTTGGTGGATCCTACGTTGTACAGACAGCTAATTGGATCCTTGATGTATCTAGTTAACACTAGACCTGATATTTGCTATGCAGTGAGTGCACTTAGCCGATTTATGTGTGATCTGAGACATATACATCTTGTTGCAGCTAAACATATCTTGAGATACTTGCATGACACAATTGGATATGGGTTGAAGTATACTTCAGATGCAAACTTGGAGTTACTTGGTTTCACTAATTCTGATTGGGTAGGTTGTGTCATAGATCAGAAGAGCACCTCTGGCTGTTGCTTCAATTTGGGTTCTGCTATGATTTCCTGGTGCAGCAGGAAGCAGTCTTTTGTAGCATTGAGTACAACAGAGGCTAAGTACATTGCAGCTTGCATGGCAACTCGGGAAGCAGTGTGGCTTCGTAAGCTCCTTGCAGGATTGTTTGGATAATCAATGGAGCCTACTATTATTCATTGTGATAATCAGAGTTGTGTGAAGCTTTGTCAATCTTGTGTTTCATGACAGATCCAAGCATGTTGAGATCAAGTACCACTATATCAGAGACATGGTACTACGAAACGCTATACAGTTGAGGTACATTAGCACTGATAAGTAGATGACAGATATTCTCACCAAGCCTCTCGCCAGGATAAAGTTTGTATACTTCCGAGATAAGCTTGGTATGGTGGAGAATCCAACCTTGACTGAGTATGAGTCTCAATATCAGTGAGCCTTCTTAATGCATTTTCTTCTGTGACGGAAGAATTTGAGGTGAAATCCCTTCTTTCCACCCTCTGAGCTGAGTCATGGTGGATGTCATGTGTGCGACTCCATGACATATGTTGTACTTGTGTTTCACCCTCTGAGAGAGTCATGGTGAAAGTCACGTTGAGGTGACAACATCATGCAAGTGATGAACACTTGTACTTACTATTGCACTTTCTTCTATGACAGAAGAATTTGAGGTGAAAGCCCTTGTTTCCACCCTCTGAGCTGAGTCATGGTGGATGTCATGTGTGTGACTCCATGACAACATCACGTGAGAGATTCCATGATGATCTTCTTGTACTTGTGTTTCACCCTCTGGGAGAGCCATGGTGAAAGTCACGTTGAGGTGACAACATCACGCAAGTGATGAACACTAGTACTTACCATTTGATGGTTGATATCGAGATGATATCTAATATCACGTTGAGGTGATATTCCTCTCTTTATATCTGATTGCAGGCAATGATGGCAGATGGACCTCATATGGAGATGTTTTGTATTATGCAGCTGGAAGTTCTCTCCCTAGCTGAGAGGGAGTGTTAATGATATAGTAGCTTCGATAGTTCCTTCCAGCTCAGCTCTTTCATGGAAACATAAATTGAATGATAGTCATTGGCTATTTAATTTATGTTCATTGTTTTGTATTATACTCATTTCATATTATGGCCGACATAAAAGAATTCGAATTGATCTTTTATTAGAAGATATTTAACATTTATCAAGGCCGACTTTCATTTAAGAATATACATGACTTCTTAGAGGCCAACTTGAAGGATTTTGTTGAGTTGTATCTCTCCCATTCACTTATATTTATACACCTTGATCCGTCCATTGTAATCATCTAGTAGATTTTGATTATTCACATCAGTTCTATATCATCAAGTGTGAATATATTAAGCAAAGTGCGAATTCAAGATACAGCGCGATCATATTCAGCGCCAAGACATTACTCAGTGCGAACTGTACATAGTGTGGAGATAATACGGATTGAAGACCATCTAGTGCAAAGCGAATATTGCCAGATCTGTGCTCAGTCAATTCGGATATTGCCAGGTGTGAATTGGCAGGTTGCTATATGTTATTCCAAATTGCCAGGTGTTGTATATCGGTCTTGTGTTAGACCTCATTGTAAAGTGAAATATTGTCACTGTTATTATAAATAAAAGAGAGATCTTTGTTGCTGGGTTTTTCTCCCTCAAGAGGAGGGTTTTCCCAGGGTATCGGTTGTGTTATTTTTTCTGATTTTTGAATTATTTTCTATGCATTTAATCTGTTCACATAAGTTTAACAAATAATGCCTATTGGCACTTAATAGGAATTGATCTATGTATAGAAGTGTTCTCAAATAAAATATTACATGAACATGGCAAGGAATACCCCTTTAGGTCTCACAGAGCCTAACGAGTAGGAATAAGGGTCACATAATCCTTGTTTTTTGGCCACTAACTTTGAAGATTCTTGAGCATAAGGGTTGCATACCCTTTACAGGATTTCAAGGTTCTATTAGAAAAAACACCAACACATCAGAGAAATTTTTTTTCATATTTTTTAGGGTGTTGGCCACCTCCATCTCTTGATTGCAATGTAGGTTGACCATTGACAAAAAATCATTCTTTTCTTCTTCAAATGTATACCTCATGCTACCCTTGGTCCTAACATTCGGTGCCTTTTCCTCATCTTTCATTGACTTCTTACCCTTATCTTTTATGGATGAACCCTTCACTTGATGCCTAACACAAATATGATCCTCCTTGAGATCACTAAGCTTTTCCATAAGAAATTTAAGGGAGTCTGTGCTATTCTTGATGGAGCAATGGCTAATTTGTTGCAGCTTCTTAATATCCTCAATAAGTTCTCTAGCCTTATTTTCCACTTCTTGGAGGTGATTTTCATAGTCTACCTTAAAATTAGAGACATAGCTCTCCAAATCAACAAGCCTTTCAATGAGAAAATTAGAGGTTGTCCCCTTAGGTTAACTTGTAAAGTTTTCTTTAAGGCCTCTAATCTTGATGTTCACTTTGTTGAACTCGTTCATTATCCACTTTGCAAGTTTAAAATTACAAGTGGCCCCATTCTTGGTCATGTCTAAGAGATCCAACATGTCTGTATTTTCTTCATCTAGGTATGAAAAATCATTTGATCATGTTATATTATGAGAGTACTATTATTTTATTTATATTCCATTTGTAATTTTTCTAGCATTTCTTTTGATAAATATAAAAATGGGAATTGAATGGGCTTGGAACCTTTTATAAAAAAATAAATAAGTTAACAATTTGAGTACCATGAGATACAAAACTAAAAAAAAAATAGCAAGAACAATAATAAAAGAAAGGAACAAGAACCAAACAACAAATGAAGCACCTAATTGTTATCTCCTATCTTGTGGAGCCCACTAGCCACCTACCATTCTTTGGTGAGAAATTTGAATTGATCCATCAATTAAAACCCTAGGGGTTCCTCTTCTCCAACACTAGTATCACCTCTCTAGGCTATAAAATTGGCCCTAGTTCTCTTGGTCAAGTCTTCTTGAATAGTCTCCCTTTATTTTCTTGAAGAGAAATATGTAACACAAAAGGCTAGTTGTAGAATTTTTTATGGTCTACTTGCCAAATTTGACAATTTGGGACACTTTTCATTTGGATCTTCTTGGTTCTTCTATAGTATGAAGAAATTTGAATCTAATTTCTACTAAATTTTGAAAGTATTTCCAAATGAATTCACCCATATTGGTTTTGGGTTTTTCCTTGGACTTTTTAAACACATTCATCTCAATTTTCTACACTCTTACTATATTTTTGGACATGGGAAAGGAGCCATTTCATAACATTATTATGGAGATCAATTTTTTCATGTACTTTGACCACACAAGCTTTCAAATGTTTGTAATGTAGTAATATATATCTATGAGGAAAAGGGTGCAAAATAGGAACCCTAAAATCTTAAATTTGAACTCCATCATATGCTAACTTATTAGGTTGAGGGGTAGGGTGAATCCTCTTCCACTTGTAATTTAATTATTGGTCACAGTGTTTATAGCAAGAGGTTAGGGATATAAGGTAGATTAGAAAAGGAGCCTTCCTCCAAGTAAGCTTTCCCTTTATCAACCAAAAATGGTTCGTGTCTATGGACATGAGAGTAGTAGGGCCTAAGGTTGGAATCCATTTGACATGGGTCACAAGTATTTTGACCATGGGATTAGGGTCGGGTTTATTGATGACCATAATCTTTGGGTATTGCAGGAAGTGTGATTCCATGGCATCACCCATAGGAGCAAGGAATAAGGGTGAACTAAAATACTCATCTTTGGGATGGATAAGGGTATAATTGATATCCCTATGGATGAATGAGGGGGTGATAATTTTAGATTTATCATACCTATAGATGTAGTAAATGAGTCCTTGATGTATGGATATTTGAGAGTGACCCAAACTTACATGTAAAAATAATTTATCTAAAGAACAAAATATAAATAATGGAAAATCATATTCTTGTTATGCCTTATGCGATTCAACATATTGAAATCGCATAAAATGATAGGAGTATGTGCATTTGTGACTTCCTTCAAGCGTGAAGCATCTTATTATAAATTGGACCATCTCCTACTATAGTATGGTAAGGTCTTCACATTTGAATCTATTCTAAAATCTCAAGAAATTCTCTCGCCACTTGAGGAACGCATTCATGTGTTGGTGGTCCCAACTTTTGATTTAATTTTTAAACTCTATCCATTTCATGCTAATCCACATAGCTAAATAAATAATCTCCTATATTACCTTGAAGGAGACACCTTACTCATAATTTTTTTTATTCTTTATAAACTCATAATATAAAATAGGATAAAACCTAATAACAACTTCTAGAAAAGTGTTCAAGTTGATCCTCTTGAGGATATTTTATATTGTGGTATTGTTGTGGACCTTCTCACAAGAATAAGGTTCAATCCTTATCAAAACACCACCCATGGCCTAATTCTCACCAGTTGATCCTCAAAGTTTTTGAAAACCAAACTCTTCTTCTCCTCAACTTCTTGATAATTTGGATCTTTAAATGGGAGATTTAAAGTTGTAAATTCAAGCCATACTTTCCATATTTAGTGTCATTCTTTGGTTTATGTTAAAATGGTTGACAAGGTATCTTTCATTAACTCTCCTTTCATTTAGTTGAGCTAAAAGAGAGTGGTGTCTAGGTGTTAGCTAATAGCTATGGGTTCATTATTAAGGAAATTTTTGATATTAATGGGTAGATATCCCTCCTTATTCCAATAAAAGAACTCATAAATTGTTCCTCCCATATTAACCAAAAGGTACACAAACTTAGTACCTTGTCCAAACACATGCATAGTCTTAATACTTTGGAAATACTTCATCAATTCCTTAGCATCTTCACATGGCTCTTATAGTACCAATGAGGGATAACCCTATCATGAAGCCTATTAATTATGATTTTTGAGTCCCTTTCCAAAATAATATTGGTAATTCTAAGGTTTCTTGCTAACACGAGACAATGAGTTGTAGCTAAGGCTCAAAAATATTATTGGTTTCAATCCCTAAGTTCATCACAAAGGTATTGATAAGGTCAACTTTACAATTTATCCAAACTCCACCCCACTTTCCTACCTAGGGTTCCCTTTAGAGGAACCATAGTTTAGCTTGATCTAATCAAGGCCAAGGAAATCAAACTATGTTTCTCCTTTTCTAAACTTTTATATTATCTATGTTTTTTATTTGATTTTAAAGTCCATATGGTTGCAATTTCCTTCTTAATATCATTAGATAATTTTTGGGTTTCTTGATCTTGGCTATATCCATGTTCTCTTGTATATCATGATTTGTTTTCTAAGAAACACTTTCTATGGTCTAATTTTGTTCTTGAAAATCCTATTATTTATCTCCTTTAGATTATCTAAAAAATGTGGGAAGAATTATCCTCCATATTTCTTGAACAATAGGGTGTCCAAAAGGGGGGGTCTAACTAGTTGTGAGAATCTTAATATCCTTTAGCTAGATCCAATGGGTTTTAAACCTATCTAAAATAAATTGTATTATGTTTCAAGCATAGGAGAATTCACTCAGTATATGATTGATTAATTCCTTTGTACATTTGCATAGGACATAGTTGGAAAGAGAACAAGATCTACCAATTAAGTCATCCATGGTGATAATATTCTCATTATAGGTGGCCCACTAGAAGAATTTGATCTTGGGGGTGATATTGTGGTTCCAAAATATTCTCAATTTGAAATTAAGACATGGGTAATAATGAAGAGTATTGAACCTATAATTCACTAAATAGTTGATTATAGGTTTAGTTATCCACACCAATTCACCATTTCTATGAAAAATATTAAATCTATATTAATTAGATGATATTTTCATGAGAATGAAAAAAATTCTTCACAAAATTGGTTACATTTTCTCCAACGAATGTCTTGTTGCTAAGTTTATAATTATAGAAAAAGGAACATTAAATAGGGTAATTTAATTTATTCAACAAATCTGATGCAGTTGAGACAAGGGTAGCTTATCACTTGAAACCCAATCTTGCAACTAATACAACACCAAGTTCACAAAACAATACAATTCCATTTATTTCAATCATAGACATGTATTTTATACTAAAATAATATATACAATCACAACATAATATTAATTTATTTAGTCAAGTAGCATTTGAAATAGTGTAATACACACCATCTCCCTCAATCATCCCTTCCTCAACTCTACATCATCTTTCAACTTTCCACTGGTGCTCCCTCTAATACCTACCAATTATTTGGCAATATTCAATTTCGCACCCTCTTTTTTATTCCTATCATTTTCTTTGGAAATCATCTCCCTCCATTTGATCCACTTCAAAACTACCAATCAGATCCTCTCCTTGGCTAGCAGTGAACCCCTTACACAATATTATGCCATTTCTTTTAAACTTCCCTTAGTAGGAAGTTGAACCATTTGCACAATAGTTATGGAGTTGAACACTCACAAATTTTTTAATCTCCTTATGTCATGTTCCAACATTTAAAAAAATCTCAAGACATTTGACAATTTTTCTAAGTTTGTCAGAGTATTAGTACCCATTCGGAACTCAGAATCCATGTTGTCAGAGATTTCCACCCCATGTTAGAGGTTTTGATCTCCTTAAGAACACCCAAAAAATTAACTTCTCTCTTTGTTGAGGGTTATGACCTTATTTGGGAACCTAACACCAGGCACCTTATCAGGAGGTTATAATCTCCTTATGAACTCCTAAAACATTTAACGTCTCCTTTTTGAGGGTTTTTTCCTCAATGGGAACATGAAACCAAGAACCATATTGAGGGTTCATATCTCCTTAGGAACTAAAATATTTAACTTCTCTTTGTCAAGGTTTCCATCCTCAATGGGAACTAGACATCAAGCACCATATCGGGGGTTCCTATCTCCCTAAGACCTCCCAAAATATTTAACCTCTCTTTTTTTAGGGTTCCATCCTCAATGGGAACATGACACCAAACACCATATCAAAGGTCCCTTTCCTTTAAGAATTATGAAATTAAAAGTCACTTCCATCATGACTTAGAAGAAAATGAGAAAAAATTTGAAGCTTACACATCAATTGGGAACTATTTGGAGGAAATAAAGAAACTAGGAACCTTTCAAAGCTGGCGAGGGTTCCAGGACCACCATGAACCTCTTATTGGTTCTTGATGCTAACAAAACCTCTTATCACCTGTAACTTCACACTTTTTCATCTAATTTTTTCACAATTATGTCCTTAAGTTGCCCAAATCAATCTAAAAATGTCTCTCAAAGAAAACACCATAAAAAACTAAACCAAAAAAAAAATTGGAAGAGAAAATAAAACCTAAAATATTTTTGGTTAATGTTGGATTGTCTGTGGACTTGGATGCTCTTGTATCAAAATCCAACAATTACCTCTTTGTTATTGTATTTTATAGAAAATTCATTTTTACTCCAAGTGAACTAGTATATGGTAGTTAACACTTAGTTGTGACAAATAATAGAAGGAATATTTGTTATTCTAATGAAATATACATCCCATTTATCAAATATAGTATTATTATTTAAAAATCTAGGAAAAAGATATTTTTTCTTCTTCCTCTTATGAATAATTTTCAAACATCACATTCTTTTACCCTTCTATGAGTTTCCTCAAACATGGTAGGATAATAATATGTAGCCCTCATGATTTTTTAATAATTGTATGGGTAAAATAGTGATCTTTAGAAATTTATTCACGTAATTCCTTTAGCTAGTCATCAATTCTAAGAGACAAATACATTTAAGTAGGATGCAATGAACAATTGTACTTATTAAGATTCCTTGATAAGTCGCTATGAACTATCCTACAATATATTTATCTCTTGTTCTTGTTTGTATCATAACCAAGTGGGAATTTTTTATTTCAAGATAATTTACCATGTTTATGACCTAGCTACCATTATTAACCATGTTCATCCTTACTTCCTCAATTTTTATCATTAAGGATTGTTAAAAATAGTTTTATTTTCATCTAGTCTTTCCAAAACATAGAGTATCTTTTATCTAGAAATATTGATGATCAAATTATCATCAAATGTTGATATAAGGATCTTCAACTTAATATTATTGGTTTTACTTCTACATCATATTTCATGATAGTTATGATACAACTAGTCCATGTTTCATTTATCTCACCTTACACTATTTATTCTTTGGAACTCAAATGGAGTACAAAATACTAGATGCCATAATTTGAGATCACATTTCTAAATATGAATGCAAAAAAAATCATAAAATTTACTTTTTCTTCATATTATTAAAAAATTCAACTCATAAATGACAATGGGTGTTCTTCCCCTCCATACTTCTAAGTGAGAATATAATACCAATGTTGCTTTTGTGGATGAATAATTTTGTAGTAGTTAATGGTGAACTCCCAACACCCTAGGATCAACTACAAGACTAGAATAACTTCCACAAGAGATAAACTAGAAAAATAGCTTGCTTGATTATGGATGCAATATTTATTGATTATGTACATGAGAGGCCTTACTTATAAAGGCAACGTGAGATATAGGATTAGAAAATATTGTGACATGTTTATTAATCCTATGTTATGAGATAACTAATTTGACAAAGATTAAATGGCCTAGGTAACTAGAATTAAATGAAGTAAAAAATATAAGATATGATAAGATCTTATCTAGACAACTAAGACTTCTAGAAGAACACAAAGGACCTAAGTAAACTTAACATGTGAATAAGTACCCTACTAGGAATTGGCTAGGTACAAGACTTTATTCACACCAACTCCCCCATTAAGTGTAACTTAGGGAGAAGATTATTATGCAAAGACATAAAGATGAAAGGATGGGTTCTAGCTACTAAGCTATGTTAGGTACCCATTTACAATACAATCTCTCACAAACAAAGAAAATGAGAAAACCCCATGGGTTAAAACTCCTCTCCAAAAGAGAGAAAAGATGCAAACAAGGATGATGTATGGAGGACTCAATGATAACCCCCAAGGACTAAATCCATAATGTATATGCAATAAATGACCCTCTATAAGAGGGAAAAAAGAGAGATGAGATATCCCCCATAATGAAGAAGTTCTAATACCAATGAAGAATGCCTAAAAAATAAAAGATGATTCAATGCCTGCAAGCAACATATCTTCCCTTGGGAAGAAACAAGTCCATATGTTAATGAAGAATCCACTCCATTTCCAACTAACATGAGGAGGGATAAAGTCTCAAATTATGTCTCTGAAAACTGATTAGGAGTCTCCAAGCTTGAAGAAGCTACAACATAATCATGATCAAACCCAACCAAGAACCATGAAAAATCAAGTGAATGAGGAAAATCATGAATGTTAATATCCAAATATGAGGGGATAACAACTATGTTGGAACTACCATCAAAGAGGAGAGAAACCCCCTCAAGTGTGTCCTCCAAATCTGAAATATGATACTCCACAAAAAAGGTAGAAATCCTTGTCAAATACTCATCCCACAAAGAAATATCTATTTTTTTTAATCATCCTACTAAATAGAAGCACTAATAGATAAAGAAGCAGGAGGTGGAGGATTAAGAAGCTCAAGACTAGTCTCTAGAATACCAAGGCTTAGATGATAAAACTTCTCCTCACAAACATGATTCATACTTGATGAATGGGTGTATTATATCGATCAAAGGAGCACTATCATTAGTAGAAGAAAAATGGGAAAAGGAATTCAAACGTGATGAATGAACAATAATCCTTATAGAAATGATCTCTCTAGTCTCCAAGTCCCTTATGTATACTTTATCAGGAGTGAGAATTGTTTTATCTTGTCTACTATAGGTAATTTGATAAACAAAAATGATATTAGATGAAAAGGAAGGAACACAAGTGCATAATTAAAGGTACCTTCTCCCATGTCAATAGAATCCTTCCCACACACCTTCATATATGTGTTGTTACCCATAAAAATATTAGGTGAATTACAAGGCTCAAAAGAAGAGAATATTCCCATAGATGATGTCATATGATGAGACACCCTTAAATCAAGAAGCCATCTTCCAGAGTAAGGACTTGTAGAGGCCAAGAGTACTTCTCCTTTCATTTTTTTTGGTCCATTTGCAACTCTTGTATTCCTTGATTGTGATGATGAAGCACCAAAAAATTGAGATATTAAAGAAGAAGAAGAAGAAATTGATGAGGGCAATGGAATGTGATGAAATTTTTCAATATGCACATTTCAACTTATTCTTTTTAGACAATTCCTCTTTGGAAGAGAAAGTAGACGTAGGGGTGCTTTGTGAAGGTGAATCATTACCTTGCTTATGTTAGACTTTGGGTTCTTATTCTACTTCTTACCTTTTCCACCTAAAGCCTTTGGATATTTTGCAAGAAGAGCATGTGATTTGGAAGACTTTAATGTGCCAATGTATGCTAACTTGACTTGTTCCCTTGTAAGTTGAGTTGTAAATCCATCATGAGAAGGAATTTTGTGTGCATTTCCAAGGGCATCCATAGTAGCATAAAATGTAGAAACAAAAATTGAATAACCAGTACCTAGCTTAGCAAGAATAGAAAGAATCAATTGTTCATCCTCTTTAGTGACCACAAAATCATGCAACTACAGTCTTAGACAATTGAGCTTAGTGAAGAAGTTTGGATATTATCAAAATTTGAAGGATTAAGAATCATAAGTTCATTCTCCAACTTAAATTTCCCATTTTATTTGGCTTACCAAAAACACTCTCTAAGGTAGTCCAAATTTCATTAAGATTTGTACAAGATGCAACATAATATCTAAGATCGAGAGAAACAAACAAGATTAGAGTAACAAGGGCTTCATACCTTCTATCAAACCATTTTAATTTTTTTTGTAGCTCCTGTGGGTTCTAGATTTGTTTAAAATGCGATTCTTTGCAATTTCAATTTTAACAATAAAACCTCTATTTGTGATTTCCATTCATGATAGTTGTATGGAGTAAGAAGATTTTTTTTGGAAAATCCATGATAAAATCAAAAAGTATAATAGTGGAACAACAAATTGCCCCTCACAATACAAGTAAATAACCCCTTTATGCAAAATAAAATGCCAATTGTTTGTAAATTTACAAGTTATGCTAAAGTACCAATATGGACTTAAACTAAAATTTTGAAACTATGGAAAATAATTTGTATAAAGTGCATGTATAAACCTAAATTCATCTTGAATAACTTCTTGATGCTGTAAGAATGGGAAAAAATAGAGTCTATAGGAAAAAAATATGAGCTTGGAGGTTGAAAAAAAGGATCTGACTTCAAGTTGGAAAAATAGGCATCAAACAACCAAATCTAAAGAAATCATCCACACCACATGAAAATTCACAGAGCCAACTTTTCACCGATATTTTGCTTTCAAAAAATGGCCTCTTGGATCAAAAGATATGACAATTTGAAAAATTCCCTATTGTGGCATTAGGGGACAAAATTTGGCCCCTAGGGCCTAGTTGTTGGTGATTGATATGACTGCCTGCTAAAGAGTTAAGCAACCATATTTTAAAAAAATACTTCCAACACCCTTGGCGATAGTTTGGTGATGCCACAACAATGGAAACCTTCATGCCGCTTGATGGAGGATTATCCCTTAGGGATAGTGAGAACCACCCATTATGGCCTCAAGCCCAATAACACCAACCTAAATAGGGGCAACAACAAAAAAACTAATTTTTAATTAAAAAACTTTGTTGAGACTGTATCCGATAAATTTGACCATTGATGCAGGCTAAATATAAATTGTCTAGGGCTAACACAATATGAAGGAACATGTGTAGGAATATTTTGATTATGCAAATATGATGCATGTCCATGTCAATGATGGTACAAATCATATGTATTTCATACATTGTATAGATAACAAACCATAGGTTTTTCCAAACCCTCCAAAAATGGCTAGAATTTGTTTTCTCCCAAATATGAAGTATTTTATATGAAAATAGGGGTTTTTGGGCCTTCTAAACTCAATCATGAGGTATCTTTTATCACAAACTATACCTATCAAAATATCATGCACAAATCACCCTCAAATATGGGAAGGAATCTACAATATTGGAGCTCTAATATCATGTAGGAGTTAATGGTGAACACCCAACATCCTAGGATTAGCTCCAATACCAAAAATAACTTCCACAAGAGAAAATTTGGAAAAATAGCTTGCTTGATTATGGATGCAATATTGATTGATTATGTGCATGAGATACCTTGCTTATAAAGGCAAGGTGAGAGATAGGATTAGAAAATATTATGACATGTGTCTTAATCCTATGTTATGAGACAACTAGCTTGAAAAATCTTAAATGACCTAGGTAGCCAGAATTAAATACATGTCAAAAAGATAGGATATGATAAGATATTATTTATACAACTAAGACTTCTAAAAGGACACCTAAGACCTAAGTAAAGTTAACATGTGAATAAGTCCCCTACTAGGAATTAGCTAGGTACAAGACATTATTCACACCAACATTTTTTTCAAAGATAGGGATAACAAGGATAAGAGCCTTCAAATTTTCCTATTTAATTAGTGTATTTCAAATAATTAAGGTAATACAACTAAGAATACATGAAAAAATTTCAATGAAAATCCCTACAAACTTAATATTTCTAGAAGGGATTGAAGTGTCCTATTGTGGCTAGGTGTCCTTTATTTCCAAATATATTTAACTCTTTTAAGATCAATTTTCAAACCATCTTTAGAAACATGTCATACCAATTTCCCCTTAGGATATGCAAAGATGAATTTCTTTAGATTGAGGTAAATAGAAAGTTCACTACTTCTCTTGGAGATTTGACTTAAGTGTTCAATATGAGTAGTTCTTTCTCTTATAAAAATGAATATGTCAATAATATATATAAGGATGATCTCATTTATCATTTCTTTTAAGGTTGTATACATATTTCACTTAATGTAATGCAAAAATGAGATATCTCAATAATAAAGCTTGAAAAGCAAACATAAATTTGTTGGATATATGTTAGTATACTTTGAATGTTAAGATGGTTTTTGGCTCATAGTTTTATATCCATTGTATTATAACACCTCCTAGAACTTTACTATAGTGAAGTGTTTATGAATACTCACACATGGATTTAGTTTAAACACTGGTAAGAAATATCTTATTATATTGTCAATATTTGAGTTAATGTAATAAAGAAATGATTTTTTATTTTTATTTTTCCTCCCAAGGTAAATAATCATGTTTATTTTGAGAGTTCCATTATTTTATTTATATATATATTTTCTAGCATTGTTTTTTATAAACATAAAAATGGGATCTAAATAGGCTTAGACCTAATGGCTCCAAGTATCAATTGTGAATAATTTATCTCAATCTCAATAACTTGTGGGATCATTTTATTATTACTCCAAGTGTTAGAGACTATGTTGAATTTTCCAGTTCATGCCTATTGCTAAAAAATTAACTTGCTTTGCTAAATGTGTCATCCTAGTTTGTATCCCCTTTGGTATCTTTGTTTACCCAAATTAGGTTGAGACCAAAATATTTTTTTCTATATGTGAGATTAGATTTTGAAAATAATCTTGAGCCTATTGAGAATACTTGCTTAAAAAATCCCCTAAAATGGTTTAGAAAAACTAAAATTACCAAAATAGCTAAAAACAATATGATTGCTATTTTTAGTAAGTTTCAAGTTAAGCATGTATGGATCTAAAAATTTATCCAAAGCTTTGGGAATGCATAGTCAACCTTGAGAGTCAATTTTGACCAAATAATCACACACTCAATAAGTTTTGAACTTTTAAATTTTAGAAGTCCTCAAAAAATATTAAATGTAAAATTTGAAGGTTTAAATGATGGAATTTGAGTTTTAAAATTGTAGAAAATTTTTACATAGTAGATCTCTCTAAGCTCTTAAATTAAAAAAATGGGAGGTTAAACAAGTACTTATGTAGAGGTCACAGGAGGTTCTAGAACAATTAGTTGCCTTGATCTACCTCACACTAAGGATCATTTAAGGTAAGCTTGATATTTTAGGAGGATGAAAAGGAAGGGAAATTTACCTGCCACTATCCTTATATCGACCATAGAGGTTTAGGGAATCAGGTGAGTGAATTCCCAAGGTTGGACTATAGCCTAGGTAGCTCTCTGTCAGAGGACTCTAACGTAGAAGATAAATGACAACATAGCGCATTGGCATCTTAGTCGGGAGCTGGTGTTTGTATGGAAAGAAAGTATGAAGGACATCCAAGACTTAATAGAAAACTCACTAACTACCTAATAAATGGAGTTTTATATAATGAAAGAAAACATAAAGAGCTAAACTACCAAAATGACTAGAATAATAATTTAACTAAAGAAGATAGAAGTTGATGAAACAAAGGTGGTAAAAGTGCAACTCATGATTGGTACAACCTCCTACAAGCTCCACATGAACGTGAACACCTACACATAGAAAAATGGGGAAAAATGTTGGGGCTGTTTTGGGGCTTGCCGCAGTCAAACCCCCATTTCAATGTTCCCACCTCCATGGACAACTAGAATAGCAATGAAAGAAATTATGATAGAGGAAAGCACTGAAAGGGAGATTACCAAGCAATATTACCAATAATATGCTATGTAAATGAAATAATGATGCTAAGCAAAATGGATATCACCTCCCCAACAAGATGCCCTCGAGCATGTGAAGGTAGATGTGTGCTCACAAGCTTGTAGATGCTACCATTACCACAACAATGTGAGGAGAAAAAATAGCAGTGTTGACCTTAGAGCTTCACTAATGGACAAAGTGTTGTGAAATTCTCAAGTATGTAGAAACATGAAGTGAGATTGAAGAAGTGTGTAGTGAAATTGAATGAATGGAGAAGAAGATGTTTGTAGGATGAATAGAAGCCCAAAAGAGTCATTTGAGGTCGTTCAAGGGCCCAAGGACATTATGCTTCATCACCAATGGAGAATTGTAACACCTCTACAAATTCCAAAGGTAGGAATCATGCCAAGATGGTAGTGTGCCACATAGACGTCCACACACCGCACTAGCGTCATTGACAAAAAATCCCCCATCGACACTACAAACAACCACCAAGTGGGTGGAAAGCAGATGGATGAAGTGAAAAAGCATCATCGAGTTTAATTTTTCTAAGGTAAGGGGTGTAAATGGGGAATTTGCAAGGGGTGAAAATTCACTCCATTATATTTTTCCCCCACTTTAGTGAGCATATGTGCTACCAGATGCAAGGTAAAGTAGATCAAAGGAGTTCAAAGAAAGTATACCTGAATAGTCAAGGAAGTATACCATAATCTAACTTACCCAAAAGAACGAGAAGGAAGATGGCTCCACAAGTCCTTAGGCTTGAGGAGAGTTGAACAAAATAATCACAGACCTATGGAAGGGTGAACAAAAAGGGCTCTGCAGGTGCTCGGTTCTATAGAGTTGGATAAAGAGATCCCGTAGGATGTAAGCACTTCACATGTCCTCAAACTTGCAAAGGAGGTGCCCTGAGGTGCTCAGTCCTAAAGGAAGCCAGATGTAAGAGGCTCTGTAGATTCTGATGGGGCCTTACAAGTACTTAGTCTTGCAAGGTCGATTGAAAAGTAGCTTCATAGGTGCACCTACAAAGCAACATGGTAATCCACAGAAAAAACATGTTAGATATCAAAAAGCCACACAAGAAGACAAGAAAATTGTCAAAAATTGAAGGAGAAGCTTTCAAAGAGGTGCCTTAGAAACCCTTCAAAAGAAAAGGGGTTCACTCAATGGATGCTCTGTTTGAAAGTGATAACATTTTTGAAAAGAGAGATTTTTTTGCCAATGATTCTAGCATCAAGGAATCCTTTTGAAAGATTCATTTAATCAAGGAATTTGAAAGAAAGAGTGCTCCATCACAAGGGAAAGTCTAGATTCTACCTTACAAATCCATGATGAAAGAAAAATTTGTCTAGGGATCCATGTTAAAGAATGTGATTTTTGAAAAATAGAAGATTTTCAGCGAGGGATTCGTTGGCCACCGAATACACCTTCTAAAAATTGAAGTAGTATGATGGCGCATGCTAAAATCAGAGGCACGCGACATCCTAAGGGGAGAAAAATAAGAATGACAATGATGTTGTGGCGTGGGGAACATGATGAGATGTAATTGTGGTAATGTTGTCGCACACATGAGGGACAACACATAAGCACCACAACATCACAAAGCAACCAAAGAAGAGAGAAAGATAAAAAGAAAGGACAAACAATGACATAATGGGTAAGAGATAGGGGGATCTGATATTTCTAGGTCAGATTTACTCATAAATATAGATAGATGAGTGTAATAATATATAAATGAACTATCACCAATCCCCTACTATATCAGACCATCTGAAGAAAGGCACATGAAAATAAAATGAAAATAAAAAATTGGGTCAACATGGAAGGGAGGCATAAATGCCCCCAACACTTCGCATCGTCCCCAATTGTCAAAAATCAAGGCACAACACAAAGAAGAATGATGTGATAAATAGAAGTAGTTTTACGACACAAAAACACTCTTGTATCCAAGCACCTACACGGGTGACAATGGTCCTCTAGGAACACATAAAATAAGCACGGGGGAAACACAACACACACACAATCTAATCTATAGATAAAGAAGAGGCACCCCCGTAGTCCTCATCAACCAAGAGGTCATTTTTCTCCCAATCTAGATCATTGTAAGGGGAGGGAATACGAGCTTGCAAGGGTGGGATAGCAAGAGGGGTACCCTCTAAATCTCCTGCAACAAGAGCCAAGGAAGAGGGCCCCTTGAGGTCCTCTTCACTCAGTTCCTATGAGGTAAACATCAACGATCTCTCGAAGATTGGCAACAAATCTAAGACATTGTCTATGACAAAATGAGTAGTCTTCAACCAAGTGAAGCTCTAGAACTCTACATCTACTTCTACATCATGAACACATCCTGGGAACCCAATGGGGTGCATAGCATGTTCCACCCGACCACGTGGACCCAAAGGTCCACGCCCTATGCTAAGAGATGACAAGAAAGGATCCACATCCCAACAAGGTCAAGCAGACAAGGCTAACTCAACACTGACATAAAACAACATCAAACAAGTACAACATCGCTTGTTTAGGAAACTCTTCCAAACAATTCTAAAACAAGACTCACAACAACAAGGGTGTACCATGCATAAAATCCACAAAATGAATACATGTACGAGGCATGAACCATCTCACTCATAGTCATAACTAAGGAAAAACAAATCATAGAACAGAGTACACCCATGAGAATGTACAATAGGAATACAATCAATGGAAACACAAAGGTTTAAACATGGGAAAAGTCAACACCAAAACGGGTTTCCCATCGCCTTTGGAAACCTAACAACCTACCACCCATGACCATCCAAAAGGGAGTAACTTAAGCATTATGGGTTCCTGACCTATCCAAAACATGTCTAGACATAAAAATTACCTCAAAAGCGAAATAAAACAAGAGGAAAATATGAACAATCATGGAACCACTAATATGCAAAAGGAATCAATTCCAAAGAGTATTCAAAATAAATAAATAACTATCTAACATATTCAAGATATACTATAAATGTCCATTCACTTAAATGTAGACACAATCCGATTCTTCTAAAGATAATGTAGAGAATAATTGAACAATTAAGTATAACTAAATGCATTTCCACCATAAAATCTCTTAATTAGATAAGCACTATGAAACCCTACATTAGGTAAACCTTCATATTTTTCCTAATTTAAGATTCCAATCTTAAGCCTTTATTTACTTCAAGTAATTAACACTAAAAATGCAACATATATATTTGTGATTTCAAAATATTAAATTTAATTAAAAAGTGCATGTGCCTTTGATTATAAACTAACTAAATTTAATTAAAATCTAACATAATGATTTGTTGAAAATCACAAATCTAGTATTAAAAGAATTGGTACATAAAATTCAACTTTAAATATAAATTTCTATACAAAGTAATTAAAACTTCCATTACATCTTGACTTTTTACTTATAAGAATTTTTTTTTTTAACAGATAAAGAAAATATAGTGGCAAAATTCTCACTACAAAATTAACACAATAGTAACTTAATTTCCTATCACAAAAGAATTATATAAATTACTTTTGATTGAAATAATCAACAATATTCTTAAATAATAACTAACTTTCATAGCATTTAACTAAAATCATATAAAGTACTTTAATTGAAATAATTAACAATATTCTTAAATAATAACCAACTTACATAGCATTTAACTAAAATCATATAAAATACTTTGATTGAAATAATTAACAATATTCTTAAATAATAACGCACTTACATAGCATTTAACTAAAATCATATAAAAATATCTTGATTGAAATAATTAACAATATTCTTAAATAATAACCAACTTACATAGCATTTAACTACAATCATATAAAATAGTTTGATTGAAATAATTAACAATATTCTATTACATTTATTTAACAAAACCTCCATCCAAATTTACCCTCTACGTATTTCCCATTTATTACCCACAACTATAATCCTTTACAAAATAACTAAAACTAATTATATGAAATTTTTAAGTCAACAAAATTTAAATTTCTTTACATATCACACCTAAAAGACTTCTTTTAAAAAAAATAAAAACTAGAGAATTTTTATCTTTTAGTATATTCTTTCATTGATTTAATATGAACTCTTTTACATAAGACATTTTTATTTAATTCCTTTTTTTTATCACTAAAATTTATAACTTGACTTCTCTCAAGCCCTTTTAAGAAATCCTACGCAAGAGAATATGGGGACTAAAATTCTAATCTTACATTTACCTTAAGGGATTTCTATGGAGTGGGTAGTAGGAGCACTAAAATATAGCCATGTGTATAATGTAAGGGAAAAGAAAACGCTTAAAATAAGGGAATTAAAGATTGCATGAAAATAAATCATCAATTATGAATAGAATTATGTTAGTGAAAAGGGTTGGCTGTATCAATAGGTTAGCAAACATAAACTTAAAGCACATAATCAAACTCTAAATTTAATATTTTATTTTCAAGTTTAAACATCCATGGAATAAATGTCTCTAATTAGAACTAATTACCCAAATTGACGTAATTTAACCGACATAGACTTCTCTCCCATTTTACCCTCTTTTTCATCTAATATAATATTTTATTTTCAAGTGCAACAACTATGATAGATTAGCCTACCAGCAGAAAACAAGAGTTATTTAAAACTTTAAACTCCTTATTATGTTCAGACGCTAAGACGAAAAGACAATAGAATAAACGAGATTATTTAATCCTCTACAAATTAACCCATATAAACATATTTCTATATATACTTAATAAACATATCACGTAACTTCCACTTTTATTCATTTATTTATTATTCCCTTATTTTAACTATTCTAAGACTATTTATTCACTTTAAAATATTTATTTATTTTTATTTATTTAAAATAAACTAACTAAAATTATTTACTTGTAAATTCTAACTCAACTAAATCTTCTATCTCCCTATCTTTTCTTTTAAAATGCCCCAACCTTTAATCATTTAAAAATACATACTTATCTCTTTTTCTTAACATGGAGCCTTTCAGTTCTTTCTTATTATTATAAGGTGACTAAAGTAAAGCATAATACAAATTATAAAAGACTCGTAGCATTTTAGTTTGTATTAAGTAAAGTGGGGGAAAGATAAGGAGATTGGACGTAAACCATGAGGGGAGGAGTATGGATTTTAAATAGGCTATTCTTTTCCTTTTTTGTTTGTTTCTCTTTTTTCATCCACGGTGGCATCTAAACTCTCCTTTCCACATTTCCTCCAACTGTAATTTCCTTTTCACCTCTTTTTTTTTAACCTGGTTCTCTTTCCTTGAATTTTCTTCCCAAATCTTGTTTTTCTCCGAATCCATTTTTTGTAAAAGAGAATTCCCATAATAAAATAAGAGAAGAGTTTTTGAATTAAGATGACAGATGGCAATTTCTCGAATTCCAAATTTAATACCCGACAAAAACATTTTTGCCCCGCTTAACCACTTGGAGGTAAATTCTTCATTTCCTGAAAATTTAGAAATCTACACCCACAAATTTTGTTTGCCAATACAGAAACAATTTCCCCATTAATTTAATATATTTTCTTTTTCTTTTAACGGTGAAAAGAATATATTATAGCATTTAAATTTAAATAACTCCCCACAGGGAAAAACTTTTAATTATATATATATTTTTTTCTTTTTTAAACTTTATATTTCAAATGTAATATTTTATTATATTCCACTCAACATATAATTTAAATTTAAGTATAAAATTTATTTATAAGTGGATTATCAATCCACTATATTTTAATTTAAAATAACCATTATTTAAAAATACAAATTTGTGTTTCATTTATATTTCAAAATAATTATAACCTTTACATTAATTTAATATTTTAATTATTAAGATTCCCTTAATAATTCAATAATTTAATTTACTACTATAATTAAATCAATATTACAAAAACGAGCTACAAAGCCCAAAGCAATGCCTGAACAAAGATGTACAACGACCAAATAGAACAACAATAAATGAATAATTAAAAATGAACGACATGAACAAAATGATACCAAACAAGACGGGTACTGATGGACGATGTTGTCAAATATTGATGGGACGACAAACACGGACGGGGGTACTTTCTTATCAAATCCCTAAACCACGTCATATCCATTGGGTATGTTGGGCACGCTCAAACCCGATAGTACGGGTGGAGTCAGTGCCCGATACCTGTAGCCCTGCATAAAACCAAGTGTTGAAACAACATATATATTTAATGCCAAACACATTGTGAGAGAGAATTGCAGTGTGGCAGGGCGCTCACAGATGAGCGATGCAACACCATCCCTCTCACCCGAACCTCAAACAATAGCACAACATCATAAATATCATGAAATGAGTATTAAACAATTTACGTGACCACACAATATTGCATAATTAGGTAAAGACGAACACCGTGCATCATTATATCATTAACATCATAAAACAGTATCATGTGCATCCAAGCAAAACACATAAGTCAAACAGGTGAAACAATCACCAACATAATCATGAGTATGCATTAAACATAACAGTATCCACATAGTATTATAAGAGAGCAGTATCACGAGAGGCACTACATCAACTTCGCGGCGATGGAGGAGATGCCTAAGATCCACTACTAGCCTCATCGAAAGACTTAGGAGCAATAACAAATTTTGGGGACGTTAGGGCTGCCTCCATCACTAGATGACACAAGCCAACACAGAACTAACCTTCAAAGAAGGCGAACCCTTCTTTCGACCCCCATTAGAGGCAGGGTTGTCCTCCAACTTTTGCTTCATCAGAGGATGCAAGATCCCCATGGATGAAGCAGAGGGCAAGGAGGAAGAGGAGAAAACCATGAAAGACACCACTGAAGTGTTCGACATGTCCATGGGTTTTGAAAAAGGTGGGATGTCTGGAAGGGACATCAAAAAAGGAGGCTCAGCCGAAGGAGCAATGAATACTTGTGCCCTCTTGGGATGAGAATCATTCACGCTCGTAGGGGGATCTGGAAGAAACATTGGGGCGAAGGGAACTAAAGAAAAAAGAGTGGAAGAGGACACAGTAGATGACGTCGAAGCGGGAGCTGCTAGTTCCCCTTCCGCTCTCCATGAGGAAGCCTACTCAGTAGCCAGAGCCTTCCTCCAACACTTACACTCACGTGCAAGGTGGTTTCTATGACTCTAGAAGCTAGAGGATGTAGCCTGAGGAAGAACAAAAGGCTCTTGTTTGGTCATCGGAGTACCCATCACAGTTGTTTCTAGCGGAGGGAGTGACTCCTAGACAAGAACAAGAGGGAGAGATGGAGAAGTAGATGCAATAACAAAAGGGGGAGTAGACTCGAGTGCCTCAATGGCGGGCCTCTTCCCATTCACTACCTTAGGGGTAGGGATAATAGGAGGTCAAGATTCAAGAGTGGCTCCATGGGGGCCCTTCCCCTTACCATACAAGATGGGTCGAGGCACCATGGGCAAGACAATAAGGTTGAATACCTGACGCTTGGCCTTTCGCTAAGCAGGTACCATCAAACTCCCCAACAAACGTATAGGGTCAAAAGTCAAAGGTGTCACAACTGGATGAGAGGAAGCGGTAGGTGGAACTACAGAGGAGGAGAAAGAAGAAGGGCCCTGAGCACGGGTAGGCTTCCTCTTCCCATTTTGTGAGGAAGAGGTAGCCTGCTGCTGCGCTACAAGGTAAGTCATTTTCGACTGCACCTTGCCCCCGGTTTTATACTTAACATAATTTTGATAAAGTAGGTTTGTTCTTGGAGGAAGCAAACCAACTGGGGTGGGCCAAAAATGATCAAGCGAATAACCCCCATGGGATGCCAATGGCTAATACCCAATGTCATGCACAAAATTCACTACACCTTCGTGAGATAATTTTAGACATTTATGAATAACGAAAGCAACTTTGTTCATGAAAATTAGCCAAGGGATGCCTAGCTTCACCTTGAATAGATCAAATTTCAGGATGACATCGAAAGTAGTATCCATGGCCCTAAGTCATACTAGGACGAAAAGAGTTAGAGAAACCATCATGAGTACATATAGTAGTTTTTGTCTTCTCATATTCTTCCCTATGTAAGAAATTCAACAAAAGAGTCTCTTCCATAATAACATTCACGTGGCTCACAGGGACCATGAGGACTCCTATCACAATGTTTCCATTGATGTGAGTAGGAATGTATAGAGGAGAGGCTTTGTTATTCATGGGTATATCATGTGATGTACAAGTTACATCTAGTGAACCAGTCATAGGTTGAGGGAAAGGACTGTGAGTAAATGAAACCACATTTACCTATGCAAAAGGGATTTCATTGATAGGACCAAGAATGGAAGGCTCAACAATCAAATCCATAAAGTGTGATGGAAACAGGTCTGTATAAATATACAATTCACTATTCTCCTTAGCCATAGATGTGTTCACATTATTCCTTTTACCATCGAGACAGATGGTATCATTGTTAATGTGATCCTATTATAGACATCCAAATTTGACCACTTCCGTATGGTCAAAGTTGTCTTCTTAATCGTCCTCTTTGCCGGTATTAATTAAATCATTCATTTAATTGATATTATGTTTTCTTGCATAAGGTTTCCCAAGGTATCTAATTTAATAAATACTTTTCCCCTATTTCCTCTCTAAATTAAATAAATGCATCACTTTATTTAATTTAGTCACATTATCCTTTGGAATTTTAAATTTACTTTTAAAAATCCATATTTTCTCTCTAATGTGTCACATCCTCCAACTTTTGCAAATTGACCTTTAATCCCTCTTAGCAATCTAACCCTCTTTCTTAGTCATAGTTAATTTATGATTAAGATGTGCACACCCCTAATCATCATTAGGGTCCCATCCTCCATAATTTCACACTTGCCTCTAATGAGTCCATAATTAGCCTAATCAAGTACTTGCACAACCTTAATCACATATTAAGTCATCTCTAATTCCCATATCATTTATGGAAGGTGTCCTTAGTCAACTTCATTAAAAGTTTTCTCTTTTTGAACAAGGCATCTCCATTCCCCATGTGAATTTTTAATTCACATTTAATCCCCCAATGCACTTAAGGAATTTTAAATTCTTTCTCTCATCCCCATGAGAATATTTGAGGAATTTTTAATTCCCCACTTTTCCTCTCACCCACATAGGGACAAGTACCTCCTTTATGAGGATATCTTGTCCCAATTCCAAGGTACTATGTACCCTTTCCATTGCATGTTCTATCCTTCCACCTCATGTCCACTTCACCTTTTAGGGCCATATCACATGCCACATGTCAAGATGTGAGGGCTTGTGAGTTCTCAACTCACCTTAGCCCTACATCTTGATCATTGGTGGCTCAATCTTGACCATCCATTTCCCTAGAGATTTCCAAAATCTCTATAAATACCCCCTCTTTTCTCTCATTTTGGGGGGAGATCATGCATTGTAGCCAAACTCTTGCAAAATTTCTCTAGAATTCATACTTAGCCATTTTCATGCTTTCATCTATTTTCATCCATCCTCACATCATCATCTAGCTTGCACATCTTGCCATCCAAGGAGCATACACATCAAATATCGAAGGGCCAACCAAATAATCGATTCGACACAAGGTAAAAGGTTTCATTTTGTTGTTCTTACTTTGTGTTGATTCCAACTTAGGCTAATCTTGAGGTGTAGGTTGTTTTAGTGTTTATTTGCACTCTTTTGTTTGCTGCTTGTTTTCTAATGCATATATTTGACCTATCACATTTCTGGCATGCCCGATGGGACCCACAAACGGGTCTTTTGCTTTCACGTTTTTTATTTTTTGACTTTTTGTAGGTACAGGTTATAGAGGGGCGAACCCGACCTCCACAGGTGGACCTGACCCTCTCCAGGGGCGGACCTACCCTCCCCAGATTGCAGATTATTTTTTTTGAAAAAAAAAATTTCACAGACAGGCGGACCCGCCCTCCACAGGTGGACTCGACCTAACAGATAGCCGAATCTGCACTCTCCTTGGGCGGATTTGCCCTAGACAACTTTTTTCAAAAGGTGAAATTTTGATTTTTTAGCAATTTGGTGGCTATTTTAAGGGTTCTTAACCCCTAATTAGGAACATAGTTTAATTAAAAGGGGTCAATCAACCTTGTATGTTGTGCTTTTGGGTAAGTTATTTGATGTATCCAATCCCCTTGCACCATTTGACAATCCTGGGTGACGACAAATCGTAACTTACCACGTCCTTTGAGTCTACCCATTTTATCTTTCTTAGTGGGACTTGCTTGGGGATTTCATCACCCCAAGGGACGATTCCAACCACGCGTACCGGAGGGGTATATAAAGGGGGGAGAGCGAAATTTGTACCTCAATCCAACCGTGTTGTAATTGGCGAAGCATCGGGATGATGTGAAATTTGGTTTGAGCCTTTTTGGTTCCCCACTCACGCTTGTAATGGGTTGGTGTTCATGGTTTGGGCCTCATGTACCGGGTGTATATCAAGGACTCCCTAGTAACCATGTTCATCCTAGATTAGAGGACTTTGTCGGCTATACCCCTTTACTAAACCTAAGCTTGTGCTGACTGAATTGTCTTCTTTGTGCGAAACTAGTGATTATCTGATTTATTTCACTCAACCATACTCTTTTGATTGATGATTCTTGTATTTTGAGCCCTTTTCCTTTGCCTATTTTGGGCATAGGATCATCACTTTTTCATCCTTGGGCGGACTTGCCCTCATGCAGGGGTGGACTTGCCCTAGAAACTGACTCTTTGGAGCCTGTTTTTGACCTAATATCATCACTTTTTCATCCTTGGGCGGACTTGCCCTCATGCAGGGGTAGACTTTCCCTAGAAACTGACTCTTTGGAGCATGTTTTTGACCTAATATCATCACTTTTTCATCCTTGGACGGACTTTCCCTCATGCAGGGGAGGACTTTCCCTAGAAACTAACTCTTTGGAGCCTATTTTTGACATAATTTCATCATTTTTTCATCCTTGGGCAGACTTTCCCTCATCCAGGGGCAGACTTGCCCTAAAAACTGGTCTTTGGCAGCCTATTTTGGGCATAGGATCATCAGTTTTCATCCTTCGGCGGACTTGCCCTCATCCAAGGGTAGACTTGCCCTCATCCAGGGGTAGACTTGCCCTAAAAACTGGTCTTGGCAGCCTGTTTTGGGCATAGGATCATCATTTTTCATCCTTGGGCAGACTTGCCCTAAAAACTAGTCCTTGGTAGCCTGTTTTGGGTATAGGATCATCAGTTTTCATCCTTGGGTGGACTTTCCCTCATCCAGGAGTGGACTTGCCCTAAAAACTAGTCTTTGGCAGCCTATTTTGGGCATAGGATCATCAGTTTTCATCCTTGGGTGGACTTGTCCTAAAAATTGGTCTTTTGAAACCTATTTTGGACCTAGTTTCATCAATTTTTACTCCTTGGGCAGACCTAACCTATACAGAGGCAGACCTGACCCGTGATTGGTCAACTTTCTTATCCACTTCACAAACCAAAACCTTTGTTCTGCCATCTTGATCACTCGTCTTCTCATTTCAAGGATCCGTCTGCTCATTTCAAGAACCCTTTCGTTATCCTAAATGTTCATCCCCTCAGCTCGTATAGAACCTACGTTTTAGTTATCATCTACACGTTTCAAACCATCGATACCCCACTGAAACCTTATTAAGAGTGGTTACTCGAATTGACCTAGGTGTTCACCTCTAATCGTCACTCATCAAAACCAACTTTGGATCGTCATCTGTCCTAAGTTGGTCATCCTTGTCGGCCCAATCAATTCACTTCCATCTCAAGTTGGATTTGGTGTCGTTATCTGACGTCCCCCTTTTGTTCGGTTAATCAACACCTAGCGTTACCAAGGATCACTCTTGAACTAGGGTTTCAGATCCTATCATCCATCCTAACCAATCAATTCAAATCAAATCATTATCGACTCATCTTCTACCAATCAACCTAGATCACTTTGGGAAAATCAAATCAATCTCATTGAGCCCTAGCCTGGACGACTGACCAATCAAACCAATCCCATCAAGCCACGTCATTTAATCGACTATCAAATCAAGTCAATCATTTCATCACCGAGATCATCTTAATCTATCATATCACCTTGCATGCCCGTTCAGACCCGATCACAAGCAAGGAAAATGGCTGAACAACAATCCCAGCTGAATATCCCTCAAGATCTGAACAACACAACTAATGCCTCGCAAGACCCCAATAACAGTGTGAGCATTCCCCGGGATCCACACAATGGCACCTCATCACAATCCAATATAGACGGTCAAAACACATCACCTCCCGGCGATGAAAACATGGTCATTCAACCCAAAATCACATTTGAGGAGCATTTTAGTAACCCAGTCAATGTGCAAATGATAGACCGCCTTCTTGAAAAACATGGCGAGGAAATCTTGGCTCACTTGATTGAAAAAGGTGTCAAACTACCGTCAGGTGTCGACTTATCCAAGTATGGCACCTCCACACCTAACGTACCCCAAGGTTCACATAACATCCTAGGTAGCTCATACGTCCCCAATGTTCCTTCTGTAGAAGGTTGGCATCAACCTAAATTCAGCAACATTGTTCTATATCCCATTGGCAATCCCATGCATCCCGCCATCTCGGTCACAGGGACACCCCAAACCACTGATCCCAATGATCCTTTTTCCTTTGGCATGCCACAAAACGTCCCACAACCACAACCACTAATGCTACCGGCACCACCCCCCTCGAATCCACCTCCTGTCAACACTGGGGGCAGCCCTTTCGCTACCTTGCCTCCACCTTCTGGGGCCCTAAACCAACTGTCACCTTCATATGCATCCCCATAGCTGCCTCAATCTAATCTACCCCCTCCGAATGTCCCCTTCTGTGCCCAACAAACTCCCTTGCAAAATCCCCTACGCTAGCCCAACTGTCTCAACAACAACAACTGCTATTTTCCGTGCAACAACTGCCATGTCAACCACAAAACAATCCATCCTGACCTCCCACTCAGACCATATCTTCTTTCCTCGCATCCATCCTACGATTGTGAGCTCAAGCACAGTACAACATGTTGTCTCAGCCCACGCAACATCCCACGTCACATCAAGCCCCACAACACCCGTATTACCAACAACAGTCCCAGCAACAACCATCTTATGCAGCCTCCCAACAATCACACCAATTCCCCCATTATCAACAGGTCAATCCGCAACATCATATCCAAGCTCCTCAACAACCCACCTCACATCCTTATCAAATGCATCCATATTATCCCCCGCAACAACAACCCACATATCAACAAATTCCCTCAGCATACCAACAAGGGATGTCATCACTTCACCATCTGAACCCATATCTAAACACTTTTCCGCTCTCTCAGCAGGATCCTCTGTCATCTTACCATCTAGTTCCACCCAACCAACCACCACTCAACTCAGATTTGCTAGAGATTAAAGCCGCTCTGAAGGATCTTCAGGTAGGGACTGGCAAGCAATCATTCAAGTTCGAAGACATATGCCCATATCCGTTCGATCCCTCCATCTCATTGATTCCCTTCCCTAAACATTTTGAAATGCCAAAGTTTCAAAAATATAGGGGGAACAAAGATCCTAAGGCCCACTTGCAGGAGTTTTACTCCCAATGTCAAGAGGTTATCCACAATGACAACTATCTTTTGCGCCTGTTCCCATGGAGTCTGGCAAGCAATGCCCTAGGGTGGTTCATGACCCTTGAAAAAGGATCCATAAAATCTTTTGCAAACCTGTCAGAAAAGTTTGTCTCCTACTTCTCCTTCAATTTGGAGGACACTGACACCTTGGATCTCCTCAAAGAGAAACAACGTGAAGGGGAAACCTTTACTAGCTACCTCCAAAGGTGGCATGCGCTAGCAAGCCGAATGAAAACCCCTTTGAAAGAAAAGGACATGGTCACCCTCTTTGTGGAGAACTCTCATCTTGACATGGCTCATAACTTTAGATTACATTGTGTCACCTCTTTCATGGAGATAGTAGAGAAGGGACCTATCCTTGAGCCTACCCTTGTTGCCAAGGGGCACATCAAAATATATAATCAAGATAAAGAAAGGTCATTCAACGACAAGCCACGTTTTTGGAACAAGAACAAAAATGCAGTAAATGATGGTGTTACTGATACTAAACATGTCCACGTGGCTAACACATCCCAGAGACAACAACAACCTATACCTAACGCCATATCTGTAATGTAGGGGGCACCCCGTCCTCCCCAATAGTCCAATTGGAATAACCAAGGGAACACTAAACGCCAATATGCTCAATTAGGAGAACCTTTGAGCATCATCTTCAATAAGCTGTTACAAATCAACTATCTGATCACGTACCCTGTCACCAAGCCACTCGACGAATCCAAACCTAAGCCTACATGGTTTAGGGAAAATGAATATTGCAAGTTCCATAAAATCATAGGACACTCTTTGAATAAGTGTCAGGGTCTGAAAAACTACGTCCAAGATCTCATAGATCGAGGTGATATCAAGGTTGACCCCAGTCAAACTTTGTCATCCAATGCTCAATTACAAATATATCAAAACACCTTTCCAAACCATAATCAAGGCCTGAGCACCTCCAATAGTAATCATCAAAACAACAACACAAATAACGTGAGCTATAAGAATGTACCCCTCAATTACGAAGGTATTATTCATTACATTGAGCAAGTAGAACCTCGTGTATAGATGATACATGTCAAAGCCAAAGACTCTCAGTGTGTTGTTACTACACGACGAGCCTGCATCACTATCCCTGTGGCCTCCCCACTCGCCCAAGCAACTCCCGTAAGCTCTCAGTACAACATCCTTGATCACTTAGGAAAGACCCCTGCACATATCTCCGTTTTAGATTTACTTAAGTCTTCCCCTGTACATCAAGAAATCCTCAACAAATCCCTACAGGAAACCCATGTACCTAATGACATTGATCCTACACGATTCCAAGCTTTGGTGGGACACCCAGCTTTGTCTCATCAACTGCACTTCAACCAAAATGATATGCCAAACATCAATGTCAATCATAATCCCCCCTTACATATCGAAGTCGTGGTTGCTTGTCATAAAATAAAAAGTCTTGGTAGATAATGGCTCTACCCTCAACTTGTGTACTCTAAAATTCATAAAACAGGTGGGGTATACTCAAGCGGATTTAAGTAATCAGATCATCATGATCAAGGCCTATGATAATGCAGAAAGGAATTTAGAAGGGATTATCAATCTTCCTATCCAAGTGGGACCTGTGGTTCAGTACATTACCTGTCATGTCCTTGATCTAGACTTGCCATATAATCTCCTCCTTGGGCGACCATGGCTCCATGCTATGCAAGCCATCCCCTCCACATACCATCAGTGCCTAAAATTCCCAGTCAATGGATAAGAAGTCACCATCTATGCTAACCCCCAACCATTTGAATATTTTCGCACTTTAGAAGTGTCATTCCCCCATTTACATTATTGTCCCGGGGTTGAAATGGGGGCATCCCAGTCATCATCCGCTAATCCACCCTCCATCGTGATAACCACTCTATCTTCCACCATTGATCCTACAGTCACCAAAGTCCAAATCATTGACAAAGGGTGTGGTGAATACGAAATGCATACTACTCTTAATGTAGCAACCATGCCATTGTCACCACACGAGTATGGTCAACCTTCGCATGCTACTCCAAAGGAAGACAAGACTGTCACCTTCAGTGGTAAAAACATCCCTACCACCACTTTCAAATCCCCAAGTGTCAAGATAGATGCACCAGAAGAGGACATAAGCCAATGGGTCTACCGAGAAGAACCCCAGCCAGATCCCCCTCTAAAGGAATATTTTCAGGAAGCATATCCATGGTCAGCTAAGTTTGTAGAAAAGTAAAACTACCAAGGCAGGGGCCTAGGTAAAGAAGAACAAGGGCGGTTGCAACCCATTGATACATCAAAGCTACCAAAAAACATAGGCATTGGATATGACAGAAAATAGAAAGGCCCTACAACATCGTCTAATACTTCCAATAGTGTCGCCGTGGACAATGGCTCATTGGAAGACATACCCAAGGAGGAATCCATCATACATGTGTATGATGACGTCGATCACACCGACCTATCATCCATGTTCGAATGCCTATCTGTCTGCACTATTAGCCTATCCCTTTTTCACCCTGAGCTTATTGATTGGGACCTACGTAATAGCACGCCTATCAGTATGTTTACGAATACATATGTCAACCTTATGGGATTGGGGGAGGATGAACACTCCAGTCACAAAAATAAGAATAAGAAAAGTAAAAGGTGGTCATCTAGTGAAAACCTCCCTGAGGCACTTCTTGACCTTGAAAAAGTAAAAATAAAGGACACATCTGATGGCGAAAACCTCGAAGAGGCGCCGGAAGATGGAGATGTTCATCTTCCCCTTGTAGGAACTTAGTTATCTACCCGATCATCTATTCTAATTGAAGAGACTCAAGAAGTTAATCTGGGTACTACTGAAAGTCCTAAAATCACCTATGTAGCTAAGTCACTCTCAAAGCAAGAGTATCTGGTCATCGTGCACCTACTCCAAGAGGGAATCATTAACTTTGCTTGGTCATACTCAGACATGCCAGGCTTAGACCCCACCTTAGTGCTTCATCATTTAGACGTTCGCCCATATGCCAAGCCTGTCAAACAGAAGCTCCGCAAGATGCATCCGCAGGTCACATTATTAGTCAAGAAGGAATTGGAGAAGTTACTAGAGGCGGGTTTTATCAGACCAATTGACTAGTCTGAGTGGATCTCCAATATAGTACCAGTTGCCAAACCAAATGGAGACATTCAAGTCTACACAGACTTCAGGGATCTTAACAAAGCCTACCCAAAAGATGACTTCCCTCTGCCTAACATTGACATGTTGGTCGACTTGACAGCAAGACATGAGATGTTAGCTCTTATGGATGGCTTCTCTGGTTATAATCAGATTCGAATCACACCTAAGGACCAACACAAGACCACCTTCACAACACCTTGGGGCACTTTTTGTTACAATGTTATGCCCTTTGGTCTCAAAAATGCGGGGGCAACATATCAGAGGGCAATGAAAGTCATCTTCCATGACCTCATACATATCATCATGGAGGATTATGTCAACGAACTATTAGGGAAATCCATAACACGAGCAGAACATCCTACCATCCTGAAAAAGATATTTGAGTAGTTAGAGCATTACAAGTTGCGACTAAATCCAAAAAAGTGTGTCTTTGGGGTCATGTCAGGAAAGTTGTTGGGTTTCATAGTCTCTCGCAAGGGAATTGAGGTTGATCCCGCCAAGTTAAAGGCTATCCTAGACATGCCACCTCCACGTAATCTAAAACAGTTAAGAAGCCTCCAGGGGAAGATGCAGTCCATCCATCGATGCATAGCCCAACTAGCAGATAAGTGTCAGCCATTCACTCATCTTCTGAAGAAATATTCCCCTTCCGATGGAACCAACAGTGTCAGATGGGTTTCGATAAAATTAAGGAATATTTAGCTCATCCATCGATCTTGATGCCACCTATTCCAGGCAAACCCCTCCTACTTTACATCTCTGCCACTTCAGTCGCATTGGGGGCATTGTTGGCACAACATAATGAATCATCGAAAGAGAGGGCGATCTACTACATCAGTCGGACATTGGTCGGCTACGAATTAAACTACTCCCCCATGGAAAAGGCCTTCCTTGCACTCATCTTCAGCACACAGAAATTATAACATTACATGCTTAGCCATCCAGTTAAATTAATTGCCAAAATCGATCCATTGAAGTATTTGTTATCTAGAACCACTCTGACTGGCCGCATGGCCAAGTGGGTCATGTTCCTAAGTGAATTTGACATAGAGTATGTGGAATGAAAAGCCATAAAGGGATAGTTCATAGCTGATCAATTGGCTGAGGCACCATTAGTAGATGCTTACCCTCTAGACACTGAATTTCCAAACAAAGAAGTCTACACAGTCACCGAAGCACTAGCTTGGACATTATATTTTGATGGCTCATACACACATAATGGATCAGGTGCAAAAAATTTATTAGTTACCCCTCAAGGTGACTACATTCCAAAACCATTCAGGATAGCATTCCCGTGTACCAACAATATGGCAGAGTATGAAGCTCTCCTCACCAGCCTCAGAATTGCAAAGTAGTGGCACATAACTCATTTGAAAGTCTTTGGTGATTCTTTGCTAGTCATTAGACAGGCTAATGATGAGTTCCTAACCAAAGATGATAAGCTATTACCCTACAAGCGCATGGTGGATGATTTCAAGAAATATTTCACCTCTATACAATTTGAACAAATCCCTAGGGTACGAAATAAAGCAGCTGATGCAATGGCCACTATTGGTTCCCTGATTGACATGCCTAAAGACCGAACAAAATGTGAGTTCCTTGTGGAACAACTTTTAATCCCAGCATATGATATCCCTGAGACTGACATGGTGTGCGACATTGTGGGTCCCACTTCCCCATGGTACCAGGACATCTACACCAACCTCCATGATAATATTATACCCCCGGATCTTACACGTAATCAACGCAAATCCTTCGTCCATCATTCTTCTTGATATATTATCGTAGGTGATACGCTTTATCATCGCGAGTATGATGGAATCCTCCTTAGATGTCTGAATGAGACCGAAGCCCATGCTACACTAACGAAAGTACATGGTGGTGTTTGTGGAGCTCATTCAAATGGTATGGCTCTGGCCAAAAGGATCCTATGAGCTGGATATTATTGGCCTACATTGGAACACGATGCTTGTGAATTTGTGAAGAAGTGCCTTCCATGCCAACAACATGCAGATTTGATTCACGCCCCAGCACAAGATCTTCAGCCCCTCCTGACACTGTGGCCATTTTCTCAATGGGGTTTCGACTTGATTGGCAAGATTTACCCACCATCATCCGATGGCCATACATTCACAATTACCGCCACTGAATACTTCACTAAGTGGGTGGAAGCAATACCACTCTCACAAATCACCGGTATCCAAATCTCAAAATTTATCCTTTACCATATTCTCTGTAGATATGGTATCCTATCCACCATCCTCTTTGATAACGGAAAACCCTTGAAAAACCAAGCCATGAAACACCTCTGTGACACCTTTCATATCCAACACCGTTGGTCAATGTCTTATTACCCCCAGGGAAATGGTCAAGCAGAAGCAACCAACAAGACCATTATCTGTATCCTCAAAAAGGTTGTCAATAACACTAGACAAGATTGGAACCTCCATATTCATCTTGCCCTTTGGACATATCGCACATCCATCCGCACCCCAATAGGTGCCAGCCCCTATTCTTTAGTATATGGTGCTGAAGTCATCTTGCCAATTGAAGTTGAGCTTCCATCACTGAGGATTTCTCTGAAGAATCTTATCAGCGAAGAAGATGCTCATGTTGCACAGCTTGCACAGCTAGAATTACTGGATGAACGAAGAATAAAAGTCTATGATCATCTGCAAGCATACAAAAATTGCCTCAAATGTAATTACAATAAGAAGGTTCGTCCTCGACAATTCCAGGTTGGCGAGATTGTTCTTAAGGAGAACCAACGCACTCAGCAAGACCGAGACAAGAAAGGAAAATTTGAAGCAAATTGGTTGGGACCCTATATCATAGTCGCTAAATATGGATCTGGGGCATACAGGTTGACTACTCTTGAAGGAGAACCCCTTGACGAACCCATCAATATCATACATCTGAAGAAGTTCTACACCTAAATCCGCTCGGTAACCCCACCTAATCAAAAAATTAAAAAATAAAATCAAAAAATCAAAAAAAATCAAAATCAAAATAAATAAATAAAATAAAAAATAGTAAAGAGAAATAAATTTTTCCTATGCTGAAAACCACCTCTTGGTGGCGCCTTGGATAAGTATGGATGGTGAAAACCTAGGAACAGGCGTCATCCATAGAGGGCTTAATCATTATCTACCTGACATCCTAGTTATTTTATGTTTTCATCCACACTATTGTCCTTGCCCATCTCATCCTAGGCCACTTGGTAAATATTGATTGAGGATTGGATGACCCATCTAGCCTATCCCCCATCTTGAGCTTTTCAGTATCCCACTTTGAGCTTATGCCATTCATTCCCTTTGTTGGTCGGTCCATGTCATCATGTAGGATCATCCATCATGTCAGTTTCCATCTAGCTCTCATCCTCTCGCATCACTAGTCGAACTACGTTGCCCCTGCGCTGTCACGTAGGCAAGGCTAATCCTTTGATCTGCCCCCGGGGTATTCTGACCATCACATCTTGATCATCCATCATTTGCCTTCATCATCCTCTTTCCACTTTATCCATGGTCTTTTCATGAACTACGAGGGCTCTGCACTTTCACGTAGGCAAGGCTAATCTCTAATCGGCCCCCAAGCCCCTAGGTCTGTAGGGTATGTCAGTTCATGTCCTAGTCTGGCTCATTATTCTCAATTAAACTCCCTTATTATCAAGAGATTTGGTTAATAAAAATATCTGGCATCAAACTGGGTCATTCTAGTGTAGTACCCATCATCGGTCTCAACAGGATGCATCCTTCCTAGTAGACCTCATCAATCCCATCCATCACCTTGATCCTATGGCAAAAGACGTTTTGATATTGATTGTGATCTTTTGGATATTTTGGAATTTATTTGTCACTTGAACTCACTATCAACACTTGTCATGGTTGCCCTGATCCATCATATCATGGTGGGCTTTGACAAGTCAACATAGGGGTTTATCTTGGTCTTTTCTTTATTTGTTGCCTTCTCGGTTGCCCCACGTAGTACCCACCAAGATCCCTATGGTCTTGTGTTACACTGGGGCATCCTCGCGTGTTTGTGGTTATCCCAATACTTGGCTCGACCAAGGTCATCATGACCTTGGGGTATCGGGGTAACCTTTATGTTTGTTGTGCTTGTTTCATGCATTGGATGCCAACTCACCTTGGTCTTACATATCGGGGTATCTGGTATCTCATGCTATAGCAAATATCAATGCTCCAAAGATGGCAACTCATATTAAGATTGCATTTCATCATCTGTTGCATTGCATTCACCCTATGATTTTGGTTGTGCAAATACTTTATCCCATTCTTTCCCATTCTTCTCAGGATACTAATAGTTTTTGACAGATACTAATAGTTTTTGACAGATGCTAAAGGACACCCATGTTCACAATCACTACATACCCACCTTCCATTATCCTATCAATTCTTATTGGCACTCATGGCCGTGTGTTATTTCCTCTCAAATATAAGAGCATTATTGCATATTAGAGTCATTCTATTAACCACACATACATCGCCACCTGCATCACATGTTAGATCCATGCACGCATGGCCACCTGCATCACAAAGTGTCAGACTCATAATACATCACATCCTACATATCTAAGATGTTTATACAAAATCCATCATACATGTATACATACATAACCATAAGTCAACTAGGCATCCATACATATAAGTCATCGCAGATACAACATGTGCACCCATCATATCACCATGCGAAGATCTCCATTAATAAAATCATCTACATAAACCCAATCATTTATATAAACATCTAGTATCATGAACATGTGCATAAATAAACCAACATGTCCATCCACATAAGCAGGAACTATCATATACACGTGTATACATCAATTAAATCACCCATCACAAAAGGAAACATATTACATAGTGTCAATAAGGACTGTCTCATATCATAATCAAAATAATACAATATATGTCATATGTCTATCATATATCCATCACATAACACTCATACATCATCAAATGAAATACAAAATCCAGAGATGTAGGGCATCTCTAATCTCTATCGATAAGTGTCATGCACTCCACCTTGAAACTAGGTATCCTGTCACCTCTTGAATGAGCTACCCGCATCTGATCTCTGTGGTGAATCAGGTACTGATCTCCTACCTGGGGTGGCACCTGGTGAATCACTGTAGCCTTGGGTCCATGTCCCCAACAACTAAGATGGCACTGGCATCTATGGTGCCTATCAAGTGTACTAGAACAATCGCTGAGTCAAGTCTAGCACTGCATGGTAGTACGCGACCATCCATAATCCTGCCTCCCTCGCATTCTCCTCTTGCTCGGCAACCTGAACCCGAGCAAAATTCCACTCTTGACAGTATCTATCTCGATCTCTCAAGATCAGTCTCCTCTCCTGCTCCTAGGCCTCCTAGGATAGTCGTAACTATGCCATCTTTTCCTGCACTCGATCCCTCACCTCCTCGGTAGCCACTGCCCTAGCCACTGCGACATCCCTCTCCCCCTGTAATCCCTGTATGTTTGTCCCCATCACAGCACTGACCTGCGCTAACTGTTGTTGCGTCACTGCTACGTCTCGCTCACCCTGCAACATCTGCATCTGTACCTCTACAGCATCCCTCTCCCTCTAAGCAGCCTGGGCCTGAGCCTCTGCTACATCCCTATCCCTCTAAAGTGCCTATAGTCTCACCTCGGCAACATCTCTCTCCCGTCGCAAACCTAACACTTGTGATACCGCTACATCCCTCTCTCCTTGAAGAGACTAAACCTCTGCCTCTGCCACTAGCCTATCACTCTCAGCCACCTGAACACGTGCATGTGCCAAATCCATGTCTCCCTCTAAGACCTGCACCTGTACCCATGCCACATCTATCTTTGATCGTAGCATGTGCACCTCTCTCTACGTCTCCTTCTCCCTCTGTTGCATCTGTCCCATGTCCCCGACTGTCTGCTCTAGACAGTCCACTCTATCTTTGAGCTCAACCCACTCTTGGAGCCAGTCTGCTCTCTCTCTCCATAACTGATGTAGTTGTCTCTACAGATCCTCTATATCCCCACTAGTCCATGTCCCTGTCTCTGATGGCTCCTGCCCTGTCCCCCCTCCAACAACCTGTCATATTGCTGCCTCTACCACCAAGTGATCTCGTTCCCATCTCATAACATCTCCCTCATGCTCCCTGGCTACCTCTACTCACAAAACCTCAATCTCTTCTCGCAAATCAACTGCCTCATCCCATGCCTCATCTCTCTCTCTATTCAGTCTCTGCTCTGCATCTGATGCCAGTATGGCCAGGGCTGAATAGTCTCTCTCACCCTGGAAGAACCATGTATGTACCTCACTCAGTGTTGCCTATAACCTGACCCGCTCTTCCTCTATCTATCGTAACCACTGCTCACTAAGGCACAGCCTCTCTACGGTCCCTCTTAGCACCATTGTAGGGTCCTCCCCTCTAGGTGGCACTATCGACAATGGTTGGAGGTCATAAACATCCATGTCAATATCCATCTCTCGTGGCTCGTACCCCTCGCTATCTACTGATGCCTCCATCGCATCCACATCTATCACCGAAGGGGATCCATCTCTCCTTGTCACCCTCTCCTGTGCTCTGTTGGCCTCACCCTCCTCTGGTCCCTGTCGCTGACCCCCTCCGCTAGCCATGTCTGACTAAGGCCTCTCCCGCGCTCTACTAGTCTCAGCCTCCTCCCCTCTCTCTTGTTGCTGCCCCTCTGGGGATGCACATGCCTCCTGACCCCTCTCTCCCTGAATCTTTGCACCCCTATCCCGCTGTGCTGCAACCCTGCTGGCATCATCCTCTCCCTCCTCTCCTCTGTCCCCTTTAGATCTGCGTCGTTGTCTTCTCCTGGCTTTCCTAGCTGGCCCCTCGGCTGGTCCCACCGCCTGTCGTCCTCCCCTCGCTTGACCTCCTCTTTGTCGGCCTCAAGGTGCTAGTCCCTCTGCTCTCAACTGTCTCTCATCCTCTGACCTAAACCCTAGTGCTCCCTCAATCGGCACTACTGTGGTAATCTGTGGCGATGGATGTCGCTTGGACCACTACCGGTATCGATCTATCACCCCTACATCCCTTGCCCCCCCGTCGGTATGACCTGAACTGTAATGTCTCCCCCACACCTGCATCCTGCTCAACGAGCCCCCCATGGCCGCCCTGTGACAGTCGTCGGAATCTAACCCGCCCCTCGGGAATGTCCTGCCTCACTCTAAACTGTCGTGTCACCCGATCAGAGCTTTGTAGCTCCACTATAATCAAAATCTGCCCAATAATATAACAACGCGTGAAGAAGTAACCACTGTGCGCCACCTCGACATCCCTCCAACCCCTGAAGCACCGCAGCATATAGGGACGCCACACTATCATTTCCTCCTGCAAATCATCGAACTGTCTCGTCCACACATCCACATCACTCACATCCTAATACCGTAGTATCGCTCCTACCTCTGTCCCCCAACCCTAGGCTACGACCTCTCCATCATCCTGTGCTCCTAATCTACACATGATCAGTCTGGTCACCCTGATGTGCTCCCATGCCCAAACCTGTAATAGTGTGACATGGGTCACACTCAGCGCTCTCTGATAGCATACCCTATGCATGTCTCGATACAGTTGTGCCAACATACATGTCCCCCACGCAAACTCCCCCTCTCAACCCTCGATGATATGTCGAATCACCTCAACAAATCTCAGGTGCAGGAACCGACCACTCTGATCTGGCACTAGGATCCCACTAATCAGACCTGCTAGGTATAGGGACAAAACTGGCATCCCCCTACATGATAGCATCCTGTCCACATCCAACTAACCCCGCTGAACCGGCAGATTGTCACTACCGAAAATAATGCGCAGGGACTCATCTAGCGCCTCACCCTCTAACCAACACTCGCTAACCGACAGTCCTACTATGGGGAGCCTCAGAATCCGCCAAACATCCTCCAAGGTCACCGTCATCTCCCTTGTCGGTAGATGGAATGTCGACATCTCTGAGTCCCAGTGCTCTATCAGAGCTGTCAGCATGGCCTTGTGGGACTTCATCGTTGGATAGGACAACATGTGTAATAGTCATGCCTTTGACAGTCTCTAATGCTCCACGCCTATCATCTATGCCACACATCTCGCCAAAACCTCGAATTGTCTCTCTCGCGTCCGTAGACTCTCCACTCTCTGCAAACACCACAACAATAGCTTGTCAAAATTTGTTTCTTCGTATTATCCTATCCTTCAAATCTTCAAGCACTCCCCCAGAATTCATTTTTCCTTGCCCATGCCTCCGAGTAGACTCAGCCGAGCCGGTTGGGCGACACTCTGCCTCAGTGTCGGTGGCCCCTCCGGCGCACAGGCGGACCTGCCCGGGCGCAGGCGGCACCGCCGACGCACGGGCAGACCTTCCCATGCAAAGGCAGACCCGCCTAGGCGCAGGCGGCGGCGCCAGCACACGGGTGGACCCACCCATGTGAAGGCGAAACTGCTCGCGCACGGGTGAACCCACCTGACCTAGGCGTAGGTGGCGCCGCCGACGCACGGGCGGACCCGCCTGACCCAGGCACAGGCGGCGCCACCGGTGCACGGGCGGACCCACCCATGCGCAGGCGGAACTAGCCACCCAAGTTGGGCTCCACGTGCCCCTACCCCGAACACGCCACCCCAAAAACAAAACAAAAAAACAAAAAATTATTTTTTTCCCCCCTACCCATTTTTCATCTGTACCCCCACCCCAAAACCCATATTTTTGATTTTGAAAATAATTGGAAAAATTGCATGAAATCACTAGCTGGGGTTTTGAACTCACCTGACGTGGCACCGCACACTCCTCAAAAAATCATCATCTCTTGTCCCCCCGATGAATAATGTCTAAATCATATTCTAGCATCATGTCTCCTCTTTGTCTTGCTCTCTCCTCCTCTTCCTCTTCCTCTTCTCCTCACTTGACAGCTGTCCAAATGAGGAGAAATGACCCCCACACTCCCTTTTATACCTTTCCCCCCCTTTTTTTTTGCTTTTTCAAATAAAAGGATTTTTTTTCTTTTATTTAACATTTTTGGGCCTCAACTAATTCCCCCCCCCTTGTCTTCCCAGGGCCGCCATTTCTACACTATAGACTCATTTTCCTCCGTTCAAACACCAATCTTCTCATTTTTTTCGAATCCTTTCCAACGACATGTACCACTTCCTCTTTTTGAGAAGTTTCCTGGGGCCACCTTTCTCCACCCCCGTCCCCTTCTCGAGGGGGCATACCCTACCATCCTCTCCCAATCTTGTGTCATAGGCCTTCCTTCGCGAGGCTAGGGCGTCCCCCTTAATTCTCCCCTGTTCGGGTAGCTCATAATCTCTCCCATGCTAGGGCATCTCTTTTCCGGTCACTTCTTCCATGCAGTCATCTATGTTTTATTTTTCTTTGAAATTCTATTATTCTAATAGTGTTTCGAAGAGGGGAAAAATGTAGACATCCAAATTTGACCACTTATGTATGGTCAAAGTCGTCTTCTTAATCGTCCTCTTTGCCGGTATTAATTAAATCATTCATTTAATTTATATTATGTTTTCTTGCATAAGGTTCCCCAAGGTATCTAATTTAATAAATACTTTTCCCCTATTTCCTCTCTAAATTAAATAAATGCATCACTTTATTTAATTTAGTCACATTATCCTTTGGAATTTTAAATTTACTTTTAAAAATCCCTATTTTCTCTCTCATGTGTCACGTCCTCCAACTTTTGCAAATTGACCTTTAATCCCTCTTAGCAATCTAACCCTTTTTCTTAGTCATAGTTAATTTATGATTAAGATGTGCACACCCCTAATCATCATTAGAGTCCCATCCTCCATAATTTCTCACTTGCCTCTAATGAGTCCTTAATTAGCCTAATCAAGTACTTGCACAACCTTAATCACATATTAGGTCATCTCTAATTCCCATATCATTTATGGAAGGTGTCCTTAGTCAACTTCATTAAAAGTTTTCTCTTTTTGAACAAGGCATCTCCATTCCCCATGTGAATTTTTAATTCACATTTAATCCCCCAATGCACTTAAGGAATTTTAAATTCCTTCTCTCATCCCCATGAGAATATTTGAGGAATTTTTAATTCCCCACTTTTCCTCTCACCCACATAGGGACAAGTACCTCCTTTATGAGGAGATCTTGTCCCAATCCCAAGGTACTATGTACCCTCTCCATGTCATGTACTATCCTTCCACCTCATGTCCACTTCACCTTTTAGGGCCATATCACATTCCACATGTCAAGATGTGAGGGCTTGTGAGTTCTCAACTCACCTTAGCCCTACATCTTGATCATTGGTGGCTCAATCTTGACCATCCATTTCCCTAGAGATTTCCAAAATCTCTATAAATACCCCCTCTTTTCTCTCATTTTGGGGGGGAGATCATGCATTGTATCCAAACTCTTGCAAAATTTCTCTAGAATTCATACTTAGCCATTTTCATGCTTTCATCCATCCTCACATCATCATCTAGCTTGCACATCTTGCCATCCACGGAGCATACACATCAAAGATCAAAGGGCCAACCAAAGGATCGATTCGACACAAGGTAAAAGGTTTCATTTTGTTGTTCTTACTTTGTGTTGATTCCAACTTAGGTTAATCTTGAGGTGTAGGTTGTTTTAGTGTTTATTTGCACTCTTTTGTTTGTTGCTTGTTTTCTAACGCATATATTCGACCTATCACACCTATATCTCATGACATAGGTGCATGTAACGTTCAGTATCATACCCCTGGACACAGTGTTATTCGCAGAATGGGTTCTCATCATACCAGTTGGGATAAGGCTCTCTAAGAGGTCAAGGATCTTCTAATGTTATAACCTTATCCTTCAATAGGTTTTGTAGAGTAGAAGAATAAGATTTAGATAATTTAGTGACCTGTCTATTGCACTTGAGGCCTCAGTTGTTAGACACGGTGACCACATTTACAATAATTTTTTCTTTTCTTAAAATTGATACTATAGTCTTCCTTCAAGATGGGAATGTGAGGAGAATCCCCCAAATTGAAAAACCATTTGTCGATACTCTCGCAATGCCATACATAGATGCGCAAAAGAAGGATACTTCATTAAGGAAAACTTCTCCTGCCAAGATTGTTGCATATTGCCTATGAACACCTTCTACACATCTAAGTTGGGCAGAAGAGTGATTGGTATCGAGCAAAGAAATCAATAATCTTCTCATGCTCTCCTTGCTTACATCAGATGAGATCCTAGAAAGTCATCTTCGTCCCAATGTTAGCATGGAACTTCTGGAGAAATTGATTTACAAGTTGGTTGAATGAAAATATGGAGTTGTCAAGAAAGGAACAATACCACACTAGTGTTTTATCCTTGAGAGATCAAGGAAAGAGTTTGGCCATCAGATCATTGTGGTGAAAGAAGCTCGTACACATCACGTTAAAAGATGACACGTGTGTTTGAGGATCTCCTTTACCACCGTACTTCCCAAACTTAGGAATTTCTACCCCTTGAGGGAAGGGATTGTTCAAAATTGTCATCAACAAAGGGTTATGTTTGAAGAAAGGTTGAAAAATAGGCTAGGTGGAGGCTTGGAACAAGCTCACCAGCTCGTTTTGCATTTGACCCATATTTTGTAGTGGGGCATTCAAAATAAGATCAGATGAAGAAATAGGACTAGTGGAGCTGCCACCAGAGCCACCACTAGAGCCACCACCAAGGCCACCGTTGGGACTACCGTTGGAGCTACCACCAAAGCCACTGCTGGAGCCACTGCCATAACCACCACCATAGCCACCACTAGAGCCACCACCATGACTACCACCAAAGCCACTAGACATACTAGGACCACCAATTCACATTCTGTTGTAAATCCCACTACTAAGGATAGATTTTCCCTTAGGAGGAGGAATATTGAATCCAATGGGTACCCTGCTCGCTTTGACAATTGGAGGTGGATCAGGAATGAAGATGTTGGCGGAAGGGACTATTTCAGCTAAGCACACAAATGTCATAGGCATCAAGACACCAATTTTTCTTTCATAGGCATCGAGCACTTGACCTCAGGTAATACCCAACCTAGGGTTGTAAGAAGGGACATGTGCTTCCACTAAATCTATAAGGCCACGAAAAAAATCTATGCATGTTTGATCCTTGTCTAGCATATATCTGATCTCACTAATGACCCTAGCAGGCCTATCCATGCTTTTATCTCTCCCTAAGTGATTTGCAAGATCCAATAGCCTACTATCTAGAGCCATGAGGTGCTCCACGGGAATAGGATTGGCTTCATTCTTATCTAGAGGTGTAGCTGAAGGGGAGATAGGAGTAGGGGCATGAATGGTTTCATCAAAGAAACTCATCTCTACCATCAATACCATCTCCTGGGAGGCAAGATCCAAAGTGACCCTCATAAATTTCATCTCTAAGTGCCACATGCTTCTTCTAACTATGTGCCCAGAGGTAGTGGATTGGGTTGTGAAGCTCATAAAGTGTCACAATACACAAGCCCACAACCCACACAGATACGAGAGAGAGAGTCTCAACACAAATAAACAAATATTACAAGCTTCATGTTGGGTTCACCAAAATGTAGAGGGGGTTTGACTGCTCAGACTCCAGGTCACAAGAGGGTCTAGAACAATCAACTGCCCTAATCTACCTCATACTAAGGATTGTTTAAGGTAAGCTTGATGTTTTAGGAGGGTGAAAAGGAAGGGAAATTGACCTGCCACTATCCTTATGTCGACTCAGGATGTTTAGGGAATCAGGTGAGTGAATTCTCAAGTTTGGATTGTAGCCTAGGCAACTCTCTGCCAAAGGACTCCAGTGTAGAACATGGGCAACAACGTGGCATGTTGGCATCCATACAAATAGAAAGTACGAAGGACAAACAATACTTAACAAAAAAACTCACTAACTACCCGATAAACAGGGTTTTATATAATGAAAAAAAACATAAAGAGCTAAACTACTGAAATGACTAGAATAATACTTTAACTAAAGAAGATAGAAGTTGATGAAACAAAGGTGGTAAAATTTCAACTCACCATTGGTCTAGCCTCTCACAAGCTCCACAAAAATGTGAACACCTATACACCTCAGAATGGGGAAAAATGTTTGGGAAACCCCCCATTTTGGTGTTTGCACCTCCACGAACAACAAGAATAACAACGAAAGAAAGTATGATAAAGGAAAGCACTGAAAGGAAGAATACCAAGAAATGCTAACACCAATATGCTATGTAAACGAAATAACAATGCTAAGTAAAATGGATATCACCTCCCCAACAAGATGCCCTCGAGCATGTGAAGGGAGATGTGAGTTCACAAGCTTGTAGATGCTATCGTTGTTGCAACAACAAGAGGAAAAAAACCAACAGTGTCAACCTTGGAGCTTCAACAATGGAGAAAGTGTTGTGAAATACTCAAGAAGTATGTAGAAACGTGAAGTGAGATTGAAGAAGTGTGTAGAAAATTGAATGAATGGAGAAGATGTTTTTAGGATGAACGGAATCCCAAAAGAGTTGTTCAAGGTCATTCAAAGGAATAGAGGCTTTACGCTTCATCACAAATGGAGAACTGTAACGCCTTTGCAGATTCCAGAGGTGATAATCCTATCGCAATAGAAGCGTGTCACACTAGCGTCCTTGAAGAAAATTCCCCCACCAACACTACAAACAGTTACCAAGTGGGTGGAAAGTGGATGGATGAAGTGAAAAAGCATCGTCAGGTTTAATTCTTCCAAGGTAAGGGGTGTAAATGGGGAATTTGCAAGGGGTGCAAATTCACTTCATAACAACTTGAAACAAAAGTTATGGCTTTCAAAAGCTGTGTTATTTTAAATATTTTCATCTATGAGTTTTAAATACTCATAAAAGCAAAGCAAAGGGCAATGAATTTTGAAATAAAAAGTTGGATGAAAATAAAAGATTCCCAACAATGTGATATTTTGGTTTTTTTAAAATTTATTATAGTTGTCTTGATTTCTTGAAAGGGGTTCTATATAATGTAAAATATTTTTTTTTGTAAAGGATAGGTGATTTTGGAGAGAAACAAGCTTGTAAAGAGAAAATCTATACAACTCTATAATCTTTTTTCCTAAAGAATAATACAGATCCAAAATTTGTTCTAGTATGTTTATTATAATGAAATTTCTCTAAAAATGATATGAATACAAACTTCTTAAAAAAATATTTCTCCTACACAATATTGCATGTTCTTTGAAAATTTATGCTTGCACATTTGTTGTAAGATTTTTAGGTTTTATTAGTTCATCTTCAAGGATGGTATTAAATATTTTCTAATGGTGATTGGGGTGTGCATTGTTTGTAGAGGATTAGTAAGTACAATCATTTTATATAAGTTAAAATGCAAGTTTAAATCATTATAAGGCAATGATATATTGCTGTTAAACCCTAGAGATTGAATTTTGTTAAAATACAATATTGAAGCAATTTTTAGACTTTATAATCCCAAGGATAAGGTACTAATATTTTCCAACATCCCTATCCACTAAAACATTTAGAATGAAAAATTATACTTTAGTGTTGCATGTTAATAATTTAGGTTTTATGTTTATGTCTAAGCATAAAGGGTAATAGGAAATTTGATATTGTAGAATCTTTTGAAATATTTATTTATATGCATGAACAAATTATCTACCATTCACTGTGATAGTCTCATTATTTATAAAAAATCCAATGTTGTTTGAGGTGTACCTTCCTAGGTCCTACAAAGCCTAAAGTGCAAGAGAGATATATTCATCTCTTGTTCATTGACCCATCTTCTCAGTGGTATTGAACATAACATAGATATTGGAAAACTCTTTGAGATCATTGATAGTAGGTTGGAGAACCAACACAAAGATGAATTCTTTAAATTCTCCAAAATTACATAACAAAAAAATCCAAACATGCCAAACATTCACTATGTATGGGTTTACTAAAAATTTATGAGTAGATCTAGGCTAATTAAAATGAGAGTAAACTCTTCTAAAATTTAGGTTTTTCTAAGCTAGAGGAAATGATTCGAGATCATATAGGATAATTAAAGAGAAATATAAAGAACATAGTCACATGGCTTAGCTACACCCTATGCATAAGAACAATATAACTATTTGTCACTAACTACTCCTTGTGCTAACTTATTAAAAATTAAAAATAATTTAGATCCAATATAACTATTTAGATCCTCCTCATGTTACCAAATCCAAAGAGAAAATTAATTAAATTAACAATAATTTAGATCCACCTCATGTACTTTGAGAAAAAATCAACTAGGGAATGCCATATCATCACCAAGGAAAGCTAGGTGTAAAACAAGTCTTAAATCAACAAAGAAAAAAGTATAGGTAAGCTTTATGTCACAAACAAAGAGAACAAAGTGATTCAACCAAAATATGTTAGGAAAAAAATGACCCCTAGGCTTGACCTTTTTTGAAACCTAAGCTCAAAATCTAAATCAACTCAAGGTTAGGGTTAGCTACATTTTCCCTTTGAAAGGAAAAATTGGTGCATTTAACTTAACATTCCTCTAAAATCCTAAAACCAATGATCTTTATAATCTAATATAACAACACAAGGAATAATCAATTAAAAAAATAGTTAAATATTATGAGAACCTACCATGTGACACAATCTAGCTGAATATCAAAATATCTACAAATAGAAAATTGCTTTCTAATAAGATTTTTATCTCCATAGAAGTTCATGGATAGGCACCATGTTGCACTATCCAACACACCATTCCAAAATTTTAATGAATTTGACAGATTATAATATTATTAGGGAACCCACATTACCATGCTTCAATCCATAAAAACCATCACATAGCCCCCCTTCTTTTGATCTAACAAGGATTAATTTTTGCTTTTTTATGAACAAAAAAAAATTACAAGTAAAATCAACAACTTTGGAAGATCAATACACCAAAGAGTGATTTCTAATAAGATTTATAGAGATTTAAAAATAAACTACATGCGGCAAAAATTCCCCCAAGAGCTTATGACACATCAAAAGATTTATAGATGAAAAAAATCACCTAGGCAAGTCTATAAATATTTTGATATCGATTGTCAATCATTACTAGAAGAAAAAATTAGAACTCATGTATGAAATGACTTATTTGAATTAAAAAAATATCATGCAACAAATATTTTGATAGGTAGCAACATTTTATGACCATAATATATAAGGGTAATCATTAAAATACTACCTAGATGTGAACATACAAATTTCAATACCATGTAGTCAATCCAAGAAAATAAAACAAAGCTTTAAGAGAGGTAAATTCATTGATTAATTTTAAACATAGCCTTAGGACTTGAGTAGAAACACTTGAAAGCTAGATTTTTTTTTTTTTTAAAAAGGGAAAGAACAATGCAAAGTTTAGCTTCAGTCAAGGATGCATCATCCTCATGGACATGGTGAGAATTTAGAAGAGTTTGGGAACGTAAACCAAACAAGAAAGGGAAAATAATTTTTAGGATCTATAAGGGATATGAATCTAGATCCACACACTATATAGGGCTAAAACTAAAACATAGAAGTATGAAAAGGGAAAATAAAATTTTATAGAGGGATGTATAAAAAAATCCCAAATTACCTCCACCCCAAATGACATTTTAACGCAATTTCAACTTCTTACTCTTTTCTCTATAAACATTTTTTAAACAAAGCATCAATAATTTGATATTTACCAAGAAATTGCAAGATCTTACCAAGATTGATGGATCCTAAAAGAATTATACTTTAAAACACTATAATAAACATAGTCCTCTTAAATAGAGCTCCTAGGCACCACTAGAACAAAGCACAAGAAGTTAAGATAAAATATGAATAAAGAAGGATAGATCATTAATGTTCAAAGTAGTAGGTTTATCAAGATGAACCTCTCGAAGTAAAGATTTATACTCATGTGTATCATCATAAGTCACCATATCATCACTAGGATTCTTGTCAACAATATCAAAGTAGATCATATTAAAATTTTAGAGGCTAAAGCTTGTCTAGCTTAATAGAGAATTTGAATGTCTCAATTTTAGATGGTTCAATAATTTATTCAAGACCAACACTAAGATAAACCTCTTTATAATTGTGGTTTTCAATAAAAACAACAAGGCAACCAAATCCATTGAGATCACCAAGGGAACTTAAAGAAATGTCTAAGATAATTGTCTTGTGCTTAATAGGATCAACAAAAAAATTCAAGCTACTTGGACAATAAACATCACTGAGAAAATCAAGAATGATATTGAAGCCAAAAACCTCTTAATGACAAGCATCTAGGACATCACCAAATTTTACATCAAGATCAAACAATCCATTCACATCTCCCTAAAATTCCTAATCCTAAAGTTGAATTCAACTCTCCACTCACAAGCATGACTATTGATTTGACCTCTAAAACTTGCATCAAATTATGTTGAATAATCCAATAGAGATATAGGAAAACCATACTAGTTACCTCTAAGACATAAGAAATAACAACTTGTTGAATTGAATTCTTTACAAATAAAACTCTATTCCCATCCTTCACCATTTAGAATTCTTCATTAATTTTTTATTCACTCATTAGACCCAAGAAGTGCCCTTATAAGAAACACATGGTGTTGAGAAACTATATAGGTTAGATGAATATGTCACATACAATCAAGTTTAAATTATAAAAATAGCATCATACACAATTTTCATGTCTCATCCATTTCTCTACAATGTCAATTTTTACAGGAAGAACAAAAACCCATACATATTGGTATGCTATGTGCATCTAGCATCACCTCCAACACAATCTAATCAAATTGAGAAAGATGTGCTAGCCCTTTTTTATCATGAGAATTTTCTTTCTCAACCTTACTTATCTAAGACATTTATGTGTGTATCTTATTCAATCATTGAATATAAGTAGTTTATTTGCTAATCCCTCACCATCTAAATGTGTGATGATGTTTCACATCTTATTAAGTTTCATTGTGCACTCTATAATTTATGGCATTGTTGAAGTGATTCTCATCACTTAGATAGGTTATATATTGTTCTCTAAGTATCTCTTGAGCTCAACTCAGTCCATTTTATAATGCAATTAACAATAGAAACAAAACAACTAAACCACTAATAATCATTTACATTAGTAAGGAATCCAAATAATAAATAAATTAAAAGAATGCAAGAATTCAAAGATGTTAAATGAGTTATTCTATTTCTTTCATGGTAATCACCATCTCTTTATAATTTTATAAAAAAAAAAAAAAATGTTACCAGTTTAATTTATCCTTTTAAATAGAATACAAAACAAGACAATGTAAAATAGAATATTTTGTCACATTAGGAATTAAAACTCCCTTCTTAAATTTTTAACTTAGCATAAACATTGGAAGACTAGTTGATGAACAAAATTATAATTTTCAACATGTAATATAAAACAAACTAATCTATCATAGCTATTTTTCCTTCTCATATATGAGCACAAGACTAGTCAATTCTTTCCCATGTAGGTGATACATGTAGTATATTTTGTGACTCTATGAACAATGTATTACAACACACACTTTCTAGCTAAAAAATGGACACTGAGAAATTGAATTTTCATATTACATGCACAACTAGAGATTTCATAATTTAAATACTCAAATATTATATTGATCCATAATGGATCAAAAAAATTAAAGGACACTTCCAATTTTTATAGTTGAACCATCAGTTCCCAATAGTGAGTGCTTTTAAAATGGTCGTGATAGTTTCATAATTGTCCTAACAATTTCCTAATCATCACCTAATGATAAATGGGGATTTTGTCACAACTACCAAAATTTGAAATGAACAACCAATTCTTTGACTTCCAAGTTTTATTTAGAGATCCTTCTAATGTATGAGTGGTGTGTTCCAACAATCCTTCTAATGTATGAGTGGTGTATTCCAACAACTATATAAAGAGATTCAAAGCATGGGTTAAATGAAGGAAGGTAGAATTGACTGTTGCAAACATTGAGAAGTAGAATCTAATTGTACTTACATGTCATAGACTTGACAATTGCATATGTAACCAACTATGACAAAAGGAATTTGCATCCACAATATTTTAATCACAATACAATTACCACTAACAAGCTAGTATTCCCCCTTTTAGAGGGAGCAAGGGGGTGGGAGGGGTGTTCACTTTTTTCATGCTACACCTTCCTCTTTAATTGTGATTTACTTTGAATATAAGTGGCACAATCCATTATTTATTGGTTTTTCATTTCGACAAGCATTATTTTCATGAATTGTTCATACAAAGCTATAAATACATTAATGGATGATAAAAATCATAATACAAATCCTATAATTATTATCAATCTATATTTTCTTTGCAAAATTACTCACACATCTTACTTATATCTCATTCATATGAATAACAAAATTTCACAAATTTGACATTCACATAGAAATTGAAAAATAAACTTCTAGAAAAAATTAGGTGATTTTTATCATTGAAAATCTAGGTGCCAATAGCATTTTATAAGAACAAAATTTGTATACTCATGCAATGGATTATTTTAATATTTTACATGACAATGCAATTTATTAAAAATAAATACAATACACACTAACTAAATCATATCTCTAGTTTTTCCCCAAATTGTTTTCTTTAAAACTTTCTTTAAATACATCCTAATGCTGAAAATAAAATATCATAAATGAAGATCTTCAAAAATAACACTTTTCTAACAAAGTTGACAAATAAATATTGTCACAACTAAAAATGGCTACCATCAAACATTGATCAGCCCCTCTTAGTGATTTTAGCATTGTGATTATACAAAGGAAGTTAACTAAATCACATGTCTAGTTTTGTCCCTAAATATTTTTTTAATTAAGAATTCTATAAAGACATTCTAACAATGAAAATAAAATATCTTAAATGAAGATCTAAGATCTTTAGAAATAATATTTCTCTAACAAAAGAATTCTTTGAACATGTCCTAATAATGAAGATAAATTATTTTAAATGAAGATCTTCAAAAATAACATTTCTCTACCAAAACTATAATTATCTATATGCATCCTAATGATGAAGATAAATGATCTTAAATAAAGATCTTGAGAAATAGCATTTCTCTAACAAAAATTAAGGACTAAATATTTTCACAACTAAAAATGACTACTCTTGAACATTGATAAACTCTTCTTAGAGATTTTGCTTTGCAAATTTCACTTTCACTTTCTAACAATCTTTAAAAGGTTGAATTCTATTTTGACTTTTAATTCTCTTAGCAATACAAAAGAGTTCACTTGTTAACCTATATATTTATACATTTTGAAACCAAATGCATATTCACAATAAATTATTTCCATCCTTTGTATCATTGAACAAAATCAATATCATTACATCTTGTACTCTATGGAGAGATCATTACAATGTTTCAAACAAGACAAAAAAAAACATAATCCAAATGCAAAAATAAAGATAAAATGAACATGTAACGAAAAAATAATGGTTTATAAAAAATGACAAACTCCAAACATCTTATAAACTCAATTTTTTGGTTTTTGGGACCTAATCATCCTCAAAGGAGATTATTTTTCCTCTAGAACCCCAAGTGCCCCTCTTCGAAGACCTTGCAACCTTCAAAAACCCTAGGCATGCATGAAATTGCTAGAATGCAACCTTCAAAAACCCTAGGCGTGCAATGGAATTGCTAGAAGTTTTTTCTTGTAAACCTCTGCATTTCAAACATGGAGAAATATACATGTAAATGATGACACCCCATTATAGAGATGGTTGGTTTTGCTATCAAACATCATGGTGTCTCACTTCTATGGTTATGTTTGTATTTTCAAACCCTAATTACTCCTTTAAAAGACATAATACAACTCTTCTATGGTAAATATCCCTCAGCAATTTTTTTTCTGAAATATTGTGCAATAGTGACAACCTTAACAACAAACATCGGAAGAAATTCTTCTTAAAAACCCTCTTCCTAATCACCTATATGAAAATTATTCTTGGCTTTACCTTTGTCTTTTTCATCTCAAAGGAGTGCATCATAAGTCATAATATTCCTCCCTTCTAAAAATCACAAGTTTGTTGTATGGTGCTAATTTTGCAATTTTAAGCAAAAATATCTTTTAGGCTAAAACAACACTTTCAATACTATCACTTCCTCCCTTTGAGTTTAAAGTTAATTTTAAAAAGTGGAAAAAAATTACTCGCCTAACGATTTTGTAATCTTTCCTCTTTGCAGGCCAAAAATTGCACTTTTGTCAATTGACTAGTGATTTTGAGTTTTTAAGAGATTTGGAATTTCTTAAGATCATATGACTAGGAAGACAAACTGTGTTTTCTAACACTTAGCTTTCAAGTTTTCTTTTTACAAACCAAAAGTGCAATATGTTTGACTATCAATTTTGCAAATTTCCTTCTTTTCCAAGCCAAAAAGATGTGTTTCCAACAGCTGGCTAGTTTTTACAAATTTCCTCCTCCAAACTAACATCACAATTTAGATGCAATGTGCTTCTTACATCCTAAAAACAAAAAATGCAGTTTCAAAACTTGAATGTCGATTTTCCAAAATTTCACTTCTAGACCAAAAATACATTTCATAGTTTATTTTATTGTTTTTGCATATGTTTCACTTTTGAGATCAAAATTGTATTTTTGAGTTTCCTTCGTTTTTTTTTTCCAAATTTCTAATTTTTGACTGGTTAGACCCAAATTTTGCTTTTGCTTTTCTTCTGTGATTTTTGCAATTTTGCATCCCTTAAATAAACTCGCACTTCCAATTTCACTTTTGCAAATTTTCATCCCTTAAACTAAAACCGCACTTTCAAGCTTTTTATGTCACTTTTGCAATATTTTCAAATGTTTTACAAAAATGTTTATAATGCTTATTTTTTCAAAATTTTAAAGGATTTAATTATTTTTTGACCTTTTTCATTTAAGGTTGGATTTTTCACTCTTTTCAACGCTTCTCTTTTATATAGAAATTACACTAGAAAGTTATCGAATTTAACATAAGGTCTAAGATGGGCGAATAAGTGTTTTTTTATTAAATCTATTAATAAATGATACTCCATACTTTGATAAAATACATGAAAATAAAGGAGACAAATATGTTGAATGGGCGACAAAACTAAGGAGAGGCAATAACAACATTTGAGAATATAGGTGACTTTAAAAGAAAATTGAAGTCCAGCAAGTACTCATAAATAAAAGATTACAATTTTGTTCAATTTAATTGATATCTTACCTTGAGTGTAGTAATAAATTTAAAAATCCATGCTGCTTTGTAGCATAACACAGTACAGTAAAATCAAAGGTGGTATAGTTGCAAAGTTTGGTCCAAAGCAATATTTGTTGCATGGTAAATCTCCAACGCTCAACCTGATTTTAGTTTCTCAGAAAATATATAAAAGCCCTGAGCTTTCACTTACTAAAAAGGATATATTTACTATGTGATCCACCTTGGATTGCTTATGGTTATACCAAAATCCAACATTGATGTTTAATTCCATGTACTGTTATAATATATTAATTCATGCATTGCAAGAGATATAATTCATTTGTCATCGGTATATTAGTTTTTTTCTATTCTGTATCACATTATATTCCAAAAGTTTTTCCCTTTATGAACTAAGTTCATAGCACATTGGTATTTTAGATATAATGCTTCATTTTAAAACCAGATAGCAATATCAAGAAGTGTAGGTTGGTAGCAATATGAGGAATATCATTATCTTGCATTGAAAAGTGGCTAACATCAAGAAAAGACATGCAAGATGAATGCACATTCAAGACCACAAAATGCTAGGAATCCAGTATTAAATGTCACTTTATGTTGCTGGCCTACAAATTTTTACCTATTGGAAAATGATGCTAACTATGATTCACTTATAAGAGTTTCCTAAAGGTAGAGCATTTAATAATATAATTTTATGACCAACGTAAGCCAGTTGAAGCCTCAGTTGAAATCATTCCATTAAATAATTTGGTATACTTTGAAAGGAAGGGAGACTTTGCGATCGACTAGGAAAGGTGTGGTGCTCTGCAGTATGGGATGCAGATGTTCTGCAAGGTGCCATAGATGCACTACTTGAAAAGTATTCAATTTTTAATGAAGAGTCATTCAAAATAGTTTTACTTAAGGTATCTGACTCGGACATAAAAGATTTGCAAGTCATATCCAAAGAACGGATATCATTGCTAGAATATTGCTTCTTCCATGTCTTGAGCGGTGCAACTTCAGAACTTTTTCCTTCAAGACCACATTTCTCTATATTTTCTTTAGCTTTTTCACCTTCTGGATTATCTGACCAATGAGCACAATCTTGTTCATCAGAAGTGGCCAGATCTTCATCTCCTTCATCTGATCTTGCAGATTCCTCATCAACAGAGCCTTGCAACTGAAACAACTAAAATAGATTAGAATTATGTTCCTGTTTAATAATATAAAAACAAGATACATGCATGTCACTTTATAAGCCCCACGGAAGCTAAGTTATGAGGGATACGGAATAAAATTTAGTGTTATGGAAGATCACATTTCTATTTAGTTATGCAAATAACTTTTTACTTTTTATGTTTTTCTGGAATTATTGTCATTTCTTCTTTTATAATTTCCAACATTTCAGGCTTGTCTTCTAGACTATTGAGGGTTTATACTTTAAACCATTATGCCCGATATCTGTTGATGTTGATAAACAATTGCACAAGTAAGAAAAAGAAACAAGTATTTACCTCTTCCTGCTGCATGCCTGAATCACTGAGGTCATCTTCAGTGTCAACAGCAGGTGCTTCATCTAATTCTTCATCACTGCCCGGTACAGGCAGTTCTTCAGTAAGCTGCAATTACAGTAAACTAGTAAATCAGGTACGAGTGTAATTTTTACTCAAAAATATAATACCCAACGAATGAATAACATTTCCTAGAACAAAGCTAAGATGGTAACTTCATAACCATGTTTGTTAGAAAAGGTAAATCTGAGAGATGAGGAAAAACATAAAATATGCACTCACAAGATACAGAAAAATAAGAGGAAAATGATACATTGTATTTATTTTTCAAGAAAATATCCCAAAGCAGGTATTCCACTCCTAATTAAAAGAACAATGTTCCACAACACAGAAAATAAGAGAGAACATGTTTTCCCCCCCTTACAATTTGTAGTGTTTTCTGCTATGAATGATAGTAGATACAGCTAGAAAACGAAACTGGAGTGTAGTTAAATATAATTGTTGAAAGCAAAGTATTTTGGAGCACAACTTAATTTGTCTTTCATGGCCTGACTAAATCCTATTGACAAGAAAGCAGCATAATCAAGTGAACAATATTAAGAGGAAGGCATGCTCCCACTATTTACAAAAATAAGTACTTCAAAAGATATCCAAACTTTAACTGTTTTAAAAAGACTCACAAGGAAGGTTGACCATTAGATAAATACAATTCCTGCCCTGGAAACTGTAATTGGTATAACATCATGTACGGATACAAAGAAGAAACTACCTAGAGTTTTCATGCAACTCTTGATTGGACCAATTGAAAAGTATCCATAGTAATCTTATAGCATGCTGTGATCATCCGAAGGGAAAATAGTGAATAACATACTAAAATTACTGCAATGGACCAGAAAGGAGATCTTTATTTTTTGAGCAATACTTTTGCATAATGCACATAGGACAATAACATCCACTTGGGCCATCCAAAGGCATTGCTCATTCAATATACTCCTGTAGAAACCTCTGATCTAAAGTCTTTATGTTTCTGTATTTACAAATTCCATAACAGTGACCATGACATATAAATAAAAATCGTGAACATAAACGGTAAACCGTAAAAAACCTCAAGTGAGAGTACAAAAACACTCGTCAAAAGCTTCTTTCAAATACCTCAACCATCACCCTAAGAAACAGCTCCTTTGGCAGAAAACCTCTCGGCATGCACTCACTACTATATCATTAGAAGGAAGCAAGCAACTAGATAAAAGGAAATAACCTAGAGGGTAATAACATGTTTGAAAAAAAAAATTCTGAATTTCAGCACATTTGGATCAATCTTCTATAAACTAGCTAAACAGAATCACAGAAAGGTAAGTATGATACCTCCTTTGCAGGTCCATCAGAATGCCTGGGTGAATTTGAATATGAAGAATAATGACTGATTACTTCATTACCATCGATGCTGCTGGCATAGCTCGTTCCACCTGTGTCATTATGCCAGGAACTAATACCAAAATTACCAAACTGGAGGTTAACAGGTTCTTCTTTGTCAATTTCCAACGGTCCATACATGGGACTTCCAATGCAACTAACACTTCCATGGTTTGAAACAGGTTTACCATCACTATCTACTGTATCAACTGGCCAAGCTTTTGCCACAGATCCATCTGTATTTACAATTGCCATGAGACGTCGGAAGGACCCTTGTCTCTGGATAAGCTTAAACATACCCTTTGAGCTAAGAGAAGCTGCTGTACATCGATTACGATATTCTTCATCTATAATCTTGACAGTATTTGTTGCTTGATCATAAAGGTGTTCACCTCCTGCTCGTCTACGTAAACAGCTGAAGATTGTGGCATGTATAGAATCCACACTTCTGTCTACATTAGTATTATTGACCTTTGGAACAAGGTGCTTGTCAGCTCTTTTGCACAAGTAATCCTGAATTGCACGGATGTTGCGAATGTATTTAACATACTTATTCTTTAGAGGATCTAAGGTCATATACTTTGCACGAACAGCAAAACGCTCCAAATGCTTATCTTCATTTGCAATGTAGATCATAAATGGTATGATTGATGGATGTGTTTTCATTAGCCCCATCTGTGAAAATTTGAGTAAAAAATTAGTTCAATCAATGAGACCAAGATGTGCATTGCAAGCTTCTTTAGCTAGTTCCACATTACTTAATAGAAACATGAAAGGCTACCTGCATCACAGGCACACACAAATGCGTGAACAAACTACATACAAAGAAACTCACCACAAAATTCAAGCTCAAATGCACTCCTTCAACAACAACAGACTGCTTCCTTTCTTCCCATGCAGTAATTAACCTGTCAAGACTATCAATCACCATTTCACTCTGCGCCTTATATCCTTCAATAGCCATAGCTTTGGATCCAACAGCTTCCACACTAAGAGAAGCATCAAATCTTTCTTCATTTGCAGAATTACCAGATACCATTTTCTTTTTGTTCTCAATTTCACTGCCTAAATAACTATCAGCTTGGCAACCAGCTTTTGTCTCTCCTCTAGTGGGCTGGCCATTTCCAGGTGGTCCTGCAAAAATTTTCTCTTTTTTTTTGGCCTTTGCTTCTGCTACAGAAACTGGATCCAAACACTCACCAGCATGATAAGTTGAGGCCCACAACAAAGGATTTTCCTTTTCATCTACAAAACTCCTCATCATGTGACGTATTGAGTCTGTTGAGACAACAGTTGTGATTCCAAGTCTGCTAGCCTGTAGCAGGGATAGAACACATTAATAAAATTTAAAAGTTACTATATCACACCAATCAATAAATATATATATCAAATAAACACTACGCACTGAAGTTCTGAACAACCCAAAAATATGGTGCAGAAAATTTGAAATTTGCTTACATAAAAGGCAACAAAAATTATGGTAAACTTTGTACTAATAAATATAAATTTGGGAATGGCACTGTCTGTTTTGCTGCATTTAACTATAAATACCATATTATTGGATAGTGATCTTGTTATATTAAGTCCATCCAACCAAAAGCATTCACAAAATAAATTTACATGGCATTTAACAAAGTTTGTAAAAAATCCATATTTCTAGGGATTAACAAAAAAAATGTACATTGTACAATTGGGTTAAACATGATTTTATACAGGAAAATATTATGCTTGACAATGTCTCAACAGCCTACAGTCTATGGTAAGCCATTATTGTATATTAGTTCTTCAAGTTTTAAGGATTGGGGAATGGGGTTGTTAGCAACAAGTTAACAACGAAAGAATTCTTGATTCTCAGGATGGCAGGGATACAGTTATTAAAAAATTAAAATAATAAAAATAATAAATTTAAGTTTTATGCATTTTCTGACACATTCCTGTACCAGGATGCAGAGATGCCTCGGAGACATCCCCATGCTATCCCCTGTCTGCAACTTTTTGAAGGAAACATTTTAGAAACAGTAGCTCTATGTGGGAACAACCTACCATCCTGGGGACAGCAGGCTGTCCCTACATAGAGCCAATCTATATTTTCTTTTTAAAAGCCTAGGTTCAATAAAAATATATATTTTATTCTCTTCTATGGTGGGCCCCACACCATGCTCAACCCTAAATGACTAAAGGATAGCTCCCAATGCTCCTCAGGGATGCATCCCATGCCCTAAATGACTCCAAAATCTATAAAGGACACAGGGACAGGTACGAAACGTCCCCACCTAGTCCCCTTTTTTGTCAAAATTTAGGAAATGTCCCTGGACGTCAAAAGATTTGCAAGGTACATTAGCAGACGACTAGCCATCCCTAGGATGGCCAAGGGATGTCCAAATGTCTTCCATCTGTCCCAATGATAGCTAGCCGTCCCCTAACATACCCAAGGACATTTTAGTTACTTTTAAAACAAATTACAACCTTCCAATGCTTATTTGGTTTATGACATACCCATTTAGGATTTACAAAAAAATATGAAAATGGTGTGTGCCATAAAGGTCTATGTGGTTTTGAAGGTGTTAATTTAGGCTTGGTGTTGGGGGTTCCACCTATTGACCCTGCACTATATTGCAACAAGAAATGTGCCAAGGGTGCTACCCTCAAACCCCACAAGGGGGGCCACCCCTCGATCCCCTTGGAAGCATTGCCCCCATATACCCACAAGGGGTGCTACCCCTCGACCCCATTGGGAGCATTGCCCCCAAACCCTCATCAAACTATAAGTCTTTCATAATCAAAGCCACAATCAAGGATAATCTTGTTTCATACATTAGACAACTTGTGTAGTATACAAGGACTGTCATAAGCAGTGTTCCACGGGGACATGTCCCCCTTAAAAAACCCCGTGTTTACTAGATGGGGACGTCTCAGAGACTTGGGGACTTGGGGGGGGCACATCCCCCCACCAGCCCATCACCAGTGCCACCGTCCCATCACCAATGTCGCTATCTCCAAGACTCCACTAGGACTTCAAGGACTCTGGGTGTCCTCAAGACGTCTAGGGGACTCCTAGTTGTCTCCAAGATGTATAATTCTTATACTTATACACCTTTTTATAACTATTTTTTCAATAATATATGTATTTCAGCACCTTGCCGCCCCCCCACCACTGTCTCCACGCTTAGACCCCCCATCCCTGCGTTCCTAAAACACGTCCCCTACCGTCCCCTCATCCCTGTCCCCGAAACCCTGTGGAACACTGGTCATAAGACAAAGCTGGCATGCTAGAGTCATTATACTATTGAATTGGCAGGAAATGCCATTCTCATAATGCAAAAATGTATCAATCATGCCCTACACAAACAATTCATACAATAATCCCATCTATTAGTATCCCAGCTTAGGTAAAATTGAAAAATAACCAGTTATCTTTTTACTTAACCGTTCCTCTTTGTTAATGATTTTGACAACAAAACATGCAAACTTGTAGGCTTCAAGAAAACTTTAATAATAAATCCTTTACTTGAACATACACAAGTCAGGCATGTCTTTATTAACTCATGCTCATATGTATATATAAAGAACATCATAATTCCTATTCAATTACCCATGCTCGCAAAGGTTCTATAATGCCTATGATGAATGCTTTATCAATGTTATCATATGAATATTTGAAATTTGCTATTTTTTTTAATAGTCATCCCTTGCCATCCCCTAAAAAATGGCCAAAAAAATCCCTGTATTGAAAACACATATGTAATATCCCCATTTTTAGCACTAAACTTTCCAATGATTGATAGCCTATTCCTGGATGCCTGTAGGCTAGCCAGAGGTAGAATTAGGGTTTTCAACTGCTTGGAGGATTCTTTTGTGGATTCAGGGGTTTGCATGTTAGAGTTTTGTAGTTTGGCTTCTGGATTCTTTCTGGGTTTTCAGAAAGCTTTGGAGAGATGTGACATGCATTTAATGAAAATGATGTGCATTTCAATCAAAGGTTTGCATGCAAGATTGGTTTGGTTTATGGATTCCTTCTTGGTTTACAGAGAGCTTCGCAGTGGTATGACATGCATCTGCATCTGACAACCTTTTTCGAACATACTATTTTTACTAAGTTACGATGGCCACTCAAAATGTGGTTAAAATGCATTTGGAGACACTATTTTTAGTAGTATGCTATTTATAATAAGTGTTATTTTTAGAAGTTCAATGTTGGGGTTTCCAACGCATATCAGTATTTCTCCATTTGAGCTTTGGGGATTTTAGTTGCTATTTTTAGCAGGGTCTTAGTAGTTCAGTATTGAAGCTATATCTGGCAAGTCAATTGAGTAGTTTGGTTTCCCACACTCTTGGAGCTCATTTTGGTAAATTCAATATTTTTGGTTAAGTTCATATTTTAAGTGAAATATTTGGCTAAGGCATGGTGGACGACTTATTTGGAGAGATATTTAAGTTATATTATAATTATTTACTTGGACGCCTAGCTTCGAGAAAATAATGGCATTTTATAATGTTATTTCACTTAAATACATTTGGATGCCCATGTTATGATATAGTTGCAAATTATAATGTTTTCACCTAGAGGTTTTAGAGGCCTACTTTACGTTATATTTACATATTGATAAAGTAATTTCTCTCACATGATTTGGGCGACCTAATTGGAGGGAAAAGGTCTGAACTTAAAGAATGAATTATAAATAAGAGTGTTGGCCTCCATTTGTAACTATCCATGAAGTTTATAACAAAGTGTTGCTGAAATTGTTTTAGACCTCTAGCTTTGAGGAATGTATACCTCCTAGCACCACTTGGTTTTGTGCTTGCAAGATAGCACCTAGCTGAGCTTGTGACTATTCTTTACACTAAAGAACAGATTGAGCTTATTGGAGATGAATACTTTTGATGTTTTCTAAGTTTATTGGTGTGTTTTATCAGTTTTTGGTTTGCTGGTTGAGTGTCGACTGTAGCCCGTTTTAGCTTGTGGTTCACTGAGTGAATTTTTGCTTGTTCTGGGTACTGGCTATATAATTTCTACTACCTTGGGCGCCTCATCTTGCAGAGTTTCAGATTTTATAATGGAGTTTCAGATTTTATCTTGCTGGTCCCCCCTCCAAGGATACTGTACTTCGCCTGTACCTACATTGGGAAGTGGGTAAATTAATATTTCTGAGCAGTTTGTTGATGTTCTATGGCTTGAGCTTGGTCGCCTACCTCCAAAGGACTGATTGCACTTGGTCTCACGTCAATCGAAGGAGTATTGGATGAGTTGTGAGCATTTTGGTGTGTTTCATGCTTGCTGTTTTGGGTTTTTTGTATGCTGATTTTTCATATTAGATTGTTAGAAGTTCTTATTTTGTCTTGTTTTTTCATAATGGAGAGCTTGATAAGTTTGGAGAATCATCTAATATCATTTTGCAATGGTTGGATAGCTATAACTCTTGGAACTTGCAGATTATTCTCATTGTAAGGCTGAAATCAGTAATACTGATTCAATCATTTTCTATTTTTGCACTTTACCTTGTTATTCCCACATTTAGTGGAAGGGACAGGCCTTGCCGTCCATTTACTTTCAGCATTTACTTTTTTGTACTGCCCGCTGAACAAGCGGAAGGGATCGGCAAGCCGCCCATACTTTACTTTCAGTACTTTGTAATTCATCATGTTGATCGACTGAGCCATCAATATACTCCCGCTGAATAAGTGGTTGAGTTGCATTTTACATCATTGTACTTTCCAGCAGTTTCAGTTTTATATGCTAACGATCTCCTTTCTACCATATGCTCTCACCTTTCCCACACTGGGATCTAGGTGATCAAAAAGTGAAAGGGTTCCTTTCAGTTGGTTATTTGGATTTGCTAATGCTAACGGGTGAAGTTGTTGTGGCAAAAATTGAAAAAGATTGTGAGGGGATATTTCAGTGGTATCAGAGCTTAAGTTCCTGCCATCCTGTTGGGAGAACAAAAAGAAATTTGAGTTGCCACAATGGAATTCAGTAGAATTGCTGAATAGTTCAAGAGGCAATGTGAACATGACGCTTCCATTCTCCATGAAGATTATCAGAGTATAACAGATGAGTTTAAGAACGTTGTTTCTTCTGACTCTTTTTTGAATTGTGTGGTGGTTTTGAAACCTGGAAAGTTGGCTATGGTCAATTACATGAAGAAAATGATTAAAAGGGAAGTATAACATGCCATGGTTGAAGGGTCAAGGAAGGAAGAAGAAGTGCCTGTTTGTGGGTTGCAGCCCACAAGTAAGCAAGTTGAAGAGAAAAATCAGTCAACTAGCATTGAGGATGGCACAAGCAAGGTACACATGTCACCTCAAAATGATTGTGAGCTTGATGAAGATACCTTGATAGTTGAAGAGTGCATGGAAGAGCCCCAAAATACTTCCCTAGACTTGCATGTGATAGGAAGCAATGAAGATTGGTTTGATGAAAAGAACATATCAGCAGTCTTGAGTCCTAATGAGGATTCATCCAATGAAGGTGTTGAGACAAATGACTTTATAGAAGATTTCAGTAGTACCATTGTGTGGGTTGAGTTCGCTAAAGAAAAGCATGTTAAGGATAATTTGGGTGGCGACATTGAACCATCTTATGATCATTACCATAGTGATGTTGTTGGTGGTGATTCCGATGTGTTTGTACCTCCTCTTGTTGAAAATTTGGTGTTGGATAATTTCCCTCTTGTTGCTGTCCAAACTCCCCAAGAGTTTTCACATGAAGAGTTCATGACAAGTAACCAAGAAGACTTCTTTGGTATGCATGGGGCTGCTAAATGATGAGATCAGTAACATACCTACTCATGATAGGTTCATTGAAGATAAGAGTGGAGTTTCCCAAACAACTAGCATTGAAGATTCTTTTCTTCATTACATTGATGGTGTCAAGTGTGGTTTTGGGTTTGATCTTCAAACCAAGCCTTTGGAGAGAGATACTTATGAAGATATCAGTTCAGTTCAAGTGTGGTTTTGGGTTTGATCTTCAAACCAAGCCTTTGGATTGTTTTGATCAAATGTAAAATGTTCAGTTGAAGATGGAAGTGAGCAAGATGGAAGGGATGACTTCCAAGTTATTGACAATCCTCTCTTTGAATTGAGTACAGAAGCAACTTATGACAATTCCCTCTCTGTGATGGACAATGAGACATGTGGTGAAGTGATCAAGCATGAGACTGAGTATGGTTTCTAGTTTACTAATGATTTGATATCAGACCATGAGGATGTGACACAAATTGATATTAATAATCTTCCAAGGCTGCTTGCTAGTGAATGCATAAGAGGGTTTAAGGATGAAGTCTCTATATGGGAAGTGTTGAAGCAAGATGATTTCAACATCTTTGGCATCAAGGTGTTGTCCAAACATAGTTTGGTAGCTGCTCAACGTTTCATTACAGCCGCAAGAAGTGAAGATTTCAGACTTGTTACTCATGAAGTAGTGGAGAAAGATGGACTAGATCATCGTGTTTGCACATTTGTCAATCCTTTCCTTTGGTTGAGTGATGCTTTAGCCCTTACTAGCTATGTTACACGGGGATGCGTCCCCTACCCCAAAACCCCCGTCCCCATCCCCTGTCGTCCCGGGGACGGGGGGACGCAAAGGGAACGTCCCCCTGCCGTCCCCGAAAATGCAAAATCCATCGGAAACGCCAGGAAACGTTTCCTTCACTTTGGGGACGTTTCCCCGTCCCCAATATGAATTGGGGACGGATTGGGGACGGCTAGCCGTCTCCTACAGGCTGCAAGTCAAAATATATTAAAAAATGATTTTTTAAAGGTTTAGTTCCTTCACGCGGGGCCCACCAACTGTTTAATGTTTTAATTGTTTGGGCTAAAGTCTGAAAAAGACTAAATATTAAATCTTTTAGTTCCACTCTTGCCAGAGGATGATAGTGACTCAGATAGTTCTGAGTCTTTGGATATTCATAGCCTGAATGAGGCTTAATTTCATAGACTGTTGTATTTAATATTTTGATTTTCATGTTTGAATTTTGAGACTTCTGGATACATGTTTGAGACATTTGGATATTTCATATTGATAGACCATGGTTTTATTGATGTTTGATACTGCTGTGATAAATTTTATAATGCTTTAATGACATTTCTTATGCTGTTATAGTACTACTCTCACGATTTACTTACATATTGATATTGTTGTTATCAATTATTAATTTATTAGCATATCTATCTCTCTTTCCCTCTCTCTCTCTCTCTAATATATTAATAAATTTTGAAAAAATCATATATATATATATGTATTTTGTATGTCGCCGTCCCCTGCTGTCCCCTAAAAATTGCCCCTTAGGAAACGTTCCAGAAACACATCCCCTGCCATCCCCCTGTCCCTGTCCCCGACAGGCCGTGGAACATAGCTTACTAGTCTATTTTGGGAGTTGGATTTGAGGTCATCTAATGTTTCATGCTCCAATGTTGTTGAAGCTTTCATGGATAGGCTTCAAGGGCTCACTAGAGGAGACATCAATTTCTTAAGTATGCACTTGGTCCTTACTAGCACTTGGGGATGTGTTGAGTTTTCTTTTTAGTGTGTTGAAAATCATTTTCAATTGGGTATCCATGCTTAGTATCCTCAACTTGGCTTGATGGAGCTTATTACATATGGAAAGGACTTTTGGAGGGATAAGGATCAAATTATCAGATTTTTGGTGTTGTCCCCTTCTTTACCCACTTGACGGTCCCATTTGTTCATCAACGAATGGATTGGACAAAGATTTTGAGTATGGGTTGGAGAGATGAACGGTTGGTTGATCTTGGGAGTGATCCTTAGCTAAGACAAGGGCAGATTTTGAGACTCGAGCTTGCTGATTAGAGGCAGACCAGCCACCTTACATGGGGAGTTACTCTCATTCAAGAGAGTTGGTTTATCACTTCTTGTCAAAGAGGTGGTAGTTTTCAGTTGGAGATTGCTCTAGTATGTTTTCTAGCCAACTTTGAGGTGTTATCATTCAACACAATTCTCATCTCACACGCTCACACTTGGGAATTCCATTGGTGTTGTTTTTCCTTGTGTAGAGTGCTAAAATCATATTGTACTTTGCTGATCCCAGCTTTGAACAGCAGTGATTATTGGTTTCTTCAAACCTATCCTATTCTTAGAGTTCAACTTATGGAGGTTTGTGAAGCAAAATTTGTTAGTTTATTCACGATACCGGTTCAGGATGGCAAACTTCCACATGCTTTGGTACATCATTCTGAGACTCTTGGAGTGGGAACTGTAAGAGTTTTCAGAAGTCTTTATGGTTGTATCAAAATAATTCAGGGGAGGCATAGTAGATTCATGTGGAGTTTTGAGTATGAGTTTGTTGAGCTCTTGCAAAGGATTGCTTTCCTCCTTGCAAGAAGATTTGGAGATGTCACATTTATAGTCGTGGCTCTGTTAGATACCATATGGAGATATGCTAAGGAGTTTGATTTTGAGTTGAGTAGACTATCTATCTTATTGCCTAGGATTGTGATAGGCTATGGCATTGTTGATATTTGATGACTCAGAGTTGTGGCAGCATTGCTTGAGGACAAGCAATTTTGGGAAGGGTGGACTGTAATGTCCCCATTTTTAGCACTACACTTTCCAATCATTGTTAGCCTATTCCCAGATGCTCGTAGGCTAGCCAGAGGTAGAATTAGGGTTTGCATGTTGGAGTTTTGCAGTTTGGCTTCTAGATTCTTTCTAGGTTTTCAGAAAGCTACGGAGTGATGTGACATGCATTTAATGAAAGTGATGAGCATTTCAATCAAGGGTTTGCATGCAGGATTGGTTTATTGATTTCTTATGGGTTTTCAAAGAGCTTCGCAATGGTATGACATGCATCTACATCTGACAACCTTTTCTGGACTTACTATTTTTAGTAAGTTACGACGGCTGCTCAAAATGTGAGTTAAAATGCATTTGGAAACACTTACTATTTTTAGCAGAATGCTATTTATAGTAAGTGCTATTTTTAGCAATTTAGTGTTGGGGTTTCTGGCACATATCAGTATTTCTCCATTTGAGCTTTGGGGATGTTACTTGCTATTTTTAGCAAGGCCTCATCAGTTCAATATTGAGGCTATATCTGACAAATAAATTGAGCAGTTTGGTTTCCCACACTCTAGGAGCTCATTTTGGTAAATTCAATAATTTTGGTTGAGTTCATATTTTAAGTGAAATATTTGGCTAAGGCATGGTGGACGACTTATTTGGAGAGATATTTACATATTATAATTATTTACTTGGACACCTATCTTCGAGAAAATAATAGCATTTTATAATGTTATTTCACTTAAATACATTTGGACACCCATGTTATGATATAGTTGCAAATTATAATGTTTTCACCGAGAGGTTTTGGACACCTACTTTATGTTATATTTGCATTTTGATAAAGTAATTTCTCTCACATGATTTGGGTGACCTAATTAGAGGAAAAAGGTTTGAACTTAAGGAGAGAATTATAAATAAGATTGTTGGCCTCCATTTGTAACTATCCATTAAATTTATAACGAAGTGCTGCTGAAATTGTTTCAGACCTCTGGCTTCGAGGAATGCATACCTCCTAGCACCACTTGGTTTCGTGCTTGCAAGATAGCAACTAGCTGAGCTTGTGACTGTTCTTTACACTAAAGAACGGATTGAGCTTATTGGAGATGAATACTTTTGATATTTTCTGAGTTTATTGGTGTGTTTTATCATTTTTTGGTTTGCTAGTTGAGTGTTGGCTATAGCCCGTTTTGGCTTGTAGTTCATTGAGTGAAGTTTTGCTTGTTCTGGGTACTGGCTATATAATTTCTACTACCTTGGGCGCCTCATCTTGCAAAGTTTCAGATTTTATAGTGGAGTTTCAGATTTTATCTTGCTGGTCGCCCCCTCTAAGGAGATTCTACTTTGCCTATATCTGCATTGGGAAGCGTGTTTAATATTTTTGAGCAGTTTGTTGATGTTCTATAACTTGAGCTTGGTCGCCTACCTCCAAGGAACTGATTGCACTTGGTCTCACGTCAATCGGAGGAGTATTGGATGAGTTGTGAGCATTTTGGTGTGTTTCATGCTTGCTGGTTTGGGTTTTCTGTACACTAGTTTTGCATATCAGATTGTTAGAAGTTCTGATTTTATCTTGTTTTTTCATAGTGGAGAGCTTGATAAGTTTGGAGAATCATCTAATATCATTTTGCAGTGGTTGGATAGCTATAACTCTTGTAACTTGCAGATTATTCTCATTGTAAGGTTGAAATCAGTAGTACTGATTCAGTCATTTTATATTTTTGCACTTTACCTTGTGATTCCCACTTTTAGTGGAAGGGACAGGCCTCGCCGTCCATTTACTTTCAACATTTACTTTTCTGTATTGCCTGCTGAACAAGCAGAAGGGGTCGGAAAGCCACCCATACTTTACTTTCAGTACTTTGTAATTTATCATCATGTTGATCAACTGAGCCGTCAATATACTCCCGCTGAATAAGTGGTCGAGTTGCATTTGCATCATTGTACTTTCCAACAATTTTAGTTTTATATGCTAATGATCCCTTTCTACCATATGCTCTCACCTTTCCCACACTGGGATCTAAGTGATCAAAAAATGAAAGGGTTCCTTTCAGCTGGTTATTTGGATTTGCTAATGCTAATAGGTGAAGTTGTGGCAAAAATTGAAAAAAATTGTAAGGGGATATTTCAACATACCACCGTCCCCATCCTGGAAACTTGGGGGAGCATAGATAGCTCCCTCTTCCATTTCAAACCATTTTAAGTTTAAACAATTTTGAATTTGGCTTATACTAACCATACTATTATAGTATGATACAAATATAGAATATACACAAAAGCAATAAAATTATAACACAAGTACTTTGAAGGTTTGTGTGGTTCTAGAGGCTTTAATTTGTGTTTGCTAACAAGGCCTTGTATCATGATAGGGAGCACATTAGGGGCAATGTCGTTGGACCCCATGAGGGGTGCTGCCCTAGATCCTTGCAAGGCACACAACCCCTCAACCCCGCAAGGTCCACTAAACCAAATCCCCTTGAGGGGCACTACCGGCACTGCCCCTTGATCTTGCTAGGGAACGCCACCCCCAAACCCCAACTCTAGTCATAAAAAGTAAAAAATAAAAAATCATTTTGGGCCATGCTAGATGGACAAACAACATTTTTTTCTACATGCATAGATGACCACATCCTTTGGGCAATTTTCTATAATTTTAATATAATATATATGCACATTGACAATGACAACAATGAAATTTTGGCATTTGTCAATTTGTCGTTGACTCTCATGTGAAATGTCAATCCAACTCTAATGTTATGTAAGAAGGTTCTATATTGTATATGATGAATACTTCATCAATGTTAACATCTGAATATTTGAAATTTCCTATATTTTTAAATTTTCCCTATCTTTTTAACAGTCGTCCCCTAAAATAGCCTCCCAGAAGATCCATTCCCAAAACATATTCTTGTCCTTTGCTGTCCCCATCCGAGAAACTTGATGTAACATAGTTTTTTGATAAAGATAATATTATATTTGATAAAGCAAGAAATTTACAAAACCCTCAAAATCCAAAAAGAAAGAGCAGATTACAAGGCCCTAAACAAGGCCTCCCACAGACTAAGATGAGTGGATCAATAAAAATATGTTGAACTGTACTTGCTACAATAGTCAGATGAAGTTTAACAATAGGATATAGTTAACCAGGGAACATATACCAGTAATTATAGCAGAACTAAACATTTTCAATTTGGAAACATAGAAGACCTGAGAGGTCTCAACTGAAATTGTGAGGGTTACTACGGTGACATTCTCCTGTGACAGGACAAGCAGGTATTTAATGTTCTTGATTCCATACCCAGCTATGTTGAGTGTCTATATGACTGCCCTGAAGCGTACTACATTTATCATTGGCAGTTGTAAACTCATGTATAAAAGTGGTTGGGATTAATTTGTTGATATTGCTGCTGTTAGACTAACTCTCTGTGCTGATTTTATCAGCTTTGCAAGATGTTCAATAGCTTAAACTGTCATAAGCTGTTGGATAACCATCCCTCTAGATGGACATTCCCTTGTTTATGTAGACAGCTTATTATACCCCTCTGGTTGTTTTGATGTCTTGCAAATATTGTATCAACAGCTTTTGGTTGTTCTAGATGACAGCTTTGTATTTATTCTACACCTCCATGTAGTTCATCAAGCCATTATGAATATCATTATTATTAGCAAGGGCTACATGGATGGTTGTTTCAGAACTGATATTGCTGCTGTTAGAGTATACTCTGTGCTGATTTTATCAGCGTTAAAAGATGTTCAATGGCTTAAACTGTCATAAGCTGTTGGATAACCATTCCTCTAGATGGATAAGGCATTATCTTGTTTATGTAGACAGCTTACTATACCCCTCTGGTTGTTTTGACCTCCTGCAAATTTGGAATCAACATCTTTTGGTTGTTCCAGTTGACAGCTGTACATTTATTCTGGACCCCCATCTAATTCATCAAGCCATCGTGAATATCATTATTACTAGCAAGGGCTAAATGGATGGTTGTTTCAGAAGAGGAGGAAGGATAAACATGCTGATATCCAGTATTTTTCTTTGCTGTCTCACTGCCAGGAGGAAATTCAGTGGGAGATGGAAGCTCATTATGTCACACATTAGGCCCAAGATTCAAGGGGCACTGATGAAGGGGAGTGGTGTCAGGATCTATCCTCAGAGGGCTTAGAATTCTAGAGGTAGGGCAGCAAAAAGGGAAAGTAAAGAGGCAGTAAGTAGGTTCTATAATTAATTCAGAATAGCCAGGAACCCTAAGGGGCTGCACAATCATAGAGATCATCATATTTGAAAGGGGAGTGAAGTCAGATTTGGCAATGGAAGTCCATTAGTGCCTGCACCAATACTATTGCAAGCATTCTCTTGGGTAGGATCAATGATACACATGTCAACATAAGTATCTTTCATGTCCCCCAACATTGTAACCATTGAAATACAAATGAATGAAAAATAGAATAACAAAAGGCATATTAGTGATTTAATATTATTATATTTTAGGTGTTAAAATGTGATATTGAAATACAAATACTAAATAAAACGAATATCAAAATATAAGTAATGGCAATCTAAATATCATTATAATTATAATTATAATTTGTTGGGAATATGGGCAGCAGCAAATAGAAAACTTTACACACAATAATATGCTTCACTATTCCACACTCAATACATGGCTAATATATAGCCACTTACATAGCCAAACAACCTCCTATTTAATAGGGAGGTGTTATAACAAATATCTCGAAATACCATTCACGGGTATAACAAATTAACCACTAACTATTGTGATATATTGTTATTTCAACAATATATATAACTAACCATCCAAACCTATATTAGTGAGTTGTTTATTAACAACATCAATATTACAATAGTAATTACTTTTCTACATTTTCATAATTACTAACACCTCAAATATAATGTAAACATTAATTTTCCTAACATTCCCCCCCTTAATGTTTACATGGTAGAAAAACATACACACTCCTTTGTAGTATGCTCACCCTTGTGGCATGTCCAACTATGTGACTCATGACCTTGACCCAAAAGAAAGGCTCTCTTTCCATGGTTTTAAACAGGCTTACCACAAACTTTGACGTGACAGGAACTCATCACTATCACAATAGTAATTACCTTTCTACATTTTCATAATTACTAACACCTCAAATATAATGTAAACATTAATTTTCCTAACATCCCCCCCCCCTTAATGTTTACATGGTAGAAAAACATACACATACTCCTTTGCAGTATGCTCACCCTTGTGGCATGTCCAACTATGTGACTCATGACCTTGACCCAAAAGAAAGGCTCTCTCCTTCCATGGTTTTAAGCAAGTTTACCACAAACCTTGACGTGACAGGAATTCATCAACTATTCACCTCTTATGGTTTTCTGGATCCTCCCACGAACCCTCTCAAGATCCATGAACTGCATTACACTGGTTCTTTTGTTCGCCACTATGCTTGTACATCAGGGAGGTTATATGGAAATCAACATACATATTACAAATCTGAAAAAACACATACTAGAAAAGGTTTCACGTTACATTCCATAAGAACACAATGTTCTTAATTGTAGTCACTATTATCAATCGCTACCACTTGATCTCGAACAACATAGACAACCGCCACTGCCATTGGAAGCTACCATTGACTTTAGCCATTTTGGCACGAAATGGGAAATGGAACATTGGTTATTATTCCCCCCCACAATGTGAAATTTCCATTTATTCACACAACAAGGAACATTAAAAAGCAAATCATATCAAGTTGCATACTACTATCCGAATCTTGCTATCTAGATCTTCCTACACATGATCAACATTGCCAATGAACGTATTCACTGATCGTGTAATGTCCCCATTTTTGTGAGCATCAGTTCTCAGCAGGATTAGCATATCAGTTGACCCTCATAGGCTAATGAGCATGGTAAGGGGATCCTTTGTGGCAGATATCTAGTTAGTTGATGGTTTCCATTTCCTAGATTCAGTTGAATTGGAAAAATAAGGAGTTTTATTAAAATATAATGTTTAATTATTATTACAGGTAACTTTAATAATTATTATTATTTTAATCTTATGTTATAATATTATATTTGCACTTTATATTTTATCATCACATTTTAATATTTGTAAAGTGAAAATATTATTTTATTAAAAAAGAAGCTTCTAGATGTACCTGGAGAAAAGTATAAAGAGAGGGTTAGACAAGCTTCTAATCATCTAGGAATTGACATTTGATTTTGAAGAACTTGTTTGGTGAAGGAGTCAGCTAGGATTTCTGCCATTTCCAGCCATTGGGAACAAAAACTCTCATTGGTTATGCAATTTTGAGATTGTGAAATATCAACTGAATTATTGCTTCATTGTGGGCTTCACTCAAAAGTTCAATTTGTGCTTACATTGCAAATTTTGTGGCCTTTGGCCAAATTTGGAGATTAAAATTTCATACCAACTTGTTGAAGCATTTTGGAGAATAACCTACAACTGCAAATATGTGAAGAATTGATTGGAGATATATTGGAGATCATTTGCAGATTGGAGGCAACATTGATTGGCATATTTGGAGGTGATTATTGTATGAAGAACATTCTGATTTTTCATCTCAGCAAGGGTCAACCAGCCATGGTGAGAAGTACATATTTGCTCATTGCTCATCATTGAGACTTCAAATTTTTGTGGGCATTGGAGAAATCAATTCCTTTCGTGTTGGCAATCATTTCTATAGCAATTTGGAGGGAAATTGTTGCAACATTTATTTATATAAAATATTGTCAGGAAAGAACAGAGGCGGCCAACATAGAGGAGGGCGATTTCATGCAAGAAGGGCACATAAAATTCCATAAAAATCAGTTTTGGACTTCTCCAAATTCGCTATTCACTTCCAGCTATTGTAATCAGGTTCCACCTCTTGTTTTCATTAATATATACATCTTATAAGTCTGAAGACAAGTCTGAAATTAGGTGGCAGCCATTAAAGGGATTGTAGGAACCATAGTCCCGAGACTCCCGGCCGCCGACGCTGGCGAAGTCTACTATGCCTGCCACCCCAGGCGCTGACGGCTGCCACTGTCGATCCTCGACTTTATCGCCGGACGCCAGCGGACGCGGCGAGTCCCGACTCTGGGACGCGGCCACGGCAGCAGCGGCCAAAAAGGCCAAAAAACATTAAAAACTCTAAATTTTTTTAAACTGTTTTTTTAATTATATCTTCTATTTCGCCCTAAAAGGGCACTCATTTCATTCATTTGGCAAAATAGGAGAAGAAGAGAGAGTTGTGAAGAAAAATAGGAGGAGAAGAGAGGGCAACCAGCAACTTGTTGAAGAAAAATCCAAGAGCATATATCATTTGGGGAGCTTCATACCAGCAAGGAGGTGCATTGAAAGCTCATTACCAGTGATTTGGAGGAGTTTCTATTGCATTCCAAGCTAAATCTAAGAGGTAAGTTCGATTTTAATTGAGTTTTTTTGTGTTTTTTTAACAAATATTTCATTGTAATTTGTAAAATTCACTATTATTTTGAGTTTGCATATTTTTTTTACAAACCCTACTTGCAACTTAAATAATTTTAGAAACCCTATTTTGTGCAGCCACATTCATTTGCAAATCATACCATATTATTATTTTCACAATGTCTCATACCCCAGTCAGAAAAGACCCTGCTTGGAAACATGCTGAAATCTTTCCCGGAATGAAAAAAGGAGACGCCAAATGTTTCTATTGCAAAACAATATATCATGGAGGCATAAATCGATTAAAATATCATCTTGCACGCATACCCGCCCATGATGCAGTGGGTTGCCCTATAGCACCTCCTGAGGTTGTTCGTGAAGTACAGGTGCAATTAGAAACTTTTGAAATGCAAAAAGAATTGAAAAAGAAACAGAAGCAGGAGTTGTTGAGTGTTGGAGTTGGACAGGGACTTGGTGCTGTTGGAGATGCTTCTTCCATGCCTCCATACCGTCCTAGTGCTAGTGCTTGTGGTAGTGCTTCTGTTTCTGCATCAGCAATGCCTATGCGTACTCCTAGTGCTGGTGGCGCTGCTACTGCTAGTGGTAGTGGCAGTGTTAGCATTGGCCCTAGAGTTCGTAAATCTAGGGTGGACTCATATTTTGTACCACGCACTACCCCTGGTTCCCAACCGTCGCTTGAGAGCATGGGTTGGAACAAGGACGCACATGATGCAGCCAAAAAGGCAATTGCAGACTTTTGGTACTACTGCACCATTCCCTTCCATGTAGCCAGGTAATTTTTTTTCGTTTAATTGTTTTAAAATTTATATTTAAATTTTAGAATCTAGATGTATCTCATTATTTCATTATCGAATTCAAATTTTACAATACTTATGTAACTTATCAATTTATGTATGACATGTTATAGGTCACCTTTCTGGCAAAACATGGTTGATGCGATAACTATATGTGGGGCGGGGTTCAAAGCCCCTAGTGAAGATGAATTAAAGGGCCCACTTTTGACTCAAAAGGTGGCAGATGTGAAAGCACAATTACAGGAGCAACGCAAGCAGTGGAGCATGATTGGTTGCACCATCATGACTGATGGTTGGACTGATAGGAGAAATAGGACGTTGCTTAATTTCCTAGTTTCCTCCGGAGGTAATTGTTCTTCCTTCAATGCATTGGAATTTGAATTTTATTTAGTGAATCACATAATTTAATATGGCTGATTTATGTTTTTTAATTTATTGAATAATTGGTTTTGTTTTTTTTTTCAGGTGACACCGTCTTCATTAAGTCCATTGATGCTTCTGGCCAATTCAAAAATGCCACATACCTATGTGAGGCCATAGAGGACGTGATAGCTGATGTGGGGGAAGAAAATGTAGTGCAAGTGGTGACAGACAATGCAGCAAATTATGTTGCTGCTGGTAAATTATTGATGGAGAGGCACCCTACTATTTTTTGGACTCCATGTGCCGCCCATTGCATTGACCTCATGTTGGAGGATCTTGGGAAGCTCCCATGGATCAAAACATGTGTGGAAGCAGCAAAAAACGTTTGCAAATTTGTATACAACCACACATGGGTGCTTAACCTTATGAGGCAATACACAGGGTTGAGGGAGTTGTCTCGTCCTGGCATCACCAGGTTTGCAACAAATTTTATCACGATGCAATCCTTGATTCGGTCAAGGGCAGCTTTGAGGCGCATGTTTACTAGTGAGGAGTGGTCTTCCTCATCCTTCTCTACAAGCACTGCAGGGATTGCTGTGGCTGATTGCATTTTTGATGAGCAAGGTTTTTGGACACCAATGGATGAGATTGTGAAGGTAAAATTTAATTCTTTATTATGTTCTAATTTTTAATCATATCTTACTTTTATTTGTTTATTTTCATTCACACTTATTTGTGCAACATGTTTGCACTTTGCAGTTTATTGAGCCCTTGCTAGTTCTCCTACGAGTTGCAGATGGGGAGAAGCCCGCAATGGGCTACATATATGAGGGCATGGATAGGGCCAAAGAGGCCATTAGATCAGTTTATGGTGGAGTTGAGGAGAAGTATCGTCCCATTTGGGATATCATTGATAGGAGATGGCAAAACCAACTTCATAGGCCCATCCATGCAGCCGCATGTTTCCTGAATCCGGCCTTCCAATTCCACCGCGATCTCCGTACAGATAGAGAAATTCTTAGTGGGCTCTACACGACATTGGAGCGGATGTTGCCTGCTGTTACTACACAGGTGGTGCAGGAGATAGATGCCTTCACTAAGGCACATGGAGACTTCTTTGCACGTCAAATGTGCAAAGATAATAGGACAACATTACTACCAGGTAAAAATATATTTAAGGGCATAATTTTCATCTCTTTATATTATAATTTATTATTAAATGTTGAACTTGAACTTGAAATTTGAAATGAGATTGATTTTGTTTCTTTTTCTCATCTCAGATAGCTGGTGGAATATGTTTGGTTCTGATACACCGAACCGCAAAATATTGCCATTCGTATATTGAGCCAGCCATGCAGTTCATCTGGTTGTGAGCGCAATTGGAGTATGTTTGAGCACATACACTCCAAGAAGCGCAATAGATTGACAGTGGAGAGGATGAACGACTTGGTATATGTTCATTACAATCTTCGGCTCAGATACAGGAAGCTTTTTGACCATGACAAAACCCCGATCAATCTAGACGAGGTTGATCCACAGTCTGAGTGGACCACTGAGGCTACAGATGCAGTCTTTAGTGATGAGGACCTTGATTGGGTGGACCAGGCAGAGAGAGAGGCCGAGGTTGTAGCCATGGCTGAGGAGGAGGCTAGAGCACGAGGAGACATAGCTACTGGTGGTGAGAGTGGTATGGGGACTCAGACACAGGTAGAGACTATGGCTGCAGCTGCAACATCATCCAGGCCCTTTAGACGCCTTCGTAGGAAGGATGCAGAGTCATAGAACATTTTGATTTGATGTCATATTTCATATTTCATATTTGTATGGAACATTTGATGTCATGGATTTCATATTCCATGAGTTTTGTATACATTTGACTAATTTTATATATCTGAGTATGTAATTTCCTTCAGCAACGCAACTACAATGTGTACCTTATACTTATGTAATCGTTGTATACTTATGCATGTGATCAAATTTGCTTTTATTTGTGTTGTATTCAATAAAGGGTGCTTGAAACAAGTTTTAAATCCTTAAAAATCTCTAAATTTCTAGGGTTTTTCAACTTTTTTTAATTTTGCCGCGTCTGCGCCGCGTCCGCGTCCGCGTCCGGAGTTGCCGAGTCCCGCGCCGAGTCGCCCTCGCCGAGTCTGAGCCGCGTCCGCGTCTCGTTACTATGGTAGGAACTTTATCATTACATCAAGTTAGTAGTTCAAATCTGAATTGTAATCAGTTAATGATCTGTTCTATTGAGAAATATAAGTCTGAAGTAAATTTGAAGGTTGCATGCCAATTGTACGAAGAAATGACTCTTTCATTTGTAGGCTTGATTGTGTATTGGAAAGTGCTATAAATTGGTGTCTGTCATTACTACTTTCATTATCAATCAATATTGCATTGTTGAAAAGCATTCAAAGCATCTTGTTCCCAAATCAAACCAAAACAACAAATCAGAAATTCATATCAGCAAGCTACCACTTCGCATACAAAGTGTTTTGACAATATTCCTTGAGTTCGAATTCAACAAGTTAAGGCCATATTCTTCAAGGAATATTACAGTGGTATCAAAGCGGTTTCTTGCCAGCCTGTTGGGTAATGATTGCATTCAATTGGTGTGAAAATCATTTGTGCACAAGTCAGCTTGGATTTGGTTTTCAGCTGGACAGCGAAAATAGTCATCATAGCAACATTGTTTAGTGATAAACAGGCATGGAATGAAATTGAACAATCACAATACAAGCTTAAACGTGAGTTGTTGTGTTTAGAGCATACGCTTTCAAAGTTTGGAGTGCCTAAAGGATCAATTTTGCGTCCTACCAGCAAAGGTCCAACTCCACAAGACAAAGAAGAGGTAGTGATTAGCATGTGTGAGGAGTATAGCACTCTTCCCCAACATGTTAAGAAGAACTGTTCCTTCAAGAATTTCATGGACTTGCATGTCATGTCCCCTAAAATTGTAGCATCTCTTATGAAACATTAAAATACAAATAGCGAAATCAAATAAACATCGAAATATGAATTTAAGTAATTGCCATTTAGATATTATTATAATTATCGTATAATATTAACAACTTAACCATTACTATCTTAATCATGATCATCATAGATAAATAATTGTAAATGATGAATCTAATTATAATAATAATTGAAATTATAATATCATAACCTATATCCTAAACTAACAAATATTATTTCCTAAGAAATCATAGAAGAAATAATAAATAAACAAATATAAATAAAACAATTACAAAATATAATATACAAAATAAGAGTAAGACAAAAGGAGAAAAGCAAGCGATTCCTTAAAGAAAATAATTAAAGTTTGTTAAGGGCAGATAACAATTACTAAAAGGCAGCGATGATATTAATATAATTAAAGGCTAACTAAAGGTGCGATTCTATAAAGGCAGCATTTAAAAAATGATAAAATTCATTAAGGAAAGGCATCAATGGTTTTAAAGGGACACGTTTATTTGAATAGACTTACCCCTCATAAAAGACACATTCCTTGACAATGAAATGGTATAAATATAAAGAAAAGATGGAATCAAAATATGAAGTAATTTTTCAATGAATATTTTCAGAAGATAAAGAAGAGTGTAAGCAGAAAAATGAGAAGTAATTATGATTTGTATTGAAGATCATTATGCAATGAAATGAAAGAATTTATTGAAGACCATTATAATGAAAGAATTTATGCTAGTGAAATGGATTAATAATATTCAGATTTAAGAAGGAAGAAAATTGGTGATTGATTCAAATTTGTGAGGAATATGAAAGAACTTATATTTTGATTAGATTTGTGTGAAAGAGATATTGTGCAAAATAGTCATCAGATTCAGAAAAAGAATATATTCCAGACCAAAGGCATCAATGAAGGAAGTCTTAATAATATAACATAATCAGATTTTAAAGTAGATCCATTCACAGCCAACAAGGACAGAAAGAGTATATGCAGAAACAGGTAAGTAATATATTGAAAGGTTACATGTTTGTGCAACCATCGGGTAAGGGTTGATGACTATTTTACTTCGATATAGATAAAATTGATAATGTATAATATGACATAAGTATTATACAAGCATATATGAATAATGATATAGGCATAATGTTCAAATAGAATAGTTATATACATATTTATATAGAAATGAAGATATATATATATATATATATATATATATATATATATATATAATTGTGCAAATAATCGTGCTTGCAATATTAGGGAGCCTTAAAAGTCACAATGACTATGCATTCACTATGGTGATGAATAGTATAATAGAATTCCATCAATGATTTCTTGAAGAATGTTTAGTACTATCCCTAATGCACTTATGAAGTATATTATTATTCGTAGTGAGTGACATGGAGGAAATGAATAATCCTTTGGCAAGAATGAAATATTTATATCATCTTTAACCTTATTAGATTTTATTACGGAAATTTATTGATCTCTAATGTGTCCAATGTCTCTTTGAGATACTCCTTGAATGCAAGATTCAGGTTTAAGTGATTCCTCTAGAAAAGGGGTCATTACAAAAGAAAAACAAAAATCATCGTACGTGGTAGAAGGAGACTCGTAGTGAGTAAACTCACAGGGAACACGTCTTAGAGCGACAATCTGAGGTAAGTGTCATCAGCCGTCTGGATAACATTGAAGGTTATGTATTCTGGAAATTCGAATTGCTACATACAGTAAAGGATTTACAGTATGATGACTAACCTAAATCTTATTAGATTAAATACCAGTTGGATTCATAAATATTTCATTCGGTGATAACTTGTGAATACAATTTAATATATCTAATGATGAATGAATGCGTAGAGCGATTTAACAATATGACTATTTGATAGATGTATATGTCAATATAATGAACTTCATATATATATAGCATAAGTAATTGGCAAATACCACATACAGCAATAATGGATACTATTTATCAATAACCCAAAATGTTGCGTACCGCAATTGTTGAGTTTCATTAAGCTTCTATGACTTTAGCTTGAAGGATAGACTTTGGGCCAAAGTTCCCTTTCGCTGGCACTCAATAAGGATAGGGAGTTTGTGGAGGGAAAGGCTGGTAAATCACTCCATTGATGGGACGGTCCCAAGACGGGTGGAACACCTTGAGGGAGTCCACTTTGAGATCGTTCACGCACCCTTTGCACAGTAAATCTATCGTCCAATGAGGTTAGAAAAGAGGAAACAAGGCGAAGATCTATTCCAATCAAGAGTAATAAGTCATATCAGTTTATGATGTGTTTATGCACTAGATGATAATGCATCTGCCTTATCCTTAAAATGCTCAATCAGGAATTGTCTAATTTGAATTGGATTAAGGAACTATGTGTACTTTTCGGTACTGCATAATGTGTGCAGGCCCTCAAGGCAAATTGCATGTGCAAATTAGGTGTTGGTAAATAAATTTCTTGACCTTAACTTGTGCATTTTATGTCTCTAATAAGGGGACATTACATTGCTAATTAACATGTAAGCTGGAAAAGAATTGATTACTAGGATTTGAAAGAATATTGCGACTTCATTCCTTATTGAAAACTACAATTCCATTGGACATGTCGCATTCTATCGGCTCATAAATTGGGAAATTCAAATGTTATTGATAGATCTCTGCGGGTATACAATATTTAGAACTCTCTTTGTTCAGTGGACATTCGATTTTAAATAAGTCGTGGGATATAGATTTGTAGGATAAGTATGATATATACCGTATGTTATTCAGGCCTCTATGTGAACGATACCTAGATTGGTAGCTTCGCTAACCATGCGCGTTCCTTCCCGAGCAGCCGATAGGAGTAAGTCTTACTTCTTTTGGTTATAGTCTTGCATACATACACATATACAAACATACGTATGTATGTTGTATGCATGTATCGATATTGCTTCATCCATTAGATAACTCTGTGTTAGCACTAAAGTGAAGCCTTGCTTGTTGTGTGCGCCTTGCAGCATGCGTTGCCTTCGATATTGTATATATATATATATATGTGTGTGTGTGTGTGTGTGTGTGTGTGTGTGTGTGTGCGTGTGCGTGTGCGTGCATATATATATATATATATATATGTATGTATGTATTATGTATGTATATATATAGATATATATACACAATTATGAGTGTAAGTTTTTATATGATAATCTGATTTTTGTTGTTAAACAGTAGTTTATGAACATAGATACATTTATTTTTATAGATATATACATGTGTGTGCATATATATACATATACATACATACATACATACATACATACATACATACATATATATATATATATATATATATATATATATATATATGTGTGTGTGTGTGTATTTTGTTGGAGTAAAAGATAGTTTTAGTTTTTCTTTTATAATTTAAGTTTGGTAAAAATTGCATATAGGAAATAAGCATATGAAGAATCTTGATTTATTTAAATATTGATTTAGTCAACATTGTTTTAGTCTATTGTATGTTTGAGCTGTTGAATGGACCCTTGTGTTGATCTTGGTATTGGGTGTTTTTGCAATTTCGCTTAACTGGGAATAGTTGTGTTAAGCTGTATTGTGAGTCTTCTAGAGGCTTGGAAAAGTAAGTGATTGGATGAATTGTTCTGATAAACCCTTGTGTTGTTTGATATCTTATTTGCTATGAGTTGTTTTGGGTCTTTAGCCATACACTCGTTAATTGTGTTACAGATGTGTTTGAGAGCGAGATGGTCCATGCCTTGCTCGGGATACGTACTTTTGTGGTTTTCATTGATTGTGCATGATGGCTTAACCCTATTGATTTTATTGGGTCTTCTATCTGTTAGTAGGGGGAGTGGCTCTCAATGGAGGTCGGCGCACAAAGTTGCGCCAAGGTAACCCATGTGGGAGTTTCTTAACTCAATGATAACTTAAAATGAATTAGGGGGTTGGATAGTTCAAACAAACATTAATCAAGATAAGTGAATGCCTTGCCCATCCCTGTAGTGCTCATATAGGCTAAGGCTGAATCGAGAAGGCCTAGTTGGTAAGACCAACTTCCTTGTCTTCATGAAAGGAAGACTGGTTTCACATTTGTCACCCTATGGGGCCGACACCTAGTGAGAGGTTGTCAGGGTAACCATAGATGGGGGCCAGCAACTAGTGAGAGGTTGTCAGGGTAACCCATGTCAAGACTATGCGATGACACTCTTTCCCTCTACAGGCTAGTATTCCTTTATTTGTTATCTCTCCTTGTTAGGTGTTCTCTGGAAGCAATGTATGATCTTTTGTGATGTGTTTGTTGTAATGTCAGTTGTTCTCTGTTTAGCCTTGTAATGTCAGTTGTGGTCGTCCTTTTGTTTTGGTGGTGGGACCTTTTGCTATCTCCTAGCACAAGGGGTGGACCTTAGTGTTCCACATGGTTGGCTGGAATGTGCCTTGTACTCCATTGGGTTCCCTCACTTTGTTCGTGTTCTTGGTGACTTCTTTTGGATATGAAGACTTCTGCACTAGCTCCAGTTCATGTGGATTATATTTCATGTACTTGTATTGTACCATAAAACTATTGTATCATGTATCATACTTCTTATGCACTCTCCTCACTTGTATATGAGGAGACACTATTGTTCAAGATGTAACGATGTAATGATGTAAATAAATTGTTGAACTCTCTTATGTAATGGACAATGTAATAGGTGTTATTGTGTTATTGTTAATTTAATGATATTTGATGTTGTTATATTGCTGGCATGAAATGGTTATTTCATATTAACTATTCAATTAAATGTGATGGATTAATGAACCCCATATTGTTGATGGAATTTATTTGATATAATGATTTACTAATTCTTATTACTTTCATTAATGTAAATCTAGTAGCGTAGTCACAGACCTTAGAGGACTAGGTTAAAATTTAAGCTTTTGTTTCAATTGCAATTCTTGTGTACATTACACTTTCAAAAAAAAAAAAATTCCCTTTCTTTTTTTGTTTGTTTGTTGTGTTATAGTGTGTTGTCCTCTAGGGTTTCATGGCGGGGAGTTACACATGGTATTAGAGCCAGGTTTAGATCTTTGGACTTGTGGGTTATGGGCCCAACACGCTTCCTCCCCGCCACAAAACCCTAGAGGACAACACGATACAACATATGAAAATGGAACAAATTTGTTTTTGAAGTGCAACATATTAAAGACAAAATCATTAATTCTAACCTAAGTCCTCTAAGGTCTGTGACTATGCTACTAGATCCCATCAACTAAACTAGCAAGGACAGTAAATCATTACATTTTACAAATTCCATTTAACAATATGAATTTCTTTTATTCATCACATTTAAATGATCAACATATATGAATTAACCATAACAAGACATCATTATAACAACATCAAAGATCATTTACTTAACAATCATATAATTAACATCATTTACATTTTCATTACGAGAGAGAGTGTTTACAACTGATTACAACTTTGCATCAATACATCAATATTTTCCCCGTGATCAATTTGGAGATCATACATCAAAGTTAAATTACATGATACAACTGATTTCAATTTAGCACAAGTACATGAGGATATTTCACTCGAACTAGAACAGCCATAGAGGTGCACAACACCAAGAGCAGCTGAACAACCGCAAGGGAAACCCAATGGAGTACAAGGCACATTACACCCAACCATGTGGAACCCTAAGGTCCACCCCCCGTGCTAGGAGATAATACCTGGTCCCACAAGAACAACAACAAGGTGACCACAAACTGACATAATAGGACTAACAAAGGACAACACACACCGAAGCAACTTAACATCACATAAGGTCAAACACTGCTTCCAGAGGGCATCACACACCAAGGGAGAGAACAAGCACGAGAATACTAGTCTGCAGAGGGAAGAGTGTCATCGCAAGGTCCTGACATGGGTTACCCTGGCAGTCTAACACTAGCTGTCGGCCCCCATCTATAGTTACCCTGGCAGTCTCTCACGAGCCACCGACCCCATAGGGTGACACATGCGGAACCAATCTTCCTTTCATGAGGACAAAGAAGTTGATCTTGCCAACCAAGGCTTCTCAACCCATCCTTAGCCTAAACAAGCACTACAGGCATGGGTGAGGCATCCACTTATCTTGATTAATATGAGACTACCCAACCCCCTAATTCATTTTAAGTTTTCACTAAGTTAAGAAACTCCAACATTGGTTACCCTACTAGCAGCTAGGAGACCCAATAAAGGAAACAATGTAAACATCATGCACATGAACGAATACCACAAAATATTGAACCCGAGCAAAGCATAAACCATCTCGCTCTTAAACACTACTGCAATACAAATAAAGTGTGCATGTCAAGGACCCATATCAACACATTGTAAGAGCCACCTCTACCAAGTTCAAGGGTCAACTTACACATTTAACCAATAACACAATTTCCAAGCCTCTGGAAGGCTTCTAATATTCACTTCACAAGGTGACTTAAACATTTATACAATCACCCAAAAAGTACTCCCAAATCCATAACCATTCACTCACTTAACACACTACTCAAATCCTTTATAAAAACATGGTATACATAATGAATTTCACAATGCAACCATTTCAAGTACCAAATATTCATCTGAACAAAAGATAAACTAATCTTCCATCTACTTCAATTACAATTACATTAAATTTTCCATATCTATGTCTTCCTATATTTTACGTTCTTTTTTCATCATGATAAATTAAAATAGATAAGACAGCAATAATCTTCTATATCTAAATCTTTTTGTGATACATTCATTTTATTTTTTTATCACAATAAATCAATAGTAAAACAACATTATCGAATACAATATCTATGGTTACACATATAGAAGTGTGTGTATATAAAACAAGGCTCTATTTCAAGTTACAAAGTGCAGTTTTTAATTCATAGAGCTCTCTCTCTCTCTCTCTCTCTCTCTCTCTCTCTCTCTATATATATATATATATATATATATACGAATGCCAATACAAAGACAAACCGAAGTACAGTAAACTGGGAGATATTCATGCAATATGATAGGCAATTAACATGAATAGCATCGAACTCGAAGGGAGCTAATTGCATTAAAATGTATACACTTTACTACAAATCCAATACATCAAATGTATTGCTTGATAAATGAAGAATTTCTACTAACTCTCCTACACGAGCTGCAATAAGCTTAAAGGACCGATTGGCGATTTATAACACGCACCTATAAATATAGCTGATTGTAAATTAAAAAGGAAAGAAAGATTTGGGCAGATCTGCTTAAGACAGACACTATAGTTTAATTATAATGCCACCACTAGAATTTAAACTTGCATATACAACGAGCAACACATTAAAACACTGGGGAATAGTACGCATGAAACCACCGAAGTTGTGAAGTGCACTTTAGGAATACTGACTAATATGGAATTGGAGTATATATATTACCACCAACTAAGTGACATTGACTAGCGTATATATATCACTACTGACGCCTATTCTCCTAAACACATACATTAAGGTTTCAAACTTGAGTTTAACTCTTATATCAATATTCCTATACAATGATTACAACACAAAAAGTATACTCATCGGCTGAAGCAAAAAAGGGAAACTCACAGTCAACAACTACCAAATCAAATACTTAGCAACTAGTCTCAAACACTAGGAATTTACAAAGGAAGCATGCACATCGAACTTCTACCAAGATAAGAACCCAACGATTGCTACATGCATCGCTTCAAACTGAGGTTAAGGTATGTGTCACCAATTCCTATATGCATCAACTATTGATTTCTATTTGTATCAAAGTTCAGCACATTGGGAAGAGTACGCATATTTTGATACACAGTTTACACATATAATATCGACCTTCAAAAACAAATACATAAATTCTACCAGAGTATACAAGTAACGTCTGAGATTCAACTTAAATTGTTATCAGAAAGAAGGCGCCAAGATTAAGTAAGGGTTCGGTCAAGATTTAAACCCTACAGAAATTCTAGACGGGACAAACGACTTAATCAGGTAAACAAGTCCTTCATAAACTTCACAACCTCCATCAATTGCAATGAAATTTACTCAACACGGCACCGAGTACACAAAGTTTCAACACTAAATATAACCATAAGGATGCGATAAATGGGTTGCTTGATAATAGAAAGAGGGCGTTGGAATGGGAGAGATGCACAACGATTGCAAGATTCAAGGGAATGTCTGACACAGATGAACAAAGGTTTGGAAACAAAGAATGAGGCGTATTCTACAACAGGACGCCACAAAAGAATAGCCTACAAGGAGTGTAAAGTTTCGGCTTAATACAAATTAGTTTTCTCGGAGAATACTTCAAATATGAATTTCAAGAAAATACCATTTGCATTGGGAGCACAATAATTCAAAAATACTTGAAATACAAAACTATACAAAAGGCTCAAAACAATATACTGGCACATTAGCAATACTTGAAAATGCAATTTCTGCCGGTTCTTAATCAAACTCACAAATACAAGCACTTTTGTTCAAAGCAATATACGAATTTCAAGCATTCATCCCAAAAGAAGAAGGCTACACGAAAGAAGAACATAGAATAATTCAATTAACTAAGCTGAAATTTGACGTCGGGTCTGATTTCCAAACGGCAGGTTCAATTTCTCTGCAATATCAAAACCCCCAATTCTAGAAGAAAGTTTTTTCCAGAACCAGAAAATTGATTCACGATCGAAAGAAAAAGATTAGTTTCCCAGAAAATAACAAAAGCCCCTTTCTTTTTGCAATATAACTAATTTATTAACCACTTCACCTTAACTATTGTTGCATGCACTCCTATCTTTAAATTCATTTATTTTAATCTCTCGACAAATGCTTACTACCACTCTTCAATATATATTAATAAAATATCTTTATTTAGTTACTCGCAATAAATCCACTTTTTAATATTTAATTTATTAATTTTAACTCTTAACTTTTAATTCTATCTTCACCTCACATTAAACAATATATTTATTTTTAAGTTTCATTATTAAATTGTAATTTTAATTTATTTAAATCAAATAAAAGCATTAATTAATATTTTATTTCATTAGAACTTTAATCATATAAAAGCGTTTATTTAATTATCAATTATGCCCCTTCTAAACTTCATTAATCTTTATTTTAATAAAATAATCAATCGAAGCACTAATCAATCAAATTACTCGAATGAACAAAATTCCAAGTAGTACCTGACCTCACAGAGACACAGAAGGCAATACCATGACAACAGAAACGAACCCAATCATAAACGAACAACACTACCAAGGTGACAACGAAGACTCGTCCTCGTCAAGGCTGATGGCTCAACATAGGGAACCAAATGCTATCTCCATTTCAACAATCTCCATTGGGCTTAAGGCACACTCAAACCTAGAAATTCAGGTGGAGTCGATGCCTGGTACTTGCAACCTGCAACAAACCAACATAGTCGAACATGTACATACTCATATAGTCAATCACACCGTGAAAGGAAAGTTGCAACATCACAGGACACTTGCAAGCAAGTGATGCGACACTATTTCCCTTCACCACAATACATCAACGCACAATAATCAATTGCTAATTAACACAATAAAAACAATCATCAAATAATTACATGATGCACATAGTAAAATCAATCCACATACTCAATTAAATCCCTATATTAGACACAGTATAAACCATAGCAGCATAAATCGTTTGGGGAATAAATCGGCAAACCAAAAGTTCAGGATTTTTTGAAAAAATCGGGAAAAAATCGGGAAAAAAACGGATATACAAAAAACTGCAAAAAATTGAAGAAAAGTAGTCAGAAAGTATTTTTTTTTTAAATTTAATGGCATTTCCATAGCATATAGACATTGAGAGCAAATAATATATAGAGTTCAATCCATGAATTATAGAAAATAGATTTTCGTTGGTTATACTCATATCGCTGATCAGTGATTACATTGCACAAAACATACTACAACTACATAAATATCAGATGGTGACAGTTGTCAAAATGTCTATTACAATATAGTTTGTGACTTTGTACAAAGTAAACCTATAAACTAAGTACAAAGTTCCAAAAAATTCAATTGTAGCAAATGACGTGCTATAGGGCAGAAGCTCCTACTCTCGATGTTGAAGCTGCTAGGTGACCGGTTGCCCGCTGAGCTTCTTCAAGTAGATCATCAGGCACGCTGGCCTCCGCCATGATATCTACATCTTCAGGCTCAAGACAATATTCAAATTCATCCTCAAGATCATCATCATCAGATGCAGCAATCCACTCAGACTCAGGATCAATCTCATCGAGATCAATTGGGGCATCTTCCTCAATAGTACCTGTTTTTGCCCATGTAGAAATTAGTCTTTTCTCTACAAGTGAAAAACACAATGACAACAATTGAAATTGATTGCAAGCGTATTAAAAGTCTCACCTTGAGCTTTCTTTAGCTTCAGGCGGAGGTTGTGGTGAACAAACACCAAGTCATTCATCCGTTTTTGTGTTAAGCGGTTGCGTTTTTTGGAATGTATGTGTTCAAAAACACTCCAATTACGCTCACAAGCGGATGAGCTGCATGGCTGGGTCAAAATGCGTATTGCCATCCACCTTAGATTTTTGCATTCGTGGCCAAAAAAATCCCACCATTGAGCTGAAAGTTCAAAGAACATTATATGGAGATGAGTGTCATGTAAGAATATCTTAAAATCTAAGATACATTTAATGATCATGTGACATGAAAAATCAAAAGATTATCAAAATTTTATAGAGTCTACCTGGTTGGAAGGTCTTTCGGCCTTCCACGGCAACCCTAGAAGAGAGAAAACCCCTTCCTTGCCTGTACAATTGCAACTCTGACATAGCTTCATGCAATCGTTCTTGGTCTGGAAACATTTTGTCCATGCACTTTAACAATCCTTGTGTGATCTCAGCATCAATTTGTCTGAATGAAGAGTTGTAGAACAATGATGGATTGAGAAAGTATCCTGCAGCATGGAGAGGGGAGTGCATCTATCCATCCCATCTCCTATCTATTATGTCCCACAATGGCATATACCTATCCCTGTCATTTTCTAGCCTACCCCTCATCACCTCCTTGGCCCTATCCATGGCCTCATACAAGTATCCCATGGGGGATTTATCCCCGTCCACTAGCCTCAAGACTTTTACTAGAGGCTCCGAAAATGATACAACTTGTTCAGCCACATTCCAAAAACTAGTAGAATACATGTAATCTGCAATTGCCATGCCATCTGTTTGATTACCAAAGCCAGATTCCATCCACTCTCTTGAAACAAACATTCGTTTCAAATTCATTTTTTGTTGACAAAGAGTCTGTAGTGCAAGAAAATGTGTTGCGAATCTTGTCACCCCTGGACGAACTAGGTCCTTGCCCTCTATGAAAGACCGCATCATACTCAAAACCCTTGTGTGATTATAAATATATTTGGTAACAGAGCGAGCCTTGTGCAGTATCTCCTTAACCCATTCAATTTTCCCAATGTCCTCTAGGGTTAGATCAATGCAATGTGCTGCACATGGGGTAAAAAACATGGAGGGGTATTTTTCTATCAAAAGTCTCCCAGCAGCAACACAAGCAGCAGCATTGTCTGTAATAAATTGAACCACATTTTCTGGCCCCACTTCCATGACTATCGAGTCATACATATCAAACAATGCAGCTGCAGATTTCATTGTATTTGATGCATCTACAGATCTCAAAAAAACAGTGCCAAGATCAGAAGAGACAAGGAAGTTGATGAGGGTTCGGTTCCTTCTATCTGTCCATCCGTCTACATAATGGTGCACCCACTATTAGTCCACTCTGATCGATGCTCTTTAAGAACATCTTTGACATCACTTACTGCCTCATTGAGCATACTAGTCCTCAATGTCTGATAAGATGGGGCTCGAAACCCAGGACCTACAGCTGCAAGAGCATCAACCATAGCTTGCCAATATGGAGATCTGGCAGCATGGAATGGCAAGCTCGAGGAGTACCAAAAATTTGCAACGGCCTTCTTCGCTTGATCGTGGACATTCTTCCTCCATCCTGTACTCTCCAAAGTAGTCTGTGATCCTGGTGTAGTACGAGGTTGGAAGAAAGCATCAATGTTTCCTCCACCTGTGTTTGGGCCACGTGCTGTAGAAGGTGTTGATCCGGATTCCCTACAACTCCCATGCCCACCAGCCTCCTCATCCAAGTTATTCCTCTTTACACTTGCAGAATTAGAACCTGTTTCAACTCCAGTTCTTGCTTTTTTGGCCTTATTCTCAGCAATACCATAAAGAGCTTGTTTTGCCTGATATGTGACATCTGCAGGGCAATCTGCGCAAACAGTGGTGTTATTACCTGGTTCTTTTGACAAATGCCATTTGAACCGATAAATTCCACCACCGACTTCATCCCGGCACCAATTGCATTTAACCTTTGCACTACCATCAATTGGTGTGCAATGTGTCCATGCAAAGTCTTTCGGACGCGGCATTGTGATCACTAATCAAGAATGAAATCTGCAAAAGCATTTTATTTCACTCGTAAGATAAAATTGAAATTTGATAAAATTTAAAATAACCAACTAATTTCTTATAAACTATTGATTATATTTAGTTTTACTATTTAGCAATTTACTGTATTTTTTAATACACTAAATATTTTTAAAATGATATAATAGTAAGAATTAATTAAAATTAATTAATGATATTTTTAAAATAATTAACTAGAAAATAACAATATAGTAATTTGAAAATACAGAAAATATTTTTAAAATAATATATCATGATTATTATAAAATATAACAATCATGATTATTATAAAATAATAATTGTATTTTAAAATTATATTTTATACAGTAATTTTAAAATAAAAATAAAGCAATATTATTTAAAATTTTAAATACTAAATAATAATAAAAAATTAAAATAAATAAATAAACTTATTTAAAAATAATACAGTATTTTTTAGTATTTTACTATATAATATTATTAGTATTTTTTTTTAATTTTCAAATTCAATATTATACTAAATAAAATTATACTGTATATAAAAAATTATACTAAATAAAAAAAATACAGTATTTTTTACTAAATAATACTTATTTCAAAATAATAATATAGTATTTTTTATTTATTATAATACTGATTTTGAAAAAAGTAAAACAATACTAAATTAAATTATTTATAATTTTATTTAAAGTTCTAAATATTTAGGGAAAAAATTCGTAAAAATGCGTAAAAATGCATACAAAATACTTAGTATTTAGGGAAAAAATTCGAAAAAAATTCAAGCCTACCTCCCGTGCGTGTCAACTTTGAAGAAGAAATGCCGATGCAGGAAGAAATGGCGTCGATTCTTGTCTGATGATGTATGCCTCTGAGATTCAATGGAAGAAACGAAGAAACGTTGAAGTCCGCCTCAGATTCTCTGTTCTAGTCCACCTCTCCAGTCTGATGATGTCCATCGCGTTTTCCTTGCAACATATAGAATTTTCAGGCAACTTTTAGGGTTTTTTTTCCGCACAAATTTAATGTTAGGTCGGCGAGAATTTTAATCGCGTTTTTTTCCAGATTAAAACGTGATTAAAACCTTGCAATAGTCGTTGACAATAGTCAACGATTTTTTCAAAAAATCGGGGAAAAAATCGTCCAGCCTGCAGATTTATTAAAAATCGCGATTAATCGGGTTTTTTTGCAGATTTATGCTTCTATGGTATAAACATCAGTGATAAAATAGTGTCAACTATTGTCACAACAGTAAATCCAACCACAAGCAAATACCATACTGTCCCAAACGATACAAACAACAGTCAGTCAACTGAGAACAAACTGAGGGTCGCTACATCCTCCCCCCCCAAGAACTAGGCTTACTCCTAGAAGCCTACAAACAAGTATGGGTCACATGGGCCCTTATTACAAGGAGGTTCATTTTTACCTTAACTAGTTTCCTCATCCTCAGAGAGAGGACACTCCTCCGAGTCTGTCATGTCCCCGAATTGGAGGTATGGTGATTTAATTAAATTATTTAATTAAGTTGTCCAAATTATTGATAATTTATGAGGATAGCTTAATTGACGATTTAATTAAATCAAAAGATGTTATTAAATTAATTATTTATTAAGTTATTCCCATAAAATAAAATATCAAAAGGGATGACTTATTATTTAATTAATTTAATAATAAAAAGTGACTTAAGTGACTTAATAATAAAATAATAAAATAATAAAGTCACTTAAGGAATAATCAAAAATCTTCTAGAAGTCTCTTGGTGATGAGGTTGAAAAAGTATAAAAAGAGGCTTGGGCTATGCATTTGGACATCTTGAGTTGAATACACTTTTCTACTACACTGCTGAAGCTGAATGCTTAGCTTATTGTTTTCCAGTCTTTGTTTGTGAAAGACCAAACCTAGCTGGTTAAGTGCCAATTTCGGTTGTGCAACTCCAACCCTAGTTGGATAGTGGAGGAAGATACTTCAGTCTTTCTCATTGTGCTAATTGCAATGATTTTTGGAAGAGTTTGGGAAGTTATTTTAAGTCTGCAATTTTGTTTCAGTCTGCAGATCAGCCATGAGAGAAATTACATTTTCATTCGTTGCTCTTCAATAAGGAGATATAATTTTGTGGGCACTTGAGGGATTGCTTCCTTTGGTGTTGGCAATCATTTTCATAACAAATTCGAAGAGCTTAGAGGCTGCGTTTATTTATCTAAAGTATTGCCAGGCAAGAACAAGGGCGGCCGGGTGAAAGCATCGATTGGGCCTAAGAGGAGTTCAATTTGCTTGGAATTTGATTGCTACTTCATCTTTCATCCAAGGCACTTCTTGAGGCCAGGTTCTTCACATTTCTATCATCTTCTAGCATTGCATTTAGCATAGTTATATTTGCAGCTATAGGTGTGCATTATACCAGCATTATCATATTTTGTAATCAGTGTAAATGCCAAGAGTCTTGGCCATATTTCATGAGCATTGTATTAGAAACTTCATTGCAATTAAGGAGATACAAATTGCTGGTGTCATTTGAGCAATTCAATATCATTTGTATTTAGTTTGTTAGTTTGCATACCAACTGTTTGTTAAAATACCAATTGGCTGTAGGTGATCATTTCTCATGTTTAGATCATATATATGCATTGAATATTGTCAAAATAAGTTGCACGTTCATGCTAGGGCATTGTTTAGTCAATTTAGAGTCATTTGCAAACATTCTTATTGATGTTAAGTGGAGATAAGAACCATAAAAACAATCTGAAATTTTATATCAGTCATATGACCCTTGTATGCAAAGTGTTTGATGAAATTCCTTGAGCCTTCAATCAGCATTTTGAGGTCAGATTTGAGCAAGGTCTTTACAGAGTCCTCGTCAGAATTTTTATCAGTTTTCAAAGAAGAGGAGGATTGAGCTTGCAAGATCTCCTTTTCCTCCCTAGATAATAAGGGTGTGTTTCACCCACACCCTAGAGGCCAATCCCTGATTGCGGAAGGCTTCTTATTCTTGGGAGTTTGCTTCATTTCCTTAATTTTCTTCTTTCTCCGACTTAAGACGAGTGAGAACTTGGCCTAAAATCTCATCATAAGGATCCCTCACCTGATTATTCTAGGAGCCCCTTTGTCCCTCCCAATCACTCTCGAGGGAACTCAGAGGAAGGTGTCCTAGCGGTCGACCCCACGGCCACTACCATGACCACTACCACATCCCCGACCTCGACCTCGACCCATAGGCATCTTCCTATACATCAACATCAAAAGACAAGTCACAGATATTAGGCGAGAATGACAGAAGGGAGAAAACAAAAGTTTAAGAATCTAAGCACCACATTGATGATTTTAAATGCATTCTCCATTTACACACTCAAATTCACATCACCGTTATTCACATCGCAAGGCCATGCAAGAGTCCATAATGCATCCCTGATAGAAAGAATATCGATGCATTGCGCACTACACCGAGGGTCCTATCCTTTCCACCAGTTTCCTACACCATTGAACAAACACCATCTAAGGATAAATATCGGATTGCTAAGCGAGGATGACCAAAAGGAAAAAAAATTACCTCAAAAGTACAAGCAACTAGGTCAACGAGGGAATACGTAAACTTCGGAATCTATGCAACTAAAACAACATAATGGACTCTTGTATATACGCATAAATGTATATGTATACATGTATTTTGTTGGAATAAAAGATTGTTTCAGTATTTCTTTTATAATTTAGGTTTGGTAAAGATTGCAAATAGGAAATAAGCGTATGAGGAATATTGATTTATTTATATTAAACAAGGGAATGATTTAATAAGGAAATGAATTGCATTATCGTTGTCGATGGAGTCTTTTTTTATAAATGCTAAATGAATAGATTGCAGATTCATTTCTTGTAATTGATTTTAGTGGTAAATGGTTAAGTAAGCAAATAGTAGTTGAATAATGATTTATTTAAATATTGATTTAGTCAACACTGTTTTAATATATTGTATGTTTGAGTTGTTGAATGCACCCTCGTGTTGATCTTGGTATTGGGTGTTTTTGCAATTCCGCTTAAGTGTATTGATGGACCCTTGTGTTGATTGATATCTTCTTTGCTATGAGTTATTTTGGGTCTTTAGCCATGCACTCGTTAATTGTGTTACAGATGTGTTTGAGAGCGAGATGGTCTGTGCCTTGCTCAGGATACATACTTTTGTGGTTTTCATTGCTTGTGCATGATGGCATAACCCTATTGATTTTATTGGGTCTCCTATCTGCTAGTAGGGGGAGTGGCTCTCAATGGGGGCCAGAGCACAAAGTGGCGTCAGGGTAACCCATGTGGGAGTTTCATAACTAAGTGATAACTTAAAATGAATTAGGGGGTTGGGTAGTTTAAACAAACATTAACCAAGATAAGTGAATGTCTCGCTCATGCTTGTAGTGCTCATATAGACTAAGGATGGGTCGAGAATGCTTGGTTGGCAAGACCAACTTCCTTGTCCTCACGAAAGGAAGACTAATTCCGCATGTGTCACCCTATGGGGTCGGCACCTAGTGAGAGACTATTAGGGTAAACATAGATGGGGGCCAACGCCTAGTGAGAGGTTGTCAGGGTAACCCATGTCAGGACCATGCGATGACACTCTTCCCGCTACAGGCTAGTATTCCTTTATTTGTTATCTCTCCTTGTTAGGCGATGTCCTCTGGAAGCAATGTATGATCTTTTGTGATGTGTTTGTTGTAATGTCAATTGCTCTCTATTTAGCCTTGTTATGTCAATTGTGGTTGTCCTTTTGTTGTGGTGGTGGGACCTTTTGCTATCTCCTAGCACAGGGGGTGGACCTTAGGTTTCCACATGGTTGGCTGGAATGTGCCTTGTACTCCATTGGGTTCCCTCACTTTGTTCGCGTTTGTGGTGACTTCTTCTAGATATGAAGACTTCTGCACTAGCTCCAGTTCATGTGGATTATATTTCATGTACTTGTATTGTACCATAAAACTATTGTATCATGTATCATACTTCTTATGCACCCCCCTCACTTGTATACGAGGAGACACTATTGTTCAAGATGTAACGATCTAATGATGTAAATAAATTGTTGAACTGTCTTATGTAATGGACAATGTAATAGTTGTTATTGTTAATTTAATGATCTTTGATGTTATATTGCTGGCATGAAATGGTTATTTCATATTAATTGTTCAATTAAATGTGATGGATTAATAAACCCCATATTGTTGATGGAATTTATTTAATATAATGATTTACAAATTCTTGTTAGTTTCATTAATGGAAATCTATTAGCGTAGTCATAGACCTTAGAGGACTAGGTTAAAATTTAAGCTTTTGTTTCAATTGCAATTCTTGTGTACATTGCACTTCCAAAAAAAAAAATCCCTTTTTTTTGTGTTATAGTGTGTTGTCCTATAGGGTTACGCGGCAGGGCATTACAAATGGTATCAGAGCCCAGGTTCATACACTAGGCACTCTGGATATACATGAGCCCATTATGTTGTCCTAGTTGTGTGTACTCTGGAGATGATGGTTGCTCCCTCCTATCGTCTGTAATGTCCCCATTTTACCTATTTGTCCTTCGATGACTAATAGCCTATTTCCAGAAGCCAGTAGGCTCATCAAAGGTAAAATTAGGGTTTCCTATTTTATAGGGGTTCTAATGCATTTCTGATGGCTTGTATGTTAGAGTTTCGGATGCATGTCTGGTGGGGTTTTTCTGGGTTTTCAGAGAGCTTCACAATGATATAACATGCAAAGTGTGTTGAGCAACTTTTCAAAATTTACTATTTTTAGTAAATTTTATTTCTAGCAATGCCATCTTGGGCAATAGCATCAACAATCATCTCAGTTTCCATTTCAAGCAGTGCAATTTGGAGCATATTTGGCTTTTAGCATTTTGAGGCTCATTTTGGGTAAAATGATTTATTCTAAGTCATTAATGTTATAATTTCTTATTGGCCCCCTTGGCCTAGTATTAACGACTTAAAGTTGTTTCAAAAGGTGTCCTTTGAGGGTGGGCACCTCATTGAGAAATTATTTAAATATTTCTAAAGTAAATATTTCTCAAGTCTTGGATGCCTAGAAAGGTGAATATAATGTTTTAAAAATTAAAATATTTCAAAAGTGAAATGGGTGTCCCTTTTGGAGGGAAAAATGATGGAAGCTGAAGAGCCAACAGTCACCTTCAATTCTATAAAAGCAGGCCATTGCTCATTCATTTCTTATCTTTGGAAAATTATAACAAAATGCTGCTAGATTGAATTTAGAACCCGGCTAAGGGGAAGCTTAGCAATTTGACTCCATTTTTCGGGCTTGAAACTATGGTTCCCTAGATGTTGGATAGAGAGTGTCCTTCATCTAGAAGTGCATATTGAGCTTCAAAGTTGAAGATTTTGTAGTTTTTGATAATAATTTTCAAAATTGTGTTTGTTGGTCATATCATGGCTGAAGGAGGTTTTCATTCACAGCTTTTTGTATGATTTTTATGTGCTTCTGGGTATTGAAGAAATTGATTCCTAGTACATGGGCGCCCCTTCCCACAGAAGATCAGAATTTAATTTGAAGTACTTTATTTTATTTTGCAAAATCGCACCCCTCTTAGCCAGAACATACCATTTTAGAGGGCATTGGAGTTCGTGCCAAATAAACAAGGGAATTTTGATGTTGTTTAATCATTGCAAGTTGGGCGCCATCCTTCTTGAGAGCCATTGCACTTCGTTTCAGCTCATTCAGAGGTATTTTGAAATAGTTATGAGTATTTCATTGATGTACAATTTGCTGGTTGACATTTTCAGTATGCTGGTTTTTGTTATCAGACTTCAATAAGCTCAGTTTTTGGCTTCAATTTCAATCCTTGAGAGGTTTAAAACTTGAAAGATTCATCCTTCACATATTTGCATTGATTCTATCATTGTAACACTAGTAAATTGCAGATTTCTTTAATTGTAAGGTTATGAATTAGTAGTACTAATCCAACCATTGTTATTATTGCATTTACTTGTGAATTCTAATGCAAACACTATAACCCCTGGATGGTTTACCGCCAGTGTGGAGGAAATTACTTTGTATTTACATCTATCACCCATTGTTAAGTGAAGAATTTCAACTGTTGAGTGGATGCCCGCCGCAGCAGATGAATTAGTTTGTTTTGTAATTTCTTCCCCCCACTGAATTAGTGGAAGTGTGGAAAACTTTCATGGCTGGTTCACCGCCTAGCTCCATTCAATTATAATTTCATTTCAATTATTGCTTAGTTTTCTCCGCCATATGACAACACCTCTCCTTCCTTGGGATTGAGTGTGCATTCTTGGCATTGAGATCTTTTAAAATTTGGATTTCAATTTTGGAGCTAACGCTAATTCATTTGGTGTAGTGTTGATTGTTTATGAAATTCTTGGAAAAAATTGAAGGGGCATATTTCATCGTCCTCACTTAGCAACCCGAGTTTTCTCCGCTAGTGGTGTTTGTCCAATGGTGCAAAAACCGGTGGAAAGGATAGGACCCTCGGTGTAGTGCGCAATGCACTGATATTCTTTCTATCGGGGATGCATTATGGACCCTTGCGTGACCTCGCAATGCGATTTCCGGTAATGTGAATCTAACTGTGTGAATGGAGAATGCATGTAAAATCGTGAATGCGGTGTTTAGATTCTTGAACTTCTGTTTACTTCCTTCTCACATCCTCGCCTTATATCTGTGACTTATTTTTTTGATGTTGATGTGTAGGAAGATTCCTAGAGGTCGAGGTCAAGGTTGGGGATGTGGTAGAGGTCGTGTTGGTGGCCATGGGGTCAACCACCAGGACACCCCTTCTCAGAGTTTCCTCGAGAGTGATTGGGACGAACAAAGGGGCTCCCAGAATAGTTAAGTGAGGGATCCTTTTAAGGAGACTTTAGGTCAAGTCCCCACTCGTCTTAAACTGGAGAGGGGCAAGAAGATGGAGGAATCGAAACAAACTCCCAGGAGTAAGAAGCCTTCCGCAATCAGGGATTGGCTTCTAGGGTGTGGATGAAACACACCATTATTATCTAAGGAGGAAAAGGAGATCCTGTGAGCTCAACCCTCCTCTTCTATGAAAACGGATGTAAACTCTGATGGACCCTAAGGAGTGTCCTCTCTCTAAGGATGAGGAAACTGGTTAAGATATAAATGAACTTCCTTATTATAAGGGGCCCATGTGACCCATTCTTGTTTGTAGGCTTCCAGGAGTAAGGCTTCCATGGGGGTGCATGTAGTGCCCCTCAGTTTATTCTCAGTTGTCTGACTCTTGTTTGTATCGAATTGGGATATTACAACACTTGGCTTGATGTTGGATTCACTATTGTGACGATAGTTGATGCTACTTTTATCACTGGTGCTTATATTGTGTTTAGTATATGGATTTAATGGTTCATGCGGATTAATCTTGCCTTGTGTATTATGTGTTCATATAATGATTATTCATGTCATGTTGATTAGTAATTGATTATTGTGCGTTGATGTATTTGGTGAAGGGGAACAGGGTCGTATCAATCGCTTGCAAGTGCCCTACGACGCTGCGATTTTCCCTTCGCGGTGTGTTTGCCTATTTGTCTATGTACATGCTCAACCGTGTGGTTTGCTGCAGGCTGTAGGTACCAGGCATCAACTCCACCTAAATTGTCAGGATTGAGCGTGCCTTAAACCCAATGGAGATTGTTGATTTGGAGATAGTATTGGGTCCCCTATGTTGAGCCATCATCCTTGATGAGGATGAGCATTCATTTGATAAAACCCTGTCTGTGAGGTAAGTTCGAGTTCGTTGTCAATGTTGTTATTGTGTTGTCTTCCATTTCGCGATATGGTCAGGTACTGTTTGATTTTCTATTCAATTGAGTTATTTGTTTGATTAGTGCCTTGACTGATTATTATATAGATTATTGGAATTAAATGGCATTGTGATAATTAAAATAAAAGTTTTCACATAATTGTGGTATTGATAAAGAAAATATTATTAATATTTTATTTGGTCTAAATAAAATAAAATTATGATTTAATAAGAAATATGAAAATAAAAATATTGTTCAATGGAAATAAAATTAAAAGTTAAAGTTAAATCAATAAATTAAATCTTTAAAAGTGGATTTATTGTGAGTGACTAAATAAAGATATTTTATTAATATATATTGAAGAGTGGTAGTAAGCATTTGTCGAGAGATAAAAATAAATGAAATTAAAGATAGGAGTTGCATGCAGCAACAGTTAAAAGGAAGTGGTTAATAAATTAGTTATATTGCAAAAAGAAAGGGGCTTTTGTTATTCTCAGGAAAACGAATCCTTTTTCTCGGCCGTGAATTTTCTTGTTCTGGAAAAACTTTTCGTCTAGTTTTCGGGGGATTTTGGAATTGGTGGCTCTGCAGTGGTTGAGGAGATTGGAAGTGTATTGAAACTACCTAGTGGAGGTGGAGAGCTCTACATCAGCTTTCAGCCCGGCTAAACGAATTAGTCCAAGTTCATTTTTCTTCTGTAATCTTTCTCTTTATTTAGAATAAATACTTGAAACTGTATGTAATGGAAACAAAATATGCCTATGTGTATGTTTGTGTTTGATTTGGAGCATCATTTATTCAAAGATCTTGAGAGCTTCCCTATAATTTAATTGCCATAATTTTGTCCTGAAGATTGCTTATGCCTGGAAGTTTCAATCAACCCGTTTTGTGCATGATGGCTACAAGCCATTCACCCTCCTTTGTTATTTGATAGGTAATTATTGTTCTTTAATAGGCAGCTCTCATCTCTTGACTTGGCTATACGGATTCTCTTTTTTAGCTAAAGACTTTGATGGTAATCCTTAAGTTCGAATTTCGAAATATATGTTATATTAGATGATTGCTAGTCTTTCCCACATTGGTAATTTTTTGTTGCGTGCTCACAAACACTTCTTTGAGACGTCGTGTTGTTGCAAACATAATGCCCTGCCCTGTTTTTCGAGCCCTTGCAGCGTTGGTATTCACCTAGCGTATAACATTATAATCTATGTCACTCATTCAATGTTATGTCGCCCCTAGGATAACCATCGTGTTGACCTTGATAGATAATAGACAAATCTCACTTCCAGCGTTTACTTGGATCCTATGTATTAATCTTTGGCCCTGCCCTTAGAAATTGATAGAATGTGTCATACTGAAGAAATTGTTGCCCCATAAAACAAAGATGGTGGCCTGCAAATTGCAAGGGGCTATGTCGAAATTTTCACTTACCTCAACCAATAAATAAGGATTCGATGAACTCTTTTAAGGAAATCGATAGCTAGAGTAGTAATCTTTTTCCTTGTGCAGTAATTGAATTGTATTTATTTTGATTTACACATATTAGCAAATTGTTTGGGGATTCGGAGATTAACCTATTCGCTGGAAAAGAATTGATTACTAGGATTTGACCGAATATTGTGACTTCATTCCTTATTGAAAACCATGATTCCATTGGACATGTTGCATTCTTTCGGCTCATAAATTGGGAAATTTGAATGTTATTGAAAGATCTTTGCGAGTATACAGTATTCAGAATTCTCTTTGTTGAGTGGACATTAGATTTTAAATAAGTTGTGGGCTATAGATTTGTATTGTGGTGGATAAGTATGATATATACCACATGTTATTCAGGCCTCTGTGTGAACAATACCTAGATTGGTAGCTTCACTACCCATGCGCATTCCTTCCCAAGCGGCCGATAGGAGTAAGTCTAACTTCTTTTGGTTATAGTCTTGCATATATACATATATACAAACATACGTATGTATGTTGGTATGCATGTATCGATATTGCTTCATCCATTAGATAACTTTGTGTTAGCACTTAAGTGAAGCCTTGCTTCTTGTGTGTGCCTTGCAGCATGCGTTGCCTTATATATTATATATATATGTGTGTGTGTGTGTGTGTGTGTGATACCTAGATTTGTAGATCCGCTACCCATGTGCGTTCCTTCCCAAGCAGCCGATAGGTGTAAGTCTTACTTCTTTTGGTTATAGTCTTGCATTCATACATATATACAAACATATGTATATATGTTGGTATGCATGTATTGATATTGCTTCATCCATTAGATAACTCTGTGTTAGCGCTTAAGTGAAGCCTTGCTGCTTGTGTGCGCCTTGCAGCAAGTGTTGCTTTCGATATATATATATACACAGTTATGAGTGTAAGTTTTTATATGATAATCTGATTTCTATTGTTAAGCAGTAGTCTGTGAACATAGATACATTTATTTTTATAGATATATACATGTGTGTGTGTGTATATGTATGACACTTTTGAATGGATTAACTTCAAAAATAATGCAGTTAGTGAAGAGGTAAAGGCTCGATTAAAAGAGATCCTACAGGAAAGAAAGGTGTGCCTGAATGGAAAACCAGACATGATCATTCGGTGTGGTGCAAAATCAGGGAACTATACAACAAAACTGGGCTATTTAATCCAGTTAAAACAAGAAGAAAGCAAATGGCCGAAAAGACTTTGTTGGGGAAAGTGGATCCTTCCAAAAGCTGGGGCATTCACATGGACTGCCCTACATGGCAGGATATTAACAGGGGGCAGATTAAAAACAATAGGAATTGAAGGACCACAATGGTGCATCATGTGTAAAAACAGTACAGAAGATGCAAATCATTTATTGCTAAATTGCCCTTTTGCAGCAAAAGGATGGGACTAGTTACAAAACAAGTTGGGATGGCAAACACCGAGGAGCAACAAGCTTAAAGATTTCTTCTTCAATTGGCCCATTGAAAAGACAAAGGCCTTTTGGGGCCAAATATGGCAGGCAGACCCCCCAATCCTCATATGCAACATATGGAAAGAACATAATAGGAGGATTTTTCAAGAAAAATATATGGAAGAAGAAGAGGGCAGAATGCAATATTACTGAATGGATGAACATGCACATAAAGATGCAAAAGAAAGCAAGGTTCACTATATGGGACAATGAACTAATGAAAAGATGGAAAGACCTCATAGTACCACCTTTCTTTCAATTAGCACCAAGTTCAAAAGGAAAAAGATTAAATGCAAAATGGAAGCCCCCCAAGAGGGGAGAATGAAATTAAACACTGACAATGCATCAAGGGGAATTCCTAGATTAGCAAGAGCAGGGTGTATCATAAGGAATGATGGGGGAGATTTAATATTAGCAGTATCAAAGAAGTTGTCAGCAGTTACTAATAATGCAATTGAATTAGGTCTACTTCAGGGGCTACAGGCTTGTAAAGAGAATGGAATAAGAAACATAGAGATTGAAAGTGATTCCATAGTTTGTATAAATGTTGCGTTAAGTGGCAAAATTGGAGACTGGACATTACAAACCAAGCTGAATCAGATAAAGGAATTAATGGAGGAAGTGCAAACCCATAATGTTAAACATATCTATCGAGATGCTAACAAAGCAGCGGATCTGCTAGCAAATCAAGGGATTGAGCAGACAAGTGAGATCAAAATAGGAGACCAAGCAAGGTCATGGAATGGTCTGGAAGAAATACTTAAAGTAGACAAGGAAGAATTGAGAAGCCAATCCCCAGCAATCACGTGAGCAGGAGCGGTAAGAAGAGTTCAGTACTGAGGTATGTATCTAACCCTAAAAAAACCCAGAGGTACGCAACTTTTACCCTAATTTTTTCTTAAAGTTGCCTTTTGATTCTAAATGATAAATGATAAAATAAGTTTATGAAAATAACACTGGAAAATTAATTATTGGTAGGCCATCACACAAAGCAACAAAGCTTAAAATGGCCTATGAGACAGAGACAATAAAATGATTGTAAACAATAGAGCACAACAAAATACGAAAAAGAAGGGCGAAGGAACCCTTAGTAAAAAGGAAAATACCATAAACCCGTCTCTAAATTTAAAATTTCATCTCTAAAGCAAGAACCAATAACACTGAATAATTCTAAACAAGAGGACACAAAGCTAGATAATGGCTGTAATTGAAAAGCATTCAACCTCTGATACAACAGTGCTTGCGTTATAAAAGGAATATTATGGTAATTACTCACTAAGAACAAACATTGAAAAACATCTATATTAGAACTACATCAAATTAGAAACAAACTGAATTCCAATCCTCTTAAAAAGTCATAATGCTTCAAAAGAGACATTTTATGAAAACAGAACTATGATAACCATTCATTATGAACAATAATAAGGCAAAACCATAATACGTAATCCAAGGTTGTATTATAAAGTATAAAATATTTTTAAACTCGGTCGAGAGAGCGGCAAAACAAAAAATTTCCAACAAAATATGATAGTTTTTTCAAACGGCGGTAGTAGGAAGCAAAGCTATAAACTTAATAGCTATACACAAACTAAACCTTGTTTCAAAATGGGACAAACCCATATATAATCTGCCTATATCTATACTTGGAGAGAGGATCCTATTCTTTAGACCAAAAACTTAGAAATAAATACTTCTGTCAGAAAGCCTCATACAGATGAAATTCATCCAACCAGTCGAAATTGTTGATGAGCTCATACTGGTAGAGCTTGCGAAGAAACTGGTAACCAAAGTGTACGGTTACGATGCAGAAGAAGCTCATCCCCTTCAACATCCAAAAGAAAAGGTATTAAGGGGGCACCAACGCGTCCTAGATCTCAAGGACAAGGAACTCCAACTCTGAGCTAAGCTGCACCCAAGACCCTATCCAAATCACCCAGCAAATGTGGATGAAAAAATTTGTGAACCATCATGCTCCCAGCCACATCTTGTGAAACATGAAGATCTAACAAAGACACAACGAAACGTGCAGGAATATCAAAATTAACTCGATAGCATTCCTCAGAATTAAGAAATTTTTCACCCAAAATGAGACGAATTGCCTTCACAGTAAGAACTCCCCATTCCTTAAGCACCAACTTCAACCTGTGTTCGGTAATTTTTCCTATGAAAGACAATTGGCTTCTATAACTGATAAGCACAATAGGAGTTTCCATAGCCACAGACAAATCAGGATTTTTAGCAAAACACAAAGTGAGAGCCAACACAATAATTAAAAAACTGCACTCAAAACATGAGAAATAATGAAAGAAACAGAGAAATCTCTGGATCATATCTAAGTATTCCTTCACACAAGGTTCGCATAAAGGAATGACAATCATTAATGACTAAGGGTACCAGAGAATTAAAATTTGGCACAAACAAAATGAAGTAAGATGAAGTTTAGGAGGTGGCGGTACATGGGAAATGTCCCATCAAACTGAACAATTACCATTCCCAAATCAAAACCTGATGTAGGGGCCTCCACTCATATGGACACGTAAATCATAAGGTGGCAAAACCAGCCTCTCCCTGTGCTCAACGTACAAAGATGACTGGATACATTGCTAGATGGCAATAATCAAACGAATAAATAAACTATGCCAAGAATTATTATATGAAATGGACTTGGCAGATCGAATAAACAAAAGGGATTTTACCATCCCATCAAAATGGTAAGCTAACCTATAAAAAATTAATATAACTTATATATATATATATATACACGTGCATAACATTTAACATATATATATATATGTATTTACACATACCACATAATATTAACAATATATATATATAGATGCATATATACATATATACATATATATGTATGTACATTTCCGTCGACGTAACTACATACACATATATTAATATATTTATATATATATATATATATATATATATATATATATATATATATATCATTATTTTGATATTTACATTTAAACACATATAATCACAATTCTCATCGATCAACGTATATACATGGAATGTATATACTTCATCGATTGGCATATAATTATGAACACAAAAAGTAGAGCTTTCATTTATCATCAAGACTCATCACAGACCTCATTCCAAATATTCATAAACAAGATCGAAATTCAATATAAACACACACAACTAAATTGAAGATCACTTACCATCTACCCAACTAGCTCGACTCAACTAAGACCAGCTAGGGCATGAGGGTGTGAATTCTTAATAAGACTAAATTAGAGGTTACCAGACCAAGTTCTTCTCCTGAGTGATACTTCCCCTCTCTTCCAGAGGCTTGAACCTGTTCCTACATTAAACTTAGTACATTGCCACAGTAGTTAGTCGTTCACATAGAATTCATTTGCATCATAAATCATCTGCATTAATAAAGCATCAAAGTATTCACATTGCAATATGTATTCATTCATCACATTTCTCATCAGTATAAAACATAATCATTCCTTTGAAAGCAATAACATCTTAATACCTATTTCAATATTTCATTCTACTATTGAACATATTAAAGTTCTGATAAACATTTGTCATCATATTTACTTATAAGGTAAAAGTAATCCAGTAACTAAGAGACAAGATGTAACAGAATCATTGTGCAATGTTAGAGGAAGTCGGGCTAGCACGAATCGGGATTTGCAACATTGACTAAGCATTTGTATCGCAGCAAGAGCTATATCGTAACCACTTTGGAGAAGGCGATAAGAGCAATATCGTGTGGGATCGGCAACTAGGTTGCGAGAGGAGAAACGGGCAATTGGGTGCCACCGTAAGGGCACCAACTGGTTTCACTCTAATCGCATATCATTAGTTCTGATTGTGCGATTGCTACACTCTAGATCATTCGCAATGCATTCATACTCATGAATCAGTGAATACCAACCACCTAATACGGGATTCTCCCAAAATCATTATCATTGCATTCATCAAAACAACCTACTCGCACAGCTTGGAAGTCACGATATATTGCATTGGTCTGGGCTGATCTTTCCTACAACCAGATCTGGAAATGTTTGAGCCTTTGTTGTTATCTGGGCCAATCTGAAATAACTCTTCATTTGGTTCATATTCCAATGCTAGGGATCATCATTGTTGCCACTCGCACTTCCATGAATTGACATCTATCTATAAGGCGAATAACCTAAGTCTCACTCTCTGGTTGATTTAAAGTATTCCTTGAGTCTTACTCATTGGGTATTGTACTAATCTACAATCAGTACTTGTGAATTTTGAAAGTATTTATGGGGTTTGGATATTCATGGATTTCTGTGATTACCATACAATTGCTATTGATTGGAGTAATCCTCAAGTGACCTTCCATTGATATACTATTATTACTGTCTATCTTGATTTGAATGCAAATTGTTGTTTATGTGTATGAACTAAGATTGGTGTATTTCAGAGTGTTTGGTTACCATCTAAATCAAAGTGTAAGAGGAAGATTAATTGTTGTTATGTGTGAGAACTGAACTTGGTGTATTTCAATAGTATCAAAGCGTCAATCCTGCCCACCTGTGGGACTGATTGTGCAAACGCAATTATACCACGAACACATGAGTATGGAAGAGGACGATGAAATTGCGGTCTCCAAAATTACTAGATGGTATGAAAGTTATCAAAAGTATAAGGATCTTCTAACACTCCAAGAATATTTAAGACGAACAAGAATGGCTATACCCGTGAATGAGGAGATTATAAGTATCTTTGATGAGTACTTGGGTGAACCCGAAGCTATCAAGGCTACAGAGTCTTTTGATGGGTACTTGTTGTGACCTTTTCACACATCACCCCATTGCAAATGGGGACCCCCTGTTTTCGCTTTTTGCCTCGACGTCGCAACTGCTTATCACTTGTCTTTTTACAATGATGTCATCATTTTGAGAGTTTCAAGTCAGTCTTTTGAGAGTCATCCGAGCCAAGTCAATAATCCATGCCTGAATCAGTGCGTAAACATCATGGAAGGGCTCAGAAGGTCCAGGAGACGAGGATCGCCTGTGCTTTGGACCAATTCTAACACTTCCTATTTTTTAGGGAATCTGCTTTTTTGCTTTTTCGTTTTTTCATTTTTGGCATTTTTGGACCAAACGGGGTTCCCTATTTTTTAGGGATTTTGCTTTTTCTATTTTTAGAAAGTCAACCCTGGTCAACGAGTCAACTTTCCATCTTTAGATCCAAAAATCAACCAAAAAATCGAAAAATCATTGAAAAATCAAAGAGAAAACTGAAAAATCAAGTGAAAAATCTGGAAAAGCAAGAAAAGGAAAATCAACCCCAAAAGCATCAAATTCTGGAAAAATCATCGAAAAATCAGTCAGATCTGAGGTAAAAATCACCAAAAATCATCCAAAAGAGCATAGAATACATGATGAAATTTTGTCTAAGTCTGGAAAATTCGCCTTCAAAAGAACATGTTCAGCCATTGGAGAGTTCGCCATCAAGAAGGAAGGATTAGCCATCATAAAGCCGGCCCTTAAAAAGTGGGACGAAGAGAAAATGGCCAATACCCTTGCAAGTCTGCCTTGGTCAAATTGGAAAGCCTTCCCTTAAAAAGTGGGACGTAAGAAAGAATGGCAAAGACTTGTTTGAAGACGGCCCTTAAAAAGTGGGACATAGAGAGAAAAGGAAAGACGCATCCAAAGTCCGCCATGCCAAAGGAAAAATGGCAAGGCATGCCCAAAGTCCGCCTAGACTTGGCAAGGACCATTCAAAGTCCGCCATGACTTAAGAGGGGTTGGAAAATCTTCTTTGAAGTCTGCCACACCTTGGCCTAACACTTGGAAAGTCCGCCATGGCATAGAAGAGGAAAAAAATTAAATTTTTGCTAAGTGTTTGAGGCCTAGGAAGGAAAAATCCGAAAATTGCCTAAGTAAGAGGCCAAAAGGGGAGAAAATTTGAATTTTGGCTAAGTATTTTAACATTTTCAAGAGGAGAAGTGCAAATTTTGGGCTAAGTATGAAAGGCGAGTCTAGTAGAAAGTCCGCCATACCTTGAGGATAAATGGAAAGGACCTTGGAAAGTCCGCTTGGGACATGGCAAAGAAAAAAATGCAGTTCGCCTAACATGAGAAGAGAAGAAAGGTTAAAAATTCGCCTAAGTCTGGAAGTCTGGAGAAAATTTGATAAAGTTGGCCAAGTATACAGAGAAAATTGCACAAGGCAAAGAGGTAGGAAAGTCTGCCCTTGGCTAAGAGGGTTAAAATTTTGTCAAGTATCATGGAATTTTGCCTAAGGAAGACATCCAGACACAGACTTTGCCTAGAGAAATTCGTCCGACCAAGAGAAAAATTGATTTTGGCATAAGAAAATGTGCCCAGCACAGTTTAAAATCCGCCATGGCAGGAGAAAATAAGGATCTAGCATAACATTTGTCGACGAAATGGCTAGAATTTTAACATGGCTAGACGAAAATTGGAATAAATTTGGAAAATAAACTTTTAGCCAAGGAAAAAAGGAGAAAGATCGAAATAGCCAGGGGTCCAACACGAACGGGTTGGAAATAAATTAAAATATTTTAATATTTTAGTAATTTATTTCCAAATACTTCAAAATATAAAATGCCTTGGACAAAATAATGGATGGAAAGGCAAGCTTCAAGTCCGCCCAAGGTGAAGATGTCCAACATGAAGCAAAGTCTTCCCAAGGGTGGATGTCCAAGACAAGTGCAAAGTTCACCTGGAGAAGTGTCCAAGACAGTCCAAAATCCACCCTCAATCATGATGGAAAATAGTCTAAGGCATGAAGTGCCTGAAGGGAGATGAAAAATGGCAAGCTTAGTGGAAAGTCCGACCTATCTCTTGGCAAGAAATCTCTAAGTCTGCCTTACCTTGGGAAGATAAATGGAAAGAAGTTCTCAAAGTCTGCCATGCACTTGTCCCAGGCTTGATGAAGTCCACCCAGCCAAGGAAACTCAAAGAATTGGCTAAGTAAAAAAAAAAATTCAAAAAAATTTGGAAAGGCACCAGTGAAGTCCGACCTTGCTCAATGGGTGGACGGCAGAAGAAAGTATTACTTTTCCCAAGCACATCATGTCCAAACCTTTACAAAGTCCGACTTTGCTTGGAGAAGGTATGTCCGAACATCCATAAGATCCGCCAAGTACAATGGCAAACACAATGCAAAGTCCGACCTAGACCAAGAAAAGAAATGTCAAAGTGTTGAGAAAGTTCGCCCCAGTGTCAGAGAAAAGATGGTAAGCACTAGAGAAAGTTCGACTTTTCCCCAGAGATGTTTGTCCAAAGTGGCTTGAAGTCCGACTTAGGCCGAGAGAGAAAACGTCCAAGCTCATGTGAAGTTTGCCCAAGAAGAGGATGAGAAAATTGGCTAAAACTCAGAAAATTGGCTAAGTGTTGATACCTTGGGGAGAAGAATTCACTAAGTGTTGGACAGAAAACAAGAAGGATGAAGAGGAGTAAAGAGGAAATGAATAAGATCATTGTCCAGAGATGGAATTTGTCCTACATAGCACAAGCCAAATTCAGAATTGAAGACAAATCCACAGGCAAAGTTCATCCAAAACCTTGGCTAAATGTTGAATGGTCCACATGAAGGTGTTACAAAATAGCCAAAATTTGGCTAAGTATGGAAAATACTTCACGGAGAAAATTCCAATTTCCTCCATTATGGCGAAAGCACAGAGGCATTCTTCTCCAAATTCAAGACACTTGAAAGAATATCCAGACATCTTGGAAGGATTTCATCTCCTGAAGAATTAAAGACAAGCTTCCAATCAAAATCAGATGGTGACAATAAGAGTGTTCCAAACAGATTTCCATACTTAGACAATTTCTCAACATAAATTGGAGAATTCAAAGAGGAAATCCAAAGTAATAACATCAACCCAATTCAAGCAGGAGGAAGTTCTAAGCAACCAACTTCAAGTCCAGACACCTGCTCCAAGGGGAGACTTCCAGACCTCAAAGATTCCAGTACAGGCAAGAAGAAGAAATCAAAGTCTCAAAAGGAATCCAAGATCAAAGCTAGGAAGGAACAAGCACAAGGGACAGAGTCATCGGCAAGGAAAATATCCTAAGGCAAGCACGTGGAAGAGAAAAGAAGCAACCACGGAAGGCATCTAGCACGCTGAGGTGGCGCCTCGTCATCTTCCAACCGATCAAATTGTTCCAAATCAACATGCAACAACTTTCTATTTTATTGTTGATTTATATTTAGCAAAAAGGACAAGTGTCCTCAAATGTAATTTTCTCATTGGTTGAAGGTGACAAACCCTAATTAGGGTTTTATTTTGTAATCTCAGTCGTTGATCTGAAATCAATCTTGGCCACTGAATTGTAATTGGCGAGCCTATAAATTGAGCTCGCCCCCTCATTTGTAAGGTGTGGAGACAGTATATGAGATTGTTGCATTGAGACTATTTCTGATAATAAAAGCTCTTATGCATGATTTGCTTTGAATAACTTTTATTGTCAAATAGTAAGCAAGGTTGCATATCTTCTTCCGCCATAGATTAAAGTTAGCATTAAGTTAAGTAGAATTTGCTTTTGAATATTGGTTAAGTGAATGAGAGATTGATCGTATAGATTCAATGGTGAAGTATTGCTCATACTTTCTTCGAATGGATGATTTGCATTTGATGCGTAAAGTTAGCCTGAGCTTATAATTGTGGAAGCTTAACTTCAGTCTCATTTGAGGCTTGAAAATCATTATCAAACCCCTTGAACATTGCACCCACTTTGCGTAAGTTGTCCTAGGGAGGCGAAACAAAGTGAGGTTATCCCTTTCACCGGATCTTTACTGTCTCTTAAATTCTTAGGCGTAGAATATATCCCCTAAACTTTTATCCTTTTGCCTGTTTTTTTGAGATCCCAATTGAAGTCCTAATTGAAGAGAGCCTTTAATGATAAATCCGCCTAAGTCCCAAACTTGTGAAAATTCCTTTAACGTAAGTCCCCTTGTTTATTACCAACAAATCACAACACCCATTGAGCTTATCCACGCGTCAAGACCTAACAAAAGAAACCTTGGAATCGCCATATGATCTTCTCGCAATCTTAGCATACGCGGTGGTTTTTCAAGAGAGGATAGAGTGTCTTTGGACATTTTATTCTGTGTTCAGTGGATGATAAAACGGACACCAACAGTACTACATGAGGAAAAGAAAGGAAGAGGAAGAAAAATCAAGCAGTGATGAAGATATGATAGAGCAACCCTTGCCTATGGAACATTTTCCTGAAAAAAAAGCCAATTGTGTGTGTTGAAGATGCACCAATGATTGTTGATGATGGCTAGGAGACACCCACCCACTTTTCAAGTATAGAAGGTATGGAAGGAATCAAACCTTATGGTGATGACCAACAATATTTGGAAAAGTGTGATAAGACTCAAGAGTTATGCCATTAAGAAGAGTAGTAAATCAGTTGTCATTGATCAGCCTAAAGGTGAACAAGATTTTAGTTATGAGGGTATGCACAAGAGGTTGTTCATTGGACAAAGCCACATACAAGGTATGTCATTTCTCGGTGATTTCAATAGTCCTTGTTTCATGCACTTAATCACATTTAACAACTACCTATTGGAGTTGCATGAGAGACACTTTGTTGAAGAACTAATCATAAAGACTAAGGGATGGCCTACTAAGAAGACCCTATAGTGTGACAATGTATGGTTTGTTAATACATCATGTAGTTGGTTGGAAACTTCGAGACTCATGGGCAAGGATTAACCCATGAGGTTGTGTAATGTCCCCTTCTCATCAGTGATCTGTTCTGTCACTCATCAACCTATTCCGGAAGCCTGTAGGCTTGTTTGAGTTAAACTTAGGGTTTCCAGTTCTAAGGTTCTTTGGCATTCCTGAGAGTTTACTATTTATAGTAAATTCTATTTTTAGCAGTATGGAGTTTGTCAGCTTTCAGTACATCATTTCCAGTTGGAACAATTATTTGCAATTCATGTCTGACTTCTTAAGGCATTTTTATGGTGAATAAAGGCATTGAGGTTATAATTTGCAGTTGACCCCTTGGCCTAGGAGAACAACTTTTAAGTTGTGTTTAAAAGAGGGTCTTGGAAGGGTGACGCCTTCATGAGGTGATTTATTAATTATTGATAAAAACATAATGCCTTGGAATAAGTGGACGCCACTTTATTGAAGATTTATATTTTTTAAAAAGAATAAAGTGAATTATTGAAAAGGGACGCCTCTTGGTGAAATATTGGATTTTTGGAAATTTGAAGAGTCTCCTGGTGACTCTTGGTGTGCCTCCTTGTGAAGTTGAAGAGTTTTCTACTCTTCTATAAATTGAATTCTCTGCTTCAGCTTGGTATCCATTCATGTTATCATACTGTTATGCTGTCGAAATGACAATTGAAACCTTGCTTCGAAGATGTTACCTCCTAGCCATTAACCAATTTCGTGTTTGAAATACAACACCTAGTTGGACTTTGCTACTTCTCATCGAGACTAGCAGATTTGTGCTCAACAGTTGAAGTTTTTATGAGATTTCCAGATTTTGAAGTTGTTGATGCATCTATAGCTGAAAGTGAATTTTGTATGCAGCTCTTTGAATAATTTTTATTTGCTTCTGGGTATTTTTGAAATGTTATTGTTTGCCATGGGCACCCCTTTCCACCAAGTATAAGATTTTAATTCGGAGGTTCTGATTTTTAAGAAGCAAATTGCCCCTTTCAAGGGTCGTACCATTTAGTTTGCATTGGGAAGTGTGCCAGGAATTAAAGACCAAGTTTTGTTGCTGTTTCTTCATCCTAGCATGGTTGCCTACCTTCCAAAAGTCCATTGCATTCGATCTCATTCGATTTGGAGGTGAAATGAGTGAGTTATGAATAATTCATTGGTTTTCACAACTGCTGATTGACATTTCCAGTTTTCTGATTTTTGTATCAGACTTTAGAAGTTCTGATTTTTTATTCATTATCAGTAGTTAGTGAGATAATTATCTAATTTAGATCATCTATTACTCTGTGCTTTGAAGCTATTGAGATTTATATGTAATTTGCAGCTTAATTCCTTATTTGTAAGACTGTAAACAGCAGTACTGTACCAGTCCTAATTGCTGCAATTAATTCTTCTTTCTTCTCACATTAAGTACCCCTGGCTGGTCTACCGCCAGTGTGGATAATTGATTGTATTTCTCTTTGTACCCACTTTCAAAGTGGTGAATCCCCACTCTCAAGTGGATGCCCGCCGTAGCGGATGAATTAGTTTGTTGTAGCTTCATGGTTGGTTATCCGCCTATTAGTTTCCAGTTTTCAATTAATTACTCTGTCATATGTTAGCACCTCGCCCTCAGTGGGATCTTGTGTGCACATTCTTGACGTTGAGTTTGTTTCAATTCAAGTTGTTGTTTGTAATTACTCCGCCATATAACAACACCTCTCCTTCCTTGGGATTGAGTGTGCATTCTTGGCGTTGAGATCTTTTCAATTTGGATTTCAATTTGGAGCTAACGCTAATCAAGTTGGCTAGTGCTGGTTTATGTGGTGTAAATCTTCCAAAAAAATTGGTTAGCATATTTCAGTGGAATCGGAGCAGACGACCCTGCCATCCTGTGGCAATTTGCAGTTTGGTTGTCGGATGAGTGAAAGAGACACTAGACCGTTCACCAGAAGTCAGGCCAGAACTCAGCATCAGTTTCCACCTGTTCCAGAGGCAGAGACTTTTTCAAAAGCCTTAAGGGATCTTGGCAAAACAGTGGAAGTTACAGAAAAGACAGTTGAAATAATGTCAGACAGTGTAAGGCAAGCTAATGATGAGAAGGACAGAGTTGAGAAGAAGTTTGATGGGATGATAGACATGATGTCCCAATTATTGTCCAAGTTGGACCAGCAAGCAGCTCATAATATCATTCAGCCCCAAAATAACTCAACTGGAGAAAGCAGTGGAGTTAATGGGAATAACAATAGTGTCAGTCCTGAAGTGAATACAAGAGACAGAATTGTGGGTCAGCATGCTGCAATTCCTAGTGGGTCATCCTCTAGACCCCTTTTTCCCGTCTTCACACCAAGGGAAGAGCAACAACCGGTTGAAGCTGCACCAACTTTTGTTGATGATGCACGTCAAGCTTACATGGAGTATGTTTCTTTACCTCTTGACTTGAGAGGTACTTGGACATTTGATCAATAAATGAATCAAAGGAGTCGAAGAAATGGAGGAAGGATTGAACAACGTCCTCCTATGGCACCTAGAAATGATTTCTACCAAGAATTGGGAAAGATTACTATGGAGCATTTTCATGGTAGTAATAAGTGTACAGCCAGATCATGGGTGCAGAAGCTAGATAACTATCTCTCTCTTAGACCTATGCCAGAAGAAGATGCTATCAAATTTGCTACTTTGCATTTAGATGGGATAGCTCACGAATGGTGGACTCATGGTTTGGTCACTCTTGGCCATAACCTCATTCGCACATATGGTGAGTTTACCAATAAGTTGATTGAAAGATTTGATACCAAAGATCCAGAATTGAGATTCAGAGAATTGGCACAATTGAAACAGCAAGGATCTTTAGAAAACTATGTGGCTGATTTTCAAAGGTTGTTAGTAATGGTGCCTAACATTACTGAGAGAAAACTTGTGGTTCTTTTTGCTGAAGGTTTAATGGAGCCTTTAAAGGGTTGGGTCAAAGCCTTTGATCCACCAACCTTAGATGAAGCCATTAAGAAAGCGAGGAGCATGGAGTTGGCAACCCCAAGGCCTAAGTTTCATTCGAAACCTTTCAGCCATAAGAAGGATAAAAAACATTCTTCAAATCTGCCAAAGAAGTTTCCACCAAGGTTGTCAGAAGAGCTCAAAGAACAGCTTAGAAAAGATGGAGTTTGCTACACTTGCCGTGAACCTTGGGTTAAGGGTCACCGTTGCTATGGAAGAGGCAAAGCAAACCTAATGGAGGGCTATTCTGATTTTGGATCAGAATCTGATTCGTCTAATCAGCAATACGAATCAGCAAGTAGTGAAGGTGAAGAAGCTCTAGAAGATAAGTTTGATGAGGTGGTAGATGGTAGTACTTTCGCACAACTATCAAGTTTTCAAAAAAAATGAGTCCTTTCCGGTTCATGGAGTTGTGAATTCACAAAGGATTGTTGCTCTAATTGACACCGAAGCAACTCACAATTTTATTGATGAAGGATTAGTTGCTAAAAAAGGTTTGAAGACTGAGGAATTTGATGGCTTCAATGTAATGGTGGTAGATGGTTTTACTATGTCTTGCACAAGGAAGATTCCTAACCTTTCTATGCAATTGGGAAATTATGAGATTAAAGATGATTTTTATGTGGTGGGAATTGGAGACACTAATGTTGTGCTAGGCATACAATGGCTGCGATCTCTTGGTGAGATCACATTGAACTTGCAAACTATGGAGCTTAAATTTCAGTCTAATGGAAGGAAGGTTGTTCTAAGAGGGATGTCAAATGGGGGCCCTCAAATTGTGTCTTTAAAAAAGGATGGAAAGGCTGATCCGTCACGATCAGGTTGAATGGGCTATTGAATGTTTGGTTCTACCAGCTGATCCAGTGGAAGAAAAGAGGCAATATCATCCAGATATTCAAACCTTACTTTCAAAGAAGAGCAAAGTCTTTGGAAGCCTACCTCCTGGAAGACCTCCTAAAAGAGGTTCTAAGCATGTAATTGAGTTAGAAGAAGGAGAAAAGCCTGTCATGACTACACCTTACCATTATCCAAAGAAGCAGAAAGATGAGATTGAAAAAGCCATCAAGGAGCTTTTGGAGAGTGGTTTCATTAGACCAAGCAAGAGTTCTTTTGCTTCTGCAGTGGTGCTGGTCAAAAAGAAAGATGGTACAATGAGTATGTGTATTGACTACCGTGCATTGAATCAGTAGACCATCAAGAATAGGTATCCTATCCCTAGGATTGATGAGCTTATTGATGAACTCCATGGGGCTTTTTTTTCTCGAAGATTGATCTTCGTTCGGGCTATCATCAAATCAGAATGAGGGAGGCGGATATAGAGAAGACAGCTTTTAGATGCCATTTTGGGCCTTTTGAATTTCTTGTCATGCCTTTTGGTTTGACAAATGCTCCAGCTACATTCCAATCTTGTATGAACAAGATTTTTAGACAGCAATTGAGGAAGTTTGTGCTCATCTTCTTCGACGATATTCTCATCTTCAGTAAGTCTTGGGAAGAGCACCTCAAGCACTTGGAAGAAGTGCTTAGCATTTTGGAGGCGGAATGTTTGTTTGCCAAAGAATCAAAGTGTGAGTTTGGGATGACGGAACTGTTGTATCTCAGCCACATCATTAGTACCAAGGGTGTCAAGGTTGATCCAGAGAAGATTAAGGCCATCCTTGATTGGCCACCTCCAAAGAATATTTCTCATTTGAGAGGATTTTTGGGTTTGTGCGGATTCTACAGAAGATTTGTTCAGGGATATTCTCACATGGCAGCCCCCCTTACAGATCTTACTAAGAAAGGAGCTTTCCTATGGATAGATAGGGCACAAGGAGTCTTCGACAAGTTCAAGCACATAATGAGCTCATGTCCAGTGTTGGCCCTACCAGATTTCACAAAGCCCTTTGAATTACAATGTGATGCTTCAGGTGAGGGAGTTGGAGCTGTTCTTATGCAAGACAAGCACCCCATTGTCTTTGAGAGCAGAAAATTGAGAGAAGCAGAAAAATCTTACTCAATATATGACAAAGAGATGCTTGCCATCATGCATGCTTTGTCTAAATTTCGTCAATATTTGGTGGGAAGTAAATTTGTTGTTAAGACTGACCACAATAGTCTTAAACATTTTATGCGCCAAAAGGATTTGAATGAAAGGCAGCAGAAGTGGGTAAGTAAGCTCCAGACATATGACTTTGACATTGAATATGTCAAAGGGAAAAATAACGTAGTGGCTGATGCTCTTTCAAGAAGGCCTCATTTGCAGTCACTTTGTGAGTTATCAGCAGATTGGAAGGAGTTAATTGCTGCTGATTATGCTAAAAATCAGTTTGCAACCAGCTTACTAGAAGATCATTTGGTTGATGAAAGGTATAAGTTGGTTGATGGGATAATTTACTATAAAGATAGAATCTTTTTAGTGCATGAATGTAAGCTTAAAAAGAAGATTCTACAATCTTTTCATGATGTTCCCCTTGCTGGTCATCAAGGGATTTTCAAGACTTATGAGCAGATTCCTGAAAGATTCACTTGGAGAGGGTTGAAAGAAGAAGTCTTGAACTACATTAGAGAGTGTCCGATTTGTCAAAAGAATAAAAATGAACACTCTTATCCAGCTGGTCTGTTATAGCCCTTGCCAATTCCGAATCAGAAATGGGAAAGTATTGCAATGGATTTTATCACGAGGTTGCCCAAGGTGCAAGGACGAGATTGTATTTTTGTTGTGGTTGATAGACTAACAAAATTTGCTCATTTCTTTGCTGTCACCACTTCATTTACAGCAGCTCAAGTGGCTGAGTTGTTTTTTAGAGAGGTCTTCCGTTTGCATGGATTGCCTAAAACTATTGTCAGTGATAGGGACAACAAGTTCCTAAGTGTTTTTTGGCAAGAGATCTTCAGATTGAGTGGGACAGTGCTTACTCCAAGCACTAGTTATCACCCACAAACAGATGGGCAATCAGAAATTGTTAACAAATGGTTGAAAGGCTACCTAAGAAACTATGTTTCAAGACAGCAAAGAGCTTGGATTAAATGGCTTCATTTAGGAGAGTATTGTTATAACTCTTCTTATCATATGTCGATTAAGATGTCTCCTTTCATGGCTCTTTATGGTTATGATGCTACTAATTTTGTTGATTTAGTGTTTGGTGATAGTAGAGCTCCACAAGCTCAAGATATGTTACAATAGAGCCAAGATATCTTAAAATCTCTAAAGGAAAATCTGCAACAAGCTCAAAACCAGCAGAAGTTATACGCTGATCAGCAGCGTATTGAGAGATCTTTTGAAGTAGGAGACATGGTTTACTTGAGGCTTCAGCCCTACCGACAATCTTCTCTCAAGAAGAGTGGTGCAAAAAAGTTGAAGCCACATTTCTATGGTCCTTTCAAAGTCACCAAGAGGATTGGTGAAGTTGCTTATGAGTTGGAGCTTCCAGCTGAAAGCAAGGTGCATAAAGTCTTCCATGTGTCACCCCTCAAGAAGGCACTAGGACACAATGTTGTGGCTACTTCAGAATTACCTCGATTGGATGAGGAAGGTTAGTTGGTGTTGATTCCAGAAGAGATTCTTGATACTCGAGAACATTCCTTGAGGAGAAGGACAATCAAGGAATACTTGGCTAGATGGAGGAATTTGCCTATTGAAGATGCCACGTGGGAAGGAGAACAAATTTTGTTGCATCCATCTTTTCAGTTGCTTGAGGACAAGCAATCTCGAGGAGGGCGGACTGTAATGTCCCCTTCTCATCAGTGATCTATTCCGTCACTCATCAGCCTGTTCTGGAAACCTGTAGGCTTGTTTGAGGTAAACTTAGGGTTTCCAGTTCTAAGGTTCTTTGGCATTTCTGAGAGTTTACTATTTATAGTAAATTCTATTTTTAGCAGTATGGAGTTTGTCAGCTTTCAGTACATCATTTCCAGTTGGAGCAATTATTTGCAATTCATGTCTGACTTCTTAAGGCATTTTTATGGTGAATAAAGGCATTGAGGTTATAATTTGCAGTTGACCCCTTGGCCTAGGAGAACAACTTTTAAGTTGTGTTTAAAAGAGGGTCTTGGAAGGGTGACGCCTTCATGAGGTGATTTATTAATTATTGATAAAAACATAATGCCTTGGAATAAGTGGACGCCACTTTATTGAAGATTTATATTTTTTTAAAAGAATAAAGTGAATTATTGAAAAGGGACGCCTCTTGGTGAAATATTGGATTTTTGGAAATTTGATGAGTCTCCTGATAACTCTTGGCATGCCTCCTTGTGAAGTTGAAGAGTTTTCTACTCTTCTATAAATTGAATGCTCTACTTTAGCTTGGTATCCATTCATGTTATCATACTATTATGCTGTCGAAATGACAATTGAAACCTTGCTTCGAAGATGTTACCTCCTAGCCATTAACCAATTTCATGTTTGAAATACAACACCTAGTTGGACTTTGCTGCTTCTCATCCAGACTAGCAGATTTGTGCTCAACAGTTGAAGTTTTTATGAGATTTCCAGATTTTGAAGTTGCTGATGCATCTATAGCTGAAAGTGAATTTTGTATGCAGCTCTTTGAATAATTTTTATTTGCTTCTGAGTATTTTTGAAATGTTATTGTTTGCCATGGGCGCCCCTTTCCACCAAGTATCAGATTTTAATTCGGAGGTTCTGATTTTTAAGAAGCAAATCGCCCCTTTCAAGGGTCGTACCATTTAGTTTGCATTGGGAAGTGTGCCAAGAATTAAAGACCAAGTTTTGTTGATGTTTCTTCATCCTAGCATGGTTGCCTACCTTCCAAAAGTCCATTGCATTCGATCTCATTCGATTTGGAGGTGAAATGAGTGAGTTATGAATAATTCATTGGTTTTTACAACTGCTGATTGACATTTCCAGTTTTCTGATTTTTGTATCAGACTTTAGAAGTTCTGATTTTTTATTCATTATCAGTAGTTAGTGAGATAATTATCTACTTGAGATCATCTATTACTCTTGTGCTTTGAAGCTATTGAGATTTATATGTAATTTGCAGCTTAATTCCTTATTTGTAAGACTGTAAATAGTAGTACTGTTCCAGTCCTAATTGCTACAATTAATTCTTCTTTCTTCTCACATTAAGTACCCCTGGCTGGTCTACCGCTGGTGTGGATAATTGATTGTATTTCTCTTTGTACCCACTTTCAAAGTGATGAATCCCCACTCTCAAGGATGCTCGCCGCAGCGGATGAATTAGTTTGTTGTAGCTTCATGGCTGGTTATCTGCCTATTAGTTTCCAGTTTTCAATTTATCACTCCGTCATATGTGAGCACCTCGCCCTCAGTGGGATCTTGTGTGCACATTCTTGATGTTGAGTTTGCTTCAATTCAAGTTGTTGTTTGTAATTACTCCACCATATGACAACACCTCTCCTTCCTTGGGATTGAGTGTGCATTCTTGGTGTTGAGATCTTTTCAATTTGGATTTCAATTTGGAGCTAACGCTAATCAAGTTGGCTAGTGCTGGTTTATGTGGCGTAAATCTTCCGAAAAAATTGGTTAGCATATTTCAGGTTGAGAGCTAGTTAAGAGAATGCAACATCGAAAGGGGACAAAGATGTCCTCACATGTTTCTTGCAGGATGAGGATTCACCTCTTACATCACCCAATAAGGAGTATATGTGCCTTCATAATGACCACAAGGAAGAAGGGCATGCTATCACAGGAGGTGTCAATTCGGCAATGATTGATCACATTTATGAAGGTGATTCTGAAAACAAATCAGAAATGTTGCATGGAGATTCTTGGTCTCATGAGTCACACCACGTGGAAAGGAAATTGAAGGTGAATGATAGCCAAATTATGGCAGCCCTAACTCATTTTCATGACATTCATAAGTTGATGGTAGACCTGTGTTGGAAAGCTCTAAGTGGACATGAAGGAGTTGGAGGAGGTATATCTCTTGATGATTTGCACAAACTCCAGGAGGCCTTGGTGGTAGTGAAGTCAAACTACCTACAATTACTTGCAGATAGGGATCATCTCCTTACACTTGATGAGATTTATGTTGATGCTTTGAGACAGAAAGAAGGTGAAGCGGAGAGCACTATGGGTCCCTTGGTAAGCACTCAAAGGGCTCTTCAAGAATCGGAAGAGCATGTGAATGAGCTTTGATTAGAGTTGAGCATGGCATACTCTTCATCACACCCAGCAGAATTGGCGATAGGAAGAGGGAAAATAGTGAAGGACTCCATGATGAAGACAATGTTTGCATCCATGGGACAGAGTTTGTGACACATGGTTTGCACTTGGAGACGCCCATGGATCAGCACTTATTGATAACCGTCCACTTATGAAAGAAGAGATGATTGAGATTGAGGAGGACCTCACATGTGAGCATGTAGTAAGGGCTGATTTTCTGAGGTATGACAGCAGACCTATATCTTCACACTATCATGTATGACAGTTAGAGGATCAGCTTTAAGGTTTGTAGTTCTCATGGAGAAGCTCATGTTGGACCAACACTTGTTGGGGAGCATGAAGCCATGTGGAAGGAAGTGATTCAAGGCACTATAAAAAGGTCCGTCAGCAGTCCTGATTTTCTGATCTGGAACAGCAGTCCCTTATTTTTGCATAACCAGTTGTTGGTAGCTCTTACACATGAGAATGAAAGCGGGAAGACTACTCCTATTGTTGGCAGTCCATTGGGAGTCAAACACAAAGACTTGATAGGCCATGGCAAGAAAGAGGCAAAGAAGATTTGAAGCATGTGGCACATGAGGAATGAGCCTTGTATGGTGACTAAGAAAATGGAGCAATCAGGTTTGAGGTATAATTCAAAATGCTTTGAGTATTTCCATAAGGGTGTAGTGTCGCCTCTTTTGGAGGGCCATTTGAAGGCTCGCAACATACACTCAAATGGCATGATGGGGCACACACTTAGTGGAGCAGCCACTAGTATTATGCCTTCATATGTTGAGGGAGAGATAAGTGATTCAGATTTGGTGGAGTCTTTGATCGTTCATGGAGAGCTTAAGGAGTTTACTTGTAATGAGATACAATCCCATCATATTGATGACTCCTTGAAAAAGCATGAGGCTGTCCTATCCTTAGGACTTATGGCACACACCATGAATGCATTTGTTTTTGATTCGCACACACTTGTAGGAACGAAGTTACAGCTGATCTATGATCCTAGATATGAAGATTTTGTCTTGATACTTGGTTTTGAGGTGCGAATATTTGTGTTTCAAAGAGACAACGGAGCATGGAATGATGTATGCATGAAGACATTGATGTTCCAGCTCTAACTCACGAGACTCTACACCATGCTCTCATGAGTGGTGACCATTTTATATCATTACACATGGATATCCTTGGAAGTGCTTGGAGGACAGCGGCTGTTGGGGCGGTTTGGAGAGAAATGGATCGCTCCTTTATCATTGAGGGTTGGCATAATGATGAGGCCTTCCCTGTAATGTCCCCATTTTCATAAGCTTCAGCTTTCAGAAGGTTTAGCCTATTCCTGACCCTCGTAGGCTAATGAGCATGGTTAGGTGGTCCTTTCCGGCAAATATCTAGTCAGTTGATGGTTTCCTTTTTCCTAGATTCACTTGAATTGGAGAAATAAGTTTAGTTCAGATATAATGTTTAATTATTATTAAAGGTAACTTTAATAATAATTATTATTTTAATATTATGTTATAATGTTATATTTGCACTTTATTTTATAAAGTCATATTTTAATATTTGTAAAGTGCAAATATTATATTATTATTTGAGAAGCTTCTAGATATACTTGGAGAAAAGTATAAAGAGAGGGTTAGCCAAGCTTCTAATCATCCAGGAATTGTTATTTGCTTGATAAGTTCAATTTGTGCTTCATAGCGAATTTTGAGGCCTTTGGCCAAATTTGGAGATTAAGATTTCATATCAGCTTGTTGAAGCATTTTGGAGAATAACCTCCAATTGCAAATTTGTGAAGAATTGATTGGAGATATATTCGAGATCATTTGCAAATAGGAGGCAACATTGATTGGCATATTTGGAGGTGATTATTGTATGAAGAACATTCTGATTTTTCATCTCAGCAAGAGTCAACAAGCCATGGTGAGGAGTACGTATTTGCTCATTGCTCATCATTGAGACTTCAAATTTTTGTGGGCATTGTAGAAATCAATTCCTTTCGTGTTGGCAATCATTTCTATAGCAATTTGGAGGGCCATTGTTGCTGCATTTATTTATATAAAACATTGCCAGGCAAGAATAGGGTTGGCTGGTGTAAGAGTTCGATTTGGCTTGAGGGAAGCTCATTTTGGATTGTTTATTGGCTGCCACATCTTCATCAACATAGGCGCTTCTCCCAACCAGGTTTTATGTTATTTGCATACTCATATCAGCATTTAGAATAAGTTTAATTGTTGCCATTGTACTCGGACTTTGAAGTGCACTGTTGTAAAGCCAAGAGTCTTGGCTAATCTTAATCAGCATTGTAATTGAGGTAGTTCATCAATTAGGAGTTATAAGTTGCATATCAAATTTTGATGTAATGTACATGTTTATGATTGACATAATAGCTTGCATGCCAAGTGTTTGTGAAAATGCTTCTTGGCTTTAGGTATGCATTTTTCCTTAGAAACTCATGTATTTGCATATGAAAAGAACAAAAACAAGTGCATTTTATTCTCAGCGTATTGTTAGATCTTTTGACACTCATTTCAAAGCATTTGCATCATTTCCACTTGATTTGAAGAGCATACACAGCAAACTGAAATTCATATCAGCAAGCTACAATTTCGCATACCAAGTGTTTGACAATATTCCTTAAGCATATATTCAGCATTTTGAAGTCAGAATTGGCAAGGAATATTACATTCCCATCATGTGGCATTCAAGACACTTTATGCATCATCATAAGTTTGATTTTCAGATTTTGGGGTGTTGTTCTAACCTACATGAAATATGCTAACCAATTTTTTGCCACAATTTTTACACAATAACCAACACTTGGCCAATTTGATTAGTGTTAGCGCCAAAACCAAATCTCTATCAAAGCAACTCTAACCAAGAATGCGCCCTAAAACCACTGAAGGGAGAGGGGCAGGCATATGGTCAGAGGATCCTTAGGATCAAATAACTCAACAATTGAAATTGCTTACAACTAGAAGTGTAAAATAAACTCAATGCCAAGAATGTGCACACAAGATCCCTTTGAAGGCGAGGTGCTAACATATGGCGGAGTAAGTATTACAAACTGAAATAACAAGACGGATAACCAGCCATGGAAGATTTCCACTCTACTACTTAATCGGTGTGGGGAAAAAGTTACAAAGCAAACTAATTCATCCACTGCAGCGGGCATCCACTCAACAGTGGGGATTCTCCACTTAACCATGGGTGATAAATGAAAGATTAGAATGTTTTTTTTCCACATTGGCAGTAAACCATCCAAGGGTTACAAATATGAGAGATTAATATATAGAATTTGCAGCAAACTAAAGGACTGGAACAGTACTAATGTTTACAGTCTTACAATGCAAAACATCTGCAAGTAATAAGTGCCAAATACAATGATTTTTTACAATGAAATCTGCTCCAAACTTCTGCAATGTTTTCCACTATATCTCAAATTACAAACATGGGAAAGAACTTGAAAGAAATATTGCAAAAAGCTGGAATAACCAGGTCTGATAAAGATAACCAGCAAATTGAGATTTCTTACCAGCAATTAGCCATCACTATATTGTTCATATATTCACCCAAAATGCTCCTATCTCCTCCAATTTGAATGCACATGAAACTAGAAGCATAAACACCACAAAACTATAGCATAATACAGAAAGAACTAGGTCTGATATGAATAGACCAGCAAGCAAGTATTCAACCAAAAAAGCTCTAAACTCCTTCCATACTTCACCAATACAGCTGAAACTTAGAACACACCTTCCAATTGCTAGGCGTCCAAGAAAACACCAAGTAGCAACGCACCAACAACTCCAAAGATGTTCAGCACAGAAACCAATGCAACTTATGAAGAAGTACGGCCCTAGAAGAGGGCGATTTCCATAGAAAAATGATGGCTGCAAGATAAAATCTGAAACTCTACCAATAGGGGCGCCTTGAACATAGGAAACATTATAACAAATACCCATAATGATATAAAATTCTCTCAAAGAGTTGTAATTGAAATTCTACTTCAGTCATTGAAAAACCAACAAGATGAAAACTAGAAATATCTCACCAAAACTCCACAATAATGCTCAATATGTACTTCTGGATGAAGCACACTCTCAATCCACCACCTAGGGAACCATAGTTTCAAGCCCGAAGAGTGGAGTAAATTTGCTAAGCTATCCCTTAGCCGGATTCTGGATTTCAAACCAGCGGCATAACATTATATTATTTCCCAAGATAAAGAACTCTTCTCAAAGCCTCAATATATAAGCTTCAATTGGCAACTGAATCACTTCAAATTCCAAGAAGTTGAATCACTTCAACTTCCAAGAGAGACGCCACCTTTAAGCATTTTACTTTTTGAAATAATAAAACTTTATTCAACCTCCCTTTAGGCATCCAACTTACTAATGCAATAATAAAGCATTTAATAAATCATTAAATGCACAATTGACCCCATAATGTCCCCTCTTTTAAAACAACATGAAGTTATCACTCCTAGGTGTGGGGTACAACTAAGTAACATAAAATTGACTAAGTATAAACTTAATCCATTGAGATAACCAAAGCCAAACTAAAACTGAAGGATAGCAAGATGACTTGAGCTGAATTGCTAATGATGCTCCTGCCAAATTTAGACTTACTATAAATAGCCAATGCCAAAAATAGTAAGTTCACTTAAAAACCATCAGAAAGCCAAACTAAACGACCAAACTGCAAGGGATTGAACTACTACTAAACAGATAGTACTAAAAGATAGACTTGCTAGAAATAGTAAGTCTGCACAACATCCTCTGAACGCCAACTGAGCAGTATCTGAAAGAGGAAACCCTAATTTTCTGCTTCAGCTTAGCCTACAGATTTCCGAAAATAGGCTAAATCCAAATGAAGAGCGTATGGCCAAAATGGGGGCATTACACTACATCAGCAACTTAGGATGGATTGATATGCTTTTTCATGTACCCCTGATGAGAGTTTTGTACATCCATGGGAGATCTTTCGGAGTTGGGGAGTTGTTTGGTGTTGATAGCCCTTCAAGATACATCTATCTCTTCATATGTGCTAGATGTGATAGTGTGATGAATTGGGATCTAGGTGTTTACATGTTTGGTGCACTACATTGGGATCATGACGAGTTGCTTCACAAGTATTGGCTTGTTGACGTTTACATCAGAGTAGAGCAGCGGAAGACTGGGTACAACGACCATATTGTTCATCACTTGTTGACCGTCTCAGCACTCATAGACATGAGCTTGCAAATGCTTGAGGGAAAGCAATTTCGAGAAGGGAGGACTATCATGTCCCCAATCCTGCCTGGGGCCTAATTTCAAATCTAAAAACAATTATATTAATAATAAATAATAAAATATAATTAAATAACATAATAATAATTAATTTTAAATAATATATTAATAATTATATTTTTAAAATGATAATAATACTCTTGGACCTGGCCGACCCATTTGGGAAGGCACTTATGTTTGCATATTTATCTAAGTGTTTTACTGGTAGAAGGGCATGACAGATTGGACAAACACTTCTATGGCAATCTAGGAGACGAAAACCTCCGCAACTCCAGACCTAGGTGGGACAAAACCCTCACCTAGTGTTGTTTGTTCTTTCCTTTTGTGATTTCCTTTACCATTTCCAATTTTGACATCTACGATCTTAGGTGAAGCAAGGATTCTTGGTTGTGGTTGGGCAGTGCACCACGATTGGTGGTGGAGCCACAAGCTCGCACCACCTCCTAAATTTGCTACGATTCTACCCTCCCATTGTCCCTACTAGTAAGGTTGAAGGAAGGCATTCAGGAGTCAAAATGCCAAATCATAACACTAGGCACTTGATCGGGTTTTTTAGTTGACATTACCCAGTTGCCGGTTCTTTGCATATCAGGTGATCGCAAATACCCAAGGAGTCACTATGCAACATTAGAGGAAGTCAGGCTAGAAACAGGATTTTCCATGTCGACTCAGCATTTGTATCACAACAGAAGCTATACCACTTTGGAGAAGGCGATGAGAGCAGTATCTTGCGAGACTAGCAACCAGATCATGAGGAGAAACGAGCAATTGGGCGCCACCGTAAGGGCGCCAATTGGTTTCACTCTAATCGCATATCCTTAGTTCTAATCACGAGATTGCTACACTCCAGATCATCCACAATGCATTCAAACTCAAGGTAGAAAAACTCTATGATTACACGAATGGCTCGCGAGTAATTGCGTGTCAGGCTATGCGGCGAGTAAATCGCCGAATAACTCAGCATCGCACTTTTCTATTGACTCGTTGCAATTGTTTACTCAATATGCACAAACAATCGCACTCCATTGCTAGTAAACTCGTCATTCAAGGTTTAAAAGTTTAATATATAAAGAAATATTTTTCGGAAAAAGGGAAACACGCCATGTTTTCTACCTTTCGCAACACGATTCTGACTATTTTTGCCTGCCACATGAGAACTAGTTGAGTGCTCAAAAGTTTTGAAGGCATTCACACTTGCATGTTGGATGCACCCAATGAATAGTTTCAGATTGGAAAAGTAGATTTTATTGCATGTAAGTGTTTGCATAAAGATATTAAAAAAAAAAATCTATTTTTAATTATATATTACTATATTATTAATAATTAGATATTATAATAATATTATATTTATTATATTATTATCTTATAATTATATTATTATATATATATTATTATATAAATATATTTTATAATTAATTATTATTATATAATATATTAATTTTATTAAGATTATATATATATATAAAAAGTTTTACATGTTTTTATTAAGGAAAAACCCAAAATGAATCTAACCCTTTTAGTTTTGTCAAAATCAAATATTCGATAAATTTTTCAAGTTATTGCCAAGTTTTTCCTCGAGTTTTTGCCGAATCTCAAAGTCTTTAAAAATTTTGGGCTTGCCAAGTTATTGCCAAGTCCGAGTTTTAAAACTATGTTCAGACTGATGAATCAACGAATACCAACCACCTGATACGGGATTCTCCCAGAATCATTATCACTGCATTCATCAAAACAACCTAGTCGCATAGCTTGGAAGTCACGATATATTGCATTGGTCTAAGCTAATCTTTCCTACAACCAGATATTGAAATGGTTGAGCCTTTGTTGCTATCTAGGTCGATCTAAAATAACTCTTCATTTCGTTCAGATTCCAGTGTTAGCGATCATCATTGCTCACACCCGCACTTCCATGAATTGGTGTCTATCTGTAAGGCGAATAACCTAAGTCTCATTCTCTAGCTAATTTTCAATATTCCTTGAGTCTCTCTCATTGGGTATTGTATTAATCTACAATCAATACTTGCAAATTCTAAAAGTATTTCTAGGGTTTGGATATTCGTGGTTTTTTGTGATTACCATACAATTGCTATTGATTGGAGTAATTCCACAGATTTTAAATGACCTTCCTATGATATACTATTATTAGTGCCTATCTTGATTTGAATGCAAATTGTTGTTTCTATGTATGAACTGAGATTGGTGTATTTTAGAGTGTTTGGTTACCATCTAAATCAAAGTGTAAGAGGAAGATTAATTGTTGTTCTGTGTGAGAACTGGACTTGGTGTATTTCATTAAGCAACTCATTACTTCCATTGACAACGAGCATTTATATGAACATACTTTTCCTTAGTTTCATATAAAATTGTTTCAGTAACTATAATTTAGCATGTAAACCTAAACTACAAAGGGCAAGACATACAAACATAGACACACACACACCTATGCACGCACATAGGCACAAGAATAGATACAATTACAATAATAGAAACAAATATAAATATAAATATATATGCATAATAAATATCTTCTCAAATCCGAATGATAAGCTTATTGATCTAAAAGATAAAAATTTAGAAGAGATGCAGAATAGATATGCATAAACAACTTTGTGTACAGTAGGAAACTTGCATTCATATAAAAACCTGGTATTTGTGATTGCTTTTCTTTTCTAAAACTATTTAAGTACCCGATTATTGGTGCACTAAATGAATTACCTTACACCATTGTAAAACTCAGTGATAAGACTGTACGAGAAGCTGCAGTTAAACATTTTTGACAGCAAACAAATTCTACAGACATACATTTAAAACTAGTGAATTTTCTGAACATACAACACAAGGGTTGAATTTAAAATATTATTACACTTCAATTTGTTGATAGCATTGTTATTTTCTCAACTAAGTGATTAGATTGCCAACCTGATTTTTGTAACTCTATGATTAAACATGTATGAAATTGTTTTCTTTTAGAACCTAACTTAAAAATCTTTTTCATAAAATTGTTGACATATTCCTATTAAATAGGGAAGTAACCAGTGTGTAATGATTTTACTTCATATTTATTAAGCTGAAAAGAATAACCTTCTTTTTCTGAAATCACTATTTAGAAGATAGAACTTAGATTGCTTTTTAATTGTTTAGTAATTGTCAATAGAAATTGTATGGAAAAACCTCTCATTCAGAATGTATGATTGAAAACTTATTTCGGAAATCTTTGTGTAAGCATTAGAAAATGATGGAATTATTTTGGAAATAGAAATGGACATTATTGAATGGAAACCTTAGATGGAAAGTGTTTTATTTATTGTTCATTTTGGAAACTTTCGGAACAGAATGCCAAAGGTGGACTCACAGAGATGGTAGTTTTACCTTTTCTAAAACTATCATTTGTTTTATTTATGCTTGGCCAAGCACATGCACCATTGAAATAGATAGAATTAAAAGCCTAGAATTTGCAAGAAATATGTGATTCTCATGTTAGAAATGCATATAGGCATCAGGCTTGCATCGAGAGTTCTCTCCTACGTTGTTGTTTCAGGTTGCTAGGCTCCTCGTGCAGGGCCGGAGATTTCTTCGAGTTAGGGAGAAACTCGAGGAAGTCTTGTACTTTGTGGTTGGGCGGAAAATGCGCCTTAATCACACTCTTGGCCCCAGCTTGCAAGAAGACCAGTGGTGTCACGGCGGTTGAGGTTCAAAGATTTATATGCAATAAATGTATTCATGTATTATTTTGAATGGCTTGTAAAGCCCACTTGTAAATGTAATTCTATTTGAAAGTTTTGATGTAACATTGAAATAGATGTATTGGAATGAAAGTTTTGATGTAACATTGAAATAGATGTATTGATTGAAAGATATTGATGTAATCGAAACTTGAATGAATTTATAGAAACTCATTGATACTCAAATGGCACTTACATATGTAGCATTGCAATGATCCTTGTTGCTAATGGAATGTACTTCTTTTGCATACATGGAATGAAATTTATTACTGAATTTTCCTTTTGAGCATTTATGGAAAGATCTTGATCTATGCATCCTTTGTTTTTAATATACTTGGAATGTAATAAGATTGGCAAAATATGTGGATTAAAGAACATCATCTGTAGAGCGTTACGCTCAATAGATGATGTCCTTATGTTCTTAAAACCACATAATTTGCCAAACTTATTACATTCCAAGTATATTAAAGCAAAGGATGCATAGATCAAGATCTTTCCATAAATGCTTGAAAGGGAAATTCAGTAATAAATTTTATTCCATGTATGCAAAAGAAGTAAATTTCATTAACAACAAGGATCATTGCAATGATTTGCATATCAATGAGTTTCCATAAATTCATTCAAGTTTCAATTACATTATTATCATTCAGTCAATACATCTATTTCAATGTTTACATCAAAACTTTCATTCCAATACATCTATTTCAATGTTACAATACTGAATTACAAATAGAATTACATTTACAAGTGGGTTTTACAAGTCATCCACAATATTATATGAATACATTTATAGCATATAAACCTTTGAACCTCAACCGTCATGACACCACTGGTCTTCTTGCAAGTTGGGGCCAAGAGTGTGATTAAGGCGCCTTTCCGCCCAACCACGAAGTACAAGACTTCCCCGGGTTTCTCCCTAACTCGAAGAAATCCCTGGCCCTGCATGAGGAGCCTAGCAACCTGAAACAACAACACGGGAGGGAACTCTCGATGCAGCCTAATGCCTATATGCATTCCTAACATGAGAATCACATATTTCTTGCAAACAGTAGGTGGAAGAGACCTATATTTATTTAGTTATAGGCTTTTAATTCCATCTATTTCAATGGTGCATGTGCTTGGCCAAGTATAAAGCATAAATAAAACAAATGATAGTTTTAGAAAAGGTAAAACTACCGTCTCTGTGGGTCCACCTTCGGCATCCTGTCCCGGAAGTTTCTCAAAATACAATAAATAATACACTTTCCATCTAAGTTCACATTCAATTTTACACATTTCTAATTCCAAAGAAATTTTATCATTTTCCAATGTTCACACAAAGAGTATCAAAATAGTTTTTCATGCATACACTCAGTATGAGAAATGTATTTAAAGTTACTAATTTAAAAACAATCCAAGTTCTGTTTTCTAAAATAGCTTGATCAAAGTAAATAGACTTAATAGATTCAAAAAAAGAAATCTACTCTTTTCAAAAAATTCACTAGTTTTAATTGTGTTTTCAATAGTCTACCTTTGCTATAAAGTTTCATCTTCAGCTTTTAACATAGCTTTATGAGTATTTCACTAAGTTCAGAAAATGAAATATGGTGACTCATACCATGCATCGATATTCAGAAAAAATAACAGTTTTAGAAAAGAAAAACAATGTAAATTTCCAGATTTGCACATAAATACAAGTTTGCTAGTGAACACAATTATTTATGTGAATTTAGTTTGCTTTTTTTCTAAGTTTTTAACTTTTAGATATTGAAGTTCACCATGCAAATCTGTATATATATTTATTATGTATATATTTATAATATATACATATATATATAAATACAAAGGGGACTTATAGCTGACTGTATATATTGAGCTGTGTTTTCTATTTGATACTAATGACAGAAAGTAATGTTTTATGTAACAAACTGTGATATTTATGTCAGTGTATATATATTTTATATATATATATATATATGCTTATGCACTCATACACTTAGACACCAATGCACACCTATGCACCTCCACAAATACAAACATGCCCACACCTAAACGCACCCATATACACAAGTTCATGTGTATGCTCACATGCACATACTGACATGTACACATGCACATGAACAAGCACATACACACACATATATCTAAGGAACCAAACACAATTGACAACACAATTATATTCATAAATGAATAGTTTTTCTTTTGTAAACTAAGACATCCCATATGTATGTTCCATATTACATTGTTCATCATGGCCAATGACCTACCAAATAACTATTTGTCTTGGCTACAAGTGTCTACTCAAATAAGGAATGTTCCTTAGTGGATAACCCCAATTTAAAGATTTAACTACAAGTATAATTTCCCTTATCTTTTTGTTGTTGGAAAAAACATATTTACAAGCATTTCAAAATATTTTTTCTAAATTTGGACAAAACCATAGATGTCTTCAACGTGATTGATCTTATGTTAGTCAAATAAACTTAATCTCTTTTTGTTCATACCAAACTAGGAAATACATCTTTTATCAAAAACCATATTATAAGAATTATGAAGATACCAATAAAGAAGATAAAGTTGACTTGCCACATCCACTTGTACCACAAAGCAAAATTGTCATTGATTCCTTTCGTTCCCGTTGTCTGCACTAACCATTAAATGCTCACAGCAAGTTATGATGATTTAAAACTTTATCATACCACAATAGCCGCAAAGTTCTATACAACTACACATTATACAACCATGAATGGTACAAACTATAAAAAAGCAAAAGCTAGTTAACCAAATATGAAAACTTCAATTTCAAAAAAAAATGGGGAAAGAAATAAATAAAGGATCATCCCCAAGCTGTAATATAAAGGAGTTGTATTTGGTAGGGTAATTTTTAATCTAAGAAGTGAAGTGTCAGCATAGACACATTCCCTAAGGGTACATATAACTGGTAACAAGGAATCGTTAAATATACAACTATCATGCAGTTATAGCATTCACTAACTGCTATAATCCTAATTAGTTAGTTTGGGCTATCTTTGAGGCGATGCATCCTCATATTCACATCACCTCCCCTGTGTGTATATACTAACTTTTCATCTTTAATATCATCTTGTTTTTATACATTATCAATGTATATTGTATTTATTCCATTATTCTATTTTATGTATATCATTACAGGTGGATCAGAGCACAGTTTTGAGCCAGGAGAAATTTCCACTAAAAAGAGATCAATTAAGTCATAAATTGCAGGCCTAGATTTAGTCATAATTGCTTTTCCAAATTCAACATAGACTGGTTGCTGCTGAAAATTCAATTAGGAACTTATCGTCCCAGTTGAAAGTTAATTGTGGTGGCAAATTAAAGGGTACAACCTTCTATATAGTTATGACTTATTAGCTTTTTTTAAATTATTAAAGAAACAAATTACAAAAAAGAAGATAATTAAACATATAATCTAGTATAAACACAAACATAGATACCAAGAATGAATAACGCCCAAGTACAAATCATACTTGATTTGGTACAAAAGGATGTACACACATATCCCAAAGATATTAATGCAAGACATCAAGATAACTGTACTTTTCTCCAATGAGTTAAAAAGAATAAAGTAAAATGTTGAGACAATAAACACAAATATGGTGGAAATTACAACAAAAAAAAAAACTCATAGCCTTACAGGAACAAAAGAATCACTAAAGAATTTAGAAATGATGATGAATCAATTGGTGTGGACAGATAATCTTGACCAAAATCAGTCAGCAGTCCTTCCAATGAAGAAAGTCATGCTAATGCCAACGTTTAAATTTTCATGGAGTAAAAGGACAAAATTCACAAGTTGATTATCAACATAGAAAATCATATATCTATATACAATTGCCAAAACTGACCTTCCAGAGTTCAGCCCAATATGAAGTTGTTGACTGGTGTACAAAAATCAATGCTCATTTAGAGTTAGATCCAATTAAAACTCATGAAGAAGTGATAGAAATTATTTCCCAATATTGGAAAGGAATGGCATTCAAATGGTTAATATGGTGCTGTGAGAAAACAAAGTGTTTATGCATACTTGGCATCAATTTCTCAATGATTTTTGAAAACAGATTTGAACCACATGATACTGACTATTTTAATAACTAACCCATCTTTGTCGAAAGAAATTGATAGATGAATATACATCAAATGGGAAATGTTAACAGTCACGATATCAAATGTTACCCAAGAACAATTAATTCAATCTTAATTGGGGAATTAAAATCAGAAATCAAGAAGATGTGTATATTATATGTCCCGGTGACAATTGCAATAGCATGAAGATTGGAACATTAAAAATTTACAGGAAATCTCTATGGTTTTGTCCCTGCAATGATTTCAAAAATGAATCTAAAGAGGATTCATCTAGCCAATACCCTTATCAAATCAGCCAAGGAAAACAAGAGGTAACAAAAGAAAAGGGTAGTAATCAAGATTTGATATAAAAATTTGTACACAGTTTTTTCCAGAAATCTTGATTACTAACTATCATGGACTGTGGAAACAGAATGTTATTAAAAGAAAAGGACTTTAAAAATCATCAAACGCAGAAGAAATCATATAGTTATCATTAGGCAAATATCAAAGATTGCAACGCAAATGCCAATAGTATTGATAGTGAAAGCAACTATGTTCTAGAAGTGAGAGTACTAATTGATAATGATCAATCTACTAGCTCAAATGAAAAATCCAATGGTATAGTCAGGATCTTGATCAACTCTGAAAGCACACATAATTTTGTGGACATGTAATGTCCCCAAATTGAACTTTCTGGAAATATATGTTTTTATGTTTTTTTTATTTTTTGAAAACAAAGATAAATTGCAACAACAAACTAAAAATTGAAACAAGTAGCTGAAAACTTCTTATCAAGCTGTTATCCAACTTCACATGCAACCCTTATTATCAGATCCGAATTGTGTAGGTCAACTTACATCAAAAATAAGAGCTAACTTGTAAACCCTAAGTTGCCAGAATAAATACACAGCAGTAAGCAAACCTCTGAAACAAATTTTATTCAATTTTAACAGTAGAAGCAAGTTACAATGTTGATATGATGGATTGGAATTACAATTTCAGAATTAAATATTCACTCACAGAATGACAAATGGCAGATCCGAATGTATAGGTACGATAAGGGGTATGATTCTGAAATTTCTATTTGTACTCATAGTTAGCTTCATGTGGATCATGAGTTACCTAAGATCCCATTGGAGGCTCAAGCCATGGTTATGGATGAGGTTTTGCATGGAGATTCTAGCACTCTCCACACCATGTTAATTCCATATGTTGATAATCGGTTGGGAGTACATCAAGAGTCTTAAGTCTTGAGATTAGAGAAGAAATGCCCACACGAAAATATAACTTCCAGCCATGGGATAACAAGTAATACACTTGGTATTCATCTTGACACACTTCTGGGACCAGCACTTGATGATGAGCATCCAACAATGAAGGAAGGAGTGCTTGAGGCCCTAGAAGGCACCACAAAAAGGTATGAGGCAAATTCTGATTTTCTGATTTGGAATAGCAGTTCCTTACCTTTACATAATCTTGAGCTGGCAGCCAGATCACATGAGGATGATGGTGGTAAAAGACCTTACCAATGCGACACTCAAGAGTTGGTGGTTAGACACGAGGTAATGGTTGTGGTCCAAGCCACACGCACTCTAATTATGAGCATCATGGTACGGAGGATGCTACATGCGAGTTTGCAACTGCAATCATGACCTTGCATGATACCTTGAAGAGGTATATTGAGGATTATGGTTTTGGGTCGAGCAGACTTTCCTTCCTATTGCCTACGATAGTGTTAGGCAGTGGGATTGCCGATGTGGATTTCTCTGAGATGTTTTGATGGGAGATACTTCAGGGTATAGATTTCAACCTGCACACGGATGATGTGGGTTAGATAAGATATTATATAGTCCACTTTGGTATGGCATGCCTACACCTTCAAAAGATGAAACGAAAACTTGCTAGTCTCCTACTTTGTTTCCTCCAAATGATTGTATACCAACCCAGGAATCAAAGTCTCGTCATATTGGGGGTTCAATTGATATTAGAGACACCTATCTCTTCATTTACTGTGGGTGTGATGTGGTGTGTTGGGATCTTGGTGGTGACAGGATTGGCACATTAGATCGACTGGATCCTAATGAGTTGCTTCACCACTCTCACCATGGATGTTAAACAAAATAACAATTTATTAAGTTGTCCCCTCCTGTTGTACCCAAGTTTAAAAGGGAAATATAAGTAACTTTAAAAAGGATGTTATATTATTAAGTTGTGCATCAAAATTAAAAGAATAAAAGGTGGGGAAATTAAAGAAAATGAAATGAAATGAAATTCAAATGTAAAATGGGCATGGAAATATGAAAGGGCATTGAAAGCTCATTTTGCATATTCATTATTATTATTCTTGTTTGCACAAATTCGAGAAGAGCTTCAACAAGGGTTTGCTGGTTGTGAAAGCCATAGCTTTCTGAGGATGAAATCCCTCAAAGAGAACAATGTTTGCAGGTGTGGAAGATCACCCAAGAGCACTTGATTGGATAATCTCATCCAAAGGTTATATTTGAGCTTCAACTATTTACAGGAAAGAATCCAATTTTCGGGGTTTGATGATTTATCAAGAAATTGGAAAAAATAGTGATTGAATGTGAAGGTTTTACTTGTTGTATAAGTGAGTCCTTGCTGGTCTTGGCGTGAGGATTTTTGAAGGTTATTATTGCAAACAAATCTGGCTGTGGGAATTTCAAGGGCTTTAGGAAAGCGTGTTGCTTCTGGGGTGGTCGCCTAGGGTTGGAGAGCATTATGTTGGCATGAGAGCATTGTGCTGGCATCATTTCTACGATTGGAGGTGTTACATGCAGTCGGCATCCATTTTCAAAGGGTTTCAAGGCATCTCTTACTTGTGAATTCATGATTTGTAACTCCCAGATGTTTTGGGTATTGTTGTTTTAGATAATAAGGGATATTTTATGAAATGAGTTGTCAATATTTTGTGAGAATATTGAATATTGTTAGAGTAATCATGCATTAGCTATTAATTAATTATTGATTAATTAATCTTTAATTAATTATTAGTCTAATTTATCCTCATGCACTTAAACTAAACTTAGGAGTGATTTATTATGTTAAGTAGAGAGCTATTATTAGATCATTTTGTCCCATTGCATAAGATGTTGACACTTGTCATAATCTAATCCCTTTATCATTTAGGGTTGCTCCTATATAGCACTCAACCCTCATTGTATTATTATACCTTTTGAATACCTTGGAAACCTTTGAGGACTCTTGTTTTCTTTGAAGATTCTTATTTCATAATTCTAACAAGTATCTAAGCTGATAAAAAAATCTGGAATTTTCAGCCATGTATTCCCTATGTAATGTTCAATTTTGAGTTGAAAATATTATTGCAATATCTTCTATTTTTCTGCATTATATTGTTGTATCAAACATTGCAAATATATCACAAAACATTCCTCAAAACAAAACAAAAAAGGCGAAACAGGGCTGCATATTACAGCCTTTACCAACCTCACAAGTGTAACAACCTCAAAAGTTTATAGGTACTTCTAATATTTTTAAATCTATCAATATTGGTAATAAAGGTAATCTGTTTAGGTCTTGTTAGCATTTTAAATTTGTCTACTATGAGATAACACAACCGAAACAACACTAACAATAGAACCATTCTTTAAATTATAAGAGGAAGCTCCCTACGATCTAACTAAACCTAACCATAGTAGAATCTACTAGTATACATACTATACAAGATTTCATGGGGAGTTATGCATAAAATGTAACTAACTATGTTTTTACATCAGATGCAACACCAAACTATCAACAGTCAAGCCTTATAGTGAGAATTTAGATTAAGGAGGACAAACAATTCAAGCATGAATAAGCACAACATCCTACTAGTTAAAGTAAACACTAGCATTTGATTGTAATCAAAGATTTAATTAAATAACACAAACGGATGTTGATTTCTAGCTAAATTAGACCAATAAATCTACATCAACAAGAAATGATTATATGGACACACATCACACTATTCAACAAAATAAATTGCTAAAGGAATTCACAAAATTATTAATATAATGAATAACAAGCATCAACAGAATCCTTGACAAGGTTACTCAATCCCATTTGAAACAATCAATTACAAACATAGGTTTAACGATTACAAAATAACAATAACAATTGAACAGTTTCTACACCATAAGCTTTACATCCACTATCCTTCACTATGCACAAATATAATGACTTGACTTCAACCTTTGAATGACAATTTCTGCAACAGAAGTCTAGTATCATCTCTCATTGTTGATTATATGGTTAAGGCACTTACTAATAAGATCATCAAAGCCAACTTTTAGGGATCAAATGATAAAATAATCTCAATAAAGCACTGCTTTAAAGCAACCTTATCTCTGTCTATTTCAAAGAGGAAATAAATCAATCAAATAGGCTCTTCTTGCTTCAAATATTTATTCTCTTCTTAACATAGGCTGCCTAGTGATAAGGTATAACTATGATTTATTGATTTTTGCTTTAAACACTTGACTTGGTGTTGAAAGAAAAAAGATACTAATATATGCAAGGCAGAGATTTCATGTGGTGTTGCCACCTCAAAATGGTGGCTAGATTAAGATTTTCTGTCTTTGTTGAAGCTTTCATGTGGCAATGTCACTCAAAAAGTGCAAAGTTTTGATGTTTTAACTATCTTTTACTTGAGTCACATTTTTAGACTATCTTTACAACTTTTGTCACATTTTCCCCTTTATGCCACTAACAAAGTGAAACATTCACTTAAATTTGATCTTTCTTTACGTTGTCATGCATCACTAACATCTTCGCCTTTTTTATAACCTCTTTTTGGAACTTTTGAGTGGCATTACCACTACAAAGTGCAATTTTATTATAACTTAAAACCTCCTCACATGTTTGGTGCACTTTTATGAGGCATTCACCACCTTTGCATGGCTCCATAAGAATTTTGCCGCACTTCTCACACTTTCATAACAACTCTGCCACCCTTGTTGAAACTTTGGTTTAAGCCTTCTACTAGTGTGTCACTTATGTAGCAATTTGCCTTAAAGTAAATGGCAGAATTTTGATGTCATGTTATTTTTTTTAATCATGGAGATAATTAAATAATCAATTTAAGTTGTTGAAATAAGTAATTTTATATTAAAAGACAGCTCATATTAATTATTTAAAAAGGGCGTTATAAGTGATTAAATAAAGTATTGCTAGGCTCAAAGTGCAAGAAGGTGAGTAAAAACGGACACTGTTATATTTTTATAATTTTGAGGAGATAATTATCAAAAAGAAACGAATATTATTTTAATTCCTCAAAAAAAAGTTACAAAAAGAGGAAGGTCTTTGAAAAGGATCTTCAAGCTTTTTGTAACAATTTCATTTATCAAGAATGAGCGTGTGTTCTTCTATCCCAAGGATGAAACCCTCTAGACTTGAGAAGCTTCAAGGACAAACACCCTCATAGTTTTCAATGCATCTCCCTTCAAGATTTGACAATGTACTTCAACTAATAAGTTTTTGGATGAGAGATCTTCAATGTTCGCTCTCAGTTATTGATTTCATTGTTATTGAGTTTTGGGGTTTCCAGTTGTGAATGTAGTTATCATAGTTTTCAATGTGGAGAATAATATTTTATTGATAATTCTATCATTATTATGCTTGGTGAAATATTACCTTGCTGGCTGTACCCTCTTACTGAGAAAATTTTATGTTTTAACTTACAACTGATTTAAGTTATTTCTCATTCTATCATATCATTTGGTTTCCATAAGCAGGTCGAACCCTTCTATTGCTTCTTGGTTGATGATCTATGATCTAAATATTGTTCCAATTGCATGGTCACACTTATTCTTAGCAACTGCTTCTATTAATGCTTGAGGCAGATCGCAATATATAGTAAGCTATTTTCCAGCTGCACCTTAGGAATTCATCATAAAAAGTAGATCATATATATAGGTGATTAAGATAACATTGTTTCATCTTTGGAACTGTGCATGGGAACTCATATGCTGCTACAGTTCTATAGAGGGTTATTCTAAATATTTCAAGCTGCAACTTACAATCTCTTCTTGCTAGCCAAATTTTGTTGCATATTATTATTGCTCAATCCATTGAAGAAGCCACATATATGGATGCCAAGATTTACAATTGAGAATGAGGTTGCAGTTCATAAAGTATCTCTATTGTTTCCTTCAGGAGTATCCATTTGATGGGGAAGCAGCAGCTACTTGAGGGGTGGTAGAAGTAAAACCGTTGTTGTGTTTGAGGTCGTCACAGCCTAGATCTCCAACGAGATCAAAGATATTAAATAGAGTTTTGAAGTTTCATTATCAGCATTTGAATATCAATATTTTATATAAACACTCTCTTATCAGCAATTGTATTAAATAAATATATTTAAAATGTTGACCCTAAACATATCTCATTGTAGAATTCTAGATGATCTTCCACCAAAATTCATTCCTTGCTCTTTCTTTGTATTCTAGAGGGCTTGTCACCAATCATTTTGAATTTAAGCGCAACATTGTAGAGATCCTAATCAGTTCATCCACTGGATCCTTTCTTTATATCCAACATTTCTACCTTTCTAGGCGTGTATCAGAATCAAGTGAATTAATCTACCATTTTGGCATAATTCCACTTGCATTCAGTCAGTTTGACTTGATCAGAGTTTGCATTTCACTATCAACCAATTTGATTTGATCAATTTTAAAAATTTACTTTCTGATGCAATTTGGTTAGCTAGCTGCCAATATCTTGTTGATTAATTCCCTTGTCTAAGTTCTAGTTTTCATATGCTCTCACCTTGCCCACATCAAAAAGTTGGTGACCAAAAACAGCTAGAGTTTGAGTGATTACAAAAAAGAATTGTGATTTGAGCTCATGTCCTACTAAGGACCATCACATTTGACAATTAATTGCTGCTCGAATCATGCTTTTCAGCTAGCATTGTCAAGCAAAAATTGCAACTTCTTTCCTTGTTTTTAATTTAAACACCTCATGTTGGTTGCTATTTTACTCATCGCTTGCCAATCAAGTTGCAATTTTTTCACTAGCTCAACCACTAAACATTTGTGATTTGCTTATACTTGTTTCATCGTTGAACTTTGGTGTGGTTCCATAAGTAACTTGCCACCCTATCACGGTTTTTTTCTAGCTTCACCACTTTGGAAAGATGCCAACTTCACTACCTTGTTCTTGTCATTGCACCATCACCACTTAAATCAATATTTTGGAATAACATTACCAGAAAAAATGTGACCTATTCTTAGTTGAATGTATCTTCTCCTTGAACACCTTTGCAAGACCTCTACCACCTTTGGTAGAGTTTTAGACTAGCATTGCCAAGGCAAAAATGTGCTTGTCTAATAATCTTCACTCAACACTATTGTATTGGCATAAGCACTTGTCTTTGCCACCTTAAGTTTTCTTTCCCTATGGTATTGTCATTTGAATTATGTGCCAATACTAAAACTTGTCCTTGCTTTACCATATGCCAATGAGTCGCTTCAATGGAGTCCTAGAGGAATTTGCTTATCAATCTACCAATTTTTTCTAATGTTAGGCCCAAACATTTGTCATTTTCTTCTCTTTCTTCTCGCTGTTTGTTCCTCCGTTATGGTCAAGAACTTTGTTGCTTTCATTTGGCATTGTGCAACTTCGAACAATCTACAAGAGTTGTTAGGAAAAGTTTAGTAGGGGTATGAATAGGTATCTTTCATTGTCTAGATAATTGGTCATTTCTAATCCTTGTCATATAGTTGGTGTATCATGTTCCATCTTAAATGCTAGGACAGATATAGCTTCCCATAATTTTGTTTTATGAGATGATTCTATCTGAAAATTAACTAATATCGATATGAAGCCCTTGAACTTTTTCAAACAAATTACAAGATGGAACAATCAAACAATTTGCACGACGAGATGATCCTCAACAAATCATGCATCTTTGAAGAGATAGGCAATGAGCAGTCAACCTGCATATTATTGGATATGACAAAACCATATGAATAAAAGTAAAGGTAAAGGTTGTTTCTTAGGTCACATCCAAGCCTAATGACATCTTGGCATACTTTGAAAGCCCAAAAAAGGATTTATTTCTATTTGTTTAAACGTTTGCACCCTGGGTTTCAACTTAACCAATTTTTGGAGTCAACTAAACCTTGCCACTCCACCCATACCTGGACAAAAGATTGGCATAAGCCTAATGCGACTTCAGTATTCCTCAATTCTACAAATCTTCATTGTTACTTACATTCCATTATTCTATATTTTCAATTCAAAATAATGTTATCCATTTCCATGTCCTCACAGAAAATATATTGCCAATGCATAATATCAATACGTTAAAATAAATATCTCAAAAACAAAATCTTGAAATATTGTATGATAGTAGTAGATGAAAAGGGTGAAATTCTTTCAACAATATTTTTCATAGAACAATAGCTTTCCAAGCAATTATTAATAAACAAAATAAAAGGTTTTGGGAAGCATTAGCAATTAAAATCATCCCAACAAATAATTCCCTAGTACCTGCATGCCACAATGAAGTCAGCTCTTTGATTTGGACCCATGTAACGATATTCAGCAAGAGAATCACAAACAACATCCAAAAATTTCTCCCTTGTCACTACAACTGAAATCCGCTTCTTGTACAAGGTTTGTTTCCTGTCATCATCATTCAAAACATCCTTCTCAGTGGCTTCTGTTTTCTTCTGGTTTTCTTGCTCAATGCAGCTTAAGTTATCTTCTCCAGCCTCAAAAAAACACTGATGAGAATTCATTAATGATCTTCCATTCTCATCAATGTCACTGCCTTTGACAGGAATTTCATTCCCCATGACCTCAAAGACCTTTCTACTAATCTAGCACATCAAAAAGGTAGCAGTAAGAATATAAGAACTTAACTTCTATGGAACCATCAGTAAAGAGCCTAAAAAGCAAGATAATTTATAAACAAAACCTCTGCCATGTTTTCCAAACATAAATAAGAAATTTACTCCACACTAATATATGGCACAAGTTTGGAAAAGTTGTAGACATAAATAATTATAATTTGTCACTGAAACAAGCATTCTTATAAAAAAAAAATCATTCCAATTTCTCATTATTCTTCCACCCCATACTTGAAATGTTTTCTGTAAATTACAAGGAGAAATTTATTATGAAAGCTATGATAATATACATCATTTCAAAATTCAAGAGCACAAATAGTATTGTTATTGTAAACAACAGCCAAAGGGCACCTTTCTTAGCTTCATTTCTTTAAATTACAAGTTAAAAATTTATTTGATCCTGCAATATATAATCAATGTAGGATGTTTCTCTTATCAAGTACCCATGATCACAAAAATTTATAAAGCATTACCCTATCTAGCTTCAATATAAAGAAATTAAGATGGAATTGAAATCCCCCCAGTTTTTGTCCAATACCCCGATCTTTTACACCCCACAACTCAGTCTTTCACACCCCACAAACACTAATGTAATGTCCCCTTCTAGCTAGTCTTCCGAAAAATCAATGGATTAGCCTATCATGTCAACCCTTGTAGGCTAATGGTTTTGGATAGAGGGTCACTTGGACGAACACTTGGTCGTCAAATTGCAGTGTTGATCTTCGAAGTATGGTGGCAAGGTGAACTGTTGCGTTTGGTATGATACTTGTGTTTAAATTTATGATACTTACCTTTTATTTCACCATCTTTGGCATAAGGACCATGTGTCTTTAAAATGAAGGGGTCACTTTATATTTTTCAATTACTATTCATTCATAAAGTGAAAAAGGTTATAACTTAAGTAAATAGTGCTCACTTTTATGAATAGTGTTTTCAATGTAAAATTATAAATATCATGAGAAGAAGTTCGACCCTCTTCATGCATGAGTTACTTCACCAAAAGGGGGCACCCTTGTCCTAGGAAGCTTCCCATTTTGGATTTTGGTAGGAGAAGTTTGGATTTCGAAAATAGTGAGCATTCCATTGGGGTTTGGTACTGTAGCAAGTTACTATTCACAGAACTATATGGCTGTAAGTTAAAGTTTGGTATAAAACATATTTAGTTTTAAATCTGCTGTAAGTTATATGTTGTATGCATCTTATTATGTAATGAAGAAATCATATTTGGCCACTAAATTGAGCAATGTATTCAAGGTTGCTTCAGTAGTGTAGCTTATTTAAAATTTCCATTGTATGTATATGCTTATTGGTATCTATTTAGCGTTATTGGCAAACCAAACTCAAAACAAGAAGGAAGACGTAAAAACAAAAACAAAAATCAGACCTACAAACTCAATGAAAATAAATCAGCAGAGTGATGGATCACTACAACTAACCACAGCAACAAGACCCCTTCATAGCTTTTCGTAATGTCCCCATTTTTTGGATAATTGCAGATATTGATATTTATCTTATTTTATTCCCATAAGCTAAATAATAGAGTTATAAGGGAATAATAATTAAATTAATTATTCTAAAGTTGTCTATTTTAAATAAATATCAAGAGGATAACTTTAATTTAATTAAACTGACAAATAAAAAATAATAAAATATTATAAGTCACTCTATTAAATGTTGGAGGTGGTTACAATTGGCTTCTTCTAGAAGACTAAGCTGAGCCTTTAAAAGGAGGAATAAGGGAAGCATTTGATCATCCATTATTGACTTGATATTTTTCTATGCATCATTGCAAAAATTTTGAGGACAAAAACCCTTGGGAAGGTTTGGAGGATTGGACGTAAACCCAATTCCTTCAGTGGGCCTACTGCAGGATTCACATTGGGCTTAATTGTTTCAATTTGGAGCTTCAAAGAGTATTTGTTGTGGAAAACATTTTCAGGAAATTTTGTGAGTCTTCTCCGAAGACAAAATTTCAAGGTTTATTAGATATTATTCGCAAGTTTACATCAGAGGTTGCTAGAGGTTATTTGCAGAAATAGATTGGATATTATATAGAGTGGAAAACAAGTGATACATATTTGAACAAGCTGCACCTGACAGTTACTTCTACAAGAACTCATTTATTTGCTGGTCTGCAACAAAACATCTTATCTGGTAAGCCAACTATTCAATTTGAATTGCACAATGTAAAGACAAATTGATATCTGAGAGGGCCGACTATATTACTTTTCCTAAGCCTCGCTTTTTCTCCGTGGTCGTGGTATTTGAAATCATATATATATATATATATATATATATATATATTTATGGCACAGACAGATTGTAGCTTTTATTTCATTTAGCTGCATATTTTCAAAAGCTACAATTTTAAGTGGATAGATTCCGATGAAATTTTGAGTCTAAGAGGAAGATAAATAGTCCAAAGGAGGGTCAGAGCTGATTCTTCTTTTATTTCATGCCTGGGCTCATTTCTTGGAAATTTGGAACCGAATTATATATTATAACATAGAATATATATTAAAATCACATTCCATCGTAGAGTGTTTGACGAGCCTTGGAAGCGCAGAAGCTATCGCCATTATTGGCACCATCTAAAAGAAGTCATTATCAGGTCAAACAAGGAATTGGCAGGACTTTGAAGGCACCGAAGGAAGTGAAAATCATCAACTCGGTTGCTTAAGTCCAATTTCAATCTATCACCAACTATTAAATGGACAACACCATCATATACTTCAACAACATAACTATAGCCATCAGAAGCCAACATAAAGGGAGTTAGCACAAGGTTTTGTCTCTGAAAAGTCTAAGGGAATCGTATGAAGGAGATATTGAGGGGTTCCAACCTTAATTGCTATCAATTTCGGTAGAATCGCATCCATCCTATATTTCTGATGCATCATCCATTGTGTGGACTAGCCGCCTAATCCCATTACAAAGCAGACTTATACACAATGCTACTAATAGATTCTATCGGGTTCCTCATTGACTCTCACATCAGAACTGGGGCACTAGTATTTAATTGTTTACTCGAAGAGTTGTGGAAGTAAATTCTGAAAACCTTTCATTTGGAACATTCAAGCTGTTGGATTATATGAAGAGTTCAAAGGCTGACGTAGAGCCTCAGAAAAAGACAAAGTCCTAATAAAGACAATTAAAAGAGATGCCAAGTTGAAGCTGGAGTTACTTTCTTGGGTAGCTACCAGAATAAAGGGAATCATGACAAAGCAAATGCAGACATTAAAATCTAAGGAGCTTTGAGTGGCTAAAACAAGGAAATCAATACCATTGTTAGAGTGCCACCTATTATTGAAGGTGGATTATTATAAAATAAGCATTGGTAGGCATATAGCAGGAGAGATTAGCATGGAATCCAAGTCAGAATGGTTTTATTGTAAACTGGATTGAAATTCTGATTTCATACGTTTTTTTTATATATATCCTGAATTCAATGTTATCATATAATAGCTCCACTATTTAAATATATATATCCTGAATTCAATGTTATCATATGCTGAATCAGTATAATAGAAACTTTTACTTTTTCAAACTTAATTCATCACAACAATAACAACCATGCAAGACCTAACAATTAGGGGCACTAGTATTTAATTGTTTACTAGGAGAGTTATGGAAGTAAATTCTGAAAACCTTTCATTTGGAACATTCAAGTTGTCGGATTATATGAAGAGTTCAAAAGCTAACGTAGAGCCTCAAAAAAAGACAAAGTCTTAATAAAGACAATTAAAAGAGATGCCAAGTTGAAGCTGGAGTTACTTTCTTGGGTAGCTACCAGAATAAAGGGATTTGTGGAAAAACAAATGCAGACATTAAAATCTAAGGAGCTTTGTGTGGCTAAAACAGGGAAATCAGTACCATTGTTGGAGTGCCACCTATCACTGAAGGTGGATTATTATAATATAAGCATTGGTAGGCGTATAGCAGGAGAGATTAGCATGGAATCCAAGTCATAATGGTTTTATTGTAAACTAGGTTGAAATTCTGATTTCATACGTTATATATATATATATATATATATATCCTGAATTCAATGTTATCATATAATAGCTCCAATATTTAAATAAATATATATCCTGAATTCAATGTTATCATATGGTGAATCAATATAATACAAAGTTTACTTTTTCAAACTTAATTCATCACAACAATAACAACCATGCAAGATCTAACAATTAAGAACACAATAAGAACACCAAATTTACGTGGAAACCTTTACAAGAGAAAACCACGGCAAAATATTGCTTTTATATAAATCTGTTTTACAATCTTTGTAGGCACCAACCTAATAGAGGAACCAACTCCTATAGTGTTCCACCACTCTGCTGAATTGTTTTTCACTGAGTTTTGTAGGTCTGATTTTTTGTTTGGGTTTGTATTTCTTCCCTTTTTCTTTTTGAGTTTGTTTACCAATAATGCTAAAAAGGTACCAACAAGCATATACATACAGATGAAACTTCAAATAAACTAAACTACTGAGATAACCTTGAGTAAATTGCTCAATTTAGTAGTCAAATATGATTTCTTCATTACATAATAGTATACATACAATAGATAACTTACATCAGATTTAAAACTAGATATATCTTATACCATATTTTAACTTACAGCCATACAACTCTGTGAATAGTAACTTGCTACAGTACCAAACCCCAATGAAATGCTCACTTCTCCTGAAAACCAAACTTTTCCTCCCAAATTCAGTATTGGAGGCTTCTTCTATCTAGGCCACCCCCTTTTGGTGAAGTTGCAGCCTCTTAGAAGAGGCGTTTCTTTTTATTTTCTGATGAAACCCTCATGAAAATGGACGGCTGGCTGTAGCTGCAATTTCCAGTCCAAAAACCCTTCAAAAAGCGAACAGCTCTTGTGCAAACGAAAATGGAGTCTAAGGCTGCCAACCCTACTCAAAAATCAGCTCAAAAACTTAGCCAACAACTCCTAATGTCACCAAAATTTGCATTCAAATTCAGACCAGCAACCTTCAGGTGGTATTTCACACCCTCAAGCAGCTCAAATACGAAAAACCAAGCCCCCTCCAGGCTCACAAACTGCAGAAATTAGGAAACCCTAGTCTCCCTCTTCCTCCATAGCCAAACTCACATGCCAAATGAAGAAAATAACTCAATGCTTGAATGGGTCGAACTTCTCCTCTTGAGATATATAATTTAACATTGAAAACACTATTCATTAAAGTGAACACTATTCACTTTAAGTTATGTCATTTTCACTTTATAAGTGAATAATGTCAAATAAAAATAAAGTGACCCCCTCCAATTAAAAGACACATGGTCCCTAAGCAAAAGGGGTGAAATAGGAGATAATAACATAATTAATCACCTTCAACAAGTCAAACACCACAATTTACCCTGTCACTAAACTCTGGGGATCAACACAGCTAACGGGCAACCCGATTACCATCACAAATGACCCTCTATCCAGAATCATTAGCCTACGAGGGTTAGCATAATAGGCTAATCCATTGATGTATAGATTTCTAACTAGAAGGGGACATCACAGTCCGCCCTCCCTGAAATTGCTTGTCCCCAAGCAATCTTAACTCTGGCTACTATAAAATGTCCTCGCTCTCCCATGTAGCATCCTCTACCGGCAAGTCCTTCCATTTAATCAAATATTCCCTGATGATCCGTCTCCGCAACTATCTCTCTCTAACATCTAATATGGCCTCAGGTACCAGAATCAATTTCCCCTCATCATCCAAGGGTGGAAAAGCTGTGGAAGGAACAACAAGATGTCCTAATGCTTTTTTGAGGCGTGACACATGAAATACATTGTGTACCCTACTATCTGCCGATAAATCCAACTCATAAGCCACCTCACCTACTCTCCTGACAATCATAAAGGGTTCGTAGTACCATGGCTTGAATTTCTCTACACCACTCTTCCTAAGAGTGGACTCGCAATAGGGATGCAACATCAGATACACCATATCAACAACCTCAAAAGAACATTCAACTCTCTTCTTATCAGCATAGTGCTTTTGTTGATTATGTGCCTTATGAATGTTCTCTCGAAGAGCTCTCATGATATCCTGGTTCTCCTATAAAAGATCCCCAACACTGGGCACTCTACTGTCACTAAGCAATAAATCAAGAAAGTTGGGCACCTCATACCCATATAATGCCATAAACGGTGACATTTGAATCGACATGTTGTGAGTGGTATTATAACAATACTCACAAAGATGAATCCACTTCACCCAACCCTTTTGCTACCCTGCTATATAGTTCCAGAGGTATCCTTCCACCCATTTATTTACAATCTTTGTCTGGCCATCTGTCTGCAAGTGGTAGCTAGTCCTCGAAGTAAACTCGGTCCCACAAAACCTGAATAGCTCCTGCCATAAGTGACTCAAGAACCGACTATCCCTGTCGTTGACGATGTTCCGGGGTAGCCCATGCATCCTGAATACCTCACGGAAAAACTACTCTGCTACCTGTGTAGTTGAATATGTAGCTGCTATCGGAAAAAAGTGTGCATACTTTGTGAGGTGATCAACAACTACATAGATACAGTCTCTACCCTAGGCTTTCGACAAGCATTCCCACTTCCTATCAGGAATTGGAAGTGGCTAAAGTAACCCGGCAGGATAGGTGTGTTCTTGTTTATTTTGTTGACAAACAAGACACTCTCTGGCAACACATCACCTGCTGGCAATGGCTCCACTAAAACTGTCGAGCTCAGTATGGATGCACCAAGCAGCGCCCATCCTGGCAAGTCGTCGGGCTCAAAAGATGCTACTCTCAATGTCCGCCCGACGCCCATGGGTGATACTGGAAGGGTGAAAGTCACCGGCAGTGGACTCCCCACACTCGTTGGTGATGTTGCCAAGGTGAATCCCGCAAGTTTACTGTAACTGTCGAACTGAAGTAACTGCCATACTATGTGATGTCGTACTATGATGCTCTACTCAGTCCGTACGCTATGACCTGAGTATTAGAAAATTTGCAGACTTGTCAAAGGCCGTACGATTTGCTGACGTGTAACAAGTCGTACGACTTGAAGACAAGTCTGTACAAATTGAAGACAAGGCCCTACGGATTGAAGGCAAGGCCATACGAATTGAAGAAGGCCCGACTGCTAGAAAAGTTAAGGAATGTTGTACGCTGTAAGATGCTTAAAGATGTCGTACTACGTGAAAGAATAATGGGCGTTGTACCACGTTAAACCCTATTGCTAGCCGTGTTGTAGTTTTTCTCAGTCGTACTATGAATTTTCCCAACCGTATGATGCTCCTCCTTGGTCGCACAGTGCTCCTGCCTGGCCGTACAATGCCCTTTTCGTTATTGCCTCTGGTGATTCTCTACAAGCTTTGTATTCTCAAGTGTCAAGACTTATTCGATGGGTTCCCCTTCCCCTTCTTCCTTACGGTGCTCAGATGCTGATGCTTCTTCTTCCACTGATGCCTCTTTGCATTTCCTCTTCTTCCCTGCTGTTGCGCTTTCGCCAACTTGCTTCAATTCTAAGCCTATCTAGTAAAATGTTGTTGGCAACCCCAGATCCAAATGAGTGAGAGGCTGCAGTCGACCCCATCTACCTTCTGGCACCTGCGTATAAACAACATTCGGGAACAAGACAATTGCGTGCTGCGTCATATAAAATGCCTTGTGCCTCTGCGACAAGCATTCCCTCATATGTTCCGAGAGCAAGCGTCCCCAATTATAAACTCTGCCAACACTCAGCCCCACCATATAGTCCACCATCCAGAGGGCGAGGTCTAATGCTCGGCTGGCAATAGTCAATCGACACTTTATTGGATCTAGGAGGCATTTCCATTCAGCAGTCGCCAGGTAGTGCTTTTGAAGCCCTCTGTTGCCCGAGTTCCATACAGTGTCCCTCTCCTCAACTGTCAAATCATTTTGGCAGACCTATTTAATGAGGACTTCCTTATGTTGTTGGGTCATTTTCCCTAGTTTATTAACTCCTACTCCTGTGGCTGGGACGCCCAATACTCGCTCAAAATCCTATGCCCAAAAGCAGACTGTAACTGGACATCCTTTGTAATCTACAACAGACTTATGCGAGTGCCTGCAATAATTGTCCACCATGGCCTTTAGCCAAGGCTCAAATTCTCTCGTGTTGAAGAACGGTACCAACACTGCCTTGTCCACTCGAGCATGTTTCAGTGCTATCTTCAACGTGTAATCATCGGTCGTGCTTAGCCACCACTGCTTACACTCATTGCCTGTCAAACTCTCCCATGTCATAGCGTCACCTTTTGTCTCCATTTTATTTTTCTTTGTTGCGGCTGCCACCTTCGGCTTGTATTTTACAATTTTCTTCCCTTTGTCCATTTTGGTGTCTACTCGGCGGTTCCAACCAGCTTTATTTCCTTCCACTTGATAGTTGTCGTAATTGCCGAATTAGAGTAACTGTCTTACTTTGTGAGGATAATAAATATTAAAAACTTGCTATACCTTAATGATTGGAAGTTGTCGTACTATGAGACGTACTATGTTGTTATGTTTAGGCCGTATGCTGCATCCTGACAATTGAGGTCGTGCAACTTGAAAATGTGTAGAATGTCATAGGACTTGAAGAATTTGTGAATGTCGTACGGCTAGAAGAGAATTTCGTACAACTTGGTTGAGGAGTCTTGTCAAACGTCGTACAATGGGAAATGCCTTAAAATGCCAAACTAGGTGCTGAGATATTGAGTGTCGTACTATTTGAAACCCTGTTGCCAATCGTGCGATGTCCTGCTTGGTCGTATGATCTCCTGATTACTGCATTTCTTCTGCGTAGTAATTTTGTCCTTCACTTTGCTCCAATCCTTCTAGCGTCATACGACCTCTCCTTGCAGTATCTTTCCTTTGTTCTGTCGTACAACTTCCTGCTCACGCCTTACCACGCCCTTCTCTTTTCCAACCAAACCTTGCCAACTAGATCCTCTAATCTGCCGTACAACCTCCTCTCTGCAGCCAATGTCGTATGGCTTTGTTAGGTCATACGATTTTCCTTTGGTTGCTAAATCGTGGTTTCTTCCTCAGTCTTCCTTGTACCGTACATAGCCTTGCCTTGTTTTGATTTTTTCCGAGGTCAAATTGCTTCTTAAAGTTTGTACGATAATGCATTTGGCTTTAATGTTTTGCCAAACTTTATTTTTCTCGGCTGCTTTTTTCCATGGTCACAAAATTTTCCTAGTGGCCAAGGCTTTTATTTTCATTTTCCTTGCTTTAATGTTTCTTCCCTTCACTAAATTTAATTTTTCCATGTAAACCTTTCTCCTTTTAATATTTCCCACTTTATTTTTTAATTTTACCTTTTCAATACTTTTATTTTTCTTCTTTTGTATTTTTTCTATCTTCAATTTTTTCTAATTTCTCCTTCACATTTCTTCAGTTTTTCTTCTCTATCCTCTCTCTTTGATTTTTCTTGCTTTTTATCATTTTCTCTTCCTTTTTTCTTTATTTTTTGATTTTTCGTATTTTCTCTCTGCTATGTTTTTAATTTTATCCAATTTTGTCCATTTTCTCTCATATCCTCTCTTCTTTTCCATCTTTCCCTTTTGTTCCTCATACTCCACCATCTTCCCTAAACTTCAATTTAGACGCATAATGCCATTTGCACATATGTGGGGGCCGCTCATAACACTCTTCTTCACAACATGTCCCTAAGTATTGTACATCAAACCACTTATCAAGCAATGGAGGATTAGTACCTTTAAAACTATCGTCGATGTACCTCCCGTCATAACGTTGGTACCATGTAACCTCCTCGCCTTCTACAGTTGGTGGCCTGACTGGGTTGGGTATTATTTTCCGAAGTCCATCTTTCGTCGCTATCTTTCCTATCCTCGGCACTTTCCTTCTCTCTCATCTCACTTGCTTAAGTACATCTTCTGTGTGTCCATCCACGTACGAAACGAACATGTCTTCCATCATTATCACCGTCTTTAAACAAGGAGTTCTCTTCATGAACTAGGCCTCCCATTGTTCGTCGTCCCATTTGTCCTCTTCTTCATCAGTACCCTCAGGTTGGCACATACTTCGTTCATTGGCGCCTCATTCCTCCTTTTCCCTCTATACCTCTTTGTCCAATTCTTTGGCCAGGTATCCTTGCTTAATGCCTTCGTATGGCGCGACGTAACCCCAATGTCCACCCATTCGTCGCCAAAGCGCGGGTGTCCCAAATAATGCAATAGTCAGGTGCTTGTGCACCCAAGGCACTGCAATCCCTTCTACTTTCTTCTGCACCAACCTTTCTTCAATAATCTGGTCTATGCCTAACTCCATCCAAACTCCTGCTACGTACCCGAGGCCTCCTAAGCCCCAGTCTTGTTCTCTCAGAGCCTCCTCCTAAACGAGCCAATCTTCCTTGGTAGCGTAGCCGAGCATGTTGATTGCTATGGTGTCCTTCTGTAATGTCCCCTTCTCAAATGTGATCACTTCAGTTGACCGTTGGCCTATTCCGGAGACCCGTAGGCTACTCGGATGGTGAAATTAGGGTTTCCTATTTTTGTGGAGGTTGTTGCTTGAAGTTTGGAATTCGGAATGAGGATTCTTTCTGGGTTTTCAGAGAGCTTTGCAGTGGTATAGTTCGTTTGGTGATCTGAGTAACTTCATGAATTTACTATTTTTAGTAAATTCTATTTATGGTAGTGGTCATGTTGGCTACAGTGCAGTTGGCTCTCGTCTTCAACCAGTTCAGTTGGTAATTTGATTTTTGGCCTGTGGATGCATTTTTTGGAGAGATAAGCTAATTCCATATTATAATGTTATATTTTAATATTATAACCCCATGGCCTAGCATTACAACTTCATGTCGTTTTAAAAAGGGGGACTTTATGGGTGAATGTCTCATCAGGAGTTAATTTATATTTTAAGGCAAAATTAAGGGTTGGAGAAGTGGGACGCCATTTGAGGCAAAAAGATTAATTTTTATAAAATGAAATATCATCTTATGTGAAAAAGGACGCCACATTTGGAGGGAAATGAGTTGAAGTCAAATTTGAATTTGGGCACCCTTCTTGAAGCTTCTAGAAGATTCTCCTCAAGTCTATATATGCAGGCCTCAGCTCTTCATTTGTTTATCTTTTGTCTACCACACTGTTATGCTGTTGAATTGTCTTCAGGCACTCGCTTCGAGGAAAGCACACCTCCTAGCAATGGCTCATCTTCTTGCTTGAAAGATAGCAACTAGTTGAGAGATAGTTTGTAATAGGTTTGTTTTGCATTTCAGTTGAGTGTCTTGCATTTTTGGAGTTCTAGTTGCATTTTCTGTCTCATTTTGGAGTTGCTGAATAGCACAGCTGATTGTAAGATTTGCTCATATCTCTTGAAATAAAAATATTGCAGTTCTGGGTATTGAACCAATCTGATTCTTTGCTAAGGGTGACCAAGTATACCAAGTTTTAGATTTTATTCTTCTGTCTTGGATTTTATGGAGCAAAATCGCCCCTCCTTGAGGGTCGTACATTTCTGAGGTTGTCTTGATTTCCGTGCAAATTAAATGTGAGTCTTTTGGGTTGGTTTCTCTGTCACTTTTGGGGCGCCATCATACTAGGAGCTGAATGTATTTAGTCTCATGTGATTTGGGTGAGTTTTGAGTGAATTGTGAGCATTTTAGTAAGTTGTTGTGTTGCTGATTTGTGCATTTTCTGTCAAAAATCAGTTATACCAGACTTGGGAAAATTCATTAGTTGAGTGAGAAATTGATATTAAAAGGGTTTGTGAGCATTGAGAGGTAGCTAAAATTATTGCAGCATTGAAAGCTTCTAATCTTGTGTTCTAGCAAGTTCTCTAATTCATTGTGTCTAATAGTAGTACGTCAACAATTTCACTTTCTCTTTGAATTACTTGTACTTCCCACTGAATAAGTGGAAGAGGCTGGCTTCCGCCTATTTACTTTTCAGTCAGTAGCTGTAGGGACCCTCTGACCATATGCTCTCCATCACTCGGCGCCATCCTTGGTTAGAGTTATTCAGCTCATCTTGCATCTAGATCCTCTGACCATATGCTCGTCTATCCTAGACGCATTCTTGGTTAGAGTTCCCTTTCAGTATGCATCTGCATTATATCCTCTAACCATATGCTCACACCTTGCCCACATCAGATCCCGGTGTACATTCTTGGTTAGAGTTGCTTACGCAACATTTTGGTTTTAGAGCTAACCTTAACGGGTGCGTGTTGATTGTAATTGCATTTGAAAAAAGAAAAAATTTAGTCCTGGTTCATTACACCTTCTTCTCTTTCTTTCTTGATACAACTTCAATTTTGATCCATTGATTGCTTCAAGTAGTAGTGACCCATCCAAGTTCTCAAGCTTTATAGAGCCATTATCACACACTTCTCGAATCTTAAACGGTCCTAACCAACGAACTTTAAACTTCCATGGCTTGATCTCGTTACGGCCGTTATATGTCCAAAAGACACTTTATCCTCTCTTGAAAAACCACCGCGTATGCTAAGATTGCGAGAAGATCATATGGCGATTCCAAGGTTTCTTTAGTCGGGTCTCGATGTGTGGATAAGCTCAATGGCCGTTGTGATTTGCTGGTAATGAACAAGGGGACTTACGTGAAATCTTTGCAAGTTCAGGACTTAGGAAATTTATCGTTAAAGGCTCTCAATTAGGACTTTCAATTGTGGATCTCAAAAAAAATGGCAAAAGGATAGGGTTTAGGAGAATCTAGTCTAAGCCTAAGAACTCAAGAGACAATAAAGACTCGGTGAAGAGAAATAAACCACACTTTGTTTCGGCTCCTGTTGGACAACATACGCAAAATGGGTGCAATCTTCAAGGGGTTTGTGAGAATAATTTTCAAACCTCGAATGAGGCTGAAGTTAAGCTTCCACGATTAAGAGCTCAGGCTAACTTTACAAATCGAATGCAAATCATCCATTCGAAAAAAGTATGAGCTACACTTCACCATTGAGTCAATGCGATCAATCTCTCATTCAATTAACAACTTTCAAAGCAAATTCTACCTAATCTAACTTTAACTCTAATCTATGGCGGAAGGCAATATGTAACCTCGCTTACTATTCAACAATAAGAAGTGATTCAAGGCAAATCATGCTCAAGAGCTTTTATCATTCAAAATAGTCTCAATGCGACAATATACATAATCTGTCTCCACACCAAATGAAAATGAGAGAGCACTAGTTTATATAGAGCCTCAAAAATGCAATGAAGGGCCGAGATTAAAACAAGATTAACGGCCAAGATTATTACAACCAAACCCTAATTAGGGTTTCCCAAAATAACAAGAGTTATCCATCAGAAATCAATCAGAAAAGTGGCAGTTCCAGCTATTATCTAGGAGAGGCGTCCTTATCCATCTGAATAGCATTGTGCTTGGCGAATCTGGACACTACTGCAATGACCTCGTCCATCGTGACAGGTGGCAACATGCTGATCCGGAATTCAAGTCCGTCCAACTTCTCGGCGCATCTAGCAAAAGTACCTTCCCAATCTGCCTCCTGCTTCTCAAAATCCTTTCGAATGGATGAGAGTCTTGCCACTCTCGCAAAGTCCTGTCTCAAGAATGGTCCAGTGGTCGAGAAGAAAGTTTCTTGAACTTTATGCTTCAATCTCTCCAACTGCATTTCGTTCTCTCGGATGACTTCACGGTCGAACACTTCTGTAGTTGTCATGCAAATCTTCTCCTGGATTTTCCTGACTTGTTCTTTAATTCCAAGCCCATCTACTCTTCCCTTCTCCAAGACTTCTTCTCGTATGATCACTGCCCAAAACCAGTGATGAAAATCATATGCTGCCCCTGCAGCAATCACCCTTTTATCAACCAACTCCTCTCTCAGAGTGCTCTTCAAGATTCTCAGGCTTGGAATAAGCCTTTCCTGCATATCCGGGATACCTTCCCATGCCTCCGCCATATCCATCAATCTGGAAAGAAATGAAGAGGTTCGTCCATAAGCAAGTGCCAACTTCTCCATGAACAAGGCCGCTTCCGTGCCTTCACTTGCCATCCAGTCTTGAGCTTCCTTGGCCGTCACCATTCCATGCTCGACGTCCTTGGTCACCTCTTGTGATGAATTGAGGAGAGGAGGAACAACAGATTGTCTCTGACCATGGTCAATAAATGCTGTATATTCTTGAGTTTTGACCCTCCTTTAATACTCTTCTTCTTTTGCTCAATACTTCTTTCAGCCTCGCTTTTAATGGTCGAGACAGAATTATCTAACTCTTCTACTTCCCGACCTTCTACAGGTCGGGTCAGTAATACCAAAGTGTTGGTTATAGCATACTCCCGAGGGAGTGATCTTGTCCCTCGTGGCTTATCCATCGTAGGTACCGGTAATGTGCACTTTAACGGTTGCCCTGCCTGCCCTCCGAATGGCTTCCAGGAACTTTGGCGGGCTTTTGATCATGACTGCCTAATCTTGCCAAGAAATCACAAAGATTATCTCTTCTTCTTGTTGAGCCTCTGCAGGCACCTGGACTTTCATTCTTTCCAACAGCCAGTCTGGAATGGTCGACTGTTCAATCCCATCCTCGACCTGAACCTCATCTTCGTTTGGAACATCCACGACTCCCTTGAGAGCGGAAATCATTCCTTCCTCAAAGTCATTATCCCGGATTTCCACTTCATTGTCTGAACCTAAAATTTCTGTGCCCGTAGGTGACAAGGGCTCTTCATCATCTAGTTGAATAGGTTCAATATTTTCCTCTTGAACTGCAGGAGGTTCAAGCATTTCTGCCAAGGAATCGTCTATATTAGCCACCAACTCGTCAATATTCCTGGATGCTGCTGACCGAGAAGGTTCTCCTTTATGCCTCTTGGAAGCAGGCTCTGCACTTGGCATTATTTCTTTTCTTTTATCTCCAATCCCGACCAAGTCTTGATGGGACGCACCAGCATTAGAAGAATATGACTCTGATTCGCTCAACAGATCATATGTGAGCGTGATTCCTCTCTGTCTCAATTCTTGGCGTGGTAATCAACCCACCACTGAGAATACTTAGTCACAGGTCTCATTAGGGTGGCTAGGTCTGCGTGCTCTGGTTCTGACCACTTCACAGGAGGGAGAGGTCGGCTTTCCTCAAAGCGTGGCTGGACGTGGTTTCCATCATCTTGTAGCTGATCAGGCACTCGGTAGAACTCAATTGTCCTCATGAAATCTAGTGGCATCCTGGACCACATTTTCCGCCTGACCTCGTACTCATCGGCAGCATTTGCCCAGAAATCCTCCAATTCCATCCTGTGCTTGTATTTCCTCCCTTCCACTGTCCGGATGTTATGATGTGGGTCATAATTGACCCTGGACTTGTAAGCTGTGAAAGGGTACCATTGGATCTCCAACCTTGCGCTTTCAGCTGCCTGTGCTGATGGACAATATTCTAACATGTTCCCAATGAAGAATGGGAATGTGACGGACGCCTTCTTGGATGGCCTTTGGATATTTTGGTATTCTTCTAATTGTCTCAAAACCTCGAGCAATATCATCCGATTGGTCGGATAGATAGGCAATTTATAGGGATTTCCAGTGAATCCCTGGATCTTGACATATGTGAATTTAGGGAACTGGATGAACCAAGACCCATATTTGCTGATAAGACTTTTCGCCTCATGGCTCAGCCTTTGGTGCACTCCTCCTTGAAGCTTTTTGGTAATGTGCATTAGGAAGGCGTCATGCACCCTCCTGAAGTGAGTCTTCTCCTTCAATTGGAGTTGAGGATAACAATCGTAAGGCCTGAGCTCGCTCTCCCTATTGCCAATTTTGCCTTTGCAGATCAATCCTGGATACTTGTAGGATTTGGCCAACAGGTATATCACATATGAACTCATATGAAAAGACTTGGTCTCTTCGAGTTTGATCAGTTGCTCATGAAGGTTGTCACTTATCATCCGTGACCAGTTGAACATTTTGACTCCAGAGGTGATCTCATCTATAAAATAGTACATCCAGCTCTCAAAGAAGGCGCCTTGCGGATTACCAGCTATTCTATTCAGCATCAGCACGATATCTCCAAAATCTTTCTTGAAGTCCGTGCGGCGAGGTCTCTTGGGCAACTTCTTGATTGATGGCTTTGGCTTGTCCATCCACACCTTGTTGATTGTTGTGGCGCACAAATCTGACTTGCTGTCATATAGCATTTTGGCTTCTTCTTTGGTCTTATAGACCGTTCGTGAATGCTCAGGGATGCCGAAGGTTTCCTGGATTGCAACTTCGCCCAAGTGTGCTAAGACTCTTCCGTCAGGTGCGATGATCTGTCTCTTCTGGGCGTCATAATGGAGAGCACATTCCACCATCAACTCGGCACAATCCATTGCCGGCGGGAATCCAGCTGCTTGAAATATTCCGTTTCTGACCATACGCTTGGCTATTGCTGTGGGGAGTCCCTTCTGACCATACACTCTTTTCTTGAATTCATCAAAATCTACATGTCCGAGGTCAGTGTCCATGACATTCTTCCACTTTGAAATGACTTTGGTCTCTTTCTGGGCACCCTTGCTCGCAAACTTCATTTTCAGCTTCTTTGATAATTCGCCTGCCGTGATCGTCAACCTGCAGTCATAAAATTAACATTAATATAAAGACTTTTAAAATAATTTAAACCTCGTGCCTTGGATTCGAAAATTGACTTCCAGCTGTTTAAATAATTAAATTATTGCGAAAAAGCAAGCTGAAAGTGACTTGGATGAAATTGAAAATCTTGCCAGAACTTCGTCAAGATGAAAGGGCATAAAAAGATAGCAAATTTAATTGACCAGTCACCAAACCTCAGCGAAGGACCGTTAAATGCAAATCAGATTTAAAAATCTGATTTTTTTGAAAAGTGCGCCCCTCTTCACAGAAGAATTCAGCTTTGAATAAATATCCTTTTCTTTTCCCGCGAGAAATTCCTTAGCATAACACTGCTTCTCTCTTTGGGAAAATTCGACTTTGCTTATGGATGAATTAATTGCCTGACAATTTCGAGAAAGATTAAATTTCTCTTCAGCTGTGTGTGAAAAAATGAGTTGCTGAAACTCATTATAATGCTGAAGGATTGAATTTGATTTAGCATCTGCCATATTCTTTCTCGATCTCGATTTGTTTTCATTTATCCAAAACAGGCAAGTTTCCTTTTATTTTCCGGCTAAGCATCGGGCCTCGAACTTATCCGGACAAATCTTATTGATCTTCAAAAATTCGATTTTTTTATTTAATGTTTATTTTTTTGATTTTTCAACTTTTAAATGAAACATTAAATATTTTAATTAAATTCATGGTGAATTTAATTTTCTTTTTGTCGGTCTTCATCTCCGCCTAGCGTGCTTTAGCTCTTTCCGACGGTGTCTCGCAATTTTGATTTGTCCAAAGTATTTTACCTCCAAATAGTTGAGAATTAATTATTAAAATATTAAAATATTTTAATTAATTCTAACCCGTTCGTCTTGGACCCATGGCTATTTCCATTTTTCTTCCGTTTTTCTTGGCTGATAGTGTATTTTCCGATTTCGTCCTTAATTTCGTCTAGCCAAACCAAATCTTAAGCCATTCCGTCGAAAAATTTTACGTGATCCCTGCTTTTTCTTTTGTCAGGAAGTAGATTCTAAGCTTGTTTTGCTCTCGCCAAAGTCAAATATTTCTCATCAATTTAATTTTTCTAGGCAAAAATCCTCATCTCAGATGTCTCTGGGTTGCTTAATTTCCTTGATGTTCTGAGCATGGCCTTCCTCCTTCCTGCCAAGTACCCATCCTTCCTTTCTCTTTGCCTTGTGCAATTTTCTTCAGTCAAAGTTGTTAATTTCTTCGCATTTTCTCCATACTTAGGCAAATTTTGCTTCTTTTCCACCTTTGAGCTAGGCACATTCCATTTTATTCTTAGCCAAATCCCAACTTCCTCTAGCATTTGTCCTTTCGAACTTGGCATTTGACCTCTCGAAAGTGTCCGGATACCTAGCCAAAATCCTCATTTCTCATCCCTTAGCCTCTATACTTAGGCAAATATTCGAACCTTTTCTTGGACTTGACATTGACACTTAGCCAAAAATCATCTTATCATCTTAGGCGGACTTCCTTGACATCTTGGACGAAGATCATGGATGTCTTTGATACTTTGCTAGCTCCTTCCAAGTGCATGGCGGACTTCATAGGTCTTTTGGACGAGCACCATGGATGTCTTTCTAGTGGATGGCGGACTTCCTTAACACTTTAGCATTTACCCATCCTTTGGAAAGGATTCTCCACCCTTCTAGGCCTTCATACTTAACCAAATTTCGAAAACCTCTTTAGCTGGGCGCCAACACTTAGTAAAATTTTGATTTTCCTTCACTTTACATGCCTAGGCGGACTTTCAATAGCCTTCAGCCAAGTCCCACCTTTCAAGGGCGGACTTCACAAGCACTTTGGACGAGTCTTAAGCATATGGCGGACTTTCAAGGGGTCAAGGACAAAGATGGCGGACTTTAGATGGTATTAGGATATCCCTCTTGGCAGATGGTGGACTTTGAAGGCTTATAGGATGTGCATGGGCGGACTTCATGACCCTTTCGGACGTCCCTTTGGCATATGGCGGACTTCATGAGATGCATGGACAAGGATGGCGGACTTTAGAGCATGCAAGGACGTTGCCTCAAGATGCAGGGATATGCTTCCCAAGTGCTGGGCGGACTTCAAGACTTCTTTGGATATCCTTCTTAGCTGCTGGGCGAATTCCATAAACTTCCTGACATTTCTTACACCTTCCTTCATCATTCTTCCATGGCAAATTCTCCAGATTTGAACAGATTTCTCACAAACTTCACCATTTTTGAGTTGATTTTCATGATTTCAACCTCAGATCTGGTTGATTTTGAACTGGTTTTGACTAGTTTTTCCAGATTTTTGAACGCTTTCAGTCTGATTTTCATGCTTTTTACTTGTTTTTCCAGATTTTTCAAAATTTTCTTTTTGATTTTCTGAGAGTTCTATTGAGTTTTTCGAACTTCTGAGTGCGTTTTCAGAACTCAGGACCTTTCTAAATATAGAAACTTTCCAAAAATAGAAACTTTCTAAAAATAGAAAAAGCAACCCAAAAATAGGGAACCCTCGTTTGGTCCAAAAATGTCAAAAATGAAAAATCAAAAGCAACTTTTTCCTAAAAAATAGGAAGTCTCGTACTTGGTAATTACAGATCTTCGCCTTCTTTGGGCCTTCGAGCGCTTCCATGACGCTCACACCCATTCAAGCATGAATTATCGACGGGTTTCTAACTCTCGCAAACCGACCAAACTCTTAACAAAGTGATCTCTTTGTAATCATGGTAAGGAGACTAACCCTAAAACTAGCAGTAACCGGGGTCCCCATCGATGGGTGAGTGTGAAAAAGGTCACAACACTACCCGACAATTCATCTGTCGGAGTTGCTTATCGTGCCAGTACTTACTTCTCCATTGCATATTCTTCATTGCCCATTGTGCCATAATCCTCCGTTCATCCAATCTATTAAGTTGGTATAACCATTCCTTCAGACTTTCTATATAACCCAACCGATTCTCCACATCTATTCTTAGGCTAGGTACCATGTATTCCATGGGTACTACCGCTTCCTGACCATACATTAATTCAAAGGGTGTGTGCCCCGTTGTCACATTGTACGTAGTATGGTATGCCCACAGGACCGCTGGTAGTCTCTCCTCCCAATCAGCTTCCTCTATGCCACAAGACTTGTGAATAATAGAGACTAACACTTTATTTGTAGACTTTGCTTGGTCGTTCGCTCATGGGTAGTATAGACTTGATAGATTGTGAAAAATCTTGAACTCCCTTGTCATCAGTCGGATGACATGGTTGACAAAGTGTCCCCCACGGTCACTCGTAATCTGGATAGCAATCCTGTACCTCGTCACTATCTGCTCGTAGATGAATTGTGTCATACTCTGTGTTGTGTTATTTGGTAATGCTCAAGCCTCGAACCACTTCGTAAGGTATTTTGAGGCAACAACAATGTATTGGCACCGGTGTAATTGACTCACCATCAAAGGTCCAATGAAATCCAACCCCTAGCGTTCGAACAGCTCTTGAGGTTGGCATGGATACAGTGGCATAAAGTTCCGCTTCAATGGTTTTCCTACCCTATGGCAGGTGTCACAGCCTAACACCCACTCCAGAGCATCTGTGTGCATCGTCGGCCACCATAGGCCTGCCAATAGAATTTTTCAAGCCGTAGCATTCGTGCCCATCTGACCGCCCGCCAAACTCTCATGTGCTTTCCTTCAAAACGCCTGGTATCTCCTCCTCTATGACACATCTTCGAAGGATCTAGTCGGACCCCATCTTGTAGAACAAGCCATTGATCAATTGAAATGCCTTACTCTTCAAGACGAGCTTCCTCCTTTCGGCTGGCAGCATATCCTTCAGGAACATAGATGTAGACAAGTATTCTCCAATCTTTTCATACCATGAGGGGAGTACTGCAATCTGAAACAGGTGCGCGTCCGGAAAGTCTTCGTTCACTCCCCCATCAGCAGGTTCACCTGACCGAATTCTTGATAATTGATCTGCGATCACGTGACTCTTCCCCGGCCGTACAATGATAGTAAATGTGAATTCTTGGAGTAGTAGTAACCACCGGCTCACTCTCCCTTGAATTATCGGTTTATTCACAAAATACATTAAGGCTTGGTGATCCACATAAAAGGTGAACGGAATGGCTAACAGATAATGCATGAATTTTTGTACGGAGTAGACCATCCCCAGGGCTTCGCATTTGGTAGTGCTATAAATTCTCTCCACTCTGGAAAGCAGCCAACTCGCAAAGAATATTGGGTCGTCCAACCCGTGTGCTCCCACCTGCGCTAATGTCGCTCCAATGGCAAAATCGGAGGCATTCACATGTACATGAAACTCCTTATTCCAATCTGGATACACGAGTATGGGTGAACTGATCAACCGGTCCTTTAGTTCGTTAAATTCCTTCTCTTGTTCTTCCGCCCATATGTAGGGTTGTCCATTCCTCGTCAGTAGGTCAAGAGGGTACAACACTTGCACAAAATTTTTGATAAACCTCCGATAGTACCCTACATGCCTGAGGAAGGACTTCACACCGGTGACGTTCTCTAGAGCCTCCATCTGTACGATCACTCTCACCTTATCGGGATCAATTTTCAATCCGGCCTTGCACACAATGTGTCCTAATAGCTTTCCTTGTGACACCATAAATCTGCATTTCCTAGGATTCAATGCGAGGCAGGTTGCTCTACATCTCTCCATGCACTCGCCTAGGGCCTTCAAATGCTTTCCTTTATCGTTCTAAATCGACCAGTCATCGAGGAAGGTTTTGAAGTTACCTACAAACATTCTATCAAAAATGTGAAGTATTATCCTCTGAAACGTGGCCGAAGCATTACACAATCCGAACGACATTCAGTTGTACGCGTACACCCTATCCTCAACCACAAATGTAGCCTTCAACTTATCTTCCTCCGCAATATTGATTTGGTTTTAGCCCGAAAACCCATCCAAGAATGAGTACATTTCATGTACGACAACCTCTTCAAGGATTGTGTCGGTGAAGGGGATAGGAAACGGGTCTTTGATGGTGACCGCATTCAAACTCTGAAAATCGACACATATTTTGATCTGCTCTGTTTCTTTCTTCAAAGAGATGACAATCGGTGACACCCACTAGCTGACCTCCACTTTGAAAACGATGCCCGCTTCCAACATCTTCTCAATTTCCTCTTGCACCTTGGCGGCATAATTTTTATTCATCCTGTAGGGTCTCTTCTATACGAGCTGGGCTCCTGGTATGAGAGGGATCCGGTGTACACACAACTCTGGTGGTATGCCCTTCAAATCCTTATATGTCCAGGCGAAGGCATCTTTATACTCCATGAAGATTTTGAATGCCACCGCCTTTAGTACAGGGTCCCAATCATCACCAATGAGAATCTCTTTAGGTTTTTCTGGCTCACCAAGGTTTACCTTCTTCAGCGTTGGTTCCTCGTACTTGATGAGTTTATCTGGTTCAAACTTGTGTTGGCGTCTCGTCCAATTCTGCCACACCTTCCTTATACTCGTCGTATTCCAGAGTTAATGCCTCACTAGTCGAGCCATTATCTTCTTCCTCTCCCCCTTCTATGATCTATAGCATGTTGCAATCAAGGAAGACTTCATAATCTTCCATCTACCAGTGAAATAAACCGTTTAGTGAACTGGTCTCATCCTCCGAGCAACTTCCAATCTCCAGTATACCTTCCTCGTTCAGCTCCATTATCTTTCTTTCTTCGTCCACATCCGATCCTCCATCTGATTCTAACTTTGAAGACGCCAGTTCCTTACTGACCACCTGGCTCTTCAGATCAATGTTGTACTTCTTCCCATGGCTCTTGATTGAAAGTGTGTTCTTCTTCCAATTGTGGTTTCCCTTGGCGGCAATCAGCCATCCACGTTCAAACAGTGCATCGTACGCCTTTTTCTCCAGTGGGATGACAACGAAATTTAACAAGAATTGTTGTGTACCGATCAATACTTTTTGCACCATTAGTGTACCGAGGGGTTTGATGCCATGCAAGTCTGCTACTACCAGATGGAATGTCGGGGCCAGAGAGTTGGCTTGCCCAAGCACTTCCATGTCTCCTCTTGCAGTACGTTCACCCTGGAACCTCTGTCGATGATGATGTTGGATAGTTTCATTCCAAAAATTTCCATCTGTACGACGGCCAGCTTCCTCCCGACACTTACTACAAGTAGCATTGGATTTGTGGCGTCTCCTGTTGGTTCTCTCGTGCTTACCATCAAACCCTTCTGAATATTGTCTTCGATGACGTTTGTGAGTGCTACCCTCAGTTGAGGCATCGTTTGTAGAAGGTTTGTTACCTTGATTAGTACGGTTGTGTGAAGCACCTACTGTACTATGTTCTTCTCAAACTCCGACTGTAGCAACGTACTAGCAGCTTTAGAAATTCTTCGTTCATTCACCATTGCCTCTTCTACTTCCGCCCTAGCTTCTCGGAGTCTGTCTTTCTCTGTACGAGGGTCCGGGTAATTGGCCTTCTTCAACTGCGCCCTCATAATCGCCGAGACTTCTTCGTCGGCTATCTCCAGCATGTTGATACCTTTCTGCTTTGGGCAGTCGGTGTCTTCATGATCACCCGGACCACACCATTTGCATAGCTTTCCCCCAGCACCTTGGCACTTCTGGCAATCCCTCGCAAAGTGACACCATTCATTACATTTCTGGCATTGGATCATGGGTCTACCTTTGTTGTCGTACTGAATTTTGCTTCTTGGCATATTATTCCTCCAATTGTTACAGTAGCCACCAAGGGATGCGTTGTTGCTCTGGGGTTTTGGCGGTGTGGTCGGAGGGGTTGACTATTCTCCTTATGTGAAGAACACTTGCGAACTCCGTTTTTTTAAGTTGTACAGGCACTCCTTGACGAAGTGTCCCATAACTTGGCAGATGTCACAAAATAGTTTTTTCAGGCAATTTGCCTTTGTATGACCTTCCATCTTGCATTCGGTACACCATAATTCATTAGCCTCCTTGGACCCTTCTTTCTCGGCTTTCAGTTCTTTCATCATCTGCAACATGTCACGATGGAGAGCTTGTACAGTTGTTGATTCATCTTCACTCTCCTCCACACTTTCTTCGTCATCTTTCTTCTTCCCTTTGGAGGATGTCTTGTTCTCGCTTTTGATGTCCATCGCATGGTTATAAGCTTCAATGTACGAGGATGGAGGTACCACCTTCATTTTTCTCCAGAGCGAGGGAAGCAAGCAATCCCTCAATAAACCACCTCTTCTTTAGGCCATCTGCTAGTTGTGCCTCAAGTTTCCCTATCAAATCTTTCAATTTTTGATTATAGGTCTGCACACTCTCGTGCTTTCCCTGCTTGGTATTGTATATCTCCATAACAATCTCACTATCATCTCGTAGGAGTTTGAACTCCTCCTGGAATGCTTGCTTCAATATCCTCCATGTGGCTTTCTGTGTTTGATCTAATTCAGAGTACCAGTCGATGCCACTATCTCTAAGTGTTGCTAGAAATGTTTTCAGCCACTGATCCAGATCATCCTGTTTGCTTGCTATCCAAATGGTTTCACATGTTTAACAATGTCGTACTGGATCTTCTGACCCATTCCCCGTAAACTTCGGTAGCTTCTGCCGCTCAGAAGTCACCATCTTTCCCCGTTGTCCTCCTTGTGTATTGGACCAGATTAGACTGCTTTCCCCACTATGTTTTGGTGTGTCTCTTGCACTCTTGGCCACGTACGAGTCACTCCCACGTCTTTCGTCAGCGTCCTCGACACCTTGAGTCTCTTGGGGTTCCCTTTAGTACTCTCTCTGCCTTGGGGTACCGGGCTCAAATCTTCCACTTGTCAGTCGTTTGTCGTCGTCCAATAAGGACAACTCCCTAAAACGTTTGATGCTACTATTAAGTTCTTCACTTAATTAATCTTCGTTTTCACAATTATTATACCTTCCTACATACGGAGTGCCAAATGTTCCTTCGTCCCTCCCTTCAACCAAACTTTGATGTGCTCTTCCAATGGATGTGTCTATTCTCTTCAGATTCTCATGTGTTCTTTTAATACTCTAGTTTATTTCGATTAGATCCTCATCAAATTCCTTACCAACTTGCTTTAGTCTTCGCCGCCGATTTTCTTGTTCTTGCAACTTGAGTGATCGCCTAACCTTCTCTTGAGTCTCGTGCCCGCTTGGTACTCGGTTCTTGCCTTTGTTTGGTCGTACAGGCATTAAAAATTGTTCAAGCGATCATTGTTGGTTACCAAACATACGTCTCCGGCTAGTGTCTCTTTCTCCCCTTCTCATTTAGTTCTCTCTTCGTAGCAATGCAATATTTGTTGCCTTCGGCATTCCCGATCTTCTTCCTCTCGAAGGTCTTGTAGGATAATGAAATAACAGACCAGCAATCTAGGCATACAATTCAGTAGGTGATCCACCTCGTCGTTCACTTCCAACCTATCCCAGATACCTTCCGCAAGGATCTCCCCCCTGCAGGATTCCCTTCGTACGTGATCTCGTAAAGATGTCTTCCACATATTTATAAGATCTTCAGTCAATAGGTCTTCCCTTTCCTCATTGTTGTTCACGAGCTCATCTGTTGGGACACCCATTATGTTGCCATGACAAGTGATTCCCTAGTCTACTCAGGCAACGGTGCCAAATGTTTACTTCACTGGGTGTAATCAACGTACTACGTACTACGGAAGTAAACAAGAATATATGTAGAACATGGAATAGAACAGATTGGAAAACATAATATCCTTTGAATAAAAGATGCTTCTATTCATTTCCAGAAATTATCACCATGTACAATCATAGAAATATCAATAGTATTATCAACCCAGATCATCCTAACATGTCGCCAACTAGAGAACCTGAGTATATATAACACTCGGCGGTGGTTGAGCAACCAACCGTCGTGTCATTTCATAACAGCCTGTTACTACTAATCGGGACTTAGTTACTCAAATATACATAACATTTATTACTTTCATTATTCCCGCTATCTATAGTCTTATTAACATAACCAAACTACCCTACGGCTGACTACAGCCGACTACAACAAAAGTAAAGACAACTACAGCTTACATTTCACACCCTCAAGCAGCTCAAATACAAAAAACCAAGCCCCCTCCAAGCTCACAAACTCCAGAAATCAAGAAACCCTAGTCTCCCTCTTCCTCCAAAGCCAAACTCACATGCCAAATGAAGAAAACAACTCAATGCTTGAATGGGTTGAACTTCTCCTCTTGAGATATATAATTTAACATTGAAAACACTATTCATTAAAGTGAACACTATTCACTTTAAGTCATGTCATTTTCAGTTTATAAGTGAATAGTGTCGACTACATATAAAGTGTGTAATTAGTATATCTTTACTTTTGTGTAGTCGGCCGCAGTCGGCCTTGGTCGTAGTCGGCCAATTGCTAATAAAACTATAGTTAGTAGGAATAATACATGTCATGTACTTTCAAGTAATCAAGTCTCGATTAATGAAAATTGTTGTTATGAAACGTCGTGTCGGTTGGTTACTTAACTACCGATGAATGTTACATGTACTCAGTTTGCTATAGTCAGGAAGTAGTTGTGTGGGAATAGTTATGGTTGGTAATACTGTTTTACATGATATCAATGATAATGAATAACTCTTCTGATGTCCAAACATGATATATTTCCATTCTATTATTCTGTTTCATGTTCTATATATGATTTAGTTTGCTCAGTACTACGTAGTACTTGAATTACATTCCGTAGGGCAAACATTTGGCGTCATTGCCTGAGCAGAATAAGAAATCTCGTCATGGCAGCGTAATGGGTCAACCGGCGTGTTGGTGTACGTTTTATCATCCACCGAACACACAGAATAAAATGTCCAAAGACACTCTATCCTTTCTTGAAAAACCACCACGTATGCTAAGATTGCGAGAAGATCATATGGCGATTCCAAGGTTTCTTTTGTCGGGTCTCGACGTGTGGATAAGCTCAATGGCCGTTGTGATATGCTGGTAATAAACAAGGGGACTTACGTAAGAAAATCTTCACAAGTTCAGGACTTAGGGAATTTATCATTAAAGGCTCTCGATTAGGACTTTCAATGAATCTCAAAAAAATGGCAAAAAGAATAGGGTTTAGGAGAATCTAGTCTATGCCTAAGAACTCAAGAGACAATAAGGATTCGGTGAAGGGAATAAACCACACTTTGTTTCGCCTCCTGCAGGACAACATACGCAAAATGGGTGCAATCTTCAAGGGTTGTGAGAATAATTTTCAAACCTCGAATGAGGCTGAAGTTAAGTTTCCACAATTAAGAGCTCAGGCTAACTTTACGCATCGAATGCAAATCATCCATTCGAAGAAAGTATGAGCTACACTTCACCATTGAATCAATACGATCAATCTCTCATTCAATTAACCAACTTTCAAAGCAAATTCTACTTAATCTAACTTTAACTTTAATCTATGGCGGAAGATGATATGCAACCTCGCTTACTATTTGATAATAAGAAGTTATTCAAGGCAAATCATGCTCAAGAGCTTTTATTATTCAAAATAGTCTCAATGCAACAATTTCATATTCTGTCTCCACACAAATGAAAGTGAGAGAGCATCAGATTATATAGAGTTTCAAAAATGAAATGAAGGGCCGAGATTAAAACAAGATTAACGGCCAAGATTATTACAACCAAACCCTAATTAGGGTTTCCCAAAATAACAAGAGTCATATATCAGTAAAGTGGCAGTTCCAGCTATTATCTAGGAGAGGCGTCCTTATCCTTCAGAGCAGCATTGTGTTCGATGAATCTGGACACTACAGCGATGACCTCCTCCGTTGTGACGGGTGGCAGCATGCTGATCCGGAATTCAAGTCCGTCCAACTTCTCAGCACATTTAGCAAAAGTACTTTCCCAATCTGCCTCCTGCTTCTCAAAATCCTTTTGAATGGATGAGAATCTTGCCACTCTCGCAAAGTCTTGTCTCAGAAATGGTCCAGTGGTCGAGAAGAAAGTTTCTTGAACTTTATGCTTCAATCTCTCCAACTGCATGTCGTTCTCCCGGATGATTTCACGGTCGAACACTTCTGTAGTTGTCATGTAAATCTTCTCCTGGATTTTCCTGACCTGTTCTTCAATTCCAAGCCCATTTGCTTTTGCCTTCTCCAAAACTTCTCTACGTATAGTTATTGCCCAAAACCAGTGATTGAAATCATATGCTGCCCCTGCAGCAATCACCCTTTTATCAACCAACTCCTCTCTTGGAGTGCCCTTCAAGATTCTAAGGCTTGGAATAAGCCTTTCCTGCATATCCGGAATACCTTCCCATGCCTCTGCCATATCCATCAGTCTGGAAAGAAATGAAGAGGTTCGTCCATAAGTAAGTGCCAACTTCTCCATGAACAAGGCTGCATCTATACCTTCGCTTGCCATCCAGTCCTGAGCCTCTCTGGCCGTTACCATTCCGTGCTCGACTTCCTTGGTCATCTCCTGTGATGAATTGAGGAGAGGAGGAACAATCGCATTACCCTGATCAAGTGGTTGGGTCAAATGCTGTATGTATTCCTTAAGACGTTCGACCTCCTTCTTATACTCCTCCTTTTTAGCCACTTCCTTTTCCAGTCTCGCCTTGATGGTCGAGACGGAATTATCCAATTCCTCCACTTCTTGGCCTTTTGAAGTTGGGCCGAAATCAACAGTGGTTATAGCATACTCCTGAGGAGTGATCTCGTCCTGTGGCTTGTCTATTGTGGGTAATGCAATATGTACGGAACGGCTGCCTGTCTCATTCCTCTGAATGGTGGAGAATTTCTTAGCAGGCTTCTTGATTGCAACTTGCTCTAGCCTTGCCAAGAAATCAGCAGTATCATCCTCATCTTGTTGAGCTTCTGCAAGTACCTGGATCTTCATTCTCTCTAACAGCCAGTCTGGAATGGTCGACTGCTCAACTCCATCCTCTACCTGAACCTCTTCTTCATTCGGAACATCCATAACTTCCCTAAGAGCGGAAATCATTCCCTCCTCGAAGTCGTTATTCCGGACTTCTATCTCATTGTCTAAACCTAAGATTTCCGTGCCCATAGGTGACGGAGGCTCTTCATCATCTAGCTGAATAGGTTCAATATTTTCCTCTTGAACTGTAGGAGGTTCAAGCATCTCTACCAAGGACTCATCTATAGTAGCCACCAGCTCGTCAAGGTTCCGGGATGCCGCCGAACGAGAAGGTTCTCCTTATGCCTCTTGGAAGCAGGCTCTGTACTTGGGACTATTTCCTTCCTTTTCTCTCCGATCCCGACCAAGTCCTGATGGGATGCACCAGCATTAGAAGAATATGACTCTGACTCGCTCAGTAGATCATATGTGAGCGTGATTCCTCTCTGTCTCAATTCTTGGGCATGATCGTCAACCCACCACTGAGAGTATTTAGTCACCGGCCTCATTAAGGTTGCCAAGTCTGCGTGCTCAGGTTCTGACCATTTCACTGGAGGAAGAGGTCGACTTTCCTCGAAGCATGGCTGGACGTGGTTTCCATCATCTTGTAACTGATCAAGCACCCGGCAAAACTCAATTGCCCTCATGAAATCTAGTGGCATCCTAGACCACATTTTCCGTCTGCCTTCATACTCATCGGCAGCATTTGCCCAGAAATCTTCCAGTTCCATCCTGTCTTTGTACTTTCTCCCTTCCACTGTCCGAATGTTATGATGTGGGTCATAGTAGACCCTGGACTTGTAGGCCGTGAAAGGATACCATTGGATCTCCAACCTTGCACTCTCAGCTGCCTATGCTGATGGACAATACTCCAACATGTTCCCGATGAAAAACGGGAATGTGACAGATGCCTTCTTGGTTGGCCTCTGGATATTCTGGTATTCTTCTAATTGTCTCAAGACCTCGAGCAAGATCATCCGATTTGTCGGATAGATGGGCAATTTATAGGGATTTCCAGTAAATCCCTGGATCCTGACATATGTGAACTTGGGGAACTGGATGAACCAAGACCCGTATTTACTGATAAGACTTTTCGCCTCGTGGCTCAACCTCTGATGTACCCCTCCTTGAAGCTTTCTGGTAATATGCATTAGGAAGGCATCATGCACCCTCCTGAAGTGAGTCTTCTCCTTCAATTGGAGCTGTGGGTAACAATCGTAAGGCCTGAGTTCGTTCTCCCCGTTGCCAATTTTGTCCTTGCAAATCAATCCTGGATACTTGTATGATCTGGCCAACAGGTACACAACATACGAACTCATATGAAAAGACTTAGTCTCTTCGAGGTTGATCAATTGCTCGTGGAGGTTGTCACTTATCATTCGTGACCAATTGAACATTTTGACGCCGGAAGTGATCTCATCCATGAAATACTACATCCAGCTCTCAAAAAAGGCGCCTTGCGGGTTACCAGCTATTCTGTTCAACATTAGTATGATATCTCCAAAATCTTCCTTGAAGTCTGTCTAGCGAGGTCTCTTGGGCAACTTCTTGATTGAAGGCTTAGGCTTGTCCATCCACACCTTGTTAACTGTTGTGGCGCACAAATCTGGTTGGCTGTCATATAATCTTTTGGCTTCTTCCTTGGTCTTATAGACCGTTCGTGAATGTTCCGGGATGCCGAAGGTTTCCTGGATTGCAACTTCGCCCAAGTGTGCTAAGACTCTTCCATCAGGTGCGATGATCTGTCTCCTCTGAGCGTCATAGTGGAGAGCACATTCCACCATTAATTCCGCACAATCCATTGCCGGTGGGAATCCAGCTGCCTGAAATATCCCGTTTCTGACTATCCGTCTGGCTATTGGTGTGGGAAGTCCCTTCTGCCCATACACTCTTTTCTTGAACTCATCAAAGTCTACATGCCCGAGATCGGTGTCCACGACATTCTTCCATTTTGAAATGACTTTGGTCTCTCGCTGAGCTCCCTTGCTGGCAAACTTCATTTTCAGCTTCTTTGATGGTTCGCCTGCCGTGGTCGTCAACCTGCAGTCATAAAATTAACATTAATACAAAGACTTTTTCAAATAATTAAATCTCGCGCCTTGGATTCGAAAATTTACTTTCAGCTGGTTAAATAATTGAATTGTTGCGAAAAAGCAAGCTGAAAATAATTTGGATGAAGTTAAGAATTTCGTCAGAACTTCGTCAAGATGAAAGGACATAAAAGAGATAGCAAATTCATTTGACTGGGCATCAAACCTCAGTGAAGAACTATTGGATGCAAATCAGATTAAAAAATCTGATTTTTAGAAGAAGTGCGCCCCTTTTCACAGAAGAATTTCAGCCTTCAATAAATCTCTTCTTTTTTCCTGCGAAAATTCTTCAGCATAACACTATTTCACCCTCTGGAAAATTCGACTTTGCTTATTGATCAATCAATTGCCTGATAATTTCGAGAAAGATTAAATTTCTCTTCAACTGTGTGTGAAAAAAAATGAGTTGCTGAAACTCATTATAATGCTGAAGGATTGAATTATTTTAGCAATTTCTATTTTCTCTCTCGATCTCGATTTGTCTTCTTTTGATTAAATAGGCAAGTTTCCTTTTATTTTTCGACAAGAATCAGTCTCGAGCTTATCCGGGCAAATCTCACTGATCTTCAAAAATTCGATTTTTCACTTAATGTTTATCTTTGATTTTTCGAATTTTTAAAAGAAAACATTTAAATATTTAATTAAATTCATGGCGAATTTAATTTTGCCCGTCGGATTTCATCTCTGCCTGGCGCACTTTATTTTCTTCCAATTCTCGTTTGGCAAATTTGATTTTGTCCAAGGCATTTTAAATTTCCAAGTAGTTGAAAATAAATTATTAAAATATTAAAAATATTTTAATTTATTCCAACCCGTTCGTTTTGGACCCATGGCTATCTCGATTTTCCTTTCATTTTTCTTGGCTAAGAGTGTATTTTCCAATTTTATCCTCAATTTCGTCTAGCCAAGTCAAAATTTAAGCCATTCTGTCAAAAATTTTATTGCCAGATCCTTATATTTCTTTGCCGAGGCGAAATTTTCCTTTACACTGAGCCTATTTTCCTCTGCCAAAGTCAAATATTTCCTTGCTCAGACGAATTCTTCTAAGCAAAATCCTCATCTGGGTGTCTTCATCGGGCGAATTTCTTCGACGCTTGACAAATTCTTCTTCCTTCTAGCCAAGGGCGATCCTTCCTTTCTCCTTGCCTTCTGCATTTTTCTTTGGCCAAAGTTGTCAATTTCTTAACATTTTCTCCAGATACCCACACTTAAGCAAATTTAATTTCTTTTCCACCTTTGTGTTAGGCACACTTCGTTTTATTTCTTGCCATATCCCAATCTTCTTTAGCACTTGTCTTTCCAAACTTGGCACTTAATCTCTTGAAAGTGTCATGATACTTAGTCAAAAATCTTCATTTTTCATCTTTTAGCCTCTATACTTAGGCAAATATTCGAATTTTTTTCTTGGACTAGGCACTAACACTTAGCAAAAATCATTATTTTTCTCTTCATGTGCCTAGGCAGACCTCTTTAGCACCTTGGACAAGTATAGCGGACTTCTTAGACACCTTGCTAGCCCCTTCCAAGTGTATGGCGGACTTCATAAGTCTTTTGGACAAGCATCTTGGATGTCCCTCTTTTCTAGGGCGGACTTCAAAGCTTCTTAGCATTTGTCTCAACATTTTATCCCTTTGGAAATGATTCTCCACCTTTTTAGGCTTTCACACTTAGCTAAATTTCGAAATTCCCCTTGGTAGGCATCAATACTTAGAAAAAATTTTGATTTTTTCTCTTCTCACATGCCTAGGCGGACTTTCCAAACCTTTTGGACATGCCTCTTGAGTGGATGGCGGACTTTAGAGGGGGTTAGGATGTTGAGGGCGGACTTCAAGACTTTTTGGCACTTCCTTTCTTGCACATGGCGGACTTTAGATGGGTCAAGGATATGCAAGGCGGACTTTGGAAGTGGCTAGGATGAGCATTCTTCAAGATGGCGGACTTTGAAGGAGATTAGGATGAGCTTGGGCGGACTTTAGAACCTTTTGGCACTTCCTCCTTTGATGCATGGCGGACTTTAGATGGGTCAAGGATATGCAAGGCGGACTTTGGGTGTGTCTAGGATATGCTTCCTTAGTGCTGGGCGGACTTCACCAGCTTTCAGACATTCATACCTCTCCTTCTTTCATGGTGAATTTCAGAGTTAGCCATTTATTTCATGAATTTCATCCTTTTTGATCTGATTTTCCATGATTTTGACCTTCAGATCTGATTAATTTCGAACTGATTTTTCAGAATTTGAATGTTTTTGGGTCTGATTTTTCATGCTTTTTGACTGTTTTTTCCAGATTTTTCAATATTTTTCCAAATTTTCTCTTTGATTTTCTGAGGGTTCTATCAAGTTTTTGGAACTTATGAGTGCGTTTTTGGAACTCGGGACCTTTCTAAATATAGAAACTTTCCAAAAATAGAAACTTTCTAAAAATAGAAAAAGCAAACCCTAAAAAATAGGGAACCTTGTTTGGCCCAAAAATGCTAAAAATGAAAAATCGAAAAAGCAAATTTCCCTAAAAAATAGGAAGTATCAGAATTGGCCGAATTCACAGGCGATCTTCGTTTCCTGGGCCTTCTGAGCGCTTCCATGACGTCTACGCACTGATTCAAGCATGAATTACGGACTTGGCTCGGGTAACTTTCAGCAAACTGACCTGAAACTCTCACGAAACCGCTACAAGGAGACAAAACCCTAAAAACTAACAGGCAACTGGGGGTCCCCATCAGCGATGGGGCGATGTGTGAAAAGGTCACAACACGGCGGAAAAGCCTATAAATGCTAATGAGGACAAGAAAGACCTATTAACTGAAGATCTTGTCAATCTGTGGAAGATATCTTTACGAGATCACATACGAAGGGAATCCCGAAGGCGAGAGATCCCTGAAGAAGTTATCTAGGATAGGCTGGAAGTGAATATCGAGGTGGATCACCTCCTGAATTGCATGCCCAGATTGTTGGCCCATCACTTCATCATCCTACAAGACCTTCGAGAGGAAGAGAATTGGGAACGTCGAAGGCAACAAATACTGCAGCGCTACAAAGAGAGAACCAAACGAGAAGAGGAACGAGACACTAGCTGGAGACGTACATCTGGTAGTCAGCAATGATCACCTGAACAAGTTTTAAGTGCCCATACAGCCGAACAAAGACAAGAATCGAGTACCTGACGGGCACGAGACTCAGGAGGAAAAGGTTCTGCGATCACTCAGGCTGCAAGAACAAGAAAATCGGCGAACAAGACTGAAGCAAGCCGATAAGGAATTGGATGAGCATTTAATTGAAATAAATCAAAGTATTAAAAGAACATATGCAAATCTAACAAGAATAGACACATCCATTGGACGAGCGCACCAAAGTTTGATGGAAGGAAGGGACGAAGAAACCTTCGACACTCCGTACGTAGGAAAATATGATCATTATGAGAACGAAGATGAATTGAGTAGTAGCATCAAAAGTTTTCGGGAGTTGTCCCTCTCGGACGTCGACGAACGATTGACGAGTGGAAGATCTGAGCTCAGTACCCCAAGGCGGAGAGAGTACCGAAGGGAACCCCAGGAGACTCACGGTGTCGAGGACGCTGACGGAAGACGTAGGAGTGAGTGACTCGTATGTGGCCAAGAGTGCAAGTGACGCACCAGAACGTAGCGGGGAAACCAGTCTAGTCGGGTCCAACACACAAGGACGACAGTGGGGAAAGATGGCTACTCTGGAGCAGCAGAAGCTGCCAAAGTTTATGGGGAATGGGTCAGAAGATTCAGTACGACACTGTAAGACATGTGAAACTATTTGGATAGCCAACGGACAGGATGATCCAGACCAGTGGCCAAAAGCATTCCCAGTGACACTCAAAGATAGTGCCATTGATTGGTACTCTGAATTCGATCAACCACAGAAAGCTACATGGAGGGCATTGAAGCAAGCTTTCCAGGAGGAGTTCAAACTCCTACGAGACGATAGCGAGATTGTCACGAAGATATACAATACTAAACAAGGAAAGCACGAGAGCGTGCGGACCTACAATCGGAAATTAAAAGATTTGATAGGAAAGCTGGAGGCACAGCCAGCGGATGGCCTAAAGAAGAGATGGTTTATTGAAGGATTGATTCCCTCGCTTCGGAGAAAAATGAAAGTGGTACCGCCATCCTCGTACATTGAAGCATATAACCATGCGATGGACATTGAAAGCGAGAACAAGACTTCCTCGAAGGGGAAGAAGAAAGATGACGAAGAGAGTGCGAAGGAAAGGGAAGATGAATCAACAACTGTACAAGCTCTTTGTCGGGACATGATGCGGATGATGAAAGAACTAAAAGCCGACAAGGAAGGTTCCAAGGAGGCAAATGAATTGCGGTGTATCAAATGCAAGATGGAAGGTTATACAAAGGCGAACTGCCCGAAAAAATTATTTTGTGACATCTTCCAAGTTACGGGACACTCCATCAAGGAGTGCCCATACAACTTAAAAACAAGGAGTTCGCAAGTGTTCTTCACACAAGGAGAATAGTCAACCCCTCTGACCACACCGCCAAAACCCCAGAGCAATAACACATCTCCTGGAGGCTACCGTAACAATCAGAGAAATAATACGCCAAGAAGCAAAATTCAGTACGACAGCAAAGGTAGACCCATGATCCAATGCCGGAAGTGTAATGAATGGGGTCACTTCGCGAGGGATTGCCAGAAAGGCCAAGGCACCGAGGGAAAGCTATGCAAATGGTGCGGTCTGGGTGATCATGAAGACACCCACTATCCAAAGCAAAAAGGTATCAACATGCTAGAGATAGCCGACGAAGAAGTCTTGGCAATTACGAGGACGTAGTCGAAGAAGGCCAATTATCTGGACCCTCGTATGGAGAAAGAAAGACTCCGAGAAGCCAGGACAAAAGTAGAAGAGGCAATGGTGAATGAACGGAGAAATTCTAAAGCTACCAGTACGTTGTTGCAGTCGGAGTCCGAGAAGAACATAGTACGGCAGGTGCTTCACACAACCGTACCAATGAAGGTAACCGACCTTCTACAAACGATGCCCCAACTGAGGGTAGCACTTACAAACATCATTGAAGACAATATTCAGAAGGGTCCGATAGAAAGTACGAGAGAACTGGAAGGAGAGGCCACGGATCCAATGCTACTCGCAGTAAGTGTTGGAAGGAAGCCGGTTGTCGTAGAGGTGGAAATTTTGGGAATGAAATTATCTAACACCATCGTCGACAGAGGCTCGGGAGTGAACGTACTACCAGAGGAAACATGGAAGTGTTTGGGTAAGCCGACCCGCTAGCCCCCGACATTCCACCTCATAGGAGCAGACCAACATGGCATCAAATCCCTTGGTACACTAATGCAACAAAAAGTCTTGATCAGCACGCAGCAATTTTTGCTAAATTTCGTCGTCATTCCACTAGAGAAAAAGGCGTACAATGCACTGTTGGGACGGGGATGGTTGATTGCTACCAAGGCAAACCACAACTGGAAGAGGAATACGCTCTCGATCGAGAGTTAGGGGAGGAAGTATACTATTGATCTGAAGAACAAGGCGGTCAGTGAAGATCTGGCGTCTTCGGGATCCGAATCGAGAGGAGAATCAGATGTTGATGAAGAAAGAAACCTAATGGAGCCAAATGAGGAAGGTGTACTGGAGATTGGGAGTTGCTCGGAGGACGAGGCCAGTTCGTTGAATGGGTTATTTCACTGGCAGATGGAAGATTATGAAGTCTTCCACCTTGCTTGCAACATGCTACAAATTAGAGAAGGGGAAGCAGAAGAAGACAAAGGCTCGACCAGTGAAACATTTCCTCCAGAGTACGGTGAGCATAAGGTACGGCAGAATTGGACAAGACGCCAACACACAAGTTTGAACGGGATAAACTCATCAAGTACGAGAAGCCAACGTTGAAGAAAGTAAACCTTGGGGAACCAGAAAAACCTAAGGAGATTCTTGTGGGTGATGATAGGGACCCCGTACTGAAGGCGACAACATTCAAAATCTTCATGGAGTATAAAGATGCCTTTTCCTGGACATATAAAGATCTAAAAGGCGTACCACCGAAGCTATGCATACACAAGATCCCTCTCGTACCGAGAGCCCAGCCCGTACGGAAGAGACCTTACAGTATGAATAAAAATTATGCCGCAAAAGTGCAAGAGGTGATTAAGAAGATGTTGGAAGTGAGCATCATTTTCAAAGTGGAGGTCAGCGAGAGGGTGTCACCGATTGTCATATCCTTAAAGAAAGAAACAAAGCAGATTAGAATATGTGTCGACTTCCGAAGTTTGAATGCGGTGACCATCAAAGACCCGTTTCCCATTCCCTTCATCGACACAATTCTCGAAGAAGTTGTCAGACATGAAATGTACTCGTTCCTGGATGGCATTTCGGGCTACAACCAAATCAGTATCGCGGAGGAAGATAAGTTGAAGACTACGTTCGTGGTTGAGGACGGGGTGTACGCATACAACCGAATGTCGTTCGGGTCGTGCAATGCGCTAGCCACGTTTCAGAGGATAATACTCCACATTTTTGACAAAATGTCTGTAGGTAATTTTAAACCTTTCCTCGATGACTAGTCAATTTATAGTGATAAAGAAAAGCATCTAAAGGCTTTAGGCAAGTGCATGGAGAGATGTAGAGCAACCCATCTTGCATTGAACCCCAGGAAATGCAGATTTATGGTGCCACAAGGAAAGCTGCTAGGACACATTGTGTGTAAGGCTGGATTGAAAACCAATCCCGATAAGGTGAGAGTAATCATACAGATGGAGGCTCCAAAGAATGTCACCGATGTGAAGTCCTTCCTCAGGCATGTGGGATACTATCGGAGATTTATCAAAAAAATTGCAAAAGTGTCATATCCTCTCGACCTACTAACGAGGAAAGGACAACCCTTCATATGGGCCGAAGAATAGAAGGCATTTAACGAACTGAAGGACCGATTGATTAGTTCACCTATACTGGCGTACCCAGACTGGAATAAGGAGTTTCATGTACATGTGGATGCCTCTAATTTTTCCATTGGAGCGACACTAGCACAAGTGGGAACACACAGGTTGGACCATCCGGTATTCTTTGCGAGTCGGCTACTTTCAAGAGCTAAAAGGAATTACAGTACGACCGAGTGCGAAGCACTAGGAATGGTTTACTCCGTACAGAAGTTCAGGCACTATCTCCTGGCCATGTCGTTCACCTTTTATGTGGATCACCAAGCCTTGATGTATTTGGTGAATAAGCCGATCATTCAAGTACAAGTAAGCAGGTGGCTACTATTGCTCCAAGAATTTACATTTACTATCATTGTACGACCGGGTAAGAGCCACACAATTGCTGACCAATTGTCCAAAATTCGGTCGGGTGAACCTGCCGAGAGAGGGGTAAATGAAGATTTCCCAGATGCACACTTATTTCAAATCGCAGTGTTGCCCTCATGGTATGAAAAGTTGGAGAATATTTGTCCACATCCACATTTCCGAAAGAAATGCCACCAACCGAAAGAAGGAAGCTCGTCTTAAAAAGTAAGACATTTCAGTTGATCAATGGCTTGCTCTACAAGATGGGGCCCGATCAGATCCTCCAAAGATGTGTCATAGAAGAGATACTAGGCGTACTAAAGGAGGCACACAAGGGTCTGGTTGGCGGTCATATGGGCCCAAATGCTATAACGAGAAAAATTCTTTTGGCAAGCCTATGGTGGCCTACGATGCACACCGATGTCAGGGAGTGGGTGTTAGGCTGTGACACCTGCCAGAGGGTCGGGAAACCATTGAAGCGGGACTTCATGCCGTTGCATCCCTCGCAACCACAAGAGTTGTTCGAACAATGGGGATTGGATTTCATTGGACCACTGAAGGTAAGTCAGTTGCATTGGTGCCGATACATTGTGGTTGCTACTGAATATCTGACGAAGTGGGCTGAAGCTAGAGTATTGCCAGACAACACAGCACAGAGTACGGCAAGATTTATCTATGAGCAAATAGTGATATGGTACGGCATCCCCATTCAGATCACAAGTGATCGTGGAGGGCATTTCGTCAATCATGTCATCAAGCTTATGACGACGGAGTTCCGGATCTTCCACAACCTATCAAGTCCGTACTACCCACGAGCTAACGGACAAGCAGAGTCTACAAATAAAGTGTTGGTATCAATTATTCACAAGTCGTGGCATGGAAAAAGCTGACAGGGAAGAGAGATTACCAGTCGTCCTGTGGGCATACCGTACAAGGTACAAGGTAACGACAAGCCACACGCCCTTTCAATTAGTGTACGGTCAGGAAGCAGTGATGCCGATGGAGTACATGGTACCCAGCTTAAGGATAGCCGTGGAGAACTGTTGACATGGTTTTTGTGACCGCACCAAACAGCAGAACAAAATAGTCTGAAGGCTACTCCGTTCTCTCTTGATCAAAGTATTTCGTGTGCTAAGATTGCGAGATAGATCACACGTTCAACTCCAAGGTTCCGAAATACTTGGAACACCCTCAGTTGGTTGATGTGTATTGCTGTGTTCTTACGAGGGGACTTACACGATTGTTCAAACTTCTTGCAGTTAGCAGCTGGTATATGATTTGAAGGGGATTCTTGCGTGTATGATTTGGCAATATAGTTTGTTTTCCTAAAGCTAATCAGAAATATGCAGAAAGTAAAGAGTATAGGGCCTAAGAAACTTGTGTTCTATTCTAAATGCAGGATATGTGGGGCTCGTTTTAGTAGACTTCAACCGAATTTCACCTAGCCTCACGTCGGACAGCCTCAGCAAAATCAATGCAATCTTCAAAGGGATAGCAAAAGATGTTCAAATTATAATTTGGCATACATACACCATCAGAATGACGCATATAGGTATACAAATCACAATCGAAGTTAAACTCAAGATAATTTCCAATGGACCACGCAAGGCGAACTTATCATCAACAAGCCGCTAGTGGTATGGGATGAAAGAAGCTACCTCAATAAAACACCACACATCAAAGTAAACTACTTGCATAAAATGGAAATTAAGCTACTTGGATTCGAAAGGAAGGAGAGACCTTGCTAGCTATTCATGACAAGACGAATTCCACCATCAATGAAAAGATCTATTATCATGAAAAGTGTTACACAACAATCTCCACAAAAGTTTTCAAAGGGAAAACTTTCTTTCTTCTCCACTATGCAAAATGTCTACAATGCTCTACTCTCTAGTCTGATCTCCAAATCTAATGCTAGTCTAATCTCTAATGTCTACTGTCTACTGAATTACAAATGAGGGGGACTCCCCCTTTTATAGCTAGCCCAGTCCAAAAGACGGCTAGGGTTACAATCAATAGAGTGGCTAGAATCGTGCCACCTCAGCCCTAACCCTAAAAACTGCCAGAATGGGGAGTGGTGTAATAAATGAACAAAGATTCCCACTCACTCCCAAAAATAGTAAAGGCAATAAATGCCCACAATCAGTCTTCTAGAAGATCCTCGTCCAGCAGTGTGTTCCCGTTCTCCTTCTCCCTAGCTGCAAACTCAACAAATCTGCCAAGTACAGCCTCAACCTCCTGAACTGAAATGGGTGGAACACAATCTAGCTGAAACTCTAACACCGTGACTGAATGCTCATGCCTTGTGCAAGATTTTCTCCAAGCAACCAAGGAATCTTGCGTGCTCTGAATCAAACTGGAGAAAGTAGAAGTGTTCTCGAAATCATCCTGTACAAAGGTCCTAACATCTGAAAAGAAAGGTACCAGCCTACCCCTCAAATTATCAACATTAACTTCATCTGGATTCAACCGCCTAGCAAATATGGCCTCGAAAGTATTCTGAACTCCATCAATGATATTAGCCATAGCCTTATGTATCCTGGCTGAATCCGCCTGTGCTGCGTCGAAGAAACCACGTCCCGTGATTGCTGAAGAATACCATCGAGAGAAATCATATCAGTCATTCTCCTGAATGACACCTCCATCAATCAGCAATCGCAACGGAACATGCCTCAATGCCTCAAGACGCTGAATTACCTTGCTCTGATAGATAGAAGCATAGTTTGTGGACTTGGCAGACTCGCCGCGAACTCGGGAGTCCATAGGCCAGCCGAGTCGACTCGCCACGGACTCGGGAGTCGAGTCCAGGAGAGTCCTGGGTGGGACTCGGAGTCCAACCTCAGGACTCAGAGAGTCTTGAGGTCAGACTCGGGAGTCCCAACTCAGGACTCTCCTGTGTGGCTGGGAGTCAAAAGGGGTTAAAAAGAGTCCTGAGGTTGGACTCGGGAGTCCCAACCCAAAACTCTCCTGCGTGGCTGGGAGTCAAAAGAGGTTAAAAACCCATGTTTTTTTTAACTTTTTCTTTCATTTTAACATTCAAGTTTGTGAAATAGAGGTCTGCAAATTGAATTGGGGTTGAAAGAAGCCAAGATTATATGTAAACATTTATAATCTTATGATGTTATACATTGAAACTATGAGTATTTGATGACTATGAATGATTAAATTTCAATTATTGAGTGTTTGATGATCATATGACGTGTAATATTTGAATTATGAGTGTTTGATAATCAAATTAGGCTCTTATGTTCTCTAAATGCATTAATTTGTTCTTGTTTTTTTGTAAAACTACGGTTTTTTTTTTGCCGAGTCCTAGCCGAGTCTTTTCCCGAGTCCGTGCCGAGTCCCGAGTCCGAGTCATATTTTTGGGTTGTCGAGACTGCGGCGAGTCCGAGTTTTCAAACTATGGATAGAAGCATCGCCCCAAGCATGATCAACTGCCTCCATCCGTGCCAAAATACTAGAGGCCTGCTGAAAAGCAAAAGCAAGGTCCTCCATAAACTTCTGTCTCAGCACGAACTCCTGTGACCCACTTGTCTGCTTCCTATGCCATCTTTCCTAACTCCATCAAGCCACTGATGGACTCTCTAGGTATCTCTGCTGGAGGCTCTATCATTGGAATCTCCTGCCCTCGAGAACGAGACAACTGTTGTACATATCCAATCAAGGCCTTGTGTTCTCTTTTCAATCTTTTATACTTTCCTTCCTTCTTGAATAACCTATCTTTGAGGGCGAGGTAGGAGTTATCACACTCCTCTACAATCTGCGCACCAGTGGGGCATCCCAAATCCAAAGTCGTGACCACATAATTCTCAGGCACTGCTTCATTTCGGTCACAATCAACTTGAGGCACAGCTACGTGAAGAGTACGAGAACCATCCTCTTCAGTGGATATCTTCGAAAATTTTCTTGCTTTCTTCTTCTGTGGAGGCGCACTGATCCTGTTCAAGAACTCTTCCATCTCAACTACTGGATCAATCTCCTCACTGGGGCTTCTCCTCATCCTATCCTTAAGCCAATCAGGCACATTATACTGTATATCGAAGGGCTGTTGTTCTTGTGCCTCTACTTCTCTAACTTGCTGACCTCTATATCATTCTGGCGAGGCTCATCGTCCTCAAGTGGCTGAGTGTCTCCTGAAACTATATCATCATCATCATTCAAAGCCGCCTCTAACTCCTGCTGAAACTGAGGGTCAGTAATAGTCCCCTCATCATCCTGCTGATCAACCCTAATAGGTGCGTTGACGCTCTGGCCAACCGATTCTCTCCGTGTAGGCTGATTATTATCCTGTACCACTTGCACCTGATTCAATGCATTCCTCTGATCAGCAAACAAAGACACCTCCTGTATACTTGGAGAACGTGTCTCCAATGGTGTGGGCAATGCAACTCGTGGAGGCTCTAGCTGAGTAGGCTCCTGTCGAACTAGCTCCTTCCTTTTGGACTCTGGACCTCATGTGATCTGCTTCTTCCTGCCTGTGGTGGGTGTCCTGTGATCTCCCATCAAATTGTAAGTCAAAGCAATTGACCTACTCTTCAATCTGCTCACACGCCTATCAACCCATGCTCTAGTAAATGTCAGGACCAGGATAGAAAGTGTGTCCAAATCTGCAACCTCTGGTTCTGACCAATCTGGGAGCGGAAGTGAAGTATCTCTCACTGCTGCATAATCAGGATGGACAACGTCCATATCCTCATTCACCTGGTCTGGTACCGGAACAACTTCACATTCCCTGATCAAAGTAATTGGCAACCGAGAGAACATTCTTTTCCTGACTTCAATCTCATCCGCTGCATCAGCCCAATAATCCTCAATATTTGCTTTGTGCTTAAATTCCTCTGACAGTACCCATTTGATGTTATGGTGTGGATCATAGTGCTGTCAGTTGGTGTGATATGAGAAATGATAAAATTGAAGCTCGCTCTCAACTTCTCTGGCTGCCTGTATTGAGGGACACACTTCATCCGAGTTGCCCATGACATTTGGGAATTCAATCCCTCCCTTCTTCTTCTTCTTTTGAATTTTATCATAGGCGAGCAATTGCCTAGATATCTCTAGCATTAATATTCTATCCGTTGGGTACTTAGGCAACCTATATGGGTACGATTAAAAACCTTGCAGCCTTATGTAAGAAAACCTTGGAAACTGTATAAACCAGCACCCATACCTTTCAATTAATTCCTGGGCTTCCCTTGAGATTCTGTGGTGTAACCGCTCCTGAAGCAATCTCGTGATATGCATGGTGAAGGCGTCGTTGACACGCTTGTAATGAGTAGTGCTTGCCAAATGCAACTGCAGACAAGCATCATATATTTTAAACCGGTGGGAGCCACAACCGACAGGTTCCTTGTAAGAGATCCCCCTGTACTTCGTCATACGTGCCAACATATAAATGATGTAAGAGCTCATGTAAAATGTCTTCGTCCTTCTCAAGCTCAGGAGCTGCTCATGCAAATTATCACTGATCATCTCGGCCCAATTGACATAATCTTTCCCTTCTAGCACGAGGTTGATGTAGTAAAACATCCAAGGCTCGAAAATAAATGACTGTGCACAACCACCAACCCTGCTCAGCATCATAATGAGGTCACAGTATTCTTGCTTCAAGTCCTCCGCTATGATCTGCTTCGGCAACTTTGTACGAGAAGGCTTGGGAGTGCTCATCCAATGAGTGTTAATTGTCTCCGTGCATCTCTCGAATGCAGAAGCATACATTCGCTCAGCTCGCTCTCTGGATTTGTAAACCATGTTCCTGTGCACCGGGATCCCGAAAGCTTCACCAATGGCTACTAGAGTAAGATTGGCTAGTACTTGGCCATCTGGTGACATGATTGATCTGTGATCCTTCTCATAATAATTGGCACACTCCATCATCAGCTCCGAGCATTGAATGGCTGACGAGAAACCAGCAGCTGCACATAACCCACTTCGAACAATATTGTGTGAAGTGGTCGAAGGCCGATGACTTCCAATCCCTAACATCCTGTTCTTGAAGGTCTCAAGGTTGACGGAGCCCAAGTTGGTGTCTGGCATGAATGTTTTACTCAGCTTCTTAATCACGGCCTGCCTGGATGCACCATTGTCCTTGCCAGTCGCCCTTGCCTCAGCCATCTGCAAGACAATAAACATTCATCAGCAAATTAATTTATAAAATAAAATATTGTGTAGGGGCTGCAGTCGACTTCAAGAAGCTGCAATAACTTTTCTTATTTGCAAACCTCAGCTTCTCCAATAAAATCGAACTTCAACACTTAGAAAAGGTTTCTAAGTAGACTTCAGTGACTTCACTACTCTTCAGCAACTCCAATCTGCAATTTGAACTTCTATAAATTCGTATTTCACACCAGCAACCATCAATCAGCAAGTTTGCACTTTAAAACTCTTAGCAACTTTGAATACTTCTTTCAACAAGTTCGCACTTTTTAGACAATTTGAAATACCTTCACTTCAAGGCGTCCCTCTTAGCATCAGCAACTTCAAGTTTCAATCAGCAACCAGCAAGTGCGCCCCTTTTTGATTTCAGCAATATTCGAATTTTCAACACTTGCACTGGCAACTCAAAGCGTCCTTCTCCAGCAGTCTCGGCAACTTCAAATTTAAACTTCAGCAAACTCCAGTCCTTAGCAAAATTTTGAACTCTTCAAGCTTCAGCAATTCTTAGCAACAATCTTCACTTAGAGCAAATTCGACTTCCCCAGCTGTGAAAAATAAGTGAGAAACTTCTTCATTTTATAGCTCAAAATCGAATTCTAGAAGGAGCCAATTTTAACCAGTGCATTAAACTTCCACTACTCCACTTCAAGAATTCGAATTTTCCCTCTCTGGTATTTCTGACACTTGTCTCTCGACGTCAAGAATCTTGCTCTTCTAGAAGCTCGACTTTGACTGGCATCTTTGAATTTATTTTCGAAAAAAATTAATTTAAATTCATCCTTTTTAATTCACCAGCCGGAGCTCCATCATTTGAATTCGAATAAAACTCCTCCTCAACTCTGGAAAATTCATCACTGAAGAATTCAATCAAAATTATCTAGGCAACTTATTTCAAATTCATCATTCGGAGAAATTCATTTTGAAAACACATTTTATTCATCTTGCCTTAGAGAATTTTAAATTTTCCCTTAGGAAAATTCACAATTTAAGCACCGATTAAATTCTTCACTGAAAAAGTGTTGTCGAAGTGTGGAAGAGAAATCCATCTATCATCACAAATGTTCAGTGAGATGCTTTGAATCCATGGGTACCCAACGAACGGGTTCATTTAATTTATTTTTTTAATTTTGAACCTTAGAAAATATTATTTCATTGAATTAAATCCATCCTTCGCCTGTGATCATCTGTGTTGCTCCAACTTGAGAAATTTGAGTCCATCCTGCATTATCATCATTCTCTGACTTCACCACTGAGAAAATTTGCTCGTGCTCTACGAAGAAAAATTTCACCACTTTGAGCTCCAGGCGTATTTTCTAAGGGAGAAAATATTTTTGCCTTAGAAACTTTTAAATCATCTTGCACTTTGAGAATTTGCCTTAGAAAATTTTGGTTCATTCGCCAGTGGTGGAAATTTTATCAACTTCATTTGGAAAAATTTTATCCATGCCTAGTACATTTTATTTCACTCACCACTTGCATTTTACTTCACACTTAAGGCGCATAGCACACTGGGGAAAAATCACGCCTTAGCAATTTATTTCCACCACCTCACAAGCCTTAGAAAAAAAAATCTCTAACACTTACTACCTTGGGCGCAAATAGCATTTGAAGAGGATATTCAAAATCACGCCTAGGGAAATATTTTCAAGACCCTTTAGCACTCACCAACCTTGGCGCATTTAACACTTGAGGAGGAAATTCAAAATCACGCCTAGCACTTACCCTTCCTCTACCACGCCTTGAAGTATTCACTTACCTTTCACCTTATTTACCACCTTATTTTCACCTTTTACACCTTCAACTTGGGCGCATTTAGGCATGCAAGGAGGATGACTCTTCAACTTTACTTTTTCGTCTTCACATGCTTCTTTTGGGCGCATTTTCATGTGGGTGAGGGATAAAAACGTTGACTTGTTTGACCCACTTCTCCCTTGGGCGCATTTTGGCCTTGGTGGAGGATAAAAAGCTTTGACTCCTTTGACCTCTTTCAAACTTGGCGCATTTCACCCCAACTGCAGGATGGGTGCATTTAGAGGGGTGAGGAGGATATTCACACTTAGAAAATCTTCAACTTTCCTTCCTCAAGTTGGCGCATTTCACTATGCCTACAGGATAAAAATCGTTGACTTTTCTTTGACCACTTGTACTTTGGGCGCATTTAGCCCCTGATAAAGGATAAACTTCATACTTAGAATTTTTTTGTGCTTGGCATTGCCTTGAAGGCGCATTTAGGCTAGGCAGAAGGATGGAAAGTGTTGACCCTCTTTGACTTTGTTACCAGATGGGCGCATTTTGGACATGGTGGAGGACGAGCTTCACTCTTAAAAATTTTCCATGCCTCCGCATTTTGCCATGGCTACTGGACGAAGTTCCAGACTTAGAATTTTTTCTCGTTTTTCGCCAGTATTTCATGCCCTGCTATTTATAGTAAGCCCTCTGAATTTGCATCTCTGAGGCTCGGAACGACTTGAAATTTTAAACATAGCATCCTCATGACCTTGTTGCTCTGTCGATACTGCCATTTTTAGCTGACCTGCTATTTTTAGCCCATTTTTGGTGGTGATTTACTATAAATAGTAACTGCTTGTTTCTGGTAGTTTCACTGCTCCGATTAACTTGAAATTTTAATGAGGTGCTCCTCACCACGTGACCTGTCCGTCGACATCAACGCATGCACCTGACTTGCTATTTTTAGCCTGTTTCCAAAATGACTTACTATAAATAGTAAGTGCTCCGTTTGACTTGAAATTTTACCAGCAGATAGCCTGAAGGACGCTAATCGCGGTGGTTTACACCGATTTTCAAAAATTCTGACTTTTGACTCCTCTTTTCAGGCTCCGAAGTTGGAAACCCTAATTCGCTCTGCATGCGTATCAAATGATCTCTGTTTGCTCTCGTTTCTGTGGCATTGCGATCAGCTCGTGATTCTGAACTGCTGGGAAGCGGCTGCCAGGACGCGCCTGCTAAAAATAGTAAGTTGCTTACTGAGTGGTTATCTCTGTTTGCATGTCACACCATCGCGAAGCTCTCGAAAAACCCATCAGGAATCATCCGACATGCAAAAGAAACCCTGACATGCAAACCTTAAAAATAGCCTCGGAAGACCGAATTCTAAAAGTTGTCGTCTCGCTCTGCATGTTATATCATCGCGAAGGTCTCGAAAAACCCAGAAGCAAAATGTCAACATGCAAAGAAAAACTCTGCATCTGAACCCTGAAATTTGCTTCGAAAGCAGGACTGCTAAAAATAGTAAGTTGTCTGTGTTTTCGCTCAAATTTTGCATGCGAACAGTTTGATGTGCTCCGAATGCAGTGTGACTGTCGGAATTTCGAAAATGCTGACGAGTTGCCTGTAATTTCACACTTACTAAAAATAGTAACTACCCGGAATCAGATGAGAACTTGCTGAGAGCCTGCTGGAAGCACACTGACAACAACATTAAGCTCAATTTTCAATTTATTCACTTCATTCGACCCTGGACTGACCAGGAAAGATGAAACCCTAATTTTCAGACTTGGTCAATTTCACGCTTAAGCTCAGAGACGGGCACAATCCACGAAAGGCAGACATCAGAAAAGAGACAGAGGCAGAGAGAGAAAAACCCAAGCCAAAAGACCAGAATGGAGCAAAAATTAGGGGGTCCCCATTTTGAATGGGGCGATGTGTGAAAAGGTCACAACAAGAACCGGCTGGGTGATACTGAAAGTTTAAAAGAACGACTATACCAGCTTAATAAACTGGATGAGCGAAGGATAATGGCACAATGGGCAACGGAGAACATGCAATGGCAAAGGAAATATTGGCACGATAAGCATCTCCAGCGAATGAATTTCCGGCCAGGATAGTTGGTTCTGAAATATAATGGCCGCAACGAAATCAAGTCGGGGAAGTTCAAAGTTTGTTGGTTAGGACCGTTCTGAGTTCGAGAAGTCTATGACAATGGCTCTATAAAGCTTGAGAACTTAGATGGGTCACCCCTACCAGAAGCAATCAACGGCTCTAAATTGAAGCAGTACCAGGAAAGAAAGGAGAAGAAGGATACCATAGCAATCACTATGTTGGGTTATGCTATTAAAGAAGATTGGGTTGTGCAACAAGAGTATCCGCAAGAACATGACTGGGTTTGGGAGGCCCTGGCTACGCAGCCGAAGGAGTTTGGATGGAGTCAAGCATACACCAAATCATTGAAGAGAGGCTGGTGCAGAAAACAGTAGAAGGTATTGTTGTACCCCGGATGCACAAGTACCTGACCAATGCGGTATTCAGGACACCAGCACTATGGCAGAGAATGGGTGGACATTGGTGTTATATAGCTCCGTATGAAGGTCTCAGGCAAGGATACTTGGCGAAAGGGTTAGACAAAGAGGCGCAGAAAGAGGAGGAACAAATCGCCAATTAACGAAGTATGTATCAATTTGAGGATGCTGATGATGAAGCAAACGAATGGAACGACGAGCAATGGGAGGCCTACTTTGAACAGACAGCTCCCTGTTTAAAGACAGTAATAATGACAGAAGACATGTTCATTTCAAGTGTAGATGGGTACACTGAAGATGTAATTAAGCAATTGAGACGAGAACGGAGGAAAGTGTCGAGGATAGTGACAAAAGATGGGCTCTGGAAAATAATACCTAACCTAGCCGGGGCACCAACTATAGAAGGTGATGAAGTTACGTGGTACCAGGGTTACGGTGGACGATACATCGACGGCAATTTCAAAGGTATTGGCCCTTCTCCACTACTTGATAAATGGATTTGATATACAGTATATAGGATCGTATTGTGAAGAATGTTATAAGCGACACCCGCATACGTGCAAATGGCACTATGCGTCTGAATTGAAGGCTAAAGAGGATGGAGAAGTACGGGGAACAAAAAGAAAACCCAAAAAAGAAGAGAGAGATGAGAGAAAATAAACAAATTTTGAAAAAATCAAAAATAGAAAAGAAACAAGCTACAAGAAATCAAAAAATGGAGAGTAAGAGAATAAATGAAGAAAAACAAGGCAAATGGAGAGAGGAGAGAGAAGATGAGAATAACATGGAGAGGAAATTAAAAGAAATTGAAGAGAGAGAAAAGATACAAAAAGGCGAAAATAAAAGAATTAAAAAGACAGAAGTATTGCATGAAGTTGAAAAAAATAAAAGTGGAGAAATGAAAAAATTAAAGCCGACTAAGGGAAGAAAAATTCAAATTCAAATAAAAGTCGTGGCCATTAGGCAAATCATATGCCCATGGGGGAAAACCGCCGAGGGAAATAAAATGTGGCGAAGCATCAAAGGGGGGAACATTAAAGTAAAAAGTTGCCTAAGCTCAGCCAAGGAGGGGGTCGTACGACCATATAAAACACTTGGAATAATATGGCGGAAGAATAAAAGGAACCAACGAAGGGAAGAACAACTCCAAGTAAAAAGTACATCGACCTTCAGAAGAGCTGGTATAAGATACGCAAGGGTTTTCATTATACGGCAGACTATTGCTCTCAATCTCATCGTACACCATTCTCCAGGTGCTCAGAACATACGACTTGGCAAGGACAGAGTTCGGCCAGACAGGAGTATTGTGCGACTTCATGAGCCAAGGTTTCAAGTCGTACGGCATCCATAGTCTCTTCAAATCGTATGGCATTTAGCATCTCTTCAAATCGTACGGCATTTAGCATCTCTTCAAATCGTACAGCATTCAACATTTATTCAAATCATTCGGCATTCAACATTTATTCAAATCGTATAGCATTTCGCATCTTTCCAAATTGTACGGCATTCAAGGTCTATTCAATTCGTACAACCTTCACAGTCAAAGGTCTCCCAAGTCATACGGCATCCACTGCCAGGGTTCAACGTACGGCATATTCTGGGTCTTCAAATCACGCCAGAAATAACATCAGGTTGCAGCGTACGACTGGCAAGGAATTGGGAAGTTGTACAGCAGTTACTAGAGTCTAACAGTTATCGCACCTGCCAAGCAGACAGGAATAAATTGGATTTGAATTGTCGAATCGACAATACAATGGACAAGGGAAAGAAAATTGTACAGCATAAGCCGAAGGTAGCCACGATAGGAAAGAAAAAAGAAAATGGATGCAGACACTGAAACGATGTCCTGAGAAAATTTAACTGGCAATGAGTGCAAGTAGTGGTGGCGAAGCACAGCCGACGACCACGCTTTGAAGATTGCAGTACAACGCGCTCGAGTGGATAAAGTTGTCCTGGTGCCATTCTTCAATTCACGAGAGTTTGAGCCTTGGCTGAAGGCCATGGTGGATAATTATTGCAGGCACACGCACAAGTCGGTGATAGATTACAGAGGCTGTACGATTACAGTTTCATTCTGGCCGCAGGATTTTGAGCGAGTTTTCGGTGTTCCAGCCACAAGGGTGGGAATAAATAAACCGAAGAAGATGACGCAACAGCATAAAGAAGTCCTGATCAAGCAAGTGTGCAGAATGATTTAACATCGGAGGAGAATGATACTATATGGAACACAAGCAACAGAGGCCTCCGAAAACATTATCTAGCAACAGCTAAATGGAAGTGCCTGTTAGATTTAATGAAGTGTCGACTCACAGGTGCCAGCTGAGTGACTGACATTGCCATCTGGATGGTAGATTACATGTTGGGATTGAGCATCGGCCGAGTATATAATTGAGCACGGTTACTTGCTGAGCGAATGCGAGAATTTTTATCCAACAGCACAAAGCTTTTTATATGACACAACATGCCATTGCTCTCCTTTTGGATGTTGTGCATACGCAAGTACTTGAAGGCAGATGGGGCTAATTGCAACCTCTCACCCATCTGCACCCAAGACTATCGACAATATTCTACTGGACAGAATTGGAACTAAAGCATGTCGATGAAGGCACTACTGCAGGGAAGAAAAGGAAGCGGAAAAAGGCATCGGTGGAAGAGGAAACATCAGCTAAAGAGGCATCGGAGCAGGGTGAAGCATCCGAACAGGGGGAACCTATTGATTTGTCTTCCTTGACATCGGCTTCTAGCTCACCAATGTATGAGGTGTCCATAGCTATAGGTGGCCAGGCAGCATTGGACGTGGGAGAGACCGAAATACCACTATTACAGCCAACCGGGTTCACTGTTCCAGCACTGCCAATCAGGGAGGGCCCACAGACAGTATCCTTCACCCTCCCAGTCTCGCCAGTCGGAGTTGGCCGAACACTGAGAGTAGCAACCTCATCACCAAGTGCATCGCCAGGATGGGCGCCACTAGCCACGATACCGTTGCAATGGGCAGCCACCGCATTGGCAGCGTCCATAGCTTCCATCAAGATATTGCCAGAGGCTCCGCCACTTGAGCCACCACCAGTAGGTAAGGAACTCCCAGGTTCAACTTCAGGAGTTGCAGTACCAGAGGAGCCACCAATAACAAGGACATGGGAGACAATCACAACAAATGAGGACGCTTTCCATGTTACACTGTAAGGAGCACCAAGGGTGGCTCAGATTGACAATTGGCTGGGATCTGTGGGCCTCACACTAGAAGTGGCCGAGCAGCCAGAGCAGCCGATGGGGAGTCCTTCTAAAGGAGTAGTAGGCGAGGAAGGCCCCGCCATCCACACCCAGCAAAGCGAGACGGCCAGACTCACTGAGGAGACACTTGCCCAACCGGAGGCTAGGTCAGAGATGGCACCAAGGACAGTCGTGCATGAGCCTGAGCAGACAGTCAGGGAAGCACCTCAAGAGAGCGAAGAGCACTTCCTAGCCCCTGGCGATAAGGAGGATGAGGGTGACTCCACCGATGGACTCGTAGTAGAAATGTCCCAGCCAGACCCATCGGATCCAGTGGGAACGGTGTAGCGCTGTGGAAGAGCTGGAGCATATGGGCAGATTGATGATTCAGGTGGGCCAAATTTCTAGAGAACTCAAGGTCAGTCAATCTCCTCTCGTGGGACAGGAAGTCCAACGCATCTAAGTATTTGTACAAATGGGGTGTGAGGCAGAGTTTACTCGGGTATTCAGTGAGGGATGGCCAGCGGGCGAGACTACTGCAATGTTGAGGGCATGGTGTGGTAGGCCACCACAACTAGCAGAACGAGCTGTTGGGATTCTCGAGAGTTTATACCATATTGAGCTCGCATTTCGTGATGTTTTCTACCTTATGAAACGCTAGGTTTCTCCACAGAGGTTGCAGTATCACGGAAGGTGGAAGCATATAGACTCTTACAGAGGATTAAGGAGGAGTCAGCCGCTCAAATGACAAACATTCAAAATGACTTGGCCAAACAGACCCGGCTAGCCAAGGATAGGGGAGCCCAATTAGAGGCCTTGGAGACTCAGGTGCTCGCCTTCGAAGAGGAGGCACAGCAGAAAGAGGGGGCATGGGAGCGCCGAGTGAAGGAATTGGAAGACCAGTTGGTAGCCAAGAGTGCAGAGGCAGACAAGACTAAAGGCTAGTTGATGGAGGGAGCTCGTATGGTGAAGGCTGCCAAGGAGAGGGAGATACTTGTCGATCGACAGCTTCGCACACGTACAGAAGAAGTGAGGCGATTGTGGGCAGAGCATTCCTCGACTACTCCAGCATTGTCCGTGCATCCAAGGACGTCCTCACTTCCCCCTCATTAATTTTGTATATTTGGTCATTCCCTTGGGTTGTTATGTCGTCTGGAAGACTTCTTTTTAGGGGGGGATGATGTAAGTAGTATATCTTTACTTTTTTGTAGTCAGTCGTAGTCAGCCTTGGTTGTAGTCGGCCAATTGCTAACAAAACTATAGTTAGTAGGAATAATACATGTCATGTACTTTCGGGTAATCAAGTCTCGATTAATGATAACTGTTGTTATGAAACGTCGTGTCGGTTGGTTACTTAACTACCGCCGAATGTTATATGTACTCAGTTTGTTGTAGTCGGGAAGTAGTTGTGTAGGAATAGTTATGGTTGGTAATACTGTTGTACATGATATCAATGATAATGAATAACTCTTTTGATGTCCAAACATGATATATTTTTGTTCTATTATTATGTTCCATGTTCTGTATATGATTTAGTTTGCTCAATAATACGTAGTACTTGAATTACATTCTGTAGGGCAAACAAAGTGACCCCCTCCAATTAAAAGACACATGGTCCCTAGGCAAAGGGGATGAAATAGGAGATAATAACATAATTAATCACCTTCTACAAGCCAAACACCACAATTTACCCTGTCACTGAACTTTGGGGATCAACACAGCTGACGAGCAACCCGATTACCATCACAAATGACCCTCTGAAATATGCTAACCAATTTTTTCGTTGAAAATTTCATAACATAATCAACACTACGCCAATTGAATTAGCATTAGCTCCAAAATTGAAATCCAAGTTTGAATGATCTCAACGCCAAGAATGCACACTCAATCCCAAGGAGAGGTGTTGTCATATGGCGGAGCAACTAAAGAAATAACTAAAATGAAACAAACTCAATGTCAAGAATGTGCACTCAAGATCCCACTAAGGGCGAGGTGCTAACATATGACGGAGTTATTAATTGAAACTGAAACAATTAGGCAGATAACCAGCCATGAAGATACATCTATCTAATTCATCCGTTGCGGCGAGCATCCACTTAAGAGTGGGGATTCACCACTTGAAAGTGGGTACAATGAGAGCTACAATGTTCATTCTCCACACTGGGGTAAACCATCCAGGGGTAATTAATATGGAATTTAACAAGTAATTGCAGAAACTAAATGGTTGGATTAGTACTACTATATCTCAACCTTACAATCATGAAATCTGCAAATTACAAATTACAATAATAGAGAACAATGCTAAGAAGAGGAGAATGAATTCTTTCAATGTTTTTTAGCTCTTCAATGATGAAAGGAAGCCAAAATTGAAATCTAATAAAATCTGATATAAAACTGAGATTCTGGAAATTCTGATCAGCAACTGTGAAATTCAAAGAAATATTCACAACTCACTCAAAATACCTCTGAATGACGTGAGAACACTTGCAATGAGCTACTAGAAGGTAGGCGCCCATTCCATGATGAAGAAACAGCAACAAATATAGGTCATAATTCTTGGCACAATTCCCAAGGCACTCTAAATGGTATGGCCCTTGAAAGGGGCGATTTTGCTAGATAAAATCACCAACTTCGAAATAAAATCTATAACTTTGCAAGAAGGGTTGCCTTGTGTCTACAAATGTATAGCAAAAATACCCAGAACAGAATAAAATTTATTCAAAGAGCTGCTAGCAAAATTCACTTTCAGGTGTAGGTGCATCAGCAACTTCAAAATTGACAAAACTCCAAAATTCTTCAACATTCGCTGCTAGTCTGAATGAGAAGCAGTCCCAAAACTAACTAGGTGTTATCTTTCAAACACGAAATTGAATAAATGCTAAGAGGTAAGCATTCCTCGAAGCTAAATTCATGAAGTTATTCCGACAGCATAACAATATGATAAGCATAATGGATACCAAAGCTGGAGCAAAGCATTCATTTTATAAAAGAGTAGAAGACTCTTCAATTTCTCAAGAAGGTACGCCTGTTGATGCGTGTTTTATGACACAACAAACATTCTAGAATAAAGTGTCAAAGACGCTATATCCCCTCTTGAAAAACTACCTCGTATGCTAAGATTGCAAGTAAGATCATACGGTAATTCCAATGTTTAAGATGAGTACGGATAAGCTCTGTGGTTTGATGTGATTATGCTGGTAACACAAAGGGACTTACGCTAGGCTTGTTCAATTCACAATGAAGGTCTAGACAATGAAGCTCTATTGCTTGGGTCTTGGATCAAACAAACTGAAAAAAGAGATAAAGGTTAAGAAGTTTTAATCTACTCCTAAGAATTCAAGAGACGGTATTGACTTGGTGGAACCAATAACCACGCTTTGCTTCGCCACGCTCAACGACAACTACACAAAGGGGGTGCAATCTTCAAGGGAATGTGCTTATGATTTTCAAGTCGTGAATAACTACCATCCAATCGAACAATAATTATCCAGACAGAAGTTAAGCATCCACAAAATAAGCTCAGGCTAACTTTACGCATTGAATGAAAATCATCCATTCAAAGAAAGTATGAGCAAAAGTTTCACCACAAATCAATACTTATCAAATCTTGCATTCATCTAACATACATGAAAAGAAATCTAAACTATGATGAGGGATAAGAACCATGCCAACTCCAAAATAAGAGAAGCAATCACCATCAAAACAATGCATGCATTACTTATTACTTTGGCAGTCTTACAACAATTGCTTATCTCAACATGTTTTGCAACATGCTCCCATGCTTTACAAATGAGGGGGTGAGCTCAATTTATAGGCTCCCCAATTACAATTCAATGGCCAAGATTAATTCAGGATCAACGGCCGAGATTACAAATAAAACCCTAATTAGGGTTTGCTACCCCTTGACCAATGAGAAAACTTTATTCGAGGACACTTGTCCTCCTTACTAAATATGAACCAACAGATAAAATAGAAAGTTGTTGCATGTTGATTTGGAATAATTTGATTGGTCGGAAGATGACGAGGCGCCACCTCAACGTGCTGGATGTCTTCTTTGATCACTTTGGTTTTGTTCCTTAGAATATTTTCCTTCAAGATGACTTTATCCTTTGTGCTTTGATCTTGGATGACTTTGGCTTCTTCTTCTCACCTCGCCTTGGAGCACCTGTTTAGACTTGAAGTTATTAAGTCTTTCTTTCCAGATTGCTTTGGAATTCCTTCATGTGCCTTTGAATTTGGAGAGGAACTCCCTTGTGCTTTCGCCGTAATGAAGGAAATTGGAACTCTCTTAGTGGAGAATTTCCCAGACTTAGCCAAATTTTGGCTACTTTGTAATGCCTTCAAGATTTTGGCTATTTTTGTGCTCAAATAAACTTCGCCGGTCGATTTGTCTTCAATTTTGAATTTGGCTTGCGTAAGTTAGATGTACTTGACGATGTGCCTGCCGTTGTCTTCATGATGCCAAATTCTTTTCTTTCATCTCCCTTCAAGTCGGACTTTGCCATTTTCTTCTTTGAAGATTCGCCTTGTGTAGTCATCCACCTGCAGTAAAAAAAATAACTTTTTCAGGATAAGCTTTGAAAGGTTTTTATAAATTTCATTCTCCAAAATGGCTAATGGCAAAAATTATTCATTAATCCCACTATTGGATGAAGATTTTCATTTTCTCTCTCCTGAAATCTGGCCTCGTGCTGAATTTTTTAACACTCTTTATTTTGATATCAAAGTGAATTTTGCTTCGAATTTAAAGGTAAACTTCATACTCTCTTCGTCATTTTCATCTCAGCACGAGCATATTCCATATTTAACTCTTCATTTCTATCTCCCGAAATCAAACTTCAAATTGTTTGCCATACTCTCTCTCTATAAGTCGGACTTGGTGAACATTTTTCCATGGCGGACTTTGAGAGTCTTTTTCATCTATCTTCAAATGTTGGAGGACTTCATGTCAAATTCTCCGTGGACCTCTTATCAAGTCTTCCATATGGCAAAGGTGATTTTCTTTTGGTTATCTCTTTGGGGTGTCGAAAATTAAATAATTAAAATAATTATTTTATGTGTTGTTTTCAACCCCTTCATTTTTATGGCAAATTATTTTTTGTCTAAGGCAATTTTGATTTTCGAAATTTTTCTTGCCAATGCCTTAGGTGAATTTTCTTTTTTTCCAATTTACTTTGCCATAATTTCTTTCGTCCAAAATTATTTTGTCGTAATTTCTTGCCGTCCATTTTATTTTGCCATAATTTTCTTGCCGTCCATTTTATTTGGCCACAATTTTCTTGCCATCCATTTTATTTGGCCACAGTTTTCTTTCTTTTTCCAAATTTTATTTAGCCACGTCCAATTTTATTTGGCCATATTTTCTTGCTTTTTCCAAAATTTATCTAGCCACGTCCAACTTTATTTGGCCATAATTTTTTAATCGTCCAAAGTTATTTGGCTAAAATTTATTTCATCTTCCTAAATCACCTGGCATGATTTTAAGTCATCGGCAAAATTTTCTCTAGACACTTTGATGTTAGGCGAATTTTCAAAGTGCTAAGCATATATTTTTTGATTTGTCAAAGGTTTAGACTTAGGCAAAATTTCAAATTTTCACATTTCCCTAGATGGGGCGGACTTTGTCTATGTTTTGGCCATAAGTCTTGGCTTGGGGCGGACTTTAGCACTTCTTAAGCCACTTCTTTCATGCCTAAGGCAGACTTTATTGATTTTGTTGCCATTTAATGCTTTGGACAAGGCGGACTTGCTAGGGTGGCTTGCCATTTAACACATTATCCAAGGCGGACTTCATCCAATTTATTGCCATTTTCTCTTTGACTTAGGGCGGACTTCATTGATTCTCTTGCCACTTCATTTTTTCTTGGCTATGCCTTAGCCACTTTATTTTTTGCTCAAGGGGCGGACTTTTGGACTTCTCTTGCCATTTCTTTTATGCCTAAGGCGGACTTCCCTCTATGGCTTGCCATTTTGTCTTTGGTCAAGGGCGGACTTGGCTTGTTTCTTTGCCATTTAACCTTTGACTAAGGCGGACTTCCTTCATGGCCTTGCCATTGGACACTTAAACATGGGCGGACTTCATACTTTTCCTTGCCATCCATATTTTTATCTTGCCATACAAGGGCGGACTTCATTGAATGTCTTGCCATTCACCATTTGACTAAGGCTGAAACTTTCTGACATTACTTTTCCTTTCTCCGTGCTGAGTAAACTCCATACTTAGGCGAATTTCTCACAAACTTCAGTCTTCTCCATGAATGTTCAGTCATTACCTTGCCATGAATGTTCAGATTTCCAGATTCTTTCCATGAATTTCTCAGATTTTTTCTGAATTTCTCAGATTTCTAGACTGATTTTTTCAGATTTTCCACCATTTTTCTGTGATTTTTGAAAGATTTTTCCAGATTTTTTAACTTTTTCTGTGATTTTCCAGAATTTAGCCATGATTTCAAAAAAAAAATCGAATCGATTTTCTGAGAGTTTTGTTGATCTTTTCGAACTTCTGAGTGGATTTTCAAAACTCGAGCCCTTTCCAAATATAGAAACTTTCTAAAAATGGAATTTTTCAAAAATAGCAACTTTCTAAAAATAGACCCTAAAAAAAAGGGATCCCAGAATTTCCCAAAAGTGCCAAAAAAGTAGGTCTTAAAAAATAGGGGGCCAAAGTGAAAACCCTAAAAAGTAGGTGTCAGAATTGACTGAAATGACAGTCGATCTTCGTCTCCTAGGCCTCGTAAGCATGGTGATGACGCTTGCACAGTGATCTAGGCTCAATTTCTCCAATTGACTCAGGTGACCGTTCAAAGCTCAAACTTCTCATTGCAAAAAGACTGGTGATAAGCAGTTGCAACGCCAAGGCAAAACCAAAAAGCAAAAAAAAGGAAGGGTCCCCATTTGCAATGGGTCAATGTGTGAAAAGGTCACAACAACGCCAAGAGTCACAAAGAGACTCTTCAAATTTACAAAATTCAAATAATTCTTCAAGAGGCGTCCCTTTTGCAAGAATACAATTTCACTTTATTTTTAAAAATAACTCCTCAATAAGGTGGCGTCCTTTTTCCCAAGGCATTTAAACTTAAATAATATTTAATTCATATGAAGGCATCCCCCTTCAAGACCACCTTTTAACACAACTTGAAGTTATTCTCTTAGGCCAAGGGGTCAACTACAATTTATAACATTAATGCCTTTATTTGTGAAATTCACCAAATAAAGCTTTTAGAAGCCAGAACTTGAATTCAAATAATTGCTCCAACTGGAAATGAAGTCCTGAAAGCTGACAAACTTCATACTACCAAAAATAGAAATTCCCAGAAACGCCATAGAACCTCCAAAACATGGAAACCCTAATTTTACCTCAACAAGCCTGCGGGCCTCCGGAATAGGCTGATGAGCGTCTAAACATATCACTGATGGGAAGGGGACATTACACCCTCTATCTAGAATCATTAGCCTATGAGGGTCAGCATAATAAGCTAATCCATTGATGTATAGATGTCTAATTAGAAGGGGACATCACAACTCCTCATCCACTTTGTAGGCACCAACCCCTCATTCACTTTCTGAGCACCAACCCACTAGAGGCACCAAACTCTACAACTAAATTCATAGGCAACAACCTACTAGCTCGAGGCACCAACCTCTATAATAAAATGAATAATTTTTTTATGAATATGAACTCCTGCAAATCTGATCTGCACTCCTTTCTCTATCCTTCTCCAAAATCTCACTTTGTGATATATGATATGTCTTCAATGCACACACTTTTCTCTATCTTTCTTACTTTATCATAAATCTGAAAGTACAATTTATATCTTGCCAAAACATCAAATGACATGCCTTTTTAAACTAAAAAAGATGTCTTTATTCAAAACATCAGAACCTTCTAACTGATCGCTGCCCTTTGTAACTAGCATAAACATAAACTGTCTTTTCATAATGAACTGCTGCTCTTTATATTAATGATCGTTGCTCTATAAAATATAATCACTGCTGTGCTGCCTTTTTTAAATATGAACTTACTTTAATTTACATAGGCGCTGCCTTCATTAGTAATCACTGTCTCTTTTTTTTAAATTAGTGATCACTGTCTTATAAAGATAATAATCACTCCATCTTAATTAGTTTAATCGCTGCTTTAATATTTCTTTATGAGATTGCTGTACAAAGACTTTTTAATTTATCTAATTGCTGTCTTTTTAACTTATTAATATCTTTGACATGGGCGATTAATACATACATATATATTTTCCTTTGAAATAAATTGTTGTCCTTTCATTAATGAAAATCAGATCACACCTTTTTTTAAATTAATTACCTTGGCAATACTAATCGCTATTCTTTATTTTGTGAATCACACCCCTTCACAAGTGTTGGTTGTCATATACTAATCCAATCGCTTTCAATAATATGATCGTTGTTTTTGTGAACTCCTTTTTAACCATCAATCGACCTCTTATATGATTGATCAAATTACTAATACTTACAATATATGATCGTTGTTCTTCATGATGAATCCATGATCTCTTCTTTGCTGTGAGCACTAGTATATATTCGCCAATCTCCATTAATTGTGTTATAAACTGTTCATAAAGAAGAATATTTATAATTGTCTTTGTGTGTCAAAGAGATGTAAGTCAACCAACAATCAAAGGAGAATTCTTATCAACATCAAAGTTAAAAATCCTTAATTTAAAACTCGAGGAACATCATTATGTAATGGTTATAATAATCACGACGATAACTTAGCATTCTTTTGGTAACCATTAAATCATCAGGCAAGTGACTCCTTTGACATCAATGACAATAATTCTAACAATCTCCCCCTTTGTCATGGATGGAAACACAATTCCTCTCCTTTTGCTTTGCTCCCCCTTACTCTATCTCTCCCCCTTCGACATCAATGGCAAAGGGTCTTCTAACCTGTACTTTTTGTTCCATGGAGCTACAAGATACTCCTATGGGTAGCTCCCCTTGAATGTATGCTCTCATCTACTAACAGGATGGGTGCGGGACTACTCCCAATTTGTCTCTTAAATACTCAAATGTATCCTTTGGTAGTAGCTTGGTGAATATATCAGCAATTTTCTCCTTGGTAACAATGTATTCCAAACTAACCTATTCTTCAGCCACCTGTTCTCTCAGGAAATGATATTTGATTGGTATGTGGTTTGTCCTTGAGTGCATCACAAGATTCTTTGAAATGTTAATAGCACTTGTGTTATCACAATAGATGGTGATAGGATGATCATACTCCACCTTAATATCTTTCAAAGTTTGTCTCATCCATAAACTTGAGTGCAACAATCTGCAGCTGCTATGTATTCGGCCTCTGTAGTAGATAACAAGACGGATTCTTTCTTTTTACTCATACAAGATACCAAATTTCCACCAAGGAAGAAGGCTCCTCCACTTGTACTCTTCCTATCGTCCATGCTTCCAGCCCAATCAGCATTTATGTATGCCTCTAGAGCAAAGTCCTTTCCATTAGGATACCATAGCCATATTCCAAAGTACTTTTCAAGTACTTCAATATTCTCTTCACTGCTTGAAAATGTGTTTCCTTTGGTGCAGATTGAAATCATGCCACCATTCCAACAACTTGCATAATACCTGGTCTTAAGGCAGTTAAGTACAACAAGCTCCTAATTATTGACCTATAGAGTGTTTGATTTGCTTCTGGTGATTCATCCTTCTTGCTCAATTTACAACCTGGGGTACTTACAGGATCGCACTGCTTGAAAATGTGCTTCCTTTGGTGCAGATTGAAATCATGCCACCATTCCAACAACTTGCATAATACCTGGTCTTAAGGCAGTTAAGTACAACAAGCTCCTAATTATTGACCTATAGAGTGTTTGATTTGCTTCTAGTGATTCATCCTTCTTGCTCAATTTACAACCTGGGGTACTTACAGGATCGCAGTCCTCCATCTTGAATTTCTTAAACATTTCTTTCACATACTTGGCTTGAGAGATAAAGATACCTTTATGTGATTGTGAAACTTGTAAGCCAAGAAAGAAGGATAGTTCTCCCAACATTGACATTTCGAACTCCTTTAGTATCATAGCAAATTCTTGACACATGTTACAATTTTTGCCTCCAAAAATAATGTCATCCAACATTGACATTTCGAACTCCTTTAGTATCATATAAATTGTTGTTAGCAACTCCTTTTTGAACCCTTGTTGTTTAAGGTACTTGTCAAGCCTAGCATAACATGCTCTTGGGGCTTGCTTCAAACCATAAAGTGCTTTCTTCAACCTGTAGACATAATCCTTGTTTTCTGATAGTAGAAATCCTTCTGGCTGCTCAATATAGAGCTCCTCCTCTAAGTCTCCATTTAGGAAGGTAGACTTAACATCCATTTGGTATACTTTAAAGTTATTATGACTTGCATAAGCCAAGAACTTCCTAATTGCCTCCATCCTGGCAATTGGTGCAAATGTCTCTTCGAAATCCACACCTTCAACCTGAGCAAAGCCTTTGCACACTAGCCTTGCTTTATTTCTTACCACTTGTCCATCCTCATTGAGTTTTGTAATGTCCCCTTCTCATCAGTGAACAGTTCAATGGCTTGTCAGCCTAGTCCGGAGGCCCGTAGGCTCGTCGAGGTGAAATTAGGGTTTCCTTTGTTCGGAGGTTTTTGGCATTTCTCAGAATTTACTATTTTTAGTGAGTTCTAATTTTAGCAGTGATCCAGTTGACAGCTTCACACTGAGCTTTCCATTTTAGGCAAGGCAATTGAGTATTTGTGAATTTGGCTTTTGAGGTGCAAATTTGGAGAAATAAGTTATTTCAAGTCATTACTGTTATATTTTTAAATTGACCCCTTGGCCTAATGTTATAACTTGAAGTTGTTTTAAAAGGTGGTCATGAAGCGTGGACACCACTTTGAGGAGTTATTTAATATTTTTAATGTTATTATTGTTGCCTTGGAGTTTGGATGCCAAAATAAGGAGGCAATAAATATCTTTTAAAAAATTAAAATGTTTCAAATTCCTTTGGGCATCCCTTGGAGAGAAAGATGGAAAACCAACAGTCACCTCAAGTTCTATAAAAGAGAGGCCTTGCTCTAGCATTTGTTATCCATTGTTTATGCTATCAAAATGTTGTTGAAATGACTTCATGATTTTGGCTTCGAGGAATGCATACCTCCTAGCGAAGAACCAATTTCGTGTTTGAAAGATAACACCTAGTTGGGTTTGTGGCTGCTTCTCATCCAAACTAGCAGATTGAGCATCAAGTTGAAGAATTTTGGTGATATTCTCCATTTTTTTGTTGTTGGTTATTATATAGCTGAAGTATATTTTCATTTGCAGATCATTAGGAGATTTTAATTTCATTATGGGTATTGATGCAATCAATTTTTGTCATTGGCGACCCTTGCAAAAAATTGGATTTTATTTTGAAGTTTAGAATTTTCTAGGAAGGTTGTACCATTCCTAGGGCCATACCATTCACCAGCACCTTGCAATTGGGATTCGAGTTGGTCTTATGGCGGCTGTTTTGCATTGTTAAATTCATGTTTTCTGGTCGCCTAGCCTTTGGGAGTGTTGTTCTTAGTTTTGGTGAGTTTTGGAGTTGTAATGAGGTAGAAATATGCATTTTGGAGTGAGTTTAGTTGATGTTTTTGAGATTACAGTTTGTTGGTTTCATATATCAGATTGATATTAGTCCAGATTTTCGTGTGGAATTCTATTGTCGAGAGGATTAGAAGTTGGAATAAGCATCCTCCTTAATTTTCCTTTGATAATACAGCAATAGCACTTGTAATTTGCAGATATTTAGCATTGTAAGACTGTAAACAGTAGTACTGTTCCAGTCATTTTATTTATGCATTTACTTTGTGTTTTATTTCAAACATTGTAACCCCTAGATGGTTTACCGCCAATGTGGAGAAATAAATAATTGAATCTCTCATATCTCACCCACTGATTAAGTGGTGAATCCCCACTACTGAGTGGATGCCTACAGAAAAGTGGATGAATTGTTCTTCATTGTAATATCTTTCCCCCCACTGCATAAGCGGTAGCGTGGATTCTTCATGGCCGGATGACCACCTACTTTCATTTCCAGCTTGTAATTCAAATTCAATTACTACTAACAATCCCGTCACCATATGCTATCACCTCACCTTCAAAAGGATCTTGGTGAACATTCTTGGTGAAGGTTATCTTCAAGTAGTTTATCTTTGGGAGCTAACGCTAACAATTGGTGTTGTGTTGGATTGTGTGGTGAAATTTGGGCAAAAAACTAAGGGAGCTTATTTCAAGTTTGTTCATAAAAACCCATTTGGTACCAATTACATTTTTTTCTTTCGGTCTTGGGAGAAGTTCCCCAGTATTATTCTTCTCAATTTCATTTAATTCCTCATTCATCGCCTCAATCCAACTCTTGTCTATACTTGCTTCCTTGAAGTTTTTGGGCTCAACTTCGGATAGCAAAGCAACATTGCTTTCTTCTTGGCAATTTATCATTCTTCTTGTGGATCTAATTCTATCATTAATTATCAATTCTTGGGGATGATTTTTTTGCACGAGCTTGGATGGTGTCTTATGTGCCTTGAAGGGTGTTTTGTTTGGAGTAATTGTACTTTTCAATTCATTATTTTCCACAACTTCTTCCTTTTCCTCCTTGCAGCATTCTTCTTCTTGATAATTAGAGTCAGAAGCTTTAATTTTGTAGTACCTTTCCTCATCAACTCTTACATTTGTGCTTTCAACAATCTTTTGCAACCTTCTGTTATAACAACGGTAAGCTTTGCCTTGCAAAGAGTGTCATGTCCCCAAAATCGAGAAATCAAAATAACAAGCTACATATAAAAATATTAACCATTTAATAATTATAATTGTCAGAGACAATATTATAATTATTAAATTATAAATATAGAAGAAGAAATATTTAATATCCACAAGTTAAAGATAACTAAGAAAGGATTAAACAATATCAATTACCTAAAACATAAAATATTATTATAATTATAAATATATAAATATAGATATTAAAAAATTAAATATTATAATAAATACTGAAAAGATATAAAATTATATAAAAAACGATAAAATAAAATATAAACTCCAACATATAAAATACCAAGATAAAAACAAATACTACTGATTTCCTAAGCATAAGCAATTAAAACAATCTAACACTACCTCTAAAGGTTCAGTCAAAAGAGCTAACTTTGATGGTTGTGATTCCAAGCAAAGAAGCAACGTTTAGGGGAAAGACATGTCCCAGCATAGGCTATGAAAGGAGAAAAGATCAGCAATATATAGGAAGGAGATATAAGATAAGGGAAGGATATATTAAGAAGAAAAAGTGCCAATAAAGGGAGAAGTAAAAAGAGATGCCAACACATGTATTGAAGATCAAATAAATCACTATGCCAAAGGATTGATTCTGGACTCCCAATGTGGTCATAAGACAAGGATTTCATACACCTGACTCATTCAAGCATCCCTTGATTTCGTACGGGGGCATTAAAATCATTGAGTCTTATATTTGCAGCACTGGGACAATTTTTGGAGAGCCATTTTATCATCAGCAAATCATGGAGATTTTGGCATAGCGATTCACAGATAGAAGGCAATTATTTGTGAAGGAATCGTGGCTTCATACCATCCTGATCACAGCCTTTAGCCATTTCAATTGAAGAGAATATTGCTTAAAGAAAATTGTGGACATTTCCAGAATCATTAGCGCAGCCTCAAGGCACCATTTGGAGTTGTGTTTGCTGTAGCATCGTGGGAACTCAGTCTAGTTTTAGCACAGCACCTGGGAATAATATCGCAGACCATAGAAGATCATCTAAGGGTGAATCGTGGGCTCAAGTTGGAGCTCCAGTCGTTGCATTTGTCATCAGCATTCCAGGTTCTATTTCATTGGATAGACTAGCATTGTATGTTGCATTATATTATCTCAGAATATTGCTGTCATTACAGCCAATGTAATTTGCATCACATTATTATCATACAAGTTTGTTAGTTGCATTGTCATTCACCATTCCCATTGAGGGCGATCATCATTGTGATAGAAAAACAGCATTGTAATCCATTTCATGACATAACAGCAATAACAAGAAGTTTGAGGATGCAAGAAAAAATGATTGTCATAATGTCCTTGGCTGTGGCAGCATATTTGCATGAATGTTCAGTCATAATGGAGTTTGAGAATTGTATGTCAAGTGTTTGTCCAAATGTCTATTGGCTGTAGGTTCACATCAGCACTTTACATTTCATCTTATTACATTTGACAATCAAAATAGACCTTGCATTTCATAGCCCATTGCATCTACAGTCATTGGCTTAGTTCGAGTTGGAAGCTTTATGCATATGAAATCATTATTTAAACTCAAACACAAAGGAGAATTCATCTATCAGCTGAAAGGAGACTGTTTGACAACTGTTTGACAAAATTCTTAAGTGTTCAAAACTGAAAATTAAAGGCCAGATTTGCAAGGGTCTTTACAAAGAGTAACCCCATAAATAATCCTTCATTAGATTGGCAATCAAACTTACCCAAATTTTCTTCATCTCTCCTTATGTAACACTTGCTTCCAAAAACTCTGAAGTATTTGACTGTTGCAGGTCTTCCTTTCCATAATGCATATGGAGTATTATCCATATTCCCTCTAAGTTGCCCTCTGTCCAAAATGTATACTGATGTAAGAACTTCCTCTTTCCAAAATGAATCTGATAGTTTGACCTCGTTCAACATTGTTCTTGACATTGCCTGAATTGTTCTGCTCTTTCTTTCCACAATCCCATTCTGTTGTGGTGTTCTGGCAGCTGAGTAATGCCTTTTGATCGCAGACTATTCACAATATTCTATGAACTCGCTTGAAGTGAATTCCCCCCCTCGATCAGACCTCAAACATTTTATTTCAAGACCAGTTTCATCTTCAACTAAAGCCTTAATTTTTTTTAATATTTTAAAAGCTTCTAATTTTTCTTTAAGAAACATTACCCAAGTCACCCCAGAAAAATCATCAATCAAAAGCATGAAATAATGCTCACCTTGCAAACTTTTCATTCTAGTAGGTCCACATGGGTCTCTGTGAAAAAGTTTCAATGGTTTAGATGATGAATATTCTTTTGCTTTGAAAGTTACCCTTGTCTGCTTCCCTAGTTGACATGGTTTGCAAATAGTATTATTTGGCATGCAAGTTTTGGGCATGTCTCTTACTGCCTGCTTCTTGCTTATTTTGATCAAATTGTCAAAGTTCATATGTCCCATTCTCCTGTGCCACAACCAGCTCTCATCTTCCTGACTTCTAAAACATTTTTTACTTTTGATTTCACTTAGAACATACAAATTATTTCCAACTCTATTTGCATCTGCAACAAATCTTCCATCCTTCTTAATCTCACAGCCTTCATGAAAGATCAAAGTATATTCTTGATTGCACATTTGACTTACACTCAGCAAGTTATGCTTCAGGCCTTCAACGTAGAGGACATCATCCGTTTTTGTTCACCTATTGTCTGGACTTAAAATTCCTCTCCCTACAATTTCGGGTGTAGTGTTATCTCCAAATCTTACCAATCCTCCATCTATATTTTGTAGGTAGATGAATTTACTTTTATCTCCAGTCATATAATTTGAGCATCCACTATGAATGTACCATTGATCCTTTTCATTTTGCACATGAAATGATGTTTAAACAAGCATGGATCTTTCCTTCTCTTCTCCTTTTCTGCTTCCAAACTTTCATACTCTCCCCATGTGATTTGGGTAGAGCTTCCTCCTCCTAACTTATTTTGGGAGATTTCGCAAAGATAGTTCTACAATGTCTTGATGTATGCCCGAAATTATTGCATTTGAAACACTCAACAACAAAGTTTAGGAGAGCAAAGATTATAACTTCTATTTTCAAATCTACTAGAAATATTCTTCCATCCATTAGATTTGTTAGAGTTTCTACAATTTATAGCTTTGTGTATTGCAAGAATAACAATAACCAAAGGAGCAGTGACATAACCTATCTGGCTGAAATTGTCTTTGCAGAATGGGCTTTCTTGCTATATTCCTTTTCTCAGTCAAAGCATTGTTTACCTTACGTTGGACTTAATTTTCTTCCCTCTCACTACTTTCTCCTTTACTAGGGCTCTTGGAAGCATCAACATAGATTTTAGGTTTACCATTGGTTGGATTTTTGCTATCTTGCTTCTTTGTAGATTGACTACCTCCATATCCGAGACCTGTCTTAAGTTGAGGTGACCTTTGTTCATTCAGAATGTTATCTAGCATTTCTGAACTTTTCTCAAACTTCATGCTTTTGTTTAGTTTGTTTGATGTTTTTTCTAGCTCTTTCCTTAATGTCACAATTTCACCTTCCAACTTCTCACATGTTAGTTTTATGATCAGATCATTCAGGCAGAAATTAATTCAAAAAATCAGACACAATAACACAGCATATACCCTGGGAAAACCCTCCACTTGAGGGAGAAAAACCCAGCAACAATTATCTCTCTTATATATATAAGTAATGGCAACAAAACACTTTACAATGAGGCCTACCACAAGGCCAATATTCAGCACCAGCAATGGCTGTAATAACAGATAACAATCTGCCCTTCCTTGAACACAAATCTGCACTTGAAGGGATTCGCAATCTACCCCAGAAGAAATTTGCACTAGATAGAAGGATCTGCTCTTGATAGAATTTGCACTTGAGAGAATGAATAATCGAACTTGCTTGATGATTGAATGGGTGAAAATGACCTTGTATATATACACAATGATGGAGAGGACGCATCTCTTCAAGAGCAAGGTCGGCCACCAAGAGAAAATACAATTACAAATAATAAATGATAATTACAAGGAAGGTCGGCCATCTTAGAGATTAAATGTTGCCATGTGAAACGCCTCTTCACATTAATTAACACAAATAAATGAATAGAATGTGTTCACATGAGGCTGGAAGAATGAGCCCGAAGCTGCTATAACATCAACACTCCCTCTCAGCTAGGGAGAAATACTTCCAGTTGTACAAGACACATCACCTCATCGTAATGTCATCCACTATGGCTACTCCCATATGTGGAAAGAAGAGATATCACCTCACCATGATATCAACCATCATGGCTACTCCCATTGATGGTAAAACTACACAAGTGCTCATCACTCAACGTGATATCGTCACCTCATCGTGACATTCACCATGGCTACTCCCAGAGGGTGAAAAAGCACAAGTACAAGAAAATCATCACGGACTCTCTCACATGATGTTGTCATGGAGTCACACACATGGCATCCACCATGGCTCTCCCAAAGGGTGGAAACAAGGGCTTTCACCTCAAATCTCTCTCAAAGAGAAATGCATTAACAAGGGCTTGCGCCTCAAATCTCTCTCAAAGAGAAATGCATTAAAGAGGATCATTGATATTGAGACTCCTCAACTAGGGCTTGATTCTCCACCATAACAAGCTTGTCTCGAAAGTACACAAACTTTATCCTAGAGAGAGGCTTGGTGAGAATGTCTATCGTCTGCTCATCAGTGTTGATATACCTCAACTAAATTGCTTTCCTCAATACCATATCTCTGATATAGTGGTATTTGATCTCAACATGTTTAGTTCTATCATGAAACACAGGATTGACAGAAAGCTTCACACGGCTTCGATTATCACAATGAATGACCGTAGGCTCCATTGATTGTCCAAACAATCCTGCAAGGAGCTTCCAAAGACACTACTTCTCGAGCTACCACACAAGTTGCAATATTCTCGGCCTCTGTTGTGCTTAGTGCCACTGAAAACTACTTCCTGCTACACCAGGATATCATCGCAGACCCCAAACTAAAGCAACATCCAGAGGTGCTCTTTTGATCAATAGCACACCCTACCCAATTGGAATTAGTATATCCACGCAGCTTCAAGTCCACACCTAAAGAATATCTCAAGCCATATCCAATTGTGCCATGCAAGTATCTCAGGATATGTTTCGCTGCAACTAGATGTATTTTCCTTGGTTCACACATGAACTGACTGAGTGCACTCACTGCATAGCAAATATCCGATCTAGTATTGACTAGATACATCAACAATCCAATCAATTGCCTATACATCGTGGGATCCACCAAATTTGAACTACCTGCAGCCTCTTTCAACTTATGCAAGTTGGTCTCCATAGGCGTAGACATGGATTTACAATCCATCATACCAAATCTCTTCAAAATATCAATGGTATGCTTCCCTTGACTTAGAATGATCTCATCAGGCTTCTGCCATACTTCTAAACCAAGGAAGTAGTGCATGAGACCAAGATCCTCCATTTCAAATTCAGAAGCTAAATCCTTCTTGCATTTGATAATGAGGTGATCTTCTCCAATATTAGTTTTATTAGTTTAATTGCTGCTTTAATGTTTCTTTATGAGATTGTTGTATATAGCCTTTTAAATGTATTTAATTGTTGTCTTTTAACTTAATATCTTATACATGGGCGATTAATACATACATATATATTTTCCTTTTAAATAAATTGTTGTCCTTTTATTAATGAAAATCAGATCGCACCTTTTTTTCAATTAATTACCTTGGCAATACTAATTGCTATTCTTTATTTTGTGAATCGCACCACTTCAAAAGTGTTTGTTGTCATATACTAATCCAATCACTTTCAATAATATGATTGTTGTTTTTGTGAACTGCTTTTTAACCATCAATCAACCTTTTATATGATTGATCAAATTGCTATGCCTACAATATATGATCATCGATTCATCATGATGAATCGATGATCTCTTCTTTGTTATGAGCACTAGTATATATTCACTAATCTCCATTAATTATATTATAAACTGTTATAAAGAAGTATATTTATAATTGTCTTTGAAAGCCAAAGAGATGTAAGTCAACCAACAATCAAAGGAGAATTCTTATCAATACTAAAGTTTTAAATCTTTAATTTAAAACTCGAGGAACATCATTATTTAATGGTTATTGCAATCACGACGATAAATTTGCATTATTTTGGTAACCGTTAAATCATCGAGCAAGAGTCAATGACAATAATTCTAACAAAGGAAATATAATCAGATTTGTGAAGAAAAATATGTTCATCATCCGTTGAAGAAGCAACATCCTAAAGGTGATAATTTGCAGAAGAGGTTGGTGCCTCCTAAAAGAAGAAATTGGTGTCTCTTGCTGAGTTGGTGCTCAGTTGGGGGGATTGGTGTCTCCAGTGGGTTGGTGCCTACAAAAATTAGTGCACTTTTATAAAGTGACTTTATAATATTTATCTTTTAAAATATTTAAGTCACATTATTAAATTAATTAAAGTAAATTCATCCATAATATTTGTTTTATTGGACAACTTTATTTAATTAATCAATTTATTCCTTAATATAGCCCAAAATCAACCTACAGGAATTAAATAGGCTAAATGGGTCATTTCCGGCTACTCCACAAAAGGGGACATTATAGTCCTCCCCAAGATTGCTTGTCCTCAAGCAACGGAAGATTTGGATGCTACAAAATTTGTTCACCTTCCTAGGTAGCATCCTCTAAAGGCAAGTCCTTGAATCTAATGAGATACTCCTTGAGCACTCTACTCCTCAATCTCCTCTCTCTGACATCCAAGATAACATCAAGAACCAAAACCAATCCGCCCTCTTCATCCAATGATAGAAGCTCTAGTGATGAAGTGATGTGCTGCCCAATTGCCTTTTTGAGGCAAGAACGGTGAAACACATTATGAATTATGCTATTTTCAAGCAAGTCCAATTCATAATCTATTCTACCTACTCTTCGTGCAATCTAGTAAGGGCCATAGTAGCAAGGCTTCAACTTCTCAGCACCACTCTACTTCAAAGAAAACTATCTATAAGGTTGTAGGCGCAAGAAAATTAAATCTCCACCTCAAAACTTCTCTCAACTCTATGCCTATCCACAAGACCTTCTGCTGATTTTGTGCACTTTGAAGGTTGTGTTAAGTGACTTAAGGATGTCTCGACTCTCCTGAATCAAATCCTTCACCTTAGGAGCTTTGTTATCCCCAAATTCCAAGTATACAAAAGACATAGCATCATATCCATACAATGCTCGAAAAGGAATCATCCCAATAGACATATGGTAGGTGGTATTGTAGCAATGCTCACCCAAATGCAACCACCCAATCCAAGCTTTCTACTGCACCGCAACATAATTGTGCAAGTATCCTTCCACCTATTTGTTAACAATATTCATCTAACCATCAACATGAGGGTGGTAACTAGTGCTCAAGGTCAACTTTGTGCCAGCCAACCTAAATGGCTCCTACCAAATGACATTGGGAAATCTGCTATCTGGATCTCGATCACTAACAACGCTTTTTGGTAATCCATGAAGTTTGAATACCTCCCTAAAGAACAATTATGCGACCTGCAATGCCTTGTATTCAGAAGATATGGCAAAGAAATGTGCATATTTGGTCAACCTATCAACTACCACATTGATACAATCCCGGCCTTATACTCTAGGAAGAACCATGACAAAATCCATAAATATACTCTCCCACTTCTGCTCAACGATAGGTAAAGGCTGCAATAAACCCATCAGGAAAGTATGCTCTGACTTGTTCTATTGACAAGTCATACACTCACGAACACAACGCAAGAGATCATCTTTGAGACCCTTCCAAGAGAATCTCTCTCTAATCTTCCAATAAGTTTTGAAATAACTGGGATGTCCTACAAGGGGAGTATCTTGAATGGCCCTTAAAACTCTCCTTTAACTTCGATTTAGGCACCAAATAAATTTTGTCCTTGTAATAGATGACCTCATCTACCACCCTGTACATGTCATCCTGAATCCTGCCATCCATCAACTCACATGCAAAGTATTTTGGAATACTCAACTAAAGGTGAGCCTTCCAATCAACTGATATATTTGTCAAGGAGCATATAGTGGGTTTCACATACTCAATATCAAAGTCGTATGCTACAATTTTGTTGACCCGCTTTTGTTGATGCTCATTCAAGTCCTACTCCAAGAAGTATTTCAAACTGTTATGGTCTGCTCTAACAACAAATTTTCACCTACCAAGTACTGCCTTAATTTTACCAACACATGCATGATGGCAAGCATCTCCTTATCATAGATGGAATATAATCTCTCTGCATCAAGGAGCTTCCTGCTCTCATAAGAAATGGGGTGCCTATTTTGCACAAGTACTGCTCCAATCCCCTCACCAAAACCATCACACTCTAACACAAAGGGTTGAAATTAATTAGGTAATGTCAAAACAAGAAAAGTGCTCATTACCTCCTTAAGTTTGTCAAATGTACATGACTCTCCTCAGTCCATTTGAAAGCTCCCTTCTTAGTGAGATTTGTAAGAGGTGCACCAAGCCGAGAGAACCCCTTCACAAAACCTCCTATAGTAACTGCAAAGGCCAAAGAATCCCCTCAACTCTGTTAGTGTCTTCAATGGTGGCCAATACAATATAGCCTGAATTTTCTCCTGATGACCTTCACTCCATAGAGTATCTCTATCATTCCAAACTCACACTTGGAAGCTTTGGCAAACAAGGATTATGCCTCCATGATGCCCAACACCACATCAAGGTGCCTGAGATGATCCTCCCAAGTCTTGTTGTAAATAAGAATATCACCAAATAATACCGAAATTGTGGTTCAAGCAAGACAAAAAGGTAGTTGGAGAATTGGTCAACCCAAAGGGCATGACCAAGAACTCATAGTGACCATAATGACATTTGAATGTTGTTTTGTGAATGTCTTGCTCCCAAACTTTGATCTAGTGGTATCCATAGCGAAGATCAATCTTCGAAAAATATACTTCACTAGGCAACTCATCTAAAAGTTCATCGATCTTGGCAATCGGATACCTATTTTATAGACTTTTTATTGAGTGTAGATTAATCAATGCACATTCACATAGTCACATCTTTCTTCTTCACCAAGACAACTGAAGAAGCAAAGGGACTCAAGCTAGGCCTAATGTGCCCCATATCCAATAACTCCTTAATTGTTTTCTTAATCTCCTCTTTGAATCTCTTCAAATGTCGATAAGTAGTAATAACGGACTTAGAACCCTCCTTCAACTTGATCACATGCCCAAAACCCTTGTCATGAGGCCTCCTAGGAGGAATGTCACTTAAAACCACACTCACTTATTCAAAACATGATAATGTCCCATCACCATAGAAGAAGTTTTAGAATAAATCAAATACCGGGCTACCCAAACAACATCACCATGTCTGAATATTCTCTCCATCCTCTTAGCTATCACAATCTTGGGTGCACCATTAGACATACCCCTTAGGACCAAGTTCTTTTCATCCACTCTAAACTTTAGCTCCATGGTCTAAAAGTTTTGTGAGTATTTTCCCAATGAGTATAACCATTCAACTCCCAAGACTACATTGGTCTCCCCAATGCCTACTATATAAAAATCATCAATCATTATGTACTTACCCAATGCTTTGCTCAACTAAGGAATTTGCTTAGTACAAGTCATGGTGAAGCCATCTGCAAGCATCACACTAAAGCCCTTGAATTTTTCTATTTATAAGCCTCTTTTGGCCACCAAGGCCTCATCTATGAAGTTGTGGATTGCCCCATTGTTGGCAGACTCGCCAAAAACTCAACAAGTCAACTAAAACTCACCGAGTCAAATGACTCGTGAGTTTCTACAATATAAACTCGCCAAAAACTCATCATGTGCTGCACAAAAGGTTGCCGCATCAAAAAAGGCCCCCAAATGAAAAAAAAAAAACACTTCTATTTTCCTCTGCTTTGCATAAAAAACCTTCCCAACAAACACATAATTTACAATGTTTTGCCATCCAAGAGAGAAGATTGTAATGACCCTGCTCAAATCTGATTGAAAACTTCTAATTTTTGGCCTTGGAAATTCTGTCAAACACTTTGCATACAAGGGTCATATGACTGATATAACATTTCAGTTTGCTTTAATGGCTCTTCCCTTCACTTAACATCAATAAGAATGCTTGGAAGAAGACTCTAGATTGTCTAAACAATGACCTAACATGAATGTGCAACTTATTTTGGCAAAATTCAATGCATATATGTGACTGAAACTACCTGCAATATGCAGCTACAGCAACTAGAAAATTATGACAAACACTTTGGATGCAACCCAAGATGGCATTTATGCACTTACAGCCAAGTGGCATTGATACAAACACTTGGTATGCAAAATTATAACATTATTTATGCCAAAAAGAGAACCTACAGCCAATTGACATTTTGTCAAACAATTGGCATGCATACTATTAAGCTGAGTACAAATGATATTACAATGCTCAATGACAACAATATGTAACCAGCAAATTTGTATCTCCTTATTGCAATATAATTATCCAATACAATGCTCATACAAATTGGCCAAGACTCTTGGCATTTACATTAATTTCAAAATATGATAATGCTGGTATAATGCACACCTACAGCTGCAAATATAACTATGCTAAATGCAATACTAGAAGATGATAGAAATGTGAAGAACCTGGCTTCAAGAAGTGCCTTGGATGAAAGATGAAGTAGCAATCAACATCAAGTTCAAATGATATTCTCCAAGCTCAAATCGAATTGCTCAAGTAGCCGCCCTTGTTTTTGCCTGGCAATATTTTAGAAAAATAAATACAGCCTCTAAGCTCCTCAAATTTGTCCTTGAAATGATTGTCTCGGCAATAGCAATTGAATGCAACAATACCCAGAACCAAAGGACACCTCTAAGTGAAGATATGAACAAAAATATGTTTCCAATGATGCCCCAGCAGCAGTATATCAGACTTCTAAATAAATTGTAGATGCTGCAAATCACCTTCAAAATGCATGAAACATCATCTCCATTCACTATAGAATCTAGTGCTGCAACCTTCTTGGAGAATCAATGCCAAATGAAGAAGATAATAGCAAAATCATGGCTCCAACTAGCTGGTATGATGGACTGTAAATTTATATCAAACTCTTATTTATCCTCCAATCTGCAAATGCAAAACTCTAATGAATTCTACAACTAAAATGCAAAGCTATCTCCAACTCTAAATTGAACTCTTCGCAAGAATTGGCCCTTGGCCACAAATTTGGTGCAATGAGAAGTCTGAAGTAACTTCTCCCTCAGCTGCAATAATTCAAGTGATATTTCACACCCTCAAAATTGCTATCAATAGGAAGTTTTTGTTTCCTATGACAAGAAGCAATCTGCAGAAACCCTAGGTTTCACAAGATGAACAACAACAACAACAACATCCAAATCTGCCTGATGAGAATGAAGCCCAAGATGTCTATTTATTCTTTTTCTCCAATTTCTCCATAAGCTTCTAGAACATTATTTTATTTTTTATTAAGTGACTTTATAAGATATTTTATAATTCAAGTCACTTTATTAAATTAATTAAATATAAGGTCACCTTATAATTTTAATTTATTTGATAACCTTATAAATAATTAACTTCAACACTTAATTTAATTTAATTAAAATAACTAATTAGTCATCCTCATGAAAAATCATTATTTTGGACAACTTAATTAATTAAATTAATTAAATCAAATTACCTCCAAAACGGGGACATTACAAAGATCAAAAGGGATCTTTTGGTGAATTTTGAAGGAAAATTTAAAGCACAGGTAGGTCTTTTGTTTTTCTTTTTTCTTTTTGTTTAAATCATTTTACTTCATTTTGGTTGCAAAATGTTGTATTTAAGTTAAAAAAATTCATATGCTAAAAAGAAGTAGGATTTTTGCATTTAAATTCCAAAAAATAAGATTCATCACTATTTTTTGTTTTTATTTTTTATTTTTTCATTATTTTCACTAATTTTTCATACCCAACCTAATTTTTATTTTTTATTTTTTAAATGTTTACAATGTTTAGATTAGATTAAATTTTACTAACTTAATCTCATCTATATTGATTTAAACCAAATTTAGGCTGATTTTTAATGATTTGTGTATAATTTAGACTATTTTTTTGTATTAAAAAATTTATATATTGCGCTTTCTCTCTTCTTGGATGTAATTCCACCAAGTTAATGTTGGTCCCTTCAATTTTGTTTTAGCAAACTTAACCTTCTTGTTGTACTCAAAATAATTATCTAGAGCATCAATCCACTCAATGACCTCTTCTCCATCCATTTTACCCCCATACATTGGTATTTCAATCTTCACATCTTGAGCCTCACCCCTTGCAGCCTTGAGCACTCACAGAAACTTCTTTTCTTCAGTTCCCAACTCCTCTTGGGATTCTTCTAGAGGGTTTTCTCCTACACCCTCTACCTCATCTTTAGGGTCACTTATCTCAACCGGACCCTTACCTCTCTTTTCTTTCTTCTCTAGTGCTTCCATCCTAGCCAACATGGCTTCTTGGCTCTCTCTCAAGGATTTAAGTTCCCTAGCAACCACTGATCCACCTTTAGGAGGCATATTGGATGCTCTAACTTCAATCTTCTTTCTTGAATCTCACAATACTTTCTCCAATAGATCTTGAGCCTAAGCTCTGATACCACCTGATGCAAGACAAGGTGATATTAGGCTCCAACAACCAATTTCCAAAAGGTTAGCAAGGTCACAATCACCTTTTGAGGTAACTCCCTTTGATAACCCAACTATTGGCTTGTAGCCATGGAGACACACTTATTCAACTATATCTCCACCTTATGACCTTTTCACCAATTGATGAACACACTTTCAAGGAACCAATATGATGTTACACAACATATCACACCCTTGCCCAGGGTTGTTTTGGATCAACACAACAAAATTTGGTCCACAACGCTGCTTGTAGGCCCAATTAGGCCTCTTTAGGCCTGCTTGTATATGGTTTTGTTCTCCAACAACTTGAAAACTTTCATCCACACATCCAACCAGTCACCAAACCAACATTTCCACCATTGGATTTAGCAATTCACCTTTATTTCTTGCTGTCCTTCACAAAAACCAGTGAATTCATGCCTTGACATTCAACTTGTCAAGCTTAATCATGTGCAATCTGACCATCAACAACATCACCCTGCCTCACTACCACTAGAATCCTAAACCTAACTCCTACTAGGCCCATTCCACCCATTTACTAAGTTACCCCGCAGTGGAATGGCCTTAAAACATCATTTTTCTGCCAAAACCCTAGGAAACCCTATAAACCAAACACCCTACAGAAAACTTGTCTTTTCTCCTTTAAAACTTAATGAAAACTTCTCAAATTAGATTCAAATGAAAGCTAGCACGATTTTCCAACAGATTTTAGAGGTCTTACATTAATTTCAGATTGTACGGGATCGTACAGATTCTGGAAACACAAGAATATGCAGAGAAAGCACCAAAAACAGAGTAATATTATATTGTTTCACCAAAATCTCCTCATGCCAACCTGCCTCGAATGTTTTTGAGGCCTTTTAAACATATTGTCAACATCAAACAACGGCCACAACAGAATTTCAAAAGGCCTGACTGTTCAACTACCGACTTCTAACAAAATTGACAACAAAGCACTTAATCTACTTCTGCAAAAATGCAACATAATTAGCAAATATTGACACCACAAACCTAAAACTCCTAGTGACACCATTTACACCATGTTTTTGGTCACTTTGACCTTATTATATCATAAAATGACACTTTATTCAGACCTAGACTCCCCTAACAACTGAAACCTAAATTTCACATTGGTGCTCCTGCACCACATGTCCTAACATTGTGGGCTCTCTTCGTGGTCCACGCATCTGAGGCACATCGGCCTCCAAGCCCTCCACTTCCTCTACTTCAAGTAAAGTGCCAACACCTACACACACACCACACAATTTTTTTGTGCCCAGAAACACACTTGGAGCACAACCATCATTGAAGCTACGAGGTGGAATAGGGAGGTGCATGAACATGCCAACATGGCATGTGATGATCTTTGGTATTTCAACAGCATTCCTCTTAATGTGACAAGTAGTCCTTATTGTGACAATTTGGTCACTGCATTGACAATTGCGGGAAAAGGCTACAAGGTGCCTTGTAATGACCAACCCCAAATATTTATTTTCCTATTTGCACTCTTCGCTGAGATAGTTTGTGTGTGTGTGTTGTTTGACAATCTTGCATTGATTTTCATGTGACTTACAATTTACTGAGCGTGCATTTCATAAACAATAAAGTGCAGAAACATTGAAAGATAATACACTTGTTTTTTCCCTGAGTTTGCTACTTGCTGTCTGCAAGTTTATGTGATGGTCTTGCAAGAGTTTTAATTTGGTTTTGCAATATGCTTTTAATGTTTCATGAAATATACAACCAAGAGCATTATAGATAAGAGAAATATACTTGAAATGAACACTTCAGAAGTACCACATATCCGATTTGATAGCAGAAATGTTACAGTCACCAAAATTACACAGAAAATAGCTTCAGACCTGGAAATAACACCAAAACAGTTGGAAGTTGTCTTCTTCAAAATGTTTTCAGCCTTCTCCAAGAAGGGGTCTTCAAACCCCAGCATACAATTGCCCCAAACTAACCCCCAATGGCTGCTAGAAGAGCCTCAAACTCCTCCATGTGAAGGCGACCAGCAACCTGGTGTTCTCACTTGAGATTGGCACCACCTTCAAGAGGTCAACCTGACCTAGTAAATCAGATACAGCCTCAAAAATTGTGAATAATAGCTCTTTGGAATCACCTTGAAGAAACTCTCAAAATGAGACAATACCCATTTGGTGATCAGTGTTCATTTAGGACCTATGAGCAAATATGTGGGTTCAGGTGCTGAAAACAAAGTGCCCAAAAACCATAAAATTTATCATCAAAATGCATCTCAAACTTCACCAGATCACTGCAATACCTCCACAAGCCAAAAACACACAAATCCACATAAAAAATGATCAAAGATTTTCATCTCTAATAACTGTAACCTGCAACTTTAAAGCTCCAATGGCGACCTCTGAATGAAATCACCCCTTCACCAGCTTGAACAGGTCTCTTACTGTCAAAACTGGTCTTAGATAACGAGGGTCTTCGTCCTCGAATCTGTTTTCTCAGTCCTCTGGCATCAAACCAGCAGCACCTTAGTAAGTTGTTAAAACATCCATGATAGAAATGAACTTCAAATGAAGTTTTTAGAGAGTCTTCTTTCAAATTAGGGCGACCTCCAAAGAAAAACCCTAATCCCAAGGTGAAATCCACGCCAAGAGACATACTGTCTTTTCATTTTATTTATTTCATCTCAAACATTAGCTTTTTAATAAAAATTTAACTCATAACATGCTTTAGGCGTCCACCCCTTATTGAACATTCTATTAATTTTGTTGCTCTTTAAAACGATTTAGAGTCATTGTACTAGGCATCAAGGTACAAATTTGTCCCCCTCATGACCCTCAACAAATAAATATAAAGTTACTTTATTAAAATCTAATTTCGAAGGAGAGATTAAATATTAAAATGTCTCAACCATAGAAACAGATGCCTCCACTGAAAATGTTGTTGAGACATAACCCTAACCGGGTCCAACTAACCCTAGATGACTTACTATTTTTAGAAAGTCCTAAAGATAGTAAGTAGCACCCTAAAACTCAAGCCAGAGAGAACTGACAAGCTCGAAAGGGCTCACCAAGGACTGAAGCATAGTACTAAACCCCCTGCTAAAAATAGTGCTTACTAAAAATAGGAAGTGTATCAGAATCAACTCAAACTGAAAGAGGTCGTCATAAATGGGGACATTACACGCCTTCTCATAAAGACTCGAGTGGTAGGTTAGTTAATTTAAATTTTATGCTGAGTTATACTTATAAGTTAAAAAATTTATGTTGAATTTTGGGCTAAATTTATGTTCTTTAATCTAAATTAATTTATGTTGAATTTAAGTTACTTTTTGTTTAAAAATTAAAGTTTTGTACTTAATTTTACTTTCTACTTGTAGGTTGCTCACAAATGCAACCAAAAGGGTAATACATGTAGTGGAAGAGCAAAAGAAAGAAAGGAAAAAATATGGCTGCACCATCCTTTCAGATGGGTGGATGAATGGGAAAAACTGCACCATCCTTAATTTTTTTATTGCCTCAAAAGGTGAAGTATTTTGAGATTGGTGGATGCCTCCAACAAAGTCAAAAATGCAAAAACATTGTCTCTAATGTTGGAGGAAGTTGTCATGGAGGTGGGCATAGAAAATGTGGTGCAAATCATCACTGGTAATGCAACGACTGAGAGATTGCTCCAAGACAAACATAGGACACTTTTTTTGGTCACCTTGTGCAGCACATTGCCTTGACCTTCTTTTGGAGGACATAGGCAAACTTGATTGGGTGACACTGGTTGTAGATGATGTAAGGGGCATCACAAAATTTATCTACAATCACCCTTAGGTTCTTAATTTGATGAGAGATCACACCCAAGGGAAACAGTTGGTAAGATCACGTGTTACAAGGTTTGCAAACGGTTTTCCTAACGTTGCAAAGCATTATTGGTTGATTGACTGCTTTAAAACAAATGTTTGTAAGCCAAGCATGGCTAGACTCATCTTATGCAAAGAAGCCTAAAGGAGAGAGGGTTGCAAGCATAGTCTTTGACCACCTTTTTGCACAAAGAGCTACAGAGATCGTGAAGGTAACTTCAAAACTTTGAATTTAAATTCGAGTTGAATATTTTCTTTTTTAATTAAGTCTTTCATTATAAATTTGTAAATTTAATCTTTTTTGTACTTGTAAGGTAGGTGTCGGAGCCCTTGGTTAAAGTTCTCCATTTGGTAGATGGGGATCAAACCCCAATGGGGTATATTTATGTGGCCATGGATAGGGCCAAAGAGGCTATCATATATTATTAAATGGGGGACAGCCTCGAATTTTGATTCCATATGGGAGATTATTGATAGGAGTTGGAACAATCAACTCCACCAACCCATCCATGCAATAGGGTACTTCCCCAACCCTTGTTTTTTCACTCAAACACCTTCTCGGATCCTAACAGAGAGGTTATGGAGTGGCTCACAATATGCATTCAAAGGATGACACCCGAGGTTGAGGTGAGAGACCTCATTGTCCAAGAATTGGAAAGTTACAAGGAAGTAAGGGGTAGGCTCTTTTCTTTAGACTTAGCTATTCGAGGAAGAACCACTCAAACACCAGGTATAAAATTTGGAGTCTTCATTTCACATGCATCTTATTATTTGATAAAATATGTTTTGACTTTGCTTTCTAACCCTTCAAAAATTTATGTTGTAGTGTCTTGGTAGAAAAATTGAGGTGGAAATACCCCAAATCTCCAAAGACTTGCCCTCCACATACTATGCCAACCTTGTAATGCATCCAGCTATGAGTGCAATTGGAGCTTGTTTGAGGCCGTTTGCACAAAGAAGAGGAACAAATTAGCTCAAAAGCGCCTCAATGACCTTCTCTTTGTGCAATACAACCTTCGGCTGTGCACAAGAAGGGTAAAGGACAAATCACAGGATCCCATTGATTTGGATGAGATAGATCCTTGTAGTGATTGGACAGGGCGAGATGAGCAGCCTTCATTGTTTATTGAGGACGAGATTCTTGATTTTGAGAGATGAGCATTGAAGTATGTGGGTGTAGCAAGAGATGTAGGGTTGGATGGCATTGATGAGGGTGAGGAGTCATTGCCATCTACTTCCAGGATAGAGGTCGAGCCTCAACCACTGCCTTCCATGCCACCCAAGGAGCCACAACCTACTCCAAGGACTAGAACCCTACCTCTCCCCTAGTTTTTCAATAGATTAGGGAAGAGGAAGGTGTAAAATGTTGTATTTACTTTTAGTTTTACTATTTTCATTTTAAGCTATCTATTCTATTGGGCTTTCAACCATCAGGATTTTGCATGAGAATGCGATTTTGTACTCAATTCGCACTCAAATCAATCAAAATTAATAGAAAACACTTTTGTACTCATTTAGGAACTCATTGGATACATCTTGTCATTGAATTTCGCAAAAAAAAAGTGTTTCTAAAGAAATTTAAACAATTTTTTAAGTTGCCAAGCTTTTTGCAAGTTTTTGCTAAGTCGAATTTTTTGGATCTAGAGAGTTTTTGCCAAGTCCGAGTTTTCCAACTATGGGTTGCCCCACTGTGAATCGGGACTTTAATCCATTGCCCCTGTAAGACCCCTCTTACTCTAAATGAATTATACCTAGGAGTACCAGAAAAAGTCGCAATGGTTCCTCCCTCTTCTTCTAATGGTTGTCTCTCCACATTTGTCGGTTCCCTATCTGAGTCATCCTTCTCACTACCAGTAGCTCCTATCTTCTCCTCGCCATTTAAAACCACCTCTATGTAATGAACCTTCCCTTTCCCCAAACACCTGTGAGCAAGCTCCCATGATTCTTTGCAAGAGAAGCAAAGCTTTTTCCTACATAGTCCATTCCTAACTTAATCATCCATGTTGTTCCTCTCTAGCCACTCGTTTTGAAAAGATTTTTTATCCTTCTTTGGTGGAAATGGTTTGGGTTGGAATTTGTTTCAAGGCGTTGAATTTTCCGTGTTTCAAGCTCTCTTAATCGCATCCTGCAAAGTATTCGGATCAAATGCTTTGATCCAACCACAAAGTGTTTCTGACAATCCCTCCATAAATAGAACAATTAAACTATGCTCAAAAACATGTGACCAAGACCAAGAGTCTCTGAAACTTGAATATGTAAGAGTCAATTGATCCTACCTGTTTCAATTGTGCCAACTCTCTAAAGTGTAGCTCAAGGTCCTTTTAATCAAACTTATCAATCAACCTCTGAGTGAAATCAGCATATGAGGTAGTATTGTCATGTCCCAAGGTCACTAACCCATGGTACCACCACTCATGAGCTTCTCCATTCAAATGGAGTGTGGCATACATAATGGCTTCAATCTCCAACATGGGGTTAAGATGGAAATATGTGTCTAATTTTGTAACAACTCAACCTCATCTTCTATTATTAACTACCAATTTTCTATTGAATATAATCAACTTGTTTTCATTCAAGAGTTTCCAAATCGATTACAACTGAATCAATTTAAATTTTACACTAACTTCTAAGTTTCCAATTTTAGCTTAATTGAAAACAACTATTTCACCAACCGTTTCACAGAAGATCAATAACTAAATAACTGTCAAACTAGGGTTTCCTTTGCAGCTAGACAGAAAAGAAAGTCAATTTTGATGTCGTCACGTCATACAATTCATCAACTAACTTTTAAACTTTCATTTTCGGCTGAAAGGAAAACTATTAACTGTAAACATATAACAGAAAATTACAGAGGATAATAACTACTTTTCTTTTGCTTCCAAAGAGTAACGAACAATTACTACAGCTATGAACAAATGTAACAGCTATCATTCTATGGTTTAAGAAATGGAAAACTAACTGCCAAATTTCATCCGGCAATAACTAACTAACTACCCATATAGGATTTCCATTTAAACAGTTAATGAACTAAAGGAAAGAAATAACTTCTTTATGTTCATTAACTAATTTTAGATCTTTCATTTCAGCTGAATGAATCAAATAATTGTCTAACTAATCAACTGCAGACTTCTACATACATACAATTAACTTTAAAGAAATAACATATATTGCTATATTGATAGTAATCTTAATTAACAAATGCATGTACCTGGAATTGCAATTTGACATCACCATCATGATGAATTGCTTGAACAGCTTTATCATTGAGAGAAAGAGAAACATCATCAAGGGCTTTTCCGCCCAGCCAAGACCTACTGGTCCCCGAGTTTCTTCAACTGAAGAACCCAACCCTTCACGAGGGTAATCAACATGGATCAAATTATTATCATGCCCTTCTAAGCCTGGTGTCATGGACCTATACCGTTGGTCGATCCCTCCTCTGTAGGTACCTCCTAACCAGAAGTATATCTGGTTCATGATAGCTGACCAGTGCCTAACTGGCATCATACCTTGGCCAAGGATTTTAATATTACTGGCACTCTAGTGTTGTCAACACTCTCACCCTTGCTCGACATGATAATACTCATATCAAGTTTTTATTCTTGCAACATCTGGTTTAGTTTTCATTTTTCTCTTAGTTCGAGGTTAAATCTTAACCATAGGGTTTTATATTTCCAAGACTCAATTTATAACACTTATTCAGTTTAAGATACAATCTGCTCAAGTTCGGAGAAAAGAATAGATTATAACAATCCCTTTAAAATATTTGATAATAGAATAGTTCTTAGGCAAATCAAGCACATAAGAAAGAAGTAACCCTGCTCGTGGGTTATTGATATTACAAAGATGAGAAGGAGAATAAAAGACTCCAAACAATATTTCCTTCCAGGAAATCTTAAGTATATATTTTCTTGCATCAAGGGAGAAACTATTTATCTATTCTCTGCTCAAGTTATTCTCAATTCAAGGTCTAATTCACGATGTCCGGTTTGATTATCAACACCTCTTAGCTCAGGGTTAAATCCTAACCATAAAGTTTATAACAATAAAAAGAGTGATTGATACATCAACGAGGAAAAGATACTATTCAATCTCAAGGTTTTAAATTATCATATCTTGGTTTGAAAATATTTTCTTATTTAAAAACAAACATCCAAAGACTTTTGTTTAGACCCAACCAATGATAAGCTACAGGGCATTACTGAAAACACAATTTATTAAGCAGGGTCGGCTTGATTCAAGAATGAATACTTCGAAGGCAACTCATCAATCATATAGACTCTAAGAGGACCAAAAAAATCCCATCGGCATGGTCAAAAAATAGCATGATCAAACTATCATAAGATTCTTCAACAAGAACATAACAAATTTCTATCTTTCACCATGATGTTCACAAATTAAACAAAGGACTAACAATGATAAGTCTTTAACAAAGTGATGGATCCCTATACATGCCTGAAGATGTGGGCCTATAAGCCTGAAAGAGAACTTCGATTCTTGCCAAGATTACACCGTGGCATCAATGCTACCCTCATCCCTTCTAGTCGGAAATTGTTTCAAAGATGGCCCCAAAAGTCAAAAGCTACTCGGAATTGGAAACCCGTACGCCAAACAAGCTTTCACTTTTGTAAATAGAATACGGGGATAAACAATGCAAAACACTATAGATTGAGTGCGGAAGATTCAGGAAGAAGTTTCCTCCAAACCAGAAGATCGCCCGAAGAAGTCAAGAACAGGAAAGAATTCTTGGCTCGACTGAGAATGGTAAGTTATGGTAAAAGAAAATGCGGTATCAAGAAAAGAAGGATATCAAAAGTCAGAGACGCAAATGAAGGAAGTATTCCCTGGGAAAATGCAATGCCTTCGATGATGAAGAGAGACCTCAAAGAAACCTCCCTTCCAGACTTCAAGAGCCCGCGGCTGCATGGTTACCCCATCTTGGCCGTTTCAATTTGAAGCTTGAAGGAGAGATGACGGAAAGACTACTGTCAACAATTCCATCTTCTAATTAATTCATTTCCGATTTTTAAACCTTTCTTATATTTTCATATTTAGTTTGATGGCATTGATTTTAATGTCTTCTAATGTTAATATAATATTATATAACCTTTGCAATTTTCCTCAAATATAGTTAAGAATTGGTTCACTCAACTCCAAATGGAGATTATTAATAAATAATTTGAATTAACATATATAGCAATAATTATTATATTAAATCACTTATGACCAAGATCATGACGTCGACACAACGGTCTTGCTCTGACTTTAGGTTTGATGATAAAATTGATCCATTGTTATCCACGTCTTCTCCCTGATGATATTTCCCTTTCCCTCGCGACATCGGCAATCCTGCATCCACTAACAAGGATTATGGTTAGATCGTTCTCAACATTTATGTATATATCTATATATATTTAAATATAATCTCATGATCACATTCATTTTCGCATGAACAAGAAATTCACTTGCATATAAAAAGATCATTTATATTACAGTTTCGATAAATAAAACAACCATTTTATTCTCAACTCACATTCACATGAAAACAGTTACTTGCAACTTACTTTGCATCCGAAAATACATAACCAAGTTCATAGTCTCAATGTAAGGGATGTAACAAATTTTTGTACCCACGAATGTGCAGCACACTTATTGGAGCCATCAAAACTGGGAATGGACAACTTGCCCACTCTACGTTGCAACTCCTGATTAGGTCCTTGTCCCCTATCTCCTCTAAGTCTATTCTTGTATTTCACTTGGCAAAAATTTGCTAGGGACATGGCTGCATGAAATTCATCACCTAATGATCGGTATTCACTCAAATAGTTTGCAAAACCTTCACCACCATCTTGTTGTCCTATTTGCCCTCTTGGTGGTGCCTCCAAGAGATTAGGCATTAAAGGTCTATGTGTTGTTCTACTGGCTTCCCTAGAGTTGTTAACAAGAATGTTCATGTTACTTCCCTCTCCATGGTTGCCATTGTTTCCAATATTGCCATTATTACCATTGTTTCTGTTGTTGCCATTATTATTTTGCATCCACTGAGTGAGGACTAAACCGATTGTTGCTGTCCTCTCTGTCCTCTAGCCAAGTCATTTAAAATTTGCACAATACTAGGATTTAGTGGATCATCCCTATCTCCCATGTTCCTTGCAGCTCTCTCACCAAACAATCTCTGCAATAGTTGTTTCAGTTGATCGTTTGGCCTCCATCTAAAATAATACTTGTGAGACCCTCCCGACTACATAAGAAATTTCTGCTATCATAAACTTGCACAAATTGTAATGTCCCCTTCCAGTTGACATCTCTCAGGTCTCGTGATTAGCCTATTATGTGACCCTCGTAGGCTAATAGGGTGGATAGAGGGTCTGGTTGAGGCTTGGCTTGGCTTCAGTTGGCAGAATCTTTTAGCTTGGCTTTCGTTCGGAGTTGTTTGGACATCGTTTGCTTGACTTACTATTTTTAGTATGTGGAGTCACCTAGCAGAGCACCCCTGCTATTTTTAGCAGTATGGTCTGGTCATATGCAGTTTCAATCACTTATCCTCCGGTTTCAGACAGTCGTTAATCGGACTTATTTTGAGAAAGATATTAATATTTATTTGTCAAAATAAATATTAATTATTTTGAAGCTTATATTATAAAGGTATAATATTATTTAATATTATAACTTAAGTGATTATTTTAAGGGGTCGACCATCATGAAGAAGGGGCCATTTTTGATTAATCATTTTAATTAAAAAGAGGCGTCAACTATTGAAGAATTAAAAGTGAAAATCCATTTTTATTTAAATGATGTTTTTTTGGAGAGAAGTCGACTTCTTGAAGAATATAAGGATTTCATTGTCAGAAAAAGATCATTATGTTATGAAATCGAATCTTTGCCAAGTGCTTCTTCAGAGAACAGAGCCAAGGGTTCCAGTTTTCATTCTGCATTGGAGAACGAACCATCTTCAGTGTCCGCAGTTCAGAGGCTGTGAAATATCAGCTGATCTATTGCTTGTCAGAGAGATAGCTTCATCCAGGGGTTATCACAGAGCTTCACCATTTGAGTTATCTTCAGAGTTTTGGTTTGAAACTCTTCCAGGAAGGGTTCTTCTTTTTAGGCGTCCATTTTCCAAGCTCTGGACACAACATTCAAGGGCCGTATAGATTCATTATTGCTGTTGTTGAGCCGTACTTTGCTGCTGCTGGGCCGTACTTTTTACATAGGGAAAAGCGCCTCTCTTTTGGGCATTCTGACTTCACCAACAGGGGCGCCTATTCTTCTAGTTTCATTAGCAAACATCAAGCAGAGGGAGAAGTTGATTTCTATAATGTCCGTACCATTTCATGGGCATCTCAGGTTGCTGCAATAATCAGGTTTTTCACATAAATGTTGTTGCTTTTTAATTTGCATGTTACCCGATCTCAGATGTAATAAGCCTAGAAGATCAATAAACAATCTGGCATCAAAATATCAAGTAGATTCCATCATTTTTAGACTTGTGATATTTTATTTAAATTTTTCAAGCAATTTCTTTCAAAATAGCATTTCATCTGTTTATGCAAAAAAACACAAAAAAATCAAAATACTCAAAAGCACGCAAAAAAACAAGCAGTTTCAGAAACAGTGAGAATAGGGGTTTCTACACAAATCCCCATTGGCTAGTAGGATACAAGGCTCTAATACCACTATAATGATCTGACCCAATTTCTATACCAATTTGTTGTCACTTTTCATAGTTTCATTGTTCAGACATTTCATCAAACAATTTGCAAGCATCCCATTTGAATGCATAATTTGATACAGCATTGATAAAATTCCCACAATAGATTACCACAGAAATATTGTTTCCCAAATTTTAATTCTGATAATAAGTTTCATTTACAAAATATGGATATTGCATACCATTGATACCATATATAAATATATTGTAATGGTTGGTTTAACTATACATTCAGAAATATATTTATATATCAGTTTAAATACAAAATAAAATATTATTTCTGACCTGTTAATGCACTATTGGCAGCTCAAACCAATGTAATAGCAGTTCCTTATGCCTTCATCAATTTGTCAATCACACTCTAAGAATGGTATGGCAGCTTCAAATTATGTCTAACACCTTAGCAGCTTCGACTCCTTTGGCAGATTTTTTGACCTTGTTTGACTATTCCTAAGTGCCACGTCACCCTCCAATGAGTCCACACAACCTGTATGACAACCTAAGTAAATGAGCAGCTTCCAATTAAGGATCCCGACTCTTCATTAGGAGGCTGCGATTACATTTAGAAGGCAACAGCTGAGGTAAATAAGCCTTGCAAAGGCTGCAATAGCATCATGTGGCCCTTTTTAAATGCTACGGGTAGGTTTAAGCCCAACACAAACAAATAAATAATAGTTGGATGCTTCACCTTGCAAACACTGCACACCCCTGTCCAAATCCACTTGCACTCACAGCACAAATATTTCCTGATTCTTTCACCTGTAAATATTCAGACTAATTTGTCTTGCCTGCAAGAATTCACAAATTATGCAATCGCTATCCACTTGTGTGATTCCACCTGCAGTCAACGAGGGTAAATGTTTCACTACCGAAACTAATACCCTTAGGGATTTCATCCTAGGGTTTGCTTAAGCTCAAAGCTCAAATCTCCACAAAATTAAATAATAAACAAGCATATTAGGGTAAATGTTTCACTACCGAAACTAATACCCTTAAGGATTTCATCCTAGGGTTTGCTCAAGCCAAAGCTCAAATCTCCTTTTATAATTTCCCAAAGAAGTCACCCCAGGTTACTTTTTAATTTCCCACTCAAAATATATTACTTAATGCACTTTTATAAAGTGACTTTATAATATTTCTCTTTTAAAACATTTAAGTCACTTTATTAAATTAATTAAAATTATCCGTAAAATTTTCTTTATTGGACAACTTTATTTTATTAATTTATTCTCTGATACAACCTGAAATTAGTCTACAGGAATTAAATAGGCTAAATGGATCATTTTCGGCTACTACATGGAAGGAGACATTTCACATGGCAGCATTCTTGGAAGAGGAATCAAAGCTTCACACAAAATTAGATTATGGTTCTTACTGTGATTTCTTAACATAAACTAGAACAAACATGAATTGCAAATCAAAGGAAACATCACACACACAATAAAAGTATAAACAAACTTAGGGACCATTAGACAATAACCATACATAAGGGTTTGAATTGGAGAAACCCCATGGTGAGGAGAATCTTCCAGCAAGAATGAGCTATATGCTCTTCATCTCCACTATAGAATCAATCAAGTAAACTGCGGTAGACTTGTGCATGTCCAACCAAGATCCATGCACCAACAAGAAGCTTGTATAATCTACAATGAAATCTACTATCCTTAATACCCTGCAACTTTGTGGTATTCACTTGCAATCATGAGAAACCAGGAGGAAAACATGAGTGCCAACCTTTGCTCCTTGTTCCAACCTGTTTATTATGGACTTCTTCACGTCCCTTTAGAGTACCAACATGTAAGCCTCAGCCAAGAAACTGAAATGAATAGACAAAACTCTTAATATTCCAACCCCTGCATAACCTGTTGCAAATTCGCTGGTTTTGACAGGTGGGCAAGCTCGAGTAGTTTTTCTGTTCTACCAGGGGTGTCGCCTCTTGTCGCAAGTGTAAATTTTGCCAAAACTCAAATAACCAAATTCTTTTGTCGCTTGCATGCAAAACTGTCTTCTTTCTTAAGATGCTCCATCTCACTTAAAGTTATCAACAACCCTCAACACAAGCTCATTAAGATTCTAAAACTAGCCTTTCCTTGACTGAGTGGAGAAACATCCAATCTTTTGACCATAACAAGTATCCATTACTAGATCAAGATCATTTGGGTATCATTATCTTGAAATATTGTTGTAAGGTAAAATTTTGGACTTCTTCGCAGTTGGGGCTTTGTCTTTTCTGTTCCTACCTTGATTTAGAGGATTATACTAGAATCGAATCTAAGTTATAGGAGAATTCAATCAAATATTATTGGGAAATCCACCAAAAAGTTTCCACTCCCTGATTCCATCCCTATAAACTTCCTCCAAAGATATCACTCACTGGGGAGTCATTATCTCCGAATAGTGGTAAGGATTGTAAGATAAAATTTTGGACTGATTTGCAGTTGGAGGTTTCCCCCTTGTGTTCCTACCTTGGTTTAGAGGATTCTAAGAGAATCCTATCTAAGTTGCCTGGGATTTTAGTCAAGTATTAATGGGAGGAAGTATATAGGGATGGACTTTGTTTCAGGGAGTAGAAAATTTTAAGTGGATTTCCCATCCTCTTGGAGGAAAAACAGACTCTAAAATCTTCACTGCAATGAGAATTCCTCTCCTCTTCAATGAGGACCAACTAATCTGGACTGGTAATTCCTTGGGCTCTTATAAGGTTAACTCCAATATTGCTCTTCTTTGCAACCATGCTCTTCCCCCTTTGGCAGACTAATTGGTGTCTCTGATTGGGAACAGGTCAGACCCCCCAAGTGTAATGTTATTGTTTGGTTGGCAGGGACCCAAAAAGTCCAGACTTTTGATAAATTGATGAATCATGGCTTCAAGGGATCCTCTGTGCTTTCTATGCCATAAGGAAGAGGAATCAATGGATCACCTGTTGTTGCAGTGTGATTATTCCCAGCATAATTGGTAGACTCTTTTTATCTCAGCTTGAAATGATCTGGGTCTTTCCTTCCAGTCTTACTGAGCACCTCTATTATTAGCCAAAGGGCCAACACTGAATCTCCTTATTATGAAGCACTGCTCTCAGCTGCAAATTTCATGACGAAGGCCAACAGCACCAGCAAATGCCAACAGTAACAGTAGTACAAGTCACACATCCTCCTTAGAATGAAAATGCCAACAGTAACAGTAAGGACCAAGTCACACATCACGAGGAAGACCAACAACAACTTTGCTTGGAAGATCAAATCCCTAAAGGCAAATAATTACAAAATCATCTCTGTCTATCCTCACCTTGCACATATTTGTTTAAATAAGTAATAAAAATGTTCAAAGACGATGGACCTCTAATTACAGTCTAATACATACAACCTCTCAGACTTGTACAGAACTTGTCAATTAATAAATAATATTAATATATAATCTGCAATTACAGTTCTCATATTCTGTTTTGGGCTTTCCTTTAGTGACTGTTTTTGTTACTTCTCTTTATCGTGGCATTTGATTATTATAGAGTGTTTTTATAGATTGCTTTGGGTGTTTGTTAGTTCTCTTTATTATGGCATTTAAATTATCGTTCAGAAGAAACAATAATATTAATTCTGATCATTGTACATTGAAAACCTTGTTTTGATGCATTGTCCCCCAAATCAGCCCTTGCCCACATATCAGTACCTAAGTTTAACTTTGTCACTTCTCCATTTGGGATTCACTTCACTAATTTCATTAGCATTTCCTACATTCTAATGACCTAAGTTATTTCATACAAGTTCATCCATGAGTTAGCATGAAATTACATTGTAATTTTCCAGATAATGAGGATATCCAGCATCAATAGTACATTTCTGTAGGGTCAGAAATATTCTGATTCAAGAGATGAACCATGTGGTTAATGTGCAATACTTGAGATTTTTAAGAAATGAGTGCCTAAAATTCCTAATTCTTCAGCAAGATATGTCCAGCTAAAGATATGTCAATTGCAAATCAGAAAACAAGACAATTAAATCCATGAGATGTTTTTGTTTCTTTAACAAAATATGTCCACTGAAAGATACGTTTTTGCACAATCATAGCCCACAAAATCTTTTGTTTTCCACTGCAATTTACTCAACAAAATCTTGAATAATAACAAAGAATCAATGACAAGCGTGCCAAAGACATGAAATTGTCTTCTTTTCCTCAAACAAATAGCAACGTAATATTCATGTTAAGCTGTCCTCCTATAGCCCATTCAAGCCCAGTATGATCCTATATAGAAAAACCAATGAGAGGCAGCACTTCCACTGAAAATGAAAGCAACCTAATTCTTTTTTAATTTGGATATCTATATTTTTATAAACTTCTCTTTCCTTCTATGACAGGAGAATATTAAGTTTCAACTAGTTCTCTAAATTATAGGTCTACAGCCCACAATCAAAGACAATGAGGCTCTGTAAAGCTTTATACAATATTCAAGGCTATTTCATTTCATCCTCCTCACTTTAAACATTTTTTTGATGCAAATATGAAATAAAATGGATCTACAGAATCTTTTCTAACCGTGAAAATTAAAAATAAAGTAAAAATATCTTCAACTCTTCATGACATCTAATAATAGCACAAAACTATGAATATATATAAAAATCAAACAGAAATAAACTACCTTGAAAGCATGTCGTGGTTTGCAACCCATCAACTGCATTGTGCTTTGCAAAATCGTACGTGTGTAACGAAAAGATTGATTTGCTCCTTGTGGAATCAAATAAAGTGATTTTTCATCTTCCTCTCTATCTTGTGAATCATCATCAACTACAACTATGGAGAAAATCTTCTGTACCTCTGCCATTATGTCCATAAAGCTTGCAGTATCTTTTACAATCTGAGAAATGAGTTAAGTAAATTAGAAGAAAAAAACCAATGAGCTATATCATATATTATATTGGAACAAAGCCAGGAATATAAAATGGAAGGCAAACAAATCAATGATCTTACGTAAGTTTTGGTTAACTAATAAACCGTCATGTCATTGCAATACAAGCCAACTTGATATTGATCACAAAAAAGAAAATGTCCAATAAAAAAAAAGTACTTTAATTCTACTATTACAAATTTCCAAGTATTGTTGTATATTTATACTCGTGCAGATCATAAAACTCACTAGCTTCTAATTTTAAGTAGTCAATGAATAATGAAAATGTCAGATTCTAGGAAAAAAATTGAACAGTCATATCAAAAATAATGATGCGGACTTACTCTTGCAAGCACATGAAAATCATTAGCATTCATTATCAGTTAGTCAATGGGTAATGAAGATAGGATGCTCTAGGGAAAATGCAAAGACAGAAAAACTACAATCAAGACTTACTCATATTTCTGATCAATAATTATCATGTTTTCCTTTGCAGTATATAAGTTGCTAATTTTTGGTTAGTGAATGGATAATGAAAAATTAGCACGTTCTAGGAAATATTGCTTACTCATACAGAAAGACTACAATGCAGACTTGGATCATATTTTTCATCAATTATTACAATGACTTGTATTCCAAACTCTGCAATAAAGAATCCAAATCATCAACTTTAGCATTTAACATTAAAAATTAGTGAAATGTGAAAAAAAGGCTTCGCTTCAATTGAAAAACAAAAAATGATTCCATAAGTGCACATCAAATATGCAAGTCATTCATTATTTAACAACTGACAATATAAATGGGGCAGTGCCAGACAGCGTCCAATTGCAATTAGTTTCTACTATAGCATTAGGGACGTTTTACCGAATCATTCCTTATCAGCAATATTATGGGTAGACATAAGCATGGGATAAAAATTCACTAATTCTCAACCCAAGCATTGTGTTTTGGGAACGAAGTTAAATCTTCAACCATGTGAACACTAGGAACTAGAAAAATATATTCTTAATCTCCTTTTTTTAGTATGGGTAAAAGAGGGGTTTTGAAAGCACCTCAAACCTTATACATCAAATCAGAAAAGATCTAACAATGACATCCATCAAACAACAAAGAAACAGCAACAAGGAGCAGACAATCTGTGGGCTGAAAACACACACCAACTCACGCTGCAACTCCAAAAACTGGGACAAAGAGTACCTAAAACCCTGTAAAAAATAAAAGAACAATAGACTCCAGGTGGCTTGAAGCCCAAATGTTTCAAAGAGCTCTGAAATCTACCAATGGTTCTAGCTGCTGAAACCTTACAGCAGCTATCCTACCTAGCTGATCTCCCTTATTTAAGGCTGACCCCAACTCCAAAGAACCTGTAGGACAAGTAGAAAGAATACCATCCACTTCCATTTTCCTTATTATCCATACTAGACGAAGGAAAGATTGGTGAATGTTGGATCTCACTATAAATGGTGAAAGTTTTTTCATCCTTCTCAAACCAGTCTTTGTTGGCCGAAATCTATTCCCCATGAGCCTCCTCTAAAGCCCACTCAACAGTACCAAGGGACTCCAGCAAAGGAGCACTAATCAAGGAAGGGTCTCTTGTGACAACATTATCTAGCAATGGCCCCACTTCAATCTAACGCTAGCCAAGCACCTTGAGATCTTCCAAGCATTTTGCGACCTTTTGTTGTTCAAGGACCCAAAGGTGGAGTGACCAGCTTGCCATATGGCATTTTCGACACATAGCCATGGAATCCTCATAAACAATATGTTTCACCCTTTAACCCAATTTGGAGGACAAGTTAATTGAAGGACACCTCTTACCCACATTTGCAAACACACAGAATCTCACGAACAACAAATGTTTTCTAGAAATTGTCACTGGATAGAAATCTATAAGCTAACTAACAAACTAAGCTATACCCTTGAAGGCCTCAACCTCCTAGTATTCTAGTGGCAAGCTCGGAAGCTTCACCCAAACAGTAACCTTGTTAATTCATTACTTAATATTCTTAAATTTTTTGAGTTATTGTTGGTATAATCATTTATCATATGTATGATAGTTTATCATAAAATGCTCAAGAGGATGAATACAAGTGAATAGATACAAATTTGGTTCTACAATTTCCAACCTAGATGCAAATTATTGAGTAGACCTTGCAGATTGGGCCTAAGACAATTTAGTCTACTAAGCATAACCATTTTATTTAAAAAATTCAAAATTTTAAAAAGCTTGATGAAAATTAACGTAAATCTAATAAAATGCATAGCCATGCGAGGAAATTGGAAACCCCATGCACTTGAAATCAAGGAATAAAATAAGAAGATTCAACACATGGAAACTTCAAATACTTGCAAGAAAGCTAAGTATACTATAAAAAATAAAAAGACAAATCTAAATTGGTAAACTTATTCTTGAAGATGAGAGTATATCTTATTCAATAAGAGCCATTTTGCAAAATGCTTCAATAAAACTCTTACCAGCTAGATTCAAAATAGTGTTCCTTTGAGTTTCTAGGACGAGGAAGAAGCAAGGACATGGGGACAAGGTTTTAGGGACAGCAAAAGACTTCCAAATTTCTGTGACAGCAAGGGGATGACTATTAAAATAAATTAAACAAACTAAAAATTAGACCATTCATTCTTATGATAGAACGAACAAATGTAAACCTCGCGATTGGGTAGAAAAGTTAGACACATATTTTTCACTTAACCTAATGTATGAAGAAGTAGCCACAAAATTTGCTACCCTTCATCTGGAAAGCATAACTCAAGTGGTGGTAATGGGATGGTTATACGAAGACACAATTTGATCAATTCATATGATGAATTCAGCCAATGGCTTATTGACAAGTTTGCCAAAAAGGGCCTTGAATTGCATTTTTTTAAGTTGGCTCAGTTAAGACAACACAAAATGGTGGATAACTATGTGGCAAAATTTCAAAGGAAGGTTGTCAATGGGGGTTCCTGATTTCTCCAAAATGAGACTTATTGTTCTTTTCATGGAGGATTTAACTAGGCCTCTTAGAGATTGGATGAAGTCTTTTGACCCACAATTCTTGTAAGAAGCCATTGAGAGGGCTTTAACTTTGGAAGCCAATGCACCTAAAAATAAATTCTACTCAAAGACACCACCTGTTGGGCAGCAAAAAAAACAATTCCAAAAGAACACATTTCATTAGAAACAAATACCTACTAAAACAAGCAAAAAAAAGAAGAAACCGAAATGAACTAAGAAGAAAGAAAGTGTGTTTCTCATTTAAGGAGCCATGAGTACCAAGGCACAGGTGCCTTGGTAAGGAACAAGTACACTACATAGAAGTAGCTTCAAATGAAGAATCAGAAACAATGGAACTTGAGCCCAAAATGGACACAAATGAACCAAAGCCTGAAAGTAAACCAGCAAAAGAATCTTCAAGAAACACCCTTACTACTCTTTCCGATGCTCCTTTTTCCAGGGTTCACAAAATTTTACAAGGGCAAAAAATTATAGTTCTCATTTATAGTGGGACAACCCACAACTTTATAGATGAAGGATTGGTTGTAAAAAGGGGATTGGAAACAAAAGATTTTGAAGGTTTTAATGTTATAGCGGTTGATGGCTATGTTCCCTAGGAATGCCTCCCTTGGGTTTTTCCAGGTGTACCCATACCAAGGACATTCCAGGGACTTGGGGACACCTCAAGCACGTCCCCTAGTCATCCTAGTTTTAAAAAAAAAATGCAAGAAACGTCTTGGGGATGTGGGGACGGGTAGGGGACAAGCAAGGGATGGTTGGGGACCACCTAAGCATCCTAGGGAAAGCTAACCGTCCCCTGCTATTGTAGCTGAGTTTTAGAAAAATAAAAACTCCAAACTTAAAAAAATAACAATTTATTGAGTTGTCCCCTACTGTTGTACCCAAGTTTTATTAAAAAAGGAGCTTAAAAAAACAATGATTTATTAAGTTTTATGATTTATTTCAAATCCTTGTTGAGATTTTATAGCGGATTTTGTTCCATGACAATGCTATTGTTTCTACATTTGGACAAAACCATATATCTGAAGGACCATGGGATAAAAGTAGTGGAAGAGTTTATATAAAGTTCAAGTTTAAATGTGAATTCAGTGTCCCACAAGGATGCATCTCCCCCAAAAAACCCTACATTTCCTAGACGTCCCCGTCTCGGAGACTTGGGGAGGACATCCCCCCACCAAGCCACCACCAAGCCACCACCAATGCCACCATCCCACCACCAATGCTGCCATCTCCAAGAATTTGCTAGGACTTCAAGGACGTCGAGGTGTCCTCATGAGATGTGCCATGCAAAATTTTGCTCTAAAATTTCTGATTTGACTCTTTTGGAATTATGTAGAACACTTGGTGTGCAAACTGTATACGCTGGTTTTTGTTTCTGTTTGCTTGTTTGATTTGAAGGGAGCTCGTTTGTATACTGTCAAAGCTGCTGTTAAAGATGCTATGATACCACTGAGATATTCCCTTTCGGAGGTGTAGCTTTTATTGCAATGTCTTGGTTTTCAGATTTCATTTTTGTCAAATAAGTGATGTGTTGCATAGGTTAAAGGCATTCAACAATGATAGCATGTATAGCTGAACACTCCTGATTTCACTTGCATTTCATTACCAGCATTACTTTAAGACATTGTGATGACATACTACTGACTGGAATGGCATTACAGTGATAAACTTTCCATCACAGACTTCCTTGAACATCAAGTATAGCAGCAACAATAGGAAGACTATAGCAGCAAACTGAAATATAATTTTCTGAGTACAATAAGTTTGTACATTTAGACCAGCAGTTCATATGCCTAAGTAAACATCACATTTAATCAATACAGAGTATTTTTCCAGTCTCATACACAGTTTCCTTACTAGACTCAACTCAGAATAAATGAGAAGCTTATAAATGACCCCAGCATATAGCAATATGGACTTCAGTTTAATACAGTCTGAAACTTCTACGCTATGTTTCCTGAGCAACTAGATGGCAGGTTAACAATGGACAGTCATACAACAGTTTGCTATTTGACATACCAATAAGACCCTCTTACAATAATTCCTGGATGTTCAGAGACAACAATATACAGTTCAAAAAATATACTCAAACATCATGAAATACCCGTTAATTGCTCCAAGCATGGCGTTCAATCTGGAAGTGAAGAAAATGGCCTCAGCCTGTCTCAGAAAACCCAACCAGCAACTGGAATATCTTCTAGGGATTCGAATCTCCTAAATATTGGTGTTCCCTACCTTGTAACTCCCAAACGCCCTTACCACAAGCCTCCAACATTAATCTCGACCCTGCTGTATGAGAAGAAAGACGTTTCTTCCTTTGTGAACACGTTTTTGACTCTCAGCTCGCCCAGATACTCAATATGCAACTCAGATAATGTTTTCATGTGGGATTTAATGGCGCCCAAGTTTTCTTCATGCATAAATGCCTCCAAAAGGGTATATAGTGAGTTCCAAACTTGACCCAATGAAGCAGCAAAATTCTCAGAAGTTAAAGTCACGAAAATCAGATGACTCAATTTCCTCAGAGATTATTCTTCTTTCCAAACAAACGACCCAGCTAGGGATGATCTTGCACATCCGAAACTGGCAGGGGGTCCTTCAAACCCTAACCTGGAATGCTCAACCAAGTCTTGCCTTCAAAAACATATGCCTTCAAAAAGTGAGTCGACCAAAAGAGCTCCTTTCTCATTATATTTTTCCATGCAAAATCAAAAGTGACTTTTAATGCATATTTTATATATTTCCTCAAGTCACTTTTTAAACAACAAATAAGTGAATTTCTAATGTTCCCTTTTAATAAATATTTCAATGGGTCACTTTAACTTGATTTATTAATTATTTAATATCCCCCTTTTGAGACTAATTTAAGACTTAGGGAACATTAAATAATTAAGTCACTTTGTCCAATTTTTGGGGACATTACACCTCAAGACGTCTAGGGGTTGTCTTCAAACCATCTCGAAGATGCCTAGGCATCTCCTACAACCAAATGACCAAAAAACAAATCTTTTCAAAAAAAATCAAAATTTTTTGTGCCCATGGCCAAACCCTAAAGGCCTATGGGCCCCACCCAAACCCCACAAACTCTATAAAACTGCCTCCTATCCTCATCTCAATTCACAAAATTAAAAAACACAAGAAGCTAATAGTGTGAGTGTGAGTGTGAGAGTGAAAGTTGCAAGTGTAAGGTGAAAGAGTGAGAATGAAGAGCAAGAGGGTTGAGGCAGAGCAAGATGAAGAGCAAGAAGAGGAGTGATGTCAAGTTAATGTTCACTTCAAAATTCAAATGCTTAAAACTAGTTTTCCAAAGTTTCATTTGTAATTCTTATACATCTTTTTATAACTATTTTTTCAAGTACTATATAGCATCCCCCCCTCGGAATGGATTGATATTTCCATAATTGTTTTGTTTGACAGATTGACATTTTGTCAAATATTTTCATTCCATTGCCATAATCAAGATAACATCCAAATTAAATGCATATACAGATTTAATAATCAAACTTCACCGTTTCAACCTTTCATATTTGACTGTCACACAATATTACAATACAGGGATAACACTACAGCCTTATACAATTATAATCTGGGCAATATTATGAAGCAGATATGCAAATATTGTTGCTCAGAATGAGCTACAGCAGTGGTCAAAGTACAGTTTGATAACAAAATGATTAACAGCAGTTACCATTTATTCATTTATGACTGTAAATTCAAAACAGACCTGGAAAAAGCTTGCACCAGAGTCCAATTGGTGCCCGAGAAAGCTTGCAAACTTCCCAACAGTGCAAGAACTCCACGTCCAAGCTCCTTAACCCTCAACACCCCTATCTCAGGCCATTACAGCCTCCAAAACACATTTGCAGCCCTTTATCTGAGACTCACAACCTCTGCAACTGAGGATACAGTGCACAATGATTGAATAAACCCTCATATCCCAAGCAATATATGTGCGGCCTGCTCAATTAAACCCACACGTGCAAGCAATAAGGTGATTTAACTGCTGCAAAACCCACAAACTGCCTTAGAATTGGTCAACTTTCAACGCCTAGGGTTTAAGAAGTCTCACAACCTCCCTTGAAAACAACACCCAGCAATATCAATTACAAACAACTTTCAGATTAATGGATATATGGCATCCCAATTTGATATGCAATTCCCTTCAAAACCTGGATACTAAACACAACCCTGAAACTTTGAAAATCTCTAAAATGATGATCTCCAGGAAACCAATGAAGCCCTATACTAACCTCTGTATGAAATTATCTCTCAGAATACCCTTGGTTGATCTGTCACACCTGTAGACACTGTTCTCTCTAAAGGTTTTCGTCCTCAAAAAGCTTCAATTTTCAAAAACAGCAAACCCTTTGCTCAGTTTCTCCAATTTGCACAAGTTTAAATAAAATGATCAATGATAATGAAAAAGCAAATGTTTTTTTGCTTTATATACTCTCCAAATCCCCACTTAGCCAAAATCATTAAAATAAATATTTTCTTTTGATGCTTTAATACATTTGGCTTTTTTTAAATAATAATTAATAAAGCATCATTAAAAATAATACTTTATTAATTGCCATATAATCTTTTATATCACCTGATAATTAAGTCATCATTAAATAATTAATATTATTAAAGTCAATTTTCACTTTAATAATATAAGTAAATCATTAATTCCCCATAAATAACCAACACCCGCTCAAAAGAGTAATCCAATCACATTTTCTGGATGTAGGCATGATGACGACTGATCCAAGCATGACTTACTATAAATAGTAAGTGTAGGTGATATGACCAAGTGACTTACTTGTAAATAGTGTGGGAAAAACGTCCTAAATGATCTCTTGTCATAACCCTTCTTTTGTCTTTGTACAATTACACTTGTATAATAAAAAATATTCATTCATACCTTGGTATTTTCTCTTTATGAATAAATTACCTTTGCAAAGGAAAATACATATTGTAATATTGTAAAGTTACCAATAAACAAATAAAAATAAATATCAAAATTATATAAGTTCAATACTTATCATAGATTAATTATCAGTAATAATATTTAATTTCAAATCTTCTCTAATCGAAATATCATCATATTTTCATAATGAATTGACCCCAGGAAAGACTCGAGACTTTGGAACAACGCATAGGGAATGCGTTGAAGAATGAATGATTAAATTCTTGCTAAACCCGATAATTAAGAGTTTATTAAAAGACTTTGTCCAGCATTGATTCTTCAAGTCGCAACCCTAAATCGCGTCCCTATTCATGCCGTATGCAAAGACAGGTTCTCTCTGGGCATCGCGTCGCTTCAGATAAGGAGACGTCTGTGTTGGTTTCTTTCCCACTCCTTTATTAACCCGTGTTGATGAATGTTGCAGGTATGAAAAACTACGCTTGAGCAAACAAAGGAAAAAGGACGCGAATATACAATAAGCATCTAAAAGACGGAAAACTCATCTTGCAATTTGAAGTCTCACTAAACTGGACGGCTAAAACTAGTATGTCGAACCATGCCTAGCCTGGTTTTTGCTGACTGTTAATATAATAGCAATAGTTATAAATATTCCAGCATAAGATACCATTGAATATTGAATTTCCTAAATGAAGTAATATTAGCAATAGATATCTTAAGCATAGCACAATGATACTTCTCATTAGGAGAATTTGCTCACCAAACTATGCTCTTTCTCTACAAATCATAAGAGGGGAGGATTGGACGCCCATGAAGGAGAGTAGATACTAGGATCTCTTCGAGGTAGGCCACCCTCTTGGATGACTGCGGGTCTACCAAGGAGGGCCAATGGGGTTAATACAACTAATGTCTATTGACTACCTTCGGGCTGAGAAGAGAGGCGCTATGTAATGTCCCCTTCTAGTTGACATTGACATACCGGCAGGATTAGCCTATTAATGGCTCTCGTAGGCTAATGAGGCATGGTGAGAGAGTCATCTAGCAATCATTTGGTGATTACTTGGCCCAGTATTTGATTGGAGTAAGGTTTTCCATTATATATAATTATTATTTCTATTTATGGAAACTTTATATTATAATTTGATGTTGAGATGCACTTTATTAATTATATTATATTTTCATATTTTATAAAGTGCAAATAATTAAAAAAATATATTGGAATCTTCTAGAAGTCAAAAAAGGAAATGCATAAAAAGACATTGAGGTCTCACTCTTGAGCATCCAGATTTGATGTTGATAATTGGTGATTTCTTGAGAATTTGTGGAGCTAAGTGGTCTGCAGATAATCAATTTATCTTTGGGAACGAAAACTCCCATTGATTGCATAACTGAGGGAGTGAAATATCTCTTGAACGGTTGCAGATTGGAGGTGATATTTCAGTCACTTCATTTGGGCAAAATTTGTGGCCAAGGGCCAATTTTGAAGACTATAATATTGGAGACTATTAGCATTGAAGAATATCATTTGAGGCATCGATTACTTGAAGAGGGGAATCAGATTTCTATTGAAGAATTTCTTAAGCTAAATCTGAAGCTAACAGGGGCGCCATTAGAGGGACGATTTTGTTTGTGGGAGCTCCAATTCACATCGAATATATTATTGGCATAGTGCGCCCTCATCCTTGGGTTATGGTGATCCTTTTTGGAGTGATAAGAGGCTGGAATATGTGAAGAATATTTTATTTTTGAAGATCAGATCTGAACAGGGGCGGCTGCTTCAGAAAATTATTTGGATGTCCTAGAGACTTCATCTCCCAAGAATATTGCTTGCTTCTTCATCGGGGATACAAGGTGCCATCAAGCTACAGGGTCCTCTATTTATTTTGAGCTATTTCATGACATTAGCTGCATTGTGATAGGTACTGCTGTAGGTGAAAGTGTATATCAGATTTAAGCATTTTAATCATATGTACGCCAAGAGTCTTGGCCATTCTATCTCCTTGCCATTGTAGAATTGTTGCATTATCAATAATATATCTGAAGTTGGGAATTCTCTATTGAATTATTGTCTATTTGAAAATTTAAAAGGATGTATGCCAACTGTTTGACATAATGACTATAGGCTGTAGCTGCACATTTAGGTCATGATACTTCATCTATTGCATTTGAAAATACAAAAAGAAATCTGCATTGCATCTAGGACCTTGTCTAAACATCATAGAAGTCTTTTGCAAGTACTATATACATTGGATATCATTGGGAAAACATTTATGCACTCAGACCAGCAAGTTACAAGGTTGCACATGAATTGTTTGACAAAATTACAAGCAGCAAATTAAGGCAAATTGTGATCAGTTTGAGCAAGGCTCATTACACGCTAAGGGCATCCTTGTGCATGGTCCACTCCTGCCGCTTTGTGAATTGGTTTAGAGAAGAGGATAGTTTGGGGTACTTTGCATTCCATCAAGTTAATCAAGCAAACTTTAGTTTTTGTACCAAATTGTATGTACTCTCCAATTAACAATGGTTAAGAAAATATCTTTAATACTATCTCATTACATTAAGTGAATGATTAAATTATTTGGTTTTCTTATTTCATGAAACATATTGGTATTTTAGGTCAACTCTTAAATTTCGTACAAAAGGGAACATTACATCTCTGAAAGGCACTCCAAACAATAGCTAGAACACAAAGCAAAAGAAAGCTGGATAGAACACCAGAGCCAGCTAAAGATCAAAAGAAACACCCTCAAACAGTCTGTAATGTCCCCTTTTTCAGCATGATCTTGGTTGATGATGGTTAGCCTATTACTCAAACTCTCGTAGGCTAACAGTTCTTGGTTAGGGAGTCAGCGGCTGTTTGGTGGGTAATTGACGTTCCCACTCCTTCATTCCAGTATAGGATTCAGTGCAAGCATATGTAGCACAGTGTTCGCCAGCTTCTGACGGCACAGAAAAATACTGAGTTTGGAGAGAGTTATGATTATTTAAGTGGTTAAGTTAATTATTTAACTTAAATGGAATATTATAAAGTTAAATTGACTTTATAAAAATATTTTTAAAAAATCACTTAAATAAATCTAAAAGTGATTTAAGGTTTATAAAGTGATAAATTAAATCACGTAAGTGACTCAAAAGGTGCGCCCACTTCAAAATTTAATTTATAACTATTGAAAAGGTAATTAAATACATTTTAATGTATTTAAATGACCAAAAGTGTGTTGCTCTTCAAGAAGTGCGTGCCTTTTTGCATAAAAGGGAGAAATTGCAAATCAAACTCATCTTTGATCATTTGACTTTGCATAATTTATTCTTCTCTGTGGATTTTTGTCTGAAGACAAGGATTTCAGGAAAACCTTCATTGGAGAGCGTCAATTCTTCATTGAATCTGTAATTGTGAGGCTGTGAGATACCAGCTGAATGATTACCTGTGAGAGCTTCATCCAAGAGTTCATTTGTGCTTCATCAGGTTTCTTTTCAGCAATTTCCAATTTGAAATAAGGCAGTAGGCTTCACTTTTGGACGCCATTCTTCTGCAGAGGGTTTGATTCAAAAAGGACTCTCAGGATCTTCAAAAAGTCATACTTTGTTCTTGCTTGGCGTACTCCTTTGGGAAGGCGTGATTCTCCTACAGGCTAAAACGCCTTCATTTTTTGGCTGTTTCTTTCTTGCATCCTTGGCGCTTAGCTTCTACAATTCGTTTGCCTCAGTTTCCAGGTTGGAGAAATCATTTTGTAGTCTTCTACACTTGGATTTGTCAGTTTTCACCTTTCTTGGCTGGCAAACTGGAATAATTTCTTATTTAAATAATCTGGAGCATTTCGGGTATGTTTGTAACTTGTAATCTCTTTGGTTCAGTTATTTAATACCTTCTACAAGTCCATTCTATAAATTTTAGCTTAGATTTGAGTTTTATGAGCATTTATGTGAAATCGCCCCTTCTACTTCTCTCTAGAAATTTCTCTAAAAGACTAAAAAACATAAAAAGATAAGCAAAAATATAGGGGTTTGGGTTGGGAGCCAACAGGGCTCATCACAGTGGTATCAGAGCTCTGATCCTGCCAGCCTAGAGGGTTAGCAGTTTCTATGCAGTCACATCAGAACAGGTTTGACAAGTACTACTCACGCAGGTGTCCTGGTTATCAGAGAAGTACTTTTGAACTGTTTCCGGCATTTCCATTTGACGAACAGGACGAAGATTCAGAGTTGGATAACATGGCTGACAGAGATGAGGAAGGACCATACAGGAACCGTATTAATGATGAGGACAGGGAGGCCAGAGATGTACTGAGAGGCCTTGTTGTAGGACAAGAACAGGTGGCGAACATCCTCCAGCAACTAAGTACCAACGTCCAAAATTTGAGCATTCAGAGAAGGCCGAATCGGGATCTGGATCAGGAAGGTAGTGTACATGGAGATAGACAGAGGACAGTTACTCTAGTACGCACCTATGATAGGCCTACTCGGCCAACATTTATCAGAAATGATCCTATTGAGGAGAATGTGGCTGAGGGAGGTGATGTGAATTTTGCAGATAACATCATGACACAGCATGATGAGTGGGATGCTTTGCCCCAAAGAGTTAAGGATCACCTTAACTTCAACAGATTTCTGAGCCAGAAAAGAGAGCATGGTAGAAACTGGACAGATAGGAGGCCTAAAAATAGGTAAAATGATCTAAGGCAGGCTACCAACAAACTTACTTTAACTAATTTTGATGGCAGTGGAAAAGTCACAGCTCGAGCCTAGGTGAGCAAACTAGATACTTTTTTGACACTACGTCAAATGGCAGAAGAGGATGCCATAAGATTTGCAGCACTTCACCTGGATGGTGTGGCACATGACTGGTGGCACCATGGCATGGTCACACTCCATCATGATAGGATAACTTCTTACCAGGAATTCACTGATAGATTAGTTGAGAGGTTTGACAGTCGTGACCCAGAACTTTACTTCAGAGACCTTGCTTAGCTGAAGCAGTAGGGTAGCTTGGAGTCTTATATTGGTGAGTTTCAGAAGCTCTCGGTTATAGTTACTGAAATCTCAGAGAGGAGACTTGTCATTCTATTTGTAGAAGGTCTCCATGAGCCAATGAAAGGTTGGATCAAGGCATTCGATCCACCTACCTTGCACGAAACTATGAGAAAAGCTCGTAGCATGGAATTTACAGCTTCACGGTAAGTTCACTTCAAATGCAGAAGCATCTTCATCCTATAGTGATAGCAAATCAGAATCTAAGAAATCAGAAAATGTTGATGAAAAAATGAAGTTTGCAGCTCCATTGGACCGAGAAACAATAAATGATTTGCGAAAAAGGAAGCTATGTTTCTATTGCAAAGCTCCTTATGACCAAAACCACAATTGTCCTCTTAAGCCTAAGGGTACAAATAGACAAATGGAGTGGTTTTATGAGGGTGATGACATTGCTGATTTAATGGACCAACAAGCTGGTTTTAAGGATGGGAGTATGCGATCTATCATTCTCATCAATTCAAAAAGTGAGAAGATAGAACAGGAGATTCTAGAGGAGGAGGAGCATGAGATGATTCAGGAGGATTATCATTTTGCTTCTAGTTCCATGGGATCAGAGGTGTTTGATTGGGATCAGTACTGTTATGAGGCTCAGTTTGTACACAATCCTCTTTATGAGGCGGATGCTACATTGTTTTGTGATAATCCGCTCTTTGAGGTGGATACTAATTCCACACTTGACCCTAATTTAGGGGTGAGCTTCAATCATAGTATCAGAGATTCCGTCAATGCATCAAGATTTCAGACAGAGCTTGTTGAGGAGGTTCACAGTGTGTACATGATCAGGAGTCTACACAGTTTCAGTTTTAGTTATCATGTACATGATCTGCTTAGGATTCACAATTCTGGTATGCATGTATTAGACATGTTGGATGACAGCATATCTCGTTCAAATTTGGGGAGCAGGTGTTGTCAGCAATTTGACTTGCTTTCTTATGACTTTCTCTCTCCTGTGACAGACGGTGTTGAGATTGACAGGGTATAGCATGATGATCCAGCTGATCAGATTTGGGAGTTACAAGAGATGGTTAATGACAGTAGGGGCATTTCACGACACTATCCTTGGGATCCTGGTGGAGTGGTGGATTCATTGTTGTTGAGATTGCTTGCGGACAAGCAATTTCAGGGAGGGCGGACTGTAATGTCCCCTTTTTCCGCATGATCTTGGTTGATGATTGTTAGCCTATTACTCAGACTCTCGTAGGCTGACAGTTCTTGGTTAGGGAGTCAGTGGCTGTTTGGTGGGTAATTGACGTTCCCACTCCTTCATTCCAGTATAGGATTCAGTGCAGGCATCTGTAGCACAGTGTTTGCCAGCTTTTGACGACACAAAAAAATACTGAGTTTGGAAAGAGTTAAGATTATTTAAGTGGTTAAGTTAATTATTTAACTTAAATGGAATATTATAAAGTTAAATTGACTTTATAAAAATATTTTTAAAAAATCACTTAAATAAATATAAAAGTGACTTAAGGCTTATAAAGTGATAAATTAAATCACTTATGTAATGCCCAAAACTTTTCAACACAAACTAAGCTAAGGACAAGACACAAATTACAAATTTCATTCACAACACAAGCCCACACACACAAAATTTAGCTTTCCAACAAGTGTGGGGAACCTAAGGGCTAGACCTAATTCCTCGGGGGCTCATCTCAGATGGCCTTGCCTACGTACGCGCAGCGCAGAGGAATCGTAGTTCGACACAATGAGTTTACTCAAACTTATATTTAATTGACCCATACTAATACACCTCAATCACGCTCATTTCTCTCTCAAATTATTAATAATAATTTAGTCACAAAAATTATTTTACAACTACGAGTTTGCTGATCACAAAAATAAAATAAAATAAATTAAAAAAAAAACGTTAAAATGGTGACAACTCTCACAATACTAACCCAAAATTTAAACATCAATATGATCTAAAAAGGGGAAGGAATGCTGTGGACAAAACCCAAAAATGCCTTCTTATAAAACCCAATCAATCAACAGGAGTTTGTTCAGCAACTAAACTCACTAGATTCTTATAACATGCTGATTTTAAACAAAACAGGGCTGAACTAAAATAGACATAACTCTATCATCCCTTGTCCAAATTTAAAACTTTAATATGTTTTGGAAAGGGGAAATATCAAGGATTAAAACCCATAATCTAGTTTAGCATGAATCTCAAACGTGTATGAGCAGTTTTTTTTTTTTTTTTCTACAGCTACACTCATTAATTTACCCAAAAACAACAATTACCAAAAACATAACATGAAATCACATTGTAGATTAAGGATCGTGAAGGTATAAATATTTTTTTCTTTTTTTTTTAATGAGAATTAAATGAATCTATGAAGGAAGAAGGTTGAATATACCATGAATTCAATATATAAAATAAAGTTGGCATATCATCAATTTATATTCCTTTAATCTATCTAAACATTTAATAGCATCCTTAATTTAGTTCTAACTTCAAAGATAAAAACAAATATTGTACTGCATATCCCATGAGGAGAGAAATGAATTGTTCCTAAATGCTTAATATAGAGTTAAATTCAATACCCTTGTGAGAGATATTATCCAAACATGAAGCCAAGAGCATATGTAAGAGCCATATTTGAAGCACAAGCATCATAAAAAGAACAGAAAATATAATATATGGAGCAGTTAATAAATCCAATATGATATCACATAAACCATTTTAACAAGACATAGAACATGTCAGTGTAACTATAAATCATACCGAAAGAGTACAATATGTTCACAAAAGTTGGCATATATTTTAAAAAACATTATATTCTGATGTAGAATTTGAACATTCAAGAATAACATGTGAGCAGCAATTTAATCTTGGCAGTGCTAAATCTTCCACAAATACTTTTATGCAAATCCACCAATTTTGTGCAAGAATTTAACCAATTTCCCCAAACTTTAAAGAAAATGTTGGAAAGACCAGAAATATATATATATATATATATATAGTCTTAGTTTTGTTTGAACATAAATACTGGTTCGAATGATCAAGATGTGTATTGTATCACTTTTCATATGTGATTTTAGGTAGTATTTCTTGGGAGGGTAGCTTTCGTATAATTTTAGCTACTTGTAGGTTGAAAAAGAGGTCACTTAATTAAACTATTGAAACTTTCAAACTATAGCAAGTACAGAAAATAAAGAAAACTCTTATCATTATTCTTACTGCCGATAAGTTTGGAATTGAGCACATACAACTATCAAGGTATATAGGATTTACAGCATGCCTTGGGAAACATACATGCAAATCAGTGCACAGGAAGGAAGATTTGAAATGAATATAGACATCCAAGAAAGGTGTTGTTCATCGAACATTAAAACTTTTGGAATACTTTAATTTAAATGCATGTTGAATGTGGATGCAGAATAATCCATAAAAATATTATCGAACAAAAGATTCAAATAGTTTTGATATGAAAATTATTCAGAATGATCTCAATACAAACATAACGAATTTAAAACAAAAGGGGTCAAACTACATACCTGGGGAATATCGACTCACTGATTGAATCAGCCTTTACATCTGTAATTTGTTCCAAAATAAATTCTTTACCAATCATCTCCTTCCTCCCGGAAAGGTTCCAAAATTTAACCCTCTTCCTGATCGCTCTGAGATTGATGGAGAAATTTTTTTCCATTGCAAATATTAACATGCAACATGCATATGATGGCCAACATGGAAGTATGCAAGAGGTCAAATACTCCGGCAGCAGCTCTGCAGTGCTCTGATAAACTTTTCCTTTGGCTACGATGAAATCTATTTCCTCCTCTTTTTGCTTATATGCATTCATTAGCAGCCATGGAGTGCTTTTCTTCACAAAGTTGATCCCCATATTTCTTCTAAATCTTTCAGCTAAAAAGCATTGATCCTCCACACAAGAGATCTTCCTAGTAACGCTGCTTCCGCTATCACTGTGTAAGAATTCGTGTAGAATCCAAGCTGCCCAACCCAATATTTTGAACTGTGACATTTTTATGCCTAGAATTCTTCACCAAAACCAGGGGCAAATCGCTTATCCTCTGCAAATGTGTTATCCTTTGAAACTCACCGACCTCCAGGTATTCACCATCGCTCCCCCTTTCTCTGTCCCAAAAATTTCCCCCTATTTATCGATAATCTCCTGCTGCCAAACAGATCACCCTCCTCCTTATCTCTTTCTTTTTTTAGACCAAGATTTTTTTGTGGCTTTATGAAGGTGTAGGGTGCATTTTTCACGTAAGAAAATCAAAAAAGCAAAAAAAACAATATCTTCGTTTTTATTTTCTCTGCATGCATCACTCCCGTTTATCGACTTCACTCCCCTCCTCGTCTTCCTACTGCCAACTCCTAGATCTGTGTGTGAACTGAGGTCGTGAGATATAATCTAGTTAAATTCCCTGACATGGATGCCTCTTATCTTCCACATCACCTTCTCGTTAAAAAAAAATCATGACGCCTATTGTTTCCTAAAACACACAAATCTCCATGCTACGGGTTACGTGTAAAGATGTCATTGACATGAATGTTACATGAGGTCATGCATGGTTAGGCATTATATTATTATTATTATTTTTTTATTACACAAGGCATGATTCGTATAACCCAAAAAAATTTAGAATATAATCAAAACAAATATTTTAGAGTGTGGGGAGTTTCAATTTAGGGCCCCACGTTTTTCCTCCTCTAAAAGTCTTTCTTTAAAAATATGTATCCCTTAGTTTTCTTAATAATAATTAAAAATTGAAAGGATCTACTTTTTCCTTGTGGTGGGGAGAGTATTAATTTTTTTTTTTTTAAATAAAATAGATAGTTAAAAAAATATCACCTTTAGAAAGGGAAAGTATCTTTTTTTTATTTCTTTTAAATGGGTTGTTTTGTCTCATATATGTATTATATAAATGAATGAATATATATTTATTCATATAATTATTTTGTATATAACAAATATGAATGAATAAATAAATAGATATCTATATAAGAATTAAATAAAGGAAATAAACAAATATTAATTAATAATAAATAATATTATTATTATGGAGGGTAGAATTAATTGGGAAGAAAATAAGTAGAAGAATGTTATGTTTCAATCATTTTTTTTATTTTATTTTTCTTATATGACAATTATATTAAAGAATGTAGCATTAAACATAAAAGATAAACTTTTTAACACATATTAGAATTTCATGGAAGCTTTGAAATCAAAAAGACATTATGCACATGAGAGAATCTATGTATAGGGCTCATTCTACAAGAATACAAATGCAAATAGGTTTGATACCCTAGACTATATATGTATATATATGCTATAGGAATCATAATATTTTTACATCATAACAATTGTAAAATTTATGCATGTATTTATCATACCTTTTATTGTTCAACCATGTTGTTAGGAGTCTTGGAACCCATATCTGTCATGGTGCTTTAGACGCACTATAGGTAGTGGCTTGGTGACCTTACAACTTAAGTGACTCAAAAGGTGCGCCCACTTCAAGATTTAATTTATAACTATTGAAAAGGTAATTAAATACATTTTAATGTATTTAAATGACCAAAAGTGTGTTGCTCTTCAAGAAGTGCATGCCTTTTTGCATAAAAGGGAGAAATTGCAAATCAAACTCATCTTTGATCATTTGACTTTGCATAATTTATTCTTCTTTGTGGATTTTTATCTGAAGACAAGGGTTTTAGGAAAACCTTCATTGGAGAGCGTCAATTCTTCATTGAATCTGTAATTGTGAGGCTGTGAGATACCAGCTAAATGATTACTTGTGAGAGCTTCTTCCAGGAGTTCATTTGTGCTTCATTGGATTTCTTTTCAGCAATTTCCAATTTGAAATAAGGCAGTAGGCTTCACTTTTGGACGCCATTCTTCTGCAGAGGGTTTGATTCAGAAAGGACTCTCAGGATCTTCAAACAGTCATACTTTGTTCTTGCTTGGCGTACTCCTTTGGGAAGGCGTGATTCTCCTGCAGGCTAAAACGCCTTCATTTTTTGGTTGTTTCTTTCTTGCATCCTTGGCGCCTAGCTTCTACAATTTGTTTGCCTCAGTTTCCAGGCTGGAGAATTCATTTTGTAGTCTTCTACGCTTGGATTTGTTAATTTTCACCTTTCTTGGCTGGCAAACTGGAATAATTTCTTATTTAAATAATCTGGAGCATTTCGGGTATGTTTGTAATTTGTAATCTCTTTGGTTCAATTATTTAATACCTTCTGCAATTCCATTATATAAATTTTAGCTCAGATTTGAGTTTTATAAGCATTTATGTGAAATCGCCCCTTCTACTTCTCTCTAGAAATTTATCTAAAAAACTAAAAAACATAAAAAGATAAGCAAAAATACAAGGGTTTGGGTTGGGAGCCAACAAGGCTCATCACACAGTCCCCTTAACACCATGTTAGCCTACGGGAACTAGAGTTATAGGCTAACCACCAATCCTATCCACAGCTAGGAAAAAGGGGGCATTACATCCTATATGTATTTCAATGCCTCCACCCCGCCACCGTCCCCCCGTCATCCCCAAACTTGGGCCCTTGGTCCCCCCGTCCCCGAAACCCATCCCATGTGTCTGCATCCCCCCATCAGGAAACTCCATGGAACTATGAATGTGATATAGCCAGAAAAAAAGATACACCATAGAAACAGACAAAGGAAGAAGAAAAAACCATTGGGATTCACCTCAAGTTTCAAGAAGCCTCTTTTTATTTTCCATTGTTAGATGGAAGTTGCAGCAAAAGTACTCCTACTGTTGTTGGCTCTTGGCTGCATTGCCATGTTTACAATTTCAGTCTTCATTATTTTAATCCTATGTTAAATTTAACTACTTTAATGCCTATTTCAACTATTGAAAATTTGGTATCTAATTGTGTAAAGGCGTAGTGTATATCTATATACAATCTAGACATATTGTTTTGATGTTTGTAAAGTTGGGCATTGTATTTTTTATATCTACAAGAGTGCTATGTAAATAGAAGGTAGGGACTTCTTCAAAGGTTAATTTGATAATCTATTTGAAATTTATGTTTTCTTTACTTTTCAAGCTTTTAAAGTTATTACTATTAAAATTAATTTTTGCAACTTTCATATCAACTCTATTGTTTTGTATTAAGGATTCTATAATGTATATGTCAATATGATGAATGTCTTATCATTGTTATGACGTTATCAATGTTATCATATGAATATTTGAAATTTCCCTATATTTTTAAATTTTTCCCTTTTTTATATAGCTGTCCCCTTTGTCATCCCCAAAAATGGCCTAAAAAAAATCTATCCCAGAAACGTGTCCCCCCATCCCGAAAACTTAGTGGAACATAGGTTGATGGCCTTACTATCCCATGTGCAAAGAGGATTCACCAACTTGATATCACTCTAGGAAGACGTGCATGATGACTTTTATATAGTAGGCCTTCAAAGACCAACATGATCTTAGCTGTACAATGGTTACATTTTTGGGGGGAGTTCACTCAAAACTACCAAACCATGGAGCTGAAATTCAAATCAAAGGGAAAGGAATTGGTGCTTCAAGGAATTGCAAATGGAGCTCCTAGAGTTGTTTCAACAAAAAGGATGGAATGGTCTTTCAAGAGAGGGAAAGTTGCTTGGAATGTGTAATAACCACCCCCAAATTTTTTGAAATTTTTCTACTAAAATTAAACTACAATGCAATGTCTTAATCACTATTTGATCACCTAGTTCCCAAGATGAGCAAGGTGGGAGCATACGGTGTATAGGACCACAACCAATTATCCAAAAAGCAGCAAATGTAGTAATCTAATCAGCTAAAACACCCAAGGCGACATAGCCAGCCAAAACTTCACTTCTTTAGTAGAGTGTACTTGATTCAAGAACTCAAAGGAACACCTCTACACTTATTTAGCAGAGTGCAATTACAATAAGCATAGGCACTTCACACTTATTCAGCCGAGTGCAATTACAATAAGCAAAAGCATTTCACGCTTATTCAGTGGAGTGCAATTACAACAGGCACGATTACTTCCACACTCTTTTTCAAATTAAATAATAATCCTTTTGAGAGAGCAAAGTCCCTCATGTGCCTAAGCGTCCCCCTATAGGCACAACTTAAAATACTTTTAAACAAATAATTATACCTTAGTTTACTTTATAATATTTCCTACTTATGACAACTTAAGTTATAATTATTTAATAGTTTAATAAACCACCCAAGTTGCAAAAAGCATCAAAATGTGGCACATATGAAATTCTAACCATACCAATATGTCACTGAGGACTTAGGATGATGAACTGAAGCAACTTGGTGACTGCCTACAAATAGCATGCTTCTCCAAGAAATATGGAGAGCTTCCAAAAGGCCAAAATTGCATTCTAAAAGCATCATGAGGCTTACCAAGACCATCTGAACTCACTGTCATGAACAAAACCACTGCTTGACCAACCCTACACTCTCCAAGAAAGTTGGAGTTCTCCCTTGCTCACCAATTACAAGAAGACTCGAAAAATAGGCTAATTGTTTTTAAATTGATTATGCTTGAGAAGGCGACATTACAAAAGTTTATTGTTTAGTGACATATACAAATTCATCTACAAAAAAGAGATTCTATTATTTTGATACCCAGTCTATCTTGGATAAAAGCATAGTTTGGTATTGGATTTACCTCTAGGACTACCACTTAATAGAGGGTTTTAGCATATAATATAGTTGGAACCATGAAATATGCTAACCAATTTTTTCCGATAAATTAACACATCACAACCAGCACTTAGCCAACTTGATTAGCGTTAGCTCCAAATAGAAAATCAAACTTGAAAGAACTACTCAACGTCAAGAATGTGCACTCAAGATCCCACTGAGGGCGAGGTGCTAACATATGACGGAGTGTATAAATTGAGAGCTAAAAATTAACAGGCGGATAACCAGCCATGAAAAGCAATTCCACACTACCACCAAACAGTGGGGGGAAAAGATTACAGTTAAAAACAATTCATCCGCTGCGGCGGGCATCCACAGAGCTGTGGGGATTCACCACTATGAAGTGGGTAAAAGAGTGTTACAATCAGATTATCCACACTGGCGGTAAACCATCCAAGGGTAATTTAATGAGAAAACAACAAGTAATTGCAGAACTGAAAATGGTTGGATTAGTAATGCTTAATCTCAACCTATACAAATTAAACTCTGCAGATTACAATTTACAATGATCAAGAATGAATCTTAGCAAGAGAAGTATGAGTTCTAATAATCATATAACGCTCCAAAACTGAAGTATGAGGCCAAAACAGTGAACAATTACAATTCTGATATAAAAATCTGTATTCTGGAAGTTCAGACCAGCAACTGTAAATTCATTAAATGCTCATAACCTGATCAAATTACCTCCGAATGACAAAATATCAGTTGCAAATGCTTCCTAGAGGTTTGGCGCCCAAGATGTAATCCAGAAACAATCACCAGAAACTTCCATTTATTTAGCACGAATTCCAAAGCACCTTGAAAAGGTACGGCCCTCTTGAAAAATCGATTTTGCAAGATAAAAATAAAGACTTGGAAATAAATTCCAATCTTTTGTGGAAGGGGGCGCCTTGAACCAACAGATGATTTGCCAAAGTACCCAGAACAAAATTAAAATCACTCCAAAAGATATAATCAAAAACCAGCTTCAGCTGTAGATAAACCAGTAAACCAAAACTGTGAAAATACTCCAGAAATTCTTCAATCTTGATGCTCAATCTGCTAGTCTGATGTTGAGAAGCAGAAATATTCCAACTAGGTGTTGTATTTCAAACACAAAATTGGGAAAGGGCTAGGAGGTAGCATCCTCGAAGCAAAAGCAAAATGTCCATTGTCATTTTGACAACATAACAGTATGATAAACAGTAGATACCAAATGCTGGAGCTAAGCCTTCATTTTATAAAAATTGAGAAACTCGTCACATTCCAAGAAGGTACGCCAAGAGTCACCTTTTAGAATTCTTCTTTTTCAAATCTCATAAAATACAACTCCTCACAAAAGGTGGCGTCCACTTTTCTCAAGGCATAAAGTTCAAATAAAATATTAATATTTCTTATAATATGGGCGTTCCCTTCATGACCCCTTTTTTAAAACAACTTTCAAGTTATAACCTTAGGCCAAGGGGGGGTCAACTGAAAATTATAACACTTATGCCTTTAATCAATTAATTTCACCAACTAAAACTTGAGAAGTAAATATTGAAACAAAAGCAACATGCTCCACTGAAGAGATGACTGAAGACAACCAACTGCACACTGCCATAAAAGTATTTACTAAAAATAGTAAATAACATGAAATGCCACAAAACTCCAAGCCAAGAAACCCTAATTTCTCCTCATTCCAGCCTACGGGTCTCCGGAATAGGCTAATGAACTGCAAGGCTAATCACTGATGAGAAGGGGACATTACAAACCAGGTCTGAAGCCTGTGATGACTACACCCTACTACAGATGTGAATTTTTCAAGATCTACGTTGCAAGCAAAACAATTACCTATTAAATAAGTAGAATTCCTCTCATCTTCAAGAATAAATACAACACTTTGGACTATGTACATCTTTTCATTTTATTTAAAGTATACTTTAAGCTTGCTGGAAAGTATTTACGAGTTTTTATGCATTGAACCTTCTTACTTTAATCCTTGTCTTCAAATACATGGATTTTTCCTTAAATTGTTTGATTGTGGACATTATTAATTATATATTTTATTAGATTTATGCTATGTTCCACCAAGTTTCCGGGACGGGGGGACGGGGGGACGTGTTTCGGGGACGGCAATTTTTTGAGGGGATTTTAGGGGACGGGGGGACGGCTGTATAGTTTATATATATATAGAGAGAGAGACAGAGAGATAAATTTTAAAAATATAGGGAAATTTCAGATATTCATATGAGTAATGATAATCATAACAATGAACATTAATACTAAAACTACCTAATTGCTTCCATGGACCATAATTCATGTCAAATAGTCAATGTGCATATGATATAAATAATAAAATGCCCAAAAGGCTACAAGTTTGTACTACAAATGTCAAAATGACAAAGTCACAAGTGTCAGCCGTCCCCCAGGCGTCCCCTATCCCCGAAACGTTTCCGGGACAGGTACAGGGGTCAAAAACCCAGGGGACGCGTCCCCGTGTATCACTGGATTTATGTTTATATTCACCTAAAATTTGAAATTTTGAATGTTGACCAAACATACATTGTTTTAGGTCCAACCTACAAGTTATCAACTCAACAAGTTCAATCCAGGTCAAGGACAATAAATCAAATTTGTGTGTATTAATTTATATTCATCTTCACAAGCACTCTTGGATAGATTGGCATTCATACACTAAACATGTAAACAAATAATAACACAAAATATTTTTCTAGTTTCTAATTTTTACATAATTAAAGAATTGACTTTATAGCCAAAATGTATGGTCAAGCCTAATATTGATGAATTCTAATCCAATATTTATCCCTACCAACAAATTAAACGTCACTATGCTATAAGAGAAACAAAATGCACTAAGACATTTTTCCATTGCCCTTTTATTATCAAATATTAAATAGTGAGTGGCTGACATATTTGATATGCACTTATGATGTCAATTTTGCATTCATCTACACCAGCACTCTTGGACAGATTGGCATGCATACATTAAAGCAATATACCAATAATAACACAATATTTTTCTAGTCTCTAATTTTTACATAGTTAAAGAATTTATTTTATAGCCAAAATGCATGGTCAAGCCTAGTCTTAGTGAATTCCAATCAGATGTTTATCCCAAACAACAAATATCACATATGAGACATGATTCAATTAAATGTCACTATGCTATAAGAGAAATAAAATGCACTAAGACATTTTTTCCATTGCTCCCCTTTTATTATCAAATATTAAATAATGAGTGGCTGACATATTTGATATGCACTTATGATGTCAATTATTGTGAAGCAAAAGGCATTGTTTAAAATTTCACTCATTCTTAATTGGAAATGCTAAAGATAATGTATTGAGTTCATTACAATTTTTCCTATTAACTAGTGTTTATAATATTGTAAGCTTTGGAAGACAAAGCAATGTAATCATTGATCAAAAATATGAGCAACTGAACTCATTCAAGAGCTTGATCTCCCTCGCTCATAGAAAGGCTCATTCCCATTGACATGAATTTCCCCCCTTCAAAGGACATGGATCTACTACTTACAAGCTGCCCCTAGACCACAAGAGTAGACTCATATTATGAGTTTCTCTTCTACTACAAGAGCTACATCGCCTTGGATGTTAGGGGAGTTTCTAGAGTAAGTGCTTTGATTCCTCCTAGGATCTCCTAGCATGGCCTCTACAATCTAGGATACTCCCTGCCACCATTATCAAATCTTTCACAATGAATGATGATGGCTCAAGCAACTCCTCCATTTAAGACACGGATAGGGATATTTAATAAGATTTCCTTCAAGTCTTCACCAACACATGCTTTTGGGACTATTGTCCATCCTTCATCACTATTTGTTAGTGGCATAGTGCTTTGTTTTGTCCTATGTACTTATAGTATTTTGCTTCTAAGGTGGTTCTCTCTTCGTAGAACTTTCTATTGTTGACCATTGTATCCTCTAGTTCCATTGACCTTTTGGTCATATGTGGGCATTAACATAATTGCTTTCTTTCTACGTTCTATTTTTCTTCTATCATTTAGCATTTTTCTTAGAGTGTAGTATTTGTCATGTCCCTTTTCAAAGATTAAGTCATCGAGAGTCCCCTAGCTTATCATTTTATTTCCCATAGGCTAATGGGATGAAGCAAGGGTATTAATTTAATAATTTAACTTAAGTTGTCCTAAGAAACTTTATGTTATCTTCATAAAAAAAAGGGAACTTATATTTTATTTTCAAAAACTGTGTCCAAAAAAGAGGGTCGATGTAATGTTACTTTTAAAAGGTATTTTCTAAACATTTATAAAATAAAGCTAGAAAATGATTTTTAATATTTTTAAAAAAGGCTATAAAAGGATAGCCTAGGCATTGAAGAAAACATCCAATTATGAAATCAATACGCCTTTTCTCAAAGATCAAACGTTGTTCATCTTCTTGCTTGAGAATGATAACCCTCAAAGTATTCATATTCGAGGATAAAAGCACTCCAATCCTTCATGGTGGTTTCATTCAAAGATTACAGTTGTGCAAAAATCTTGTATTTATTTTCTAGTTCTGATTTCGTGATTGCAAATTTCAATGAGTTTATAAATTTCATATTTGATATTAAATTTGTGATGATTCCAAAATATCATATTGTTGCTCAATGGTAAATCATCTATTATTAATTTATGGGCTGTAACGTTTCTGGCCAAGTCATACCTATCTATGATGTTATGTTTTCATTAATATTTCTTGTTGTACCATTTGGTAATAGCCATACTCCTTTATATTCTTGAATACATTCATAAGAAAGATATTGAACATTTTAAATGAGATTTATTTATTGAAATGATTTTTGGGTATCATATGATTATGTTGGTTCACTTGAAACACCATACAAAATTGCAAAAAGAGCCATAACTTTTTATAAAGGTCGCAGCCTATAGTAAGGATTAAAGACTATTGTACACTTCCTATGAAGGGGTTGTGAGTTATTATTGGGCAAATTATGAATTTCTTTAGCCACCATACCAAACTCCTTCAAGCTATCGTCCCTTTGTGAAAGGGAATTGTAGCATCTCCAAATCATAATATTTCATTTCCTTGTTGCAACATCTATTTATCTTGAATAGCCGTGTGGCCAGACTCAAGACTAGTCTCTCATCTACAACATCATTTGTGCATTAATAATCTCTAATTTTGGAGCATTGATATCTGCTATTTTGCACATTCCTTCATCAGCCATATAGAGGACTTAGTTATCATTTGGTATTTGCCTTATTTCAGACTTGTTCAATGATTTTATATCAGATCTTTCTATGTTGGTTAGTATATATTTCAAAGGTGACTTTCACCAAATAAATTCAAAGATTGTGTGTTTATCCAATATTAATTTTGTATTGTTTCATAACAGCAATCTGTGTGGTTTTCCACCAAATTTACTATGGATTTTCTTTTCATTCCAAACAGTTCTAATTTTATTCTTATCCTTTCACCTATGCTCTCACCCTGCCCACCTCAAATCTAGGTGATAAGGTTTCATGCATAATCAATATGTAGTTGTCAAAAACCAAAAAATATAGTTGAGGACACATTACATATAGTGGCATAATGCTTTATTTTCCTAGAAATTTCTATTGTTGCCTATTGTATCTTCTAGTCACATTGACCTACTTTTGGTCATATGTGGACATTAACGTAAATGCTTTCTTACCAATTGACTAACTGATAACTACCAGCTTTTATATACCACATAAGTACTATAATCATTAATTAGAAATACAAAAAAAAATTAATTGTACTATTTATGTACAACTTTGAACTTTTCCTAAAGCATTTTCATCATCGATTAACTAGTTGTTAATGAAAGGTAATGTTTTTTATTTACTGCGAGAGTTCATGCTCAATCATTGATAAGAAATATGAGCATAAGTAAATCTACATAGCAGTTTTTTGTTTGGCTTTTCACTTTTCCTAGAGGATGCTTTTCATTATCAAATGACTAACTGGCATTTAAAGCTGGTGAGCTTTATCGTAGTTTTAAGACTCTACAAGTCACTGACTGGTTGCTAAAATTTCGCAGCCCCAAGTTTTTTGCGAGTTTAACTCCCCAATTTTTTGCATTGATTCCAATATGCCTGGAAAAAAGAGTAAAGCTTAATTGTAAGAATGGAAAAAAATAATTCAACTACAAGATCAGCACACCCTTTTATGCTTAATGTTTTTTGGAGTTACTATTGCTATACCACCCATTTCTGATGCACTCTTAGTGAACCTCTTCATTTGATCATCCACCTGCAGCAGCAGGGATTCTTTGTATGAATCTAGGGGCAAGATGTCACTTGAGTTGTTTTCAGGTATGACAGTGCTGTAAAATTGCAGGGTCAAAGCAGCACTGTTCAGGACCTAGTGATCTTCAATGGAAAGAGCAAGGAGTTTGATTGCCTTCTTGAGAATCTCGTAGTGATGTTTGATAGTGAAAAGCCATTACAAAGTGGCTTGAAGGCTGATACCCAACAAGTCTTCATCAAAGGTTTGAATAGAAGATTCGACAACCTTAGCAAATCCCACAAAGGACACCACAACCCCGATGTTGCAAGGAAATCCTAATGCATTGATACCATTCTCTTTGTACCACCCTACAATAATTGCACTACATCCCACAAGGATGAAAGAGTTTCTTTGGAAAGCTGAAAATTATCTAAAACACACCTATGAAGTGTTGATGTTTTAGTAGCGACAGCCTGCTTCTTCCAGCAATCTCCTTATATGAAATAAATTAAATTGTAGCCTACAGCTATTTAATTTATTAAGACTCCAAGAGGCGCGTCTATTGAAAAGATACATCTATTGGTTAAGGCAAACAAATCATAATGAAGAGGCGCGATTTTCTATCAAGGCCGACCTTGATACGAATTTATGGAGGCGCAAATTTCAAAGAGAGCCGACTTCTTTGTTGGAGACATGAAGCTTAAAGATGGCTGACATGATGCTTTGTAGAGACGCGACCTCTCCCTCTAAATTGTATATATACTCGATGGCATATTCATTTGTAGATCATCAATCAGATTTCTATTGTTCGTCCTTCATCAAGTGTGTGTTCTTCAAGGCAGTTCAATATTATCACAGTCTGAGTTTTACATCAGCGATTTGTCTTCTTGAGTTGGCTGTGTTGCATCGATTTATTGATGCTTGTATTTGTCCTTCATATCGGCCTCTTGTAAAGGGGACTTTCATTGTTGATATTCAATATATAAGTGATATATTGTTGTTGGGTTTTTCTCCCTCAAGTGGAGGGTTTTCCCAAGGTATCTGCTGTGTTATTGTGTCTGATTTTGAATTAATTTTCTGTGCATTAAATCTGATCATAAAACTAACATGGTATCAGAGCGGGTTTGAAGAAAGATCTTGATCAGATTATTTGTATTACAGAGATACTCTTTATTCTCTTTCTCTTCATTGTTTTCTTCTATCTCTTCGCCAAGATGGTGAACGGTCTTAAGGTTGAAGATAGACTCGAGGGAGCATCCAACTACAGATCATGTAGGTTCAGAATCATGCTCACCTTGGAAGAGAATGACTTGGCTGAGATTGTGGAAACCAAAGTTCCCAAACCAACGGAGGAAGAAGAGAAGTTGCGGTGGAGAAAGAAAGACATCAAGGGGAAGAAGATGTTGGTTGATTCCGTTAAGGATCATATTGTTCCAATTGTCTCCAAGTTGAAGACGGCAAGAGAGATGTTCAAAACCTTGGAGGAGATGTACAAAATCAACAACACCAACCAGGTTCTTGCACTGAAGCAACAACTACACCATGTGAAGATGGCGGAAGGAGAATCTGTCATTGCTTACTTCAAGAAGATTTCCGAATTAAGAGATCAGCTCTCTTCTATTGGTCATTTTGTTGATGTCAAAGACTTGACCATGCTTGCTCTTAATGGTCTTCCTTCATCTTGGGAGTCCTATATTCAAGGAATCAGTGCAAGATCGAAACTTCCCAAGTTTGATCGTTTGAGGGCAAATTGTATTCAAGAAGAGTCTAGGTTGGCTGCAAGAGGTATTGGTCAAAGCTCTACAAATGAAGACATTCATGTTCTTTCCGCTCAATCCTCGAAGAAGAAAGGGAAAGGTGGAAAGAAAGGATATTTTAAGAGGAATAGAAATAAAGGAGCTGATGGTGCTCCCGCATTCAAGAAGTGGGACCTCTCCAATGTCCAATGTTTTCACTATGCAAAAGATTGCCCAAACAGGCCTAATCAACATGCTTCATTTGCGGATGTGGATGAGATCTCTCCTCAGAAGGATTCTAGGGAATTTCTATTCTAAGCCATGGGCCTGTGTTCAAGCCGTGAAGGTTGTGTGTTTATCTGTGCGCAAGAGCAGCGTATCTTACTGCGTCCAGTATTTGCATCCATCAGAATATTTAAAGAGATAAGTATTCTTTGTTTGTTGAGTTATATCATTTAGTTGGATCTTGTAATTAGTAAAGAGAGATAGTGGTTTCTCTTGAATTGTGTTCTCTAGCACAAGATCCTTTGAAAATTTCATTTATTGCAGTTATTTCATGCTGGTTGTGAAGATTTCTGAGTGTGACTCTGAAATAAAAAGAGAATTGCAATTTCGATGGTGATTAGTTCGTCACATCGATATCATTCTCTAATGCATGAACTATGATAGAGCCTTGAACTCTTGGAGAGAGTTGGTTCTACATGCTAACTGCATAATGCATTTAAGAAATTTGTAGTTGTTCAAATTGTCTTTTGTTGTGCTGAGTTTAGCACTCTCGAGAGGAGTAAAAGATGGAAGAAAGAGTTATATCAAAATTCCATAAAGATAAGTTCTTTGTTCCTTTATTCTGATTCTTTGATATATTTCTTTTATAGGTTGATTTACTTATTCATGTTTTAATTTTGTTCATAAATTCTTATGTATTCATGCTATAACTTGAAATAGTAAACCTTGTATGATTCTAGCCTTGATATTTCTTTGGATAGTTATAAACTGTTAGTAATCTCTCTCTAAAATGCTTTCAGGATAGTTCTAGGAGCAAGAAGGTGATGAGAGACTACTTTGTGATGAAAAGCTTGAGGCATCTTGTGAGGAAGTCATGCCAACCAAAGAAATGATCAAGCGTGAAGTCACAACTAGCAGCCATGGGATTGAGTTGGTGGCTAGAGGGAGCTTACTTCTAGAAATCTTCTTTGTGATCTCTGAAGCGGGGATCAAGAGGGAGTTTTGTAACTCACTGAGAAGAAGTGAAGATTACTGTATTACAAGGCTAAGTGTTAAATCCTTGAAAGACCTCTTCAGCTGCTAAGATCAAAATTGCACAAGACAGTCATCTGGATTTGGCATTGGTAGCTCCGCAAACCTATTCAGAATAGTGTGATCTGGGATGAAGTCGAGGAGGACAATCCTGAATTCTCTACAGTACCAAAGGTGTGCGCTGGAAAACATTTATCTAAGGCAAGTGTTGCAGGCAATCTTGAGCGAAGAGGTCAGAAGGTTGATGCAAGTACCTGAAGATTCAGAGGGAGCCTACTAAACCTGAAGAAGATGTTTAAGGAGGCTGCAACTAGTTCAGATCTGGTGGATCCTCTATATACACAATTGATTGGATCGTTGATGTCCCTAGTCAATACTAGACCAGATATTTGCTATGCAGTGAGTGCACTTAGTCAGTTCATGTGTGAACCAAGACAAACACATCTAGTTGCAGCGAAGCATATCCTGAGATACTTGTGTGGCACAGTTGGATATGGCTTGAGATATTCTTCAGGTGTGGACTTGAAGCTGCATGGTTATACTGATTCGGATTGGGCAAGGTGTGTTGCTGATCGAAAGAGTGCCTCTGGATGTTGTTTCAGTTTAGGGTCTATGTTGATATCCTAGTATAGTAGGAAGCAGTCTTTTGTGGCACTGAGTATAGCAGAGGCCGAGTATATTACAGCTTGTGTGGCAGCTTGAGAAGTAGTGTGGCTTCAGAAGCTCCTTGTAGGATTGTTTGGACAATCAATGGAGCCTACAATCATTCATTATGATAACCAAAGTTGTGTGAAGCTTTCTGTCAATCCTGTGTTTCATGACAGAACCAAGCATGTTGAGATCAAATACCACTATATTAGAGATATGGTATTGAGGAAAGCTATACAGTTGAAGTATATCAACACTGATGAGCAAACGGCAGACATTCTCACCAAGCCTCTCTCCAAAATAAAGTTTTTGTACTTTCGAGATAAGCTTGGTATGGTGGAGAATCCAGCCTTAACTGAGAAAGAGTCTCAGTATCTATTAGTCGGATATTTTACTTTGTTGTCGGCCGTAGTCGGCCTTGGTCGTAGTCAGCCAATTGCCAATAAAACTATAGATTAGTAAAGAATAATAATGTCATGTACTTTCGGGAAAACATGTTCAGATTAATGTTATGTTAATGTTGTTATGAAGCGTCGTGTCGGTTGGTTATCTAACCACCACCGAGCGTTATATGTAGTCGGTTGGGATAGTCGGTAGATTATTATGATGATGATGATGATTCTGAATGAGTTATGTTGTAAGCATTGTGATACTCTCTTGTACATGATATTTCCTGAGAATGAATAAAGTTTCTGGCATTTTAATATGATATCTTTCCATTTACTGTTTTATCCTATGTTCTGCATATTACAAGTTTGCCAGTAGTACGTCAGATTAGAATCCCATTCCGTAGGCAAACATTTGGCGCCGTTGCCTGAACGGACTAGGGCATCATCCACCATGGCAGCGTAATGGGTCAACCAGCGGAAGAACCTATAAATGTTAATGAGGAACAAGAAGACTCATTGACAGAAGATTTGGTAAATTTGTGGAAAATCTCGCTCCGTGACCACGTACGTAGGGAATCCCACATTCGGGAGATCCCTGAGGAAGTCATTTGGGATCGGCTGGAAGTGAACGACGAGGTGAACCACCTCCTGAACCGCATGCCCAGGTTGCTGGCCCGCCATTTCATTATTCTGCAAGACTTGCGAGAGGAAGAAGCCCGTGAGCGCCGAAGGCAGCAAATCGTGCAACTTTGTGAAGACAGAACCAAACGTGAAGAGGAAGAACGCGATACTAGTCGGCGCCGCACATCCGGCAACCAGCAATGATTGCTAGAACAACTAAATGCCCGTACGACCGAACAAAGACAAGATTAGAGTACCTGACGGGCACGGGACTTCGGAAGAACAAGTTCGGCGATCACTCAGGCTACAAGAGCAGGAAAGTCGGCGAAGACGACTAAGGCAAGTCGGTAAGGAACTAGATGAGGACTTAATTGAAATCAATCAGAGCATAAAAAGAACATATGAAAATTTGAAAAAAATAGACACATCTATTGAACGAGCACATTACAGTTTGATAGACGGAAGGGATGAAGACCCCTTCAGCACTCCACATACAGAAAAATATAACCTCTATGACAATGAAGATGAATTGAATAGTAGCATCAGACGATTTCGAGAGTTGTCCCTCTCGGACGACGACGCAGAGTTAAGGAGGGGAAGGCCAGAGCTTAAGACCCCAGGGCAGAGAGAGCATCGGCGGGATCCTGAGGAGACCCACGGTGTTGAGGACGCTGACGGAGGACGTGGTAGTGACTCGTACGTGGCCAAGAGTGCTGGTGACGCACAGGGACGTAGCGAGGAATCCACTAGTCTAATCGGGTCCAAAACACAAGGAGGTCAACCGGCAAAGATGGCTCATCCGGATCGGCAAAAGTTGCCGAAATTCATGGGGAATGGCTCTGAGGATCCCGTACGGCATTGCAAGACATGCGAGACTATCTGGATAGCCAGCGGGCAGGATGACCCCGACCAGTGGCTGAAGGCATTTCCAGCAACACTCAGAGACAGTGCCATTGATTGGTACTCGGAATTGGACCAAGCGCAGAGAGCCACATGGAGGGTCCTGAAGCAAAATTTTGAAGCAGAGTTCAAACTTCTGCGGGACGATAGTGAGATCGTCACAGAAATATATCATACCAAACAAGGCAAGCACGAGAACGTACGGACCTACAACAGGAGGTTGAAAGACTTGATCGGGAAGCTGGAGGCACAGCCGGCCGATGGTTTAAAGAAAAGATGGTTCATTGAAGGACTGATTCCCTCACTCCGGCGGAAGATGAAAGTAGTACCGCCATCCTCGTACACCGAAGCCTACAATCGGGCGATGGATATTGAAAGTGAAAATAGGACCTCCTCGAAGGGGAAGAGGAGGGATGACGACGAGAGTGCCGAAGAAAGTGACGATGAATCGGCAACCGTACAGGCCCTTCGGCGGGATATGATGAGGATAATGAAAGAACTGAAGACCGACAGGGAAGGATCCAAAGAGGCCAATGAATTATGGTGTACGGACTGTAAATCGGAAGGTCACACAAAGGCAAGTTGCCCAAAAAAGTTATTCTGTGACATCTGCCAGGTCATGGGACACTCCGTCAAGGAGTGCCCATACAATTTAAAAACCAAAAGTTTGCAAGTATTCTTCACTCAAGGCGAACAGTCAACTCCTCCAACCACACCACCAAAGCCACAGAACAACAATGCATCCCCTAGAGGCTTCCGCAACAGTCGGCGAAATACGCCGAGAAGTAAAATTCAGTACGATAGCAAAGGACGACCAATGATCCAGTGCCGGAACTGTAATGAATGGGGTCACTTTGCGAGGGATTGTCAGAGCGGCCAAGGCAACGGGGGAAAACTGTGCAAGTGGTGTGGACCGGGTGATCATGAAGACACCGACTATCCGAAGCAAAAAGGAAGTATCAATATGCTGGAGGTAGCCGACGAGGAGGTCTTGGCAATTATGAGGGCACAGTCAAAACGAGCAAATTATCCAGATCCTCGTACGGAGAAAGAAAGATTTCAGGAGGCCAAGACAAAAGTAGCAAAGGCAATGACGAATGAAGGCAAGAACTATAAAGCCACCAGTACGTCGCTACAGTCGGAGTCGGAGAAGAACATCGTACGGCGGGTGCTTCACACAACCGTACCCATTAAGGTAACTGATCTTTTGCAAACAATGCCTTCTCTCAAAGTAGCACTTACAAATGCTATTGGAGAAAATCTTCCGAAGAGTTCACCCGAACATACGCCAGAAGTGGTAGCCGAGACTTCGGATCCAATGCTCCTAGCAGTAAGCATCGGGAGGAAACCAGCCGTCGTCGAGATGGAAATCTTGGGCATGAGATTATCTAATACTATCGTCGATGGTGGTTCAGGAGTAAACGTACTGCCAGAAGAGACTTGGAAGAGTCTGGGTAAGCCGACTCTCTGGCCCCCGACATTCCACCTCGTGGGAGCAGATCAACATGGCATCAAACCGTTGGGTACACTAATGGAGCAGAAGGTCTCGATCGGCACGCAACTGTTTCTGTTAAATTTTGTAGTCATCCCAATGGAGAAAAAGGCGTACGATGCACTCCTAGGACGGGGATGGCTGATCGCTGCCAAGGCAACCCACAACTGGAAGCGGAATACACTCTCAATAGAAAATCGGGGGAGGAAATACACCATTGATCTGAAGAATCAGGCCGTCAGTGAGGATCTGGCATCTTCGGCATCTGAATCTGGAGGAGACTCAGACGATGATGAGGGAAAGACAATGGAACCAGATGAAGAAGGGGTATTGGAGATTGGCAATTGCTCGGAAGATGAGACCAGTTCACTGAGCGGACTGTTTCACTGGCAGATGGAGGATTATGAAGTCTTCCACCCGGATTGCCACATGCTGCAGGTAAAGTTGGGGGAAGTAGAAAAAGATAATGGCTCGGCCAGTGAAACATTCCCACCTGAGTACGGAGAATATAAAGAAGGTATGGCAGAATTGGATGTGACGCCAGCCCACAAGTTCGAGCAGGACAAGATCATGAAGTACGAGGAACCAACGTTGAAAAAAGTAAATCTCGAGGAATCAACCAAACCTAAGGAGATTTTTGTGGGTGACGACTGGGACCCTGTCCTGAAGGCGGCAGCATTTAAAATCTTCATGGAATACAAAGATGCTTTTGCCTGGACGTACAAGGATTTAAAAGGCATACCACCGGAGTTATGTGTGCACAGGATTCCTCTCGTACCGGGAGCCCAACCTGTACAAAAGCGACCGTACAGAATGAACAAAAATTATGCCGCTAAAGTACAGGAGGAGATTGAGAAGATGCTCGAGGCCGGCATCATTTTCAAGGTGGAAGTCAGCGAGTGGGTATCGCCAATCGTCATATCATTGAAGAAAGAGGAGCAAATTAGAATCTGTGTGGACTTTCGTAGTCTGAATGCAGTGACTATCAAGGATCCATTCCCCATTCCCTTCACCGACTCGATTCTGGAAGAAGTTGCCGGGCACGAAATGTACTCCTTTCTCGATGGCTTCTCGGGTTACAATCAGATCAGTATCGCCGAGGAAGACAAATTAAAGACTACGTTCGTTGTCGAAGATGGGGTGTACGCATACAACCGCATGCCGTTCGGATTATGCAACGCACCAGCTACATTCCAGAGGATAATACTCCACATCTTTGATAAAATGTCGGTAGGTAATTTCAAGGCCTTCCTGGATGATTGGTTGATCTATAGCGATAAAGAAAAACATTTGAAAGCTTTAGGCGAGTGCATGGAACGGTGTAGAGCAGCCCGCCTTGCCTTGAATCCGAAGAAATGCAGATTCATGGTGCCGCAGGGGAAGTTGCTCGGACATATTGTGTGCAAAGCAGGGTTGAAAACGGATCCCGACAAGGTGCGAGTCATCGTACAGATGGAAGCTCCGAAGAACGTCACTGGTGTAAAGTCTTTTCTCGGGCATGTGGGATACTATCGGAGATTCATTAAAAATTTTGCCCAAGTGTCGTACCCTCTGGACCTACTGACGAGGAAAGGCCAACCATTTGTATGGGCCGGAGAACAGGAGAAGGCATTTCAAGAACTGAAGGATCGCTTGATCAGCTCACCCATATTGATGTATCCGGACTGGGATAAGGAGTTCCACGTACATGTAGACGCCTCTAATTTTGCCATCGGAGCAACCCTAGCACAAGTGGGAGCACATGGATTGGATCACCCAGTATTTTTTGCCAGCAGGCTACTTTCAAAGGCAGAAAGGAATTACAGTACGATCGAGCGTGAGGCACTGGGAATGGTTTATGCCGTACAGAAGTTCAGGCATTACCTCCTAGCCACGCCGTTCACTTTCTACGTGGACCACCAAGCTTTGATGTACCTAGTAAACAAGTCGATTATCCAAGGACGGGTGAGTAGATGGTTACTGTTATTGCAAGAATTTACGTTCACCATCATCATACGGCCAGGAAAAAGCCATGTTATTGCCGACCAATTATCTAGAATCCGGTCGGGTGAACCTGCAGAGGGTGGGGTGAATGAAGACTTCCCGGATGCACATTTATTTCAGATTGCAATATTGCCTTCATGGTACGAGAAGATTGGAGACTATCTGTCCACGTCCACATTTCCGAAAGATATGCCACCAGCCGAAAGGAGGAAGATCGTACTGAAAAGTAAGACATTCCAGTTGATCAATGGGTTACTCTACAAGATGGGACCTGACCAGATCCTCCGGAGATGTGTCGTCGAAGAAGAAATACCTGGCGTACTAAAAGAGGCACATGAAGGACTGGCTAGCGGCCATATGGGACCTGATGCTACAGCAAGGAAAATTCTTTTGGCAGGTCTTTGGTGGCCGACGATGCACACTGACGCTAAGGAGTGGGTGTTAGGCTGCAACACTTGCCAGAGGGTTGGGAAACCATTGAAGTGGGATTTCATGCCACTGCATCCCTCACAGCCACAGGGATTGTTCGAACGATGGGGGTTGGACTTCATCGGACCATTAAAGGTGAGTCACTTGCATCGATGTCGATATATTGTGGTAGCCACAAAATATCTGACGAAGTGGGCGGAAGCTCGAGCGTTGCCCGACAATACAGCACAAAGTACGGCAAGATTCATTTACGAGCAAATAGTAACAAGGTACGGCATCCCCATTCGGATCACGAGTGATCGTGGAGGACACTTCGTTAATCATGTTATCAGGTTGATGACGACAGAGTTCTGAATTTTTCACAACCTGTCAAGTCCGTACTACCCGCGAGCTAATGGCCAGGCGGAGTCTACAAACAAGGTGCTCGTGTCAGTGATTCACAAATCATGCGGCGTGGAAGAAGCTGACTGGGAAGAAAGGTTACCAACCGTCCTATGGGCATATCGTACAACGTACAAGGTAACAACGGACCACACGCCTTTCCAATTAATGTACGGTCAGGAGGCGGTGATGCCGATGGAATATATGGTACCAAGTCTGAGGATAGCCGTGGAGAATCGATTAGGCGATACTGAAAGCTTAAAGGAAAGACTATACCAACTGACTAAGCTGGACGAGCGAAGGGTGATGGCACAATGGGCGACGGAGAACATGCAACGGCGACGGAAATATTGGCATGACAAACATCTCCGGCGAATGAATTTCCGACCGGGACAGTTAGTTCTGAAGTATAACGGCCATAACGAGATCAAACTGGGGAAGTTTAAAGTTCGTTGGTTGGGACCGTTCTAAGTACGGGAAGTAGGTGACAATGGGTCTATAAAATTAGAAAATCTCGATGGGTCACTGATATCAGAGGCAATCAACGGATCGAAGCTAAAACCATATCAGGAGAGAAAAGAGAAAAACACTATCGCCATCAACATGTTGGGCTATGCAACAAAGGAGGATTGGCCTGTGCAGCCTGAAAGCCCGAGAATACAAGACTGGGGACTAGGAGGCCCCGGATATGTAGCAGACAATGTCTGGGCAGAGTCAGGGCGAGATCAAATAATCGAAGAAAGGTTGGCAAAGAAGAGAGTGGAAGGAATTGCAGTGCCACGAATACACAAGCACTTGACCAATGCAGTGTTCGGAACCCGTGCATTGTGGCGTCGAATGGGGGGACATTGGCACTATGTAGCCCCTTATGAAGGAGTAAAACGGGGATATATAGCCAAGGACTTGGACACTGAAGCCCAAGCAGAAGGGAGAAACAGGCAAAAGAACAAGATGAACCGCAAAAGGATGACGAGGAGGAATGGACTGATGAGCAGTGGGATGCTTATTTCGAGAAGAAGGCCCCTTGTTTAAAGACAGTGTTGAAGACAGAAGACATGTTTGTGTCAACGGTGGACGGGTATACAGAAGATCTTCTGAAACAAATGCGTCGAGAAAGAAGAAAGATACCAAGGGTTAGGAAAATCGCAACTCAAGAGGGACTCTGGAAAATTATTCCTAACCTGGCGGGACCACCGACAGTACAAGGCGACGATGTTACGTGGTATCAACAATACGGCGGAAGATACGTCGACGGAAGTTTTCGAGGTATTGCTCCTGCCCCTTTACTGGATAAATGGTTTGATATATAATATATAGGAACCTGTTGTGATGAAGAATGTTATAAACGGCCACCGCACACATGTAAATGGTATTACACATCAGAATTAAAAGTCCGGACACACAGTGAAGTCAGAGGAATAAAAAGAAAAGAAGAGAAAAGGGAGGAGAGAGAAGGTGAACAGAAGTGGAAAAAAATAAAAAGAAAAGAGAGAAGAGAGGAGAGAGAAAAAGAACGGAAGTTGGAAAAAATAAAAATAAATAGAAAAGAAGCTATGAAAATAAAAGAAAATAACGGAGTAAGTAAAGAAAAACAAGGCGTATGGGAAGAAAAAGAAAAAGAAGAGAAAAATAAAAGAAACGAAAGAGAAGTCAGAAAAGAAAGCAAACGAAGGGAGAAAAAATTAAATAATAAATTAAATAAGTCGGCCATCAGGAGAAATATTAAATTAAGTAAAGTGAGGCAGATTAAAATAAACGCCTGGAGCATTAAACAACCCGTACGGCAAAAAGGGAAATTGACTGAGGAGAGTAAAGGGCGAAAGATTAAGGGAAAGAATATTAAAATAATAAAGAGATGCCAAAACTCGAATAGGAAGCAAGGCGTACGGCCAAGGGTGAAGGAAAGTAAAGAAAAAAATGAAATAAATATAAAACCTCAAATCGTACGGCCAATTGAAGAGGCGATAGGTCGGAGACAAGATCACAGAGGAAAAGTAGGGAGTAAGAACTTGCACGAATTTATCAGTTGCAGAGGCGCACAGGGCACAGAGAAGGAAGTCGTACGGTATCAGGGATTCTATACTCAGCACAATTCGCCAGACAAGGAAGTCGTACGGCATCTAAAAAACTTCAAAGCCGTACGGGGTTCTACTGAAGCCTCTCAAATCGCACGCCAAGGGTTGAAGCCTGTGGAGGACGTACGGCACTCACCAGTCCTTCAAATCGTACGGAACTCAGAGCCTGACATCGTACGGCATCCAAGGGACTCTCAAACCGTACGGTATCTTCATATTTCCCAGTATTCATTCTATTTGTCAGTAAAAATCGTACGGCCTCTGCAAGTTGGAAATTTCGCCAGGATTTACATCGTACGGCAAGTGAAAATTGAAAGCTTGGCCAAGTTCTGCACCGTACGGCCTTTGCAAGTGGAAAATTTTGTTAAGTCCTGCGTATTACGGCTATTCCAGTCTAAAATTGGTGCCAGGGTTGAAATCGTACGGCAGCTCAGTGATATTTTCCAGGTCGTATGGCATCAGTGCAGCAGTGACTTCCTCCGAGTCGTACGGCATTACTCCCGGGAGAAATTTCGTGCGGCCTCACGCAGGAGAATCCCACGGCACCAGCATTCAGAAGGAACACGCGAAATTCAGAGAATTCCAGGGTCTGGCTGCCAGAGTTCGATCGTACACAGTTCACAATCCCTTTCCGTACAGTTCTGATCTCTTCATCCGTACGGCAATTACAGTACTTTCTAGTTGTGCGGCAGTCACAGGGTTTCCAAGCCGTACGGCCTCAGGGTTGTAAAAAGTCGTCATTCATTCATAAATCGTCACGGCCAGCGAGATCATTTTACCGCGTTCTCACCGGCGATCCGGAGTTTTAGCACGCCAGTTCTCACCGGATTCGGCGATTTTAACGCCAGCGGTTTTTTGATTCGGCCGTTTGATAGTTTGGCGATCTCGAAGTTATAAAGTCGGCTGGAATCGCCGAACTGACAGAAAGATGGACAAGGGCAAGAAGGCTATGCAGCACCAGCCAAAGGTAGCCTCGGCGGGGAAAAGAAAAAGGATGGACGCCGATAATGAAACGATGGCATGGGAGAACCTGACCGGCAACGAGTGCAAGCAATGGTGGCAAAGCACTCCCGACGACCACTCCCTGAAGGTTGCGCTTCGACACGCTCGGGTAGACAAGGCTGTGCTCGTGCCTTTTTTTAATTCTCGAGAGTTCGAGCCTTGGCTGAAGGCGATGGTGGATAATTACTGCAGGCATACGCACAAGTCAGTCATTGATTACAGAGGTTGCCGAGTGACCGTTTCATTTTGGCCGCAGGACTTTGAGCGGGTGTTTGGTGTCCCAGCTTCGAGAATAGGGGTTAACAAACCCAAGAGGATGACACAGGAACACAAGGAACTGTTGGTCAAGCAGGTGTGCCGAAGTGACTTGTCAGCCGAAGAACAGCATACCATATGGAGCGTTGGCAATCGAGGCCTCCGGAAAAACCACTTAGCAACAGCAGAATGGAAATGCTTGCTTGACCTAATGAAATGCCAACTCACAGGTGCTAGCCGAGCGTCGGACATTGCTTTATGGCTGGTTGATTTCATGGTCGGACTCCGCGTTGGCCAGGTATACAATTGGGCGAGGCTACTCACAGAGCGGATGAGGGATTTTTTAGTGCAAAGGCATAAGGCCTTCTATATGACTCAGCACGCCATAGCTCTCTTTTTGGATGCCGTGCACACACAGGTGCCCGAGGCAATTGAAATTACTCTCTGGTGAATTCATCCAAGCCAGGCGAGGGCACAGCTTTGGGAAAAAAGAGGAAACGAAGGAGGCGTCGGTGGAAGAGGAAACATCGGAGGAGGAGGCCTCGGAGAGCGATGCATCGGACAGAGAGGAGCCCATTGACTTATCTTCCGCCCCGAAGTCTAGTCCCCCGATGATGAGGAAGCCATCATCGCCATCGGAAGGAGGAAGATTGATACCAGATGCAGCATTGCAGAGTTCTCTTACACACAGCCCAGAGCAGCACACACACACACAAAACCCTCTCTATTCCCCGGAACCAGGCGAATGTTGAGGAATATCCGGCTTACAGGTACACATAGCGGTAGGCTCTCTTCCCCACCACACATCAAGCGATCCGCATGCTATGAGGTTCCACACTCGATTGAACTTCGGCAATATGTTCCCGCCACCACCGTCGCACCAGCGGCAACAAAGAGTAAAACCTCAGCTGGGGGAATGAAGCTGAGGAGCGAGGACCCCCCGAAGGGCGAATTATGCGGATCGATAGTTGGTGGATCAGTGGGCCTCACTCTGGACGTGGCCGAGCAGCCAGACCAGCAGGAGAAGAGCCCCTCAGAGGGACAAGGGGAGGAGGACGGGCCAATCATTCACACCAAGCAGAGTGAGACGGCCAGGATCGGCGAGGATACACTTGTGCACCCAGGCCCAGCAGAGCACCGGAGAGCAGCCATTCAGGAGCCTCAGCCGGTAGTCGGGGAACAGCCCCAGGAGGAGACAAACATTGTATACCTTCTGATGATGAGGAGAACGAGGAGGGTGCTTCCACCGAGGGATTTGTCGTGGAAATGTCACAGCCAGACCCGTCGGACCCAGTACGGTACGGAGCGATATGTGGAGGAGCTCGAGCACATGGGCAGATTGATGATCCGTGTGGGACAGGTTTCCAGGGACCTGAGGATCGGCCGATCGCCTCTAGTAGGCCAGGAGGTTCACCGCATTCGGGGATTTGTGCAGATGGGGTGTGAGGTGGAGTTTGCACGGATATTTGGCAGGGGTGGCCAACAGGAGAGACTCCTGCTATGATGAGAGCCTGGCGGGGTCGCCACCGAGGCTAGTAGGGCGGGATGCAGGCGTTCTGGAGAGTTTATACTACATCGAGCTTGCCTTCCGAGATGTCTTCATTCTGATGAAGCGCCAAATATTTTCCACCGAGGTAGCAGTATCACGGCAAGTGGACGCCTATAGACTCCTTCAGCGGGTCAAGGATGAGTCAGCTGCGACCATCAAGAGCATTCAGACTGACTTAGCTGAACAATCTCGGCTTGCCAGCGAGAGGGGAGCCCGATTGGACATCTTGGAGCCTCGGGTGCAGCCTTGGAGGAGGAGGCACAGCAGAAGTGACATAGCAGCCCGGCGAGATGGCGTTGGAGGATCAATTGGCTGCAAAGAGGTAGAGGTAGGCTAGAATCGAGAGGCGAGGAAAAGAGCCAATGATGGAGGCAGTCGGATGGTAAAGCGGCGAGGGAGGGAGATCTGGCGGTCGCTTAACGTCGCGGAGGCGCTGAGAGCGAGCATTCTTCCACCACTCGCGTCATCCGTGCATCGAGGGACGCACTCCCTTCCCCCTACTTCTCAGTAATCTTATCTTGCTGTATGTATGTCGTCTGGAAGACGACTTCTTTTTTGGGGGGGATGATGTTAGTCGGATATTTTACTTTGTTGTCGGTCGTAGTCGGCCTTGGTCGTAGTCGGCCAATTGCCAATAAAACTATAGATTAGTAAAGAATAATAATGTCGTGTACTTTCGGGAAAACATGTTCAGATTTATGTTATGTTAATGTTGTTATGAAGCGTCGTGTCGGTTGGTTATCTAACCACCACCGAGCGTTATATGTAGTTGGTTGGGATAGTCGGGAGATTATTATGATGATGATGATGATTCTGAATGAGTTATGTTGTAAGCATTGTGATACTCTCTTGTACATGATATTTCCTGAGAATGAATAAAGTTTCTGGCATTTTAATATGATATCTTTCCATTTACTGTTTTATCCTATGTTCTGCATATTACAAGTTTTCCAGTAGTACGTCAGATTAGAATCCCATTCCGTAGGCAAACAGTATCAATGATCCTCTATAATGAGTTCTTCTCTGAGAGAAGTTTGAGGTGAAATTCCTTGATTCCACCCTCTAGGAGAGCCATAGTGGATGTCATGTGTGACTCCATGACAGCATCACGTGAGAGATGTTTGCATACGGAATGTAATTCTAATCTTACGTACTACTGGAAAACTAGTCATGTGCAGAACATAGGATAAAACAGTAAACTGAAAGATATCATATTTGAACACCAAAAACTTTATTCATCATCAGGAATATCATGTACAATCAAAGAGTATCAGCAGTGCTTAACAATATAACCATCGGCACATAACTCATAACACATCACTCGTAACTATCTCCCAACTATCCAACAGGCTACATATAACGTTCGGCGGTGGTTAGATAACCAACCGACACGACGCTTCGTAACAACATTAACATTAACATTAATCCGAACATGATTTCCTGAAAGTACATGACATTATTATTCTTTACTAATCTATAGTTTTATTAACAATTGGCCGACTACGACCATGGCCGACTACGGCCGACAACAAAGTAAAGATATACGACTAACATCATCCCCCCCACAAAAGAAGTCGTCTTCCAGACGACATACTTATAGCAAGACAAGATCACTAAGAAGTAGGGGGAAGGGAGTGCGTCCCTGGATGTACAGATGACATCGGAGTAGTAGAAGAATGCTCCGCTCGCAGTCGCCTCACCTCCTCGGTACGTGTGCGAAACTGCCAATCTGCCAGTATCTCCCTCTCCCTTGCCGCCTTTACCATCCAGGCTGCCTCCATCAGTTGGCTTTTTGCCTTCTCCGCTTCTGCACTCTTGGCCGCCAAATCAACCTCTTTTGCAGCCAACTGATCTTCCAATGCTTTCACTCGCTGCTCCCATGCTGCCTCTTTCTGTTGTGCTTCCTCCTCCAAGACTGCCACCCGAGGCTCCAAGACCTCTAATCGAGCTCCCCTCTCACTGGCAAGCCGAGTTTGTTCGGCCAAGTCATTCTGGATGCTCTGTATGGTAGCAGTGGACTCGTCCTTAACCCTCTGCAAGAGTCTATAGGCGTCCACTCTTCGTGATACCGCTACCTCTATAGAAAATATTTGGCGCTTCATGAGAATAAAGACATCCCGAAAGGCAAGCTCTATGTATTATAAGCTCTCCAGAACCCCGGCGTCTCGCCCTACTAGCCTCGGTGGTCGACCCCGCCAGGCTCTCATCATTGCAGGAGTCTCTCCTGCTGGCCACCCCTCGCCGAATATCCGTGTGAACTCAGCCTCACACCCCATCTAAACAAATCCTCGGATACGCTGAACTTCCTGGCCCACTAGAGGAGATCGGCCAATCCCAAGGTCTCTGGAAACCTATCCCACTCAGATCATCAACCTGCCCATATGCTCTAGCTCCTGTACATAACGCTGCACCGTGCCTAGTGGGTCTAATGGGTCTGGTTGTGACATCTCCACGACAAATCCCTCCGTGGAGTCACCCTCGTTCTCATCATCGTCAGAAGGTGTAAGAGGCTCCGTCTCCTCCTGGGGCGGTTCCCCGACTATCTGCTAAGGCTCATGTATGGCTGTCTCTGGTGCCTCTGCTATGCTAGCCTCAGGGTGTGCAAGTGCATCCTCGCCAAGTCTGGCCGTCTCACTTTGCTGAGTGTGGACGACTGGCCCTTCCTCATCCCCTGGTCCCTCCGAGGGACTCTTCTCCCGCTGCTCTGGCTGCTCGGCCACTTCCAAAGTGAGGCCTACCAATCCCAATCAGCCATCAATCTGTGCTACCCCGGGTGCTCCTAGGGCTGGAGTAGTCTCCTCAGTGGCCACCATCATTCCCCCAGTTCCTGCTGTTGAGGTTGCCACTCCTGACGCTGTCGATCCTGGCGGTGATGTAAGGGAACAGGCCGTTGGCAATATCTCGACCAAGGCAGTGGACCCTACCGATACACTGACTGCCCCCTGTGATGTCGTGGTGACAAGTGGTGCCCACCCTGGCGATGCACCTGGTAGTGAAGCAGCTACCCTCAACATTCGCTCGGCTCCAATTGGCGAAACAGGAAGAATGAATGTCACTGAGTGTGTGTTCTTCCTGGCTAGCGGTGCGGGAGGAGTAAACCCTGCCGGCTGCAACACTGATATGTCGATCTCGCCTAATTCCTGACCCCCGATGGCGACGGACACCTCCTCATCGGCCAGTGGACTAGACTCCGAGGGCGAGGAAGATAAATCAATGGGCTCCTCCCTATCTGATGCATCACTCTGCTCTGAGGCCTCCTCCTCTGATGTTTCCTCTTCCACCGACGCCTCCTTCTGTTTCCTCTTATTTCCTAAGGTCACGCCCTCGCCAGCTTGCTTCGCTTCCAGTTCAGACCAGTAAAATACAGTTAGCAACCCAGGATCGTGGTAAGTGGTTGCAGGCGACCCCAATTTCCCCCGGGCACCTGTGTGAACAGCATCGAGAAAGAGGGCTATAGCATGCTGGGTCATGTAGAAGGCCTTGTGCCTCTGTGCTAAGAAATCTCTCATCCGCTCTGTCAGTAACCTCGCCCAGTTGTACACTCGGCCAACGTGGAGTCCGACCATGTAATCGACCATCCATATAGCAATGTCTAACGCTCGGCTGGCACCTGTGAGTCAGCATTTCATTAGGTCGAGCAAGCACTTCCACTCCGCTGTTGCCAAGTAGTTTTTTCGGAGACCTCTGTTGCCAGCACTCCATATGGTATTCTGCTCCTCCGCTGTCAAATCACTTCGACACACCTGTTTGACCAACAATTCCTTGTGCTCCTGTGTCATCCTCTTGGGTTTGTTAACCCCTATTCCCGAAGCTGGGACGCCAAACACTCGCTCGAAGTCCTGCGGCCAAAATGAAATGGTCACTCGGCAACCTCTGTAATCAATTACTGACTTGTGCGTATGCTTGCAATAGTTATCCACCATCGCCTTCAACCAAGGCTCGAACTCCCGAGAATTAAAGAAGGGCACTAGCACAGCTTTGTCTACTCGAGCGTGCCGAAGCGCAACCTTCAGGGAGTGGTCGTCGGGAGTGCTTCGCCACCATTGTTTGCACTTGTTGCCAATCAGGTTCTCCCAGTCATAGTTTCGTTATCATTATCAACGTGCATCCTCTTTCTTTTTCCAGCCGAGGCTACCTTTGGCTTGTGTTGCATAGCCTTCTTTCCCTTGTCCATCTTTCTATCAGTTCGGTGATTCCAGCCGATTTTATAAATCTCGAGACAGTTGTGGAAACTACCGAAACTATCAAAACTACCGAAATGATCAAAACTGCCGAACTGAGCAAAATTGCCGAAATGATCAAAACTGCCGAACTGAGCAAACCTGCCGAAATGATCAAAACTGCCGAACCGATCAAAACTGCCGAACTAATCAAAACCGCCAAAATCTGGTAAAAGCTGGAAATGCCGTACGCTGTGCAGGTTCTTTGAAATCCGTGCTACTTTAGAATTTCGTACAATCTAGCAAATGTGTGAAATTCGTACAATGCAAATGATCTGCCAAGGCCGTACGATTTGAATGGATGGTCGTACGACTCTACAACTCTGAGGCTGTACGATTTGGAAACCTTGTGATTGTCGTACGATCTGAAAACACTGTAAATGTCGTACGACCTTGACATTTTGTGAATTTCATACGAACTCTCCTAATATGCTAATGCCGTACGAATTCTCCTGATATGTTGAGGTCGTACGAAATCTCCTGATATCCTGATGTCGTACGACCTGGAGAAGATCAACAAGCTGTCGTACGATGTCGAACCTGGCACAAATTTCAGTCTGTAATGGTCGTAGTACGTACGACCTCCAGTGACCAACCGAGTGAAGACTGAGGGGCTTGTAAATGCCGTACGATGCAGAACTTGTCAAAATTTCCAACTTGCAATGGCCGTACGACCTTCAATGACCAATAGAATGAATACTGGAAAACTTGTAAATACCGTACGGTTTGAGAATCCCTTGAATGTCGTACGACCTCAAGACTTCGAAACTGATGAGGGTGCCATACGATCTTCCTTGTGCTTGGCGCACCTCTGCTGCTGATAAATCCGTACAGATTTTTGCTCTCTTCTTTCCCTCCGTGATTTCGTTGTATTTCGCCTTGTCTCCAAACTATCTCTTTAAATGGCCGTATGATTTGGGTTTCTGTATTTATTTCATTTTTAACTTTATTTATTTTAATCGCTTTCCCCCTTGGCCGTACGATTTGTTTAATAGCCGAGACTTCTATTTTAATTCGCCTCACTTTATTTAATTTGAGCACTTTAATACTTCTCTTAATATCCCAGTCGTTTAATTTATTTTTTAATTTTTTCTCCCTTCTTTTGCTTTCTTTTCTGACTTCTTTTACGTTTCTTTTATTTTTTTCTTCTTTTCTCTTTTCTTCCCGTTCGCCTTGTTCCTCCTTACTCTGTTATCTTCTTTTATTTTCATAGCTTTTTTCCTATCTATTTTTATTTTTTGCAACTTCCGTTCATTTTCTCTCTCCTCCCTTCTCTCTTCTTTTCTTATTTTTTTCAACTTCTGTTCATTTTCTCTCTCCTCCCTTCTCTCTTCTTTTCTTTTTATCCCTCTAGCTTCACTGTGTATCCGAACTTTTAATTCTGAGGTGTAATACCATTTACATGTGTGTGGTGGCCTTTTATAACATTCTTCCTCGCAGCACGTTCCTATATATTCTATATCAAACCATTTATCAAGTAAAGGGGCAGGACTAATACCTCGAAAACTTTCGTCAATATACCTTCCGCCGTACTATTGATACCACGTAACATCGTCGCCTTGTACTGTTGGTGGTCCCGCCAGGTTAGGAATTATTTTCCAGAGTCCATCTTGAGTTGCGATCTTCCTAACCCTTGGTATTTTTCTTCTTTCTCGACGCATTTGTTTCAGAAGGTCTTCTGTATACCCGTCCACCGTTGACACAAATGTATCTTCTATCTTCAACACTGTCTTTAAGCAAGGGGCTTTCTTCTCGAAGTAAGCATCCCATTGCTCATCAGTCCATTCCTCCTCGTCATCCTTTTGCGATTGTTCTTGGCCTGCTTGTTTCTCCTTTTCCGCTTGGGCTTCCGCGTCCAAGTCCTTGGTGATATATCCCCGTTTCACTCCTTCATAAGGGGCTACGTAGTGCCAGTGTCCCCCCAATCGACGCCATAAGGCAAGGGTTCCGAACACTGCATTGGTTAAGTGCTTGTGTATCCGTGGTATTGCAATTCCTTCCACTCGCTTCTCTGCCAACCTTTCTTCAATTATTTGATCTCACCCTGATTCGGTCCAGACATCGTCTGCTACATATCCAGGACCTCCTAGTCCCCAGTCTTGTTTTCTCGGGCCTTCATGTTGCACAGGCCAATCTTCCTTTGTTGCATAGCCCAACATGTTGATGGCGATAGTATTCTTCTCCTTTCTCTCTTGATATGGCTTTAGCTTCGATCCGTTGATTGCCTCCGATATCAGTGACCCATCGAGATTTTCTAACTTTATAGACCCATTGTCACCTACTTCCCGTACTCGGAACAGTCCCAACCAACGAACTTTAAACTTCCCCGGTTTGATCTCGTTACAGCCGTTATATTTCAGAACTAACTGTCCCGGTCGGAAATTCATTCGCCGGAGATGTTTGTCGTGCCAATATTTCCGTCGCCGTTGCATGTTCTCCGTCGCCCATTGTGCCATCACCCTTCGCTCATCCAGCCTATTCAATTGGTATAGTCTTTCCTTTAAACTTTCAGTATCGCCCAACCGATTCTCCACGGCTATCCTCAGGCTTGGTACCATATACTCCATCGGCATCACCGCCTCCTGACTGTACATCAATTGGAAAGGCGTGTGGCCCATTGTTACCTTGTACGTTGTACGATATGCCCATAGGACGGCTGGTAATCTTTCTTCCCAGTCAGCTTCTTCCACGCCACATGATTTGTGAATCACTGATACGAGCACCTTATTTGTAGACTCCGCCTGACCATTAGCTCGCGGGTAGTACGGACCTGACAGGTTGTGGAAAATTCGGAACTCTATCGTCATCAATCTGATAACATGATTAACAAAATGTCCTCCACAATCACTCGTGATCCGAATGGGGATGACGTACCGTTTTACTATTTGCTTGTAGATGAGTCTTGCCGTACTTTGTGCTGTATTATCTGGCAACGCTCGAGCTTCCGCCCACTTCGTCAGATATTCTGTAGCGACCACAATATATCAGCATTGATGCAAGTGACTCACCTTCAATGGTCCAATGAAGTCTAGCCCCCATCGTTCGAACAATTCTTGCGGCTGTGAGGGATGCAGTGGCATGAAGTCTCATTTTAATGGTTTCCCGACCCTCTGGCAAGTGTCGCAGCTTTACACCCATGCCTTGGCATCAGTGTGCATTGTCAGCCACCATAGGCCTGCCAAGAGAATTTTCCTTGCTGTAGCATCTGGTCCCATATGGCCGCCAACCAGTCCTTCGTGTGCCTCCTTTAGTACGCCAGGTATTTCTTCTTCGACGACACATCTCCAGAGAATCTGGTCGGGTCCCATCTTGTAGAGTAACCCATTGATCAACTGGAATGTCTTACTTTTCAGTACAAGCTTCCTTCTTTCAACCGGTGGCATTTCCTTCGGGAACGTGGATGTGGACAGATGTTCTCCAATCTTCTCGTACCATGATGGCATTATTGCAATCTAGAATAAGTGTGCATCCGGGAAGTCTTCATTCACCCCTCCCTCAGCAGGTTCGCTCGACCAGATTCTAGATAATTGATCGGCAATAACATGGCTCTTTCCCGGTCGTACGATGATGGTGAACGTAAATTCTTGTAACAAAAGTAACCATCTACTCACCTGTCCTTGGATAATCGGCTTGTTTACCAGGTACATCAAAGCTTGGTGATCCACATAAAAAGTAAACGGCGTGGCTAGGAGGTAATGCCTAAACTTCTGTATGGAGTAAACCATTCCTAGTGCCTCACGATCGGTCGTACTGTAATTCCTTTCTGCCTTTGAAAGTAGCCGGCTGGCAAAAAATACTAGGTGATCCAACCCGTGTGCTCCCACTTGTGCTAGGGTTGCTCCGATGGCAAAATTAAAAGCATCTACATGTACGTGGAACTCCCTATCCCAGTGACGTTCTCCGGAGCCTCCATCTGTACGATGACTCGCACCTTGTCAGGATCCGTTTTCAACCCAGCTTTAAACACAATGTGCCCGAGCAACTTCCCTTGCGGCACCATAAATCTGCATTTCTTCGGATTCAAGGCAAGGCGAGCTGCTCTGCACCGTTCCATGCACTTGCCTAAGGCTTTCAAATGTTTTTCCTTATCACTATAAATTGACCAGTCATCGAGGAAGGCTTTGAAATTACCTACCGACATTTTATCAAAGATGTGGAGTATTATCCTCTGGAATGTCGCTGGTGCGTTGCATAATCCAAACGGCATTCGGTTGTATGCGTACACCCCGTCCTCGACGACGAACGTAGTCTTTAATTTGTCCTCCTCAGCAATACTAATCTGATTGTAACCCGAGAAGCCGTCTACAAAGGAGTATATTTCATGCCCGGCAACTTCTTCCAGAATTGAGTCGGTGAAGGGAATGGGAAATGGATCCTTGATAGTCACTGCATTCAGGCTACGAAAGTCAACACAGATTCTAATTTGCTCCTTCTCTTTCTTCAATGATATGACGATCGGTGATACCCACTCGCTAACCTCCACCTTGAAAAATGATGCCGGCCTCCAGCATCTTCTCAATCTCCTCCTATACTTTAGCAGCATAGTTTTTGTTCATTCTGTACGGTCGCTTTCGTACGGGCTGGGCTCCCGGTACGAGAGGAATCCTGTGTACGCATAACTCCGGTGGTACGCCTTTTAAATCTTTGTACGTCCAAGCGAAAGCATCTTTATATTCCATGAAAATTCTGAACGCTGCCGCTTTCAGGACAGGGTCCCAATCATCACCCACCAAAATCTCCTTAGGTTTGGCTGATTCCCCAAGGTTCACCTTTTCGAGCGTTGGTTCCTCGTACCTAATGATTTTGTCCTCTTCAAACTTGTGTGCTGGCGTCACATCCAATTCTGCCATACCTTCTTTATATTCTCCGTACTCAGGTGGAAATGTTTCACTGGTCGAGCCCTTGTCTTCTTCTACTTCCCCCTCCTTGACCTGCAGCATGTTGCAATCCGGGTGGAAGACTTCATAATCCTCCATCTGCCAGTGAAACAATCCATTCAGTGAACTGGTCTCATCTTCCGAGCAACTCCCAATCTCTAGTACCCCTTCTTCATCTGGTTCCATTAGCTTCCTTTCATCATCCTCTATTCTCCTCCGGATTCAGATGCCGAAGATGCTAGATCTTCACTGACCGCCTGATTCTTCAGATCAATGGTGTATTTCCTCCCCCGATTTTCTATTGAAATTGTATTCCGCTTCCAGTTGTGGGTTGCCTTGGCAGCTATCAACCATCCCCGTCCCAAGAGTGCATTGTACGCCTTTTTCTCCAGTGGGATGACCACAAAATTTAGGAGAAACAGCTGCATGCCGATCAAGACCTTCTGTTCCATTAGTGTACCCAACGGTCTGATGCCATGTTGATCTGCTCCCACGAGGTGGAATGTCGGGGGCCAAAGAGTCGGCTTACCCAAACACTTCCAGGTCTCTTCTGGCAGTACGTTTACTCCCAAACCTCCATCGACGATGGTATTAGATAATTTCATTCCCAAGATTTCCATTTCGACAATGGCTGGTTTCCTCCCGATGCTCACTGCCAGTAGCATTGGATCTGCGGTCTCCGCTACCAATTCTGGCGTACGTTCTGGTGAACTCTTCTGAAGATTTTCTTCAATAACATTTGTAAGCGCTACTTTGAGATAAGGCATCGTTTGCAAGAGATCAGTTACCTTAATGGGTACGGTCGTGTGAAGCACCTGCCGTACAATATTCTTCTCCGACTCCGACTATAGCAACGTACTGGTAGCTTTAGAATTCCTGCATTCATTCGCCATTGCCTCTTCTATTTTGGTCTTGGCCTCCCGAAATTTTTCCTTCTCCGTACGAGGGTCTGGATAATTTTCCCTTTTTGACTGCGCCCTTGTAATCGCCAGGACTTCTTCATCGACTACCTCCAGCATATTGATACTTCCTTTCTGCTTCGGACAGTCGGTGTCTTCATGATCACCCGGTCCACACCACTTGCACAGTTTTCCCCCGTTGCCTTGGCTGCTCTGACAATCCCTGGCAAAGTGACCCCATTCATTGCAGTTCTGGCATTGGATCATCGGTCGTCCTTTGCTATCGTACTGAATTTTGCTTCTCGGCGTATTTCTCCGATTGTTACGGTAGCCTCCAGGGGATGCATTGTTGCTTTGTGGCTTTGGTGGCGTGGTTGGAGGGGTGGACTGTTCGCCTTGAGTGAAGAATACTTGTGAACTTTTGGTTTTTAAGTTGTATCGGCACTCCTTGACAGAGTGTCCCATAACCTGGCAGATGTCACAGAATAACTTTTTTGGGCAACTTGCCTTTGTGTGACCTTCCGTTTTACAGTCCGTACACCATAATTCATTTGCCTCCTTTGGATCCTTCCTTGTCGGCCTTCAATTCTTTCATTATCCGCATCATATCCCGCCGAAGGGCTTGTACAGTTGCCGATTCATCGTCACTTTCCTCGGCACTCTCATCGTCATCCCTCTTCTTCCCCTTCGAGGAAGTCCTATTCTCACTTTCAATATCCATCGCCCGATTGTATGCTTCAGTGTACGAGGATGGCGGTACTACTTTCATTTTCCACCGAAGTGAGGGAATCAGTCCTTCAATGAACCATCTTTTCTTTAAACCATCTGCCGGTTGTGCCTCAAGCTTTCCTATCAAGTCTTTCAACTTTCTGTTGTAGGTCCGCACATTCTCGTGCTTCCCTTGTTTAGTATGATATATTTCTGTGACAATCTCACTATCGTCCCGCAGAAGTTTGAACTCCTCTTGGAAATTTTGCTTCAAAACCCTCCATGTGGCTCTCTGTGCTTGGTCTAATTCAGAGTACCAGTCGATGGCACTGTCTCTGAGTGTTGCCGGAAATGCCTTCAGCCACTGGTCGGGGTCATCCTGCCCGCTGGCTATCCAAATAGTCTTGCATGTCTTGCAGTGCCGTACGGGATCCTCAGAGCCATTCCCCATGAATTTCGGCAACTTTTGCCGATCCGAATGAGCCATCTTTACCGATTGACCTCCTTGTGTTTTGGACCCGATTAGACTAGTGGATTCCTCGCTACGTCCCTGTGCGTCACTTGCACTCTTGGCCACGTACGAGTCACTCCCACGTCCTCCGTCAGCGTCCTCAACACCGTGGGTCTCCTCAGGATCTCTTCGATGCTCTCTCTGCCCTGGGGTCTTAAGCTCTGGTCTTCCCCTCCTTAACTCGTTGTCGTCGTCCGAGAGGGACAACTCTCGAAATCGTTTGATGCTGCTATTCAAATCTTCATTTGCATAAAGGTTATATTTTCCTGTGTGTGGAGTGCTGAAGGGGTCTTCGTCCCTTCCTTCTAACAAACTGTGGTGCGCCCGTTTAATGGATGTGTCTATTCTTGTCAAGTTTTCATATGTTCTTTTTATGCTATGATTTATTTCAATTAAGTCTTCATCCAATTCCTTACCGACTTTCCTTAGTCGTCTTTGCCGATTTTCTTACTCTTGCAGCCTGAGTGATCGCCGAACTTGCTCTTCCGAAGTCCCGTGCCCGTCAAGTACTCTATTCTTGTCTTTGTTCGGCCGTACAGGCATTTAGTTCAAGCAATCATTGCTGGTTGCCGGAAGTACGGCGCCGGCTAGTATCTCGTTCTTCCTCCTCACGTTTGGTTCGGTCTTCACAACGTTGTACGATTTGCTGCCTTCAGCGCTCGCGATCTTCTTCTTCTCGCAAGTCTTGCAGGATAATGAAATGGCGGGCCAATAACCTAGGCATGCGATTCAAGAGGTGGTTCACCTCATTGTTCACTTCCAACCGATCCTAGATGACTTCCTCAGGGATCTCCCGAATGTGGGATTCCCTACGCACGTGGTCACGTAACGATATTTTCCACAAATTTACCAGATCTTTTGTCAATGAGTCTTCCCGTTCCTCATTAGCATTTACAGGTTCTTCCGCTGGTTGACCCATTACGTTGCCATGGCAGATGATGCCCTAGTCCGTTCAAGCAATGGCGCCAAATGTTTGCCTACGGAATGTAATTCTAATCTTACGTACTACTGGCAAACTAGTCATGTGCAGAACATAGGATAAAACAGTAAACTGAAAGATATCATATTTGAACACCAGAAACTTTATTCATCATCAGGAATATCATGTACAATCAAAGAGTATCAGCAGTGCTTAACAATATAACCATCGGCACATAACTCATAACACATCACTCGTAACTATCTCTCGACTATCCAACAGGCTACATATAACGTTCGGCGGTGGTTAGATAACCAACCGACACGACGCTTCGTAACAACATTAACATTAACATTAATCCGAACATGATTTCCTGAAAGTACATGACATTATTATTCTTTACTAATCTATAGTTTTATTAACAATTGGCCAACTACGACCACGGCCGACTACGGCCAACAACAAAGTAAAGATATACGACTAACAAGAGAGTCCGTGATAATTTTCTTGGTTGTAGCCATTATGGTTGATATCATGTTGAGGTGATATCAGATATCACGATGAGGTGATATTCTACTTTTCCACTTATGATTGTAGTCATAATGGTAGACATCACGATGAGGTGATATGTCTTATGCAGCTGGAAGTATCATCCCTAGCTGAGAGGGAGTGTTGATGTTTTAGCAGCGATGGGCTGCTTCTTCCAGTGATCTCCTTATATGAAATAAATTAAATTGTGGCCTACAGCTATTTAATTTATTAAGACTCCAAGAGGCATGTCTATTGAAAAGATACATCTATTGGTTAAGGCAAACAAATCATAATGAAGAGGCACGATTTTCTATCAAGGCCGACCTTGATACGAATTTGTGGAGGTGTGAATTTCAAAGAGAGCCGACTTCTTTGTTGGAGACATGATGCTTCAAGATGGCTGACATGATGCTTTGTAGAGACGCTACCTCTCCCTCTAAATTGTATATATACTTGATGGCATATTCATTTGTAGATCATCAATCAGATTTCTATTGTTTGTCCTTCATCAAGTGCATGTTCTTCAAGGCAGTTCGATATTATCACAGTCCGAGTTTTACATCAGCGATTTGTCTTCTTGAGTTGGCTGTGTTGCATCAATTTATTGATGCTTGTATTTGGCCTCCATATCGGCCTCTTGTAAAGGGAACTTTCATTGTTGATATTCAATATATAAGTGATATATTGTTGCTGGATTTTTCTCCCTCAAGTGGAGGGTTTTCCCAGGGTATCTGCTGTGTTATTGTGTCTGATTTTGAATTAATTTTCTGTGCATTAAATCTGATCATAAAACTAACATGAAGTCTGCCCCATATGTTGTCCATTCAATTACCTAAGTAAGTTTACCAACATTGCTCTTCAAATCCAAAAGGCATCTCAACAAAGATGGTGTTTGGATGCTCACTCTCAAGCATATCAACCCACATATGCAATCTATGTATTCAATAAAAGTACCCTTTTCAACTTTGTGATGAGTCACTTCTTCCAAAAATCTCAAAAAATGTGTGTTACAAAACTCAATTGCTTGCCCAACTATGTTTGTGCATCTTGTTGATCAATCCATGAGAAAAGTGTCAACAAAGTTCAAAGTCATCCATTTGTGTGTCCTCAACATTTACTTCACTCCTAGGGATTGTCATATTAAGTATCATTTCACCAATGGGGACATTAAATTTGACTTGGGTAATCAACAATGCCTTTGTAGGTTCCCACTAATACACGTTGCATCAATTCAGTCTAGAGTGAATTTTGACAACCTCTTCCTCCTTTGTAAGGCGACATGCAATAAATCTTTTCCCATGGTTGTGGCGACTTCTCTTTGAATCTTCTAAACAAAAGTTGAAACTTCGATCACCTCTAGATTTGAAATTGCTGGCCTAGTGGTGGGACATGATTTATCTTCTTCAAGCATAGCTTCCTTGTCTTTCTCTTCTCTCTTGACTTTCTTAGGAGTTCTTTGAGGACTCGGTTATGGTGACATTTTATCTTCTTTTTTTTCTTCGAGTCTATTTACTCGCTATTGGCTAATAGATTGGGCACCTTTAGATTTTACTTTTCAAATCTTAACTCTCAACGCCCAAAAGGTGCAATTGTTTCCAACATCTCTAGATAAGTGTTTTCTAGAAGAAAACAATCACCCTCTAAATTTTAGAGGTACAAATCCCTCACATATATCCAATGAATTCAAAGAAAACTAAAGAAATAAACCATATGTATGCTTTTGACCTAAATGCAGTAAAGGCGAAAAAAAACCTAATACCAAAAAAAATTCCAATATCAGATGCAATATGAATGAAACACCATTAATACTAGCACAAAGACTAGCATTTATTGAATAGCTTGTCAATAACAGTTACCGACCCAATACCATCCAAAAATGAAACCAATTATAGAGATAAATGGCCACGAATTCACACAAAAATAATCATAAACACAGGAGAAAGCTTAAACACACAAATTTAAGATACTCAAATAATCTCTATAAACCAAACGCACACACACGAATAGGGGTTTCAATTGCAGTATTAAAATTGTAAATATCAGGTCTTTCAAAAACTATCTAGAGAGTTTCTTCAATTCCAGTTACAAATAGCGGAAGTATTGTAAATATTCACTTCTTCACAATATCGACTGAGTATCAAGCTCCACAAATAGCGGAAGTATTTTTCAAAGAGATCTTCAGATTACACAATCTACCAAGGAACATAGTCAACGACCGAGAAAGTCAATTCTTTAGCCAATTTTGGCGAGAGCTCTTCCGATTAGCAAGGACTGATCTTACACCCAGTACAAGTTACCACCCTCAAACGGATGGACAAACTAAAATCATTAACAAGTGGTTAGAGGGATATTTGAGGAATTATGTCATCGGCCAACAAAACGCATGCGTAAAATGGTTGCATCTTGGTGAATATTGCTACAACACTACTCATCACATGTCAATCAAGATGAGTCTGTTCAAAGCATTGTATGGTTACTGTTTGCCCTACGGAATGCAATTCAAGTACTACGTACTACTGAGCAAACTAAGTCATGTGCAGAATATGGAACAGAACGATAGAATAGAAATGTATCATGTTTGAACATCAGAAGCTTTATTCATTATCATAAGTATCACCATGTACAATCACAAAGTATCAACAGTACTATCAACTATGACCATCCACCCATAACTATTTCCCGACTACCACAACTAACTACATATAACGTTCGGCGGTAGTTAGATAACCAACCAACACAACGTTTCATAACAACATTATCATTAATTGGGACTTGATTACCCAAAAGTACATGCCATGTATTATTCTTACTAACTATAGTTTTATTAGCAATTGGCCGACTACGGCCGACTACAACAAAAGTAAAGATATACTACTTACATCATCCCCCCCTAAAAAGAAGTCATCTTCCAAACGACATAACAACCCAAGGGAATGAATGACAAAATATACAGAATTAATGAGGGGGAAGTGAGGACATCCCTAGATGTACAGACGATGCTGGAGTAGTTCAAGAATGCTCTGCCCGCAGTCGCCTCACTTCATCTGTATGTGTGCGGAGCTGGCGATCAGCCAGTATCTCCCTCTCCCTAGCGGCCTTCACCATACGAGCTGCCTCCATCAACTGGTCTTTAGTTTTGGCTGCCTCTACACTCTTTGCTACCAACTGATCTTCCAATTCTTTCACTTTGCACTCCCATGCCCCCTCTTTCTACCTTGCCTCCTCTTCGAAGGTGAGCACCCGAGTCTCCAAGTCCTCCAATTGGGCTCCCCTATCCTAGGCTAGCCGGGTCTGCTCTATCAAGTCTGTCTGAATAGTTGTCATCTGAGTGGCTGACTCCTCCTTAACCTTCTGTAAAAGTCTATATGCTTCCACCCTACATGAGACTGCAACCTCAGTGGAGAACACCTGACGTTTCATGAGGAAAAAAACATCACGGAATGCAAGCTCAATGTGGTATAAACTCTCAAGAACCCCAGCATCTCAGCTTGCCAGCCGTGGTGGCCTACCCCTCCATGCCCTCATCATCGTCGTAGTCTCGCCCGCTAGCCATCACGCACCGAAGATCCGAGTAAACTCTGCTTCACACCCCATCTGTACAAACCCTCGGATGCGTTGAACCTCTTGTCCCACGAGTGGAGATCGACCAAGCTTAAGTTCTCTAGAAACCTGGCCTACCCGAATCATCAATCTGCCTATATGCTCCAGCTCCTCCACATAACGCTGCACTGTACCGACTGGATCCGATGGGTCTGGCTGGGACATTTCTACTACAAGTCCATCAATGGAGTCATCCTCCTCATCCTCCTCATTGCCAAGCTCTTCGATCTCCTGAGGTGCCTCCCCAGCTGTCTGCTCAGGCTCAGGCAGGGCTATCCCTGGCGCCATCTCTACCCTAGCCTCAGGTTGGGTAATGTAATGTCCCCTTCTCATCAGTAATTTGTTCTAACACTCATCAGCCTATTCTGGAAGCCTGTAGGCGTGTGTGAGGTAAAATTAGGGTTTCCAGTTCTGAGGTTCCTTGGCATTTTCTGAGAGTTTACTATTTATAGTAAATTCTATTTTAAGCAGTATGGAGTTTGTCATCTTTCAGTACGTCATTTCCAGTTGGAGCAATTATTTGCAATTCATGTCTGACCTCTTAAGACATTTTTATGCTGAATGAAGGCGTTAAGGTTTTAAATTGCAGTTGACCCCTTGGCCTAGTAAGACAACTTAAGTTGTGTTTAAAAAGGGGACTTGGAAGGGGTATGCTTTCATAAAGGTGATTTAATTTTTAATAAAGACAAAAGCCTTGAGAAATAAAGTGGACGCTTTTTTGAAGGAGTAAATATTTTAAAATAAAGATTTTTATATTGCCTTGTAAAGTGGACGCCTTTTTGAGAAGTTGAATGGTTTTTTGGAAATTTGAAGAGTCTCTATGACTGTTGGCGTCTTTTCTTGAGGGATTGAACATTCTTCTACTCTTCTATAAAATGAAGGCTTTATTCCAGCATTGGTATCCATTCATGTTATCATACTGTTATGTTGTCGGAATGACAAATGAAATCTTGCTTCGAGGATGCTACCTCCTAGCCAATTATCCAATTTCATGTTTGAAATACAACATCTAGTTGGAATTCGCTGCTTCTCATCCAGACTAGCAGATTGAGCTCGATTGTGAAGAAATTTTGAAGATTTATCAATTTTTGTTTTGTTGTTTCATCTACAGCTGAAGGTGATTTCAATTTATAACTTTATTTCCAGTTTGAGATTGGTTTTGGGCATTTCATATTTCTAATTGCTGATCAAGGGCGCCCCTTCATGCCAATTTTTGGATTTTATGAATGAGAATCTGATTTTTAAAGTGAAATCGCCCCTTCAAGGAGGGTCGTACTTTTCTGGAAGTGCTTTGGGATTCGTGTAAATTTCACAAGAGTTCTTTGAAGCTGTTTTCTCATCTCAGCATGGTCGCCTACCTTCTAGCAATCCATTGCACTTCATCTCATTCGATTTGGAGGTGAAATGAGTGAGTTATGAATATTTCATTGGTTTTCATAGTTGCAGATTGACATTTCCAGTTTACTGTTTTCTGTATCAGACCTTTGAAGTTCTGATTTTTGATTCATTATCAGCAGTTAGTGAGTTAAATAATTGTAAGAGATCATCTATTACTCTTGTGTTTGAAGACTATTGTAATTCTTATGTAATTTGCAGCTTAATTCTTATTTGTACAAACTGTAAACAGTAGTACTGTTCCAGTTTTAATTGCTGCAATTCATTCTTCTTCTTCTCACATAAGTACCCCTGGATGGTTTACCGCCAGTGAGGATAATTTGATTGTAACACTCTTATACCCACTTCATAGTGGTAAATCCCCACAATTATGTGGATGCCCGCCGCAGCAGATGAATTAGTTTGTAATAGCTCATGGCTGGTTATCCGCCTATCAATTTCTAGCTTTCAATTTAACACTCCGTCATATGTTAGCACCTCGCCCTCAGTGGGATCTAGAGTGCACATTCTTGACGTTGGGTAGTTTCTTTCAAGTACTTTCATTTAGCTCCTCCACCATATGACAACACCATCCCTCATTGGTATTGAGTGTGCATTTTTGGTGTGAGTTCATTTCAAGTTTGGTTTTCTATTTGGAGCTAACGCTAATCAAGTTGGCTAAGTGCTGGTTATGCTATGTTAATTCATCGAAAAAATTGGTTAGCATACTTCAGGTAAGTGTCTCCTCAACAAGTTTGGCTGTCTCGCTCTGCTGGGTGTGGACAGTGGGGCCTGCCTCGCCTATTAATCCCTGAGGACTCCCCATCGGCTGCTCTGGCTGCTCGGCCACCTAAAGTGTGAGGCCCATGGATCCCAGCCAACTGTCAATATGAGCTACCCCTGGTGCCCCTGGCGGTGTGACAGGGGAAGCCTCCCCATCTGTCGTGATTGTCCCCCATTTCCCTGTCACCGGTGGCTTCTCTGCTACTGCAACTCCTGAACCTAGTAGCTCCTCACCCACTGGTAATATCTCGACGGAAGCTATGAAAGCTACCGATGCAGTGGCCTCCCAGCACGATGGCATCGTGGCAAGTGGCGCCCATCCTGGCGATGCACCTGGTGATGAGGCTGCCACTCTCAATGTTCTCCCCACTCCGACTGGCGAGACTGGAAGAGTAAAAGTCACTGTCTGTGCACTCTCTTTCACTGGCGGTGCTGGAAGAGTGAACCCGACTGGCTGCAATAGTGGTACCTCCACCTCCGCTGTTGTCTGGCCACCAATAGCTATGGACACCTCCTCATCCCCTGGTGAACTAGAAGTCGATGTTGAGGAAGACAGATCAATAGGTTCCCCTTCGGATGCATCACCCTGCTCTGATGCCTCTTCAGTCGATGTTTCCTCTTCCACCAATGCCTCTTTCCGCTTCCTTTTCTTCCCTACAGTAGTGCCTTCGCCGACTTGCTTAAGTTCCAACTCTGTCCAGTAGAACACTGTCGGCAGTCCCGGTTCCAGATGTGTGAGAGGCTGCAATCGGCCCCATCTGCCTTCAAGGACTTGGGCATGCACAGCATCAAGAAAGAGAGCAATGGCATGTTGTGTCATATAAAAAGCCTTGTGCCGTTGGGTTAAGAATTCTCGGATTCATTCAGTAAGTAACCGTGCCCAATTATATACTCAACCAATGCTCAATCCTACCATGTAATCCACCATCCAGATGGCAATATCGGACGCTCGACTTGCACCAGTGAGTCGGCACTTCATTAAATCTAGCAGACACTTCCATTCGGCAATTCCCAGGTAATGTTTTCGGAGACCTCTATTGCCTACGTTCCATATAGTATCCTTCTCCTCTGTTGTTAAATCTTGTCGACACACCTGCTTGATCAGGACTTCCTTATGCTGTTGTGTCATCTTCTTTGGTTTATTCACTCCCACCCCAGTGGCTAGAACGCCAAAAACTCGCTCAAAGTCCTGCGGCCAGAATGAAACTGTAACTGTATAGCCCCTGTAGTCTCTCACGGACTTGTGACTGTGTCGACAATAATTATCCACCATGGCCTTCAGCCAAGGCTCAAACTCGCGTGAATTAAAAAATGGCACCAGAATGGCTTTATCCACCCGAGCGTGCTGCAGTGCAAACTTCAGAGGGTGGTCATCGACTGTGCTCCACCACCACTGCTTACACTCATTGCCAGTTAGATTTTCCCAAGACATTGTGTCGGGGTCGGCATCCATTTTCTTTTTCTTTCCTGCCGAGGCTACCTTCGGCCTATGCTGCACAATTTTCTTGCCTTTGTCCATCGTATCTTTGGTGCGGTGATTCCAGCCAATTTTATTTACTTCCATACGGTTGTTGAAACTGCCGAACTCTAATAACTGCCGTACGCCCTGAGGGATCAAGGACTGTTGTACGGTATGAATGAAGACTGAAGGTCCTATATGCCGCACCACTTGAAGCCTTTGAGAAAGCCGTACGATGTGAGATTCCTGGAAGTAAGAGGGTCGTACAATGTGAAAAACTTGAGAGTGTTAGAGTCGTACAATGTCAAGAACCTGAGAGTGAGAGTCGTACGGTGTGAGATTCCTGGAAGTAAGAGGGTCGTACGATGTGAAAAACTTGAGAGTGGTAAAGCCGTACAATGTAAAGAACCTGAGAGTGAGAGAGCCGTACAATATCAAGAACATGCGAGTGTCGTACGTCTGGAGTCGCCAATCCTTGCCGTATGAGTTGAAAGACTGAAGATTGCTGTATGATTAAGATCTCAAGAAGCCATGCCAAATGAGAGGATGTTGAACCTTGCACGATGGAGATATCTCCTGAATGCTGTACGACTTGCAGATGATGTGGATGATGTCGTACCCCTTGCAATTGATGTGAATGACGCCGTACGACCTGCAACTGATGTGAATGATGTCGTACCCCTTGCAATTGATGTGAATGACGTCGTACGACCTGCAAGTGATGTGAATGAGCTAAATGATGTCGTACAACTTGAGAGTAATCTGAAGGTTCGGCAACTTGAAAATGGACTAATTGTCGTACAACTTGCAAATACCCTAAATGGTGTCGTACGCCTGGCAAATGCTATGGATGATGGTCGGAATGTTGTACAACTTCTGAATAACTTGAATGTCGTACCCCAGCTCTCCTGTATGTCGATGTCTTCCTCACTTGAATTCGTCCTTCCCTTCTTCGATTCCTTTTATGCCTTCTTATTCTAAATGTTCTGGATGGTTGCACATCGTCCTCCTTTGCTCAGCGTCGACTATTTTGCACTTTAAAGTTTCTTCTTTTAATACTTTGCCGAGTTGTACTTCCTTCAATGGCTTTTCTCCATCGGCGGATGATGGCCCCAACTCTCACTTTAATTTTAACTTTAATTTCTCTTCCCTTGGTCGGCTTCAGTTTTGCCATTAGTCCATTTCTTTTATTTTTTGTAACTCCATATAATATGTCCGTCTTTTTAATACTTTTATTTTTTGTAATTCCATATAATATGTCTGTCTTTTTAATACTTTTATTTTTTCCTTTTAATATTCTCTCTCTTCAATTCCTTTTAATTTCCAATCCATGTTTCTTTTATTTCCATTTTCTCTCTCCTCTCTCCTCCATTTGCCTTGTTTTTCTTCATTTATTCTCCTATCCTCCATTTTTTTATGCCTTTTAACTTTTTTCTCTTCTATCTTTACTTTTTTCAAGTTTTGTTTATTTTCTCTTTCATATTCTCTCTTCTTTTTCAGATGTTCTTTTTATTCCCCGTACTCCTATATCTGTTCTAACCTTCAACTCAGACGCATAGTACCATTTGCACGTATGCAGGGGCCGCTTATAACATTCTTCTTCACAACATGATCCTATATACTGTATATCAAACCATTCATCAAGCAATGGAGAAGGGCCAATACCTTTGAAACTACCGTCGATATATCGTCCGCAGTAACGTTGGTACCATGTAACCTCTTCGCCTTCTACAGTTGGTGGCCCGATTGGGTTAGGTATTATTTTCCAAAGCCCATCTTGTGTCACTAACCTCGGCACTTTCCTTCGTTCTCGTCTCAAGTGCTTAATTACATCTTCGATGTACCCGTCTACACTTGAAATGAACATATCTTCTGTCATTATTACTGTCTTTAAAAGGGGAGCTATTTGTTCAAAGTAGGCTTCCCATTGCTCGTTGTTCCAATCATTTGCTTCATCATCAGCATCCTCAAGTTGACACATACTTCGTTCATGGGCGAGTCGTTCCTCTTTCTCTTTTTGTGCCTTGGTGTCTACTTCTTTCGCCAAGTATCCTCGCCTGAGACCTTCATACAGAGCTATGTAACACCAATGTCCACCCATTCTCCACCATAGTGCTGGTGTCCCGAATACCGCATTGGTCAAGTGCCTGTGCACCTGAGGCACAACAATGCCTTCCACTCTTTTCTGCACCAGTCTCTCTTCAATGATTTGATCCACGCCTGACTCCATCCAAACTCCTTCGACTGCATAACCAGGGCCTCCCGTACCCCAATCATATTCTTGTGAATCCTCTGTTTGCACCACCTAATCTTCTTTAGTAGCATAGCCCAACATATTGATGGTGATGGCGTTCTCCTTTCTTTCCTGATACTGCTTCAACTTAGAACCGTTGATTGCTTCTGGTATGGGTGACCCATCTAAATTCTCAAGTTTTATAGAGCCATTATCATAGACTTCTCGAACTCGCAACAGTCCTAACCAACGGACTTTGAACTTCCCCGGCTTAATCTCGTTGCGGCCGTTATATTTCAAAACTAACTGTCCTGGCCGGAAATTCATTCACCGGAGATGCTTATCGTGCCAATACTTCCTTCGCCACTACATGTTCTTCGTTGCCCATTGTGCCATTATCCTTCGCTCGTCCAATTTATTAAGCTGGTATAATCGTGCTCTTAAACTTTCAATATCACCCAGTCAATTCTCTACGGCTATCCTTAAGCTGGGACCATGCACTCCATCGGCATCACTGCCTCCTGACCGTACATTAATTGGAAGGGCGTGTGGCCCGTGGTTACCTTGTACGTCGTACAGTATGCCCACAGGACGGCTGGTAATCTCTCTTCCCAGCCAACTTCTTCTACACCACATGACTTGTGGATAACTGATACTAGCACTTTATTTGTAGACTTCGCCTGACTGTTGGCTCGCAGGTAGTACGGACTTGATAGGTTGTGAAAGATTCGGAACTCCGTCGTCATCAGCCTGATGACAAAATTGACAAAATGCCCTCCACGATCACTCGTGATCTGAATGGGAATGTCGTACCGTGTCACTATTTGTTCATAGATAAATCATGTTGTACTCTGCGCTATGTTGTCTGGCAATGCTCTAGCTTCAGCCCACTTCGTCAGATATTCAGTAGCAACTACAATGTATCGACATCAATGCAACTGACTTACTTTCAATGGTCCAATGAAATCCAATCCCTGTCGTTCGAACAACTCGTGGTTGAGAGGGGTGCAATGGCATGAAGTCCCGCTTTAATGGTTTGCCGACCCTCTGGCAGGTGTCACAGCCTAACACCCACTCTCTGGCGTCAATATGCATCGTCGGCCACCATAGGCCTGCCAAAAGAATTTTTCTCGCCGTAGCATCTGGTCCCATGTGACCGCCAACCAGACCTTCATGTGCCTCCTTCAATACGCCTGATCTCTTCTTCTATAACACATCTCTGAAGGATCTGATCAGGCCCCATCTTGTAAAGCAAGCCATTGATCAACTAGAACGTCTTACTTTTCAAGACGAGCTTTCGCCTTTCCGCTGGTGGCATTTCTTTCGAGAATGTGGATGTGGACAAATATTCCCCCATCTTCTCATACCACGAGGGTAGCACTGCAATCTAAAATAAGTGTGCATCCGGAAAATCTTCATTCGCACCTCCCTCGGCAGGTTCGCCCGACCAGATTCTAGACAATTGATCAGCAATCACATGGCTCTTACCCTGTCGTACAATGATGGTAAATGTAAACTCTTGGAGCAGTAATAGCCACCTGCTTACTCGTCCTTAAATGATTGGCTTGTTCACTAAATACATTAAGGCTTGATGATCCACATAAAAGGTGAACGGCGTGGCTAGGAGTTAGTGCCTGAACTTCTGTATGGAGTAAACCATTCCTAGTGCTTCACGCTCGGTCGTACTGTAATTCCTTTCAGCTATTGACAGTGGCCGACTGGCAAAGAATATCAGATGGTCCAACCCATGTGCTCCCACTTGTGCTAGTGTTGCTCCGATGGCAAAACTAGAGGCATCGACATGTACATGAAACTCCTTATCCCAGTCTGGGTACATCAATATAGGTAAGGTGATCAATCGGTCCTTCAGTTCGTTGAATGCCTTCTCCTATTCTTCAGCCCATATGAAGGGTTGCCCCTTCCTCGTCAGTAGGTCAAGAGGATATAACACTTGTGCAAAATTTTTCATAAATCTCCGATAGTATCCCACATGATCTTCGATAGTATCCCACATTCCCGAGGAAGGACTTCACGCCGGTAATGTTCTCTGGAGCCTCCATGTGTACAATTACTCTCACCTTATCGGGATTGGTTTTCAATCCAGCCTTACACACAATGTGTCCGAGCAGCTTTCGTTGTGGCACCATAAATCTGCATTTCCTGGGACTCAAAGCAAGGCGGGCTGCTCTACATCTTTCCATGCACTCGCCTAAAGCTTTCAAATGTTTTTCTTTATCACTGTAAATTGACCAGTCATTGAGGAAAGCTTTAAAATTACCTACCGACATTCTGTCAAAAATGTGAAGTATTATCCTTTGGAACGTGGCTGGCGCGTTGCACACAACCCGAACGGCATCCAGTTGTAGGCGTACACCCCGTCCTCAACCACGAACGTAGTCTTCAATTTGTCTTCCTCCACAATACTGATTTGGTTGTAGCCCGAAAAGCCATCTAGGAACAAGTACATTTCATGTCCGGCAACTTCTTCGAGGATTTTGTCAATGAAGGGAATAGGAAATGGGTCTTTGATGGTCACCGCATTCAGACTCCGAAAGTCAACACATATTCTAATTTGCTCCATTTCTTTCTTCAAGGATATGACGATCGATGACACCCACTCACTGACCTCCACTCTAAAAATGATGCCTGCTTCCAACATCTTCTCAATCTCTTCTTGCACTTTAGCGGCATAATTCTTATTCATTTTGCACAGTCTCTTCCGTACAGGCTAGGCTCCAGGTACGAGAGGGATCCTGTGCACGCATAACTCTGGTGGTACACCTTTTAGATCTTTGTACGTCCAAGCAAAGGCATCTTTATACTCCATGAAGATTTTGAATGTTGTCGCCTTCAATACAGGGTCCCAATCATCACCCACAAGAATCTCATTAGGTTTTTCTGGTTCCCCAAGGTTTACCTTCTTTAGCGTTGGCTCCTCATACTTGATGATTTTATCCCGTTCAAACTTGTGTGCTAGCGTCTCATCCAATTCTACCGTACCTTCCTTATACTCACCGTACTCTACAGAAAATGTTTCTCTGGTCGAGCCTTTGTCTTCTTCCGCTTCCCCCTCCCTAACTTGTAGCATGTTGCAATCAGGGTGGAAGACTTCATAATCTTCCATTTGCCAGTAAAATAACCCGTTCAATGAACTGGTCTCATCCTCCGAGCAACTCCCAATCTCCAGTACGCCTTCTTCATTTGGCTCCATTAATTTTCTTTCGTCATCAACATCTGATTCTCCTCCCGATTCAGATGTCGAAGATGCCAGATCTTCACTAACCGCCTGGTTCTTCAGATCAATAGTGTACTTCCTTCCCTAACTCTCTATCGAGAGCGTATTCCTCTTCCAGTTGTGGTTTGCCTTGGCAGCGATCAACCATCCCCGTCCCAATAGTGCATCGTACGCCTTTTTCTCCAGTGGGATGACGACAAAATTTAGCAAAAACAGCAGCATGTCAAGACTTTCTGTGCCATTAGTGTACCAAGGGGTTTGATGCCATGCTGATCTGCTCCTATGAGGTGGAATGTCGGGGGCCAGAGAGTCGGCTTACCCAAACACTTCCATGCTTCCTCTGGCAGTACGTTTACTCCCGAGCCTCCGTCGATGATGATGTTAGATAATTTCATTCCCAAAATTTCCATCTCGACGACAACCGGTTTCCTCTTGATACTTAATGCGAGTAGCATTGGATCCATGGTCTTAGCTACTGGTTCTGTCATTTGTTCTGGCGGACCCTTCTGAAGAAGATTATCTTCAATAACATTTGTAAGTGCTACTCTAAGGTGAGGCATTGTTTGCAGAAGGTCAGTTCCCTTGATTGGTACGGTTGTGTGAAGCACCTGCCGTACGATGTTCTTCTCTAACTCCAACTGCAGCAACGTACTAGTAGCTTTAGAATGTCCACGTTCCTTCACCATCGCCTCTTCTACTTTTGTCTTGGCTTCCCGGAGTCTTTCTTTCTCCGTATGAGGGTCTGGATAATTGGCCTTCTACGATTGTGCCCTCGTGATTGCCAAGACTTCCTCATTGGCAATCTCTAGCATGTTGATACCTTTCTGCTTTGGACAGTCGGTGTCTTCATGATCACCCGGTCCACACCATTTGCATAGCTTTCCCCCAGTGCCTTGGCTGCTCTGACAATCCCTTGCAAAGTGACCCCATTCATTACACTTTCGACATTGGATCATGGGTCGTCCTTTGCTATCGTACTGAATTTTGCTTCTTGGCATATTATTTCTCCAATTGTTACGGTAGCCTCCAAGGGATGCATTGTTGCTCTGCGGTTTTGGCGGTGTGGTTGGAGGGGTTGACTGTTCTCCTTGTGTGAAGAACACTTTTGAACTCCTTGTTTTCAAGTTGTACAGGCACTCCTTGACAGAGTGTCCCATAACTTGGCAGATGTCACAGAATAATTTTTTCGGGCAATTCGCCTTTGTATGACCTTCTGTCTTGCATTTGGTACACCATAATTCATTCACCTCCTTGGAACCTTCCCTGTCGGCTTTCAGTTCTTTCACCATCCACATCATGTCCCGACGAAGAGCTTGTACAGTTGTTGATTCCTCTTCACTTTCCTCTGCACTCTCTTCGTTATCTTTCTTCTTCCCCTTCGAGGATGTCTTGTTCTCGCTTTAAATATCCATCACCCGGTTATATGCTTCAGTGTACGAGGATGGCGGTACCACTTTCATTTTTCGCCGAAGCGAGGGAATCAACCCTTCGATAAACCCTCTCTTCTTTAGGCCATTTGTCGGCTATGCCTCAAGCTTCCTTATCAAGTCTTTTAATTTCCGATTGTAGGTCCACACGCCCTTGTGCTTTCCTTGTTTAGTATTGTATATCTCTGTGACAATCTCGCTATCGTCCCATAGGAGTTTGAACTCCTCCTGGAAAGCTTGCTTCAATACCCTCCATGTAGCTCTCTGTGCTTGGTCCAATTCCGAGTACCAATCAATGGCTCTCTCTCTGAGTGTCGCTGGAAATGCTTTCAGCCACTGGTCGGGATCATCCTGTCCATTGGCTATCCAGATAGTCTCACATGTCTTACAGTGCCGTACAGGATCTTCAGACCCATTCCCCATGAACTTCGGCAGCTTTTGCCGCTCCGGATGAGCCATCGTTCCCCGCTGTCCTCCTCGTGTGTTGGACCCAATTAGACTGGTTTCCTCGCTACGTTCCGGTGTGGCACTTGCACTCTCGGCCACGTACGAGTCACTTCCACGTCATCTGGCAGCGTCCGCGACACCGTGAGTCTTCTGGGGTTCCCTTTGGTACTCTCTCCGCCTCGATGTACTGGGCTCTGATCTTCCACTCGTCAGGCGTTTGTCGTTGTCTGATAAGGACAACTCCCGAAAACATCTGATGCTACTACTCAATTCATCTTCATTCTCATCAGGATCATATCTTCCTATATACAGGGTGCCGAAGGGTTTTCCGTCCCTTCCTTCTGTCAAACTTTGGTGCGCTCGTCCAATGGATCTGTCTATTCTTGTCAGATTTTCATACATTCTCTTAATGCTCTGATTTATTTCAATTAAATCTTCATCCAATTCCTTACCGGCTTGCTTCAGTCTTCTTCGTCGGTTTTCTTGTTCTTGCAGCCTGAGTGATCGCTGAACCTTCTCTTCCTGAGTGTCGTGCCTATTGGGTACTCGATTCTTGTCTTTTGTTCGGCCGTACGGGCATTTAAAATTTGTTCAGGCGATCATTGCTGACTACCGGATGTACGTCTCTGGCTCGTGTCTCGTTCCTCTTCTTCTCGTTTGGTTCTTTCTTCGTAGCATTGTAGTATTTGTTGCCTTCGGCGTTCCCGATCCTCTTCTTCTCGCAAGTCTTGCAGAATAATGAAATGGCGGGCCAGCAATCTGGGCATACAATTCAGGAGGTGATTCACCTCGTCATTCACTTCCAACCTATCCCAGATAACTTCCTCAGGGATCTCCCATATGTGGGATTCCCTACGTACGTGATCTCGTACAAATATCTTCCAGAGATTGACAAGATCTTCAGTCAATAGGTCTTCCCGTTCCTCATTAGCATTTACAGGTTCTTCCGCCGGTTGACCCATTACGCTGCCATGACGAGTGATACCCTAGTCCGCTCAGGCAACGGCGCCAAATGTTTGCCCTACGGAATGCAATTCAAGTACTACGTACTACTGAGCAAACTAAGTCATGTGCAAAATATGGAACAGAACAATAGAATAGAAATGTATCATGTTTGAACCTCAGAAGCTTTATTCATTATTATAAGTATCACCATGTACAATCACAGAGTATCAACAGTACTATCAACTATGACCATCAACCCATAACTATTTCCCAACTACCACAACTGACTACATATAACGTTCGGTGGTAGTTAGATAACCAACTGACACGACGTTTCATAACAACATTATCATTAATTGGGACTTGATTACCCAAAAGTACATGACATGTATTATTCTGACTAACTATAGTTTTATTAGCAATTGGCCGACTATGACCAAGGCCGACTACGGCCAACTACAACAAAAGTAAAGATATACTACTTACAGTTACAAACCAACCTCCTTCAGAAGTTTGATTTAACAAGAAAGCCGAGTACCAAGGGCAAAAGATTTTGTACAACAAAGTATGGACATTATAAATATCCTCAAAGATAATTTGCATCAAGCGCAAAATCAATAAAAGATCTATGCTGATTGGAACCGCACTACAAGGACATTTGAAGTTGGAGAGTTAGTATTCTTATGGCTACAACCATATAAACAATCATCCATCAAGATAAGCGGAGCAAAAAAACTAAAACCCCAATTTTATGGGCCTTATGAGATCCTAAGAAGGATCGGTGAAGTAGCTTCCAAATTGGAGTTGCCCGAGAACAGTCGTATTCACAACATCTTTCACGTGTCAAGACTGAAGAAAGTGTTAGGGCAGCAAGTTGTCCCATGTTTAGAGTTACCCCCGCTTGACGACGAGGGCAAACTAATCTTGGAACTTGAAGCAGCTCTCAACATGAGAGAAAAGCAATTAAGGAATAAGACTATCCCTGAATGTTTGATCAAATGGAAGGGCTTACCCAAGGAGGACACTACATGGGAAGGAGAAGAGATCTTCAACCATTTGAATCTGGAATTGCTCGAGGACAAGCAATCTCGAGGAGGGCGGACTATCATGCCCCCAAAAAATGCAAGCCTAAATACAGGTCAACAAGACCAAATCGCCATGTATAAACCAATCGATCATGCATGAAGAACATACAAACCAGCGATCACAAGGGAAACCAATCCATTTCAGCGCAGCAGATTATTATTATCATTATATATATATATAGGAGTATACTAGATATTTTCTGCCAATTATTGTTTTACATATGTATACATATTGCTTATGGATAATAAAGAATATTTAAGGACATGCTCTTATAATAGAATATGAGATATGCTTAATTGACTAAAACCCACCTTGTAGAAAGGGCTTGGGGTGTAAGAAAAAGGGGTAAACAAGGCTAAGTAAGTAGGTCGTTCTAGAGTTGACCGTAATGGCTCCTAGGACCAAAGGGCACTTTACATAGATAACCAAGTAACCCTCTTATGATCGCCACCCAATTCTACAAGATGTCAAGTGTCTTTAGGGGGTTGATACATTGATAGGGAAAGAAGATACAAGCCGCCAAGTAAGAGGGTTGTGGTAGACATCCTCTTAGAATTGGTGTAGAAATGGCTTCAAGCGAACCCATCATGTCCCTTCTCCCAAATCCTAATATATTGTTCATGTGGTTATTGTAGGATTCAAATACAAGATTGCATCATTAAAGAGATATTTATTTGGTAAGACAAACCCCTAACCTTGGTTTGTTGCAATTTGTGATCAGTGGGCAAATTCTAGGGCAAACTAGGAGAGGGACATTACAGGCTAATCTTCCATCATACACTATAGATTTTGTGTAGTTTATATAGATTTGAAATAGTATGTATTTTACATGGTTTAAATAGATAAGACATTTATTATATATGTTTTGTTCATATGAATTATATTTCCAATATTATCTAACATGATTGCAAGACCTAAACCAAGATTCATCTTGCTAAAAGCATTTAATTGGTAAGTTATAACCCTAACTACATTAAACTTGTGATTATAGGGAAAGATTTAGGGCAATTTCAGGAAGGGGACATTACACAGGGACTGTTCATCACAATTAAGCCCAAGAGTGCGGCAATCACCCCTTGGCCCCAAGTGGCAGGAATTTTCGTTACCATCCAACATGGGGTTGGTCTACTTACATTGTAAAACCAATCTATTGCCTCCGCTAATCGTGTTCCCATGCAAATCCTTGCCTAATTGCTTATAGGGAAACTAATAAATTAAATCAATTATTGTAAGAGCTTTAAATAGAATAGCGATTTCCATTAGTGACTAGGTTAAAGATATGTAAGAGAAAATATATATATATATAAACATTATACTTCATCATTATGCATACCAATCACTTATTTTAATAGCTGCTGCCTTTCTGAATGCAGATCTTATTCTATTTTCTGATCTTCAATGATCCTTTTGCAAATGATTTGACTTCCTTTATATATATCTTCATGTCTTCATGAAAGGAGGCATCCTTTGGAATAGACATCTCCTTTTCCAAAGGTTATGTCTCTTTGTTTCCCCTTAATGTTATTTTCTTTTCAACTGCTGCCTTAAATATCATTAATTATTAATTACTGAAATCACTTTCCGATCGATGCCTTAATTCCTTTAAAAGATTATTAATTATGGAATCACTGGAAGTAATAAAGGGATCACTGGAAATAAAGGCATTACTTCATATTCATGTATTAATCACCACTCTATACCTTTTTGTCTATATTCTCACCTTTTTGTGAATAAGACAAACTCTGAATAAGACAATTTTTTTGTCTGATATAACTTTTGTCTTTTACCTGAGAGGGTTTGTGATTTATGTTGGGGATATGGCAGATTTGTTAGTAAAAAAGTAGCGATTAATAGAAGATATTAAATGTTGCAATTAAGATTCTTTAAAGGGTAGCGATTAGATTAGTTAATGAAAATGCAACAATCAGTTTTGTAAACAAAGGGATATGTCATTTCTAAAGGATATCACTGTTCGAAGAGATGTGACTCCTCATTTAGATATGAAGATATAAATAATGATTGTAATTTGAGAGGAAGGTGAATGAGTGATAGGTGAAAAGTGAATAAGGAAGCATGTAAAGCCAAAAGGATATAACATACAAACACAAGAAGTGTGTATGAAGAGAATATAGAAGATTATTCAAAGGCAGATTTGTAAAGAGGAATACATACAGATTTGAAGAAGAAAAGTATATGAAAAGGATGGCTTTAAATCTGTGAGAAAGAGAATATGTATAGTCAGTTTTTATGAAAACGTTATAAGAGTCTGTCATCCATTCAAGAAGCATAAAATTTGAGAAGAATAATAGAGCAGATTTGTGAAGATTTTGTGAAGATATATGTATATCATTTGTTGAAAGAGCAATTTAAGAAGGGGAACTACTTTGCCTACTTTGGAGGTCGGTGCCTCTAATGAATTGGTGTGTACAAATTGGAGAAATTGGAGTTTCTTAGGGGTCGGTGCCTCTAGTAGATTGGTGCCTACAAATTGGAGAAATTGGAGTTTCTTACGGGTTGGTGCCGCTAGTAGATTGGTGCCTACAAAATTTGTAGAAAGAAGATTAATAAAAGCAATATTTTTGCTGTGGTTTTCTCCCACAAGGGTTTCCACATAAATTGTGTTGTTAATGTGTTGCTATTATTTGATTTTACATATGTGCTAATTTTGATTAAATCTTGAACTGCTTACATAAGTTTTAAAAGGTAAACAAATATTGTTATACTAATTCAGTGACTTTCTTGTTGCAGTCTTGTACAAGCATTCATTATGTGAGCCTAGGTTGGCAACTTGATGCCTCAAAATTTGCAGTTGGACTCATAAATTGAACCAAGTTTTCCATTTGCACATCATAGCTCACAAGGGCATTCAATGGTTCTTAGGCACAAGGCAATTTATTTTTGGAATGGAACTGAGATAACCCCTTTACAATTTTTCAATTTTTTCATCAACAATTTCACTCGTCAGCGTTAGCAAAATCAAAACTAGCATTGAAATGTAACCCTACACCAAGATCCCAATGCCAGACGAGGTGTGAGCATATGGCGTCGGGGATCATTAGCAAATAACTAAAAGCTGGAAATTACAATGCTTGCAACTCGACCCCTTATTCCGCGAGAGTGATTTGACAGCTTAGCCAATCAGCAAGATGAAAATGCAAGTACAAAAAGTAAAGACGGCAAGGCCTGTCTCTTCCACCAATGGTGGGAATGAAAATGCTTAAGCAAGAAATGTAAATAGGTCGGTGAGGCCAGCCCTCTTCCACTAATAGTGGGAATACAATGGTAATTTGTAGAAATGTAAAAGAGTTGATCAATACTACAGATTCAGCATTACAATATGAAATAAAATCTGCAAGAAGCCAAGTGTTATAGCTGCCCAAGTTGTTGCAAATGATATTATTTGTTTCTCCAACTTCATAGGACTCCCCAAACATGAAAATCAAACCCAAAACTCAAACTTCTGACAATCTGATATAAAACCAGCAAACTGAAAATGCAAACCAGCAAGACTACACTTCCAAGAAATGCTCATAACTTCATGAAATCTTCCCCAAATGACATGAGACTGAATGCAGAATAAGCATAGGAGGAAGGCGTCCAATTTTGAACCAACAAACTGCCTAAAACATCAGCTAATTAATTTATGCACGAATCCCAATGCACCATAAGCATGGTATAGCCTCCCAGGGGAGGTCGACCAGCAATATAAAATCAAGGAATCCACAACAAAACACCAAACTTTGCAAAAGATGGCACCTAGGGCATAGAATGAGAATGCAAGACTACCCAGAAACAAATTAAAATCGTACAAAGACTTATGAGCAGAATTCTATTTCAGCAAAACCCTAACCAGCAACCTACAACGAACACAAAACTTCACAAGAACTTCAGAAACTAATATCAATGATGCTCAATCTGCACTCCTGAGTGAAGCACAGTCTTTCGTATATCTAGCTAGGTACTATCTCTCAAGCACGAAGACCGGAAGAAGAAACTAGGAGGTATGCATTCCTCAAAGCAAGCTCTGTAAATATTTCAGTAGCATAATAGTACAATAAGCAACAATGGATAATTGCAAATGAAGGCCAAGTCTCTTATTTATAACTTCTCTCCTCAATTTTCAAACTGCTTTGTCCCTCCTATTAGAGCGCCCAACTCAAATTCAAATTCATCGTTTCCCATTTTATTTGCATTTCATTTATTCCCCCTTCTCCAAGTCGTCCAAATACATGAGGGAGATAATACTTTATTAAAATACAAAATACCTCATAAAGTAGTTGTCCAGATATTTAAGTGAAATACTTTATAAATTGCAAATACTCTTCTCCAAGCTAGGCATACTCCTTACCTTAGCAAAAATATTTCACTTAAAATAATAATTCAACCAAAGAACTGAATTTACCAAAATGAGCTCCAAGAGTGCGGGAGACCAACTGCTCAAACTGGCTTACCAGAAATACACTCTGAATTGGCCTGTTGAAACCCTGCTAAAAATAGCATGCGCCAAAAATACTTATATGCACTGGAAATAATGGTATGCACCGGAAATATTGCTATACGCCGAAAATACTGCTATGTGCCAAAAATACTGCTATACGCTGGAAATACTGCTATGCGCCGGAAACCCCAACACTGAGTTGCTAAAAATAGCTTACTATAAATAGCATACTACTAAAAATAGTGTGTCCAAATGCATTTTAACCACATTCTGAGCAACCGTCACAACTTACTAAAAATAGTAAGTCAGGTAAAGTCCTTTGTTTCAATTGCATGTCACACCACTGCAAAGCTCTCATAAAACCCAAAAGGAATCCAGAATCCAAACTACAAAACACCAACATGCAAGCCTCCAAACTACCAAAGAATCCGCCAGAAATGCATGTCGTTATCTTGTCATGCATGTTACCTCATCCTAAAGCTCTCCAAAAACCCAGAAAGCTCCACCGGACATGCATCAAAAACTCTCATATGCAAGCCTTCAAAACATCCTATAAAAGTGGAAACCTTAATTTCCATTTATGCTTAGCCCACAAGTTTTCAAAAATAGGCTAAATCCAAATGAAGAGCGTAAGCTAAATTGGGTACATTACAGTCCGCCCTTCCCAAAATTGTTTGTCCTCAAGCAATGCCACAACACTCCAAACTGATCCCACCAAAACTGCACTAACCTTCCCTACAACCTCAAGGAGTTAACATGCCTGAAATTCAAACTGAGAAACATGGAAGGATTGGAATCAAAATCAAGTAGCATCTCACGCCCCATAAACCCTAAGGAATTAACATCTGCAATGTCAATGACTAACACCATTCTGAGAAACAAGAAGAATAGTCTAATCAATTCAAAAATAATCTCATCAACATAACTCTTCAAAGCATCAAACAGAGCCACGACAGCAAAAATGACTCCATCAAGACTATTTGCAAAGGAAAAAACAGCTCTTTGCAAAGTCATAGCAGCCTCATTCTCAAAACTCTTCAAGGATGTACAATGTCTCCTCTAAATAATTCTGATATATCCAAGAAGACTTCTAAAAACTTTCACCAATCTCTCTCCAAGAGTCTCAAAAAGTCGAACCAAATCAAGCATTGGTTCGCCGCCTTAAGCATATGTACAAGAAGTACAAAGATAGCCACTAAGACGAACTTGAACACTATCTAAATGCAGATTCAAATCACTCCAAATCCTTATCTCTAACACTTGATGCCAAAAATTATTGCTATCAAGAGATTGGAATGTCTGAAAATGAATGCACCAGTTGCCGAACAAGACTGAAGTGTTCAACTTGAGATTTGATTTAAGGAAAATCAGCATCCAAGGAGATAATAGCTGCTGCAAAACTGAAAATCAGCATCCAAAACATCACATTTGCTCATATCCAAAGCTGGAAACATCCTCTCAAGAGACTCCAACCCCACATAAAACCACCCTTTAAATGAAATATCACTCCAATCCACCAGTTGATGAGCAAAAGAAACCAACGAATGGTTGGTAAGGATGGGAACAGCATCAAAGAATCTGAAAATTGAATCCTTATCCCTCCAAGAATTCATCTTTCCACAAGTACTCAACTCCATCAACCGAAGTTGAGGATCCCAAGCATGGATACCCAAATGAAAATAATCTCCAGCACATCGGAAAGAAAACTTAATGCATCTCCAAGCACCAGTTAAAACCAAGTGCATACTCGTGAAATTGGCGTCCCCTCTAGTGAACCTCTGAAACCAATCCATGAAAAATTCAGCAACACTGGAGTATGAAACATAAGATGACTTCAAATACAACTCCCAAAATTGACTAGCATCACTCACCCAAGGAATGGATTGACAAGAGTGCAAACACCATGTTCTAGTCCATCTTCCCAAGTGGAGTCTTCATCCTCTACCCCACTTATGCATTCAGTATCAAGCGGCCTTGGAGGATTTCTAATCATAGAATGTGGCACATCCTCATTGTTTGATACCACTTCATCCATGCACTAGAAACCATACTCAGTCTCATGTACAGTTTTATCATCCATCACAAAGAGAGGGTTATCATAACTTTCCTCAACACCCACTTCAAAGAGAGGATTGCCAAAAACTTGGAAGTCATCCCTTTCATCTTGCTGATCCAAATCTGCACATGCAACTTCCGATTTTCTTATGATGCTTTCTAGATCAAACTCCACTTGAAGACTATCAAGCTCTCCAATCACTTCCTTGATTTCTTTAGCTCTTTGTGCACTCTCTTGCTCCTTGAAAAGTTTGAAGTCAGCAAACTGATCTTCTACCTCCATCAGAGCCACCTGAGTATCTTCTAACATGCCCTTTGTTGATTCAAGCTCTAGAGTAAACTCATCAACCTTTCTCTCACTTCCTTAAAAAGCACTAAAGGTCTTCTTTGCAAGTTCAATGGCATGATCTCGATCTTCAATCAAATGCATGTACTGTGACCTCAATGTCTCCAAGGAGTCTTTGATAAGTTGCAAATTGGGAAGAGCAACTTCATCCTTAACTCCTCTCTGTCTCTCTTCAAGCTGAGCCTTCCAGTAAAGCTCTTCAACCAAGTTATGTGTGTGATCAAATCTAGATAGAGCTAGCACTTCATCTTCAACGAACACCTTGAATTGACCTTCCCACTCATAAGAATGCGAAGATGGAGAATTGTTGATAGGCTGCAAGAAAAAATCAGAACCTTGTTTTTTGTCTTTTTTGCCCTCATAGATGTTGTAACATTCCTGTCTTTTTCCACCAACTACCTGAGAATGCTCAATATTATGAAGAGGATCATACTTTACAATTTCTTCGACCCTTTGCTTGCAATCAGCTTCTTGAATGGGTAAATCAGATTTGTGTTTGAGAACCTCTTTAAACCTTTCATCCTCAAGAGCCATAAGGTCTTCTAGCTCTTCTTCCTCCTCACTGTCTCCTTGATCAAAGGTTATGGCAGCACCCAACTCGATCAATCAGTCATCATTGAACGTTGTTCTGAAAGTTTTGGTAGCAACATAGTTCACCTTAGTGGTTGCAACCAACTCCAAGGGATCATCATGGAGCTTAACCAAGCAAGCTTCTTCATCAAAGATGCCTTCACCTCCAAAGGCCACCACACAACTTGCAATGCAATCTGATTTTTGTTCTTCATCGAGATCAAAGGGAAATTTATCCCACAATGGTTCTTTATCATATCTTGATGCCATCACACCTGGACCCCAAATGCTAAAGGGTTGATTGTAATGATCAACAGGAAAGTGATCATCGTGCTCTCCTTGGAATCTTGACTCGATGTATAAGTCACCTCCCAATTCACTTAAACTGATATCTTCAAAAACATTTCTTTCCAATGGTTTGGTTTGCTCATCAAACCCAAGACCACCTGTGTCACCACCGTGATGAAGTGAAGAATCTTCAATGCTAGCTATTTTGAAAACTTCAACATTTTTATCTTCTATGAAACCATCATGAATAAGTATGTTACTGATTTCTTCATTAGCAGCCCAATGTCTACTAGAGAAGTCTTCTTGGCTACTTGTCATAAATTTGTCTTGTGAAAACTCTTGAGAAGTTTGGACAGCAGCAAGAGAGGAATTATTCGTCACCAAATCTTCAACAAGAGGAGGTATAAACACATCGGAATCACAATCGGCGACATCACTATAGTAATGATCATAAACTAGTTTCAAGACACCACTAGTATTTCCTTCATCTTGCTCTATCTTCTTCAAAAGTGGCTTCAATTTCTCCTAACATTGATTAAGCAATTCCTTGATCAGCATATCAGCAATAGGAGAAACCTTTTCTTCACAATCATATGCGTCCAAGAGGAGAGATTGGACATTTGGTGGAATTTTATCAGCCTCTTTAATACTGAGAACAAGAATTTTCTTTACAACTACAACAACATTCTCTTCTTGTTCGCTCCAAGTGGATATGAAGAGATAGTGAAACAAGTGATAAATCTGATCTTGCATTTCCAAGTCTAATAGCAAGTTACTTGTCCTGAGATCTGAAAATGTCTTTAAGATAGCAACTCTTCTAAGAAATTGACTGCTATCGGTTTCATCAAGATCTTGGAAACTTTCTACAATCCTATGAAGAATCATCATAGTTTCATCACCATAAGGCATCAGAGGTACTAGAATCCTCATAACTTCACTAAAGCATGAAATAACCAACAAACTAATTTCTTCATCTGGATGCCCTATCCAATAAGGATGAATCAAAGAGGTTATTGAAAGAGATAATGCCTTGTTCAACAAGTCAGTAGGTGATTGTTGGACTTGGCTCAAACAATGTTCCAACTTTGACAATATACTCACTTCTTCACCTCTTGTTTGACATTCTTCATTGAGCCTTGTATCGACAATGGAAAGTGACCTTGCCAAACTTCTTTCTTCTTCAGAAGCCATAATCAAATCTGACTTCTCACGGTTTCTAAATAGAAAATGCAACATCTTCGAAACTTCTAAAAGCTGAAACTGAACTCAATTCTGACCTCTGGTGTAGAATCTGATTTCTCTGTCACTCAAATGACAACTGAGCTCTATCTTTTCACAGGATGGCAGGATCTTGGCTCTAATACCACTGAGTTAACCCCCTTACAATTTTTCAATTTTTTCATCAACAATTTCACCTGTCAATGTTAGCAAAATCAAAACCATCACTGAAATGTAACCCTACACCAAGAATGTACACCAAGACCCAATGACGAGCGAGGTGTGAGCATATGGTGTCAGGGATCGTTAGCAAATAACTAAAAGATGGAATCTACAATGCTTGCAACTCGACCACTTATTCAGCGGGAGTGATTTGACAGCTCAGCCGATCAGCAAGATGAAAATACAAGTACAAAAAATAAAAACGGCGAGGCCTGTCTCTTCCACCAATTGTGGGAATGAAAATGCTTAAGAAAGAAATGTAAATAGGGCGGCAAGGCCAGCCCTCTTCCACTAAAAGTGGGAATACAATGGTAATTTGCAGAAATGTAAAAGAGTTGATCAGTACTCTACTGATTCAGTGTTACAATATGAAATAAAATCTGCAAGAAGCCAAGTGTTATAGCTGTCCAAGTTGCTGCAAATGATATTATTTGTTTCTCCAACTTCATAGGACTCCCCAAACATGAAAATCAAACCCAAAACTCAAACTTCTGACAATCTGATATAAAACCAGCAAACTGAAAATGCAAACCAGCAAGACTACACTTCCAAGAAATGCTCATAACTTCATGAAATCTTCCCCAAATGACATGAGACTAAATGCAAAATAAGCATAGGAGGAAGGCGACCAAGTTTGAACCAACAAACTGCCTAAAACATCAGCTAATTAATGTATGCACGAATCCCAATGCACCATAAGCATGGTACGGCCTCCCAAGAAGGTCGACCAGCAATATAAAATCAAGGACTCCACCAAAAAACACCAAACTTTGAAAAAGATGGCGTCTAGGGCATAGAATAAGAATGCAAGACTACCCATAAGCAAATTAAAATCGTACAAAGACTTATGAGCAAAATTCCATTTCAGCAAAACCCTAACCAACAACCTGCAACTGACACAAAACTTCAAAAGAACTTCAGAAACTAATATCAATGATGCTCAATCTGCACTCCTGAGTGAAGCACAGTCTTCAATATATCTAGCTAGGTACTTGTTGATGCATGTTTTATGACACAACAAACATTCTAGAATAAAAGTGTCCAAAGACGTTCTATTCTCTCTTGAAAAACTACCTTATACGCTAAGATTGCTGAAAAGATCGTACGACAATTCCAATGTTTAGGGTGGTCAAATCTTGACAATGGAATCAGCTCAATGGACGACGTGAAATTGCTGGTTATCACAAGGGGACTTACGTTTGACAAACTACTCTAAGGTCAATGCTCTATCTTTTTTGGATTTTTTGTTTTGACAATCATAAAAAAAAGGGAAAAGGATAGGGTTAAAGAAGTTCTACACTACTTCTACAAAATCAAGAGACAATAAAGACTAAGTGAAACTAATAACAAGACTTTGTTTCGCCACACAAAAACAACATGCCAACTACGCAAAGCAAGTGCAATCTTCCAAGGTTTGTGTTTAAGATTATATTTTGAATAATACCATCAATTGAACAATATAATTCCAAATACAATTAGGGCATCCACATCATGAGTTCAGATTAGCTTTTCGCATTGAATGAACATCATTCATCCAAAGAAAGCATGAAAAAAATAGTTTCACCAAATCTTTATGATCAATCTATCATTCATTCCACTACTTCTATTGAATCTATACGGAAAGAGAATATGTAACCATGCAACCACTTGATAACAAAGGAATTCAAAGCAAATCATGCCATTTGAGCTTTATTATCATAAGTAGCCATTAATAACAATTCCATAGAACTCTCTCCCAATTATTCTAGTCTCTAATATCTAATGCTCTAATCCTTTCTTATATCTTCTAATTTGTCTAATTCTTCTAATCCCTCTAATGAAAATGAGAGAATGGGAAGGGGGTTTATATAGAGTTTTTGAGATACAATGAATGGCCAAGATTACATCAGAACCAACGGCGGAGATTAAAAGATAAAACCCTAATTAGGGTTTCCCCAAATACAATCAGTGAACTGCCAGTGAAGTGTCGTGAAGAGCTAGTCCTTTGAGTGTGCATCCTTACCCTGTTGGGAAGCATTGTATTGAATGAATCTGGAGACTATGGCGCTAACCACCTCGATTGTGACAAGTGGCAACACACTAACCTTGTATTCTAGCAATTCCAGATCGTTTGCACACTCTGCAAAGACGGTTTCCCATTCTGATTCCTGCTTCTGAAAGGCATGTCATACAAATAGGAAATTGGCTGCCTTAGACAAATTTTGTTTGAGGACAGGTCCAGTGGTGACAAGGAACTTCTCTTGGATTTTATTCTTCAAATTTTCCTGCTGCAGATGATTCTTTCTGACAACATCCCTCTGTAATGCCTCAACAACTGTCTCTAAGACCTTGTTTTGAATTTCCTTTGCTTGGTCTTCAATTCGAATAGAATCTACCTTCACTTTCTCCAAGACATCATTCCTCGTGATTAGTGCTAAGTACCAGCCATTGAAGTCATATGTTGCACCTGTTGCAATAACTTTACCTTCAATCAATTCTTGTTTAGGAACTCCTTTCAATACCCTGAGGCATGGAATGATTTTGTCTTGAATGTCCTTGGCATTTTCCCATGCTTCTGCCAAACTCGAGATTCTTGACAGTAGGAAAGATGACTGATCATATGTCAGCATTAATCTTTCTGCAAACACAGTTGCTTCATCACTTCTGTCATTTATCCATTCCTTGCCTTCTCTGGCTAAAGTGATTTCTTCCTTAAAAGTATCCTGCGAAGCATTCATTAGTGGAGGTACTGCTGAACTGGCCTGAGCAATAGGTTTAGTCAGGTGCTAAATGTATTTCTTCAGACGCTCCACTTCCTTCTCGCAATCTTTTATTTTTTCTACTTCTTTTTCCAGCCTTACCTTGATTGTAGCAACTGAATTATCTAGATCCTCCACCTCTTGCCTCTTCGTTGTTGGGCCCAAATTGACAGCAGTAATTGCATAATCTTGAGTAATTTCCTCTCGTCTTGTCAACTGTCGGCACAGCAATCTGTACTGTACGCTGGCTTGCTTCATCTTTTTGAATGGTGGAAAGTATCTTGGCTGGTTTCTTCATAGGGGTTGTGTCTAGTCTAGCCAAGAAATCGGCCATGTCATCTTCTTCTGGCATGTCATCTTCTTCAACTGTCTTTAAGCTTTCCTTCAGCCAATCAAGAATGGTAGGCTGCTCTACAACGTCTTCTTCTTCTTGAATTTCCTATACACAAGGAGCACCCTAAATTCCCTTTAGGGCGGAAATCATTCCCACTTGGAATTTGCCATCCACAATATTAACTTCATCATCATCTGATTGGAGAATCTCAGTGTCCGTAGGAGATGGCGGTTGATCTTCTTATAGCTAGATGGGAAGAGAAGGAATTCTTATATCTCCCAAAGATTCATCAATATCCACTGTCATTAATATTTGCAAATGCAGCTAAGCGAGGTGGCTTAGCCTTATGCTTCTTCTGAATAGGCTCTTCAACTACAGCCTTGTCCTTGGACTTCCTTTTCCTTGAACTAACGTTTTCAGTTAGCTCACTTCCTTGGGACGCTCCAGCGTTCGAGGAATAAGACTCTCCCTTTCCCATCAAATCATATGTCAGCTCTACATTATTCCGCTGCAAATCCTGAACTTGTTGATCTACCCACCACTGAGAGTATTGGACGACAAGCCTCATGAAGGTGTCCAAGTCTGCAAGCTCTGGCTCAGACCATCTTATAGGAAGCAAAGGTCTACTTTCATCAAACCCTGGCTGAGTGAACTCACCATCATCCTCAACTTGATCCGGTATCCTGAAGAGCTCAGTTGTCCTTATCAAGCTAACTGGTAGTCGAGACCATATTCTCTTCCTGACTTCGAACTCATCAGCAGCGTTTGCCCAATAATCTTCTAGCTCGACTTCATGCTTATATTTCCTTCCCTCTACGGATCCTATATGGTGATGAGGATCGAAATTATCCCGAGACCAATATGAATTGAAGGGATACTTTTCTATTTCCAATCTGACACTTTCTGCTGCTTGGGTTGATGGGCACGATTCTTCCATATTGCCAATGAAAAATGGGAATGTGACTACCGCCTTACCCTTTGCTCTTTGGAAGTTCTGATACGTTTCCACCTGTCTGAGGACTTCCAACAATACCATTCTGTTAGTGGGAAAAATTGGAAGTCTAAAAGGACGTCCCGTAAAACCCTGGATCCAGATGTATGTGAATCTAGGATATTGGATATACCAGTATCCATATCTGTTGATGAGGCTTTTGGATTCATGAGATAATCTCTAATGTGCTCCTCCTTGCAGCATTCTTGTTATATACATGAGAAATGCATCGTGAGCTCTTCTAAAATGTGTCTTTTCTGACAGCTGCAATTGAGGGTAACAGTTATATACTTTGAGTTCATTTTCTCCATTTCCTACCGGACCTCGGCATATCAATCCAGCATACCTATAAGCTCTTGCCAACATGTAAACAACATATGAGCTCATGTGAAAGGACTTGGTGCCCTCTAGATTGACTAGTTGTTCGTGGATATTGTTGCTAATCATTCCTGCCCAATTGAACATTCTAACTCCAGAAACAATTTCATCTATGAAGAAATACATGCATGTTTGAAATAATGCACCTTGGGGGCTGCCCATTATTCTATTCAGTAGCAAAATTATGTCACTATAATCCTCTTTGAAATCGGTCCGGCGCAAAGTCTTTGGCATCTTCTTAATTGGCCTTGGTTTCAGCAACCATAACTTGTTAAGATTGGTTGTGCATTGCTCACTTCTTTCTTCAAAAATTCTCCTTGTGTCTTCCTTGGTTTTAAATGAAGACTTGTGGTGGCTAGGAATGCCAAAGGCTTCCTGAATGGCGCGCTCTCCAAGATGTGCTAAGACTCTCCCGTCAGGAGCAACAATTTTCCTTTCCTCTGGATTATAATGTCTTGCGCATTCCACCATCAATTCAAGGCACTCAACAGCCAGAGGAAATCCAGCTGCTTGGACAATTCCATTTCGAACCATCCGACAAGCTATGGCTATAGGCATAAGTCCATTCAATCCCATCATTCTTTTTCTGAATTCTTCAAAATCTATATGTCCCATGTCAGTATCTTTGATATTATTCCATTTTGAATTGACTTTAGATTCCAGCTACAATCCCTTACTCGCAAACTTCATTTGTTTCCTCTTTGAAGATTCGCCTTGTGTAGTCATCCACCTGTAGGAAAGAAATTATATTAATTTAAATTTAATTCAGATTTTCTCTCCTAAAGATATTAATTTTCAGCTTGTCAAAATCAGATTTTAAAAAGTAAGCTGAAAAATAAGAGGAATGAATAAACTTCGCAAAAGTGCATAAAATCAGAAATAATAATGAATTCCATCGATCTCTATTTTGAATTCTCGATAATTTTACTCTTTTGATGGCAATTCAGGTGTATTACTCTTTTGATGGCAATTCAGGTGTGAAGAATTCTGACTTTACTTTCGAAAAATCAAGCCAATCATTCAAAAACTTCGCTCTTCAATTCCAAGCTCTCCTCTGAAAATGACTTCCCTTCCTCTTAAAATTGAACTTCTTGTCGATTTCCCATACTCTCTCTCTACTCTTGTTCTATTTACCATTCAAGTGTCATGGCGGATTTCTAAGGCTTTTTGCCATTTATTTTTCCAAACACTTTTTTACTTTCCACCTTGTCTTATTAGGATGGCGAACTTGCTTCCCTATTACCATTTATCTACCTCTCTCTAGGCAGATTTCAAGAAATATTTTCTAATTTATATCTCTTCATGGTGAACTTTCTTTCTTGTTATTTCTTCACCCTTCTCTCTCTAGGCGGACTTCATAAAGAGTTTTCCAAATGCTTTTCAAGGGATGGTGGACTTCATAAAGCATTTTCCACATGTTTTTAATTTACCTCTCCAGCTGGGTGCACTTTCTAGGCATTTTCCACTTTGCCATCAAGCTGGGCGGACTTTCTTTACCCTTCTCCATATGCTTTTCTAAGGTGGGCGGACTTTCCTAAGCATTTTCCACTTTATTAAAGGTGGGCGGACTGTATAAAGTATTTTCCAAAGGCTATTAAGGCTGGGCGCACTTCCATCACCTCTTTCCAAGCACTTTATCAAGTTGGCGGACTTCCTTGTGTTCTTGCTAAATGTCTTCAAGGCTGGGCGGACTTTGCAAGAAGTTTTCCAAGTGTGATTAGCATGGGCGGACTTCCAAAGACTTTTTCCAAACACTTTCCAAGCTGGCGGACTTTCAAGATGTTCTTCCATTTACCTTTTGCAGCTAGGCACACTTTCACCAGCTCTTGCCATATCTTCAGACCAGTCTTCATACCTAGACAATTTTTACCATTTCACCATGGATTTCAGACCTTTTTTTGTGAATTTTTCCAGATTTTCAACTAATTTTTTGTGATTTTTGATTGATTTTCCATTGATTTTTTTATCTGGAAGTCTGGTTTTTGGTGCTTTTTCATTGATTTTTTCAAATTTTTCAAGCTTAATCAGATTTCACCATGAATTTTTTAATTGATTTTTTGTGATTTCCATTGGTTTTTTGGAACTTCTGAGTGGTTTTTTGAAATTCGGGCACTTTCTAAATATAGGAACCCTACCAAAAATAGCAAATTTTCCCAAAATAGTAACTTTCAAAAAATAGCCCCTAAAAAATAGGAAGTCCAACATGGGCCAAAAACGCCAAAAATGAAGTCCCTAAAAAATAGGGGGTCTAGAGGGTCAATCCCCAAAAAGTAGGAGAGGTTGGAATTGGATGAAACGACAGTCAATCTTCATCCTTCGGGCCTTCTAAGTCTATCTGAGTGTTTAGGCACTGATTCTGACTCAAAATCACAACTTGGCTCTAGATGATGGCTTAAAACTCTATCTCGAAAACCCCAGAGTGAAAAGAACCATGAAAATGAAGCTCAAGGCAAAACCCAATGAGCAAACCAAGGAGGGTCCCCATTGGCAATGGGGCGATGTGTGAATTAGGTCACAACAGTACTATCTCTCAAGCATGAAGACCAGAAGAAGAAACTAGGAGGTATGCATTCCTCGAAGCAAGGTACAATAAGCAACAATGGATAACTGCAAATGAAGGCCAAGTCTCTTATTTATAACTTTTCTCCTCAATTTTCAAACTGCTTTTTCCCTCCAATTAGGGCGCCCAACTAAAATTCCAATTCATCATTTCCCACTTTCATTTGCATTTCATTTATTCCCCCTTCTCCAAGTCGTCCAAATACATGAGAGAGATAATACTTTATTAAAATGCAAAATACATCATAAAGTAGGCATCCAAATATTTAAGTGAAATACTTTATAAATTGCAAATACTTTTCTCCAAGCTAGGCGTACTCCTTATCGTAGCAAAAATATTTCACTTAAAATAATAATTCAACCAAAGAACTGAATTTACCAAAATGTGCTCTAAGAGTGCGGGAGACCAACTGCTCAAACTGGCTTACCAAAAATACCCTCTGAACTGGCCTGCTGAAACCCTGCTAAAAATAGCATGTGTCAGAAATACTGATATGCACCGGAAATACTAATATGCGTCAGAAATACTACTATGCACCGGGAATACTGTTATGCACTAGAAACCCCAACATTGAGCTGCTAAAAATAGCACTTACTATAAACAGCATACTACTAAAAATAGTAAGTGTGTCCAAATGCACTTTAACCACATTTTGAGCACCCATCGCAACTTACTAAAAATAGTAAGTCCGGAAAAGTCCTTTATTTCAGTTGCATGTCACACTACCACGAAGCTCTCAAAAAACCCAGAAGGAATCCAAAATCCAAACTGCAAAACACCAACATGCAAACCTCCAAAACTGCCAAAGAATCCGCCAGAAATGCATATCGTTATCTTGTCATGCATGTTACCTCATCCTAAAGCTCTCCAAAAACCCAGAAAGCTCCACCAAACATGCATCAAAAACTCTAGCATGCAAGCCTTCAAAACCTCCTATAAAAGTGGAAACCCTAATTTCCATTTCTACTTAGCCCACGAGTTTTCAGAAATAGGTTGAATCCAAATGAAAAGCGTAGGCTAAATTGGGGACATTATAGGAACATAGAGTGATTTTTCATTAGGGATAAGCCATCAGGTTAAATCAAGTCATGAGATTGCATGGCATCCCTACAAGAAGGCACAACATGTAATGGGAATAAGGTGGTAGATGCTAGCTGCAAGGATCGACAATTGAGGATCATTACCCTTGAGATCAATAGCACCAGCAAATCAAGGCAACGGAAGTTGTGGGCTATTTGTTTAGCCTTTTTCCTACAAACCGTTAATATCATTCCAAATCACCTCTTGTTAATGTCTTTAGAGCTTTAAAGCAAAGCTAGAGGAGCAAGGTATGGGTTTTTTCATTTTGTTGTGAGCTAATAACAAGGGCACACGTGGCGACATTGATTCATTTTCCAGTGACACAAGTCCATATGGCCACTCACGCATGAATGCTCAACCAATAAAACAGCAACACCCCAATTTAAGTGGAATCAAAAAGTCTATATGGTATCCTATGCATTGGACCTTGATAATACTGGCCATAGAGATACTTACACAAAATGTCTATATGGCATCCTTATGCATTGGACCTTGATTGTTAAATGATAACTAGTCAAACAATTTGACAAAAGAGGGTGAGATCTAGCAATGCGGATTGAACAATGAAAAGAAAGACATGGGGACCTTTCTTTAGCCATTGTACCTACTTGAGACATGTGGCTCCCTAAGCAAATAGTGATCTACGCTTTGGGCACTCAATAAACGAATATGGTGGTCCCATGACTATTGTGTCTTGGACAAATGGAAAAGGCTTATTGGCTTATGATAATACTAGCCACGAAGATACTTACACACTTGCGTAAAGACTAATGAACATCAGACACATAAGGCACACAACACCCTAAGACCCCATGTTGACATGCCAACCCATCCCTACACTTGATAAGTGATGATAAGATCTAATGGTTGCAAATGATTTTGCTTGAGGTAAATGGTCTCAAAGCATCAAGAGGGCACCAAGGTGCCTACTAATGGCACAACCAATGGGCCACATCCAATGAAAATCAACCACGCCACCTTCAAACCTCAATGCTTTGTGGGGCCACAAACTAACTCAAAAAGTGATATACTAACCAATCATAAGAAGCCACACATTTCATTTTAAAACCAAGGACAACAAGGTATTGGACAAGAATAAGATGTTGAGGTTTTAGCGTGATACAAAAGAACCACTCGCAACCATTGAGATTATGACATGTAGCACCAAAAATTTGAGATCAACCATAGCAAGGAAGCAATAGGAAAATAATGAGTGAACAAAATCATTGACCAAGGGGCCAATGCACTACAAAAAGATAACTTGTTGTGAACGATCGAGGTAGCAAACCAATAACTTATTAGAACAAAGCACATGGGCATGAGGTGGGGCTAAGGACTTAGGGTTGAACAAAGGATTTAAAGCTTCCCATGTAATTTTGAACCAAACAAAACCACCATGGGAGCTCAACAAAACAAAACCAATGGCTTAATTGCACCATAGAGCAATGGGAAACCATGGAGAGCTTTGAGGCAAAACAAACATTCTCATCACTTATAAACATGGCTATGAACACCTACCAAAGGGCTACAAGGGAACACTTCTAGGACCAAATACAAAGAACAAAAACCACAACCAACTACCAAGACATGAAAAACCAAATAGATCATGCATGAAAACTCAATGGGTTCAAATCCAAAATGGACTTGGGTGTGTTGAAGCATCAACAAGAATAAATAATCTTACCAAGGAAATCACAAAATAGTAAATACCATATAAGAATTATAAAGATAGATTTTACATTATTATTAAATATGCAAATTTTGTATAAGTCTAATAAATCAATCATATGCTCTAAAATTAATAGATGATCATGTTCGAACAACTATATAATAGATTTATGCAAATGTGTGTGAGGAAGACAATTCTAGATAGTTATAAGACATACAACCATTCATCTTCTTTCTTTTTGTCACCCAACTTGAATTGTGGTCTTTGTATATCACCATGGCATAGGTGTTGGCCCCAGGGTTGTCGTTGCACCAAAAGATTGACCTGTTAATGCCCAATACAACTACCAAAGTTAACATATCCACGGGAGGCAATTAAGCCATGTCAAAAATACCGAGGGGAGCGCTAACCATTTGCCAACAATCTCCCCCTCAGCGTTACTCGAGGGGATTCGAACCCGACACCTTTGGCTATGATGCCAATTGTTGGCCCCACGATTGTCGTTGCACCAAAAGATTGACATGTTAATGCACGATACAACGCCAAAGTTAACGGATCCATGGGAGGCAGTTAAGCCATGTCACGAATCCCAAGGGGAACGCTGACCATCTGCCAACAATAGGTTCATTGGTTTTTTGAATGGTTGTCATCCCTTGGTGTCAAGCAAGAATGAAAGTTATTTTGCCACTACTATCTATGGTTATTGAAGTGTTCAAACTAGATGGCACACATTGTCAATGATGGCATTGTCAAATTCTCATGGATCAAGTACATTCTCATGAACAATCATATAGTACACTATATGATGTAAGACACTCTCATTGCACATTACATCATGTAGGAGTATTTGAGAATTCATGTTAAATCATCAAAAAAGCCTTATTTGTGCCTTGTGCTTTTTAGAGATATATCTTAACCTAATAGCATTATAAAATCAGCCTAGTTCAAATGGAGGAATTTGAAAGTCCATTGTACATTTACATACACTCAAAAACTAGAAAACAATAAAACTTACCCAAAGAATTCCTAAGGACCTCTTGGCCCAAAGGCTGCTCAAATAGCATTTTATTTTATAGGTATAGTATAATGTTAGACATAGTTGAAAAACTCTCTGAGTAATTGGCGAGTTTTAAAAAACTCCTGGGTTTTTTTTTACAGCGGGTTTTTCCCACATTTACTCTCCAAAATTGCTCACCGAATAAAGGAGAAAAACTCGATAATTCCACCAAAAAAACTCGACGAGTCTGCAAAAAAGGTCTCCCGCAGCCGCTAAAAAAGTAATTTTCATTTCATTTGATTTTCTGGATACTCTCCAAGTCCAAGTTTCCAAGTTTGCCTACAAGTCTTCATCTATAATATCGTCTAGTTCTACCTCGCCCTAGTTTTCACTAGACATGGGAAGAGAGAGATGTAAATTTGTAAAATATATTAATGTAGTATTTACTTTTAGTTTTACAAAAACAATTTTGCTAATTTCATTTTGTTTCAAACTATCAGTATCAACGCATTCCACATGAGGATGCCATTTTGTACCCAATTTGCTTTCAAATCAATCAAATACAACTAGACTCAACTTGTTTCTTTTATGTACTCATTTATTGACTCATTGGATGCATCTTATCATTGAATTTTGCAAAAAGATGCGTTTTTAATGAAATTTAAGCAATTTTTTAAGTTGTTGAGTTTTTGCCGAGCTTTTGCCAAGTTTTTGTCAAGTCATGTTTTTTGGGCTTGGCGAGTTTTTCAATTTAGCGAGTTTTTCAACTATGATGTTAGACATAATGTTAAAATGAACTTTGCACACATAGGCATTGTTTTCGATATTATTCTATGTCTAAGTTTGTTATCATTAATAATTTATCATAAAAATTTAATATTGTTTTGGGGCGGTGGGCCTAGCTCAATTGGCTAAAGCATCCTGTTGTAGGCAAGAGGTCACAAAGTCTAGTCCGCCCACCATCCCCGTGGTACCAGAGGGTGTGTTGCGCCAGCGCCACTAGTCACGTGAAAAAATTTTACCAGGCACACTGTAATTTATAGGGGGATGGATACTTGACTGATTCCTGCAGTCTAACAAAAAAAAAAATTAATATTGTTTTGGCTGAATATAATCGTTTTAATTATTATAACTTGCTGTTTTTATTATTATTGATCAGCTGAAAATACTGCTAGAGGCCTAATCGCAGCCCCTATTACTTAGGGCGGCACCTTGAAATAAATTAATAGCTGCAATCAAGTGCAGCCTATTAAAGGAGGAAATCAGTATTAAAGCTGTTGTATGCATTTTGGGAGGGCAGCACCTATATCCCCAACACCCATCGCAGAATGTTGAGGACAGCCTCCTTTGAAAGGAATGTTTGATAATTAATATTTAACCTTTCTGGTCCATTCTTGTAAGTTAATCAGATTTGAATTATTATTGTTAATATTTATTTCTTAATATTTTAGTTGTTTGGTTAATGATACTTGAATTTTGAATAATTTATGAATAAACAAGTTTTTAGGAAATTAAAAATTTGTTATTGTCATGTGAGTTTATCCATTGATTTAACTTATAGATAAGGGCTGGTTATTTTTAATAAATTAATATTTAGTAGTTTTGAACATATGGTTTATTTATTTAACTTTCTGCATTTTCATTTTTTGTTTAAATTAGAAAATATCCAATAGCTTGTTCATTACAAATTGCATTTTGTTCACATATTACTTATTAAATATTCTAAAGAGGTCAATAACATTGGATGATAAATAGAAATAGGTATTTTATGCTACCAATTAGCTGGGAAATGCTCATCGGTTCAGGTCTGGTCTGACCTAGATATGGGTACAAATCTAGTCTACCCTAGGGGCAGCCCAAGGTCTTGCCTTTCGCCTATAGGTCCATTTGAGACAAAACCAAATGTACCCGCAATAAATTTGGCAAAGACCAATGCTCAAGTGACAAATTTTGCCAATTTTCATTTTACTTCTAATTTTCACCAAAAAGCAAAATTTGCGCCCCAAAACCCTAAAACATGGTATCCAAGACATCTCAAAGACAAAACCAAACTCATTTCTCATATTGTGAATGAAAAAGAAAAATATTATTCATCCTTGCTGAACTTTCATTTTTGCTTGCCATTGGACGAATAGAGTTGAAGACTGATCAATAAACATTCCAAACTGGTTGGTTTGCTATGCATTTGCAAGAGTTCATTTGTTGCCAAAGAGATCATAGAGGAAGATTTCTACAAAAGGTTTTTGTTTTTTTTCTACATTTTTTTTACAAATGAACTCTCTTGTTTTGTTTTGAAGTTTTTGTTTTATTTTTATTCTTCTATGAAACTATAACACATGCTTAATTTTTTGAAATAAATTTTGTATATATATTTTTTTGTTTTCATTTGTTTTAATTCTTTGAATGTGTTGTTTATTGAATTTGTTGTCCTAGGTATTACAATGGCATCCGGTTCTAGCTCCATGGGTCGACCCTGTTTCAAAACAAACCCAAACTCTCCCCTTTGGAAATATGTTGAAATGTTATAGTAGCTTCCAGGTGGTGGGGGATATGTTTGGGTGTGATGTTAGATATTCAAGCTTATAGAGTCGAGCGAAAGGCCATTTGTGCCACATCCCTAGACTAGGCATCAAATCTTGCCTAGGCAAAAAAGGTGTACCAATTTCAAAAACACAAATCATGGCATATATTAATGAGCAAAAGAAAGCAAATCAAGCAGTAGACCATAAATCAAATCATCCTTTGTTAAAGAAAGGATCTTGTGGAATGAAGACCCCTCCACAGCCTTTTAATCTTCACCCTGTAAAGAGACACCCATTTTTGTCCACGTCTGGAGAACAACCCATGGCTTTTACACATAAACGATCAAAGGGACCATCGGAAATGGCACTTCAAAATGAGTCTTGAGAGATTGCCAATCAACACATAGCAAGATGTCTTTGTGTGAATGGATTGGCATTCAATGTTGTTCGCTCACCTTATGGGCAATAAATGTTGAAAGCATTTAATGAGGCTCCACAAGGGTACAAGGCCCAAGTTTTGAGAAGGTGCGTAGCACCTTATTGGAAAAAGTGGTGAAGTTTGTAAAGGAGTCATTGAAGCCCATAAGGGATCCGTGGACTGAAATAGAGGTGTCTGTCATTTTCGATGGATGGAAAGATGTGAGAAATTGACCATTGATCAATGTTATTGCAGTGTCCCTTAAAGGGGCAATGCTTTTGAGAGCAATGGATTGTGAAAGGGAGGTGATGTATGGTGCATTTATTGCTAACATTCTCATTACAGCCATTGAGGAAGTGGACCCTCAAAATGGTGTTGTAGAGTGCTTGAGTTAATGGTTGAGGAGAGTCATTCACACATTTTTTGGACACCTTGTGCTATCCACTCCCTCAACCTTACACTACAAAAAATTGGCACCAAAATTGATTGGATCAAACAAGTGTATGCTAAGGCTGAACAAATCCAAAGTTTCGTCACCAACCACTATATGTCACAAGGCATATTCAAAACATTCTCAAAACTAGAGCTGCTAAAGGTAAGTTAAATATCTTTCACTTTAGTAAAATTTGTAAATTTATTTTAATTTTATTTTTTGTAAATTTTATCTTTAATTTTGATTTTCAAGCAGGTTGTCGAAACCCGTTTTTCCTCCAACACAATTGTCTTGAGATGACTTGTGAAGGCTCGTGAGGCACTTTCTAAAATGGTCATTAGGCCAAATTGGTCTATATGGAGGCAATCTATAACAAGAAGGGCCAAAAAGATTAAGCAAATGATCCTAGATGACATTTGGTGAGATCATGTTGAATATCTCCTCAATTTCACTGAGCCTATATTGAGCATGATTTGTTATATCGACATGGATAGGCCTTGTTTGGGTGAGATATATGGTGGCATCAACTCAATGATTCAAAAGATGAAAGACATCATGAATGCAAAAGAGCAAAATCCTAAAGAAACTTTCTTCAAACAACTACACAAAATCATTGAAGAGAGATGGAATAAAATGACCACTCCACTACATCTTTCCTTTGCATTGAGTTCCAAATATTATAGTGCTAAGCTCCTTTCCGTATCAATAAGAATTGCCCCATATAGAGATGTTAGAGTCATTCAAGGGTACAAGGCAACACTTTGCATAATCTTCATTGATCTTGACATGCAAGATGCAGTGAAGATTGAGTTCATGAATTTTGAACGCTCCAATGACTTTAGTATTGATGCTCTTCAAGACGAGTATAAGGTCGATTCTCATAGTTGGTGGTACTTCCATGGCCAACCATTCACACACCTACAACCTCTTGCGATCAAAATTTAATCACAAGTAAGTTTTCTAAAAAATATTTTCTTTGAGTTTCATTAAAATTTAAATTTTTCAATTTTATCTCTTAACTCTATAATTTTGTCTTAATAAGTTGCTAGTTCATTTGCATCTAAAAGGAATTGGAGCACATACCCCATCCACTCAGTAAAGCACAATCAACTACACTCCAAAAGGACAGAAGCCTTGGTGTACGTGCATTCAAACTTGCAGCTCCTTTCACACAAAGAAAGTGGCTACAAGGAAGGGGACACAAGGAAGTGAGATATTGAGCCAAAGCATATTGACTTGGATGCTTCCCCTTCCCACTTTTCTACACATAAGTTGAAGATGTGCCAACTAGCAAGCATGAGAGTGCTAGTGCTAGTGTCAACGTCAATTTCTTCTAATTTACCAGTACCTACATCATCTAATATGGATGGTGGTGATGATATTTTTAAAGACCCATATGATGATGCTTGATCAATGATGGTTGATTGTTGACACTTGACATTATCATTTTTTAATTTTAATATATATCATGACATTCAAGTTTGACTAATTGACATTGTAATATTTTTATTGTTATGGTGGTTTTGTTTACCATACAATATATGACGCATTTTGAACTTAATTACTACTGCAAATATGTATATATTTCTGGTTTTTATATATTTTTGTATGCACAAACCCAAACTCAAAAAAAATTGACTGAACCCACAAACCGAACCCCCGAACTCTCGAACCCAAACCTGAACCAATACCAGGACCAATAACTTAGATTTAATAGAAATTGCCAATCTAATATTTCTGAATCTTGAAGGATTAAGAAAATTTATTGATCATTCTCATGCTAGATCTACTATATTAGTGCATTGTGGTTGATATCAACCTGTTTGGGGTTTAATCATTAATTCAGCATGCATTTTGTTTGTGAATTCATCTATTTTTTTAATGTTGTCAGATTAGGGACATCACAAAATACAAATTGATCAACATCTTTGAGATTCTAGAATTAGATGAAATCCTTCTAATCTAAATCTCTACATCAATCTAATCTAAATCTCTACATTAAAAGTAATGGTGATGTCATTGTGATTCTTGTTGTCTATGTTGTTAATCTTGCCATCAGGGTTGCAAGGCCAATGCGTTGCAATGTGTGAAATCTGATTTGTGTTTTGCTTTTGGCATGACTAGCCTAGCCCTCCTATACCACCATTTCATTTCAATGGCTCAACTCAAGTATACTATGAATCTTTAGGAACGGTTGTATGTGGTTGATTGTAGTCCTTCCACTACACCTACAAAGGTTAGGTTGAAATTGTCAGCATATGATGATTCATTACTAGTGAATAAATCACTCTATAGACAATTGGTGGGCAGTTTGTTATATCTTATGTTGAGACAATAAAATCTTTATTATGTTGTTAGTTATCTCTCTCAAATTTTAGTCGAACTGAATCTTGTTCATTGACTGGAAGCAAAACAAGTGTTGTAGTGTGTCAAATGTACTCTGAAATTTGGCACTCTATCAAAGGACAGAAGATTTCATTAGCAGGCAGTAAAATGAGTGATGTGATATGTCAAACGTGCTCTTGGATTTGGCACTCTATCAAAGACTAAAGATACCAAGTTGACAAGACATATGACACTGACTGGGCTAGTTTGATTGATAATCAAAGATCAACTACTAAATATATATTTTCCTTGGGTTTAAGAGTTGTCTTGTGGCAAAGTAAGCTTTGACACACAATAGCCTCACTGCCAAGTTTTGAGTGATCTACAATTTCTTCAGACTACACCTACTCCATTTTTTGTGGCAATCAATGAGCCTTGCAGTTATTGAGGAACCTAGTTTATCATGCTCACGACAAGCATTTTCAAGTTCATCATCACCACATTCAGCAATCGGTTGACATTGATGATATTTCTCTCTATCACTGCACTTCTTAGGATCCAAAAGCAAGCCTAATTAATCATAAGATACATGAAATGAATACAACTTCTAGAGAAATGCAAAACATGCATATCATGGATAAAATAACAACCAAATATGATGAAAATGACACTTATCACGGTCACACCAACTGAAAATCAGACTCATACGCCTATGAACAGCATGTTGGGCACAAGAAAGCAAGATGTCAAATGTGTAAGATGCAACCTTGAATGCTATGAAAGTAAAAACAACTTATTGAATACTCTAAAGACTACAGTTGGACTGAAACCTGACTTTCAACCAAATATGAACAGTGGATAAGAAATCAAACTAAAAGATAATATTCAATAAGAAAGCTACAAAACAAATGTGAAACTAAAATGATATTTAAGATCAATAACAAGAGCTCAATGAGACAAGAAATGTGAAGCAAAATAAAAAAAACGAGAAACTAGTAGACTCATAAACAAAATGATTATATCAAACACAAAGTGTCATTTGCCCTAAAAATTTGAAAATGCAATGAAAAAGTGATTATGATGTATGACAAAGTTAACAATTTGGAATGAATGTACATAGTAAATGTAGCAACTATTTGCGAAAATTTAAGCACTTTGATGAATCAGAAAACAATCTTCTTTAAACATATCCATACCATTCCATTCAATTGAAATTGACACCACGTTGAGAAAGTAATCTTCTGTAGTTGTACACATATCTATACCACTCCATTCAAGAAAATTTTATACAATATTTAGCCTAAATTTTAGGAACCGTATCAAGAAATTTGTGCCACATTTGGCCTATATCTTAAGGAGCGTCTGGAGAAATCTGTACCACGTTTTATCTAAAATTCAGGAGTGTATAAAGAAAGTTGCACCCCTTTTTACCTAAATTTTAAGGTGCGTGTCCGAGAAATTTCCCCATATTTCGCCTGAACTTTACGGAAACTAAAAGTTTAGGCATACCATCAAGGCCTTAAAGGATCAGATGGATATTTATATAATCTCTGAATATGAAAAATTGAAGCATTGACATAAATGACAAAAAAAATCCCACTAGCGAACAGGGTCAACAGCCAAATTTAGTCTTTACTCCTGGTAAAGATGAATTGCCTAAATTGGCTTAAAAAATCTGTGCAGGGAACGCTGAAGATTGATTCCAACGTGTGAGAACGAATCTACACCCTTCGTACACGAGAAATGTGCGCCACTTAACTTTAGCCCCATTAAAATCCTATCTAAAATATTATCCTAAAATATCAAACAGAGAAAACAAACCTTGAAATGCATGTAAACCTCAAAACAACCCTTCAAAATGAAACACAAGAAACCGTAAATTGCAAACCATAAAAATCCGTGATGGGAAGCATACCTTTCAACAGCCTCAACAAAACGTTTACAGAGGAAAGAATGCGGCATATTTTTCTTCCAATTTTGCAATAAAATTTGCTTCCCTGTAAATCCAAACGAATTTTATATCAAAAATGAGATGAAAAACCCTAACGAAGACAGAAATTCTCATAATGCGAGACAAAAAGGCAAGGCAGTTGAAATTGATTCTCAAGATTTGTAATATGACCTCTACATCGTCTGTAGAAAACCTAAGCAAAGAAAAGAAAAAAATCTAAAACACATTTACTCACCTGTTTCACGGCACTCGCTTCCCGTGACATTTCAATGTCATATACAACGCTGAAAATTCCATGGCGTTCAAATAAGAGCGATAAAATCTGAGACCCTTTTTTTTTTTTGCAGTTTTTTCTTTTATCGTTCTTTTGATAGCGATGAAAAAGCAGCGATGACAACTACGTTCAATCCAGTTGAAGTGAACAACTTAAATATCGATGACGTAAAAACTGTGAAAAATATTTAAATTTTTACTGCTGGTGCCTGGAAAGGGAAATGAAATTACCATTCATAGATGCAGACGGTTTAAGGTAACGTACAATAATAATAACAAACTCTATCTTTTTGGGGTTAACGTGTCCATTATTTACAGTGGGGCCATTTTTAACTAAAAAGTAGCGGCTCTTTAAGCTCTTCCTCTTATTATAAAATAGAACAAATATCTTGACATAAAAGGTAAGTGTTAATCATAATCTGATTTTTTAAGGTTTTTTCTTAAAAAAGTAAAAATACATAGGTAGAGATATTTGTTTGGAGATAAAGATAATCTTAAGTGTTTTATTTAAATATTTATTAATAATAGTAGTTGAAGGTGCTATTGGATTGTTAATAAGTATATTTATGAAAAATTTTGTTGGTTAAGTCTATATATTTAATTTTTATTTCATGAAATGTTTGGTAATTGAACTATTTATATATGTGTGTCTCTCTATCATCCAATAACACTTTTAGATGTTGTTACTAGTCTAAATGTATAATTTATTACATATTTATGGTATTTATTATATTTGTATGGACCATTCTTTTTCCATTTCTTAAATTTAGAATACACCAAATTTGACCCTACAAAAAGGCTCTTAAAATATGTACACTATTCATATGATTGGTAAGCTTTTATGTTATGACATGAAAAAGTTTCAACATAGACATTAGGTGCAACAACAAATTGCTCTATGTTGTAAGTCATGAGTTGATAGCTATATGTTGTAATCTCACCCAACAATCATTGTACATAGATGGGAGACATGGTATTTCATCACTCATAAGAATAGGTATATTACATAATCCTCCAATGTTGACACAAGGTTTAGATTGTAAACAAAATGAACTTATATTTTTATTTTGGAAAAAGAGTACAACTCACATAGAGAGGTGAATACAGAAGTTTGTCAAAGAGACCTCTTGGGGTAATAAGAAAAACTTGGTATAATGTTTGGGAAAAAACAACAAACAAAGTAAGACCTAAAATAGCACACATATATGGGTATGATATTTTTCACAATAATAAACTTTAGATAGACCTTCTCAATGTCCCTGATAGACCTTACCGATTTTTAGTGGCAAAATTTTTGTAAGTTATAAATCACAACTTGGTAGTTTCAATCTCAATCTCACCTAGTTCAATATAACATTAAAAATAAATAATTGTCCATAAATGGGAGACATGGTATTTTATCAATAATAAGAAAAGATCTATCCCACAATCCTCTAATGTTGATACATGATTTAAAATACAAAGATAATAAATTTATATTTTATCTTGGGAAAAGAGTACAATTGACATAGAGAGGTGAATATAGAAATTTGATAAAGAGGTCATGAGGCAATAAGAAAAACTTTATACCATGTTTGGGAAAAAACCCTAAACAAAGAAAAACTTAAATTAGCATGCACCCCTAGGTTTGATCTTTTTCTATAATATTAGACTTTAGATAGGTCTTTTTAATGTGTGTGACAAACTTACAAATTTTAATCCTCATCATATATATATTATACCAAATCTATACTAAAAAATACTTAATGTAGAAGGAATAAATGATTTTGAATGTGCCTTGACTACATATTTTGAAGTTTACCGATGGAGCCTCCCCTACGTAACAACTATGGTGGTAAATCAAATTTAGATTGGTGAGATCATGAAATCAAGGTATTGTTGTGATTGTTGTAGTCACTATTTTCCTCCCCCCTTACACTATTCACTAATGATAATCGATTTAAGAAATTCAATGTGAATTGTGTCAATCTCTACAATTTTCTAAGGTTTCAGTTTCATAGTCCTAGGGTTTCTCTAAATCCCTTAAACCCTAAACCCTTTGATCCCTTTATGTGCCTTAGTTTCTATTTTTTAGTTGACTGGCTTGGCCCATTGTAGATCAATTAAGTTAAATTTATATGTCTTTGACGTCGTTTATTAATTGACCCCTTTATTTTACCAATTAATCATGTGCCCTTTAAAAATCACTTAAGTCTCTAGTTAGTACACTCTCATGGTGGTCTTTTAGAGTGTGTCTTCAAAATTTGTGCAAGCCTCAAAGTCACGCTCTTGCGACATGTGGATTCCACTATCGCACCTTCAACCCAATCTTAATGCTTGTGGGACCATTGTCGTGTTGAGGTGTTGACATATTATTGATAGTGCAAGTTTTCTTTGTAGCATAAGTTACAAATGATCACTTGATCATTCAAGTTGCGTTAATGCGCTCTATTGACATGTGTCACTCTCGATGACTCATACTTGCTTAATATATAAGGCCACATCATTCATATGTGGCAATTTCTTATTAATAATGCATTCATTCAGTTTAGCATGACTTATCAAAGGAGACCAAAAAATGAACATGCACTATAGCGACATGTGTCATCTAATCAACAAGGGCCTAGGTAAATTTTATAAGCATTGTTAAATGTTGATAAGGTCACATCACCGCCAGGTGTTATATTTTGATTGCAACACGAGATCTATCCATAGCACGAATTGTAAAAGAAAGAACCATTCAAATTCATGCTAGTGTGCTATGTTGACACATGTTCCTCTTTGATGAAGTGATCTATGGCCTAGTCAGTGGGGATCACCTCCTTCAAGGTGGTAATATCTTATTGTAGCACATAGATTCTTCATCATAGAACAACTTAAAAAAGGTTTTTTATCTCAAAGTTGCACTCGTGTACTTGGTTGTCGCATGTTGTTCTTGAGGTGACATGGTCTGACATGATTTTTTTCCTTCATAAAGTCCTGTCTTATTATAGTGGGCTCATTCCTCAATGAATCGAGGTTTAGACCAATGAGGGATTACCAGATGGTGATTTTTTTATTTTAGCACAATAGTTCTTCATAACAAAAGCTATAAAAGATAAAATTATTCAAAGTTGCATTAATGCACCCTTCTACTACCTAGCAATCACAATAAACAAAGTATCCAACATGTACACCATCTTAACAAGATCCATGAGGCCCACCTCCAACTCAGGGCCACTTATCTGTCTTAATCCTATTGGAGTGCACTATCTCTTTGTAGTACAAATTTTCTCAAATCTCTTAAGAGATTCTCATTTTAACCATCTAATTGAGATTTTTTTTAAAAATAGATCAACAACCAACATTTAAAGTCCAAGAAATGGATAGAAGGGTTTCAAATTTTTACATGAATTTCATTGGTTTACAAGGAGGACAAATTGAATGCACAACAACCCTGCCAACTACAATTTTATCCTCTAGAGCTATCTTCAATATTGTCTTAAGTACTTCTACATCAAATTTTATGATGCCCACACCTCTTTCAACAATTGAAACCCTTTTTTTGTTAAAGGACCATCCCTAGTCATATACTACAATAGATTATGTGAGGATTTTCTTGCACTTCTCCTCAAGATCATCAATGTTGAGACATGATTATGGTGTTAGGAAATTTCTTCCTACGCCTTCAAATCATATTGAGTTGGACAAATGTTTGCCCTCCATTGGTTCTACAAGCAACCAAGGTCTTTAGGGTTTTGGTTTTTTTCTCAGATTAAAGCTTTGTTGAGGCAAATTTACTACTATAACGAGCTTGTGCCTCTACATTAATAAAATTTAGGTCATTTTTACCACCTATTTCTGCTTGCACAAGTTTTGTGTAACTCTTGTTACCTCTATGCATGTATGAATGTTTATCATATTTCCAAGTTTGTATGTTGTGTTAATCCACTACAGATGTTGATTAGGGGTTATTTATGCCCCTTTTAATGTCCTTTAGGCCCTAACATTCATACTTACCTTTGAGAATTGATAAAATAGAAATTTTTGCGAAGCCCTTTGGTTATTTTCATTGTTTCTTTATGAAATACTAGGTAAGAAGAATCACTCTAATTTGGGTGCATAACTATTCCTTTATTTTTTGCATTTCTCTTTCTCTCTTGTTTCCTTATCTAGGTTGTTAGTTGTAGGATTAGTTTAGAGTTTTTGAGTGCTAGGTTGGACCAACATTGTTGCATCTAGGTTAGAAAGGAACCCAGTCTTCTTTAGAAGTCCTATCTCACCAGCAAGTGTCCCACACCTGAGATCATTCCCATGTTTCACTAGAATGTTAGACCTAGTTCAGTAGGGTGAAACTTCATGTGACAATAGTTTTTGACACACTTGATGGGACCACTACAAAAATTGATTTTTTTTTATGATATTTGTTGAGAATATTGGTAGTGATATTACCAAATTCAACCTTAAAGAGGCATTCAACAAGTTCCTAGCAACTTTGCAAGCAACTCAACATCTTGGTTCTAGACCAAATTGCAAGATTCGTGCCCAAAAATCAAACAAGAGAATCTTGTAGAGGTAATTTCCAGTATATTGAATTATCATTTTCTACTTATATAAAAATAAATAGAATTTCTTTATCCCCTCCAAGAAGAACTAGAGATTTTATAACACCATCTTCTAGGGCTCAATCTACTCCTCCTTTTAGTAGGTTTTCTTAGCCTAGGACACCTGTTATACAACTTAACAAAGCTTTATTTCACACTACTCCGATGGCTCTCCCAAGGCAAGAGGTCTTTGTCTCTTCAATTGTGGCAATCATCTTGTGTTATCCCAAAGGGATGACATACCAATAGTTGCACTGAAAAGCATACCATATTTTATTGGGGAAATTGCCACTACCCCCATAAAGCACATTCAATATGTTGCCAACATTTGCTCTATTCCATAATATTATTGAAGAAAATGTTGTTGTTAGACTTCTAGCTACACATTTAAAAGGAAAGGCTCTACATTGGTATAAAGATCTATGACCTAACTCCATTCCTAATTGAGAAGAGTTAGGTTAGAGGCTTTGTAAGTAGTTTGAGGATAAAAGCAATCATCTATCACTGGTTGAATAACTCGTAATGATTAATAGGTATCCTCATAAGTTTATGGGGGCTTAAACTTCATATTTCAAAAGATGAGATAAAATCCTTGCTTTGGTAAAGCCATCTCCAAATCATGTCTTCTTATACTATTTGAAGGCTCTTAATAGTGATGTAGCAATAATGATCTAGCCAATGGGAGTAAATACTATGTGAGATGTCTATGATATTTCCATCAAGGTAGATAATTATCTCATTCAAACTGGTAAAATAGCCCCAAGGCCTCCAATACCTTTATTCCCAGAGATCCCAACTCAACAACCCTTCTTGGAACCTCTTCCTATTGCATCTACAAGTCAACAATCTACCTCTACTTGACCTTCAAAATAGCTACTTAAGGTCAAGACTCAGCTACCAAAAAAATTCAATGATTTAGTGACCATTTAAAGGTAGCAAGCTCAAAAAAATAGGTCATACCAGTCCCAAAATCAAGCCTATCAAAAAAATAAGAAACAATATTAAGGGAAAAATAAGTAGAATCATGATAGGCCCTTGAATTCACTTAATCTTGTTATTACCTACACTACAAAGGAACTTGTTCTTGTACAAAACAATCTATCTCATGAACATGACTGGTGATACCGATGCAATTAACCCCATAATTAGAGCTCATGTCAAAATAGAGGTTTTGCCCAAGCCTTAATAGTCCAAAGTGTGTGAACAATTTCAAGACAATGGTATGAGGTAAATTAGCAAGTGTATACACCTAAAAATGGTCACATCACAATAGTCTGGTAATTAATTAAATATTTTTAATATTTAATTAAATCTCTGAATTCAATCTGCGTATAAATAAATCTAAATAATTTATTTATATTGTTCATTCTTTCATTTCGATTAAATAAATAAGTTTATTTAATCACTTTTCTTATCCATTTCTTAAATTAATTAAATAAACATTATGATTTATTTATAGTAGTTATCATATAATCTTGGCTTGAATATTTTATTCAAATAAAGATTAAATATTCTTCTCTTCTAAAAATCTTCTAAATTTCATTCACAATTAAATATTCTAAATATTTAATTAATTCTTCCAAATTCTATTCGCAATTAAATATTTCTAATATTTAATTAAATCTTCTAATGTCCATTCACATCAAATATTTCAAAAATGTTTTAAATCCTCAAACTCACATAAAATTAAATAAATTTATTTATTTAATTTGGATTATCAACAACAACCATGAAATAACTTCAAAACAGAAAATTAACAAATTTGTCTATTTCTGAGCAAAGTTGTTCCCGTGGGTTGAAGACAAACCTCCATTCTTCTCTCCAACCTCCCAACATCTTCCATCTTCCTCTCAACCTCTCAATCTCTCACCATTCAAATTTACCAGACAATCTCATAGCCATTGATCTTTGCCAGCCAGGCTCTTGCTGTAAAAATCTATAAAAAGGACTATCGGGTCTCTGAAAAAAAAAGAAAGAGAAGCTTGCATACAGGAAAACTATAGTCAATCAGCCTTCCAGCATCCATAGCCTCTAGAATCATAGCATAGCATAGCTTAGCATATTAGCAATCCATATCATGGCACATCATCCTCATATCATAGCTAGTAGTATTCATAATCCATAGCCCCTGTGCATATCTGTATATCAACATTTCACTCCACCAACATATAGGATAGAGAAGTATTCTCTCTCTTTGCATACTTGTTCTGCAGGTTGTCATTCTAAGAAGCTTTTCCTACATAATTTGAGAGCAGCAACTTCAAGCAAATCACTAGAGATAGAGGACAATGGAATGATTCTGAAGAAGCTCTGTTTGATTTCTTTGATTTCATTCTATTTAGCTTTCTTTCGTATAATGTTGCATTGGTGTGTTTTTGTTATCTTATTTTGATACTAACATTTCCCACACATTTTTGGCACCCACCGTGGGGCTCTTGCCCCAATTTTAACATCTTTTCACAGATTTTTCTGACAGGTTACGACTGGAAGAGTGTATTAGCACATTAAACATGCTTCAGCACAGATCACACCCAATTTAGCGCTCTTTAACTCTGTTTTAGCGCCCTTTAATGATGTTGTAGTGCCCTTTAATGATTTTGTAGTGCCCTTTAATGATTTTGTAGTGGCCTTTAATGATTCCATAGCGCCCTTTGCAGTTTCCTTAGAGCATTTAAGTTTTAGCGCTCTTGATATCTGTTTTAGCGCATTTCTTTATCTTAGCTTAGAATTTGTAAGTCTACAACTGTAATCTGTGACTTAAGTAAAATTTGACTGGATCTGATGCGATCGCGGCCAGTAAGAGCTTTAAAAAAAAACCAATCCTAGGATAGTCACTTAATTGGAATGAATCAATCCTAGGATAGTCACATAATTCAAAATGAAACAATCCTAGGATAGTCACCTCATTTCTATGTTTGACTAAAAAGAACTCCATGTCTTTGTGAAGCAATATCTTCACCTAGCATAGAAAACTGATTATTTGGGCTTAAAATTGAACTCTTGCTTGCTATGATTAAACGGTGATAGGCCTATGCTCTCCCCTTAACTGGGTGATCAAAATGTCAACCTCATCTATTATATTTCATGCAATTTTAAGCTTTGTTAAAACCTTTTAGAAGGCCTGCCGTAGTGGGAAAAAGTACTCACCCTATGGGAATGACCTAAGTGGGAACAACTAAAGCCAAGTTTTCTAACCCACTTTAATTAAATGCAGATGGTTGATGAAAATCCCATTCGACAGTAGTGTACAAGATAACCATCCCCAAAGCCTTTGTTCTAAAGGTTGGGAGGTCTCCTGAGGGAGTTTATTATTGCCGCATCGAACGGAAACCCTTACTACAAACTTAGTGTAGTATCCAGCTGAAGTCAGTTTTTGAACATCATAATAATCACAGTGCAGGGGAGGGAAGAATCTACCCCCAAGATACTCACCATATAACTACCAAGGACCGTTTTCTTAAGGGATCTAGCATCCACTTCCGTCACTCTGAGTACGCAACTGGAAAAGACAAAAACACGGGTGCCCCTTCAAGGGTGACACGGCTGTGTGAGTCGACGCAGTTATAAGATGTGGGCTATTGATTATTATGGTGACCTACCTGAGTACTAAGAATGATTATGCTTGAACTATCTGTCATGTGTAAAACCTATCAAAACAATTTTTGAAAAGCAGTTCGATCATACACTTAATGTTTAGTATAGGACTTAAAAACAACTATTCTATAACTTGCTTGATGTGTTTTCAAAACATTAATTCAGTAAAGATCATCCAAAACTCACAATTACATTGATTATTCTCATGTTAAGACATTGGAAATCCACAGCCTTTGTTAAGAAATCCATTCTCAAACGAATCAAAAAGCCAAAGAAACCACTTAGCTACAAGAAACTATTGAATAAAAGACGATTCTTGTACCAAAGTCGAAAGGTTTTACTTAAACATAGAACCTTTATCCATCGATATCATGACTGTGTTAGAGGTTTCACTGATGATTATGTTGTAGAACCATTATACTCACGAGCTTTCTTTCAAAGAAGATCCCTTTCTCAAAGGCACAACCACAGTCAGCGTATTCATTCTCTTATATTCCCCAACCTGCAATTGAATATTCTACTCGTCTGAATCAATGTCTGCAATAGAGAACTCAATCACATTAGGCATTTCTCACAAATCCATCTTTTTACGAAGCTACGATCAAACTTCATAAAGTGAAAAATCATTTTTTTCTTGATCTTTTGCTTAAATTCCCGCCAACAGGATTTTCATCCTTTTAATCAGGGAAAACACGAGCTAAAGACTAGAAATATTTTAAGTCGTAGAATCTTCATTCTATCTTGACTTTCATATCCATAAAAAAAATTGCACTATTTCATTCTTTTGATCAAAAGTTAGTAGAATTTGGGGCAAAGCTTATGCTTGTTGTCACGAGATCTCGAAAGCACATAGAAAAAGATGAAAGAGAAAGTACCACAAGCAAAATGGGTGATAATAGTGATAAAGAAGAGAATCCATTTCATATTGAAAAGTTAACAGAAGAAAAGCTTCAAGAAGTAGAGCATGATCCCCAATTCCATACTCTTATGGAAAGAATTTTAGAACGAAACAAAGAAAGATGTTTTCTTTCATTAGCTAATCAAGGAGCTAAGTTACCTTCCGATTTTGATATAGAAGGGATTAAAGAGAATCATGAAACTCCTCCTAATGATTTTTCTGCCCTTACTCAACAGATAAAAGAATTACAAGGGAAAATAAAGGAAATGCAAGGGGGTGCAACAAAGAAGTATGTTTTGGATGACATATCTCCTTATCCATTTGATAGGAGTCTTCAAATGATCCTTTTTCCAAAACATTATGAAATCCCTAAATTTGATAGGTACAATGGAAAAACTGACCCCATTGAACATGTGAGGGATTTCTGAAATATGAGTCTAGAATTCGCTTATGAAGATACCTACTTAATGCGATTGTTTCCACAAAGTCTGGGTGGACAATCCATGGAGTGGCTTTCCAAGATCACTCCCCCCATCAAAACCTTTGAAGAGTTAATAAATCGGTTTATATCACAATACACCTACAACATCCAACACCAGATAACCATGCTTGATCTTTGTAAAGTGAAACAAAAAGTACGGGAATCCTTCACTACGTTTTTGCAAAGATGGAGAAGATTGTTTGCACGATATTCCCATCCCATTCCTGAAAAAGAAAAGATGGATATCTTCATAAATAGCCTAGATCAAGAATTAAGCTACAGGCTTAATCTTTATTGTCCTCATAACTTTGAAAAATTGATAGAAAATGCAATCACCATTGGAGGGGCCTTGGTCAAAAGAGGAGTAATAAAACTTGTTAATCCAAGTTCATCCAACCATAACAGCAATGATAAAACAAGATTTTAGAACATAAATAAAAATGTCGTCAATGATGGTATAGTGGATGCAAACAATCTACGAACAAGACCATCTATCTTCAACCTATCAAGTGCTCCATGAAACAACCAACAAGGAAATACTAACCAATAAGGAAACAACAATCAACAAGGACAAAACTCCAATCAAGAAAGCATGACCAATCAAAATAACAAGGATAATCGTTGTAATTTCAATAACAATCTTGGAAATACCCAAACATCAAATCTACCAAGACCTCCATTCTTTTCAAATCTCTTGAGTTTGCTCTCAAGGAGCTTCTTGATAATAAGGTTATCACCTTACCACCACAAAGAGATTATGATCCACGAGTCAAACCACCATCATGGAATGACTCGTATTATTGCAATTATCATCGATGTAAAGGTCATAGAACAAATAACTGTCAAGCCTTGCAAAATCTAGTACAAGATTTGATTAACAATGACACCATCAAAATTGAAGGACATCATACCAATGATGATCATCAAGCATTCAAAGATCCTTTACCAAACTATCAAAAAGGGGAAACATCAGATACCAAATCGAAAAGTATAAATAATGTTGAAGACAACATAATCTACCACATCTATGCAGATGATCAACGGGTTAATGTTATCAAAATCAAGGAAAAACAAGAATATCAATAGGTTAATGTAACTATGAGAGGACAAGAAAAAGTTGTCCTAAAAGGTAGTTCATCCAAGGCAACGATTCCTCCTCCAAGTCATTATAATCTAGTTGATCAATTGAGAAAAACATCAACTCAAATCTCCATTCTTGAACTTCTCAAAATATCTCTCGTACATAAGAATATTTTAGAAGAAGCTCTTGTAAACACAACCATCAACACAGATCTGAATGTAGACAGATTTCAAGCCATGGTGGGACATTTGTCTTTCCCCACTTGTCTTTCATTCTCCGAAAAAGATGATGCCTCCATGACACATCCACATAATTCATCACTTTATCTTGAAGTCATGATCCATAAACACCAAATCAGACGTGTCTTGATAGATGGGGGAGCTGATTTAAACATTTGTACCCTAAATCTAATACATGCCTTAGGAATATCAGAAAATTCCATTGATCCACAAAGAAAAATAACTATCAAGGCATATGATGATGAAGAAAGAGCTTCTAAAGGACTAATAATGCTACCTATCAGAGTGGGACCTATTGTGAAAAATACCTTTTGTCAGGTTCTAGATCGTGATCTTTCCTATAACATACTTTTGGGTCGCCCATGGATTCATGATATGCAGGCAGTACCATCAACGTACCATAAATTCCTCAAGTTTCCATATGATGGACAAGAAATAACTATACAAGCTGACTACAATAGCACCCAAACTTATTCAAATCTCCAAGCAACTCAAGATGTTTTTGTGCCGCATAATAGGGAGGCTCTTACTGCTTCTTCTGATCTACAAGGCCAATTGCAAGAATTAACGAAGAATCTTGACACCAAGCTACATTTAAAAGACAGAGTAGGTGAATATTCGCTATGCCTTTCTACCTTACCTCCTTCTCTGAGGTCACATGGGCAGCCAACCCTATCAAATCAAAAGATCACAACAACATCTACATCCCAAGCTTTTGTGCCAATCATAAAGTTTGATGGACAATTCATTAAAGCTAACACTACTGACGAAGAAGCTGAAGATAGGGACATCCTGAGCTGGCTATACAAAGATGAAGATGAATCTCTCTTCCACATCAAGTTACCTACCGAACAATATGGAAAAGGATATGAAATCATGCAACAAATGGGTTATGAAGGAAATGGTCCTATAGGAAAAAGAAAAGAAGGAATCATTGAGCCAATTCAACCTATTTCAATACATCCAAAAGATAAAAAAGGACTTGGATATGGTAAGGATATAGAAGAGTCAATTTCACAGCAAGCACAACAAACTCATGAAGGAGAATCAATTTCAGATAAACCCCATGAAGATGTCACTCTACAAAAATTTTATGGATCAGTTTTCCAATTGCAGAATAGTTCAGACACTGATTCTAATGAATATGAATGGGACACCATCTATAACGATGATTTTTGGAGAGACAAATAAGTTGATACCATACACAAATATGTGCCTGTTCTCATACAAGGAGAAAGCTCGGGAACACAATCATTTGAATTTGAACCACAATATGACAATGACTCAAGTGAGGATGATTCAAATTTTAACGAGATTAATAATCGACAGGAGAATACCATCATAGACCTTGTCCATCATGAAAATGACAACTATGTCATGACTTTGACTGCTCAAGACCTTACCCAACCTAATGATCCCATACCTTTAGTCTATCCATAACTTATTGATTGGGACAACGATGCACCTATTGATATCCTTACATTTCATGATGATGAGGATATTGTGAATTTCTTTTGTTCATCTAATCAAGAAAACAAGTGCTCCATCAAAGAATCTCATACTCAATATTTTGATAGGGAGGGTGTCAAGTATCTTAGCTGCAAAATAAATGAAATAAAAGATGGATATATCAGTGAAAACCGAAAAAAAAACATTGGTAGATCACAACAAGAGAAAAATAAAGAGCGAATCCGACGGTGAAAACCTTCTTGAGGCACTAAAGGATGAGAAACTTGACACTCTTCCCAAACATTATCAAGAAAGATCTTCTGTTTTGATTGAGCCCACTAAATCAATCAACATAAGTACAGCAGAGTAGCCAAAAATCTTGCAACTTGCAGCATCATTAACAGTGGAAGAAGTATTGAAATTCATAGAGTTCTTGAAGAAGAATCAAATCAATTTCACTTGGTCATATGCCGATATGCTAGGGTTAGATCCTAATCTGATAATGCATCATTTATCTATAAACATAGGGGCAAAACTTGTGAAGCAAAAACTCATAAAAATGCATCCACATGTTGCATTATTGGTTAAAGAAGAGTTAAAGAAGCTTTTATATGTTGGATTCATTCGGTCTATTGACTATGCAGAATGGATCTCCAATATCGTACCTGTTTGAAAGCTGAATGGAAGGATTAGAATTTGTACATATTTCATAGATTTGAACAAACCATGTCCTAAAGATGACTTCCCTTTGCCAAACATAGATATGATTGTTGATTTAACTGTTGGCCATGCAATGTATTCTTTAATGGATGGATTTTCAAGATACAACCAGATAAAGATTGCACCAGATTATCAAGATAAAACAATGTTCACGTGCCCTTGGGGTACCTATTGTTGGAATGTCATGCCATTTGGGCTTAAGAATGCAAGAGTGACTTATCAAAGAGCAATGACCACCATTTTCCATGACATGATGCACACCTTCATGGAAGACTATGTGGATGACTTATTGGCAAAATCCAACACAAGAGAATGACATCTCGAGATCTTGTTAAAGATTTTTATCATAATGGAAAAGTTAAATGTTCGACTCAATCCAAAGAAATGTGTCTTCAACGTTAAATCTGGAAAAATCCTAGGATATATTGTTTCATAAAAGGGCATAGAGGTTGATCCAAGAAAATTACAAGCTATAATGGACATGTCACCACCACGAAATATTAGTCAGCTCCGATCACTGCAAGGACGACTACAATCCATCAGGAGGTTTATAGCTCAACTGGCAGACAAAAGTTTACCATTTACACATCTATTGCATAAAAATGTCCCATTCAAATGGGAGGAAAAGTGTGAAGCAACATTTAATTAGATCAAGCAATATCTCATAAATACACCAGTCCTAATTCCACCAGTTCCAGGAAAGCTGCTCATACTTTATATTTCAGCAACAAAAGTATCTTTGGGGGCGTTACTAGCACAGGAGGATTCTACAGGAAAAGAAAGAACCATATACTATATCAGCAAAACTTTAACAAGTCATGAATTAAACTACACTTTCATTGAAAAAGCTTGCCTAGCAGTAGTGTTTGCTTCCAAAAATTTGTGCCACTATATGTTGGCTCATACAGTTAAGCTAATAACCAAAATCAATCCACTAAAATACCTCTTAAGCAAAGCTACCTTAACAGGAAGACTTGCAAAATGGGTAATGATCTTAAGTGAGTTTGACATTCACTATGTAGATTAAAGAGCTATAAAATGATAGGTCATAGTAGATCAGTTGGCCAAAGCACCTTTACAAGAAGAAAACCCAATGCACATTGAATTTCCTGATGTAGACGTCTTCACAACAACAATTAAGAAATCATGGAAATTGTACTTTGATGGATCTTACATGCAACAAGGCTCGGGGGAAGGGATTCTTTTTGTCACACTTGAAGGACATACCATCCCAAAATCATATCGGTTGATGTTTCCTTGCACAAATAACATAGTTGAATATGAATCATTGCTCACAGGAATGAAGATAGCATTGGACTGGCGGATTACAGAGTTGCAAGTCTACGGTGATTCACAACTTGTCATTAATCAAATCAATGATGATTATCAGACTAAAGATGATAAGCTGCTACCTTACAAGAACATGGTGGATGATTTTAAAAAGTATTTTGTGGCAATCAAGTTTTCAAAAATCCCAAGAATTCATAATAAAGTTGCAGATGCAATGGCTACAATTGCTTCCTTGTTACAATTATTAGAAAATAAAAAATGGTACAAATTCTTGGTGGAACAATTATTTTCTCCCGCCTATGATAATCCTGAGACCCAAGTCATATGCCATTTAACCGATTCTGATTCACCTTTATATGGCAAGATTTATACCTATCTGAAAATAACATCTTACCTCTGGACTTATCCTGAAACCAAAAAAGGAATTTCATATGCCAATCATCCCGTTATACCTTGATTGCTGATATCCTTTACCGACGTGGTCTTGATGGTATGCTCCTTCGATGTCTTGAATGTGACAAATCTGAACAAGCCTTACAAGAGGTTCATGGTGGTATTTGTGGAACTCATTCAAGTGGTTTAACCTTAGCCAAGAAACTTGTTAGAATGGGATATTATTGGCCTACCATGGAGAGAGAATCTTTTACTTTTGTCAAGAAGTGTTCTAAATGCCAGATTCATGGGAATCTTATTCATGCACCTGCATAGGAACTGCAGCCTTTCACTCCGACATGGCCTTTTTCTTAGTGGGGACTAGATCTTGTTGGCAAAATTCATCATCAAATAGGCATAAATTTATCATCACGGCTACAGAGTATTTTACAAAATGGATTGAAGTTGTTCCTTTGACAACCGTGACTGGTAAACAAATCTCTTCATTTATCTTGAATTACATCATTTGTCGATATGGAATTCCTAATTCTATCATCATTGATAATGGGAGGCCTTTCAAGAATCAGGATGTTGATGAACTTTGTGAAAGATTTCACATCCAACACAGGTTTTCTACACCTTACTATCCACAAGGAAATGGTCAAGCAGAAGCTTCAAACAAAACAATCTTGAAGATCTTGAAGAAGATGGTAAATGATGCTAGTCGTGATTGGCATGTCTAGTTAAATCCAGCTTTGTGGGCATACAGAACTAGCATTCGCACACCAACAGGGGCTACCCCATATGCCTTGGTATATGGAGCAGAAGCAATCTTACCATTAGAGGTTGAAATACCTTCGCTTAGGGTTTCACTCAAAGGATTGATAAATGATGAAGACTACCGAGTATCTCATCTACAAGAGCTAGAACTGTTAGATGAAAGACGTCAACATGCAGCTGATCATTTGAAGGGTTATCAACAAGTTATGTCCCGTAGCTACAATCACAAAGTTAAACCACAGACATTTGAAGTAGGTGATTTAGTCTTGAAAGAGAATCCATGCAATCAACAAGACAGAGAAAAGAAAGGAAAATTGGCAAACATGCGCTACTTGTGATCAAAATGGGCTCCTCTATCTATTAGCTTATGTCTTGCATTAGCTTTACAACATCATCTATCTATAAATATGATTTGTACATATCTATCATATCCATATCATGCAAATGGGAATCCTTGTGTTTCATCATGGCTTGATGAAATTTGTACATATCCATAATATTCAGGTTGTGTTTACACTGGGAGCAGAAACACAGACTAAACAAGAGAGGGGCAACGAGATTTTAAAATATCACAAACAGACAAATGACGGTTTGACAAAGCACTACATTGACGCATCAAATCAACCACAACACCAAAACAATCACTCAATGCCAATGAAATCAAAACAACGTTAATCAAAACACAAACATTAATGTTGATAACCAAGTTGGATGATCTTAATCTGAATAATGTTTGGAATACTTTAGGCAAAATTTGAATTGTTGGTTGATTTTCTATCATATCTCTGGAGCAATTTGATGATGTACTGAACTAGAAAAGCAAGGAAGAAGTATGATTTTTCTTTGTCTATTGTTTGTGAGTGAATCATTAGTACTATGCAAATTGGTTGCGAGACATGCTCTACTAAGTATCATTGATGACATTTTAGAATTTGCATGGGAAACGAGTTAACTCTTGTCTGTTTATGCAAGCGATATTCAGGTCATCTTGGTTTAATTATACCTAGATGCTTGTATTAACTTGTTATATCAAAAATCATGAAAGCAATACTCAGGTCATCACTGGTGCTAACATACCCTTTAATGCTTGTATTAACTTTCAACATTTCAATGCTCTATGATGACACAAAAAGCATAAATAAGCTCTCAGAATGGCAATATTGTACAGATACCCTACATGGTTAGTATAGATTACATTCATTTTGGAATCTGCATTTTTGCATTTATAGATTTTCCCAAAAGCTGGCAAAGTATAAAAGTTTCATATCTTTCCAATAAACGACTAAGTATATTTGACATTCACAAAAAAAAAACATCATCACATACATTTTTCATACATATTTGCATCAAAAAATCATAAAAAAAAACAAAGCATATATCATAATAAAAAAATTCATGGGCATTCATAAATTGTACCATCCATCATTTCACATTCATATTCATAAAATCATTCATCAATAGATTGCAATCATATCATAACATTGCACTTTCACTTTCATATCTAGAAATCATGCATATATATACATCATGAGCATTAACATCGTGAAACCATCACATAAAACATCATGCATATAGAAAATAGACACGTTCATCACATAAGGAATCATCGCTGCATATCATATATCTCAAAAATGAATGTCAAATGTACAAAAGATTTCAACTATGCATGACATAACATCATCAAAAATGGGATCATATCAATGTGTATATAGATGTCTCAACAGAGTATCAATAAGACATATAAGACATCATGCAAAAAACACTACAAAGTGTTATCCTCTGATGCTGCTAGTCTGGGACCTGCCCCACCTGTAGCTGATGGACCTGCTCCACCTAATCCTAATGACCCTCCTGGAGGTAATGGCTGAGATACACCCCTGTTGGTAGCTCGAGAGCGACTATGTGTAGACCGAGACTATGTATAACTCATTCTTTGCTCGGGTGGCACTGCATCATGATACCTGGTTCTATAGAACTTTGCCTCCCGGGTGGCCTTGGTCACCTCTCTCATCATGTCACCAATCGAGGTACCTACTGCTACTCTCTGCAGACTGTCAACTAGGGCCATGGCCTGCTCACCCTGCCGTCTAGTTGTATCTCTATCGGCTGTCACTATAGTCAACTGTCCTTGTAGCTGTGTAACCAAGGCTTGTACCTGTGCTAATTAACCCTGTAAGCTTTGCACTCTACTCTACAAGGTAGCTATTTGACTCGGCACCACTGGATCTACTGAAGACGATGGAGTTGAATGTCTCATATGTGGTCCACCTCTGCCACCACCTCTGCCATTACTTTTGCCACCACCTCTGCCATCACCTCTGTCACCACCTCTGCCGCTACCTATGTCACCTCTGCCACCTCCTCCACCACTATCACCCCCACTCTCCTCATCACTGCCATCTCTATCCCCATCTAACTCATCATCATCATCATCCTCAGAGTCATCACTCTCTAAAGCCGCCTCTCGCTATCGTCTATGTCCACCTATATGTGGTCTTTGCTCTGCAACTGGAGCGGCAAGCTCATCAGGTTCAAATAATCATGGTGTAGGATGTTCCAACACATACTGAACATACTTTGGAGTCATCCCCTCGTCAAGAATATCAGCTCTGTATTCCCACATCTGTACTCCCAAACCGATGAACTCTGCCACTGCTGCATCATATGTAATTTGCAGACCCCACACTATAAGCTCATGCTACTGATGCACATAAATAGAAGAACCCTGTGGCATACCCTGAGGTCAACCATACTGTTGCCACACTGAACCAAGAAGAAACCTCTCAATAATCCCAGGAGTACGACCAATTAGATATTTGGAGGTAAAGACATAGGGCATCTCCCTAGCATCCTCTGGCCATGCCTCACAATCTACATAGGGCCGCCAACATACTGTATCGAGATCATCCAGAAGACGCTGCCAATGATCCAATTTGCCCAGCCTCAGCTGAGCAATGACATCAGTATATCTAAATCTATATGGTCAACCGACAGGTCGTCATCCACGATTCAATGGTCACATAACGACAAAATGCTCCCATTCCCATATCTGTAAAAGTGAACAACCAATAGCTAAACTCCGGCCTCGACCGTACACAACATGGTGTAGCTCATCATATAAATGTGCAAGCATGCACGATCCCCAAGCATATCGTGTACTTTGCATCACCATACTCTCAAGTACACGACCCCACCTGACTGTAAAACTCTTCGACCTATGGTCGAGGCACAAAACACCTCCAATGAAGCCTGCAAGTACAGAGGGTAAGGGCGCATACGAATCCGTCATCTCCACTCATGAGATATAATATCCTGTAATATGATCATCTCTAAATATCCATCTCAAAGCATTAGTACCTCTCGCCTCCCGGCTGTCAAATCTCACTATCTCACCCATCACTGGAATCTTCAGGATGCGATACACATCCTCAGGAGTCACGGTAATCTCTCCTATCGGCAAATGAAAGGTGTTCGTGTCACTGTGCCACCTCTCTGCAAGTGTTGTCAATAAGGCTCTATTGAGACGCACCTCAGACATCTCAAGTAACGAGGTCAGTCTGCATGCCTCGATCACATCTCTATTTGCCTATACAAGCTACGAAATCAATATCCATGTCTTTGGGAATTTTTCCCATAACTGCAAGACACTCAATCTCTCCTGTTGAATGGGAAGAATCATCAAGTCAAAGCAACATCAATATCAAATCATCATGACAAATCAATCAAATATGAATATCAAATTTATCAAAATCCTGTTTGTTTTTAACAACTTTAGAAGCAAACTTATCAACCAAAACTATTTTGTTTTTCATTTTCATGAAAACAAATTTATCAAAATTCTGTTAGTTTTTAACAACCTTAGAAGCAAACCTATCAACAATTATTTGTTTTTAACAACTTTAAAAACAAATTTATCAGCTATTATTTGTTTTCCAACAACCTTGGGAACAAATTAATCACACAAAACATCATCAAATCAAGATAACGCAATACACAAACAATCAATACAAGGTCATGCATTGTCAAATTAGTAATGGGCGCTGAGAAATAAAGGGCGCTACAAAAAACTTAATGGGCGCTACAAAAACTTTAAATGGCACTACAAAATGAAGGGCGCTATGGAAAATCTTCTCTTCTAAAAATCTTCTAAATTTCATTCACAATTAAATATTCTAAATATTAATTAATTCTTCCAAATTCTATTCGCAATTAAATATTTCAAATATCTAATTAAATCTTCTAATGTCCATTCACATCAAATATTTCAAAAATGTTTTAAATCCTCAAACTCACATAAAATTAAATAAATTTATTTATTTAATTTGGATTATCAACAACCGTGAAATAACTTCAAAACAAAAAAATTAACAATTTTCTCTATTTATGAGCAAAGTTGTTCACGTGGATTGAAGACAAACCTCCATTCTTCTCTCCAACCTCCCAACATATTCCATCTTCCTCTCAACCTCTCAATCTCTCACCATTCAAATTTACCAGACAATCTCACAGCCATTGATCTTTGCCAGCCAGGCTCTTGCCTATAAAAATCTATAAAAAGGACTACCGGGTCTCTGAAAAAAAAAGGAGAAGCTTGCATACAGGAAAACTATAGTCAATTAGCCTTCCAACATCCATAGCCTCTAGAATCATAGCATAGCATAGCTTAGCATATTAGTGTTGGTGTCCCAAATGGCATAGCAACACTGCTAAACAGAATATTGCTACTCTGTTTCTCCTGAAAGAGAAAGGCAACACATGGATGCCTTAGCTCCCAAGGTCTTTGTAGTTGGGTCTCAACTGTGCTGATGTCCCTCAGTGGTCAATGTAACAATAATATTCAAGGGGCCTGCTAGTGTTGAGCTTTTGGACTATTGTGGGTTGAACATGAATTTAAATCTACTCTAACTAGGGTTTTCAAAGAAATAGAAAAAGATGGATTAGGGCTTTGGGACAAAAAAGAATGACACTTCATCCGAATTAACCAGACCTATCACCCCCCAAGGAATTCCTAACTACAACTGCAGAACAAACTTAACTTGTGACTAACACACAGCTACATTCATTCATAGTGTTGATTTCAACAACAGGTTGCAAGTCACCATTCAAACAAAACAGAAAATCGAACCTCATTCCTTGAAAGCTTTCAAATCAAATGATCAACTCAAAACAAACACCATTATGAAACACAACATGCAATAGATTAAGATCTGGTTGCTTCTACTACCCATGAGACAGATAAGCAACATTTACAAAGCTGGCACAATCACCAATGTACAGATAATTTGTGGCTCCAAATTGTTTCCATTTACACTAAGAAGGTCCTATTCTGAATCTAACTCTTACTCTAAGAAGACAAAAGAAGCTCCTCTACAAAGAATCAAGATCAACTTCTATCCCATCTATTCCTATTCTATGATTACTAACTAGAAGTTTTCTATCTAGCAGTCCTCTCTTTTTTACAAAGAGGCAAGAATGCCTTATATACAGGATGCATCAAAAAGGATGCGTTGTCCCCTGCTTTAGGGTTTTACAAAATATCTGCACCTGGGAGAGTCGGTCGCAAGAGGGTAGACGTCCAAACTTTTTGCAGAAAGTTGGTTGTGCATTCAATGTGAATCCTTGTTGTCTTATGTCGGTGAAGATTGTCTCCTGGAAAGATCTGCAGATCTTTTGCAGCTACCACACTTATTTCTGGCCTCCGTGTCTATTTTTGACCTCTAGCGGAGCTACCTCGAGTGCCCCAAAATATTGCCATTAATGTCGAGATACCTCTGTCAGCAAACCTCACAGTTGTCCATTTGACTCACGAATTTACCCTCTACCTTTGGCTCTCTACTCGTTTTATACATTGACCACTTTCATGGAAGCAAAGCGTCAAGCTTCTGTTTTTGCTTCGGCATGAACCTTCTTCCTTTGCCAAGACCTTTTTGCGAAGGATTTTTTCTTCTCGAGCCCCTCCTCGTTGTCAGCATAGCTTCCCGTGGTCGCCCAGACCCTATGGCGAAGGCTTAACCCTTCGCCGATGCTGCTTCGTTCTATGTCAGGGAGACTTCACTTTCTTTGGGGAGAATTACACTGACATCACTATCTTTCACCGATTTCGGTCATCAACGTAACCCTGGGTCATTGGCGAGACATTTCACTGCATTCATTTCCTTTCGCCGAATTTTGGTGTTGCCAAGACCCTTTTGAGTCGGTGAGACATTACACTGACCTCACCTTTGCACTAGTCAATGAGACTTTCTCTGGTCGGCGAGACCTCTTGCCGCATGTCAATAACTACTCTGAAGTCACCTCCGCTTGTCGAGACTTCACTTCGTTAGTGGGACATTACACCAAAGGCCCACATTTTATCAAAGACATCCCTTTATCGCTATAACACACTGATTCTCTCACCGAAGACACCTAATAGACTCTTTGTACTATGTCGGTGAGACATTTAGGCTTTCGGCAAGACCTTATTCTGAAGAAAATACTCCCGCCGAAGTGTTTGATCTTTTTGCTAGTCGGCGAGACTTCCTTTCCTTAGCGAGACCTCTTACCGAAGTCAAATCCTTTGGCAAAACGACTTTAAGAGATATCTTCAGATGAATAACCTGATCCTGCACAACAGATTCCTCCATTAGTTCCCAAAGGAAAATAAGGTATATCATTAATTATCATGCCTCTAATCTTATCAAAAGGAAACATAACACCAGCGAAGGCAGGGTCAAAACCAAATGGGAACACATTCCTGAAAACTGGCAGAATCGGGACCAAAACCGAAATGGGATGAGAGGGTAAAACTGGATGAGTCTCAGTGGAACTGGGATCAGGACAAAACACGACCCTCAAACAACATCCCTCGCCTCTGAAATTGGCAGGGGCGGAGCCAAGAGAAAGTAAGAATCGGGGCCGGAGTCAGGTCAAGAACGAGCCAGGGAACTAACCAACATTCCTGAGTTTATACCCCTTCTTGGCTCCGCATCTGTGAGGAAAACTCAAAAGGACAAACGAAACACCAGTGGGGTCGGAACGAAAACCAACCAGGCAGAACGCAATGGGGGCGGGGTCAGGACCAAATCCGGAATTGAAACTTTTCCAAGCTTCAATTTTAGATTCCATCCCAATCCCGCCTCTGACAAAAAATAAAAGAAAACAAAAACCCAAGGCAAAAAAGACTAAAGAGACAGAAACCGGGGTCGAGGAAGGAATAAAAACTAAGCTTGGAAGCAGTTCCAAGCTCGGAATCCATTCTGAACCCAGGCCCGCCAAAACAAACAAACCAAAACAAAGGAAACAAAAATGCTCAAAGGCTGAAAAGAAACTAAGGCAAAGGACACAAAAAGACCAAGACCAAAGAAAAAAACAAAAAACAGGTGGGGTCGGACCCGAGACTGGACCAAAATGAGGAACATAAGAAAGTTCAACATTCTGAACCTGGTTCCGGACCCGACTCCGACAAAGAACAAAATAAATGAAAACCAAGGTCTGTCAGAACCGAAACTGGGGCTAGAACAAGTCCTGAACTTAGACAGAAATCCCAAGTCCGGTATTGGTCCCGGTTCTGCCTCTGACAGAACTTGCAAAGAAAAAATACCTAAGGCAGAAAACCAAAGGCAAAAAAGGAAAAGACAAAGGGGGACCCATTCTGATCCAGATCAAAGTGGGGTAGTTATGCAAGGCATAACAATTAGCAATCCATATCATGGCACATCATCCTCATATCATAGCTTCAATAGCATTCATAATCCATAGCCCCTGTGCATAATCTACAACCCCTGTGCATATCCGTATATCAACATTTCACTCCACCAACATATAGGATAGAGAAGTATTCTCTCTCTTTGCATACTCGTTCTGCAAGTTGTCATTCTAAGAAGCTTTTCCTACACAATCATTGGAGATAGAGGACAATGGAACGATTCTGAAGAAGCTCTGTTTGATTTCTTTGATTTCATTCTATTTAGCTTTCTTTAGTATAATGTTGCATTGGTGTGTTTCTGTTATCTTATTTTGATACTAACATTTCCCACACACAGCAAGTTATTGGAAGTAAAAATTGAGTGAAAGGAGATGCTATGCTAGTTAATTGAAATGACTCTGATTTTTGTGGCATAAACTAGTTTTATACTATACAATTGCTCAAAATACCAGAGAAAAGAAAAGATCAATGGGAGATACTAAAGCTCTAGTAGTTGAACAAACATTGACCTTTTATCCAGTATCCCAAGATACTATAATTCTTGTTCAAATAGATAAGACCCATATGTCACATTCATATATAATTGTTGGTATGGATAGCATGTTGTAGGATCAACCTTCAACCAACTAGTAAGCTAGGATGGACTCTATTGCTACAAAGATTTATTCTAAGGTAGTTCATCCCCATTTTGATATCTTAGAGAAAATGAAGAATGCCAACATGAATGTAACCATGTGGGAGGCTTTATCTATCCCATGTCAAAGGGATTTGTTGTAGGAGGCCTTGGAATGACTCAACCAATCAGGTGGTGTTTTGACAATGGAGGGAATGATGGCTCCAACTAGCCTCGATCAACCAGATAATGAAAGCAATTCAAGCTAGGTAAGTAAACCACCCCATTTATATATGACCTTGATAATTGGAGACCATTTAGTCCATAATTGTACGATAGATAGTAGGGCTAGTAGCTTTGTAATTTTGAAGAAAATAGTTGACCTTTTGGCATCAAGCATGAACCAATGTCCAAGGGTGTTGTACAAATAGATGGAACCATTATCAATACATTAGGTGTCATAAAAGATTTAATGATATCCTTGCATGTTTTCCCTAGTTGTATAGTGTCACAATACATATCTTTCATTGACCTCCCTGCATTTTTTCCATCTACTTGTCTAGGGAGTTCACTGCTAAAATTGGTGGGTGCATATATCCTGATTGGTCTCATATGTTGTTTATAACAAGATATGGTACAAAAGTGATCATAAAAGCATATCCAATTTCCAAAGATAACATTGATCCCTACACTCCTACTCTCATATTTACATGAATTGCACATTGTATGATAGAGGGGAGGATTGTATTTTTCGTGAGGTTGCAACTCCTCTAAAGGGTGTGCCTAATTGTTTATTGGATGAATGGGGTAGTTCCTTTCAACTTGAGCCATATATTTAAGTAAATGAAAATTTCCTAGGCACATATTACATTTATAATTACACTCCTATTATAAAACTCATGAAGATTTCAAAAGGTATTGAGGGTTTATGGCAGTTTTTAATTGTTTAAGAAATCAGAATGGTTTTGGTGTTGGTGTGTTGTTGGTATCTCCCATAAAATATAAGTATTACTTCTCATTCATGATTTAGTTTAGTTTCACAAAAAATGTAGCTCAATATGAATCCCTAATCCAAGGTATTTAGATTTCATAGAGGAGAGGAATCGAGTCTCTCCAAGTTTTTGGGGACAACGAGTTGGTTGTACATCAAATTAGAGCCCAGAGTATAATAAAAGTAATATGCTCAAGGCCTACAAGCATAGGGTATGGGACTTGATAGAAGGATTCAAATAATTCAACATCCAGACTATACCAAGAAACTAGAACAAACATACTAACAAACTTGTAGTAATTGAGGCACAATTTGACATACCTTCCCATATTGCAAATAAGGAGCAACATATCAAGGTAGTATTTAGGCCTGTCATGCCAGACAATCAAATAATATGGAAAGTCTTTGAAAATTATCAACACATTACAATTTTCTACAAGAAGAGGTATAAATCTCTACCAAAAATTAGTCCAAGTTGTAGAACTAAAATGGAGATCAAATCATGCAATTGAACAATAATAATTTTCCAAAGGGTCTCATTGTCCTTGACGGTATATTCAAATAAAATGACCAATTTAACTAGAAGAAGATGAACCTAGATACAAAAAGGGTAATTGCAAGCTAATCACTATTATGGAGGGGAAATCACTGAGGTTGGGAAAGGTTTGTTCTGAGTTTGAACAAAAAACTTTCATTAAGCTTTTTCAAGTTTATGATGATGGACCTATGAAGACTTAAAAGGTTTTGACCCTAATCTAGCCCACTACTCCACTGGATTAGACCTAGATTCTAAGCATATTAGACAAAAAAAAAACCTTCCAAACCTAAAATTAAGCCCTTAATGAGGAAGGAGTTGACCAAACTAATAGAGGCTAGAATCCTATTTCCCATTAAACATTCTTCATGGGTAGAAAACTTGGTTCCTATCAAGAAAAATAACGGGGAAATAAGATTGTGTATATTTCAAAGACTTGAATAGGACCTCTCTAAAAGATCATTATCCTCTTCCCTCCATGGAACAAATCTTGTAGAAGGTTAGTGGTTCAAAAATATTTTATTTTTGGATGGCTACTCAAGATACAATTAGATCATGGTCCAAGAATTTGACTAACACAAGACAAAATTTACTACCAAATGGGGTACTATGTTTGTTGCAATATGCCTTTTGGATTGAATAATGTTGGTACTACCTTTTAGAGGGAAATGGACATGGAATTTTACGGTGTACTTAGAGTTTTTTTGCTAATGTACTTGAATGACATAACAGTTTTTCAAAACATGTAGGTGATCATTTTGACCATTTGGAGCAAGTCTTCAAGAAGTATAGTGAATATGACATTTACATGAATCCAAACAAGTGTTTCTTTTCCATGTATCAAGGTAAATTATTGGACACGTTTTTTCTAAGGAGCATCTTGCCATTGATCCAGAAAGGGTGGAGGTCACCTTGTTTATTTCCCTACCTAGCCACAGGAAAGGCTTACAAAGCTTCATAGTCAAGATCAACTTTGTGAGAAGGTTCATTCCTAACCTTGCAACTATGGCAAATCCTCTCACATCTATGTTAAAAAAAACATGATTTTCAAATGGAAAAATCAAGGAAAGGCGAGTTTTGAAGCCATCAAACAATCAATTTCCCATGATCTTATACTTTCCTATCCAAATTATGACAAGGACTTTATCCTATACATTTATGGAGGAGAAGCAAGCATATCATTTTTCCTTACGCAACTGAATAAAGATAACTTGGAACAACCCACTGCTTTATTTAGTGAAGGACTTAAGGATTATGAGGTTAAATATAGTTATGTGGAAAAGTGAGTAATTACTATTGTTAGGGCCCTAAATAATTTCATATATATGCCCTCAAACAACATAATCCAATTGATGCGCTAGTGTCAAAGAGTTCCCTTTGAATAAGGACATCGATGATAAAAGACTTGGGTGGGTCACAAAGGTGATGGAATATGATGTTGACATCAAGATCATCAACCTTGTGAGGTAGAGGACTATGTGAACAACTAGTTAAATCTAACATATAAATTTCTCTATCACTGCAAGATGATCAACCAACTAATAGTGACCATGATACCCAAAATAATTGGATACATGACATGACTAGATTTTTACAAGAGGGAAGATATCCTCCAATATGACAATCTTTAGGAGAGACTATAATAGAGTGTTTTTGAGGTGCATAAGATAAAGCTAGGTCAACAAAGTACTTGAAGCTTGTTTCATGACTACTCTTCAAGTGGCCATTTCTCTCCAAGGACCACTACTATTAATATCACAAGAGTTGGTTACTAATAACTAAATATTTTTAAGGATGCTCATGAGTGGGTGAGAAGTTGTAAACAATGTGATTTATTTTCTAGAAAGCAAAGGATAGTTTCCCTTCCTCTTCACCCCGTTTAGGTCGACCAATCATTTGCACAATGGGGTTTATACTTCATCGATTTGATAAACCCACCATCTAGTACTCGTCGCAAGTGGATTTTGGTAGCTAGAAATTACTTCACCAAATTGACATAAGTTGTAGTACTAAAGGATGCTACTGAGGCCTCAATTATTGTATTCCTATGTGGAATTGTAACTAGGTTTGGTGTCCCTTCCACCACCATTTCTAATAATTCCAAAGTATTCTTTTCACCCAATGATTGGGAAGTTAATATTGACACATATTTAAAGACCATCAAATTATTACCCTCAAGGTAATGGCTTAGTTGAGTCCTTCAACAAAAACCTCATCAAGATAATCAAATGGACCATAGAAGACAATCAAATATCTTGGCATAGTAAGTTGAAGACAACCCTTTGAGTTGACATAATCACTCCTAATAGAGTTATTGTCAATTCCCCTTTCATGTTAACTTATAGAAGAGAAGAAAGACTTCCTCTATCATTGGAGTTGTCTTCTCTTGAGTTACACAATAACTGGAATTAGAAAAAAATGATGTCATGATAGTAAGGTTGGTTGAGCTAATGGAGTTATAAGAGATTAGGAGCAAGGGCATGCATACCTTTGAGACTCACTAGGTACTAGGTATAGGTCAAGAAAACTTTTGACAAGAAAGTTGTCAACAAAGTGCTCTAGGAGGGAGACTTGGTCTTGAAATGGGATGCAAATAGATCCAAAGTTGGAAGACAAAAAAATTGATGCCATATTGAGTGGCCCTTATATCATCAATAGTGACAAAGGTCCTTTTTATAGTCCATGATACCAAGCGATCTATTTTTGGGTCTACAAATGACTTATAGTATATGGGACTCCTCGTACTCCTAATATGAGGGAGGCACCTAACTCATGCTCCACAATACGAGGTGTACATACCTTATCCCTGCAGAATTCCATGAAAGCCTCAAAGTCATGCTCTCACACTCTTGTGAGACATGGATTCCACTATCTTGCCTTCCACCTAGTCTTAATGCTTGTGGGACCATTGTAATGTTGAGGTATAATGTGCTCTTAATAGATATCTATATGTTTATTAATTCTTCGTCCCATGTTAATGTTAGTTATGCGGAGAACATTAGTCCCACAAGCAAAGATTCAGATTCCTAATCCTAAGGACAGATATTAAAAATAATAATTTGACAAGTATTAATTTATGGTCAGATAACACTCCTCAGGATTTATTTAGTTTCAATATTTCAGTTACTAATATTATATTTCAGTTACTAATATTATTTAGTTTCAACATTTCAGTTACTAATATTATCACCATTGGTTTTCGCAACATTGTTACTCATCGCTACTAAATGTTTCCAACAACGGTTACAATAGTATCAACCTTTATAGTTGGTAAATGATTATATATGTATATATATATATATATATATATATATATTCAAGTTACACTAATGCACTCTTATAAGGCCACATCATTCACATGTGATTTCTTATTAATAACACATTCATTGATTTCAACGTGGCCTCTCAAAGGATACCAAAAAATGAACACATTCTAATACACTACGGCGATATGTGACATCTACTAAATGTGGGCCCGAGTAAAGGTTATAGGTATTGTTTAATGCTAACAAGGTCACATCATTGCCAGGTGTCGTGTTTCAATTATTATGCAAGATCTCTTCATAATATGATTTATTTAAATGAAAGAACCATTCAAAGACACATTATTGCACTCTATTGGCACATGTTCTCTTCCAAGTGGCAATTTTGATTGCAATAGATATCTTCTTCATAGCGCGACTTAAAAAAGCCTTCCTATGTCAAAGTCTTATTCATATGCTTGGATGCCATGTGTCATCCTCATGTTGACATAATTTGACGTGGTTTATTTTCTTTATCAAGGCTTGTGTTGTCTCTTGTGAGCCCATTCTTTAATGAGTCACAATTCAAACCAATGAGGGTCTATCACATGGTGATATTTTATTACAAGGTGCTAGTTCTTTATAGCACATGCTCTAAAAGGTAGACTTCTTCAAATATGTGCTAATATTCCCTACTCCCACTTGGTGACCATGACAACCAAAGAATCCAACATCCAACATGTGCACTAGGCTAACAAGATTTATGTGGCCCACCTCTAACTCAGGGCCACTTATCTAGGTGTTTTGATACTATTGGAGCCCACTATCTCTTCATAGCATGAGTTCACTTGAACCTCTTTAAGAGATTCTCACGCTAATATGCTAACCATTCAATTGAGAATCTTTTATGAATGGATCAACAACCAACATTTAACTCTAAGAAACAGGGAGAAAGTTTTCAAACTCTCGCCATATGTCATTGGTTTGTAAGGATTACAATTTGAATGCTCAATGATCCTCCCAACTAAATTTTTTTTCTCTATATTTATCTTCAATATCGTCTTGAGTACTTCTAAAATAAATTTTGTGGTTTGTGGTGTGCATACCACTTTCAACAATTTCATCCTTTTTTTATTATAGGACCATCCCTAGGCACATTCTACAATGGATTCTGTGAGGGTTTTCTTGAACTTTTCAATATCATCAATGTTGGGAATGGCTATGGTTTTACCTGAATGTTTTATCCATACCTTCAAATTTGATTGAGCTCGACAAATATCTTCTCTCCATTGGTTTCGTAAGTGGCTAGGGTTTTTAGGGTTTTGGTTTCTATTTTAGAATAGAGCGTGGTTGAGGCTCATTTTTATAAGGGTTCTTCTTTTTTTTCTCTATTTAGACATGTAATTTTATATCTCCACTATCGTAACAAGCCTATGCCTCTACATTAATAAAATTTACCATTTTTACCTCCTCTTTATGCTTGCATTTTGTGTAAATCTTGTTACCTTTGTACATGCGTGAAATTTTATCATATTTTCAAGTCTATATGTTGTGAACTAATCTTATTGTAGATGTCTATTATGGGTTATTTATGCTCCTTTTAGTGTTTCTCGAGCTCTAAGCTTTATACTTATCTTTGAGAATTGATAAAATGGGGAGTTTTGTGAATCTCTATGACGATTTGCATTGATTCTTTATGTAATACTTGGCATGAAGAAAGACTCTATTTTAGAAGCATCACCACCCCTTTGTTTCTTGCATTTCTTTTTCTCTCCATTTTACTTTTTTAGGTTGTTAGTTGTAGGATTAGATTAGAGTTTTTTAGTGCTAGGTTGTACCAACATTGTTGCATTTGGGTTAGATAGAAAGAAAAACTTCTTTAGAGGTTTGATCTCAACAAAATGGGTCCCACATGTGAGATCATTCCCATGTTTCACTGGAATGTTGAACCTAGTTCAATAGGGTGCAATTTCATGTGACCACAATTTCCATTTAGTAGCATATCAAAATTACTTAAAGTCAAATATCTTTTGTATTAAATAAATAAAAAATAATTCTTTGTACTGATTTGTGACTAATTTACAACCAATATATGATAGATCTATAACTAAAACAATGGCTTTCCATCATATCTTTCTAGGTATGCAAACCCTACTCTAGGCTATGGCCTCAATACATAATGATTGCTATGGCTTCCTACACTTCTAAAATATAGTATATGGAAAGCTATGTTACAAGTAATGGTTAGAGCGTGGAGTAGCACAACCAAGATGTAAACTCCTCTAGTCTTGTTTCTACCTAAAATACCATGGAATCCATCAAAATACTAAAGCTTTTAGTGTCAACATATCTAGTTGCCTTGTGCAAGGTCATTGTTCTTCACTACATAGAAGATAATTTCCATAGATTTGTATTAACCAAATAGTTTTCCAAGTATCATTTAAGAATATGTTATATTCATAATATAGTGCATGTTGTAACCCATCTAGATTATGAAAGAGGGAGATCCTACAAGTTGTCAATAGGCTCCCCATTTTCACTCACATAGAATATGCTATGGTGGATTCCTCTCCATTAAGCCAAGCACCAATAGAATAAGCCTTAACTATAACATATAAAGATTGTAATATTTAAAGATCTTTTCTTTGATCCTATGAAAATAGGATTAAATATATGAGTTGATAGTGAACTCCAAGGAGATGATAGTGAGCCCCCATAGCCTAAAATCACCTGGAAAAATAAAGATACCCTTTCATAAGAGAGTATGTTAAGAGAATAGATTTTTTGATATTGAATGAACAATGTACAATGATCAATAATAGATCAATGGTAGTACATCCCATATGAGTACTAATGTACAAAAGGCATTGCTTATATAGGCAAGGTGAGAGATAGGATTAAACAAGATAATGACAAGTGTCTTTATCCTATAACATGAGACAACTACTATTAAATGACTTGGGACACAAGAAGTAAATACTATGAGATAAGATAAGATCTAATGACAACTAATACTTCTAGAAATATTCCTAAGACCTAACTAAACTTAACATGTAAATAAGGCATACTAGTTGAACTAGTTAGGCAAAACACCTTATTCACACCAACACACGCGAAGTAGACAAATGCAACAATGTAGATATAATGCAAGGAAACATGGATGATGAGACGGGTCTCAGATACTAGGTCATGTTAGGTAGCCGTTTACAAAATATCTCACAAATATAGTAAATGATAAAAAACACATGGAAAAATCCCTCTCCAAAAGAGAAAATGCAAGAAAACAATCATGTACAAGTGATGAAAGTGGGAATCAAAATAACCCCAAGGACTACATCTATCATAAATATGCAATCAATAACCCCCCAATAAGAGGGAAATAAAGTGACTATATATCCCCCCATAAAGTGTAGTCTCCTACAAAAATGGTATATGCTTGAAGAAAAAATATGATTCAATGCCTACAAACAATATTAGTCCCCTTGGGATGAAACAAAACCAAGTATAGATGTAGGAAGGCTCCCTATTTTGAATAAGGATTGATAGTAAGAAGGATGAATATGTACAATGATGTCTCTAAAATTTTCTCATGTGTCATCACGTACATGGAAGATGGTGATGTGATAGTCAAATTAGGTACATTCCCAATCAAAGATGAAGGTGACAAACCGAGACTATGCGGTAATTAATACTGAACAAGATCTAAAGACAATTATGTTTGACAATAATATTGATATGATTTCCATCAAAGAGGAGGGATAAGCACTCAAATATCTCCTCCAAAATATAAGATTCATACAAAAAATCAGATATACCTATCAAGTGCTCATCTTATAAAGCTACATCTGAAAGACTATAATGGGCTTGTTGAAAAAGAATGATGGGGGCCTCAATCAATAATTATGCATAAAGAACAAATGAAGGTGAAATATCAGCAATTGTCTCTAAAGGTGGAGAAGGAGCAACTCTAGATTCAAATGTAGCATCAAATGATGGGCGAGATGCAAACTCAAGCAAGAGTTGGATGAAATTATGTGAGAAATAAGTATATAATTCATTCCAATGTCAATTGCTTTCATAATATGTGCATCTATAAATTTTACACAGGATTCATTCCTTAAATAATTTCTACAAATTTACAAATACAAAAAGCTTCAACAATAATTACAAAGCCTCAAATATGATCAATATTAAAAGTGAAGCCCTCCCAAAAAGACAAAACTTATATAGGTGTCAAGATGTCCAAGTAATTAGACACAAAGAAATATTTGTAAAAAATGAATAAAATGTACCTAGGGTTGAATATGTAAAAAGTGCATAGATAAGATAGAAGAGCTCCTCAATACCTTTCCAACATAACAAAAATTGGATAAAATAGTGACAAGTTATGAGCTCTAACATATAAATAAGAGATATGACTTCAAACAACAATAAAATTATCCACCAAAAAATCTAATAATAAGACCTACACCACTACAAACTACTCAAAACCATTTTTGTAATGATATCTTGTTTTCCAAAATTTAATATTTGAGTCAAAATTTATGGAAAATTAAAAAATGGCCCTGTTTAGGGCATGGTGGCAAAAAATTGGCACTTGGGTGTTGATCCCTCAATCTCCCATAGGACTGCCCACTCTGAATTTTGAAAATTAAAACCAACCGCTAGTGTAGGGGGGGTGGGTGGTGATGGTGGTGTTATCACTTGAGGTGGTGGTGGTTGTGTTGCTTGAGGTGGTGAAATTTGCACCACTTGGAGGACGAGCCTCATGAGGCTAGCAATGATTGATCACCCATTAAACCTTGTGACCTGATATTGAATCGCTAAGGCTATATAAAAAAATTAAAACCAATTTATTTTTAATTAAAAAATCATAATCGTACCTCTAATGTGACTACTTACATAGACTCGTACTCTACCTATGCTTGCACAAAATATTCTATGACATATGCTCAAAATATGCCCTTGAATCTGTAGACATGTGACTAGATGATGCTAGTAATGGTATCAATAGTACAAAACCATACAATTGTACATACCATACAAACATGAAACAATAGATTTCTTCAAAAACTAGCAAAAATGACCAAATTTTTTCAATTACTAAAATATTAAGTATTTTATATCAAAATAGGGGTTTTGGGTCTTTTGGACTGAATGGTGAGGTTCATTTCATCCCAAAGTACACTTAAAAAATCTCATACTTGTTATGCCCTGCATACACACCCCAAATTTTTGCTTGGCAAAGTTGGGGACCCCCTCTATTTTCTTTTGTTTCGTTGGCTTGTTTCATTGTGTTTTGCATTTTGTTGTTCTTGTTTCGTCTTTTCCCTCTTTGTTTCTTTCAATTTTTGTCTCTTGTTTTGTGTTTGCTATCATTTCGGTCTTGTCCTAGAGTTGTTCACAACCCTCAGACCTTGCTTTCTTTTTTTTTCCTTTGTCGGGATCAGGTTTTGAAACAAAATCTGAACTTGTCCTTGAGAGAGTGTTCAAGTTCCAGGTGTTGTTCTAAATTCGATCTTCGCTTGTTTTCCTTTTCCTTGCTCATTTTGGAATCAGATGTTGGATCAAAGCCTACACTTTGAACCTCCTTCAGGTTCACGTTTTAGGTTTTATCTTGAGTCCAATCCCCATGATTTTCTCTGCCTTTGCTTTGTTTCAAAGTTAGACTTCGGACTAGAATCAAAACCTTGAACCTCTTCAGAAGGTTCCTGTCCTTGGTTCCAACCCAATTCCAATCTTCGCTTTCGTTTGTGTGTCTGCCTTTCAAGTTCGAGTTTCATAATGGAACTGACACCTTGCATTTTTTGAAGGTTCATGTGCCAAGTTCGTTCTCTATCCCAATTTTTTCCTTTTCGTTGGCATCTTTTGGCCTCGTCGTCCCGTTTCTTTTCTACTCTTCATTTTTGTTCTCCGTTGTTTGTCTTTGAGTTTTGCGTTGGTTTCTGGGTTATCGCGTCTTTTGCTTTTCATCTTCATTTTTGTGTCGTTTGTTTGTCTAGTTTCGTTTGTCGTCATCTTTCATTTTTTTGTTTGGTTGTTGCGTCATTTGTTCATTTCCTTGTTCTCGTCACATCTCCATTTTTCGGTTGTCGTTTGGTCTCCTTCATTTCTTCGTTGTTGGTTTCTGCATCGTTTCTTTGGTTGTCATCTTTCATTCATGTTTGTCACATTGTCCCACCTTAGAGTCAAAAAAATCATAAAAATAAAAAATACAAAAAAAGACAAAAAAATCAACTAATACAAAAAAAAACACACACACACACAAAAAATTCAAAATTTGAAAAAATAAAAAATGTAAAAACACAAAAAAAATTATTAATTGAAAAAGGTTAAAAAGACAAAAAGTAAATTAAAATTTAAATAAGTTTAAAGTAAAATAAAAAAAAAAAAATTTAATTTTAAAAGATTTATAAAATTAAAATTTAGAAATAAAATAAATTTTAAAAGTTTTTTAAAATTTAAATAAAAGTTTAAATAAAAGATTAATCTTTTAAATTTAGAATAAATAATATTTTTTAAATGTTAAAAGAGATTTAAATTTAAAATCATAAAATTGGGTTAGAATAAGATTCTCATGACAAAAAGATTCTTATGTCTTGGCTTCCATGGCCCTTCTAGATGCGCCTTATGTGAAAGTGATGAGGAGACTACGAACCACCTCCTTCTTGGTTGTTCCTACACCCAAGTCTGTTGGAGGTGGCTCTGTGCAAGGCTAAGATTGATGTGCGCATTGCCCAATGACTTGCTTGGTTGGTTCCGCTCATGGCCAATCCTGAAAAGGTTTGCAATATACAGAGACATATGGGTGTTAAATCCCTCACTTGTAATTTGGGAATTATGGAAGGAGAGGAATAGAAGACTGTTCCAAGGAAAAAAGATGAACTCAACCTCACTCATCAATAAGATCGAAGTAGCCCTGATTAAAACACTGAATGCTAAATTGGAGCAAAATGTGGGCAAAGAGAGAATCTTCTCAGAGTGGGATGCACATTTATGAAGGGCTTGGCCCTCCTTAAGAATCTTGACATGGGTGGGAGGCGGTGGGGAAAACTCTTGACAAGCCCAAGCCTCCACCATCTAGTCTCCCCCCAGAAGGTTGGCACAAATTAAATTTTGATAGAGCCTCCAAGGGTAATCTGAGAGCGTCAGGAGTTGGATGCATAATTCGAGACTCCCAAGGGAAAACGGTCGTATCTTCAGCCAAACATCTTCCAGTAGGAACAAATAATGAGGAAGAATTCTGAGCATTAATCCATGGACTTAATATGTGCAGAGACCTCGGCCTGAAGAAGATTGCCATTGAGGGTGATTCAATGTTGGTAGGCAATGCTTTAAGGAGCGAAAAGGTTGTTAATTGGAAACTTTGGGCATTATTGGACTAAGCATTAGTGTAAATGCAGTCTTTTGAGTGCACAACAGTAAACCACATATACAAGGAAGGGAATGGAGATGTTGATTCATTGGCAAATAAAGGAGTGGAGGCCGAAGATTTGGCCCATGTGCCATAGAGTGTAATTGTCTATGTCGGGGATGGCTAGATAGGGCATATGGGCCTCAACCAAATTTGGAGATGAAGGAGCCCGCTGCCAAAAGGAAACCTGAGGTATAGAAATAAATTTAAAGTAACTCATCATTGGAAGGGATGGATCAACCATTTTTGGCAAGGTTTCAAGCATGCTAAATCTAGAAGGGAGATTTGGACGAGACATTCCTTGCATTGGAAAACACTCACAATGAGTGCATTAACGTACGCGATCACTGACGACCATGTACTATGTAGTGTGCAAAACTAATGGTGGAGGGACGTAGTCTCTCTAAATTCATCAAGAGTACTAGGGAGAACTCGCCCATATAGCTGACCATTAATGTAGAAATCGAAAGGAGCTCTATCTATTTGGCTTTAAGGATGGCATTTGATAACAAAGCATGGGTACCCCAATTAAGTTGCAGAGCTCAAAGTAGGAGGCAACATTTATAGGATACTTTTCAAACTTGTGCCTAAAAATGATATGCGTGAACAAGGACATCCTTTGCCTCGAAGTGGTTAGGATGGTGTTGGGGTGAAACTATTGTTTCTTGCGTAATCGCACTAGGGCCAACTCCGACATATCATCCCGCTTTTTGGCTTCTCTGTTGGATTTGAATGTGTCAAAGGTTATATGTATTTTATTGTTGGGCTCGGTGTTTAAGAAGAAAATCTTGGTGGACGATTTAGACATGGTGGTGATGGCTCTTCCTGGAGTGGGGATACCTTGGCCAGATGATATGGTTCACATGCTCTAGCAAGGGGTTGAAGTGGAGTGGCAACCATTTATACTAGGGATGAGTGACAATGAGCTTCAACAACACAGCTTATGGGCCACTCATGGCTATAATTTTCTCTTTCAAAGGCTGGGTGTGATAGAGGTAAGTGGACTAGGATGGTTTCATGAATTTGTTGAATTGGTTGGACCTGGACACTTCTACGGATAGGATAACGAAGTTTGGGGGATGGAATTTTGCTCCTTTGGTTTTTTGTTGCCGGATGTAACTCAGTAAAATCAATTGGGTTTCTAACTATAATAGAAGATGGCTAACGACGATGTAAATTTTGAATATATTAATATCAATATAATGCAGCTTTGGCTGTGTATTATGCATCCAATTTTTTTTATAAAATTGGAAAAACTTTAAAAATGAAAAATAAAATAAAAAAGATAACCAAAAAAGAAATAAAAGAGTCCATGATTCGGTGAAAAATCCGACCCCTCATAGGAGGAAATTAAATGAAATGTGCATCGATATTTAATATTTTTGATGGACTTTTCAAAGGGCTTAGAAAAGTCAAGTCTCCACACGTGAAATGATCCCGATCTTGAATGCAAATATTTCAAAACCTAAGTGACCCATCAGGATTCAGATTCAGAAAGAAACCTAACCCCAAAACTAAAATTCCTTGTGACAAATTTGATCCCGACATCGCTCTCACACTCCGATGAGTGAAATTGTTCTTTCAAAATTGGGTCGTGGGAAGACACTGAAACCAACCAAAATTGAAAGTCCTCTCAAGAACTGAGATCCCATCGAACAAGGGTTGCAACGGGCTATGTGATTCTGATCTTGCCATATAGAGAAGTGAAAACATGTAAAAACACATGAATTTTTTAACAGAAGACTTCAAATTTGAAGAAATGAAATCTCATGAGAATGCCATAATGTGAAATATGTTGTTGGAAGAAGTGTAAAATATGAAGCATGAACATGGCACATGAATTTCTATCCAAAACGCCAATGATTACAGGATATGCACAAAATGGATATGATAAAAAGGCTTTAGAAACTTTGAATCAAATTCGATGTGCAAGGGAAAAATCAAAAGCCCACGCCCTCTACCAACACCCTCATTTTCCTATGAGAATGTTTGCCAAAATGGGAGTTTTGAAACAAGATTTGAGCATCCATCAAATCATGAAATTTAATAGGGGCTCGATTAGATATTATAGTTGCAATTTCTTGGTAAACCATGCTTGCAAACTGTTTAACAAAAGGCCTCAAAGAGACGTCACTTCAATGCGATTATTGGAGGATTTTCACTAAATAAATTGGATATATCGAAAGGCATTAAAAACCTTTGATAGAAAATGAATCCACTTTATTAAACTCTTAGGAACACACAATTCACAGTTGTAATTGCCCTAATAGGAATGAATGTGAAATGAGGAAGTGAAACAAGTTAATGCGGATTTCGGGCTCAGACCGAATCTTGGAACTCTCCCTGTGAAATGTGGAAAACCAAAATATATCTAATCCCGCCTCTTATGTTGGAAAAGGAGCTTGTGTAAGCTTGGAGTTCGTAGGGGAACAAACTCTCGATAGACCATTCAAAAGGCCTCACGCACAAAATATATCTGACCATGTTCATTAACAAAGACCCTCGTAAATAAGAATCCTCTATGCCTATGCCAAAATAGCCTGGGAGCTTTGAGATAGAGCGTCCAAATCCATCAAAGCTTAACGAAAGGGGGTTTTCATCAAATTTTGTGGTTATAAATGATTTCATGGAGTCTAATAACCACAATTTATGTGCACAAAATGGATGTATTGAAAAAGCTTGGGAAAATCTTTCAAATCAATGCAAAACGACTAACAAACCATGGAGTAAAGATTTGTTGGAAATACACAGAGTGATTTGTAAGAGAGGTTCTCGAAATGCAATGAACCTAGCATAAATGAGCATAAGAAAATGTTGAAGCAAAATAAGAAGGCGACACCTTCTAAATGGAGTGCAACGAATGATAGAATACTTGTGAAATGAGAATTCATGGAATGTCATGAACGAGGGTATGCAAAAAATGAAGTTGTTTAGGCAAGGGAATGATGTGTTGAAAAGGTTGTAGAAGCTTTGAAGCAAAATCTATCAATAGGTGTAAAGCTGAATTACTCAAAACTTTGCTAGCATCATCCTATCCACGGTCATAAGGGAGCTTTGGAGATAGGTTTGAGCATGCATTAAGGTAGAATAAAATGGGGATATAATTGGTAATTTCGATTAGGTGTTCCTTGGGTAAAAGTGCAAATGTGAAAGCCGATACAAGGCAAGTGAACTGTTGGATAGAGTGCCTCAAGAAAAATGTGATCTCATGACAGGAAAGTATTGCAGATTTCAAATGGTCAAGCATGCTAATTAGTGATGTGATTCTAGCAAATTCGTTGGAATTGGAAAATTTAGAGAGAATGAGAGAAAATATATATATAATTTGAATAATGGAAAAAGTTATGCAAGAGGGATCTCAATGAAATCAATCCCACCGAGTTTGCAAAATAATGAAACTTTCTCTTCACGAATACTTGTGTCGAAATGATAGATTTATGTGTTTGAAGGTTCAAGACAAAACAGTTTGAAATAGGGGATGCCAATGGCACTGCACCCAACTCAGAAAGCTACAATCCAATATAGAAAGGTGATTCTGAGACCCCATTATTTTCAATTGTGGGAAGATAACCTTCAAACATATGGAATAATCACAGATAGAAATGTATGCAAAATATGAGAGCACAGGTAGGGCATTATAATTTTTTGACAACATGCCTAAATAAGATTTTGTGTCATTAAAGGCAATTACTATAGAATATCAGCGAAATGGATGTGTTGAATATGGTTTCCTAGAGCTTTCAAGCATGTGCAGTTGGTAGTTGTAAGAGTTAAATTTTGAGGGTCTCAACATCCATCAAAACATAAAATAGGGATGCCTAAAATGTTTGATTAAAATCTTTAAAGATATATGACATTTAAATGAGTATCATATTTGTAGAATAGTCACAAAGTGAATTGGACAAGATTATGAATTCATTAATGAGATTTATTAATTTGGTTAAGTAATTATGTTGTTTTGGTGATTTGCAAGAACTTTGAGTTTGAAGAAGCAAATCACGTCAACATTAAATCCACACTAGGCATTGATTAATGTTATTTTATTTTAAAATGACATTAACTTTAAAAAGGGGGTTTTATTATTATTATTTTAGTTATGAACATTTAAATTTTATGTGCATTCTATAAAAATAGTTTGAATTTAATTATTATTTGATTAATATGCTTTATGTTCACAAGTGATTTTTACGGTTGGAATAATAATGGTTCAAGATCATTGATGCCCATGGGCCTGACCTAACGAGGAAATCTGCAAGAGATCTCAATGAAGATGATTTGCAAATTAGATATGCAAAAGGGAAGTTTTCTAAAAGATTATTGAACTTAAGGTGAACTAAACGTATGGTGGGCCTATTTACCATTATTTCTAGAGAAAGATATTGATTTACATCATGCAGCAAGAAGAGAACTCAAAGTCAAGCTGAAAGTGCAATTATCAACTTGAGTCAAGCTGGAGAATAGAGTTTCAAACCATAGTTAATTAAAGTCAAACAAGGCTGAAACAAGAGGTTATCTTTATGGTGATTGCATGCACACAAAGCTACAAAATTTGATGAATTGTTTTGGGGTAGGAATCATGGAATTGAATGAGCTATTTATTGTCAAATCAAGCTCATTCGAAGGAGTTAGAATTTTAGGAAAATCAGTTGGAAATTTTAGTAGTAGGATAGATGGTAGTTTTTTGCGTTCTTAGTGTAGCTGAGTTAACTCAAAGATATTGGTTTCCATACATTGGTGAAATTTTGCAAAATTGTAAATGTTGTTTATTTATTTCATCGTAGTAGAAACAGTCAGATTTAAACTTGCTCTAGTTTATACTCAGGAATGGTATTGGTCTTATTAGCTATTTGATTTGAAGTTTTTCAAGGAATGAATAAAGTTTTATCTTTTCTTTTTGTTCAAATTATGATTTGAAATATGTTGTTAATTTCTACACTATGAATGAATGAAGCTTTATATTAATTACAGGTTGACTTATTCTATAGTTTAGTTCTGGAATTCCTTGAAGAGTAACAGGTCTGATTAATTAGATGAATCAACATTCTTTTCTCTCTTGCATCCTTGATCTATATTTTACTCTTTTCTATCATTCGGTTAGAGTAGGTTTAGATAGAAGTTCAATAGTGCAGCAACCGAGAAGCTCAATAACCAACAAGCCCCTTGAACATTACAGCCTCATTGACCACTCAACAAAATAGTAACATTGTGACCCAACATCTAGGACCTTGGAAGATGATCAATTTAACAATCGTTTATCTTTTTTAGGAGAGGCACAACAACACAATAGGCAATTAGTGCCAGATTTTGCACCAGATTTTAGTGTATTTTGAGTACATGAATTGAATAATTTGGTTGGCGCTAAACTCAACACAAACAAGCATGGTGAGCTCGGCATCGTATTTTGCACCAACGTTTCCGCCATATTTGGTGCTAGATTTAGCGTTGATTTTAGAAATAAAAAATCAAAGCGCCTCCATTAGCGCCCAAAATAGTGTTGGGAAGGAACGACGAAAATTGCATCAAAATTAGCACCCAATTTGGCTTTCAATTTTTCTTCCATGTCTACTCCCATTTTTGCTTCTAGTTTTGCTTCCAATTTTGCGTCCAGTTTTGCTTCTAGTTTTGCCCCTAGGTTTGCTTCCAAGTTTGCTTCTAGGTTTACTTTAGGTTTTGCTTCTAGTTTTGCTTCCGGTTTTGCTTCCAATTTTCCTTCTGGTTTTGCTTTTCATTTTGCTTCTAGTTTTTCTTTTGGTTTTGCTTCCAAGTTTGCTTCCGATTTTGCTTCCAGTTTTTCTTTCAATTTTTCTTCCAGTTTTGCTTCTGGTTTTGCTTCCAAGTTTTTTTCAAGTTTTTCTTCCAATTTTGCTTTTGATTTTGCTTCCAGGTTTGCTTCTGGTTTTGCTTCCAATTTTACTTCTAGTTCTGCTTCCAATTTTACTTCTAGGTTTGCTTCTGGTTTTGCTTCTGGTTTTACTTCTAGTTCTGCTTCCAATTTTACTTCCAGGTTTGCTTCTAGGCTTGCTTCCAATTTTGATTTCGATTTTGCTTCCGATTTTGCTTCCAATTATTCTTCCGATTTTGCTTCCAGTTATGCTTCCAGTTTTGCTTCTAGGTTTGCTTCCATGTTTGCTTCTAGATTTGCTTCCAATTTTTCTTCCAAATTTGCTTCCAGTTTTGCTTCGAGGTTTGGTTTGAGGCTTGGTTCGAGGTTTGCTTCCATTTTTTCTTCCAATTTTGTTTCCAAGATTGCTTCTGGTTTGCTTCTAGTTTGTCTTCCATTTATTAATTTAATATGTTTTATTTCAATTTAATTAGTTAAATATATCGTGCCTCTTAAATAACTCATATGATTATAGAGTAAGTAATTTAATTATTTAACTCATATGATTAAATGACAATATAATTATTGTAACATGATCATCATCTATAATTAAAACAAGTGAGTCAAATATTTATAATTTAATTGAATTTGACAACATCCATCCTGAACAGTAAATTAAAATCATCATACTTAATAAATATTCATCGAAAAATCATCGACCACTTTTAATATATATAAATTGACAAGTCAATACTGATAAGATCATCATCATATATAACTAAAACAAGTGAAAGTCAAATATGCTAGTACATCAAAAACATGTCAAAATGATTCATGTCCAATAATCGACATAAGTGAAAATGATACATGTACAAATGATATAAATAAAATTGATAAATTATGTAACTTAAATTGATACAAGTCAAGATGATGCATGTCCAAATGATATAGTGAAAATGATACATGTCAATATGATACAACTCAACAATATAGTATTGTAGGTTGTAAAAATGATACATATGATAGTAACCATGAAAAGAGTCATCATAATGATATATTGGAAATGATCCATGATGTAGTCTATATGATCATGAATGTCACTGGTTACTATCACCAACTATCTCATCATCATCATCACCATCATGATCATGATCATCATCGTCATCATCATCATCATCATTGTCATTGGCCTCAGTGTCTTTTCGTATTTGCGTCATCATCATCCTTTGCCATGTGATTTGTATTGGAAAAACCAATATTTTGTGGATCTATATCATGTTGAGGATCATCTTGATCTTCTGGAAGACCCGTGTTTTGCAAAAAAAAGAATTTAAAATGAAAAGTTATTATTTATTTCATGCAATAATTTATTTTTCTGTTATATATCTAATATTACAACATATGAGATGAAACCATAATCATATTACATCATATCAAAGTGCACATACCATAATAAAATTTCAAAAAAGTTACAGCTAATAATGGTGAGTCAGGAGAAACTTTAGCTTTAAAAAACAAAGCCAATTAGGCTACTAGACTTGTGGATCAAGCTAGCATTTGGCGGAAGAGGAAGAAAGATGACTGGAACTCTAGAGGCCCATCATAATGGATTTCGGTATTCAACCATGAGAGCAGAAGAGAGAGCTAATATCATGTATCAAAACATTAAGCATGCATTCTTCTAGCCAGCAGAGAAGGAGATGATTACTTTGCTTCATTTTCATTTGCATAACCATATCATGACGTGGGAACCGAGAAGATCAAGGATGTTCAATTTTATGTGGAGGTAATGGATGTGGTCCAAACTTTAGGAGGGGCAAGAAGGTCAATGTATGATACTGATGAAATTGAGGAAGAACATCAAGAGAGGGACAGGAAAAATAAAATCAATACATAGTTTCAAGGATTTGTCAAACGAGTAAGAGAGCTATGGGAGCAACCTCATCTAAAATATTTTGAACTAGAGTTTGATATACCATTTAGAGAGCTTGGTTTTCATGGAGTTCCTTTCAAAGCCTTTGCTTTTATTGTTCCTACGGTAAACTGTTTGGTAGAGTTGGTGGAACTACCACTCTTAGTAATCACTATTAGTGAGATTGAGATTGTTAACCTTAAGAGAGTAAGACTTGGGAAAAAGGAATTTGATATGGCTATTGTTTTCAAAGACTTCAAGTGGGATGTACTTCGCATTAATTCCATTCCTCAATCTTCACTTGATGGCATCAAGGAATGGCTGAACTCCATGGATATAAAGTATTATGAAAGCATAATGAACTTGAACTAGCAGCCAATTTTGAAGAGTATTACTGATGATCCAAACAAATTTATTGAAGATGGTGGTTGGGAATTTTTGAATATGGAAGCTAGTGATTCTGATTCTGATAATTCAAAAGAGTCAAATAAAGGATATGAACCCTCTGATTTAGAAGAGGAATCAAAATCAGATTTCATGTAGCCACCATCAAGAGTGTTACAAGCCAATAAGATGGAGGGAATTCTTATATAAGGATAGTTTTCAATGTTGTAGGTACCAGCTTTAATGCCAACTACAAAGGAAACATTGAAATTCCCTAGCAGTATTTATGTTAAGGAAACTTCCTTTAGATGCAAGATTCAAAGCACATCAACCATGTGGAACAAATGATTAAATCCCATAGACGATCTGTAGCAATGAAAGAGTCTGAAAAGGCAGAGAGAGCTACACTGGTGACTTAGGGGAAACTTCAACTTTTAAAAACAAAGCCAATTAGGTTGGCAAACGTGTGGATCGAGCCAACATTTGGTGGAAGAGGATGAAAGATGACTGGAGCTTTGGAGGCCCACCATAATGGATTTCACTATTCAACCATGAGAGTAGAAGAGAGAGTTGATATCATGTATCAAAACATTAAAAATTCATTCTTCCAGCCAACAGAGAAGGAGATGATTACTTTGCTTCATTTTCATTTGCATAACCATATCATGGCATGGGAACCAAGAAGACCAAGGATGTCCAGTTTTATGTGGAGGTAATGGATGTGGTCCAAAATTTAGGAGGGGAGATCCTGATGTCTACCAAGAGGCATAAATTCAGATGAATTAAGTTCACCTACATGTCTGCCAAAGTTTACTTCCAATTTTTATGACTGTTTTTCTTGTTTGTCAGAGTTTACTTAGAAATTAGAAATTTCTTTCTGGTCATTTTGATGAGAATATATTAAGCCAATGTGTAAGCACCTTTTTTTTGTATCATAAGCATCTATACATTGCAAGAACTATGATTATCTATTGTCTACAACTATGTCATCTCACTTATTGGATCTTCTATCAATGTGTTATGTGGCCTTCTCTATTTGAGGTAGCACCTGACAATCCTACCTCATTTCCTTAGCTGAGAAGTGGATTTGAATTTGGAAATACTGCACTTTAAAACTAGCTATGGTTTAAGGAGAGTTATTCTATCTTTGTTGTTGACACCCTCAATCTTCAACAAGGACTTAGATGCATGGGTTGAAATGCAAGCTTTCAAACTTAGATTTTAATGTGGATAATTTGATTGATTATGGTTTTCACAGGTAGTTGTCTTTACATGACTATTCTGGATTGTTAATACGTGTAATAGTGACTGCATCCTTATCAAGTTTGGCTACCCTTATTTAGAATTCCTTGGCCTTTGGACTCGATACAAAGTTGTGCATTGTTATTCCATATTTATAACATGTAGGACATTCAATGGGTACAACATATAGAAATTCAATATTGGCATCCAAGGAAAACTTACAGATGGTGTATCAAGAACAACAAAAATGCTTTTATTAGGGTTAATGATTTCTTCCCCCACGCTGTTGATATTTTCCCCAAAACATGTTTTTTTTTTTTTATTATTATTATTATTTCAAGGCATCTCAAAATTCAATGTATTGATTAACATTTGTTACACATTTCAACTATTTATGCAAATGATGCATATATGTTAACTCAATAAGTGTTGTTACTTCGATAGTTTGAATTCTATGACAACCAACCATTAGGCCATTATGTGCGGGAGCATGTTTGTGTTTTTAGTTAGATTTTTTGGATAGCTGTACTGGGTGTTGAGGACATTCAATTTATCTTTTGAATGTTAAGAAGTCAGAGTTTCAAGGATTTGTCAAGCAAGTAAGAGAGCTATGGGAGTAGCCTCATCTAAAAGATTTTGAACTAGAGTTTGATATACCATTTAGAGAGCTTGGTTTTAATGGAGTTCCTTTCAAAGTCTCTGTTTTTATTGTTCCTACGACAAATTGTTTGGTAGAGTTGGTGGAATTACCTTTCTTAGTAATCGCTATTAGTGAGATTGAGAATTGTTAACCTTGAGAGAGTAGGACTTGGGAAAAAGGAATTTGATATGGTTGTTGTTTTCAAAGACTTCAAGAAGGATGTACTCCGCATGTATGCCATTCCTCAATCTTCGCTTGATGGAATCAAGGAATGGCTAAACTCCATGGATATAAAGTATTATGAAAGCAAAATGAACTTGAATTGGTGGCCAATTTTGAAGACTATTACTGATGATCTAGATAAGTTTATTGAAGATGGTGGTTGGGAATTTTTGAATATGGAAGCTAGTGATTTTGATTCTAATAATTCAGAAGAGTCAGATCAAGGATACAAACCCTCTGATGTAGAAGAGGAATTAGAATCAAATGAGGAAGGTTCAAAAGATGAATCTCTTGTGGAGTCAGAGGAGGATGAAGAAGAAGAAGATTCTGAAGAGGAGGAAGGTAAAACATGGGATGAATTAGAAGTCGAAGCTAGAAATGCAGATAAGGAAAAAGGAGACAAGTCTGACAGTGAAGAGGAAAGGTGACAACGAAAGGTAAAAGCTATAGGGAAGTCTCGGGCACCTGATATTAGAGATTCAAGAGGAATGCCTGCCAAGAGGCATAAAGTCAGATGAATTGAGTTCATGTACATCCTCTACTATTTATTCATGTACATAAATGGCCATCTTGTAATCATAAGATTTGAGCTCTATTTACTCATCCTACGCATCAATAAACAACTCAACAAAAGAGATGCAAATTGACATATTAACACAACAATATCCAACTAAGTTATTGAAACTCAACTATTGATACCTTTTTCTCCATCCATATTACAAAATTGTTCCACTTTTTGGTTTGTAACATATTCTTTTCAAATTAATTTGGATGGAAGCTATATTTCTCCTCCTGTCAAAACATGGCACATGGACTAGTTAAACTAATTAATATGCAATCATTTACTTTTTTCCAAGGAAATAAAAAAAATATCATTTAACATATTAAATATACTTACAAATGTATAGATCAGGGCCTGTAAACCTTTCTAGCCACTATGATGTGTGGCACAAAGTTTCTCAAGCCTAGCCTTGGAGGCCTTGTCCTAAAACATATACTAATTCAATTTAACTATGCACAAATAAAATTTGAATATCGTTTAATAAATTTGATATAATCTTATGAGAAAATTCAAATACCTGTGTACTCTCCTCACCAGAATTCCTCCGTGCATCGGACTTCTCATATGATTTTACAAGCTCTTTCCATACTTTCACACTTACATCAATTGGCCTTCTTTTCTGCCTTAGCCCAGGAGGGATTTTTTTTTATCTTCTTTGTTTGGTTGCACTAAAATCTCTTGTAGTTTTGAGACATTCGTAGCTTTATCTTCTTTACAGACCAACTTGTGCCAAAATCAGTCTTCATGTCATGGATAACTACTTTATTTAGATGCATGGGTATCTATCAGAATGGAAAATGAAGATGGTCTTTGAACTGTTGAAGGCATGGTTCCTTCAACCTATTCACAAACGTTTTCCCAGCATTCATCATTCAAACTTCCCCTAAAACCACTTCGTATTCTATCTTTGTACTATAGCTACCAGTGCAAGGTTGATAACATGGCGTGGTGGAAGAAGTTTGTGCCCCAGGAATGGCTGGGACATTGGAAGTCTCTACTCCTTGTTCCACATTCTTAGAGTCTACTGCCACTGATTTCCTCCTAGATCTTTTGCTCGATCCAGGACTAGTTGGGGAATCAATTGATTCCCTTTGACACAATTGATTTGTTTGCAATGTTTGAGGGGCATTACCAAATTGTTTTTCTATGTATATGGAAAGCATTGTCCAATCCAAATTAACCAATTCGTTAATTGCCTCTACCCTCAATATGGAAGCCAATTCCTCTTTATCGTTGTCAGTCTCATGTCCCTATATATATATTTTTTAAACTTATTTCTTCTTTTAATTTTAGAAATAAAAAACTAAAAATTCAGAGTCAAAGAAACAATGGGAACATTTACAAATCTATAAATTGACAATGAATTACCTCATTGTGGCCAGAGTTGGCTGACAATGCTCCCTTCTATTGCTTGACATTTTGAGGCAACCTAGGGCAAATTATTTTCGTCTAGTTTGTGGAGGCAAATGAAGTACACACTGTCAGGTATGAAAGTTTTCGTCTAGTTTGTGGTATGAAAGTTTTGTTTTGTGGGAAAATATGTTTGTTGGGTTTGCTTAGTATTGATAACCTAGGGAAAATATGTTCGTTGGGTTTACTTAGTGTTGATAACCTTATCATGAAAACTCTTTCATAATGCAATCTTGCACAAATTTGTCATGGCATCGGTGACTATGGCATGACTGGGAAAAACCAAGTGGTTTATGGGTTTATTTTTAGCAGTTGCTTAGCAGTGACTGACCCAATTTCCAAAATTTCCAAGCAGTTCACTATTTCCTTGATACCTAGGTTAGGGAAAGAATACAAAGGCATCCTGGCTTCATGCTATAATATTTTGAGCCAAATCTCAAATGGGTAGGGTAAAAAATTTTGTTGGTTTCTCAAAGGTTTTACAATTTATAATGACGGGACAATTTAGAGGTTGCCTGGATAGGTTAGGCCACAAACCAGTAAACAATCACAAATTCAAATGCAATACAAAGAGCAGTAAACAATCATGAATTCAACCAAGATTTTTTTTTTTTGTAACCTTACCTATGGTGTCACAAACTAAATTGAATTTCTCATCAGTTGTTGGTAGCGCCCTACTCTCTTCCTTCGCATGACATTTTTCCCTTTTTTGTTGTCTGATTTCTTCCTTCACGTGGGAAATTTTTAAATTTTTGATTTTGGTCTAGTAGTCAGCGCTTTAGTCGACGTTAGTTAACATCAACTTTAGCACCAACTTTTGGCCATTAATATAATATGTTTGGGGCGCCTAAGGCGGTGCCAAGTGCGCCTAATTGGGCACCTATCATTGTTGTGTATCATAGGATCCAGAGTGTTGGAAATAATTCCAACTCCTACCTTGTTTTTGTGACCACCGTTGTCCCGTGGCTCCTTCATCAGCTCGGTGCGGTAGAGCGGTTTTTACCACGGTCCTGCAAGGTGCTTCATCCTTCTCGACAATAGTGTGGTGAAAGATTTTGTGGTGGCACATGAGTCTTCCTTCTATTCCTGGCGGTGTTGCGGTGACTCACAAGTCTTCTACCATTGGCATGTGGTAGTGTAGTGATCACCGTTGTCTCGCGACTCCATCATTAGCTCGATGTGGTAGAGCGATTTTAACCACGGTCCCGTAAGTTATTTCTTCCTTCTTGGTGGTAGTGCAGTGAAAGCTTATGTGGCAACATTTTTATTCACATAGGAGGCCATGGAGAGAGGATGTGGACAGCATAGAAATACTAAATCGTTGAGAGGAAAGTGGGTGGAAATAGATGAGACAACATAATCTACAGATACAATAGAGGTAAGAAGAGAAAGCAACCTGAACCAAAGGAGGAAGGTGTTTATGAATTCACAAATGCTACAACGTGAAGGAGATATCAATATGTCAAATATATGACTAAAGTGAGGTTTTGTGTTGGATAGCATACTCGTTGAAATGATATAATTGGTGTACTAAACATTATTTACTATGTTGTGTATTATAGGGGTGAGATGAGGCCATGGAAACAAATCGTGTCATATCAAATTAGGTACTCAAATTTTGACTTAACTTAGGAAAAAATGATTTGATGGAATTTTGTGATATATCCATCTTTTTTCACAGTATTATTGAAATTTATAATGTATTATCCAATCTTGACATAAATTAATGCATGCTGTTGATTATTTTAGATGGAGATTGGAGCAAATGTTGAGCCTGAGCGTTCAACTAGCAAAAGAAGAAGATATGTACGTGGACGTGTACCTAAAATTGTTAAATCACATAGACAACAGTGGGTGGAAGAGGATATGATAATGGATACTATAGACACAACAAATGATTGCACTAAAGAAGAGGTAGGTCAGGACTATAGTACATGGGATGAATACTTTGAGAAAATTGTTGTTTGTGGATGTTTTGTATGTCGCGGAAAGAATCAATTCAAATGAGCGATTGTACAAAGACATTACATATATGACGAGCTTCCAGTCGATAGTATGCCTCCTACAATCAATTAAAACCAAAGAATAATAAATGAGTGTGGACTGATGTTTTATAAACTATGTTGTCAAAATTGTGTTTTATTTAAATTATTGTATTAAAAAGGTAATCTATAAATAATGTTCCATTATTCAATTGATGTATATATGTTCATACAATTTTTATTTTTATTTTTTAAACCATGTTTGATTATACTAATACCCAAGATCCAACTTATATATGTTCATACAATTTATAGGTAGAAGATTTTGATGAAACACATTATACTAATACCCAAGATCCAACTGGGTTATTAATATATGGATGGGATGATCCAAACCATACCAGGTTGAGAAGAGCAAGATTGAAGAGAACACTACCACCTGAGAAATTTGAAGAGCTGATGAGAGTCGCATACATTGATGACATGCCACCTAGCCTTAATGATGATGATGATGATAGTGAAAATGCAGTGCATGAAGAGGGATTGAATGAAACGCTTACAGGTTTCTTTGGGGATGGAAACAATAATGATAATAATGATGATATGGTTGACAGTAATGATGATAGCAAGCGTAATTACCACCAACATAATGTTGATGATAACAACATCAAAGACTCCATCAAGCAAGCAACGAAGACACCTGTGTTCAAATTGGGTGCAAGTAGAACCTCAAAATCGACATACACATTAATATTATTAGAAATCAAGTCACTATTTGGTTAGTCAGACAAAGGATTCACTACCCTACTGAAGTGAGTTGAAATCTATTTCTTACTTTTCATTGTCAATTGGTGTATATAATTTGTAAACATTCAATTGATTTAATCTCATATCAAACATGTTCATCATAAGTCAAACATTCAATTGATTTAATCTCTGACAATCTTAGAGGGCACTAAAAAATAAAATATTCCCTAAAGAGAATGTGTTGCCATCAACTTGTAGAGAGGTGCGTTTGTTGTTGGTTGAGTTGGGGATTGAATATAAGCAAATTTATTCATGTAAAAATGATTGCATTTTATACAGAGATGAATATCAAAACAAGGTAGAATGCCCTATATGCAAAGAGAAGAGATATCGTATAGATGTAAAAGGTTCTTACAATTCCAAAGAAGGTTTTACGTCACATGCCAATTATACCTAGACTTCAACGAATGTTTCGTTGCAATTCACTAGCATAATTGATGGACTGGCATGCAAAGAACATGAGTAAAGATGGATTCATGCAAATTCCGGCCAACTCCAAAGCAATGAAACACAGAGGAAAAATGGCGAACAAAATTCAAAGACGAACCCTGTAGTATCAGGTTTGGTCTTGCAATTACCAATTCTCTTTCCTGAGCTCAAATTATAGTGCTTGGCCAGTCGGATTGATAGTATACAATATTCCCCCATGGATGAGTGTTAGAAAGGAGCACCTTATGCTGACTCTCATTGTTCCAGGAAAACATCAAGTTAAAAACATGGATGTTTATCTTGTGCCTTTTATTGATGAGATGCAATTGCTATGGAAAGGCATAAGAATGTATGACATATCACGTCCTCTATCAAATAGGTCCTTCATGTTGTATGGTGTGCTATGTTGGACTATTCATGATTTCCCAGGACTTGGTGTTTATTTTGGTAAGATAAAATATTTACGTATTTACACTCATAATTTATTTTCATCCCAACTTTCATACTTAGTTTTATACTATTTTTTTTGATTTTATTAACATTACTTATTGAATTGTAGGGCTTCAAACAAAGGGGATATTTGCATGTCTAAGATGTGTAGAACAATTTCAAGGGCAATATTCGAAAGATCTACATAACTTTATTTACACAAACAACAAGGTTTTTCTACCACTAGATCATAGGTTTAGAAATCTCCTAAAGAATAAATTTGATGGAAAAGTTGAAAATAGAGGCCCTCCCATGATTATGGGTCCAGGTGATTGGCTTAAGAAGTATGAAGATGCTGAATTGAAAGCTTAGGAGGATTTTTTTGATTGGGGCGATTCAATTGAAGAACCAAAACAAGTGGTAGTTAATATGCCAAAAGGAATGAAAAGGTAATCCATATTTTATGAGCTCCCTTACTATAAGAATCTATTATCCCACTTATTAGATCCTATGCACATCTTCAAAAATGTCCCAGATTCTATATTTTGATGTATATCAGGCAAAGAGAAGGACACCTTGTCTTCGAGGAGAGATATTGCTCTTTCATGTACCAAATTTGATAGAAAATATTTGTGGCCAAACAGGGAAAATGAAACATATGTAGAAGCTCCATGGATTTTGAAAAAAAAAGAGCTAGACCAATTAAAAAATGTCATCCGTTCAATAAGGACACCTACTAACTATGGGTCATCATTGGTTAAAGATTTTATAGTTGATGGACATATCACATGATTTAAAACACATGATTTTCATAATTTAATGAAGGTATTATATATCAACATTTAACATTTACTGGTAACATTGAGTAAGCACTAAATTTATTTTGATCTTTTGTTATGTGAGAAAAAATTACTAATGAGCTTTTCATAAATGTGTTTGATAACATTTCATGCCATTGGCAATTAGGGGGGATTCCTCTCTTATAGTTGACTTAAGGAATGCCATAAGTCAATTGTCAACATTTACAAGGTATGTGGTTATATGAAAAGTTCATGTGTGATTATTCATGTGTGAGAGACATAGAGATATTATATTGCATTTTAATTTATGACTAAAGGTTCATACTAATTTACTATTCTTATATTAGGTGGGTGACCTCCAAGGAGATCCATGAATCTAAAGTTCCAAAGTGGAAGAAGGAAATTGCAAAAATTGTATGTGTATTTGAGAAGGAGCTCCCTAGAAGTTTCATGGACCTACAAGTCCATTTACTTATACACCTAGTCAATAACATTGAATTGGCGGGTGTCATATCAACGAGGTGGATGTTTTTCTTTGAGAGGTATATGAAAAATCTTAAAAGATATGTCTGATAAAAGGCACATCCAAAGGGTTGCATGGCTGAAGGTATGTATTGAATGAAGCATTTTTCTTCCTGTGTGAATTCCTTGGTAAGGATTTTGAAGATGGCCCACACATCTAGGATGAAGAATGAGCATCAGATATTATTGATGGAGAAAAACCACAACCTAATGGTGTTGAAGTAGAAATTAGTAAGTAAATTCATGATCAGTGTGGTTGTTTTTGTTGCAATCATTAATTTACTCTAATTTATTTGTCAAATTAACATGACATTTGGTGTTTGAAATAAACATGTTGACATGTAATAGGTGTAGACGAAATTTCTATACTCGACAAGTTCATTCTATACCACATGGACTTTATGAACAAATGGATTGATTTGTATGATAAAAAGAGAGAAGTGCTAGAAGCAAGGAGACGTTTAAGAGATTGAACCCAAGGAATACTCCACTTACCACTCATTGGCTTGGGGAATGGGGAAAATATTGCACACTAGAATGGGTTACTAAGCAAATTCAAAATCAAATAGAAGATGCAGGTATAAATTCAAACATAGCCGAAGATGAAATCAACATGTCTAGAGGATGTGAAAGAAAGGTACAGTTGGAATTTTACAAAAAGTTGTTTCCTTACAGTTTTGACAGTATTAACTATTTAAATATTCATCATTATATTTTTTTTCACTGAAATAAATGGTCTTTCATCGGCGAGGAAATATCCAACAATGTGGGCATATGGTTGACATTATTGTGTAGAAAGTGTAGACGTAAAGAGACAATCCTTCGATTGTGGCATCATGGTTGACTTCAAGCAATCCAATTGATCAAGCTCAAAATATAAGAATATAATTGAAGGGAATCTACAATATGTTGGGAAAATACAATAAATTATTGATTTGGATTAACGCTCTTTTAGAAGTTCTATTTTTAAGTGTAGATGGTATGAAGCATTTGAGAGGACATGAAGACATGATACCCATAGTGGATTGTTTTCTATAGATTCCTCATAATTCCTATCGGAGGATAAGGAGACTTATGTTCTACCAATTCATTGTGAGCAGGTATTTCTTTAATTCAAATAAGAAGCGGTAGTGATCATTAATCTATAAATTCATAGCTTATTGCAAATATATACATGTGTTTATTAATCAATAAAATTGTTATAGCATACGTCTAATATATGTATGTCGTTCATGTGCAGGTATTTTTCTATGAAGATATTTTGGGCCCGAAATGGATATTTGTCATACATTATGATCCAAGATTAAGGCATGTATTTGACGATGCATTAGTGGATATTGAGCAAAACAATGATGGCCAACACAATGAGACAGAGGGATTAGAGAACATCGAAGAAATTGACATCCATGATGATGTTGAAGATGGTTATGTTCAGGCACAAGAAGACAATAATCTAGAGTTAGATGATGTTATGGAAGACAACAATATGGATGGTATAGAAAATGATGATCCAAATGCATCTGGTAACAATATAGATGGTCTATAGTCAAATTTCAATGATGATGAAGATGATGCAGGTCAAGATGAGGATAATGATAATATTAAATACTTGAAAGAACATATGAACATTGACAATGATACACTGGATGACATTGTAGCAGACAATAATGTTAATGACCAAGACTTCTAAATTTTCTGAATTATTAGCAATCCATATTTAAAAAAGGATGATTCTTATGGCCTAAAATTTGAAATGCTTCAGTAATATTATGTTGTACTTGGAAAATTGAAAACCTGTTTTATTCTCCTAGCAAGCTTTTTTATTTTCCATTATAATTCTAGACCAAACAACATTTGTGGGGATGGCCTTTTACACCAATCTTAATTTGTATGAAGTTCATGAACCTGTTGTCAAGCAGTAAATTTATTTTTTAGATAGGAAATGTACAGGCTTCATTTAAGAAAAGATGAGTACTCTCTTTCTGAGGGTAGTCCACATGCAAAAAGTAAAAACACATAAAAAAACAATTATACAGTAGAAAATTAGATTCAATCAGTTATGTCTTATTTCGCTTGCACATTTAGTTGAAAGACATAGGGTATTCACCATACATTTCCCTTGACAAAGAAAACATATGCTTTCATTTATTTTTACTGTATATCTCAAAAGTGAAATTTTTGTTACATAATGATGCACTGAGAAAATAATATATACAAAAAAATGCAAAAAAAAGTTTGAAATTTAACATGCAACCTACTGTGTTGTGCTGAAAGGAATCAAGATTAACTAGGACAAGAAATAAAAATAAAAATTAGATGATTGTACTTAAAAGTGAATAGGATATGAAAAGTGTGGACAATGTGATGCTGAAATTGAAAACCTTGATTCTGATGACATTACTGTTTTATGTCATTAGAGATAAAGAGCACATACAATTTTATATACATAGAAAATGAAGATTTGAAACTAGTAAACTGAAAATGTAAACATTGTAAGATTTTTCCTTAAACAATAATTCACATACCCACTTACAAAAAAGGGTGAAGCATTTTTTATTTAAACTTTGTTTTCTTTAATAGACATAACAGTAAAAGAATATTTACAAGTACAAGAATATAAACATTGTTTCATAGAAAATAGGGAATGTTTCATAGAATATACAAGTACAAGAATATATACAAGAATATTTACAAGTACAAGAATATATACACTATTTCATAGATTTCTAAATTTTAGAGTTATTTGCAATTTGTTGGGTCTCAAAAATGCAGGTTTTTAGACCATAAGAGGGTCCCAATCTCTAAGAGGAATTTAATCCTTAATACGAACCAATTAAAGTAAATTATTTGAAAGGTCTTTAATTCACACCTAACCAGAAACCAATCAAAGCATCCACACAGTAACAATAAATGTGCCTTGATAAATCTTACAGATTTAAACAACTTGAAAAGACCACTTTGGAGACAACAAAGCAATAAATAAGCATGAAAATCGACACAACAATTGAACATCGAAAATGGATTACGAGTTATAATGTATCTGCTCCATTATAGTGCTCAAAATATAAACATACATAACATGAGTTCTTTTGATATGAATAAATGGATGAGATGGTATAGTATCTATCCTAATGGATTAAAATGATGATGATATGATGATCAAAATCGAACCTTGGTATCCCTATTTGTACAGGAAGCAACAAGCTTCAGGTTCATTCACAAAAGTTACATCGTTTCTTAACTAAAGCATAATTAACATAACATAGAAACTTAAAAAGAGTTTATTGTTGGATGCACCACAATTTGTTAATCATCAGCAAGCACCCGTGACCACTTAAGATCTGTTCAAGGCTCAAGCACCATGTTAATGCGTCCACAACAACCAAACTTTGACTACCTCCTCATACAACTCATGCAAGGAATAAATTAACCTTTGACATGTGATCAATGTATTTCTCCTGGGCATAAGTGTTTGCATTCTGTAGAGTGTCTGTCATTGCATTCTCCAATCCAACAATCCTCCCGAGCTACTTATGCATTTTCTTGAGTACCTCATCCTCATCATTGATGTCATCAAGGATGCCTAGAAAATATTTTGATATCTCATTTTTCCAAGTTTCTTGATCCTTCAAATCTGTTTCTTCAAAGAAATCTAGCATGGCCATACATAGTGGCTAGATGAAGTCATTCAATTCCTGTGTCAAGATATTCTAGAAGCTTTCATGTGTATTCATGAGGCTCTGACATTCTTGGAGCAAAGCATTATTATCTCCATATTTTTCCTTGATATGGGATTCCATTTCCTTCATCCCATCAAGCAGTCTTCCATTCTCCATGAGGGCCTTGTATGTTCCATTGTGAGCACGCTAGACACCATCTGCATGTTGGCACATATCTTTGAATTTCATACAAATTATCCTTGATGCTACTTCAAAAGTATTAGCCTTCAATTTTGTTTTTAGTTCTTCTTGTTCCTTTTGAGCCTTTTCAAATTTATGCTTCCATTGAGCAGTCTCAGACATGGCCTCTAACACTTTCCTGTCATGTTCAATTAAAGGAGAGTAAATCCTTGGAGAAGCAGGCAACCTATCTTTGTAGTTGGTTAATTCTTGTTTCAACCTATCATTTTCCTCTATCAGCCACTGGTTATCTCTTACTAGCTTTTGGATCTAGGCTTTGGTGAATTTGGCTACATTCACATTCAAGTCAACAGTCTCCAAGGGATCTAACACCCCTACTCTTTGCACCAGGAGATGTCCAAACATTTGATCATGGTCAATGAGAGAAGGCTTCTTGCTTGGGGGGTAAAGAGCCCAAATTTTCAAAGTGGTATTATCAGGATTGTACCCTGACCCTGTCACTTGCTTCATCCATTATTTGCAAATTTTTATTCTTTCTCTTCAAAAAGCTGTCAAACACAATGGCTGAACTAATATCCCACCCATGAAGGAGCATAACTCCAACTTCTTGTAATAATGCTCTTCCTCTCTCAGTAATCATGTTTCTCATTTCCCTATCAACTTCATGTTGCAACTCTTTCAAGGCATAAGCCTCTTTCTCAACGTCAATTCCCTTTAACCTTTCTCTCATTAGTCTTCCTTTATACTCATATATAAAGGACTTAAATTTAGGGGTCTGCACAAAAGTATCATTTGCAACAAATTCTTGACTTGCATGATGCCTCACATCATATGATAGCTCATCAGAGGCTTCAAAGGTGATCACACTTCTTTCCAATGGAATCTCATATTGGGGTATAATAGGAGCATTAAATTGTGATACTTCTTCTTCCTCCTCAGTGTTATCTTCTTCCATGGATGGGGAACCAATTGAAAAGATCACTTCAAGAGTAGGCCGAGGTGATAAGTGATCTAGTGGTATGATATTTTCTACTTTCCTCCTAGGACTGATGCCCCTTCCTCTTTCAAATGTCACAAGTGGAACATCTCTTATCAATTCTTCTATATGGAGGATTAACTGTTCAATTCTTTCTATGGGATCCTGTACCTCAAGGAAAACCCCTAAGTAGCTTAGGTTATTATTCACCTTCCAAGCCTCAACCATCATAACCCTACTGTAGGCATTCATTCTCATCATGTTTTGTTTTTCTTCACAATTTCTGATGACATCTTCTAAAACGAAACTATACTCATACCCTTTCAATTTCTAAATTTTTTTGGCATCACAAATGAAGTGTTCAGGATCAAAATTTTCCCTTTTGTTGCCAACTGACAAGCTATAATAATCTAGTTTACCACTAACCAAGTCATAGCCTGAATAAGAGATAATAGTGAAATCACCAAAGCATAAAGTCTACCTCCCATAGCTCTTTAAATGCATGAAAGCTGAAAATGACAATTGCCTTATGATCTCTAAATAAGCAACTCTGTCTGGCATATTCTTAGGTAGCAAATAAGGTGCAACTTCAAATCTATAAACCCTGATAACATTACAATCCCCAAACATGTACCAGTCCCCCCAATTGTGATTTATCCCTACTTCATGACCCATATATTTTGGTTAGAGAAATCTTAAGATCTCTGGGGAGAGGCCGTAGTCACATTTGTGGCCTAGCATCTTGTATAGTGGTTTGACAAAATATTCCTCAAAATATAGGTAGTGGGACCTCCCACACCTGTTGTCCCACACAGATGTCCACAATTGTACAAGCCTTGAATTTCCATCATTATCTAAGCCTTTTATTCTTAATTCCTCACCCCATATCCCCATCATTTTCCCTTCGTATAATATCTTGTGCATGAAAAGAGAATAGTGCTTGAAATTAATGGCTTCACTATTATTCTTGATGATATTGAGGGCATTGTTGATGGCCTCCAATAAATACTTTGCATAATCATAGGGTCGGGCATTATGGCTCTAGATGTCTATGGCTAAAACCATGGGAGCAATTGTCATGTTCTTAGGAACATTAATTCCTAATATTTGACCAGTTGAGTAATAAGTGTATCAAAAGTATTCTTCAAACAAAGTCACAAAGAATGGGGGCTTATCTTTACTAGAAAACCTCATAGTTTGGTTACCTGCACCTTTAACCCTATGTAGAGGCAATTTCCACCTCTTGTAACTTGTGTCCATGGTGCGGTATTCCTCCAACAAGTCTCTGATTCATAATTTTGTTTTTGGGGAAGTATCTAGTTGAAAAATCATGGAAATGTAATCTGGCTTTATGACCATGAACTATGACCCATCAGGAAAACAAATTTCTCTTTTCTTTGGATTGTAATTCTTTGCTAACACCTTAATTAACTCTATGTTCATAAAGACGTTGGGTACTACAAGTTTACTCAAATTCAAATTCCACAGGTTTGACACTAGGCTATGCCAAAATTTCTTCTTATAATGATAAATAAAGAGGTTGTAACCCCTACATAGAGTCCATACATCTCCCAATTTTTTTTTTTTTATCTTCTAATGTCACTCACAATGGTTTAAGCTGTGCTATTCTTCTAGACTTTGGCCCATACCCAGGACACTGATCAATTAAGTCTTGATTGAATTGCCTAGCTTTAGTTTTATGTCTTTTTGATTTCTGTTTGCCTGGGGTTTTTTCCATCTCAACCCTGCTCATGCAACGCTTTCATCTACTTATTGAGAAAATACTTTGAGTTGAGTCTAGACCACTTACTTGGATAAATGCTACAAATTTCCAACTTCCTACCGCTATCCAACTTGGTTCTCCAAATCCTTCAATTACAATTCACAGTGATTTCAACTTCTTTGAGGCCGTATTTATCTAATTTCAGGACACTTCATCCAACCTTGGTTCATAAATGACACTCTCGCCACCTTTATGATCAGGTTCTTTATTAATAGTGGTAGTCTCATCAAAAATTTTGTTAGTCACATCAATTGGACTAATCATCATTTCATAATTGTTGAAGAGACTTTTAATTAAAATGCTCGTTGTTTCTTTGATATGTCGGTATGGCGGTGTTTTTCCCTTCCCTTCTGTTGTTTACCACACTACCACCTTGCTCAAGGCTTCTTGCTGCAGGGTTGTGATGTATACTTCTCTATCGCATATGTTGCTCACCTTCCCGGCGGTATAGCAATGCATGTTTTTGATCATTACTTGAAAAGTGTTGATGAGACAATCTTATTTGTCTTACCAATATCTCAATGTCTCATCGACATTAGATCTTATGTTCCTTCGATGTTGGTTGCTGATGTCGATGAGACAAGTTAATGTATCTTGCCGATATGCCACTATCTCATTGACAATTACTTCATTATATCCAAGAGTTGTGTTTTGTCGAGCACTTGTAGATATACCTTGTCAATGTGACATAAGTGATTCTCTCCTCAATATTCTCGTATCTTGTTGACATTTTACTATTTTACATCATCGATGAGACATATAAATAAGTCTCTTCGACATAGGGGTGTCTCATCTACATTTCTGATCTGTGCTTTGTACTAATGTCAAGGAGACTTTGGAGGTACTCTCATCGACATGGTGTTGTCTTGGTGATACGCTATGAGCAATCATAGGAGTATTTCAAAGGAGGAATACACTTTGATGCTATGATCAAGGGTTTTAATTAGAAGCTCACATGAGGGATTTTATTAAATTTAAGTTATTATGATAGGAATTCTATGCATATGGTGGATGTAAGAGATGAGTGAAAATGGAAGTATGCAAAAATAATTAGGATGGAATTTTGGTTACAACACAATCCATGTTTAAAAAAGGATGATTCTTATGGCCTAAACTTTGAAATGCTTTAATAATATTATTTGTGTCGATACAAATTACCTATTGCAATATCCTTAAATTGTTCAATCTTTGGTATGAATTGATGGCAAAAAAAATTAGGATTACTTGGACGCTTCTTCCATACATTTTGTATCAACATATGTTCGTGAAGACACAAAAGTTAATAGCTCAATCAGGTAGAGCTTTTGTGATTTTTAAATGAAGAGTAAGGTACAATTTTATTTCTGCTGCATTACATTCATGTGCATAAATAAAATTAGAAGATTACATTACTAGATTGCACTTATCTAGATGCATATAATATAGGAAATATTGCACAATCCTTTAAAAAATGTAGTCTTTATTGATAATGTAAATGTATGTTGTTCCACACAAGCCGTGTAACTGACTATTTGAATGTATATAATTGAAAAACTACACATTTATAGATACAAAAGAGAAAAATGCACATAAAGAGAAAGGGGACCCGTCAATGCCTCAATGATGAATCCCAGTTGCTTTGTTCTACACCATCTTCAGTCTTTCCGCTTGTCTAAGCCTCCAAGTTGATGTCTTCCTTGCTGCTCCTAGGTTCCTTGCATTTGAGTGAGAAGAGTGTTGTTAGAGCAATGAAGGATCACCTGTCAAAATATGTGCATACATCTATAAACATATAATTTGATCATCATGTGCATTCAAATAAATTGCATACCATAGATGTACAAGAAAATGGGAAAGTTATCAAACATATCTATCATATGCTTGGTTTTATCTAACATGTTTTCTCATTGTGTAGGCATAGATAAAATTAGGTTGTTGTTTTGTTTATCTGGTTACAACATGTGGGGTGAAATGTTGCTCCCACAAGAGCTGAGCCCAACCTGCTGCCCTATTATTTCATTTGAGAAGGATAATCACAAGTAAACCATCCATGAAGCATTAAAGATCAATCTTTGCAAGGATAGTGGAGTATGTTGGTAAGGGGTAATCTCTTTATTGATAATGATTTATCCTTATTAATAAGAACATTCCACTATCAACATAGCCATGATTTTGACAAAATTGATCTTCAAGGATTCCAAGATAGTTTTCATTAATAGTTTGGTTAAAAGTAAGCAACCCCAAGCATCATAACAATCACAAGAATTAAACATGAGGGGTAGTCATGTAGATTAAAATCTTACATAATAGTCATCACTTGCAAAGATAGAGATAACATTTTTCCACATAACAAATTAAATCGAATGCATGAAAGGTACAATGATGAAGTCCATAATAGTGAATGTTGCTTAAGAGGGATTGAAGGACAACATTTTATATCAAGGAGAACAAGGTAACCTCAAACTCTGTTATATCTGAGTATGTCAGTACCTGAGCTTCTAGTGTTTCTAGATGTCCAACCTATAGCAGAAAAGTGTAGTCTCCATATGAAGGAACGTGTTAGAACTGTAAAATTTTGAAAATTTCATGGCTACGCATATCTGTTAGTTCCCAAAAATTCCCATACCATAAGCATAAGAATCTGCTTTGCATAACATTTTTCCCATGCATTAGTTGTTTTTCATCATTTGGTCCCATAGAATTCACCTGGCCCTAAGCATTTGAATGTGTAAACCATATCGGCGTAACATGATGCGGGTCTCACCGATCCGTAAAGCATTTTATACTAATATATGTCTTTTTGCAGTCTATTGGCAAGACATCGGGAATGTCTTACCGATGATATTTCATTTGGTAATACACATCGGCATGATGCAGTTTCCAGTCTTAGCGACATAGGTATCCTATTGGCAAGACAGTGGTCATCGGTATAAGTCATAGCGGGCACATGTGTGTCTTACCAATGAAGCACAAAAGAGGTATGTCTCCTAGACTTAAGTCGTTGATGTGATGTCCCGGAGCATTCATTTGGTCTCGCCGACAAAGCAAGAGTGGAATCCATCGTTGTCATCGGGATGAAGTCAAGGAGTCTTACCGACCCCCTATGTCACAGCGACAAGTGTTGTATTGGTAAGGACTTGGCAATATGTTTGATCATCAGCGAGACTGGCATCATTGGTGAGAGCTAGGAGAGTCATGCTGAATGAAGTTCCATCAGCAAGAAACTATTATGTCTCGGCGGTCAAAAAGAAAATTGAAGGAAACATCTCGATAAGACTTGAGTAGTCAGAGGAATGTTTTGTTGTCCCCTAAAGTCATAACGATACTCAAGACTGAAGGCACAAAGCATCGGGGAGACTCAAGACGTCGGTGTGACTGCATGACACCATAGCGACATATGATCTATTGATTGTCGGGAAAACTCGTAGCGTCGGTGTGACTGCGTGACATCAAAGCGATATATAATCTGTGGTAGAAAAAGAGACTCAAAACATTGGGGAGACTACTGGACGTCTCAACGGGTGTCTAATGAACATGGAAAAGGCCCAAATACAATGGATCGCTGCAGATGTGAATATGAATGGACGCGACTTTTCATGTGGCCAATATATAAATACCCATTTTTTACAGCGAATGAAATATAGGACAAAGATCAAGTAAAAAATATAGTAGGATACAAAATGTTTACATATTTGAGGCTATGATGCATGTTTGAAACAATGGAGATTTCAATTGAATTCATTTGATGTGGTGAAATTTTTCTGGTTCAGTTGTTTGTTGTGTTAATTAAAAGTATTGCTGAAGTTGTCTCCAAGGTTGATGTTTTCTAATTATTTAAACTGACATATCAAGGATATTTTTCAGTTTATCAATGCACACTTGTTGTATCTGTATGGTTGGATTAATTGGTTCTTTCAAGGAGAGATTAAATCCTTTTAGTCAATCATAATAATTAGGGAATCTCATTTGGATCATTAAGAAGAGCTTGGTAATCACATTCCTGCATGTTTATACAAGTTATAAACTTAAACCTATATGCCAAAAAATTTGAGTTTTTGCCATAAAGAATTTACTCATTTTATATTTTCATTTGACTCCGTACACCCAATAAGGCACTGGTCTCTACTATTTCATTGTTTAATTTCATTCATTTTTACATATGAACACATTAGATTTAGCCTTGATATTGCTTATACAATTTGTACCAAAAGAAAACTCATTTATCCACTCCCATTTGCCAGTGTGGGTAAATTGCTTTAGGAAATGAACAAAGGTCAAGTCTTCTTTATTCAAATAGGTATACCCACCTAGGTCTAGCAGAACCTAAAGAGAAGAAGGTTCAAATCATTTGGCCTTGTTTGTTACCCTGAAACATTGTGAGAGCTTGGCAACCTCTCGTGGTTCAAACCTGCGTTTTTGAGAGCTAACAAAACCATCTTCAGAGCTCTTCCCTTAAATGAGGGTTGGAAACATTAGAAGAAAAGAAATACCATAATTCTAAATTAACAATTTGTATCAAGACAAATGTTAGAAAGTATAATTAAAAAGGCAAATCCTTACAATTGGACCTCAAATTGGACTAAACAAATTTATGATTTTTTCTTTAGAATGTAGGAACTTTCTTTTTCGGAGCTTCACGACCTGAAATTGGATCTCTAATTGGATTGATAAAATTTATAATTTTATCTTTAAAATATATGAACTTTCTCTGTTAGATATTCACGACCTCAAATTAGATCAGAAGTTGGATAAGCAAATTTATGATTTTATCTTTAGAATGTACAAACTTTCTCTATCGAATATTAAAGATCTCAAGTTGGATTAGAAATTGGATAAGAAAATTTATGATTTTATCTTTAGAATGTAGGAACTTCCTTTGTCGAATATTTGGAAATTCCTACACACAAGTTTTGCTTTAGAGCAAAAACACCCAGAAGTGTTTCACACCTGCTCAAGGTACAATCCAACCTGGTTATGATATTGATAAAAATCCAATTTTGCCTGAACCATCCATACCCAAACGTTGCATCACAATATATTCTTCCTACACATAAAAATGCCACATATTAACCCCTGCTAAATAAAACTCAAAATACCATGAAACAATGAGTCCCCTATATTAGTAAGTAAGTAGGTAGTCTAGAGGGCATATTTTAATTTTATAAAAGGATGCTTATGAAAGGAATTTTCAAGTGACAATGAGTGAGTTGTTTGAGATTGCAGTTGATGGTGCAATATCCAATCTTAAAGGCAGTTAGCAAAGCAGTAAATGTGCAAGAAAATTAAATTGTACACAACAAACAATTCACAATGTTATCTTGCATAATTCCTTAAATTTGAAGAAAAAAATCTCACTATATCCTGATGAAAGTAGTGACCTTAATTGTAAATCACTGGAAACCATGATTTTAAAAAATGCTATTGTGCTTATGGAGGCAACATTTTAAGCAAGGCAGTGAGTGGTGGTTTGGAACAATGGCAGGTATGAAGGACTTGCTTTATATGTATACTATGTAGTCTAGCTTAAGACAACGTTCTTAGAAGAGATTGAAGGTGGATTATGGAACTCAAGGGTTACCATGATAAAGATTAAAGCAAAGACCAAGATATATTTAAAAGCCACTATCATGAAGATATTAAAGATGTCAAATGCAAAACCCTAGTAGCTAGAGTAATGAACATAGTGCGAAAGAGGACAGTGTGCTAGGGAAGATTTAGGAGATCTCCACATTATCTAATCACAAGAAAATACATCATTTATTTATTTTTTAAAATTAAAAGAAATTATTCTAAACCTTATATAGGACGCATTGATACTTCAAAAGAATATGATATTTTTTAAATTAAAAGAAGTCATTCTAAACCCTATATCTGATACATTGATACTTCAAAAGCATCTGAAGGAATTTGAGATTATACAAACATAAGTCAATTAAATACTTGGATTAAAAATAGTAGTGTGAACATTGTAACCCTTGTTGATTAGAGCAGGAATGAGATAAACAACAATGAATCCTATGCCTCCTATCATGCACATCTCCTTACCATCCTATGTTATTCTTTACTAAAACATTTCTCCATTTTGGTGGGCTACGCCTGAAAATAAGGTTTCAACAAAGGTTTTATTGTATGTTTATTAAAATGAAAACTTCATTCTAGCGAGCTATGCTTGAAAATAAGAATTTGACGAAATTGTTAGAGTATGTTTATTAGAGTTTTGGAGTATTTTGGCGGGCTATATTCTTGATTCCTTAAATGATTTATTCAAATGGATTGTGACTAACATGATTTGCTACATTTTAATGCTGTAAATTGTAATGATTCCATGATTACCATACTACCGCTGTCTCTTATTATACCCGCTGTGATATGGTAGTGTTTTTCCCTTCCCTTTTGTTGTTTACCACACTACCGCCTTGCTCAAGGCTTCTTGCTGTGGGGTTGCAGTGTATACCACTTTACCGCATATGTTGCTCACCTTCTCAGCAGTCTAGCAGTGTATGCTTTTGATCCTTACTTGAAGAGTGTTGATGAGACAATATTATTTGTCTTACCGATATCTCAATGTCTCATCGACATTACTTCGTTATATCCAAGAGTTGTGTTTCGCCGAGCACTTGTAGATACATTGACATAAGTGGTTCTCTCCTCGATATGCTCGTATCTTGTTGACATTTCATTGTTTTAAATCGTCGGTGAGACATATAAATAAGTCTTTTTAACATAGGGGTGTCTAAACTGACGCTAAACCCAAAGCTAAACTCGAAGCTAAAGTCGGAACTAAAAGTGGCACTAAAATCGAAGCTAAACTTGGAGCCAAAAGAGACACTAATGGCGGTGCCACACTCGAAGCTAATATCGATGCTAAAAGTGATGCTAATATCAGTGCTAAAAGTGACACTAATTTTGGCACAAATAGCGTCCAAACTAGCGCCAACTTGTCTTGATCAGCACAAATAAATGCCAAAAATAGTGCCATCCCAATAAATAGCATCGATGTTTTCAAAAAATTGGAAAAAATACATTAAAATAGTGGGTGGAAGCAAAAAATGGAGAAAATCACATGGATTTAATGTAGTGAGGTAAGGTGATTGCATCTTGCCTGCATGTTGTTGTGTCAATTTGGCCATCAACATAATTGGCGCTAGGAGGGCCACTTGAGAATTTTCGGTTGGGTGCATGTTAGAGTGAGTTGGATCTTGGGAAACCCAACTTTGATGGACGACCCTTTGTATATCCCTAGGATTATTCATGAAATTTTTCCTTACATGCATAACATGCTTCCTTTATTATTTTTTGATAATGTACAGATTGCTTTAAATCATGTTAATATTTGCAAGGATTTAATAATTTTTCTCAAGATTTAGCATGAAGATATCACTTGTCAATTGTTTGTCAAAATAATTTCAAGGTGCAACACAAGAATGGTATGTTAATCTTCCACCAAGTTCTATTTGTTCATGGATGGAATTAGAAATCTTATTCTTAGATCAATTTGATCCTTATGCATGTATGTGAAACCCATCACTTCAATTTGCATCTATGAAAATAACCCCACAAGAATCAATTATGCAATTCAATCATAGATTCCTTCTTATGTTTAAGGGAGTCATGGATTTAGATCTAGCTATTAAGGATCATGCGGTAAAAGAAGATTATTATTGGGGTTTGAATACTTTATTGTTAGCAAGAATTAAATGTTGTGGTGAAGTTACCACCTTATGGGATGCATTTAGCAAAGCTCTCTTGCTAGCACAATATGGACAAGATGTTAGAAGCATGAGTAATTGAAGTGAGAATTATAATGATCTTGTACTAAAAAATTGCTACCCCTTGAAATCTTTGCACTGATTTACCCACAACACCTACCCCACATGAAAAGTCAGGGTTTGCAAAAGCCAACAATAGAAGTATTCTACCTACCAATGAAGTTGTGAATATATCATCTCTTTTTGGTCATACTCCCACACATAATGCATTAAATCATGATGGAAGTTGTAAGGGAAATATTTGATGAGCAAATATACCATTTTGATGTTTTATTTGAAAAAGAACATGAAACAGATTTAAATTTGAAGCATAATGGAAATATCAAGCTAGAACTTGATTTTGTTGGAAATGTTAATACTAAAAACAATATTGAAAGAGATGAAGTATCAACACAGAACTACTGTCATTAGAAATCAGCAATACCTTCCAATGCTTTGAACAACTCTTCTGACCAAGATGAGAATCAGTGTGTTGAAGAAACTACATGTCATGGTACATGTTGGCTAGATATCCCACACACGCAAACTTGGTTAAAGGAGAAATTGGAAGAATAAGGAGATTCAAAGCTATATAACTCGCTAGGCCAAATGGATGTAAGATACATAAGAGAAATCAACATTCTTAGATGGATTGCCATGTTTTCCTAGGTAGAATGGAATTATATTTCAGATAGTTGATTGTTGTTGAAGAAATACTTAATGGAAGATCCTTGGAGTACCTATCCACTCAATGAGGGATATGAAATAGTTAGCACACATGAAAATAATGGTTTTGCATCTGCAACGATGAGGGTAGCTATGAGAAGATGTTTATCTCTTCCCCATCATCTGATGACCTTGATCCTTGCATTGAGATGGATCCAATAACTAACAAAGTTTCCCTACTTGCTGAAGACTTGATAGATATGGAGAATGATTTCATCATGTGTTCATAGATTCTTTCATGATGGTGAATAAGGAAGAAACATCCTTTGGCGAGTTAACACAATAAAATGACTTTGCTAATTTAAAGGACAAATAGATTGAAACAAAGAACAACACACTTCTGGATGAGATTGCAAATGGGTTTCATGGTGAAGGCCAAGAAGTTGAATGCCAAATGGGATCTTTTGAAGAAGAAGGTGAAATGGATTATCAATGGGCTATCTTAGAAATTGAATCACTCTAGCATGACAAAGAGAATGAAATGAGGGGATATCTTCTTGGTTTTGATTATGTTTATTTAAATGATTTGTTTGAATAAGATCCTCATTTGTCATGCATTATTGAATTTGACCTTAATAGTGGTAAACTTGATGCTAAATCACATGTTCTTGTTGATGATACGTAGAAACAAGAACTAAGGAAGTGTTTTCCTAGATTTGACTTTGTGCATTCAAATGAGCTTTTTGAAGAAAATCCTTGTTCACCATTTATCAGTATCTTTGGCATTAATGATGATGAGTTGGATGTTGATTCTCAAAATCTTGTGGGTGACATTTTTGGAGAGAGTGTTGAAAGCAATGCTTCATCTTAGGAGGAAGTGGGTTTGCAAACCTCGCAAGTTGACAATGGAGGTGATTTGTTGCTTAGTCCTTTTGAGGAGACCCAGAAAATCTGTGACTTTGTGCCCGAGATGAATGCAACAATGTTGGCACAAGAATATTCCAATTGCATAACAAACCTAGTTGTAGATGACTCATATAATATTCATCCTCTTGGTTCACTTTGTGAGGTAAGATCTGATTTCCTGTCAGAAGGGGAGAGTGTCATAACAGGTAAGAAAAATGTTAAACATATTGATTTAAAAGTTAAGGAAGTTGACCATTTAATTAGTAAAGTCTATGTTGTTGAGAATGTGATTGAGGTTGATAATCCTAGTGAAATCAAGCATACTAGTTTGCTATTTGAAACTAGTAATGATAAGGATCTACATGAATTTTTTTTTTTAATCGTTTAATTGCTGGGTAAGGCCAGCGCCATTTTATTAAAACAGTAAAGGATTACAAAACTGCATTCACCATCCCATCTTCCCCCTTAACCGCAAAACACCAATCTGATTCAAACCTAAAAGCATTTTTGTTGGTAAACACTACAAACTATTTAATGAAATTCCCCTGATCCTATTTTCTGATTTATTCACCAGCCATCAAAGAGCATTCGGGCTTCCTTACAAGTTGAAGAACCTCCTTCTAGCACGCCACTAAGCACCAGGATTTACTTGCTTGAGATGTACAGGCTCGTCGATCTTCTTACCCCGCCACACCCCAACCCTGCCTCTACGTACTCAGCCTCCAAGCATTACATCCAACGAATTTATGCTATGAATATTTCATTGTAACAGAAAGAAGATAACTACAAAACACCACGTTGTTTCAAGCTCAAATACGTGTTCACTTTTTTTCCCCTTGGCATTCACCACATGCTAATTACAGTGATTACCCTGTTCCTGTTTCCTGAACTAGACAGCCAACCTACAGAAGGCAGTCAAACATCTTAGCAGATTGCGAATACTCCTTCCAAAATGTCACCATTCAACATAATTTTGAGTATTTAGTACTTACTTTGAAGTAGTGAAGGCACACCAGAATTTCCTTGACTAACTTAGCCACCACGACAAACACATTATATTTATGCTAAATGAAAACCTAATATACATGAAAATTTTAAAGCTTGTTGTGACATCTTATATAATAATGACACACCACTAATGGATGTCCTTTCTTTTGACATGCATGTACCGAAGAAAAATTGAGATTCCATGAGTTGAGACCTTGCAAGAAAGAAGTCCTACAATACGAGTTCGCCTCAACAACTAAAGGTCTTTTAAATCAGGCGGTGTCTTTTCATTACCCTCCGTGTTTTATTGATTTTCAGTTTGAATATGAGGTTGGGGATAATAGAATGTGTTTGTGGGTAAATCATGACAAGGATGAGAACCCAAAACTGTTAATATTTTAAAATTTATACCCTGAGATTGAATTTATTGCACATAAACTTTATATTTCTGAGTATAAAGATAAGCTTGCTAGGTTTAGAACCGCAACTAGCAAATTAAGACTTCTGTACATAATGAAAAATCAGTTGGGTGGATGTACATTTTTTCATAGTTTTATGTTTGTAGTGCTTAGTTTTGGAGTTAGTTTAGGATTAGGATTGGTTAGTGTCAGTTTTTAGTTTGGTTGGTTTTCTCTTTGTTTTAGTTTCTTTTGTCAATTTTGGTTTCTTTTCTTTCATTCTGTTGTTTTTCTTTTTCTGTGTCCTCTTGTTTTTGTTTTTTTTTTGGGTTTGTTTGTTGTCTTTTGTTCTGGTCTTTGGTGTTTGTTTGCTAGTTTTTATTCTCATTTTTTGTTTTGGTTTAGCTGGTTCATTATGTTTGTGTGCTCGTGTGTTCAACTCCTCTCTTTTCTTGTATTTTTCTTTTCTTTCTTCTAGGGGTTCCTCTCGTTGATAGTGAAAATTGAGTTGTATGTAAGTTATGTCGAATGGTGAATCTGTTGAGAGTTTTCTCTCCGTATTTTCAAACACTTGATCAATCAGTTGCTTTGAAAACTTGGATTTTCCTTCATCCATTTCAAAATGGGAAATGCTCGCATGGATTAGAACTTGGTACATTAAGAAACTTTGGGGGAGTTTTTGAAAATCTATCATGCTTTGTACATCTTAAGAAATCCACCAGTTAGTTTACATCAAGTGGGGTAGCTCTATTCCAAGTGAAAAATCTAAAGGGTTACATTTCTTTCACGATCTCCACTATGGTTCTCAACCTACTACAAGTAAGCTTCACTTCTTGAGGATTGAGGGAAAACCATAAATTATACTTCAAAAGAATCAACACTTGAGAAAAAGAGAAAAGAAAGGAAATATGAAAATAAATTCAATGAGCAAGGGTGGCCAAAGGAATCTCTACCAGGGCTATGGGCGCCTAACTAGTAGTATAGCAATCCTTGGAGAGAACTAGAGGTATCTCTATTGGGGCTATAAGTGCCTGGTTGGTAGTAGAACTATGCCTAGGATATCATTGCACGTCAGAGATGTAACTTAAAAATACATAGCTTGGGTAGAGTCTATTCCACTTTGATCTTGACAACACTTATGGAGGGGAATGAATCATTTGCACGCACAAAAATATTTTAGTTTTGTCTTAGAACTTTGTTGTGTCCTAGTTTTGATTGTGTTTTCACTTCTTAGATTTGCTTGAATGATCATAAACCAAATATTTTGGGTATTTGGAGGGTTGCATGTTTTAAAATGCTTAGAACATTTTCCCAGATGATTCACCATTTGTTGTGCCTTGCATACAAACCCCAACTTTTTGTTTGGAAAATTTGGGGACCCCTTTTTGTTTTCTTTTATTTCATTGGTTTGTTTCATTGTGTTTTGTGCTTTGTTGTTCTCGTTTTGTCTTTTCCCTCCTCATTTGCTTCGGTTTTCATCTCTTGTTTTGTGTTTTTTGTCGTTTCGATCTTGTCCCAAAGTTGTTCATAACCCCCAGACCTTGCTTCAAAATGAAACCTGAACTTTCCCCAAGAGAGTGTTTTCCAAGTGTTGTTCTGAATTCAATCTCCACTTGTTTGTCTTTTCCTCGTTCATTTCAGAATCAAATTTCAAATCAGAAACTTTGAACCTCCTCCAGGTTCATGTTTCAGGTTCTATCCCAATTCTAATCCCTATGGTTTTCCTTTGCCTTTACTTTATTTTAGAGTCAAACTTCAAATTGGAATCAGAACCTTGAACCTCTTCGGAAGGTTCCGTTCTTGGTTCCAACCTGATTTCAATTTTTGCTTCTATTTGTGTGTCTACCTTTCAGGTTTAGGTTTCGGATTGGAACTTATACCTTGCAATTTTTGAAGGTTGGTGTGCCAAGTTCATTCCCTACCCCGATATTCATTTTTTCATTAACATCTTTTTGCCTTGTCGTCCCATTTCTTTTCTGCTCTTCATTTTCGTTCTTCATTGTTTGTCTTTGGGTTTTGTATTGGTTTTTGGGTTGTTGCATCTTTTTCTTTTCATCTTCATTTTTGTGTCATTTGTTTGTCTGGTTTTGTTTGTCATCATCTTTCATTTTGTTGTTCGACTGTCGCATCGTTCATTCATTTGCTCATTCTCATTGCATCTTTATTTTTTGGTTATCGTTTGGTCTCCTCTATTTCGTCATTGTTGATTTCTGCGTCATTTCTTTGGTTGTTATCTTTCGTTCATGTCTGTTGCATTGTCCTGCCTTAGAGTAAGAAAAATCATAAAAATGAAAAAAATAAATAAAAATCAAATGATATAAAAATACAAAAAAAAAAAGAAAATGCAAAAAATAATTTTAAAAAAATGCAAAAGAAAAACACAAAAAAAAAATTATTAATTGAAAAAGGTTAAAAATACAAAATAAATAAATAAATTAAAATTTAAATAAGTTTAATGTAAAAGAAATAAATAAAATTTAAATTTTAAATCAAATAATTTTTTATTTTTAAAAGATTTATAAAATTAAAATTTAGAAATAAAATAAATTTTAAAGATTTTTAAAATTTAAATAAAAGTTTAAATAAAAGATTAATCTTTTAAATTTAGAATAAATAAATGTTTTTAAAATGTTAAAAAATATTTTAATTTAAAATCATAAGATTGGAAAAAACACTAAAAATTAAATAAAATTCAAAAAGATAACTAAAAAAGAAATAAAAGAGTCCATGGTTTGGTGAAAAACCCAACTCTGCACAAGAGGAAATCAAATGAAAATCGCATTGGGATTTAATATTTCCGATGGAATTTTCATAGGGCTCAGAAAAGTTAAGTCTTTGCATGTGAAACGATCTTGATCCCGAATGCAAATATTTTAAAACCTAAGTGACCCGTTAGGATTTGGGTTCGAAAATAACCTAACCCCAAAACTAAAATTACTTGTGACAAATTTGATGCCGACCATGCTCCCACATGCCGATGAGTGAAATTGTACTTTTGGAGTTGGGTCATGAGAAGACACTGAAACAAACCAAAATTGAAAGTCCTCCCAAGAATTGAGATCCTGTCGAACAAGGGTCCCGATGGGCTATGTGATTCTGATCTTGCCATGTAGAGAAGTGAAAATATGTAAAAACAGGTGAATTGTTTGATAGAAGATTTTGAATTCAAAGAAATGAAATCTCATGAGAATGCCATAATGCAAAATATGTTGTTGAAAGAAGTGTAAAATATGAATCATGAACATGGTGCATAAACTTCCATCCAAAATGAAATTGATTGCAAGATATGCACAAAATGGATCTGATAAAAAGGATTTAGAAAATTTGAAGCAACTTCGATGTGCAAGGGAAAAATTAGAAGCCCGTGCCCTCTACCAGCACCCTCATCTACCTGTGAGAATGTGCGCCAAAATGGGAGTTTTGAAACAAGATTTGAACATCCATCAAAGCATGAAATTTAAAAGGGGCTCGATCAGATATTATAGTTGCAATTGCCTGGTAAACCATGCTTGCAGACTGTTTAATAGAAGGTATCAAATAGAAATCACTTCAATACGATTATTGTAGGATTTGCGCTAAATAAACTAGATATATCAAAAGGCATTAAAAACCTTTGATAGCAAATGAATCCACTTTATTAAACTCTTAGGAAAACATAATTCGTAGTTGTAACTACCCTGATAGGAATGATCATGAAATGTGGAAGCAAAATAGGTTAATGTGGATTTCAGGCCTAGAACGAATCTTGGAACTCTCCCTGCGAAATGTGCAAAACCAAAATATATTTGACCCCACCTATACTATTGGAAAAAGAGCTCATGCAAGTTTGGAGTTCGTCGGGGAACAAACTCTTGATGAACCATTCAAAAGGCCCCACGTGCAAAATATATCTAACCCTGCTCATTAACAAAGACCCTCACAAATAAGCATCCTTTATGCCCATGCTAGAATAGCCTGGGAGCTTTGGGATAGAGTGTCTAAATCCATCAAAGCTTAACTAAAGAGGATTTTCATTAGTTTATGTGGTTATAAATGATTTCATGGAGTATGATGATCACAATTTATGTCACAAACTAGATGTGTTGAAAAAGCTTGGGAAAAACTTTCAAATCATTGCAAAATGACTAACATACCATGGAGTAAAGATTTTCTAGAAATGCATAGAGTGATTTGTAAGAGAAGTTCTCAAAATGCAACAACCCTGGCAGAAATGAGCACAAAAAAGTGTGGAAGAAAAATAAGAAGGTGACACCTTCTAAATGGAGTGCATCTAATGATAAAATTCTTACAAAATGTGGATTAATGGAATTTCATGAATGAGGGTATGTAGAAAACAAGGTTGTTTAGGTAGGGAAATGATGTGTTGAAAAGGTTGTAGAAGCTTTGAAGCAAAAGCTATCAACAAGTGTAAAGTTGAATTACTCAAAAAATTTCCAACATCATCTTGTCTGTGGTCATAGGGGAGCTTTGGATATAGGTTTGAGCATGCATTAAGGTAGAATAAAATGGGGATATCATTGGTAATTTCAATTAGGAATTCCTTGGGTAAAAGTGCAAATGTGAAAGCCGATACAAGGCAAGTGAACTTTTGGACAAAGTGCCTCAAGAAAAATGTGATCTCATGATAGGAAAGTATTGTATATTACAAATAGTCAAGCATACTAATTAGTGATGTGATTCCAGAAAATTCATTAGAATTGGAAAATTTAGAGAGAATGAGAGCATATATATATATATAATTTGAATAATGGAAAAAGTTATGCAACAGGGATCTCAATGAAATTAATCCCACCAAGTTTTCAAAATAATGAAACTTTTTCTTCACGAATACTTGTTGTGTCGAAATGATAGATTTATGTGTTTGAAGGTTCAAGACAAAATAGTTTGAAATAGGGGATGCCAATGGCATTGCACCCAACTTAGAAAGCTACAATCCAATATAGAAAGGTGATTTCAAGACCCCATAATTTTCAATTGTGGGAAGATAACCTTCAAACATATGGAATAATCACATATATAAATGTATGCAAAATATGAGAGCACAGGTAGGGCATTATAATTGTTTGACAACATGCCTAAATAAGATTTCTTGTCATTAAAGGAAATTACTACAGAATATTAGTGGAATAGATGTGTTGTATATGGTTTCCCAGAGTTTTCAAGCATGTGCAGTAGATAGTTGTAAGAGTTAAATTTTGAGTGTCTCAGCATCCATCAAAACATAATACATGGATGCCTAAAATGTTTGATTAAAATATTTGAAGATATATGACATTTAATGGTGTATTATATTTGTAGAATAGTCACAAAGTGAATTGGACAAGATTATGAATTCATTAATGAGATTTATTAATTTTGGTTAAGTAATTATGCTTTTTTGGTGATTTGCAGGAACTTTGAGTCCGAAGAAGCAAATGGCGTCAACATTAAATCCACACTAGGCATTGATTAATTTTATTTTATTTTAAAATGACATTAACTTTAAAATGGGGTTTTATTATTATTATTTTTGTTATGAACATTTAAATTTTATGTGCATTCAATAGAAATAATTTAAATTTAATTGATTTATGAAATTAATTATTATTTGATTAATATGCTTTATGTTCACAGGTGCTTTTTACGGTTGGAATAATAATGGTTCAAGATCATTGATGCCCGTGGGTCCAATGTAACAAGGAAATATGCAATAGATCTTGATGAAGATGATTTGCAAATTAGATATGCAAAAGGGAATTTTTCTAAAAGATTATCGAATTGAAGGTGAATTGAAAGTATGGCGAGCCCGTTTAGCATGATTTCTGGAGAAAGATATTGATTTACATCACGCAACAAGAAGATAACTCAAAGTCAAGCTGAAAGTGCAATTATCAACCTGAGTAAAGCTGGAGAATCGAGTTTCAAATTGGAGTTAATTAAAGTCAAACAAGGCTGAAATAGGAGGTTATCTTTATGGTGACTGCATGCATACAATGTTACAAATTTTGATGAATTGTTTTGGGGAAGGAATCATGGAATTGGATGAGCTATTTATTGTCAAATCAAGCTCATTCGAACTAGGAAAATCAGTTGGACATTTTAGTTAGAAGTTTTTCAACAGTTTAGCAATAGGATAGATGGTAATTTTTTGCATTCTTATCGTAGTTGAGTTAACTCAAATATATTGGTTTTCGTACACTGGTGAAATTTTCTAGAATTGTAAATGTTGTTTATCTGTTTCATCATAATAGAAACGTATGGATTTAAACTTGCTTTAGCTTATACTCAGGAATGGTATTGGTCTTATTAGCTATTTGATTTGAAGTTTTTAAGGAATGAATAAATTTTTATCTTTTCTTTTTGTTCAAATTATGATTTGAAATTTGTTTTTAATTTCTACACTATGAATGAATGAAGCTTTGTATTGATTACATGTTGACTTATTCTATAGTTTACTTTAGGAATTCCTTGAGGAGTAATAAGTCTGGTTGATTAGATGAATCAACATTATTTTCTCTCTTGCATCCTTGATCTATCTTTTGCTCTTTTTTATCATTCGATTAGAGTAGGTTTCGATAGAAGTTCAATCTTGTAGCAATGAAGAAGCTCAATAACTACTAGGCCCCTTGAATATTACAACCTCATTGACCACTCATTAAAACAACAATGTTGTGACCCAACATCCATGACCTTGGAAGATGATCAATTTAACAATCGTTTATCTTTTTTAAGACAGGTAAGGTGATTGCATCTTGCTTGCATATTGTTGTGTCAATTTTGCCATCAACAATACCCAAATCATCTTTAAATATGAGAAAGAGTTTGTAGATCTGGAACTCTAGTACCATGTAAGAGTTGATAGCAAGCTCCAAGGAGTTGATAGTGATCTCCCATAGCCCAAGATCACATGAAAATCAAAATATATCATTACACAAATGAGTATGTCAAGATAATAACTTACTTGATATTGAATTCAATAATGTACATTGATCAATAATGGATCAATGATAGTACAAGCTCTATGATTACAAATGTACAAGAGGACTTGCTTATATAATCAAGCTAACAAATAGGATTAGGCAAGAAAACAATAAGTGTCTTAATCCTATGACATGAGACAACTAATATTAAATGACCTAAGACACAAGAAGTAAATGAAATAAGATAAGATAAGATCTAATGACAACTAATACTTCTAGAAATATTCCTAGGACCCGAGTAAACTTAACATGTGAATAGGGCCTACTAGTTGAACTGGTTAGGTAAAACACCTTATTCACACCAACATGAATGAAACATAAAAAACCACATAAATTTTTATAATTTAAATTTTTTAATGGTGACAAATTGAAGTGAGCAAACCTTCAAATTTGTTATTTTATTTTCAAGTAAATATAAAAAAATAGGATATCAAAGCATTTGAAAACTTCTCAATGGTAGATTACACTCCAAATTCTCATTAAAAAACTTTATAAAATATATTTATTATAATACAAATATCCCTCTATTTATCTTCACTAAATAACAATCAACTAAAGGAGAAAATAAATTTCAATATGATCATTATTCATTCATACAAAAATGAAATAGGGGTAGTGGGCCTTCTCGATTGGCTAAAGCATCCTATTGTAGGCAAGAGGTCATGAGGTTTAGTCTCCCCATTGTCCCCATGGTACCAGAGGGCATGTCGCGCTAGCATCACCTATCATGTGATTTTTTTTTACCAGGCACACTGCAGTTTATAGGGGGCGACTACCCAATTTCGATTCTTGCAATCTAAAAATATAAAAAAATACAAAAATGTAATAAATTTAATAAATTTATCCAATTTTGAATATAATTATAGCTAAGATTATTATTTCTAAGTCTAGCAATCACGCCTTTTTGTGTAATGGGTATGCCAAAGAGATGTGAAAAGGTCAATTAAGAGAAATTTTGGTCTATTTTTTATACATTTATGTAGGACATGAGTTCAATTGGTAGGGAATTCATTAAATGATGTTGTTTGTGCAAAAAAGTTCTCAATGAATAAGTGATAGCTTTAAATCAACTATGCATCCACTTACAAGGATCCAAACACAACTGGACTAACCTTTGAATAAATATGATAATCAAAATCCATTACCAATAGGATCATGTTATGTTTGCAATAGGGAGAGAAGGATAGAAAGATGGAGAGATAGAGTGGGAAAGTGAGAGAGAGAGAAGGGCAAGGATATAGAGATATAGATAGAGATGGAGTAGAAGAGGGAGAGGGAGAGGGATATGAAGTAGAGGGAGGTAGAGATAAATATGCAAATAGAGATAAATAATGAGGAGAGGGAGATATAAAGAGATAGAGGAGAGAAGGATAGAAAAAAATAAAAGAGATAAATATATAGAGAGGGATAGAATGAGAGAGGAATATATATATAGAAAGTGATAAATAGAGAGAGGGAGATCTATGTGGGTAGAGAGATGGAGAAATAATGAGATAGAGATAGAGGGAGAGATGGAAGAAGAAATATAAAGAGATATAGATATGGATATCTAGGAAGAGGGAGAGGGAGAGAGACAAAGAGAGATGAATGGATAGAGAGAGACATGTCTAGAGATATAGGGGGAGAGAGGAAGAGGAAAACAAGTAGATAAAGAGATAGAGATAGACCTAAAGGGAGAGATAAATATAGAGAGAGATAGGGAGATAGTGATGAAGAGATAAATATATAAAGGAAGAAGAAGAGGGAGATAAAGATGAAGAGATAGAGATATACAAAGGAAGAGGGAGAGGGAGGTAGAGATATAGAGGAAGAGATAGAGGGTAAAATGGAGAGAGATATAGATGGTGAGATGGAGAGATAGATTGAGAGAGACAAATAAAGAGAAGTAGCTATAGAAAAATAGAGATGGAGAGAGAGATAAATAGGGGAGAGAAAAAGAGAAAGATATAGATATATGGGAAGATAAAGAGAGAGAGAGAGATGTGGAAGGGGAAAGGGAGAGAGGTAGAGATAGAGAGATAGAGACAAGTAATAGAGAGAGGGAGAGAGAGATAGAGAAAGGGAGGAGAGATAGAGATAGAGATAGGGAGAGAGAAACAAGGATTGCATGTGTGTGTGTGAGTGAGAGATATAAAGATGGAGATAGGGATGGGAAATATGGAGTGTGTGTGTGTATGTGATGAGAGAGATAGAGAGGGGGAGATATATACAAATAAGAGATGGAGGGAGAGGGAGAGATAGGGATAGAAAGAGGAAGAGATAAAGAAAGAGGGAGAGATAAAGAGATAGATGGAGATAGGGATGGGAAATATGGAGTGTGTGTGTGATGAGAGAGATAGAGAGGGGGAGATATATATAAATAAGAGATGGTAGGAGAGAGGGAGCGATAGGGATAGAAAGAGGGAGAGATAAAGAGATAGATATAGTGAGAGAGAGAGAGAGAGAGAGAGAGAGAGAGAGAGAGAGAGAGAGAGAGAGAGAGAGAGAGAGATGGGGGAGATACATATAAAGGAAGATAGAGATAGATATGGATATGAAGATGGAGATGGATAAAATCTTTCATATATTTTGTATACACATTTCCTAGTGAACATGGCTTTTAGGGGGTACTATAATATGTTCGAACAAAGGTATAAATGGAGAAGTGATTGTTGGGCCTTGCAACATGAGCATGAAGTATGGATGGTTTGTGTTGGCTATTTATATATTGTCATTGATGTCAACATTATGATATCTACATGATGATAACTTTGTGAGAAGTCTACTTGGTTTTTCAGAAGTTGTTCTATGTCAGTAATGCCCTTTTGTGATGAATCGGTGTGTTGGTATCTAAGTCCGAAAATCACCACAAGATCTAATATGACTCTAATCTCTTAATCATGTTATCCTGAATCATTCAGACAACTATATCTTGGATCTTAAGACATCTTTGGTTGTGAGTAGAAAGTTATCTTTGATAGAGTGCAACTCTATATTCTATTGTTGTTCCTTTCTTGGCATATTGTGTGGGAGACTCTACATTCTATTAAGGTGAATATTCTTATGCTGTGGTTTGGTTGGTAGTCTCTATGCTGGTGGTATGATAGGAAATTAATGTGTTCTTAGATCTATAAGGTGTTTACTTTGAGGATTATTTGTTGGTTTGGAGAATTGTGTTCTAGTCTTGGCCGACTCAGCGTATGCAATATATTGTGGAGACTAGTTGTGTTTTATGGATGTCATCTGACTTGGTACAATGCATTACATGGATAAAATATTTTATGGCATCGACAAAGATAGTTTTGATTTTTTTTTTCATCTAATTAGGCTGACCTAATTGATGGCTAAGATATACTTATATATATATGAGATGTTTTAAGGAATGAGATGAGAGAGCGAAGGAGAAGAAAGTGTGGAGAAGATAAGTGTATGGAAGAAAGGTCTGAGCCTAAATACTTTATCAGTTGTGGACCAATATGGTTTGTTGAGCGATTATTGTGTAAGGTAGTACTTCATATTTTGAGCTTCATTAGAATAGAACCCCACACATTGAAGGTGTATCCTATCAGTTCAATCTCTTGGCAGTGAGCCACTATCTTTGTTTCTTGGCAGTCAACCATCTTTTGTATTCAAGCAGTGAGCCTTTTTAAGGATAGTGAGTCCTAGCAGTGAGCCCCATAATATTTTGTATCTAGATATAATATATTGTGAGTTAACCCTCACCGTGGTTTTTCCCTCTTTGGGTTTTCCACGTAAAAATCCTACTGTTCTTGTGTATGGTTGCTTTGATTTGTTTCTATGTTCTCTCTTTTTGGTTCTATCAGAATTGTGATAATGGTTATATGGATTTTATGTGAATGGTTTTACGGAATACTAATTCATCCCCCCTCTTAGTATTTTGGATGTTCAGTAGTGATGGATTCAAATAAACTATGCATCCACTTACATGGATCTAAATATTACCAAAATAAAAGTTCTAAATCAAGAAGATAATTGGGCTCCATTATAAATAGGCCCATTTTATGTTTGTAATAGGGAGAGAGAGAAAGAGGGAGAGGTAGGGATAGAAAGAGGGAGATATAGAGGGAAGAGTGTGTGTGTGTGTGTGTGTGTGTGTGAGAGAGAGAGAGTGAGAGAGAGAGAGAGAGAGAGAGATGGAGATGAAGATGAAAATTTATTTAAAAAAAATTATATCCTCGGAGCTCATTGTGCATTAAGTAACAAAAATAGATTATTGAGCATAGAGATCTATTGCATGATGAAGTCACACTTAATGATGCTTGAAAGGCCAATAAGCCTCATTAGTTGAATGTCTACCTCTTAGAAAATTAGTTGTATTTAAATAGTGAAAATGATGATTTGTTTTGTATGATATCATTTATCAAAGTTTATTTTTTAGTATTATTGATCTTTATTTGATCCTTGAATAATTTTGATGGGTTGGATCATTTACTTGTGATAGTTTAACCAAACGATAACTTCTAATTTAGATATATGCCCCCTCATAATAATATTCCTTATATATAAAATAAAATAAATATATCTATATACCATTATTTTCCTTTGTGTACTAACCCTTCTATGAAGTAAAAATTTCTAATTTACACCAAACGAGTAAATAAACTAAATAACAATGCCAATGTAATAAAAAAATTTCTTTTCTTTATTGATAATTTATAATCAAGATGCATAAAATATTACAATAGGAATTCCTTTTTAGTTCATATAATACATCAATGTAAGAAACATTCATTTACATACATAGCTCAAAGAGCTTTTAGAACAAATAGCTGTAAGAAAGTCCAGGATCCTTCCTTTCAAATCTTGGTTCTTCTGTCACCTGTTGTGGAGGAGAAGCATCACCTAGGTGTTTTTTTCCAACCATTGACTCATAATGCGGTCCCCCTCACATCTATCATTGGATAGATGGCCCTTCCCTTTGATGAAGAGATTGGTAGAGTAATCGATAATGACAACCAACTGAGCATAGTGTTGTGTCCTATATAACTATAACTTGTAATCCCACAATCTCTGTCTAGCATGTAATACTAGATCACGGTGAACTGATAGTGGAGCCAAAGGTCATTACACCTATGGAAAAAGTGTTTTATTCAGTATATTCTACTGAGGGTCATCTATCACATACACTACTTAGGGCTGATTTGACTTAAGGCTATCTTAAGCTACGCATAGGTATTTCCTTCAATGGATAGTCCATCATCCCAAATAACCTACAACCATATTATTCTACTATGAATATGTTAGTGTAATTAAATTAATTATTATACTAGAATAAGTTAACTTAGGTCATACATCATTTAGTCCTAGGTTGCATTTTTAATAAATCATTTAATAATGGGATAATGTCCCCTTCCTTGTTTGTAGGGATAAGATTCCTTCTAGAAGATGAGTTGTATTTCTAGAACTTATCTCAACATTTAATAATTTCCTAGTTAGGGTTCATATGTTGTCACATGTTGTTAGATCATGACACATGGCAACATCATCTTGCATCTTGTATCTCATTCATGCCTATATATTTAGGCATTTTGTACATTTGTAATCATTCAATCTCATAATGTAGATCAATATAGAATCTCCATTGTGTATGCCTAGTTGTAACACTTTCATTGTGGTTGATTATATTTCTTAGAAAAGGTCCTCCATTGAAGACTGTAGCTTCAAGGACCCTATGCATCCATAATCTCAACATAGGAAAACCCAATGGGAACAAAACCCCTCTCCAAAAAGGAGATGGAAAAACAAAAACTATGAGATAGGATGGGAAGGATGGAGGACTCCCAAATACCCCACAAGTACACCATCCATCACATGGATACAATACAATCAATAGCCCCCCCATTGGAGGGAAATAGAGAGACTATATATCCCCCCCAGAAGATGAAATCACCTACAAATATGGTAAGTGTCTGAAGACAAAACATGATCCAATGTCTACAAACAACTTGTCTCCCTTTCGGAAGAAATTGAACCAAGTGCAAGTGCAGAGATGCTTCCCATTCTGGATAGGAATTGAAGGAAGGAAGGATGAAGGTGGATGCAGATGATGTCTCTAAACTCTGCTCAAGTGTCTCCTTTATTGATGATGAAGATGCCATAGTCCCAAATAATGAAGAGGGTGACAAACTAGGACAATGCAGAAACTGATGCTGAACAATATCCAAAGATGGTGTAATGGATATGATGAATGTGATGGAGACTTGATAGCCCCCCCTGAATGAAGCATCCTCAAAACCGCTAAAAGAAGTCTGAAGCAACAAATGTGTCCAAACCACATGTCTCCTGCTAGGAAGAAGAAAATCAAATGGTAGATGTTGAAGAAACCTAAAATCCTGAATGGAGTGATAGGGAAGAAGTCTCAGATATGAAATCTTTGAAGAGAATCCAAGTGCCTCCAAGATAGTCTCTGGATTCCCAATCAAGGTTGAGACAAAAGGGTGAGGAGACTCAAGAGAATTCTCCAAAGTGTGATCTGAATAGAGGAGTGATATCCCCTCAAAAATGTCCTCCAAACTTGTAGAAGTAGCCAAGTCAGTGATACCTGAAACAAAGCCATCTTGTGATGCCAAGTTTGGAAAACTAAAGGTGTCCTGATGAATGATGATAGTGGAAGCCTCAATCAATGAATATGGACAAGGAATCACTGAATGTGAAGGGATACTATCTATCTCTGATGGAGAAGAAGCACCTGAAGGAACCTTGTCAATCTCTTTAGAAGATTCAAGGCAATCAATTTTCTGCACAATAATATCATCATGGGGTACCTGATCTAAAGAATGACATTCTGAATCTTGACCATCAGGGAATGGTGGAGTATCTAAATCTCCATAGATCTTCCAAAGCTTAGCCAAAAGGATATGAGGACAATCATAATGATCAATAGAATTCAAAACATCATAATCAAATTGCATAGAAATGATCTCCAAGACAGTGTATCTGCTGCAACTCCAAGCAAGTTCATGAATACCTTCACTTGGATGAGGAACTATACCATACAAATGAGGCAATAGATCAAGTGATTGGAGATGGTGGTTGATCCCATCTCGCCATTATGAATAGTTTCCCTTGTGCAACATAACCAAAGGAGTATATGCAAGCCCCATAATGAAATTTCTCCAAAAAAATATAAAGACACTGACCTTCAACAACAAATAAAAGCTTCCAAAGATGATGTGCAACTGAAGTGATGCTACCCAGATGAAAAAATATTTTCCCAAGCTTCAAGATGTCCAGGTTATTGAACAAATGCACCAAACTGAAAAAATCAATGCAAGAGTACTTGGAGCTGAAATTGATCAAGGGGTATGGATTGATGAAAAAAGCTTTGAATCCCACTTTTGACACCTTTGTTGGCCTATGGTCATTTTGAGGACCATGTGATCTGCGAGGGGAGCCACCCTTATTTCACCGCCCAGCCAGGTTGCTCAGCCCCACTGCCGCTCCCAAGAGGGGAGCGCTTTTTTTTTGCCACATTTATCACCGAGGTCAAATTGAAGACCAAGTGCTAGCACCTGGGGTGCTAAAATTTTGCACCTAATTAGCCTGTCAAGTGCCTATTTTAGGCCTTTTTTTCATTTTATCATAACTTTCACCCACGGTATTGAAATTTGGAAAATGAGATACTATCAGAAAGGGAATTTCGAGCACTTTCCAGTGGTGACATCAGTTCTGTGAAAATTTTCTTGCATAAAATTATACATCCAACTAAAGACAAAACCCTAATATGGACTTAGAGGCTCATAACTTTGCAACCGTTCATCGGATTTCAATGATTTCGATGGCATCAAGAAGGTGATTCAGAGCTTTTTTCATCAATCTAGACCCCTTGATCAGTTTTAGCTTCAGGTTCTCTTGCATTTGTTTTTTTAGTTTGGTGCATTTTTTCAATAACCTGGACATCTTGAAGCTTGGGAAAATATTTTTTGATCCGGGTAACATCACTTCAATTGCACATCATCTTTGGAAGCTTTTATTTGTTGTTGAAGGTCAGTGTCTTTGTATTTTTTTGGAGAAAGTTCATTGTGGGGCTTGCATATACTCTTTTGGTTATGTTGCACAAGAGAAACTATTCACAATGGTGAGATGGGATCAACCACCATCTCCAATCACTTGATCTATTGCCTCATCTGTATGGTATAGTTCCCCATCCAAGTGAAGGTATTCATGAACTTGCTTGGAGTTGCAGCAGATACACTGTCTTGGAGATCATTTCTATGCAAGTTGATTATGATGTTTTGAATTCTATTGACCATAATGATTGTCCTCATATCCTTTGGGCTAAGATTTGGGAGATCTATGGAGATTCAGATACTCCACCATTCCTCGATGTTCAAGATTCAAAATGTCATTCTTTAGATTAGGTACCCCATAATGATATTGTTGTGCAGGAAGTTGATTGCCTTGAATCTTTTGAAAAGGTTGACAAGGTTCCTTCGGGTGCTTCTTCTTTATCAGAGACAGATAGTATCCCTTCACATTTAGTGATTCCTTGTCTAGATTCATTGATTGGGGCTTCCACTATCATCATTCATTAGGACACCTTTAGTTTTCCAAACTTGGCATCACAAGATGGCTTTGTTTTAGGTATCACTGACTTGGCTACTTCTACAAGTTTGGAGGACATTCTTGAGGGGATATCACTCCTCTATTCATATCACACTTTGGAGAGTTCTCTTGAGTCTCCTCATCCTTTTGTATCAACCTTGATTGGGAATCCAAAGACTATCTTGGAGGCACTTGGTTTCTCTTCAGAGATTTCATATCTGAGACTTCTTCCCTATCACTCCATTCAAGATTTGAGGTTTCTTCAACATCTACCATTTGATTTGCTTCTTCCTAGTGGGAGACATGTGGTTTGGACACATTTGTTGCTTCAAAATTCTCTCAGTGGTTTTGAGGACACTTCATTTAGGGGGGCTATCAAGTCTCCATTACATTCATCACATCCATCACATCATTATCTTTGGATATTGTTCAACATTAGTTTTCACATCATCCTAGTTTGTCACCCTCTTCATTGATTGTGGCATCTTCATATTCAGGCAAGGGGACATTTGAGAAGAGTTCAGAGACACCACCATCATCCATTTTCATCCTTCCTTCCTTTAATTCTATCCAGAATGGGAAGCATCTCTAAACTTGCTGTTGGTTTTGTTTCTTCTGAAAGGGAGACAAGTTGTTTGTCGACATTGGATCATGTTTTGTCTTCAGACACTTACCATCTTTGCAGGTGATCGCATCTTCTGGGGGGGATATATTGTCTCTCTCTTTCCTCCCTATGGGGAGGCTATTGTATTGTATCCATGTGACATATGGTGTACTTGGGGGGTAGTTGGGAGTCCTCCATCCTTCCCATCTTATCTCACATTTTTTCTTTTTCATCTCCTTTTTGGAGAGGGGTTTTGTTCCCACTGGGTTTTCCCCTTTTCTCTGGTTATGGGACATTTTCTGCATCTTCATGTACATGGGTACCTAACATGGCCTTGTAGCTAGGACCCATCATCGATCATCTATGCATAATTATTGCATTTCCTCCCTAAGTTAAACTTATGGGTGGGTGTTAGTGTAATTAAATTAATTATTACACTAGCATAAGTCAACTTAGGTCATACATCATTTAGTCCTATGTTGCATTTTTAATAAATCATTTAATAATGGGATAATGTCCCCTTGTTTGTAGGGATAAGATTCCTTCTAGAAGATGAGTTCTTCTTCTAGAACTTATCTCAACATTTAATAATTTCCTATTTAGGGTTCACATGTTGTCACATGTTGTTAGATCATGACACATGGAAACATCATCTTGCATCTTGCATCTCATTCATGCCTATATATTTAGGCATTTTGTACATTTGTAATCATTCAATCTCATAATGTAGATCAATATAGAATCTCCATTGTGCATGCCTAGTTGCAACACTTTCTTTGTGGTTGATTATATTTCTTGGCAAAGGTCCTCCATTGAAGACCGCAGTTTCAAGGACCTCGTGCATCCATAATCTCAACAGAATAAACCTACTTAGCTAGTAAGTTCACAAGCTAGGTATTTCCGTTCAATGGATACTCCTTCATTCCAAAGATAACCTAAATACTTGGATAACCCTACTTACAAGTAAGTAAACAATTTCCTCCCATATTGGATTATATCTCCTTGGAGTATGCATAAGCTTTCCTAGTTAAATCAATAACTTAGCTAAATTCACCATATGTGCTTTTCATGTTCAATCATTCCTAGTATATAATACCTATGATAACACCCATCTCCTACTATGGAGTACATAAAAACAAAAAATGAAAATAGTACAATAGCTTCAACTTTCTTTTCAAAATAATCTACATTCACTAATGCATATATTGGAAAAGACATCTCAACCATGCAAACAAGACACATCATTCAAAGTAAATTAACAACGAAGAAGGGACCCTCATGCTCGTTATCGCTTATCCAAACTAAAGACAACAAAACAACCTACTCTAATAGAAAGTAGCTTAACAAATAGATTCTCAAGAAATGTCACTATAATCTCCACATTTCAAGTTGATAGCTTACTCCTCTCAAAATATATTCTCCTCAAAAACTATAAGAATTATCTTCTTATCTCTCTCAATGCTAAGCAAAGTACAGTTGGTTATAATATAGAAAATAGGAATTGCAAAATATGTATAATCTCTTGAAAGGAATGTGTCCCTCACAACGAAATAGTTCAACTATTTATAGAGAAACCAAGCAACCACAAAGTCTACAGTTTAGGAATGTACAAAGACAACAAGCTTTATGCAAATCAACTCAACATTAAGGTGGCGATCAAATAAGCTCAGACTTAGAAAAACCTCCTACATATTGACTAGTTTCAATGACATTTATTCAAAGACTTGATCTAATTGCACATGGAAGAATTTTAATTATTTCAATGAAAGACATCTGTAGGAAATCAAACTCAAAGGTGGTGCCATCTGCTATTCTTCTTCCTTCACATTTGGCACCATCAAACTTAGTCAATATCCGTAATATGACAATAGGTTTCAATTGTTCCAAATGGTAAATGAATTGACATTATCCAGTTAATACGTGAGACAAAGTCAAGCATGGTCTCATTAACCACGTTGACCAAGTCAAGGATTCTACAACTAGCAATACCAAATGCAAAGCCACGCCATATATCGTGTGCTATTCACAAGGATAATCGGTTTCCACTTAGTAATCAAAAGCTATTAAATCAACTTCTAAAGACATGGTCAACATTGACCTTCATTTGATAGTCTATATCGACTATAAATCAGCCTTATGAATCGACTTTAATAATTAAGAGATGGTCAATCTCAATTATCATATATAATATGTATAATATATATATATATATATATATGTATATACATGTATATATATATGTATATATGTATATACATGTATATATATATGTATATACATGTATATATATGTATAATATGTATATATGTATATATGTATATATATGTATATACATGTATATATATATGTATATACATGTATATATATATATATATATAAATGAGAGTACATGGAAGATAATATATAATAAACACATTATATTAAATGTACACACACACACATATATATATGTATAAATGTATATGCCTCTATGTACACGTATGTGTAGGTATATCTATATCGATGCACCTGTATGGGCATGTTCATTCACCAACATATGCATGTATTGATATAAATATATATATGTGTATATACTATACACATATATATGTTCACACTAACTCATTTGACTGCAAAATACGATGAAATTTTCTAATGAAAGATGTATAATTAGATGTATCGTTGGTCACCTATGTATTTTCATGTTAATTTTAATTTTAATTTTTAAATTATGCCTGACGTTCATCGAAATTGCAATGCTCTATGATTTTCGTTGCTATTTCGACATACACTTAAAGTCAACCATCCCCTTCCATCAATGTTAGCCTCCTTAATTTGTGGGCCGATGGGTATATGGTTAGCATTCGTCGGGGTTTCGACAAATGTTTTATAATAAATAAAAGTGAGTTCGACAATTTATCTATACTTGTGACAATGTTTTTCTATACTTGAGAATTTGCTATACTTGTGATAGTTTGTGGAGGTTATAGGCCAAATTTTTTTGGTGCAAAATATCAGAATTATTAGATTTTGTTATCTGTCTATGATTAAAAATTATTGGAGTGTGAGTTTGATATTTTTTGAAGATCTAAATATTCAAGCTTGGTAAAGAAAAATCATGTCAGATAATATTAGTGTAGAATAAAATAAAGAGACACTTGCTAGATTGTGGGCTAGATTGAAAAGAAAGGGTGATAGGAAATGTTATTTTCCTTGTAGTAATTGCAAGGGCTTAAAGATGAGAAGACTTTTAATCACAACAGCTGAGAAACATTGTAGGTAGCATGGTCACGTTGATGGGGGGCATGATTATCATCCATTGGTAAGTTGTTCATTATATGTCTTTATATTGATTGAATTTGTAAATGTTTATATCATTTTAACATTTCATATATATATATAAAATCACTTGATCATGATCATGGTTTATTTGTGTTGATCATTATTATAAAGGTGGGGCACCCTATGACACATGATATGGATTATCATGACCCAAAGAATGTGGTTTTGCAAGCGGAGGAACATGGAGTTGTGAATATCGAAGATGAAGTTAATGATCCTATGTAAGAAGATGATCATGGGCCAAAAAACATAGTTGAATATGATGGTATAGATACATTGATCCATGACACATTTAGTGGCACAACTGATCATGATGATCGAGATGACTTTGATGATGTTCATGATTTACCTGTACTTGAGAAGGCATACGAGCCCCTTTATGAAGGCTCCCAAACAACTCTTCTCTCTATTGTATTATTGCTGGTGAACTTAAAAGTTATGAATGGTTTATCCAACATAGAAATCTCACAGATGTTAAGGCATGTCATATATGTCATCTTTTTCATCTATTTTTGTTGTTAATTAGTTCATCACTAGTAAATAAAGGATGAAATATGTACCATTAATATTCTTTATATTAATAAATTATTTTTTTGTTGTAGATTGATAGGTGAATTTTTTTACCACCATCAAGTATTTTACCTTGCTCATACTGAGATTTATCTGCCATTATGAAAGATATATTGAATGGAGTATCAAGCAATAGATGCATGTCCCAATGATCATATTATATATCATAAACAACATGAATTTGCAACAGAATGCCTAGAATGTCATATCACTAGATATCGAACAAATCAACTAACAAAAAAGGTGCCTCACAAGGTTCTTCATTATATTCTCATTATTCCACGTATGCAACGATTATTTTGGTGCGAACGATTATTTTGGTGCGAAAGCTTAGAACAATTTATGGATTACCATGCACAGAATAAAAGTGGAGATGACATTCTTCGAATGCCTGCAGATGGATCTACATTTAGGGACATGGAGGAAAAATGGCCACACTTTAAAGAAGAACCTCATAATCTTTGGCTTTCATTGGCAGTGGATGGTGTCAATCCATTTGGAGAGCTACGATCTATTTACTTTGTGTGGCCTATTTTTGTTATCAACAATAACACTCCTCCATGGATGTCAATACAGAGGGAGCACATACTATTGGCAATGATTGTTCCAAGTATTTGTTTACATCAATTTTCTTTAACATTGTAGCATCTCATTTGTCTTATTTGTTGCATAATGACATTTTTTTCATTTAATAGTCATGTACATTAATTTATATATATTGTAGTAAAATGGTTATAATAATTATGTAATGTTTATGTTCATTCAATTAGGTAAATACCAAGTTAAAGATATGAATGTATATATTGAGCCTCTTATCGATGAGTTACTAAAGTTATGTAATGGCGTCACTATGTATGATGTATTTAGACCAATAGGACAAAGACAATTTTAATTCCATGCAATGCTTGTATGGACAATTCATGATGCCCTAGGGCTAACACATTTTTGTGGTATGTTATAATGTTTGACTGCACTTTAATGATATTTAATTTTATGAAGTAGATATCATAACATTTTTTAAATAATCTATTCATTATATATAATTATAAAAATTGACATATTTAATCCAATTATATATGATCTTGTAGGTCTTCAAACAAAGGAAAAAATTTCATGTCCAGTTTGTGGTCCAAAGATGAAATCTCGTCGTTCAACAAGTTTAGGAAAGCAGGTGTTTGATGAGTATGGGCAGTTCCTCCATATAAATCATAAGTATCGAATTACTAAAAAACATATTTTCAATGTGAAAGAAGAGACTACATCAAAACCACAAAGAATGACACCTCGCCTATGGAAGTTGGAATTTAATAAAATTAATCAACAAGGTTATACATTGCATCAAATTTTTTATCTATCATATATGATATATATGGAATTTATATTTTTATATTGTGTTTTGTTTACTCATGTTGTAATTGACAATGATTATCATTGTTAATTTGTTTAACTTATATGCTTCATGAAGGTCGTCAAAGCATCAATGGTTGACTTCCATAGGGACTGAAAAGTTATCCCAGACAATTTAGTAGGTTTCTCTACTATGAGTAGCTACAAATTGTGCATTTGTTTGATACAATGCATATCAGAAAGAATATAACAAAAACGTTATGGAAAATATTGAATGGATGGCATGACAAAGAAAAAATTATCAAAATTTTTAGTGACATTCAGGAAGCTAATCATGCAATGAAAAATGTCATTCAATTAAATAGTGATGGAGACCAAATTAATATAAGCCCCCTTCCTTGGTTATTAATGGAGCAAAAAAGCAATGCTATAAAATAAGTCATATGAAAAATTCGATTTCCCATAGGATTTGTTGCGAACATGAACAATATCATAACAAAGAAAGGTGAATTTGGGCCAGGGATGAAAACGCATGATTGGAATACCTTCATTAAGGTAATTATTTTGGTATATTTTATATATATTTGTATATTGCATGTACTTTTCAGTGTATTATGTTTACTAGTTTTGGAAAAATAATGAAAAGATCATTTATAATTGTTGTAGTACGTTCTACCTCTATCTCTCCCAGAAAACTTTGACAACAATGTCAAGCAAGTTATATATGATCTTGGAAAATACATGAGGTAAGTAGCGATATTTGTTCAATTCATTGTATAGATCTTATATTTTCCATTTGTTTTACTTGTTATGTAATATATTATATATTTTTGATAAATCTCATTAATATATTTGCGCCTTGAATCACTTGTAGATGGGTGTCAGCTAAAAAAATCTATAAAGAAGATATAAATTATTGGAGGAGAAAAATTCCTCGTCTAATGTGTGAAATGCAAAAGTGTCTACCTTCGACATTTTTCAATGCACAAGAACACTACCTCATACACCAAGTCAAGGAGATTGAATTGTGTGGACTTGTACACACAAGGTAAATGTGGATGGTTGAGAGGCACTTGAAATTTTTGAAGGCTTTGGTTAGACAAAGAGCACATCTTGAGGGTTCTATGCTGGAGGGATATATGGTATACCAGAACATGATGTACATTACTGAATATCTTCCTAAGTTCACAACAAAGATCCATGTAGATTGCATGTGGGATTCCAAATCCATTAACAAATCCGAAGGGGAGTACTTGATGGGGAAAGGTAGATTGAGGAAAGTGAGAGGTAATTATAAGATGGTCATGGGTATTAATTAGAATACATTTTACATTGCTTTCAATTGCTTGAAAAGAAACAAAAGAGAACTAGTCCAAATGAGAGAATCTTCCACACACAAATAGAAAAGTATTGGTATTGTATTACTCCAGAAAATAAGTCTTTCACTACTGAAAAGTATTAAAATCTTAAAAAGTGCTGATTATCAAATATGACAATTCAAATTCCATATATATAAGAAGAAGACCCAACAAAGGAGTCTCTTCGGATTGTCTTTTGGAAAATAATTAAACTACTGATCTTAATTAAACTTATAAAACCATTTAATCTTCTCCTAACATTGACTTAGCCATTGAGAGATATTTTTTATACTCCTCGAAGGTATGGGTATCCGCATCATGCATTGCATTTCAGGCTTCATATTTGAGTTTTATCATCAATTCCATATGTTTGCATGCTCCATCCAACAATAGCCCTTCTGATTTGATTGTATCCAATGCTTCCTAAAGTATCCCATTGCATTCATCCATCCAAACATCTCGTTCATTCAGAAACCCATTCTTATCACATAATTTCATGGGTAATCACAACTTCACAGTATCATCAAACCCTGCATTTTCTGAGTGTAAGTCTTCATCATATTTGTCATGCTTTCTCATGATTGTGTCAATGGCCAAGATGGAATTGGTGTCGTATCCCTCATGTAGTTGCATATCATGTCTCTTAGTGCCCAATTTATTTTTCACTCTCCCATGCTCAAGAATGGATTCATAGTTCTTTTTGTGAACATGCCAAAAATCATCAAGGCATATCTTCAGGTTTGTAAATCTCTTGTGCAACATCATTGCCACAATGTCAAATTGAAGGTCCATCTTTTCTACTAGCTATTGATGTTCTTCTTGCAACTACTCATATTCACTATGCAACTTTGTATCAGTTCCAGAGGTGATCCTCATTTTGGCATCTTTCATGACAGTAATTTCCAAATCTGATTTTTCACTTTTCATTTTGTAATAATTTCTTTCTTTCATCAACTGTATTGTTTGTGCCTTGTTGAACTTGGTAATGCTTATGCCCATGTCTATTGAAGCCATAGGGACAATTTTCCCAACTTTAAGGGTCATCATGTGTCCAAAGGATTTTTTGATATCGATAGTATTTGGCCTTTTGTGAGGTGGGTATAGTGCCCATATCAACATTGAATTTTCATCAAGATTGAATCTTGACCCTATGTAAATTTCCTTCACACCCTCTATGTTTAACTTGTATTCTTCTTCCTTGTTATGCAAAAAACTATCAAAAATTAAAGAGGCATTGAGGTCCCAACCAGGTGTTAGCTCTCAAAAATGCAGGCTGAATGCCTCAAGAGGTTGCCAAACTCTTTATATGTTTCAGGGTAACATACAAGGCCAAATGGGTTAGACCTTCTACTCTTCAGGTGTTGCTAAACCTAGGTGGGTGTACCTATATTGACTTGAGCAGACTTAAATTCCCTGGTTATGTTTTAGCAATCTATTCACAATGGCAATTTTACAGTGAATAGATGCAATCCATTTCTAACACAAATTATGTGAGCAATATGAAAGAGATATGTTCAGTTAATAGATGTAAAAATAAAGTGGATTAATCTAAAAGGTAAAATATATGAGACCAGTGCCTTGTTGGGTGTATGGAGTCTAATGAAGATCTAGGAAGGTGTAATTTGTGATGGAAATAATTTAAACTATTTGGCACATAAATGTGGTTTACAACTTGTATAAACGTGCAAGTAAATGGCTAACAAATTCTACTTGAGATAGGATGGAAACCCTAATTATTTGATTCTTCTTCCTGATCCAATTAATACTCTTCAGTTACTATGATTGATTATAAGGATTTAATCTTTACTTGAAAGAACCAAATGATCACATCACACAAATACAACAAATGTGTATTGACAAATTGAATATATGCTTGATATAACAATTTGAATAACAAAAAAGCATCAAAATGGAGACAATCAAATAACTGTAAAATTCCACAAACAACTGATACCAAAGATTAAGCCACAATTTCATATATCTTCATTAACTTCATTGAATTTCGTGCATGCATCTGAGTCTTTTTGATGAAAACATCACTACAAAATTATCTACAACATTCTTTTCCTATCTGTCTATCTATATCTCTCTTGATCATATAGAACATGTATAAATATAACAAAGTATGAAAGGACACGTCCTTTCATAAATGTTTTTGTATAACAACAATAATGAACTAGAGATTAGGCTCTATTTAGCCATAAATGGATTTTTGACAAATGATCAATGTAATCCTAACATGCATGTGTGGCGACATCTCTAAGTGTATTCTGAATTGCTATCTCCATGATAACCATCCATTTGTTCTGCTCATAAGCCTTGTCCAGTGTTGAATTGTCTCCTATAGTTGCCTCCAGAATTGTTTGCAACATTGACTTGCATTCCTTAATCTAATTGTCCTTTTCCTTCAATTCTCCTTTGTCTTCGAACAACTTTGGTAATCCTTTCTTAGTGGCATCAATCAACCCCTATTCATCCCCCTATAATTCTTCTTGAAAGTCCTCGTGTCTCTTTATGAAATGACTGGAAATATCAATAGCTGCATTATTTGGAGCATCTCTCTCACTTATTTCTTGGAGTTTCTCATGGTTTCTCCTATCAATCCTCTCATGTTCTTGTTCTGCAACATAATTTTTTGAATGTGTTCCCCAAATTCTACTCAGCCAAGTCATCAAGCTGGCTTGCCTCTTCTTTATCATTGCAGTGAGTTCATCATATTTCCCCTATGAGTATGCATCTGATCCTACCCACTAATCCTTTGTGTGAGAAATCTCTCCATGAGTTAATTGCTTAGTGGGTCCTAATGTTATTCCCACCATATCCTTCAAATGATCATTTTCTCTAAGTAATCTTTCATTGTTCATTCTATACATTTCCTTTTCCTTTATCAACATTTGAACCTGTGCTTTATTCAATTTAGCAACATTAATGCCAATATCTATTGTGGTTATGGGATCAACCTCCCCAACCTTCAAGGTCATCACATGCCCAAAAGATTTTTCAGTATCAATCACAATTGATTTCTTGTGAGGTGGATATAGGGCCCAAATCATGAGTGACCCCTCATTTGGATTGTACCTGGATCTTGCATATATCTCTGTCACACCTTCAGGGTTGGGCTTATATGTGGCATTATTATTCTTCAAGAAACTATCAAAGACTAAGGAAGAGTTCAAATCTAACCTGGGAAAAATCATGACTCCTGCATCTTCTAGCATCTTTCTCCCTTTCGTAGGAGTCATAGCTCCCATTTCTTTATCCACACTTGGTTTTAGGTTGCCCAACAACTGTCCTTCATTAGTTAGTGTTTTATTTTCAACTGATTCCCTTATTTGTTTCCCTTTTTGCTTATACAAGAAGGCCTTGAACTCTGGGATTTTTACAAATTCATCATTAGCTATGAATGATTTGTATGCAATCTGCCTTGCATCCGTATCTAAACTTTCCTCAACTTCTATCTCTCTGGGAGGAAATTTGTAGGCTTTAGTTCTTGATATGTTGATTTTTTCAGTTGTGCTGCGAGGCCTATTATCTCTAGATGTTTCCTCTTCTGAAGACAACATCCCAAAATCTGGCAATCCTCTATTGTACTCATCAACCACTCTTTCTTATTCCTCCTCTTCCAGATTTATGATCAAATCATCATATTGGTAGGGTATGTGATCATAGCCACCCAAGTTCATTTTTTCCCTTGCAAAGTTGATATACCCCTCTGGATCAAATCCTTTTTGAGGTGGACCTTTCTTCATGTTATATTGCAACAATTTATTCAAAATCAAATCATATCCACCCCTTTCCAACACAGTGAAATCACCGAAACAAAGTGTGCTAGGAATGAATTCCTGTTTTCCAAAAGAGCTTAAATTCATGAAATCTGAATAATCTAACTACTTGGCAATCTCAAGATATGCAATTCTGTCAAGTACTATTTTTGGAAGAACAAAGGGTGCATCCTCAAATCCATATACCTTGATCATCGTTGCACCTTCCAAATAGTACGAGTCTCCCCAATTGTGATTTATAGGCCCATTAAAGTCCTTGGGCCTGAGGAATCTTTTTATTTCATCTAACAATGAATGTTCACAAGGGTGGTTATACAATTTATACAATGGCTTCATAAAGTACTCTTCAAAATGTATAAAGCATGAGTTAACAAATCTACTATCTCAAATGGAAGTCCAAAGTTGTATCGGCAACAATCCTCCCCTTTTTATCAAATTGTGAAACCCTTAGCTTCTCAGGCCACATCTTCAATTCTTGCCCATAGTAAAGAATCATATGCATCAAAATTGAATAATGCCTTAAATGCAAAATAGGGGAGCTATTATTTATTGCCATCAATCTTGCATCAAGCTCATTGAAAATATGTGTGGCATAATCAAAAGGCTGAGAGTTATGGCATTGGACATCTGTTGCTATCACCATCGACACAATTGACATGTATTCAGGGGCATCCACTCCTAGCACTTGGCATACTAAGAAATAGGTTTACTTCAGGTATGGCTCAAATAGGTCAACATGAAATGGGGGACCATCACCATCATCCATTGGAAATTTGTTGCCATCTTTCTTAAATCGATGTAGTGGTAGCATCCAACCCTTGCACACTGTATCCAATCTCCAGAATTCTCTTTCTAGTTCCTCATACACAATTTTCTCATCCAACACTCATTCTAGATTGAAAACCTTATAGATTATAGCCTTTGATATGTGTATGAATGGTTTTCCAAAAGGGTAACAAATAAGTTTTAGCTTGGGATCATAATTGGAAGCTAACACTTTTATCAATTCCACATCTACAAACACATTTGGGCAGACCAACTTTCCTAGGTTAAATTTCCAGGGGTTACACACTAGTTCATATCGGTTCCTTTGGTGGTAATGGAAGATGAATAGTTCATATCCCCTAATTGGGATCCATGTGTCTCCTATGTGTTTTCACTTATCTTCTAACTTTTCTAGATCTGCCCTGAGTTGTGCGAAGCACTTGGCCTTAGGTCCAAAACCAGGTAATTGGTCAATTAGGTGTTGGTTTAATTTTCTTTCAACTACCCCTAGTTCATTTTCAGTTTCAATTTTTTTATTTTTGCTCTTGGGGTGACTACTCTCAGCTTGTTTTTTTTTCTTTTGTCTTCCTTGAGCTCGTTCCCTCCATTACACTTCTTTAAAATGATAGAATTAGAAAATGAAACTGCAGGAACTCACAGTTTTTGCTTGAAATCCCTTGGTTGCAGGGTTCTTTGGTTCATTTTCCTTCCTCTTGTTTCTTCCATTGTCAATTCTGTTCAATACATTCTTCAATTATTTCTATTCAATTCAAGAAATAAACTATCTCTTTGCATTCGTGCCGCGATTAATGTCTCAGATCTGAGCACAAGTTCACAATCTTTTTGAAATTCTCACTGTCACATCAAGTACCTTGTATCGTTAAGACAATCTAAACTCTGGGCAACCCTTTATTTTTCAAATTTAGCCAACATTCATCAAACACCCTATTGGTTGGGGAGACATGATTTCCTTCTCACCGATACACCATTTATCCTTTTGATATTTCGTACATATTGCCAAGAGTCATTCCAATGATCTTTTGATCAATTCACATGTTCATTGGCAAGGGATCATGCTTCGCTAAGACATTATGTAGTTTCTCCAATGCTATGAGTCTCCCTGATGTTCATTCCTTTGATCCTAAATATGTCACCAAGAATCTCACCAATATAACTCTCATTGGTGTGACATGGAGAGTCAGGAGAACCTTTCAAACTCACACCGATAGCTCTTTATTTTTCTAATATGCTTTTTTGCACTTGATCAGTAAGACACAATTGCTTGCTATGATTTGTTAGCTTCATTTCGATGATACTTGTCTTGTCGATGAGTAGTTTCTTTGTATCATCGATGTGAGGACAAATGTATCGCCGATATATTTCATTGGTGAAACTCATAAGCTCAGTCTAAATGATAGATCTCACACTGATATGATTTGTCTCACCGATGATCCCCTACGTCGGTGAAACCACAAGCTGTGTCTGCCTTATATGTGTTCGCCTATGCACTTTGATTGATATGATAACTTGGATTTCCTGCCGATATTCCAAAAACACCTTCAATGGAATACAATGGCTTATGCATCAGGGAGAATTACACCAACTCTTGCCGATATGGATCAAAATATCATTTTCTTAGAGGATTTTTTAGGGATCAAATTTGATTGTGATTTTAGGGAATTACATCAAGATTTGGTTTTCTTGGAGGGATTTATGAATGTAAAATTTTCAAAATTTACAGTTCCAACACCAGGAAATACTATTACACCAACTTCAAGTAACAACTGTCAACCCCTTTCAAGGATCATGTTTTGCACTTCACTATCTATATCATCTTTCAACCTTTTCATTAATTGCTATTCATTTTCAGGGGTAATATTTGGGATTGTTTTCCCTCAACCTTTTTCCTTTGTAATTATATACAAAAGATTTAAATTCTCTTGACTTGACAAACTCATTATTAGAAATTAAGGATTCATAGGCTGTAAGCCAATCATATTCATCTACATGCAATTCCTTGGCTACTTGTAAGTCCCTTTCAGGGAGTTCTTCATATTCATCATTCATCATCCGAGAGACTGTTCTTTGCTGTGATTGTGCTTCGTTTTCTCCCGTAGATTCTTCTTTAGATGAATCATCCATTTCTTGCAACCTTTGCTTTTTTTTCTCTAACTCCTTCATGAAATTTTCTATAACCTCCTCTGCTTCTTTGTCTTCTTTGTTCTTAAACACATCTTCCCCCAGTATAGGAACATGGGTGTATCCACTAAGGTTTTTATTTTTCTTACAAGAGTGTATGTACCCTTTAGGTTCATAATTCATTCTTTGTGCATACTCCTTTAATTTGAATTCATCCAACAACGAAAGATAATAAGATCATTGGTAGTGGGATGTTAGGTTTTCAGGTACATCAATTATAAATTAAGGTTGTATACTGTGGTAATTAACTAATTATACATCATTTGTGAATTTCAATTTTTTTTGATATAGTTGGTTGAGAGTGGGATGCACTAATTTGTACGTCGCAAACAATCTTGATTGGATGACAGTATGTATTGAACAATGTCAACAATATGGTCATGCATTAACATGGGAAGGTGTGTCTTCATTGGTTAAAGAAGCTAATCGCAATGGAGATTCCAATGTTACACCAAGGGAAATTGATTTAGCGTATGGTTTAAGAGATAAAAAGGTACATATAAATATATTAATCACCCATATTATTTAATTATTTTCAATTATGCTGATGTATATATATGTTGAGTTTTTTTTCTTTGCATACATTCAAACAAGAAAAAAATATTTATCAATTGACGATCCAATAATTTTTACATGTTTGACATATTGCAGGTGAAACACAACAAGGCTATGTGGTGCAATGGTTGTAAATTTTGAATTAAAAATTTGGATGACATGAAGAAAACTTGTGATTCTGGGATAACTGCAGTCTTTCAAGTGACTAATGTTTCATCTAGAAGCGACATACATCCAAAAGTCTCAAAAAATGGATACTATGGGATTTTGGATGATATACTTGAGTGTGACTTTAAGTCCTTCAAATTAGTTCTATTCGTCATCCAATGGTATAGGCTACGATTGAATAAAAATGATCCCAAGAGAACTGTTATTGAACATAATAATGAATTTACCATGGTTAATACAAGGTTGATTGAGCGAGCTGGAAATGAGCCCTATGTTCTTCCAAGCCAATGTGAGCAAGTATTTTACTCAGAGGTTCTAGGTAAACTAGGTTGGTCATTTGTTGTTAGACATGATCCAAGAGGAAGGCTGGTAAAGTATAATGTGGTGGAAGAAGAAGATATCAAAGAACTAGAAGATGATGTAGATGATGATTAGGATCAACAATTAGTTGATGATGTGCTTGACTAAGATGTTGAAGAAGAGGAACTAGATCATGATGATGTAGGAGTTAATGTTCATGAAGATGATATTCGTGTGGATGATGAAATTATCGAAACTGATATTAATGATGACGATGATGATATGACCAATCCTTACATTGTCAAATCCAGATTGGATGATACAAAAAAAGAGTTGGATGAAGAAGAAGATCAATGACATTGAAATGTATGAGTTATGCAATTATATTATCTATTTGATATTGATTTATTTATAGAATTATATTTAACCTATATGGTTATATAACTAATTCATGATGTTTTTAATTTTTATGTCATTACATAATTAATTCATGATGTACTTTGCTAATGTTGTTAATTCATGATGTTACAACTATTGTAGCTCTCTTAGAAATTTCCATATGATCAAATCCTAATTATTCTATTACTATTTATGATTATATATTATTTGATCATATCTTTGGTTATTTCATTCCCAAAAAATTAGCATTTCCTCATGTTGACCCCACATAGTGACATGTGAATGGGGACAACATTGATTTTTTTTCAATTTGTGCTTGTATGGAGTGAAACTTGACAAGGTTAGCCTAGACACATGCGTTGAAGATATGGGAGGGTTTCGAGACTCAAACATGAGGTCATGCTATATAAAGGCATCTCCTCCTTCCTAATAATACAAGTTGCCTTATTCTCTGTCTCTTTCATATATTGTTCTTAGCATTTCTTTGGTTAATGTTTTCAAAAGACAAGGCTATCTGAGCCTCATCTTGGATCTATTACACATAATTTTGTGCATTTTCATTAGCAATGAATATTTAGGTGATCTTTAAAAAGCTCATTGAATATAAAGATGATAATAGGAAGCTAAAAAAAGAGAGTATATTTTGTTTATGGAACCTAAACCACAAGGTTTGTCACTCTAATGCTAAAACCAAGTCAAATTAACCCCTAACACCTATTGGAAAAGTCAAAACATGCCTTTCTTTCAAATTCACAAGAACGTATAAACCTTTTGAAACCAGACATGCATGTTATGAAAGTGTATGGTAATCCTACTTATAGCGGAAGTTCACATGATAAGCTAACCAATGACACTATATTGGAGGATAAACCTGTTGATGGTGTTTTCTGCACAGCAACAACTCAGATAGAATGTAATATTCTATCTCTCTTGAAAGGTTATTCTCAACAATAAATTACTAAAAATTACCCCAAGGTCTCTCGGGCGTCAAGTCATGACAATGCATAAACAACTCAGATAATTATGTGAAAATGCTGGTAATCACAAAGGGACCTTACTACAAGCAACTGTATCTCTCAATTTATTAGATTTTGCAATATTATGATCTCTAATCCTAAATCTAACCAGATAATAAAGAAATAGCAAAAGGTAAAGGGTGCAAGGATATGATAAGATCTAAACTGTTCCTAGAATGAACAATGTAAATGATAGATATCTGGAATGGACCAATCTTAAACAACCAATTCCTGCTTAACCCATAATGCAATATCGCAAGAACGGTGCAATCTTCTAAGGTATACAGATTTTCAAATCATAGACATTCATCTACAACTGAACTTAAGCACATTAAATGTATGGTCCAGGTTGACTTTACCAGCCTACTACAATCAGATAGTTACTGGGAGTATAGACCAGAGATTGCTACAACATTCCAAATATGAAACCATAAACATCATTCATCAAGCTAAAACTATCTTAATTCTGAACATTAAACCCTAAATCCTCAAGCAATTTAAAAGATAGAACAACAAGAACCATGCAAGATAAAATAACACAAGAGATTTCACCAGGAAACCACAATGTCTTCAATTGCATTAAATTATCAAAAGACTGCAACAATTCCACTGTTCTGATACAGTATTTGCTTCAAGAAATGAAATACTACTCCTACTACAAAATATTCTAGCTCTTTCTACTCTCACTACTCTCTATTACTATCTAGCTAAACCTTTATAATGAGGCAAGAATGCCTTTTATAGCAAATCCCAAGACATATGGGCCCAGCCAAAACATTTTTACAAGATAAGAACAACTGCCAAAATAGGTCGGCCTAGGAAAATCAAAATAAGGCACACAATAAATGCCATTCACCATCAAGGTTGGCCTTGACACAGTCCCCAATGTAGTCTGGTCCAATGCATGCCCCATGATAATAGGGAAGCACAAATCTCAAAGTAGGCATTAACTGCCACTTCCCTTATCCTTTCTCTGAACCGATGACCCTTGGACCCTCAAAAATGTTCCATCAAACTCGGCGATAGGTGGCATAGGTAATTCCCTAAGCCGACATTTAATAAAATCAATCTCCTCCTTGGACCGTTCAACAGTCTTATCCCAATTTTCCTTGCCGGACAGATATCTATCCATTACTGCCAAGTAGGTGGCTGCATCATCAAGCTGGTGGCCTGTTATTACACTTTCATAATCTGGGGCATAAACTTCATGCCACCACTCTTTCAGTTGTTCCAGACTCATATACTTTGGAGCTATCTTCCTCCTTCCAGTTATCACCTCAAAGAAGGCAATGCATTCATCATATACTGCAGTAAGATCTCCATCAATCTATTTCTTCCATTTTTGAATCTTCTTTATGGCCTTCTGCCTTATCTGCAGAGCCTTGAACCATTCCCAGGGTTCATCCAATCTGGCAGAAGGGAGAATTCTATCCATAGCCAGTTGTTCCTTACCATGCCCCATGACGACCCTAGATTTCTGCAACAAGAGGTCCATGTCCTCCTTGTCCTGGGACAACACATGCTCCAACAACTCCTTGGCCTGGACTGCATCCTTTCCATCTGATAGGATGTCCTTGATTGCATTATCTCCTTTTATTTGTACATCCTTCAACCAATCCATTGTAGCTTGGGCAGAGGTCTTCATTTTCTCGATCTCAGAGATAGTTTCCTTGGGCAGAAATCTGGGAGTGGTAGAAGAAGAAGGATGGAGAGACTGCAAGGGTTTCATCACCTCCTCCAAACATTTCCTTAGTCTTTCATTCTCTTTCCTCAGCTCATGTTTGGTTTGGGTCTCCTTCCTCAATCTACCGATGATCACAGCACTGGATCCTTCATATTCTTCTATGTCCTGCTCCATGGAGGCTGATCCAAGATTGATAGTCTGCACATTGTAGTCTTGACCAGTGACCTCTTCTCTTGTCTTATCTGTGGCAGGGGTGGCAATGTGGAGGACCTTGTTGTTTGCCTCATCTCTCTCCATCTTGGACACCACCTTGGCTGCCTTCCTTTTCTTCCCTTTTCCAATTTTTGACAGCATCTCATCCCAATCCAAGGGAGTATCTTCAACTACCACCTGCTTCTTCCTTGCAAGCTCTTTTTCTAGCCAGTCCGGGGCTACAGGCTCTACCCGGATTTCTTCTGTTCTTATTTCTTTCGGCTATTCTGTCATTTTCTCCTCTTCCTTTGTAGTTACTTTATCCTCTTCTTTCTCAGAGAGTTGCTCACTTTGATCAATTTCTTCAAGCTCCACCTCTGGCTGCACCAGTGATGGGGTCCTAGTAGGGATATCCTCCTCCTTTTCAGGTGATTCATTTCCCCTATCACTTTCCGAAGAATCTTCATATTGGACCAGTGGAGAAGTATGCCTTTCCTCCTCTTCAACCTCCAGCCCTACTGCCTCACTAAAGAGTGTCCCTTCCTTGAAGGGCTCTACCTCTCCGCTGGTTTCATGTCCCTCTGGAATTTCTTCTTCAGGCGCGCTTGGTGGAGGAGAAACAGCCTTGAATGGTTTTGCAGTTTGTAATTTTGGAGGAAGATCCATCTTTTGCACAGTGTCCTTCGGAGAGGGAGTCCTAGATCTCCTCGTGTAAACTTTCATCTTTTCTCCCCCTGAACTCTCCACATCTACAATCGGAGGCTCATCTTTAGGTGCATCTTGGACCTTCTTCTTGGAGACCCTAGTTGTTCTGGTTTTCTTTGGTGGTGGAGGAGCGTCTTCCTCTTCTGCCTTTTCCAGCTCTTCCTCATCAGAGGACTTACTAAGCTTCAAAGTCTGCCACCTCCTCTTTCCTTTTGGCTTCCTCTTTGTTTCGAGCTTACCTTCCTTAGGGCCTCTAATCTTTATCTTGAAAGGATAACTCTTTATAGCTTTCCCTTTGGGGTCATCATCCCCAGATTCCTCTGAAGTTGACATGGGGTTGAGATCTCCCATCAAATTGAAGGTACAAGTTACCTTCTTGCTCTCCAACTCCCAAATTTTGTGTTTCAGCCAAGAAGAGGTGAATTTCATGACCGGGGCCATTAGGTCCTCCAACTCCATGACCTCATCATCATTCCAGTTGATATCCCCAACTGACTTGTCTTTCACAGCTTCATAGGCATGATCCTGCACCGGGTTCCCATCATCTTCCAGTTGATCTAGGATCAATTTGACATTATATTGCCTAATGGCCTCCACAGGGAGCCTAGAATACCTCTTCTTTCTAGCTTCAAGATCATCTTTGATGTTGGCCCAATAATCTTCTAGGTCATCCTTGTGCCGGTATTCCCTAGTGGCCTTCTTTTGCGCCTCTCCCATAATATCAAAGTTCATCCTTTTGGAATGAAAGGATAAACCATATGCCGCCAATTCTTCTCCTGCAGTGTGCGCCGACTGGATGGAAGGACACATTTCTGCTACACCAATCCCGAGAGGGAAATCTCCGCCAAAGCTTGTCTTATACTTTTCCCTCTTTACAATGGCATCAAACTCACAAATTTGCCTAACAATCTCCAACAAAACAATGTGATCAGTAGGATACCGAGGTAACCTTTATGGAGCAACCAGACATCCATCAATTCTGAGGTAGGTGAAGGTGGGAAATTGGATGAATCAGGCCCCATAATTCTTTATCAGCCCTTTGGCTCCATCTGACAGTCTCATGTGCTCAACATTCTGTAACATCCGGGTAATATGCATTGTGAATGCATCATTAGCCCTTCTGTAATCCTTGTGTCCTAAATGCAGCTCTAGGTAAACTTCATAAATTATGTCCTGACCCAACGTCCCTCGTGGATTCAAACCCCTGTATGGGTAGAATCTGGCTAGTACATACACCACATTTGAGGACATGGTGAATTTCTTGGTCTCCAAGATGTTCCTCAGCTGTTTGTCAATTTCAGAGCTAATGAGTCCGGCCCAGTGGTAGTTAGTTCCTTGCTCAATCTTGGTGATCATGTGGACCATCCAACTCCCCAACACCCTAGCGGTCTTCAAACTGGCTACTCTACTTAAGAACGTTATAGCATCATAGACGTCCGACCTGAACTTAATTCTGTGCAACTGCTTAGGCAATTTGGAATGGTGGGACTTTGGCTTCTCTAACCATGAATTAACTATCTGTTGAGCCTTGACTGGCTCATTCTCATAATAGGTCTTAGCGGTGTCTATGCTCAGAGCACAAACTGAAGGTAGATCAGGCATGTCGAAGGCTTGTGCAATGGAGACATGACTGAAGTTTTCCAAGATCCTTCCCTCGGTGCTGACAACCCTTTGCGTGTCGAAGTCATATTGCCTAGCACATTCCAGAATCAGCTCATAACATTGGATTGCTGGAGGAAACCCAACCACATGAACAAGTCCGGATTTCATCATCCCATTCCTCAAGACTGACAAATCCTTCTCAGCTGTCCTCTGCTTAAACTCCTCATACCTCCAGGCCCCAACATTGGTATCAGATACCTCAGACCATACGGAGGATATCCTACTCTCAGGAAGCTGACTCTTGATATCCAATCTTAATCTTTCTGCCTCAGAAATGGATGACCCCTCCGAGCCACCCTTAGATTTTTTGGTAGCAGCCTTGCTTGATTCAGCCTGCATTCCCAAAAGACCTCATTAGTATTCAATTATTGTTTATATTCCAACCAAAAGATCATCATAAAATCATATAAAATAATTGAAATCCATCACTAACTGCTAATCCCTGAAAGTTCAGAAAAATAATGCAGTTCGGGAAAATATCGCAAACTAGGAAAAACCAGTCAGGGCAAAATTTCGGAGAAATCCGACCCAGACGGACTCTGGCGGCCAAGACATCAAATTGTTAGTACAGACAAAAGATCATAAGATAATCATGAAATTCATTCATTAGCAATAGGAAATAGGCATTTAGCATTTGTTCCATCAATCCTATCTTCGAAAAATAAAAAAAGGATAAGGCCAGGCAGGAAAACCGAAAAAATCTGGACGGGATGGATTTTCCCGAACAGGTAGAAGTGTTTCAGAAATTACTTCAGTCTGTGGAATTAGCCAAAACTGGGAAGATCCGGGTGCGTTGGATTTCTGCGGACACCACAGGAACCCGATGAAGGAAACCCCGCAAACTGGTGATTAAATGATCATGTAATCTTTTCTACTCAAATCCCAATAGTCTAGAAATCGATGATAATCAATAAAATTCAGAGTGCAAAGGATTTCAACTTCCCAAAGCTCTCAAATGATGAATTCTTATGCCAAATCAACGATGCCCTAATTTGGATAAAAAACCCTCCCGCCATTAAAACCAGAGTAAGCCCGAGGTTTAACCTATCATCAATGAAGATCAGTCTAAGGCACTCCGAATCCTCACGAGGCGGGGGTCAGCATAATACAAGGGCGAAATCGGCAAATCACAACTTAATCCACTATTCCAGGCCAAGCACCATGAAAACCCTAACTTTGCACATGGCGGATTTCGTACTAAGAGGGTAAGTAATCTAACCCAGAACCCTTCAAACGGACGCACCCATTATCTTAATAGGAAAATACAAGCTCACCAGGGCACGGGTAATGTGGATTTGCAAAGAAACGGGTCAAACCCTAACTCTATAAATACAGGATCATAGTCAAGCAAGGGCCGACCTGAAATTATCATCATTCAGTGCAAAAACACTCAATCATCATGTAAACAAATGAAAGGGCCAACGACAACCTACCATGGATCAACGTGGAGGAAAATCGAGCCCGAGGAAGAAACAACGAAACAAGCGCGCCCAAGCAACGAAAACTTTAACCATCAGTGCTCCAATGAATCCACACACAAGCAATCCAAATCAATCCTCAAAGCGCAGATGAAACTCTTAATCGCCAGAGCAATCAGCAGGTGAATGGATGAAATCAGAATGATGTTTAAAATGCCCTAAATCCACCCATATACCTGTTTGAGCAAAGGTACCTCGGTCATTAATGAGCGACAAGACACTTCTGACAAAACTGGAAACCCGAGCCCGAGATGAAATTTCAGAGAATCCCAAGATACGCGGAAACACAGATTTCGCGAAAATGTAGAAACCGGGGAAATGACGAAATTCAGAATTTTGGTGCAATCCGGGAAAATCCACAAGAACCAGAAAATCCCGGGATCAAGCAGAAACCCAGATTCGGAGAATTCAGCTGTGACCAGACAATGAACCGGAACCTGGAAAATCCGCCGGAGCCGAAAAATCCCGGAGTCAGGTGAAAACCCGAATTTTTCGCAAAACCCAATTTTAATCAATTCAAGCCTCAGAGGAAGGTCAAGGCTAGCAAGACCAACATGTCAAGACCTCAAAATGATAAGTCCAATAAAACCAAAGGTCAAAAGATACCAGAAAAGAGGGTCCCTACTCCAAGTGGGGCGTGTGTGCAAAAACTGCACAACAAAACCCACCTATGGAATTAATTTAAGAGGTAAGGGATGCCTCTTAGTGGAATTTTGAGTCTTGGATTAATCCATAGTGCTAAAATTAGTTCTAGTGTTCTTCCCTTGGTGTTATATTTATCTCTACAATTCCCCATACTTAACCATTTCATCATCCTTTTTCCCAAGCTATTTGTATCATAATATAAACTTGGTCCAATTTCACATAAGCTATTTTAAATTTTTTCCCTGCGCGCACAGGAGCATAATATAGCATACTGCACTGAGACCCTAATTGGAGAGTTGCATCGAGAACCACTGCATTGAGCCCCTGAGTGGAGAGTTGCGAGACTTCAATGGATGCGTGTTGCAAGGCCATTGAGTTGTGGAGGAAGACTACAAACCATTTGGTAGGAGGAGAGCTAGAGCAAGAGATGAGGGCACTCAAAAAGGGAAAATCGACCAAGGGACAATGACTGTAAGTGATTTTTCCCCCACATTTAGAAATTTTGTTTTTTTTTGGTCGATAATAAGTTTTTATTTTATTGAATTATAAAAAGCAGAGTCTACATTTGTATCAGTAAAACCAAAAACCCATCAACAAGTATCTGATTAACCAACACAAGCAAAATTTGGCCCTTTACAGCTAGATTGCTACTTTTACATACAATCCATACACCTATGCCTGCACCCCCTAAAGATTATAAAAAAAATCTAAACATAAATGCTTTCTGAGAATTCTTTCTAAACCCATCCCCCATAGTAGATAAAATCCATAATTCTCAAAAATAGGTTACATCATTTTTTCTGAGCATTCTCCCGGCTCTAGCGGTAGTATTTCATTCAACGACTTCACTCTTTTCCATGGATGTAAACCCCTTTGCTCATGTAGTTCCTCTCTCACAATCTCCATTAGGTCCTCCATTGTTACCTCCATCTCTATGAGCTTTACACATATTTTTAAAGCTTTCCATCCTCGCTCTACATCCTCCTGCCAATGATCCTTTGTTTGTCCCTCTGGCCATCTAATAAACAAATGATTTATATTCACCATTTCTGGGCCTCCACCATCCCGACTCTCCTTCTTGATCAACCAACCCCTAGGATTGCTCATTTTAGAATTTTATCCATGTCCCCTAGGAATTCCTCTATGACCAGTGCCTTCATCACCCGCCTCACTTCAGTCACTGACTCCCCTACATCCAACCCCCATGCCATTACCAACGAATATATATCACAATTCGTTCGATACTGATGCATCATCTTTTCAAACCCATCACCGAGCATAATCTGTAGAACTTGCACTGCTTGTCTCTCCTTAAACTTAAATAACCCTCGTAGTCTCTTCATGGAGGATTTTCCCATGAAAGGGTCCAATTTATTATGTGAGGACAACACGAAACTGGCTTCGAGCATGATGTCTACACTCCAATGACTCCACTTCACATCACCACTTAAAATGTCTGCAAAAATAGCAACCATCTCCTAAAAATAATTCGAGTGAGTTAATAAATCACCCCATTTTGCTAGCCTGAAACATTAAATGTGATGGTACTTCGATGCCGCCATCCCATCCATTTCTCTTCATCTCCACTGCCTTGAATTTCCTCCGCACCTTGTGCCTTACAGCAGACTGCCATCGTACGCTTGAATTCCCTATGCCAGATCCTCCACATTTATTTTGTTTAAATCTTCTAACCTTATATGTGAGGTTGTCATTATCTTTGAAGCTCCTTTGATCACTTGACTATCCATTTTATACAAAACCTCTACCTTCTTGATTAATGACTATCATATTATCCGTTTTGAGATGATAGACCATTTTTCAATGATGCCTTAGCCTTTGTTAGGAAATGATTGTGAGATTCTCTTGTAGGACTATCCTTTCAATTAGGAGCCTTGAATTTTGACAAGTTTTTCCTATATGCATTTAAAATTGTGTATTTTTACAATTGCCTTTTCATAGCTCAAGAATGGCATGACTGATATTTATGAAATGGACTATCATTCTTTACTATATAGTAGCTTTGTGCTTCATGAATCTCATAATAGATGTAATATTTTGGAAAATTCCTATAAGTATTGATTATTTTGATGATTTATTATTGATTATTTATTTCATATTGATTTATTTTCCTACCATATAGAAAAATTGAAGCACCCTTTACCTAGAGGATAGTAAGAAATAACTTAGATTAGTGACCCAATATATTATATGGTAACTATTAGCCTTGCTTGATTCTTGGATGATTTCTTGTAGGTAGTAGCTTGGAAGCAATAATATTTTTGTAATATAAAAATTGTCATGGGTTATGGTATTAACATAACTAGTTTGTAACTTAGACAACTATATATTTAAGAGTATGTGAGAAACTATACTATATAATATCTAATTTTAGGTGTGTTAATATTTAAATGTATAATTATTATGTTTGTTTTATAAATAAATAATCATGATTGTGATTTTATGTTTAAATTAGTTTAGGAGAAATATAACATTACTATATTAATAATATCAAAGCAAATTTTATTCCTATTAGGTTAAATAAAGAAATCACTATGTGAAAGAATAATTTAATTTTAATGCTAAACTAAAATTCAAAAGTACATAAATTATCATTATAATGTTACTTTGTGTTTATATGCATTATCCATACATGAAAATTGAATATATATTATAAGCCGAACTCAGTAATGTAAACTAGAAATGTTAGTGACAAAGGAAACTACTAGATTTATAACCTTTTTTTATTCTAACTCCTTAAAGTAGATTCTTACATATTTGTAACATAAAATATTTCATACCCTTAAAATGTCACATTGCATTTTGGACCCACTTTGGCGTTTGTCACCCCTAGAATGTTGCTAGGCTGATTTGGCCCTTAGATTTTTCCTCTCATGGTGCCAAGATCATGCCTCCCATGGTCCCTTTTGTGAAAGGTCATGTTTGAGATTTGTTAGCCTTGTAATTTTATAGTGTTTGGCCTTTAAAAAATTTAAAACTATCTAGACACTAGTATTACATGTAGGCATCCATGTGTTGCACTAATAATTTCTATAATGATTTGTCATTTTTTAGCATTTCACCTCTTGCTACTTACCAAAGTTGGTGTTAATTGATATAAAAAAATTCAATGGATCTCCAACCCCTATACTTGCTCATTTTCCATTCTATCTTCTAATTTTGAATCTCTCTCATTCTCATTCAATCCATCAATCTCTCACACTCTCAAGCTTGTATAAGTAATTTTTGAAGCTTTCTACTATACTCTTCAACATTATGATTTGAACATGTGAGCATACTATCACTCTAAAATAATTTCCTTTGAAGGTGTTTTCATCACTCTATAAACAAAATCTCTCTTTTCTTATTCAATAATTTAAGGTGTATTATTTTATTTATTATGCTCTTACCTTCAGGTATTTATTGTATTCATTACTATTAAATAATTTTTTTTACACTTGGCACCTTGGGATCTCTATTTTTGTTTTTATCTCATTTTGCACACTAATTTGAACTCCTTATAGACTTGGGGTGGTAGGCCTAGCTCGATTTGCTAAAGCATCCTCCAAGAAACAAGACAATGACTCCTCTAGATGTTCCCAAAACCCAAGGCTTCAAAACACAAGGTTGGTGACCCTACAAACCATTCCCATGCTTACCAAGTGATCTTGATCATAGACCCTTACAAGGTTTATTGATACATTCACAACTATTGTTACCTCCACATGCATTTGACTAGTAGTGACAACCTTGGTTTTTAATCCTCCAACCCCATACCTTGGGATCACATCACCATGAAAGAACTTCATCCAACATCCTTATGAGTGCAGGTACCACCAAATAGGTACTTTTCAAATCTGTCTTCCTCGAGGGAGGGAAATTCAAGAAGAGAAGTGGAAAGCAAGACATGTAGTAGGTCTAAAAGAGGGAGATCAACTAGAGGTCAAAAGATTAGAAGAAAATTCTGTAAACACATGGAATTTTTTCTTGCTAAAGGGGGGTCATGTTCTTATGATGATGAGAGAATAGGCAACATTGAGGTGCCCTTGAAGTACAAACATTTATAGAAATAATGTGTGCTATTATGCTTTGCATAACCACCCCATTTTATTTTGGAACAAAATGGGTCCCCCTTTTGTTTTGTTCATCTTTGGTTGTTTGGTTGGGTCTTAGGAGTTGTTTTTTTTGCTCCTAAGTCTTTCTTTCTTTTGATTTGTCGGAAGCAGAGCCAAAACCAAATCTGGATTTTGAGCTTTTCTAAAGTTCCTAGTTCAGATTTAGTTCTGACTTCGGCTCTGTCTTCTCTTCTATTTTTCCTTTGTTGTTTGTTTTTTTGGCACTCTTGTTCGATTTGTCCTTTGGGTTGTTGGTCATTTTATTGCATTTTGTTTCGCCTGTGCAAAAGCGGAACCGAGATTGGAACTTAATTTGGAAATTTCAAAATTTCAGATCTTGTTCTTGTTTTGACTCCGAATCTGCTTGTTGGCTTTGTCTCGTCGTTCTTGGTCATTTGGGCTAGGTCTGGTTTTTGCTCCAGTCTTGATTCCCTTTTGTGCTCATTTTTTTTCTTTCTCGCTTTTTGGTTGGGGCCGAACTCGGACCCATAACCAAACTCGGAACTTTGTAAAAGTTCCATTTCAATTTTTGGCTCTGCCCAGTCCTGTTGTGTCTTGTTTTCTTGTCATTGTCTTTTTGCAGGACCAGAAAGGGGTTGGAAACTGGGTAGGGAACTTTTTACAAGTTTCTTTATGTTGCCTTCGACCTAGATCTGCGTCCACCCTACCTTTTGATATTCATAGGACTTGACTTAACTATTTGTTCATGTCATTGAATCAGCCTCTGAACTACCACATTTATGGCATTAAATGTAGCCTCTTCACACACACAAATAAATGTTAAATGCTTAAACATGTTTAAACTGACTCATTATCATTATTATTCAAAGTGTTTAAGCAAACCAGAGCCTAAAAAGTCTCGATAAGATTGATTTGATTACGGAGGTGAGTTGCAGAGTGAATCTTGGCTAAATTTTAGTCTATCCCAAGGAGCATTTTTAGGTAGGCTTTCTAGCTCTTTTGTTTTCCATTTGTTCTTTTGGGTGTTTTATTTTGGCGCATTCACAGAGGTTCTTATTTCTGTGAATTCTTCACTTGTTTCTTGTTTCTTGTTTCTTTTTTTTGGTTTGTATCTGTTGTCCTTTCCCTTCTGTTCTGTTCCGTTTGTTGGTTCATTTCCTATTTATTGTTTTGTTTTGTTGTTTATTTTGTTTTCGCTTTCGTGACAAGTACATTTTGTCATGCCCTAGTTCTTCACTAGGGTTTTTAGTTTGAGGGGATTTTCTAGGCCTGAATAACGAAATTCATTTTGGAAACCCTTTTCTTGTTTTATCCTGTGTCGACTCCATGATTTTCGTGTTGGGTTCTTGTGTGCCCTAATTTTTAGAGTTGGCATATCAAGCAAGCTTGGGTTTGCTCAACAGCCTTTACAAAATGATATTTCCCAGTTTTAAATTGGCTTTTGTATAGATGAGCTATTTTGGGGTTAAGCCCTTACTCTTTTAATTTCCTCATAAGCCCATATGACCCAGGTCTTTAAAGTTAATGTGACTGTGCCTTTTGAAATACCCTCCATTTCACATCTTGAATTGGTGGGAGCAGACTTGGGAAGGAACTCTTCTCGAGGTTGTTATCATTTATGATTAGATCTTGAAGTGATTCTACTCCCGATCATTACGGTTTTTAGTCTTCATGCTTGTTCTTTATCAAAATTGGAGCCGAGGTGGAAGTTGAATTTGGAACTAACAATTAGTTATGGTTTGATTCTTGTTCCAGTCTTGATCCCGATCTTCTTTTGATTCCCGTCTTGTTCTGGTTCTAGCCCCACCATATGATAAAGTGTGTTTTCTATTCCTAATCCTTCTACGGTTCCACCTTTGATGAAGGAAATATTTGACTAAGTAAATATTATCTTAGGAGGGTAGGGAATGGTATTATATGATTGACTAACTTGGATGTTTTGTTCATCTAATACAAAAGGTTATTGCAGAAATCAAGGAATGTTGGGAGCATCAGATAAGGCTTCCTAGAGGAGCCAACTGGGTGAAACTTCATGGAAAGGAGTTAGACCAAATAAGATCAAGGTCAAAAAACTTTCATATACTTTGAGATGCAAAAATAATTAAGTTTCCCTCACAACTAGCAAAGTTGATTTCGACTGGGCTGATATTACTGACACCAACCTGGGTCCTTTTAACTTTGAGGAGTTGGTAGATGATACTTTTAATGAAGATGTTACACCGAGGGATGAAAGGATTGCTCAATCTGGTTTGGCACATGTTGCTCTATTCCCTTTATCTATTCAATGTATAGAACTAATTTTGGTAGCCACTGGGGCCTATAATGCTACTACTATGCAGTGTGTGAATGTGAAAGGGAATGTCATCATTGACCTAACACCACAGATGCTTGGATTCATGTTTGCTATACCTCCTCCACATAATCTTGTTAGGATTAATGAAGCAAAATCTTTGAAGCTTTATAGTGATAAAAAGGATTCAAACAAAAATCACATGAATAAGAGCTAGATGAGGGTGGAGAAGAAGTCTCTTACCAAGCTTCCAGACTAGCCTAAGAGAGTATATTTTGGCAAGGAAATTGGGGATATCATCATGATGCTCTCTAGGGTATTTGGGAGGATGGATGCCTCCCAATTTAAGAATGAATGTTCCCATTCATCCAAGTTATTTTGGAGGGTCAACAATAGTTTGACTAGCCTATGGCGGTGTCTAGAATCATTCAAAATCAAATGATGAGAGTGAGAGAAACCAAGTGTTTCTTTATGACCTCCTATGTGGTTTATGCAGCTGCTCATATGGGGATCTTTCCTAGACTCCAAACAGTGGGTTTATTAGGAGAAGTTCAAGGAAAAAAGAAGGTATGGGATCACTGTAATTAGCTCACCTTACAAGCATCAAAGTCACATTATAGAAGGGTAAATGATGCCTTTATTTATGTCATCATTAACAAGCTTAATGGTGATGCAGGATATAGGCTTAGCAGGGAGGCAATGGCCTTTGTCAATGAGTGGGGACATTGGTTTATCCGGTACCCCACATTCACTTATTTCAGGTTAGCATGCTTTGATGATCACCCCCATTTACTTCCTAGATGTTGTGGTGATAGGATCATTTTGATGGAATTTATATATCAAGGTTTGGCTATTAACTACAAGTTTGGAACCAAACACAAAACTGGTTACCATAAGTTTCCAATGAAACTGGGAGTGTTTAGCTGTCCACACATTGTGGCAACTAAGGCTATTTGTGATGAATTGGTCTATTTGAAATTGGGCTTGTACACTACAAGGAAGCACTATGATCCAAAATGCAAGTTGCAGGCTTTACTTCCTAGTCTCTTTGACAAGAATTTTAATTTATTGGAGGATTTTTAGATGGACTTGCAGGATGAATATGATCTTAGAAAAAGAAATTATGAAAGGATACCTATCCCACTCATGGTTGAATTTGGGATAAAGGAAGATATTCCAGAAACATTGTCTGATGATGGGGTAGTTTTGGATCCCCAGTATGATGCAGAAAAGATAGGCACCAAAGATCTAGACCTAGTGGATTGGAATGTTGAGGAGACAATTGACATAAAGCAAATTGCAAGACCGGTGCTGGATAGGAGTATTCATTGGGTGAGTTTGAGGGTTAACCAGTTTGAGGCTTAATCATCTAAGAAGAGGAAAGCTATAGGTACCACCCAAGGATATAAGAGGACAAAGAGAAAGATGTCACCTAGGGAACCCTTAGAATTTATGCCTTCTAATGCACAGGAGGAGGTGGTTCCTCAAGATCTCCTAGAGGTACAAGAAGGTGAAACAATTGTGGGGGTGGGGGCTTCTGCATCTATTGTAGGGGAGGTATCTACTCAAACCTTTGATACACAATAGCCAGGTCAAGAACCACCAAAGGGATCCCTCCATGAGGAAGCAAAGGTCTTAAAAGAAATGGAGGTTGAAGTTGAGATACATGATATTGCAATAGATTCAGAAGCCACCCCATCTGATAAAGAGGCTCATGTAGTTGCATCCCTCGATGTAACAGATGATGTAGGGACCGAACATATATTAACAGAAGAAGACCAGTGGAAAATATTTGAAGATGCCAAAAGAGAAGCTGATGCCAAGGCACAAGTTGAGGTATTAGATAAGCAACAAGAGGAGGAAGCCAACAAAATATCACTTGGAAATCAAGTAGAAGGAGTTGGAAGATAGAGTTAAGGCCGATGAATTAGCTCAACAACAACAAAAAAAGGAGCAGGAGCTCAAGATACAGGAAGAGAGAGATAAGTTGATTTTTCAGCAAAAGATTCATGACCGTGAAGAGGAGAAAGCCCAACAAAGAAGAGAAAAAGAATCTCTTGAGGCCAAGATCAAGGCACAAGAAGAGGGAAGAACAAGAACATTTGGAAAGGGAGAAAGAGGCCACTGAGATTGTTGAATATGAAAAGAAGTCCAAGGAGGAATGGGCCTATATTGAAGAGTTGAAGAAGCAATGAGATCAAATGTTAGAGGAAAGGAAATTAGAAGATGAACGTTTAAAGCAAGAGATGGAAGCCAAGAAACTGCAGGAGCAAAAGGATAAGGAAGAGGCAAAGAAGTTGGCATAGGAGAAGACACAATGTGATCAAAAACATGTGCAGGAGGTTGATTCTCAACCTAAACATACAATATTACAACCTTTGTCTTCTACTACTACTGCCTCCTCTTCAACTCAAGTTGCTACTACTCGACTTGCTCCTACATGGTTGAAGTTGGACTGGGAAAGAAAGTAGGTAGTGCAAACCCAACCTTTAAACTGGGATGAAATGATGAAAGGGATTGAGAAGGAGAAACCTAAAAAGAAGGCCTGGGTTCTTCACTCTACCAGGCTCACTGATATTGGAGAGATCATTGCTAAATGTGCCATACCCATAGCAGACAAGAGTTGTGATGATATGCAAATCACTAGTTATTAGTTGGGGACGATAAATTTTGGAAGGCCTACAAGAAACCAAAAAATTAATTTGATTGATATTGTGGCCTCTTCACCTAAATCCCAGATGATCAAGGATAAACAAAGGAAGGATGAGCTTAAGGATCAATTGGATCAACTTCATAGATTTTTGAAAGATGTTTCAACTCCCATTTCCCAACAAGCTGCTATTCCTGAATCTCTAGTTTTGTTAACAAAGAAGGAAGCATATGATATGGTTCAAATGAAAAGAAAGGTAGGAATGATGGAAAAATGGTTTGACAAGCTCAACTAGGAAGTTGATGATGTTCTTATTGAAGGTTTTAAAATTCATAAGGCTGCTCTTGTATTGAAAGAGGATCTAGATCAGCATGCCAAGGATCTAGATAAGCAAGATGAGGAATACAAAGAATGTGTTAAGAAGCTTGAAGATATTGGAAAGGTTCTGAAGTCAACCTTGCTTGAATATTCAATTCTTGAGCATGATAATGTAGATTTTGTGGAGAAAAATGTGAGCATGTAATAAGGTATAAGTCTAAGATTATTCATGGGCATCAAGAAGAAGTTTGAGAAATGAGCAAAGATTTGAATCAACAAATGGTTGAATCGGAGGAAATTGTGGCCATTTTAATTAATCTAGATTCCTCAGTAAAAGAAGGCCTGTCTTTGGATAAGCTAAGGGAAAGATGGAGGGATAGGTTTGAGGAAATTATGCAAAAGGGAGATGATGGGGAGAATCTATTATTGGATCAATTTATGGATATCAGGGAGGAGACGAGGACTTCTAGAAGGGAATTGATTAAGTTGAAGGAGGTATAGAAGTTGGTTTCAATCGAATTAGGGAGGATCAAATTTGAAGATGATTGGTTGGATGGACCTAATTTAGGTACTCTTCAACAAGTGTTTGAAAACTATGATGAATATGTCCTTGAGCATGCAATGCAGGGGTAAGTTGGCAGCATAACACCTTCTCTTGATTGGACACAACATCTCCTTTCTCCTCTTTTTCAAGGCTTTGATGTGGATTCAACTCTAGTTCTCCTTTTCAGTTCCACATTTTGTTTTTGAATATCAAAATTTGTGCAACATTTTGTTCCAGTCTTCTAACTCAAAAGTTCAACAGTTCAGTTCTTCATTCAGTTTCGATTCCTGGATTTGTGGATCTAGATTCCAAATTGGGAGAAACTTGTGCATGTGGCACCTATATGTACTATTAGGTTCTATTTTGTGAAGGTCGGCTAATAGAAGAAAGATCAGCCACCTGATGATAGAAAATAGAGATTATATCTAGGATTTCTATGTTTAAAGAGAGATACTCTGGAAAGTTTTGTAAAAACTTGGTTATTTTACAGTTTTCATACATTTTCATGTTATTGTTTGAAGTTTGGATCTATTTTGATAAGGTTAATGGTACATAATCAAATCCATATGCTAGTGATTTTCTATGCTTAAGTGTTTCTTGTTTGATGAAAGTCAATAGAAGGAATTGGGTTCAAGATTATATCATTAGGTTATCCGTGGATGAAGTTATTATCATGTTCATTTGATATGTGTTTAATGATGAGTGAGTGATTTGTTTGAAGCAAGTTTAGTAAATGTTGATGGTATTGAATTAACACTATGGATGTATGTAGTAGCATAGTTTATTCTATGGATTGCATCTTGCTGTGGTTGTGGTTAGGTGGAATAAACACTCATTATTGATATGCATGTCTAGATAGGTAATAATTTTACTCATGTTTCTTTTGATTTGAAGCTCTAATTCATATTTTTCTTTTATTTAAACTCCCCAACGTAGATTAATTGATGTTATGTAGTCCTGTTCCTTATTACCAGCAAAGGCCCCTTGAACATTACAGTTATATCGACCACTAAGTGACATCAACATAATTGAGAACCAATTACCAGGACCTTGGGAGTTAGATCACCATGTGTTATCTTTCTCTTTCAAGAGAAATAGAATAGTAATATTCTGTTTAATGTTGTTGTGTTGTTTTGACCCTCAATAGGTACCCAAGGAACTTCCTCCAATAAACATTGATTTTTGTGTCAACGAGAGGATATATCGCATAGCACCATCGTCATTACATGGTTTGGGCCTATTTTGCATGGATGGTATAAAGGTCTATTATGAAAAAGTTACTGAATTGATGGATTATGTCGAACCCTATTACAGTTACAAAGATTGGATGTAGCCGGTTCGATATACATGAAGTATGCGTAGGTATGCATTGTCTACAAATTATATACAACTAAAAGATAAGGATCAAAATAAAAGAGTGGCTATGTACATTAATGGAAGGCCAAAAGTATCAGGGCATATTGTAGGGTTTATAAATAGTACATGAACTGGGTCAACAAATAAACAACCTGATTGCATATTTGAGGCACGTGAGGGAAACCGTGTATTCGTATGTGTGATAAAATTAATAATTGTAGGGGAAGAGTTGCTAGTTGATTACAATTTGAATCACATAGATACAAACACAATTACTATGGGGGTGGTATGTACTATATACCATTTTACCCAACCTCCAATTAATGACTCCAATATATGATTTTATTATTATGTTTTTTTTATTAAGTCTAATGGTTTCATTTCAATAATATTTTTTTATATTTAATTTTTGTCACAGTGGGACATTGATCGTAGGGGGAAGGCTTCGGCCCAGAGCACAGATCACGATGCATCTTTAGGTGCTTCTACCTGATAGGTTTACCTCATTGTAATTGTACAAATTAGATACAAGCAAAATGTTTTATTATTATTTTTTTTCATAAGTTTATTGGGTTAATTTTGATAATGTTTTTAATATTCTTGTCACAGTTGGATGATTGGGGAAAGGCACCAACAATAGAGGAGAGCATCCATAGGGAGGTGCAGTCACTATTATGTGATGATGACATCACATATTCCACAAACCCTCTGGATATGATAAGGAAGACCAAAAAAAATGCAATGAAGAAATCCTTCAGTTGCTATTCATAGTGCCTCAAATAGATGAGATAAGAGAAAGGGTTAAAATATTGACTGAGAGAGCATGAAACTTGCAAGTAAGTCGTCATGAGATCTTTAATTATAACATAAGTTCATTCATGATTTTATATTTTGTAGTCTTTTATGTCATGAACTAAAATATGTGTTGTTTTTACAGGATTTTTTGTGTCCTCATGATGTTGTTGGCCATGATTAGGGTACTGCAGGTGCTACTTGGGGAGTACGGGTTGGTACAAGTGTCGATCTTGATCTTCCTGCACATACATCACATCATCCAAACCCATCATCCGTGCCTATATTGTTGACTGAAATTTTGGAAACACATAGCATGCAGGCATTGGGTAGTGCATCCTTTGTCAATCAACACATGCCAGAACATGCGTCAGGACATGTACCTAGGGATGCATAGGCCACTAGTACTAGTGATGTTTTAGCAACATTTCCTGGATTTTCTTGTAGTACTAGTACATGAACATTGTTGGTCACGTTTGTGGTGACTGAGGATTTCGTTTCCATAAAGATAGAGAAAGTCCCATGTACTTTAAAATGTTTTAATTATTATTATATATAATCCAATTGAAATTTACTCATTGATCACTCTTTTTAGACTAATGATCCTATGATCATTTTCCAAGAAATGATATTTTTTATAAACATCTAAATGATATTACATTGGAGATCTTCAGGCCCACCATATGTACACAGTGGAATGCCCAAAATCAAGATTTAAAAGATGAGCTCATTAACCGTTTAGTTGTGCTATTCGGTAATAACACATTCAATTGAACCAAGGTCCTTAAGAAAGTTGGTACCTATCTAAAGTATGTGAGGGACCAATATAGGTCACATTTAGAGAACAACAAAAAGTACGAGCATCCCCTCATGATTCCAGAGAGGGAGTGGAAGGACCTGGTGTTGGATGGAAAGGAGAAGGTTGAAAAGAAAAAAAGAAAGACACCACCAGGACAAGGAAGGTATGTGATACTATCAACAATGTAATTATATACTCATTACTCTTTCTTTTTACATAATCTAACATATTTCAAACTTTTCATAGGCTACTCGATACATCGAAGGCAACAAAGGAAAGACTAGAAAAACACAGGCAACACAAACTTGGTTCTAGTGGTTATATGAAATTAGCCACACAAATTGTAAGTATCAATAAATGAAATATTGCATCCAAATAATAAATTACAAACAATTTTAGTTTTATCACATCATAGAAGAAAAATTCATGATCTTATGCAAAAATGTAGGGCTCTAAATTCAATAGAGTTTCCACAGAAGAGGACCTAAAGATTTCTTTCCAGGAAGGCTATGGAGCCATGGTTGAACACCTAAGAATCTTGACTAGGCAAACACAAGCTTCTATTGCATCTGACACGTAGGTAAATAAAGTCAATGAAGTTTATTTAAAATTGAATACTTGTGCAATCTATTCAATATTAATTTCCACCATAAAGTAATTATGTGCCTATTTGTTTTAGATAGGCAAGCAATGATAATACTGCATATGACATTGGAATGTAGCTTGGTGAGGGTGGAGTACAACCTGCAGATGAAGGTCATGGTGTGCATCCCGATATTGGATGTATTCATGTGCTATACAAAACATAGTATGGATTAATACAATTAAACATCTTTAATTGCAATTGGTGTATTAATTAATGTAACCTTTCATGTTTCAACTTTAGAGCATGTAGAGCGTGATCAACATGTTGAGCATGATTAGGCTAGACAAGATTAGGAACATGACGTGGCCCCATCAGGTAAAGAGGACCACTCTAATGTTCTTTTAAACATATTTAATAGCAATTGGTGTATTGATTAATGTAACCTTTCGTGTTTCAACTCAAGAGGATTTAGAGGGTATTTAACATGTTGAGCATGAGGCTATAAGACAAGATTAGGAACATGATGCGGCTCCATCAGGTAAAGAGAACCACTCTAATGTTCTTTTAATTAGTGAAATACTTGTAACAACAATAATAATACATATCAATTTAACATTTCTTTGTTATTACAGCAGACCCCCCCTTGTAGCAGCCTCCACATCGTGAGTACACGACTAGGAATACATTAAGATCAAAAGCAAAGGGAAGAAAAAATAAAGGGGGGACAAATGATTTAGAAAATGATACTCCACTTCTTTTTTTAGCTGCAAAAAAGAAACTAAAAGAAAGTGATTGTAATCATATTATGACAACCATATTTTTGATAATATGTAAAAACTAAAAGAATGAATGTATATGTTAATGAATGAATGTGAATATGTTAATGAATGAATGTTATATGTTAATGCTTGAATGTTATATGATATTAATGGATGAATGAATGAATGTTATATGTTATTAATGGATGAATGAATGATTAATATTATATGATCTCCGAGTATGGGGAATTGAGAGTGATGTGAGGGGGGGAGGGGCCAAATGAGCTTCCACCATCACATGGTTGGCCCTGTTAAGTAGAGAATATTAAACTATTCTCGAAACAAAGAGAAGCTCAATAAGGAATGCACTTTTCAATATTTCATTATGCTGCACTTTTAAGCTTATGTAATTTTCATTAGTTCTCTTTGCTTCAATATGTTATTGTTTGTACTTATTTTACTTTTTAACACATCTCATATGTTACCCTGGATGACAAATTTTATAGGGGAAGCTATCCACAGATGGATCCCATGTCTAGGGATATATGATTTTGGATTAGACAAACTTAGGATGCACTCATGTAGCACAAAAACAAAAGAGAAGATCCCAACCATTTCAACACAAGAATTGGATTGAGATTGGTACATGGTTCGAACTAGGTATGGGTATGAGGGGTCTAGGAGAGATCCCTATAACATAGCTGGTATTAAATTATTAAACATACATATATTGTAATTATGTGGTTAATGCTAAAATCATCCACAATTCACTATGTGATGATTAGCTAGTGATGATGTCATGACATTGTTTGGTAGTTTATTGATTCTGTAGTTTCTCCCAATAATCATCTCTATTTGCTTACATGCCATTTGATCCATATGAAGGGCACCTTTCAATATGGGTAGCAATTTTATAGATGATTCTCTTATTTAGTGACCAATGGAATAAGTGAGTGGATGGATTGCTTCTAGTAATCGCCTGTCATGTGCTTCATGCACCAATGATAAAATAATGTCATTGGATATAATTAATACAATTATGTATTATATGTTGTTGGTTTGGTTTTTGGTTTGGGTTTAACTGTTATTTTTATTCATCACATAAGGTTCTCTATTAGTCTTCATTGTTGCATGAGTTTCTTAGGAGGCACCATATCTTGCATTAGGTTGGAGTCATCTGGATAATCAGGTCTGAACATTCTATATGACTATAAGCATTCTATATTACCATGTCCTGTAGTCAATGTCACCTACTGTAAACAAAGATTATGATGATTCTAAGTAGGTCGATTGAAGTAGTATTGCTATAGGTGCATTTCCAAGTTTAAATGTTTTAGAAAATATCCTTCAATTGTTGCTGCTATAGATTTATGTGTTACTGCTCATCAAATAGTTGTCTTGGTGTGTCATAACACTAGAATAAATCTCTTATTGTTGTGGTGGAAAATTGTATTGGCATTGAGTTCTATGCACATCATTGCCAACATTATTTGAGTCTTGTGTAGTCTTCAACTAGAATGAAGTGTAATTTGAAAATACCATTCAATTCAAAGAGTGTGTTGCGTGGATATTAAAATAGACCTACAAACTGTCCTCTATCTTGTCATGCTTATATTTTGATAGTCTTAAAGTTAAGCTGATTACACTGAATGCACATTTTGAGTCTCTCAAGTCCATTATATCATCTTATGCAAACAAAACACCAAAACAATCAAGCAATCAACAAGTACAAAAAATAAAAGACAATTGCCCAACAAAATCCCTGAGAGGCAAATCAGGAAATTAAAGGCATATCGGCAAGAGGTCAAGACTGTCACACTGATCAAATTTTATAGGAGGATACATATCAGGGAGATACAACCCATAGTCTCGTCAATGAAGAAGTTCCTTGACAAGACAAATACTCTCAGAATGAGATCCATGAGTCAGTCTGATCATACATGTCTCACCGATGAAATACCATTAGTGAGATACCCATCCTGTCTCACCAACAAAGCACAAAAAAATTTCCCCAGAGAGACAAATACTCTCGGGATGAGTTTGAAATGTCTTCCTGTCATGTCGATGGAAGTTCAATCAAAAAGAGTCTTGGCAACACACTCAAGATCGAAGGAATGAACATTGGGGAGACTCATAGTGTTAGGGAAATTAGAAGATGTTTGAACATATATATATATATATTTAAAACTAGAGGGTTTCGTCGCACTTTTGATGAATGAAGCTCGACGAATGACAAAAAATTATGACGAGGTTGTTGTACATGTGACGTACTTTTCATCATAATGGAAACAACAGTTTCCTCCACCTCGTTAGAAAATGAATGAATGTTTGGTGTTTTTCATAGGAGGATACATATCGGGAAGATACAACCCGTGGTCTCACCAATGAAGAAGTTCCTCGACAAGAAAAATACTCTTGAAATGAGATCCATGAGTCAGTCAAATCATACATGTCTCGCCGATGAAATACCATCGGTGAGATACCCATTCTATCTCACCGACAAAGCATGAAGAAATTTCCCTAGTGAGATAAATACTCTCAGAATGAGTTTGAAATGTCTTCCCATCACGCCGATGGAAGTTTAATCAGAAAGAATCTTGGTGACACACTCGAGATCAAAATAATGAACATCAAGGAGACTTATAGCATCAGGGAAACTGGAAGATGTTTGAATGAATAATTTTTTTAGCGTACTTTTTGTTGTAATGGCAACAACGGTTTTCTCCACCTCGTGGGAAAATGGATGAATAATTGGTGTTTTTTTGATGATTTCAAATGGGAATTTTGCAACATTTTGTATTTTTTGTGTCGATAGATGGATGAAGTTACATGGATGTTGTGATGGACACTGCTAACATTTGTCCATGGTGTTGACTATTGTGCAGTTTTTCACACACACGCCCCGCTGGAAGCAGGGACCCTCTTTCGCTTTGGTTTTTGGTTTTCTGGCCCTTTCTTTTAAGGTTTTGTCTTACTTGGGCACAATGCTTGAATGTTTATTTTATTGCCTAAGTGTTTTCCCCAAGTTATTCGTTGAAAATCTTGAGTTCTGATTGAATTTTGGGCTTTTGCCCTGATCCGGGATTTTCTGCCCTGGTCAAATTTTCCCAGATCTTGCTTGAACTACCAGCTAGATCTTGCTGTTCAGGAATTTTGGTTCTTCATGGAATTTTGTGTGGGTCGAACTTTCCCAAATTCTGCCCTGATGTTGTTTTCTTGGGTTTCTCTGGCTGTCTTGTTTGTGGCATTAATGGCTTCGTATGCACTTTGAAGGCTAGATCCTACTTGATTTCTGAGATCTTTTGCACCTTTATGTTCACTATTTTCCATCATTAGAGCTAATATGTGCTTTCCTACGATTGATTGACTTCATTTTGAACTGTTTGGGCTTGCTTCATTTGATTTGGTGGTGGTTTCTGGTGTGTCCTCGCCTATGTTTGTTGTGGACATCCTTGAGCTTCACATTTGTTGCTTCTGTGACCAATTTCTGCTTCATAATGGTATGTGCCTGATTGCTCTGCTTTGATTTGATGATGAGTGGCATGTTGGTTTTGTGGTGGCTTGTTGGATCTGGTTTCCTATATGTTTTGTGCTAGGGTTGTTAAGTGTTGTGTCCTTGTTGTCTCCCAGGTGAGTTTTGAATTCACATGTTCATCTGCATTCTGCTGAGTCTTGCCTAAGAGTAATCCGTAAACCCTCGCGGTGACTTAACTGTTGAAACAACTAAATTTTGGACTAGCCTATGTGCTAGTGGCGGGTGAATGGGGTTTAAACCTAGGGCAATGCCATATTAGAAGATTTCATCTTAAGATTGACCAAAGATACCAAGAAATTCATGAGAGGACCCATCCTTAGCTTGCCCTGGTTTAGTCTTGTTGGAATCCTTAGTGGGTTCAATGTCTAGGCGAAATCGTTCCTTAGTGTCGCAATCCAAGATGGTTCATCCCTTTCGAGCTCTCTTCGCTGTGACCTTTCATCTTTAGTGAGACCATATATCGATCACCTAGGGCTTTGCTGAAACAGTCTTCATTTGCTCTATCAGGTCACCATGATATTTTCATTCTTACACCGACAGGATCTTGTATGCCCATTAGTCGGCGAAACCTTGGCTTTCGCCAGGATCTCACCCCGCGAGCAAATCTTTTACTGACGTGTTTGTTAACCTTCACTTTCGGAAGGACTACCCCTGGTCACCAAGAAGTCTCAGTGAGATCTTTGAGCTCTACCGATATTCACTGTTCGCTAGGACATCTGTTGTTCAGCGAGACCTCATGCCGATCACCCTACGTTTTGCCGAAGTCTTCCTATTGGCAAGATAAACTAAGTCGCTGAGATGTCATAGCGACTCCCAAAGGCCTTGCCAATTCCCATTCTGTCGCTGTAACTTCCATCTTCGGTGAGACCTTTTACCGAGTACCACAGCCTTTGCCGAAGTTGGTTTGTCAGGGAGACATCCATCGTTTGTTGAGACCTCTCCGCGAGATTTTGAGCTCCTGCCGATGCCTTCTCTTTGCTGTGACAATCGTAGTTCACTAGGATGTTATGGAAAAGCCTTCTATTCTTAGCAAGCTCAGACCATTTCGTTGGGACCTCTACCGAATTCAAACTAAGCCTTGGTCGGCATAGCATTGCCATTTCGCTGGGACCTCCCACCGAAAGCTTAAAGTTATATTGAGGTGTTTGCTTGGTCCCACCGGTTAGTGAGACATGTAATCTTCATTGAGACTTTACCCTGACCACCCCTGGCTCATCCCGATTTGAATGCTATGTTCCCTTTCACTGAGACCTCACACCGAAGCTACCGTGTCTTGGCGAGACCCACTTTTCTGATGACCTTTCGGTGTGACATCCATCATTTGCTGAGACTTTTCTACGAGACTCTAAACTTGTGCCAAAGCCCTCACTTCAGATTCTCCTCTGATTTAGAACTTTGTGCTACCTGCAGATGTCCACCAGGCCTGGATTTCTCTGAAATCTACTGTCTCCCGGATTGCCCGAATCCCCACTTAGCTTGATTTCTGCAGAAATCCGTCCCTCATAGATTTCCCCAAAATTTGGTAAAACAAAGGAACATGATGCAATTGGATTCGTTTGTAATTTGTGCTGCATTTGCTGATTATTCCATGCTATATTTGGATCTCTCATGTGGTCTACTGATGAAAAGTGATCAAATTTAAGGATTAAGTAGGTGTTTCTTGGTCACTCCATTGGAATCCGAGTAGACAAGAATTTTTTGAAATTCTTCTCTGGCCCAGATTCTGCGGGTGGCCTTGAAACCATAAATTTGTTGTAGACATTTTATAGGAATTTTAACGCCTTGTTTATTTGGGATGTATTCTAACAGTATTTTGATGGATTGACCTTGCTTTCCTGGGATTCTTACAGCGTTTTCATGTTGAATACAGGCTGAATCAAGCAAGGCTGGAGCTGGGTCCTCGCTGTCTGATGCAAAAAGAATCAAGTTGGACATTAAGAGCAAGGTCCCGAAGAGTAAGATCACTTATGTCTGGTTAGAAGTTACTGATACCAATGTTGGCCTCTGGAACTATGAGGAATTTAAAGCAAGGATGTCAGTTGAGGACCCTCCTTTGGTAACTAGAAGAATGAAAGAGTTAGGTTTGGCCCATGTGGCTTGTTTCCCTTCAACAGTGCAATGCTATGAGCTGGTCCTTGAGTGTGCCAGGCACTATGATCAGGACACACAGAGGATAATTGGTCCTCAAGGGAGAATTATTGCAAATCTCAACTCGATCTCCATCGCTCAGACCTTCAATATGACAGAACGATCTCATGTGGTGGGATTCACCATTGAGGCAGCCCAAGAGTACTATGATGACCAAACCGTGAAGTCTCAATAGCTTATTAACTCTTGGCTGGAGAAGCCTAAGTCCCATTATTCCAAACTGCCCAAACAACTATTTAGAGCCAAATTCAAGGAGTATTATGATGCCATCACCTTTCTTAGCAGGGTGGTTGGATTAAAGAGTGATGGTACATTTGAGAGTTGGACATGCCATGCCATTGTAAGGATGGAACAAGAGAAGGTTAACTACCATTGGGCATGAGTCATCAGTCAGGTGATTCATAAGCAATTGTCCAATGTGTTGTAGACAAGGACCTTCATAATGACTTCATACTTGGTTTATGCACTTGCTAGGTTCCATCCCTACAGAGGACTGGATACACGAGGCACCTTTGGACAAGATATTATCTATTAAGTTTTCCCTCAGTTGCATTGGGTAGGTTCAAATTACAGGAGGGAAAATGATGCATTTACCAAGCATATCACCAGAATGCTTTAGGAAGCAGAACATGTCAGAATTTCAGATCTAGCCAAAGAACTCATCAAGAAATATGGAGCTTGGTTTATTCAATTTACAACCTTCTCTTACATTCAGAGTGATGGATGCCAAAAGGCCCCATATAGACTTCCAAGGTACCCCACTGACCACATTATATTACTAGAAGTAATAAGGCAGATTTGTGATTTTGACACAATTGTCAAGAAGGATAAGCATAAGACCAGATTTGGTGGAGAGTTCCCATTGAGGATTGGCACTGGGGAGGTATGTCCTTCTATCGGTTCTACCCAAGCCTCAGAGGAAGAATTGAGTACTCTTGGCATATCTCTCCACTCCCAAAGGTCCAGATTTGATATCACAGGGGAGGCTCAAAAGAGAGCCAGCAGGGAATATTGCTATAAGGTGAACTTAGAAGATTATTGGGCCAACTGTAGTGATGAGTATGATGTCCAAAAGAAGAAATTCTCTCAACTTCTAGTTGATGTAGTCCGATTGTACAATGTGAGGGTAGTCCCTGATCAGTTGGAGGATGATGGGAACTTGATCCAAGATCATGCCTATGAAGAAGTGAAGGATTGGCTGATCAGTGATGTGGATTGGCTAGAAGAGGAACAAACAGATTTGAAACAACTGATGGATCCAATTCTCAAGTTTACCAAGATGTGGCTCAAACACACTTTGTGGGAGTTGGAGAATAAAGGTGTGCAATGCACATACAACCTGATGGGAGATTTGGATCCCCATTCTACTTCTGAGGAATCCACTGAGCGGGATCCCAAGAGCAAGCTAGATTCTCCTATCAAAGATAAATCTAAAGGTGTTCAAGAAACAGAGGACCAAGAAATAGAAAAATAGAGGAAGCTGAAGGCTAAGAAAAGGACTAGGACTAAGAAGCCTGAGCAGAAAGTGACTAAAAAATAGAGTCTTGAGGTTGATGCTCCTATGCCCAAAAGGAAAAGAATTGTAAAATTGTCAGAGAAGGCTGGCTCCAAGGTTGCAGAGGAGGTAGTTATCCCACCAGTAATAGATGTTGAAAGCTCAGAGGAGAAGGCCAAACTGTATGCAAGGATGTCTAGGACTCCTTCTCCTAAGGACGACGTGCCTAGGGTAGGTTCCCCTCCGGTTGTCTCCCATGGGGTGCACCTTGGAGATGTTCCTTCCACTCATGAAATTCAAAGTGAACTAGGTGAAGAAGAAAATATTGAGGATCATCTAGATACTGAAGGTGAAGAATTCCATGCAGGAGATCTCCATAGTGTAGAGGCAGAGATTGAAAAGATAATGCAATCCCTAGTGATTGCACATATAGATTCTCCTATTAGAACTCAAACAGTTGAATCTCCTCCAAGGGAGGTAGAGGTAGAAATGATCCCATCACCTGGGCAGGACGAAGAACATGTTGAAGAAGAAGAAAGAAAGGCCGATGAGACTCCTGATAAACAAAGTTTGAATGAGGAAATAGCAGAAGATCTACAAAATGCAGAGAAATGGGCTGAGGATCAATTAGATCCTGTTGTCCCTAAATGGCTTGATAGGGAAATAAAAAGAAAATAGGTGGTAGTAGAAGATAGTCCACCTAATTGGGATGCACTGCTAGCCAAAATTGGAAAAGATAAAGGTAAGAAAAATGCTAGAGTGATCTCAAGAATTGAAAGGGATGAGGCACATAACAAGGTTGTTCATGTTGCTACCCCTGCTCTAGATAAAAACAGAGACGATGTGGCTAGAAGTGATTACGATATATAGACTTTCAATCTTGGGCCTACATCGGTTGAGCAAGACATTGAGGATTATGAGGGCTCTAGCGCAATCATTGTGGATAGATTGAGAAAGGAGGTAAAAACCAAGCAGGAGCTAAAGAGAGAGAATGAGAATCTCAAGAAGTGCTTGGAGGAATTAATGAGGCCATTGCAATCAATCAATCCCTCTTCCTCTACCACCAATCCTCTACCTCGAGAGACTATATTTGAGCTTGAAAGGATGAAGGCTTCCACCCTTGCCACTGTAAATTGGTTGAAAGGGGTGAAAATCAAGGGTGATGAAGCTATCAAGGAAATTTTATCAGTCGGTAAAGATGTTATCATGACCATTGAATGGTTGAACCAGGTAATGGCACAGGATAAAGGGGACACTAACCTCATGCTACAGAAAACTAGGACCTTAATGGGATACACTTGGGACAAGTTGGTCAGCGATGGGATTCTTCCTTCTTCCAGAGCTGTTGAGCTATGGGAATGGTTTGAAACATTGCAAATCTGGCAGAAAGTGTTGAGGAAAATTTACAAACAGAGAAAGCAAATTGATGACACCCTAGCTGGCGTCTATGATGGCTCCATTGCTTTTTTTGAAATTATGACAGGACGAAGGAAAATTGCGCCTAGGTATTTGAATTTTGAATAGCTGAAGGAGTGGTGGCATGATGTCTATGCACCACTTGATGATGGGTCTGTCTCCGAGCACCAACTAGATGATGCGGCCACCTACCTCGCAGTTATTGATAAGCATGTGGCACGCAAAGCAGATTGGGATAGGTCGGTCAAACACTCAAGAGAAGAGATTGCATCCATTGAGAGGTGACTTAGGGTTTTGCCAATACCACTTATGGCTGACTTGGATGTGACATTCGTGGGGCTACACAAAGAGTTAGATTGGCGCAAGGACAACAGGGAAGGGAGCTGATGATGGGTGATGGCGTGATTTGTGCTTCCCCATTATCTTCCCGTGCGATGACCAGGCTACATCATAGATCCAGGGCTGACCTCAACGGGACGCGCATTTAATGCCTATTTGACCCATTTTGATGACCTTCTTGGCCGGGTGGTTGCACAGAGTTATTGAGTTATTGTTGTGAAACCCTTGCTTGGTTGACGGGTTTTTTGGAGTTTCTATATATTGGGAACTGGGCCTCTTTGTAAAGGGTTAGAGAGTTTTTAGTCAGAAGCTAGAGGGAAAATAGTTAGAAATTATCCAGTTAGAGGTAGAGTAAGTTAGCGAATAGTTTCTCTCAAGCAAATATTGTAACAAAAAACCGAAGTTGTTGCTACAGTGGACAATCTGAATATAAGTAATGTCATTGTGATTTGGTGCCATTCTGGTATTCTCTTGTCTCGCATGGTTCTTGTTTTCCATCTTTAAAATTGCTTTGAGTTGGTAAATATCTAGATAGATTCAATCTGATAATGTTTGTGATCCAATACTTAAATGTTGCAGCAATCCTTTAGTCCATACTTTTCACAACCAACTGACTCTTAGTTGCTTTGCAAAGTTAGCCTGGACTTGATATTCCTTGTGCTTAGTTCAATCATGAATGTTGTTCATTTCAACTGCAATAGGGTTATTTGAATGCATGTTCACAGTTTGAAAATATTAAGAGCCTTAGAAGATTGCACTATTTTCTATAAGGTAGTAGATTTATCTGGGTCAAGCAGAAATCAATTTTGAAGGATTGGTCCATTTTGGGTATTGGTTGCTCTCATTGTTAAGCTTAGGAGTAATATTAGATTTAGAAATGTCTCTGAAACCCTCAATCTTTTGCTATTTCTTTGATGATTGGGTAAAGGTTAGGAATGAAGTGTCATCAACTCATTAAATCCAACAAAATTGATTCAATAGCTTGCTTGTAGTAAGGTCCCATTGTGATTTCCAGCAATTTCACATTTATCACTGAGTTGTTTATGCACTATCAAGACCTGACATGAATACCTTGGGGTTATTTCTTGAGGCTTGCTAATAAAGATTTACCTTTTAAGAGAGATAGGATATTGCATCTTGTCTGTGTTGTTGTTGCTGTGCAAAAACAATGATCAACACTAACTGACAATGCTAGGTTGTGGTTTCAACGTATAAAAATTGGTTATTAAAGCAATGAAAATCTAGCGACGAAATTTAAATTAGTGTTGCGTTGGTAAGTCAACAATATTTTGTTGATATGTCACCAAACAATGTCAAAATTTGTAGTCAAATACAATAGTGTCACATTCGTTTCACATATAGCCATTCATGTTTACCACCACATTGATAAGTGTGTTCATGTGGCATATGCTATACATATGCATATACGTGTCGTGAGATCCCTTTGACATGCATGTGCATATATATAAATATGCTTCCACATACATACCACTTGTCCATATGATCATTATAGCATAAGAAAGATCTCAAAAGATCAACAGATAAACTTCTTTCAAGTGATGAAAATAGCGACGAAATTTAAATTAGTGTTGCGTTGGTAAGTTGACAATATTTTGTCGATATGTCACCAAACATTTGTCAAAATAGTCAAATACAATAGTGTCACCACATATAGCCATTCATGACACAATATCCATATGCATATATCATTATGCATGTGCATAAGAATATGATCTCAAAAGATCAACAGATAAACTTCTTTCAATGTATAAAAATTGGTTATTAAAGTGATGAAAATCTAGCGACGAAATTTAAATTAGTGTTGCGTTGGTAAGTTGACAATATTTTGTCGATATGTCACCAAACATTTGTCAAAATTTTTAGTCAAATACAATAGTGTCACTTTTGTTTCACATATAGCCATTCATGTTTACCACCACATTGATAAGTGTGTTCATGTGGCATATGCTATACATATGCATATACGTGTCGTTAGATCCCTTTGACATGCATGTGCATATATATAAATATGCTTCCATGTACATACCACTTGTCCATATGATCATTATAGCGCAAGAAAGATCTCAAAAGCTCAACAGATAAACTTCACCTAATGCATGCAAAAGTAAACAAGACTCTTAAATGTAGACATATTGGCTAAGGATGACTTACCTATTACCCACAAAATGACTCAACTCAATCATTCTAATGTGGTGTGTGTATATGCTTAGATAGTTTACTTTTACCAGCTACCCAACCAAGATCTTCTCCCAAGTGATACTTCCCCTCTGCCTTGTTGATGGTGTTTTCTACACAACAACAACTCAGACAAGATACAAGTATCCTATCTCTCTTGAAAGGTAAATCTCTATTAGCAAGCCTCAAGAGATAACCCCAAGGTCTCTAACGTTAGGTCTTGACAATGCATAAACAACTCAGATAATATGTGAAAATGCTGGTAATCAAAAGGGACCTTACTACAAGCAAATATTGAATCTTCAAATTTATTAGATCTAGCAATAGGGTGATACTTAAAATCCTAAATCTAACCCAAATAATAAAAAAAATAGCAAAAGATAAGGGTTTCAAATATATTTCTAAGATTAATTCTAATCCTAAGATTAATAATACAAATGAAAAAAATACTTGAAATGGACCAATCCCTCAAAAACTAATTCCTTCCTAACCCAGATAAATATGCAATCTTACAGAAATAGTGCAATCTTCTAAGGCATAAAATATGTTTAAGTCATGAACATTCATCCAATACAATCCTATTTCAATTGATATGAACAAACATTCAGAACTAAACTAAGCACAATAAAAATAAAAGTCTAGGCTAACTTTGCAAAGCAACCAATAGTCAACTGGTTGCAAAAAGTATGGACTAGAGATTGCTGCAAAACTTCAAGCATCAAATCATAGACACCATTAAGTCATCTAACATTAAATCTAACATGTATCAAATAAACTTAATAAATTTCAAAAGATAGAATCACAGGAACCATGCCAGATAAAATTAACACAAGAAGGACACCAAATCACAATGTCTTTACTTGCATTAAATCATCCAAAGTAGCAACAATTCCAGTCTTCTGTTACAACACTTGCTTAAAAACAATCTTGATTATTAACTTCTTACTCTAATACTAAACTCGCTCCATTTTATCCCGCACCATCAAAATTCCTTCTCCAAGTCGGCTATAGGTGGAATAACTAATACTTTAATTTTTCTTTCAATGGACTTAATGTCCTCTCTTGACTGTTTTACAACCTTATCCCAATCCACCTTCATGGTTTGATACTTATCCATTACTACAATTTATGTGGCTACATTTTCTAATTGGTGTTCGGTGACTGGGTCCTCATTGACTAGAGAATATACATCTCGCCACCATTTTCTCAATTGCTCCAAGTTTAGATGTTTTTGTGCAAACCTTTTTCTTCCTACCATAACTTCAGAGAAGGAAATGCACTTGTTGTAGATCTGAGTTAGGGTATCCTCAATTTTCTTCCCTTGCTTATGCACTTTCTTCAAAACCCTTTTCCTTATTTGCAAAACTTTGTACCATTCCCAGGGTTCTACAACTTTGGAAGAAGGAAGAATCACATCACTTACTAGTTTATCTTCAGTGTATTCCATGATGGTTTTGGTCTTCTACAACAAGAGATCCAAATCCTCCTTATCCTGAGCTAGTACACTCTTTAACCACTCTACTGATCTCATGACATATCCAATCCCTTTAGCTTCCAATCCCTGCAACCAATTCATTGTGGCATGTGTAGTGGTTTTCATCTTTTCCAACTCAGTTATTGTATCCTATGGTAGAAAACTTGCAGCAGACGATGAGGAGCTGATGGATTGCAAGGGTTTCATCAAGTCCTACAGATACCTCTTAAGTTTATCATTCTCCTTCAAATCCTACTTAGCTTGCACCTCTTTCTTCAATCTACTCAAAATAGCAGCACTGGAGCCTTCAAATTCTTCAACTTCCTGCATCATAGAGGTGGGTCCCAAGCTAATAGTTTGTACATTGTAATCTTTACTAGTCACTTCATCTTTATTCTTATCTGGCACAGGGGTGGCAATGTGAATCACCCTATTATTAGCTTCATATCTCTCAATCCTGGAGACAACCCTGGCTTTCTTCTTCACTTTTCCCTTTCCTATGTTTTCCAGTAATTCATCCCAATTGGGAGGAGTATCATATACCATAATTTTTTTACTCTTTAATTCCTTATCCAGCCATGTAGGAATAGTGGAGTCTGACTGCACATTACCTTGTCCAACCACATCTTGTTGAACCTTGGATACATCCTCATTCAGATTTTTCTTTTTAGGAATCTCTTCAGTCTTATCTTCACCTCCCTTATCATGTTCTTCTTCTTCATGCATTGGTGAAGGGGTCTTGGTTGGCACTTCCTCTCTCTATAGCAGTCTATCTTCTTCATTTCCTACAGGTGAATCCTCATAAGTCACTAGAGGAGACTGCAATATCTTCTCTATTTCTGCCTCTATACTGTAGAGTTCACCTTCTTGGAATTATTCTTCTCCTTGATCTTGGTGATCCTTTGCATCTTTGGATTCACTTGGTACATTATGAATTTCATGAGAAAGAGGGATATTATCATGCTTAGTGGTAGGAACAGCTGAGGGAGCACTTCTCTTTGGCACACCATCTTTGGGAGAGGGAGTTCTTGATCTTCTTGTGTACACCTGTGTCTTCTCTCCCAAAATTTCTACATTTACTACGGGTGGGTTAGCTTCATCCCCTTCCTTAGAAGATTCATTCTTATTTTGAGACAATCTCACTATTCTTCTTCTCTTAGGCACAAAAGCACTACCTTCTTTTCCTTCTTTCTCAGCTTCTTCTTTTGCGGATTTCTTTGTCTTTGAAGTGTGTTTTCTTTTCTTAGCAACGGGTCTTCTTTTCTTGTCTGCCTCTTCTGCTTCTTCCACTTGAGCATCCTTAATCTTTATCTTTAAAGGAGAGCTCACCTTAGCCTTAGGATCCTACTTAGTTGACTCCTCAGAAGTGGAATGAGACTCCAAGTCTCCCATTAGATCATAGGTGCATTGCACACCCTTACTTTCCAACTCCCACATCTTGTGCTTAATCCACAACTTAGTGTACTTGATCACTGAAGTCATGATCTGCTCTAATTTTGTCTTCTCTTCTTCCAGCTATTCTATCTCTCCAACTGGTTTATCCTTCATAGCTTCATAGTCATGGCCCTGAATGAAATCTCCGTCATCTTCAATCTAATCAAGAATGACATTTATGTTGTATAGCCGGACCAAGTTCACTGTCAATCTGGAGAACTTCTTTTTTCTAATTTTAAATTCATCCTTGCTGTTAGCCCAATAATCTTCTACATCATCCTTATGACTGTATTCCTTGTTGGCCCTCTTCTATGCCTCACCAATCCTATCAAATCTAAATCTCTCAACATGGAAAGAGAGACCTAGAGTACTCATTTCTTCCTCAGAAGCATGGGCTAAATTAATAGAGGGGAAAGCCTCATTACTGCCTATCCTCAAAGGAAAATCACCACCAAATCTGATCTTATGTTTGTCCTTCTTGACAATTGCATCAAAATCACATATCTGCCTTGTGACCTCCAGAAGTATAATATGATCTGTGGGATATCTAGGGAGTCTATATGGAGCACTTTGGAAACCATCTATTTTGATTTATGAAAATGTAGGGAACTAGATAAACCAAGATCTAAACCTCTTGATTAGTTCCTTGGAATTATCTAAGATTTGGACATGCTCTGCACCCTGTAATAGCCTGGTGATGTACATGGTGAATGGATCATTCACCCTCCTATAATTGTGCTACCCAAGTGCAATTATGGGTACACCTCATAAATAACATCCTGCCCAAACACCCCTTGTGCTTAGCCCCTTGTATGGATGGAACTTCGGAAGTGCATAGACCAAGTAAGAGGTCATTGTGAAGGTCTTTGTCTGTAGGACATTGCACATTTGTTCATGTATCATTGCACTTATAATGCTTTCCCAATGGTAGTCAATATTCTGCTCCATCCTCACAATGACATGGAACATCCAGTTTTCAAATACTCATGCACTCTTCAATCCCACCACTCTACTGAGAAGTGTGATAGCCTCATAATATTCCTTTTTGAACTTAGCTCTAAATAGTTGCTTGGGTAGCTTGGAGAAGTGAGACTTGGGTTTCTCTAACCAGGAATTGATGACCTGTTGTGATTTGATGATGTCTTCATTATAATACTTCTTCCCTATATCCATATCAAAACCCACCACATGAGACCTATCGGGCATGTCAAAGGTCTGAGCTATAAACACAGGGTTAAGATTTGCCACTATTCTTCCTCGAGGACCAACTATCCTTTGTGTGCCCCTATCATAATGTCTGGCACATTCAAGCACCAACTCGTAGCATTGAACTGTAGAAGGGAATCCAGCTACATGTGACAATCCTAATTCCAATATCCTTCTAGCCAACATAGGAAGGTTCTCTGCTACCATCCTTGCCTTGAATTCCTCATAATCTCATAAACCAACATTTGTATCAATGACCTTTGACCAGATGGAAGTCAGATTGCTCTCTGGGATCCTACTCCTTATATCCATTTTGATCCTTTCTGCCTCAGAGATATCAGACCCTTCAGCACTTGGATCGATTACCTTGCCCTTGGTCCTTCTAGCAATGACCTAGCTTGATTCAGCCCGCATTCAACAAAAGACCACAATAAAGATCCACCACAACATGAAATCCAAGTTAGTCCATCATAAAATTACATATTCATCCTTAAGACAAGTCGCATGATGAACAAAATCCCCTAGAATCTCATAAAGATTTCTTTTTCAAAGTTTGGATTTTTAGTCCTCTTGCAGAATTCAGGCTAGAGAGGAATTTTGGGAAATTCCAGGCCATAATTCAATGAAACAAGTGCAAAAAACTTCCAACAATCATTTAATCAACCATCATTAATTAAGAAACATCATGATACAACTTTAAATAACTCAAACTAATCACATGATGCACAATCATTGGATAATAGCTCATGATACCGCACAATCCTCATTTTCAACAAGATTTCAGAGAATTCTGTCAAAGACAACAATCCACGAGAATGACAAGAGTTCACAAATTTTGAGAAAATGAGGGGACAAAGAAGTTTCGATAAAATATAGAGGAAATAAAATTTCATGAAGTTAGAATAATTTTCATGTTTTAAGCATATCTTCGGGAAATTGATAAAGCGATGAAAATCGGGGAATTCCTAAAGTAAAGGAAATCCGCGAGATGTCCGAAAACCCGAAATCTTTGACTTTGTCAGGATTTCACCCAAATCGATTAAACAATTAGGAAGTTGGGGATTTAGTCTTGGATTCAATTTGCTTCAATTTTAAATGGAGAACCGTCAGTTTCAAACTCATTCAAATGTGACCTTAAGCAATGAGAGTGACGATTTGAAAGGGGAACCTTAAGAGGCTACCATGAATGCACAGTTTGGATGCAACTCAACTTTTCACCTCTACTATCCTTCATACAACTTCCCCCCACAACCTAAGACAGGGCGATTATCAAATTGGACAATGGACAACAAGTTTCAATTCGCCCAAGACGTGATTTTATCAATGGTCGGGGATTTTCTAGGTCAAACTACGGCTTGATCCATCAAGCATGAAATTGAACAAAGAGTCAAACAAAGAAAAAATTGACCACATTAAATCTCAATCAATCAGAAGAAAAGAAATGCGAGCTACAAGGAAGGGCATCAAACCAAAACCAAAAACCCTAGCTCTACTACTGAACTCTACCACATCAAAACACCAACTCAAAGCATACACACACAAACAATGAAGAAATTCAATTCATTTATTAAAAGAGAAGGCAACATGTAGATACCATGAGAACCAAGAAATTGAAATAGCAGTAGCCGATAAGAAACCTTGGAGTCCAAGCAAACACACACAACCACTAGAAAAATATGATTAAAGCAAACAATTATAGCTCAAATGTGAGACTCAACAAAAGTAACTCGAAATCCAATCTTCTCAAATTCTTCAATCAAAGCAAATGACCCAAATTCAAGCATAAATCTCATTTAAACCCAATAAAGCAAGCTACAAAATTGTACAAGGGGTATAAATGTGACGAAAAGACAACAAGCTCAGGAATCCGAAGGCACAACAAAATTTTGGGAAAATCCAAACTAGACAGAATTCTGCAAAGTCCTGGAATTTCCAAAAATAATGCAAAGCAACCTTTGTCAAGTTTTCAAGGCATTCGGGTCCGAATTCTGCCTAAAGGGAATTTTCCCAAAAATAGAGAAAAACCCGGATAGGTCCCACAACACAAGATTTTCAAAGTGTTTCCTTGAAAGGGGATTTGCACGAGTAGGATAATCATTTAGGCACATGCCAAGGCAACCAAATCCTCAAAATAAAAGGGCCAAAACACCCAAAAATGAAAGTAAAAGAGGGTCCTTGCTTTCAACGAGGCGTGTGTGCGAAAACTGCACAACACACCCGGAGGAATGGAACACATACCTGCATCCACTAGCACATGCACACGGTAGTCAATTATTCATAAAAATATGCAGTATACATTAACATCTCCAAAGTTAGAATAATGATAATTGAATAACCTTTCATTCACATATATGTAGTATTTTACCATGAATAACATCAATAGAGGTAACATTCAAATGAGACAATCATCAAATGAGATAACATTCATATTGATAACAAGGTACAAGCATAATTTATTCATCTCCATAATTCACATTACATCCATATTTACCCTATGCAGTAATAGTAAATAGTAATTCTACATTTGGGCTGTACTACTTTGATTAAGTATATCAATTATTTTAATTTAGTTAAATATTAATTTAAAAAAAAAATCAAAAATTAAATAATAAAAATCACACTACAAATTAAAAAATTTCAAATGTTTTGTAATGAAGGTCAGATTATGATATAAATTAAATGTCCATCCTTTGTTTCCTTAAAAATAATTATAATTCAAAAAAGAATGTAAGAGGATGTAGATATTTGATCTCAAAATTGTTTAATTTTTTAACTAGTGATTTTATCTCTTCATCACCCTTGTGAACTCTTCATTTATATCTTGATCCTCTACATGTTCTAGAGGATGCAGATATTTGATCTAAAAAATATTTAATTTTTTAAATAGTGATTTTATCTCTTCATCACCCTAGTGAAGTCATCATTTATATCTTGATCCTCTACATGTTCTTGCAAAGATTTCATAGTTTTTTTCTCTATATTAAAACTTATACATTAGAAATAAAATAAATAAATTAAACAATATTACTAAGTTGAACCAAGTTTTTAATTAATATAGATAGAAAGTAGATATAATACCCATATTATATTTATTAGTAATTAAAAATATACAATTACATTAATTCTATAAAAAAATATTAAAATTAAGCAATTGAAATAATAATACAAAATAAATAATTTAAAATGCTTTGTAATGAAAGTAAAACTATGATTTATATAAAAATCTAGATTTTTAGCCGATAGGCTACATATAGTGTGAGATTTGAGTTGAAACAAGTTTCGTTGCAAACCATGTTGAGTTGTTGAAAAACAAGTTTTAGTTGATGTTTAATGGTAAGGCAACTACCATTTAATGGTAAAAGCCTCCAAAATCTCACTTATCACATAAAAGATAGATAAATATTGATTTTCCAATTGGATGGGAACATTTTATTTTTATTTGCAGTGTTTTTTGTCAATTTAATGACATTTTTTTTTGATAATAGAAACCTGAATGAGGGATTAGGAGCCCATAAAAAAGAGGAATGCACATAGTACCAAGGTAGCTAAACAACACATGAATAATCCACCAGCCAAAACACCCCCGAAGGAAAAAACCAGAGCCTCAAATGAAGCCTCTAGCAAAACCAAGACAACAAAGAGGCAACAAATAAACTATACAATGGAAGAAACATTGAAAGCACTCCAAGAGAGGCAGTTAAATTCTATCACTCAACACCATTGAATTCACTGCAAAAGGCATAACCTCACTCTAATCTTTGGAAATTACACCACTAAGCAAGTGCAAGGAGACACCAATATTGGCTGCCCAATCCGCCATAGTGTTGCCAGTCCTGCTAATATGTGTAGGCCTTACATCCTTAAACTCGTAGATCAACTGTTTGGATGCTGCAATAACCACCTCAAGTTGCCAACAGTTGATATTACTTCCTTTCAACGCCCCAATCACAAGCTTGGAGTCACCCTCAACCCATAATTTTTCTCCATCCTTTTTTCTTGGCTATCATCATACCACAGAGCATGGCTCTAGCTTAAACCTAGTTATTTGAGTCAAACTCAAAGTCCACAACATAAATTAATTGAGGTCGACTAGTGTGGTCCCTGAAGACACCACCCCCACCGGGTTTTCCTGGGTTCCCATTGGCAGCCCCATCAAAATTGAACGTTATTTTCTCAAAATGAAATTATTTCTTCCAAAAATTAAAAATAAAATGCATTTATCATTATATTTTAATGATGAGTTTGCATAAGAACTTTCATCTTTTAACGATAAGTTTGCATGCAACAAGTTTCCATTTTTAGTTGGGATAATTTTTCTTGAATATTGACATGCAAATTGTTATAAAATGATTTCCAAAATCAAACTACGTCTTCAAAAATCAAACATCAAATACATTTATCATTATATTTTAAGGATGAGTTTGCATGTAGTAACTTTCATCTTTTAACAATAAATTTGTACGCTGCAATTTTTCATTTTTATTTGGGATGATTTTTATTGAATATTAACATGCAAATTATTATCATTATAAAATGGATAATCTCTGATTATTATTCTCACCCTTCAAATTCTCTTGCTCGTATCACAATTGGCAGAGCACTCTACTAGGCAAGCATCCATTTAGTATGCAATTGCAAGAACCTTGCTCTATTTAATTTCTTATTTTAATTAAGGGGTTTCATGTAGGTTTTGGTGTTGGTTATTGAATCCCTTTCTCTATTTAATTTATTCTTTTAATTAAGGGGTTTTATGTAGGTTTTGGCATTGGTCACTGAATTTTCTATGTACCATTTAGAGGTGTTTTGCAGTATTATATAGTATTTCAGTTTCATGCCATTTTTTTATGATTTGTATTGTCTTTTGCAATACATTTATGTGCTATTTTTAGAAGTTATTATAAAAAAAAATGGTCTTTAATTGCCTTGCCAATACCCCCATGATCACGCAAAAAACTAACATAATTTATGATGTGCTCTCCAAATTGTAATGGAGATGTCTCTCTCTCTCTCTCTCGATCTTCCCTCTATACTTCCATCTTTCTATCCCTACCTCTACCTCTTTCTCCCTCTCTCCCTATTATAAACATAACATGAGACTATCTATAATGAATCTTGATTATCTTCTTGATTAATTTTTTTTTGTCATGTTTGGATCCATGTAAGTGGATGCAAAGTTTATTTGAAGTTATCATTTCTCCATTTATACCTTTGTTGGAACATATTATAGTTCCCCCTAGAAGCCACATTCACTAGGAAATGTGTATACAAAATATATGAAAGATCTAATCCATCTCCATCTTCATATCCATCTCTATCTCTTCCTCTCTATGTCTCTCCCCTGTCTCTAACTCCTTACCCATCTCTCTCTCTATCTCTCTCTCTCTCTCTTCCCTCTCTATCTTTCCCACTATATCTATCTCTTTATATCTCCCTCTTTATATCCCTATTTCTCCCTCTCTCACTACCAATCCCTCTTTATATATCTCTCTACCGTATCCTCTCTTTATTTCTCTCCATCTCCCTCCCTCCATATCTTACTTATATATCTCTCTCCCTCTATATTTCTCTCATCACACACACACACAATCATTTTTTCTCCCTCCCTATATCTATCTCTATCTCTCTATCTCTCCTCCCTTTCTCTTTCTCTATCTCCCTCTCTCTATTACTTGTATGTATCTCTCTATCTCTATCTCCCTCTCTCTATTACTTGTATCTATCTCTCTATCTCTATCCCTATCCCTTTCTCTTCCCATATCTCTCTCTATCTTTCCATATATCTATATCTCCATCTTTCTCTCTCCCTCTATCACCCCTCTTTCTCTCTCTCCCTCTCTCCATCTCTATTTGTCTATAGCCACTTCTCTTTGTTTATATATCTCTCAATCTTTGTCTTCCTCTCCCTATCTCTCTATATCTCCTTATATTTCTATCTCTTGATCACTATATCTCACCATCTATATCTCTCTCCATCTCTCCTTCTCCCTCTTCCTCTATATCTCCCTCTCCCTCTTCCTTTATATATCTCTATCTCTTCATCTTTATCTCCCTCTTCTTCTACCTTTATACATTTCTATCTCTTCATCACTATCTCCCTATCTCCATCTTTATTTCTCCCTCTAGGTCAATCTTTATCTCTCTATCTACTTGTATCCCTCCTCCTCTCTTGATCTATCTTCATCTTTAACTCTATCTTCCTCTCTCCCTCTCTATTTCTAGACACATATCCCTCTCTTTATTTATCCATCTCTCTACATATCTTTCTCTCCATCTCCCTCTTCCTAGACCTCTATATCTATATCTCTTTTCCTCTTTATCTCTATCTCTCCATATTTATTTTTTCATATCTCCCTCTCTATCTCACTATTTATCCATTTCTCTACCCCCATAGCTCTCCTTCTCTCTATATCACTTTCTATATCTATATTTATCTTTATATCTTTTCCTCTCTCATTCTCTCCTTCTCTATATATTTATCTCTTCCATCTTTAGATATCCTTCTCTCCTATCTCTCTCTTTATATCTCTATCTCCTCTATATCACTCTCCTTCTCCATCTCCATTTTTGTATCTATCTCTATCTCTATCTTTCTGTCTATCTCCTTTCCCCTCTCTCTCCCGCTCTTCCCCCTCTATCTCTCTTACTTTATATCCCTCTCTCTCTCTCTCTCTTCCTATTGGGAACATAACATGAGCCTATTGGTAATGGATTCTAATTATCTTCATGATCCAAAGTTTTTTTTCAGTTGTGTTTGGATCCTTGTAAGTGGATGCATATTTGATTTGAAGCTATCACTTCTGCATTAAGAATTTTGTTGCTCGAACATCATTTTCTAAATTTCCTACCGTGAAGGAGGGGATTCACTACTCCTAAGTCCCAAGATGTTGGAATATTATTGTCATTGATGTCAAAAGGAGAGATAAGTGATGAAATAGAGTTGATGTCAAAAGAGGGATCAAGGGTGAGATGGAACTGATCCTGCAAGTGAAGATGTTGAAATTAATGCAAAAGGTGTCATTGATGTCAAAGAAGAGATAAGAGGTAAGAGGAAGTTATCTTGTGAGGGAAGATTGTTGGCATAATGAAAAATGTGTCATTGATGTCAAGGAGAGATAAGGTATGTAGTGGATCTGGTTTAGGAAGATGTGGTGTGTCTGGATGTTATGAAGAACAAAGGATCTATGTTTGGTTCTAGAAGTCATGGTGTAGAATGATGAAGACAAGGATATGTATCTACAAATGTTGTAAATGTTGTATTATTGTCATGCACTATTGTCATGGTGTTGTAGAAATTTCTTCCAAATGTTAGAAGAGAAATCAAAGGCCAAATTCGATATGGGTTTTTTGATATCTTCTTAGAAACATAAGTTGCAGGTCCAAAGGATGGTGGATATGCTAAAAAATGACTTAATTCTACTCTTGGGTAATGTTAGGGTTTATCAGTTAAACCCTAGGTCCTTGTAGTCATGGCGCTCTAACCCTAGTTGTTACCAGTTGTTTAAGTTATCACTTAAGGAATTATTCTCATTGTGTAATCAACCCCATTTACCTAGAACTTTTGGTTGATGGTGTTGGTGTGTATCGCAATCTCCCTTCACATCATTGTTTGCACTCTTAACAAACAAGGATTTACCACAATGTGTGTTGAGATAGCGATGAAGATCTGACGGTGTGCATTCATGATTGAATTTTACCTTGATTTTGCTTATACAATTCATACCAATTAGGATTCCATCTCTCCACTTCCAATTTCCATTGTGGATAGATTGCATAGGGAAGAAACACAATAGTTCAAGTCTGCTTCATTCACATAGGTATACACACCTAGGTCTAGCAGAGCTTAAAGAGTAGAAGGTTCAAATTCATCATTTGGCCTTGTACGTTAGCCAAAACATATCAAGATCTTGGCAACCTCTTGTGGTTTCAAACCAACATTTTTGAGACCTAACAATTTAGGGATGATTTTGTTAGAATAATTGCCGCCCTTGGTTTTTCAACACCAAGGTTGCCATAGTCTTTGATAAATTTCATGAGGCTAATACAATAAAAGCCATACCAGGGCTTTACACTTAATTATAATGATTGGTTCCTAATGCCATAATATACTATCATCAGGTTGTACGGTTGTGACCAGGCACCACATATTTTGCCAAAAAAATTTCCTGCTAGAATATGCTTTTTCGAGTTCATGTAGTAGATGTTCTGGATGGAGCATGATTTAATGAAGAATCAAATAAAAGGTACTTTCTTTCCTGATTTAATAGTATTTGAAGATTTTTCTATTGGATCAGACAAGTTAGAAGAGCTACAAAGATTCATGAGTCAATTATCCACTCAAGTCTGGGAAAGAAAGAGTATGTGGCCCAGAGGGTCACATTAATATTATCATAAGGACTTGCTTACAAAGAGGGCAACATCTCATGCGTTCGACCCTGAGGAAGATGTGATAAGGAACTTGGTATATTTTGATGATGTATTTAAGACTAGAAAGAGATGGATAATGATGATGAGATGGGCGAATCAGAAAAAGTAGAAGAATAAAAGTTTTAAAGGGTTTTTTGTAAATGAACCAAATCTTCTCAAAAGGATGTAGATGATACTTGGAAAATTTGATGAATTTTATAAAAGGGCTCAAGATGAGGGGTTAATTCCACTTCCCGCACCCCAAAAACCATCACAAGAAGCATCCATGTCTCATACACCACCCCTATCACCAGCACATCCATCCCCTCCATCTCCCACACATGAGCCGCAGGCCAAGAAACAAAAAATAGAGTCATTAGTTGACTATGGCTCGAGTGATGAGGAACAAGAAGTACTATTGACTCTGACTAAAATGAAGGAGGTGGCAGAGTAGCAGAAAATTCAAGAGCCCCATGATCCAAAAATTAGAATATCAGAGGAAGTTGTTGATGAAATTCAGGATAATGAGAGGGTAGTTGCCTCTAAGGTTTATGGAGGACGACAATTTTATTCACACTAGTGAATTTAAATATTTTTGGATCAAGATGAAAATGAATTAGTTTGATGAAAGGTTAAAGATCAATCTCAAAGGAGCAGATGATGCAAAGCAGGTTGAAGTTCAGGCCTAAACATTGGCAGAATTGAATATTGATAATATCAATGTTACCCCCCAGGAAGCAAGAGAGTTAGTACTAAAGAGTGATAGGTTGATTATACCAAGGATGGAGTTATCTAAGGTGTTCCTTTGGACCAAATTAGAGCTCAAGATGATCCAATGTTGGTTGCAGATTTTGACTCAGAGGAAGGTGTATCAGGGATAGGGTATAACCCTACCACTCAAACCCTTGCCTTATGGACAAAGAAAAAGAGAACAAGGAAGCCTAGACTCTTAGATGTGGTGCAAGAAATGAGGGGGTCAGCCATGGTAAGGACAATGAAGGATACAACTCCAATAGAGGCTGCAACCATAACTATGCATTCAATAATGTTCACCAAAGATGTGGTGGAGAACATGGAGAAGAAAACAATTGAATACAAGAAAAGACTAAAATTTTGAAATGATGAAGTAAATAAATTATTTGTTGAAAATTTCAAGTTCAAACAAAAATTACAGAAGGCTACAATACTGAGGGGAGATGAGATAGTTGTTTATCACCCACCTATTCAAACTAAAGACCCATAGATACAAGAGATGAACGAAGAAATTGATAAGTTGAAGAAGTACAATATGGAAGATGTAAAGCGTCACATCCTGGATACCTTGAGAAAAATATTGGAGCACAAAATTGAGATATTGAAGGAAAAGATAGGTGGAGTACATGAGAGCTTTAGAAATCTGGTTAAAGCTTTGGAATAGATAAGTGCTAATTCCCCTATCCTAGAGGAACTCCAAACGAGGTGGCAACCCACTTATCACATTCTAACTACTTTGTGCAGGGCAACACAAAGGGATCTAGATGCCCCTCTGAGACTCAAGCCTACTCAGGAAATGGTGAAGGGGTAATTGAGGAGCACAAGTATTTAATAGATATGAAGAAGAAGGTGGAGAATACAAGGAATGCATTTGATTCTATAAAACACATCTTTAGCCCTTCAATCATTAAAGATGGTAATCAACTAAAAGGTTTGGATGAGTGGAAAGGTGAATTTGATCAGATGGTCTCTCAGTGTTTGACACAGATACAGAATAATGGGGACATCGGCCTTGACAAGTTTCTTACTTTTCTTGATGGAATTGTAATACTAGACAATGGATACACGAAATTTGTGGTAGATGTCAGGAACTTGCTTGATAATAGATGGAAGAGCCACCTCATAAATTTCACTGCTGCACAAGAATTCAAATGGCGAAATGATTTGACAATAATTAAATGGAAGGAGAAGTATCTAGGCTCTAATGAGGACTAATCATCATCATCACAAAAAATATTAATCATATGGTAAAATATTTGCACAGGTCTTAGATAACCAAGAGCTCTTTACTCGAAGACTAACGGATAGGCACATGTTGGTTTTTTAGTTATTTCAGCTATGTTTTATCTCATAATTATGTTTTTCTACCAAAATACATGACCTTTGGTTTGAAGCTTGTTGCATCTCATATAAATATGAGAGACCAAGACCAAAAGGAGACATTAGATTAGATAAAAGGAGAAAGTAACAAGTGAATAGGGATAGATACAATTTCTACACTTCAAAAGACCATGATGCATGTATGAAATTTTGGAGGAATCAATGAAAGAACTTTGATTTGTGGCGTCATTCTAGTATCAATTGTTTGTTAAATTAATTGAAAATATTATCAAGTTGTCTCCAAGGTTGATATTTCTTTGTTGTTTAAATTGATATATCAAGTATATACTCAATTTATCAATGCACATTTGTTGCGCCTATGTGGTATGATTGGTTGGTTCTTTCATGTAAAGATTAAATCCTTCAAGTCATTCATAGTAATTTGGAAGTGTCATTTGGATCACTAAGAAGAACCTAGTAATTACATTCTTGCATGTTTATACAAGTTATAAACTAATATTTGTATGCCAAACAATTAGAATTTCTACCAAATAGAAGCTACTCATCTTAGACTTTCATCTAACTCCGTTTTACCCAACAAGGCACTAGTCTCACCCATTTTATTTATTTAGTTTTATCTTACCAAACACAAACTTCACATCTATTAACTGAACATATTAAATTTTACCTTGATATTGCTTATACAATTCATACCTATTAGGATTTCATCTGTCCACTTCCAATTGCTATTGTGGATAGATTGCATAGGGAAGAAACACAATAGTTCAAGTCCGCTTCATTCACATAGGTATACGTGCCTAGGTTTGGTAGAGCCTAAAGATTAGAAGGTTCAAATTCATCATTTTTCCTTGTACATTAGCCAAAAACGTATCAAGAGCTTGGCAACCTCTTGTGGTTTCAAACCAACATTTTTGAGACCTAACAGTTTGGCGACTCTACTAGGGAGTCAACTCAGAGTTAGGGCCTTTGTCATAGAGTCAGAATCTTACACAGACTCCACTGGGAACAAAGAAGTTATAAAATTTTCTCACTTCCACATTAGTGAGTGGTGACTCTGGTAAAATAAAATACACATCAGAGTATCACAATAGTTCACAACATGCAAGGTAGAAGGTCCCTATATAAAGGAGGTTTTAGTGACAATAGTCAATGGACACATAAGAATGATAAAGGTAAGAAGGTGTCTAATGAAATGTACATGAACAATAAGGATAAAATATCAAAACCACACTTTGAGACATATAATCACTATAATACATTGACAAATGAAAATAGCTTAGCTAGAGAACCTTCCACCCCTGAAGAAAAAATTAATGTTTTTTATATGTTAGATCCTCAGAAAGAGGAAGAATTTAATGCTGAAATTGAGGTAGAAAGAATTATGAGACATCATGAATATGATCATGGAATAGAAGGAAATTAGAATGAGCCTATTGATAATGTAGCCTCTAAAGAAAATTATGAATTCATGACTTGGGAGGAATTATATGCACACTTGGAGCATGAAAGGAAAGAAATGGAGAGATCAAAAGTAGAATATGAATAGAAGCTCCAAATGATAAAAAAATAGAAGATTTGAAGTTGCAAAAGGCCCAATATAATGCTCAGATAGCTAACCTCCCTAAATATATACCACCTCACAGGAAAGGGAATAATAATGTTGGAGCTTCAAATCCACCAAAAGCACTGCAAAATCAATCAGGGAATCAATACAGACCACTAATTGTTCCACCTAGAATTCCATCACAGCACCCAAATACTCAACCACCCCCTAGCCAAAAATATGTGCCACCACCCCAAGTTCAATATAATAATCCATTATATCAATATCAACATCCTCAAAACCTACCTCCTCAGCAATACACAACTATGATCAAACAATTTGACCTAGTAGGATTCCAAATATATCCTTACCCTGTGGATAGTAGTTGGAGAGGCCTTGTCCCAAAATTTACAGGAAGTAGTGCAATCACAACTGAGGAAAACTTAAGAAGTTGTAATTCTTTTATTCAAGATGTGGATATGTAGCATGAAGATGTACATATGAGGCTATTTATGATGTCATTAACTGAAGAAGCTAGATATTGGTTTAACCATTTACCAACAGCTTCTATTGATTCCATTCAATAGTTTCATGATCATTTTCTTGAATAGTATGGGAACTAGTGTGCACCATATTTTTCCTTGCATGAATTATTAACTATCCAGAAACATCAGAATGAGTAAATTTACGACTTTAATTGGAAGTTCAACAAATTGCATAATAAGATACCGCTTGGATCAAAGTTGGCAGACCTTGCAGCATTGAGTATTTATTTAAAATCATTTGATCCAAAGATTGGATATGAGCTTAGAAATAGATTCCCCAAAAATTTAGTTGAAGCTCATAAAATAGCATTAACTATTGAAAACAATAGAAAGGATGTGGGAATGACTGCTAAAACAGATAATCCCAGGGTTCCTCAACACTTCAATAATCCTCAACATAGGCAAGAAAATACATACAGGAATGAAAGGCCCAAGATACATGATATTCATTATAATACAAACTGGAAGGATGGAAAGCCTATGATGGATAGGCCTAAAAGTAAGGAAAATACTAACCCTTTAAAGAAAAGAGGAGCATACATGGTTAACAATAATCCTTGGTGTAAAATTTGTGACTTTTTTGCATTCCCCTGATCACTGTATTATATCCCAATAAATACAAGAAGAGGATATTTCAGTAGACAACAATTAAGGGGATCACACAATTTATTTAACTTCCCACACTCTTCATCCCATTGAGCAGGAACATTCATCTTCAGAAGAATAAGGGTATGAGTATTATGTTGATAACCAAAGGTATAACATTCATATGGAAAAGCAACAAGTTTTTTCTGATGATGAAGGAAGCATTGATGAACAATGTTCTGTTAGTACACCACCTCAGTCAAATAAATGTAGTGTAACAAGACCGAATGAGGAAGAAATTAAGAAATTGACCATTGTTGCAGTGGAACGGGCAAAAATAAAATATTGGTTGAGGAAAAAAATAGTAAATGAAGGTGAGGGTATTTCAAGAGGAATATTTGTGAAAGACAAAACATAGGGAGCACTGAAGAAAATAGAAAATAAGCAGCCCAATAAAAATGTGCAAAAGCATGTTCAGAAGGAGGAAAGCAAAGAGTTGCATAAAAATAAACAAAATCCTGATGACACAAATAAAAGAGAAAAAGAGGAAAGCAAAGGAGAGTCACTGGAGCAAAAGAAGATGATCAAATCAGAAGGTACCTCTTTTTATTTTACACAAGCTTTATCCCAGGTAAAAATGTTTGTCCCATTACTTGAAATGATGAAAATTAAGGAGTATAGGGATAGTGTCATTCAATTGATATCTAGTGGGAATGATAAAAACACAAGCTCTGAAAATAAAGGGACCAATAAGGTCAGCAATAAGCAGGAAAAGGTAAATATTCTTGAGGTATGTATAGGGGATACATTAATAAATCCTCCACAAGTTGACCCATTCTTTAATACATTGTTTATAAATAACAAATTGGTGAAGAACTGAATGATAGATTTTGGTGTTGCTATCAATATCATGCCAGTAGGTAGGGGTTATGAAACAACTTGGCATGTGGGTGGATACCAATGGTGGTAAGTGCTATGCTATGGATAATAGACTTGTTCTAGTGGTAGGAATTATAAAAGATGTAGAAGTGAAGCTGGTTTCTTATCCTCAAGAAACTTATAATATAGACATAGTTGTGATTGATACACCTCCTCATTTTGGAATGCTTTTGTCAAGACAATGGACTGCAACAGGTGGAGGGAACGTGCAGTTTGACTTATCATATGCCACTATTCCAGTCAATGGTGAAGAAGTTAAGTTATATAGAGAACCAAGAATGAATCAGATTGTGGATTATGTTCCTCAAGAGTAGCTAAATTTCTTTTGTGATGTGGATTTAGGGAACTTCAGAATAGAGCCTTCTCAACCTAAATTAACAAACACCAACCCAATGGATAGACATGTTTCCAAGAGTGAACACGGTATGAAAAATGTATTTTGATGGAGCATGTAGTCAGGAAGGCAATAGAACTAGGGTAGTTTTTATTTCACCTGAAGGTATCACATTCAAATATTCATTTTTTTTTGACTTTTGAGTGTACAAATTGTAGACATGTAAAAAGTACTGATTGACATTACACACTTGATCCTAATTTAACTAACACCGGTTCATCCTAAATCACCCCTTTGTCTAACCATTTAATCGAATACCCTTATTTGATTAAATTCATCAATTTTCCTCTCTTAATTAAATAAATCAATTTTATTTGATTAAATCACTCTCTCTCATTAATTAAATAAATCAATGTTATTTAATTAAGCCTCTTTTCTTTATTTAATTAAATAATTCATTTTATTTGATTAAATCTCTAAAATCATCTTATTAAATTAAATAAATTAAACCTTATTTGATTTAATCTAGCATCACCCCCTTTAGTTAAATAAATCAAAATATTTATTTAACTAAGTCTAAATCATTTTCCTCTCAACTTTGATTTATTTAAATCCTAAAATCTAAGTCAAAATTGTCAAATCAACTAACCTCCTCTTATTTAATCAAATCCTAATTAAATCTAATCTTAATCCATGTTCCATCCTCTAGCTTTTTCCACTTGCACATGAAAATACAGTTAATTAATTTATTAAATCCCTATTTTTTCTCAACTTGGCATCTTTAGGAATATAGGACCAAATTTGAAAATCCCTCCAAGTGGAATTTGTCCTTCCAACAAGACATTCATTCCCTCTTACATGTCCTTGTGCATTGAGACAACTTGCATTTAATTCATTTTCATCCCCCTCAAACATGTCATTTCACTATTTTGAGATTCCACCTAATTGCATTTATGGGCACATTCATCAAAATGTGCACATCATTTTTCCATTCACATCTAGACAAGTGACACTTTCCCATTGGATGTTGAATGATCCCACATTGCTTCATTTTGGACATTCTTCCATCTTGTCTTTCTATAAATAAGAGGCTTCTCTCCTCATTTTAATCATCCACAATTTGAGCAAGTCTACTATACTCAATTTCATCCTCAAGCATATCCATTTTCATTCATTTTATCAAGTTTATAGCTAGGTTATTGCAAGTTTCTTCATGGAGCTCAATTGAATCAATCATTAAGTGGAACAATCTTCATCAAATCATCACAAGCTTGCATAGGAGTTGGGAAAGGGACAATTTCCACATCAAATTGGCACTAACTCCCACATGAGATCAAGAGTTTGATTTACATTGAATAGGATTTGATAGCTTTTGTTTATGTTTGCTTATGTTCTTCATCTCATTTCTTGTTCTTTGTAATTTAAATGGGTTTCATGGGGAATTTTGATTCTTACTTGCATTTGATCTAATATTATGTTTGTTTCTTGTGTTTGTGCAGGTCAAGGATTGGGGTTCCACACAAATAATGTGGCAAAGTATGAAGCTCTACTAATTACCAGTTTAAATATGGTTGTTAAACATCAGATCAAACTGTTAACTGTTCTAGGAGATTCTAAGTTGATCATCTCACAAGTCAGGTCAAAATTTTCTCCAAAGAATAAAAGGTTAAAATAATATAGGAATGTTGTATGGGATACAATTGAATTGTTTGATGCTTTCTCCATTGAATGAATAGACAAATCCAAAAATTTGATGGAAGATTTTCTTGCCAATATAACACTAAAAAGAGATGATATCACCTTGGCAGGAGCGTCTTAGGTTGAATTCAAAACCACGCCTGCTATCCTTGATAATATATATAGTTGGAAAATTTTCAATGATGACACTGATCTTATAAAGTTTCTCCATTGTATAGACCAATATGAAGCTTAGGAGATTGACTTTAATGCATTTTTTGAAGAAGTGGATGGTAAATAGACCGTGTTTGGGAAAGAAATTTTACAGCTTAAAACCAATAAACTTCCTAGAGGACTTGTAGCATGAGAAATGGTATATGATGGAAATGATCATTATCTTATGAAGCAGACACCAGTCAAGAGAGAAGATATTGAAGAAATCAATCTAGGGACTAAGTTAGCACCAAAAAAGGTATATATTGGAAGGAAAATAAGCCCAACAATAAGAAAATGCTAATTGCATTGTTGAGAAAGTACAAGCATGTTTTTTCTTGGTCTTACAAGGATCTTAAGGAAAATAGAGAGGATTTATTCCAACATGAGATCCCATTTAAGCCAGACACAAAGCCATTCAGGCAAAAAGAAAAGGCCTATCAACCCAACTTTGGAGCCTAAGAAGCAAGAGGAGTTGGAAAAAATTAGAGATGGAGGCATTATCAAACCCATTAGACATTCAACATGGGTCTCAAACTTGGTTCTAGTAAGAAATAAAAATGGGGATATTGTTGGAAATATGTGCCTCAATCTCATAGGCTGAAACCTTTGGAAGAGCATAGTCGGTGTGACATCCATCTTGTCTAGCCGACTAGCAGCTTTGGAACCTTGTGAAAAGTTCTGGTCGCTGAGACCTTGTCATTGTCTTGCCGACTGGTGTTGTCATTATGACTTGTGGCATTTGTTGTAACCTTCTACCGAGGGGAGATCTTTGGCCGACAGGCCACTACTCTAGGCGACAAGCAGTGTCGGGGAGAGTCTTGGACGTTTGGTATGTCTCATACTGATAAGAGAAGTCTTGCTGATAGTTATACACCTATGGTCGTAGGAGTAACTCATGTGTTTTGGGATGAAGTCTTATCGATATGGAAAGTCTTGCTGATAGCGTTACACTCGGGGTCATCGGGGAGAGACTTGAACACTCGGTGAGAACTCTAGGCGATGGGTGTTTGTCTCTCCGATGTTATAGTTTGTTATCGGTATGACTCCTAGCGACCGATGGTCTTGGGGTAACTTGGAGACTTTGGTAAGAACTCTCAACAATAGCGGTAAGTCTTGCCGACTATTGGCCATTTTAGAATGACTTGAAGGCTCGGTATGATCTCTTGGTGAAGGATGATGGTCTTGCCGAATAGCGATACAAGTGATGATCATCGGTATCAGGTCTTGGCGATAAGGTGAAGTCTAAGTGATAGCTTTCTGAACTCGGTGGAACCTCTTGTCGATAGTGACGACTCTTGGCAACATCGAATGGTTAAGTCTTGTGGCATCGGGGAGACATGGATTGTGTCTCACCGACATGCGAATACTCTTTTGAACACTTTGACCAATTGACCATCATATGTGGTTTGTCCTCGATCAATCAGAGAAGCCAAATGGGAAGCGCTAGCAGTTGGACTATTGTGGCCATTACTGAGAGGAAGTTTGACAGACAGGGGTGTCATGGATATACTCAGGAATTGGAGATGCTGTCTAGTTCGATGAATTGTTTGATGGTTGGATGAACAGTTGGATGATCAGTTTGATGAGTGATCAGTGAATGTAATTCTGAGTGTTGAATATTCTATAGCAAGGTTGATCATTGTGAATGCTATTGTAAATTGACATCAGAGAGAGTGAAGCCCATACTCTGTATGTAATTTCATTACTGTAATACAAAGGGGTTTTTCTTGGTGTGGTGGGTTTTTCTCCTGTAAGGGTTTTCCCACGTAAGTATGGTATTCATCTGTGTATGATTATTTCTCTGTTTCTATTATTGCTTTAAAGTGTATCTTAATTGGACTGTAATTGTAAAATTTAAAAGTGTCTCTATGTTCTTCACTGAGGTTTTGATGGTAGGAGAGTTATTTCCGCCACTTAGCTTTCCTTACAAGTGGTATTAGAGCCTGGCCAGTTGTGTTATCCTTGTGGGTACATTGAGTTTTTTGAGTAATTTCTGTTCAGTGGGAGTCTTGTAGAAATTTGGTAATTCAAATTATAGGTTGAGATGGCTAGCACGTTAGGAAAGATTGAAATAGAGAAATTCAATGGCAGCAATTTTGAGTTGTGGAAACTTAAAATGGAAGACCTGTTAGTGGATCGTGATCTTTGGATTGCTGTGTTTGGTACGAAGCCTACATGAATGAAGCAAGAAGATTGAGACCTTGCAGATAAAAAGTCTAAGGGGCTGATAAGGCTCTGTTTGGCAGACTTCATTCTTCTAAATGTGCATGAAGAGAAGACTGCATCTTCCTTGTGGAAGAGACTGGCATCTATTTATTAGGGGAAGTCCTTGGTGAATAAATTTTTCTTGAGAAAGAAGCTGTACACTTTGAGAATGCAGGAAGGAGGGTCTGTAGCTAATCATTTGAACACATTCAACATGTTGATTGCACAGTTAACATCTATTGGTGTGAAGATTGATGAAGAGGATCGCTACATGCTTTTATTGTGTTCTTTTCCAGACTCTTGGGATCACCTAGTGATGGCTATTGGGTGTACAACATCCAATTTCAAGATGGAAAATGTTATTGCTTCTTTGTTATCAGAAGAGATGAGAAGGAAATATTTTGAGATGGCGAAGGAGGCTCTTGCTGTTAGAGGAAGATCAAGAGATAAAGGCAAGAAGAAGGACAAGAAGTCCAAATCGAAATAAGAGGGGAGATCAAAGTCTCCTGGCAAGAAGTCCAAGGTGAAGTGCTAGAATTGTGGGCAACCTGGTCATGTCCGAAAGGATTGTAGAGAGGAGAAAAAGAAGAAGAAGAAGAATTCTTCTGAAAATGATTCTTCTCAGAGTGATGAAGACGCCTTCATTGCAGCCTTGGCTACAAAGGCATTAGATGATGTTTGGCTAATTGATTCTGGAACATCTTTCCACATGACATCTCATAGAGACTGGTTCACGAAGTATGAAAAATATGATGGTGGAAAGGTGTACTTGGCAAGTGATTCATCATTGGAAATAGTTGGTCGTGGAAGAGTCAGAATTCAATTCCTTGATGGAAGAGTGAAGGGAATTAATGATGTAATGCATATACCAGGTTTGGCTCAAAACTTACTTTTTGTTAGTATGCTGAATGATATTGGAGTGCAAGTCACATTCTTTGGAAATGGCTACAAGATGACTAGAGGCTCTATGGTGCTAGAAAGAGGTGCTCATGTCGGTACCTTGTATAAGCTTTATGCACATGCTGTGCAAAGCAATAGTGTCTTTGCAAAGTCATAGAAAGCTACTGATGGAGGAAAAGAGGAAAGCATTCCTGATTCTGTAAACTCTATGGAAGTTAAACTTCCAACAGAAAAGACTATGCTCTGGAATCATAGGCTAGGCCACATTGGTGAGAAAGGTTTAAAAACCTTGAAGAATAAAAACCTAGTTGAGGGGCTTGAAGATTGTAACCTCAAATTTGAATTCTGTGAACATTGTATATATGGTAAACAACACCGTGTTTCATTTTATTCCAGTCCTCATAAATCTTCTGGTTTGCTAGATTATATTCATTCTGATGTATTTGGTCCAGTGAATGTTACTTCTTTGTCTAAGTCAAGGTACTATGTATCATTCATTGATGATTATTCGAGAAGAACATTTGTTTATTTTTTGAAAAGTAAATCAGAAGTGTTTAGTCGGTTTAAGGAATTTAAGAACCTTGTAGAAAATCGACCGGAAGAAAAATAAAATGTTTAAGGACTAATAATGGCGGTGAATTTTGTTCTAATGATTTTGAGAGGTACTATCAGATCATGGGATTAAAAGACATAAAACTACACCTTACACTCTGCAGCAAAATGGAGTTGCAGAAAGGTTCAACAGGACAAAGATGGAAAGAGCACGAAGTATGTTGAGCAGTGCTGGCTTGGAGGAGAAGTTCTGGGCTAAGGCAGTTGCTACAACATGTTACTTGATAAACCATTCTCCGAGTTTCACTCTTGTTGAGAAAAAACCTTTGGAATCGTGGTCTGGTAAGAAGCCCTCTCTGAGACACATTCGAGTTTTTGGCTGTGAGGCATATGCTCATGTGCCGTATGAAAAAAGATCTAAATTGGAGAACAAGGCTGTCAAATGTATTTTTATTGGCTATAGTGTTGGCATAAAAGGATACAAGCTTTGGAATCCTAATATAGAGAAGGTTTTGTACAACAAAAGTGTTATCTTTCATGAGTTGAAGCCTTCTACCTTGGATCTGTAGTCAGAGAAAAAATTAGAAAACAAAAAGAATGTAGTTGAAATTCCTCTGACACCAAATAAAGAGGAATTGAAAATTCAAAATGTGCCTGAAACTGAGGAGAGCTCAAGTAGTTTTGAAAGTTCTGATGAAGAAGAACAACCTCAGCCTCAGCAAGTGAGGAGGTCAACTTGTGAAAGAAAGCAACCAGATAGGTATGGGTTCTCTTTGATAGATTCTACTTATGCCTATGCTTTAATTTCTAGCACTTGTGAACCTAGGACTGGGAAAGAGGCATTTAGAATGTCTAATTCAAACTCTTGGTTGGAAGCCATGAATGAAGAAATGACATCATTAGAAACGAATGATACTTGGAGTTTGATGCCCTTTCCTAAATGCAGAAAACCTATGGGCTACAAATGGGTATTTAAAAACAAAATAAGTCTGGATGGCAGTGTGGAAAAATACAAGGCAAGGTTGGTTGTGAAGGGTTATTCCCAGGTAGAGGGAATTGATTATGGAGAAATTTTTTCTCCTATAGCTAAGCTAACGTCCATCAAATTTCTTTTGTCACTTGCAGTAGCATATGATTTAGAGGTAGAACAAATGGATGTGAAGACAATATTTCTTCATGGTGATCTTGAAGAAGAGATTTATATGTCCTAGCCTGAGCATTTTGTGGAAAAAGGTAAAGAAAGATTGGTTTGCAAGTTGAATAAATCTCTGTATGGGTTAAAGCAGTCTCCTAGAATGTGGTACCAAAAGTTTGACACGTTTGTTTTGTCATTGGGATTTGTAAGATCAAAATCTGATCATTGTGTGTTGTTACCCAATTTTCACCTATGAGCTTAATCAGGTAGGGAAACCTATGTTTCAAGTGTTATGAAGTCCAAATGGAGACATTTTTGTGCATGATTGAATCATACCCCTGATTCATTTCTCAAGGAGCTCAGTTGAAAAGTTTGCCTCAGTCAAGTTTGGCATAGAGTTCCTCTAAGGAGAAAGTTGGCAAGACCTTGCAGTTGTCTTGCCGACTAGTAGGGGTTCTATTCATTTTGAAATGTCCTGGTCGGCCAAACATTTTAATCGCTGTGAGGTTTTGTATCTCCCTCCACATGGGAAGTATCTCGCTGACAGGAGAGGACATCTTAGTGAAAGGAGACATCATCGGCATGAGGTCTTGCTGATCAACCACTGTCTCACCGAAACATGGGGGTTTCATCGAAAGAAATGAGGGGAAAGCGGAACTCCTTCGGCATAATGTGGTAGCTTCGGAGAAAGGTCTCTCCGAAGTGAATGGTCTGGGGGAGATGTCTTCCCGAAAGGATGGGGTCTTGGCGAAAGTTGGTGCCTTCGCTATAATGTCTCCCCGATCAATGGAGGTCTCCCCGATATGAAAAAGGTTGCCCAAAGATCTTGAGCTCGGCGAGAGGTCTTCCTGACCCGATGAGGTCTTATCGATAGATGATGAAGCGATCTCGTTGAAGGATTTTTCCTTCGGCATAAGGTCCTTCCGATCAAACAAAGTTTGGCCGAAAGAATGGAGCTCTCGGGGAAAGGTTTTGAGTGCGCCATGAAGTCCCGACGATCGTGGTGGTCTCGCCGAAACTGTTGGCATCGGGGTGATGTCTTGATGACCTGGTAAAGTCTTGCCGAAAGGGTAAGATCTTGATGCAATATGGGGGCTTCGCTGTAAGGTATCACCAACGGGGTGAGGTCTCACCGAAGTGAAGTGGCATCAGCGAAGGAAATGAGCTTAGCATGAGGTCTCACCAATAATGAAAAGGTCCCGCTGAGAAAGTTTGACATCAGCGTAATGTCTGGCCCTTAGAGTGATGTCTTGCCGATTGTTGGAGGTCTCGGCGAAATGAAGTGAGCTCGGGGAGAGAAAGGGAGCTTGCTATAAGGTCCTGTCGAGAGAATAGTGTCTCGTCGATAGGGAGCTGGCTGCGGTGGGATTCATCGCCAAAAGGAGGAGTTCGATAAGAAGTCTTTCCGACCCGATAGGGTCTTGTCGAGATGAAATGGGCTTGCCGAGAGATATTACCTTCGGCATGAGCTCTTGCTGACAATGGAAGGTCTTGTCGATATCGATCAACTTGCCATGGAAAAGGATATCGGTAGGACTCTTAGCATTCACTATGATCTCCTATCGACTGATGATCTCTTGCCAACCCGATGTGTCTCTACTGATAGTCTGGGAAATGATGAGGGTGAGATTGGTATGAATTTTGCATTCAATATAGGGTCTCGCCAACTATCATGTGTCCCGCTGAATGCTACTGCGAGGTCTAATCGCATTGGGGAGACACAATTAGTGTCTCACCGACATGCGATTCTGATGAGGAAACCTTTGATCATTTGGGAATCTACGTGGAACAAGTTCAACCAATTAGAGGGAGCTAAGGATGGACCGTGAGCCGTTTGACTGTTTGACTACCCCCTGTGGACGAGATAAACAGAGCATAATGATCTACTCGGAGATCGAAGGTGATCAGTCAGCTTGGTGAACATGGTGTTTCAATCTAATAGGGTAGATCGAAGACTGTTTCCAGAGAAGTCAACTTCTAGAAGGATCTGGAGTAGGAAGAAAGCTGGTAGAAAGGAGAAAGCCTCAAGTCTGTGACACCTGGGATCGCTGCTGGTAGAAGAGTTGATCGGCATTAATGATAATGCTTTAGAGAATTCAAAGCGACCCTTCAAGGAGGTTCAAACATGGACACGAGGATGAATCAAATACAGATGTAACTTCATAAAAAAGATCTAAGGGTAGATCTTTATGAACGGATATTTTGGTAAGCCCAAAGGGGCCGGCATCTTTTTGTATATATGGCATTTTTTCCTTCTTGTAAGGGAGTTCTCCTTATGCTTTATGAAAGTCTATGACTTTTGCAGTCCTTTCTCAAATTAACAAACTTTTGTAACTCATTTTGGAGCATAGTATACAGAGTTTACCTTGGTCACTGTTGATTTTTTAGATTACCCTCTTGTTCTTGCAAAGTGTTGTGCATTTTCAGGTTCATGATCAAGTTATTTTGTGAATTTCTTCTATTCCTTTATGAATTTATCCTTTGTTTTCATGCCTTCCTTTGTAAAAGTATCATTATATAAATCACAAGCTGTGTTTACATAATCACATATGGATTCTAGTATGTGAAAATCTTTTCCTCTCTTAAAAAAGTGTGTGAATCAAACCTGTTTGTGATATATTAATGCAAAGCTTACAAAATTTGATGTGTAATCTTATGGTCATTGACAATTTTCAAGTGTAGCCTAAGTATTCCATTGCTCTTATCAGTTTGGTGTATCACCATAGTATTTAGTTTTATTTTTATGCACTCCTCTCTTTCCCTTTACAAAATCAGTAGTTTAGGTAATACCAAAGGAAGCTGACCTTCTCTGGAGGTTGACCTCTATCTACAAGTGACCCACAACTTTAGAGGTCTTCCCATGTTACACTGAGGTGTTGAACATCAGGTTCAACAAGGTGCAATTTCAAGTGATAACAGTTTTTGGCACACCCGGTGGGACCCAGTCAGAAGTAAAACTCATAAGTCTTGCTATTTTGATATGTTGACATTGAGCTAATAGCCTTTTAAGAGGTCATTTTTTAAGCATATCTAGTGACTTTGAGTTTGGGAAGTAGCAGAAAAGCCAGTGCATTAATAAGAAATTCAACATACTGAGAGATTTGGTGTTTACCTCAATATCATTCAGCCTTTGGAGGTAGTTTGAACAACACCTGGCAACTCCGAGCTCAAATCTTCTAGTTTCAAGTAGACTAAGTGCTGGTATGTTCTTATTTCTAGAAAATCAAATCTAGTTTTCTTGTTTTACAAGAATTTTTTTTGCATTTCCAGCTTTTATGAATGCTCCAAAATGTCTAAATTTTATGAAGACATGTTCTATCATCCAGCTTGTCATGAAACTGCTAATCATCCCTCATTTCATGAAAATTATGCTCATATACCCAATTATCAGCCATATCAAAATGAGTATGCATCTATTTTTAGTCCAAGTATCTTTGCTACAGGAGATTATCAATATTCCCCACAAGTTTGCCACCCTCCCACCCTTGCTAAGTTTGTGCATCAACCTATATATGTCCAACAACAATGTCAACAAAACCATCATAATTCCAACCAACATGTTTGTTCACATGCCCAATCTCAAGGAGTTAACAACATGTGCATCGATGACATAATCTCTGATTTTCAAAGACAAATGTGGGAGACTGAAGGATAGCAAGAGATTGATTGGAAACAAGAAAAAAAAGATTACCAAGCTTAGATAAGTCAAGAGGATTGGGAGGCCAAAAGGAGGCAATTTTAAGAGAACCTTACCCAATAGCTGGCTGCAAAAGATGCAGAAATGAGGCTAAATTTTTCCAAACAAGAGGTTCCTAAGTACAAGTTTTCTAGCTCTAGGAAAAGTCAACCAGTCGAATCCCCTACTAAGTCTTCTCAGTTTGAAATTCCAAGCTTTAAGGGATTCAATTCAATGCAAGAGAATGCACTACCTAAACAAGATCAGTCCATCATCCCTCAAGAGTGGCCCATTGATTCATATGACTTACTCCTCATGGAGAGGATCAGAAAAGTAAATCCAATGCAGTTAGCTGTAGCATGTTACCGACTACAACAAGAAAAGTTCAAACAAGAGGAGGGGTAGAAAGTAGGACAACAGACAGTTGAAGAAGGAAAGGATGCTCAAGTACAAATTTTAGTTTGTTTATTTGATGAACTTCCACAATTTATAGGAATTTCAGCATTGAGTAAGTTCAGTCAAGCACTGCTCGTCTTCACCTATAAATTGTGGAAGTTCATCAAATAAACAATGGGTTCATTTGACCAGCTTCTTTTCTGGTTAGAATAGGGCAGGTTAGTTTCATTTTAAATGCATCTTTGTTTTCCCTAAGTGCTTTTGAGCACAGTTAGATAGGTTGCTTCTTTTGTGTTGGGTTTTCAAAAACTTCAAGGGTGTCTCTTGCTGCTCTGCAGAGTTATAACAATTTGCAATGTTGTTTTCAAGTGGTGTTGGTTCTCTAATGACTCCATGCCCAATGGACAAGTTTAGGCTACTGATTTTCATGTTTAGCAGGCAAACATCTAGCAAAGGTCACCATAAATGTTACCCAATTTTCACCTACGGGCTCAATCAAGCAGGGCAACCTATGTTTTAGGTGTTATGAAGTCCAAATGGAGACATTGTTGTGCATGATTGAATCATACCCCTGATGCATTTCTCAAGGAGCTCAGTTGAAAAGTCTGCTTCAGTCAAGTTTGGCATAGAGTTCCTCTAAGGAGAAAGTTGGCAAGACCTTCTAGTTGTCTTGTCGACTAGCAGGGGTTCTATTCATTTTAAAATGTCCCGGTCGGCCAAACATTTTAATCACTGTGAGGTTTTGTAGCTCCCTTCGCATGGGAAGTATCTCACCGATAGGAGAGGACGTCTTGGCAAAAGGAGACATCATTGGCATGAGGTCTTGCCGATCAACTGCTATCTCACCGAAACATGGGGGTCTCATTGAAAGAAATGATCGGAGCTCAGGGTAAGTGGAACTCCTTCGGTGTAATGTGGTAGCTTTGGAGAAAGGTCTCGCTAATGATGGATGTCTCGCCGAAGTGAATGGTCTCGAGGAGATGTCTTCCCGAAAGGATGGGGTCTCGGCGAAAGTTGGTGCCTTCGCTATAATGTCTCCCCGACCAATGGAGGTCTCCCTGATATGAAAAAGGTCACCCAAAGATCTTGAGCTCGGCAAGAGGTTTTCCCGACCCGATGAGGTCTTTCTGACAGATGATGAAGCGAGCTTGCTAAAGGATTTTTCCTTCTGCATAAGGTCCCACTGATCAAAGGAAGTCTGCCTGAAAGAATGGAGCTCTCGGGGAAAGGTTTTGGGCACGCCATGAAGTCTCAATGACCGTGGTGGTCTCGTCGAAACTACTGGTGTCAGGGTGATGTCTCGATGACCTGGTAAAGTCTCGCCGAAAGGGTAAGATCTCGATGCAATATGGGGCCTTTGCTATAAGGTATCACCAACGAGGTGAGGTCTCACTGAAGTGAAGCAGCATAGGCGAAGGAAATGAGCTCGACATGAGGTCTCACTAATAATGAAAAGGTCCCACCAAGAAATTTTGACATCGACATAATGTCCGGCCATCAGAGTGATGTCCTGCTAATTGCTGGAGGTCTCGGCGAAATGAAGTGAGCTCGGGGAGAGAAAGGGAGCTCGCTATGAGGTCCTGTCGAGAGAATAGTGTCTTACTGATAGGGAGCTGGTTGTAGTGGGACTCATCGCCGAAAGGAGGAGTTCGATAAGAAGTCTTGCCGACCCAATAGGGTCTTGCCGAGATGAAATGGGCTTGCTAAGAGATATTGCCTTCGGCATGAGCTCTTGCTGACAATGGAAGGTCTTGCCAATAGCGATCAACTTGCCATGGAAAAGGATATCGATAGGACTCTTAGCATTCGCTATGATCTCCTTCCGACTGATGATCTCTTGCCGAACTGATGTGTCTCTAACGATAGTCTGGGCAATGATGAGGGCGAGATTGGTATGAATTTTGCATTCAATATAGGGTCTCGCCGACTATCGTGTGTCCTACCGAATGCTACTCTGAGTTCTAATGTGATTCTGATGAGGTGACCTTTGCCCATCTGGGAATCTACGTGGCACAAGTTCAACCAATCAGAGGGAGCTAAGGTTGGACCATGAGCCATTTGGCTATTTGACTACCCCTTGTGGACGAGATCAATACAGCATAATGATCTACTCAGAGATCAAAGGTGATCAGTCAGCTCGGTGAACATGGTGTTTGAATCTAACAGGGCAGATCGAAGACTATTTCTAGAGAAGTCAACTTGTGGAAGGATATGGAGTAGGAAGAAAGCTGGAAGAAAGGAGAAAGCCTCAAGTCCATGACACCTGGGATTGCTGCTGGCAGAAGAGTTGATCGACATTAATGATAATACTTTAGAGTATTCAAAGTGGCCCTTCAAGGAGCTTCAAACATGGACACGAGGATGAATCAAATATAGATGTAACTTCATAAAAAAGATCTAAGGGTAGATCTTTATGAATGGATATTTTTGTAAGCCCAGAGGGGCCGACATCTTTTTGTAGATATGGCATTTTTTCCTTCTTGTAATGAAGTTCTCCTTATGCTTTTCGAAAGTCTATGACTTTTGCAGTTCTTTCTCAAATTAGCAAACTTCTGTAACTCATTTTGGAGCATAGTATACAGAGTTTACCTTGGTCACTGTTGATGTTTCAGATTACCCTCTTGTTCTTGCAAAGTTTTGTGCATTTTTAGTTTCATGATCATGTTTTTTTGTGAATTTCTGCTATTCCTTTATGAATTTATCCTTTTTTTTCATGCCTTCCTTTGTAAAAGTATCATTATATAAATCACAAGCTGTGTTTATATAATCACATATGGATTCTAGTCTGTGAAAATATTTTCCTCTCTTAAAAAAGTGTGTGAATCAAACCTGTTTGTGATATATTAATGGAAAGTTTATAGAATTTGATGTGTAATCTTATGGTCATTGAAAATTTTCAAGTGTAGCCTAAGTATTCCATTTCTCTTATCAGTTCGGTGTATCACCATAGTATTCAGTTTTATTTTTATGCACTCCTTCTCCCTTTCCCTTTACAAAATCAGTAGTTTAGGTAATACCAAAGGAAGCCGACCTTCTCCGGAGGTTGACCTCTGTCTACAAGTGACCCAAAGCTTTAGAGGTCTTCCCATGTTACACTGAGGTGTTGAACATCAGGTTCAATAGGGTGCAATTTCAGGTGATAACATGTGTATTACAAAGCTGAAGGTGATCAAGTTCTTATTATTGCTCTCTATGTTGATGATATGTTGTTCATAGGCAATAGTAAGTTAATGATTTCTGATCTTAAGTCTCATTTGTCTGCAAAGTTTGAAATGAAAGATCTTGGTGCAGCAAGGTATATTCTAGGGATGGAGATTACCAGGGATAAGAATAGTAGAAAACTTTGTCTTAGTTAGAGTAAGTATATCAGGACTGTTCTAGAGAGATTTTGGATGAATGATTGTAAGCAGCTAGTTGTTCCAGTTTTACAGGGAACAAAGCTATCTGTTGAAGACTATCCAAAATCTCCTACTAAGATGGAGGAAATGACTAGTGTACCTTATACTAGTGTGGTTGGAAGTTTTATGTATGCAATGGTATGTATAAGGCCAAACATTTCCCAAGTAGTGGGAGTACTTAGTCGGTTTATGGATAATCTTGGAAGGACACATTGGGATGCTGTGAAGAGAGTGTTTAGATATTTGAAGGGGACTTCAGAATATGCTTTGTGTTACCATGGTAACTTGGTTGAATCATAGAGGAATCTCAACATTCGAGGCTATTTGGATTCTGATTGGATAGGGGACATTGACAGTAGAAGATCCACTAGTGGATATAAATTCATGTTGAATGGTGGTGCAGTTAGTTGGATGAGTAAGTGGTAGGATGTAGTCACTTTTTCCACTACAGAGGCTGAATACATGGCAGCTACGCATGCTTGTAAAGAAGCAGTTTGGTTAAAACATTTGTGTTCTAACATTGGTTTTGATGCAGGGAAAATAACAATTTATTGTGACAGTTAGAGTGCTATTTGTTTGGCAAAGAATCCTACTTTCCATGCCAGGAAAAAAAATATAGATGTATAGTACCACTTTGTACAAGATATGGTGGAGGATGGAAAGGTTTCATTAGAAAAAGTGGATACTCTGGAGAATGTTGCAGATGCATTGATTAAGCCAATGAGCACAAACAAGTTCAAGTGGTGTGCCAATTCAATGGGCCTTAGTGCCAATGAATTTCAGTAGTTTTGTTATGCTCTGGAGGTGCCTATGTGATCTTCGTCAAGTGGGAGATTGTTGGAAATATGTGCCTCAATCTCACAGGCTGAAACCTTTGGAAGAGCATAGTCGGTGTGACATCCATCTTGTCTGGTTGACTAGTAGCTTTGGAACCTTGTGAAAAGTTCTGGTCGCTGAGACCTTGTCACTGTCTTGCCAACTGGTGTTGTCACTGTGACTTGTGGCGTTTGCTGTAACCTTCTACCTAGGGGAGATCTCTGGCCGACATGCCACTCTTATCGTATATCGGGGAGACTCTGGGTGACAAGTGGTTTCAGGGAGAGTCTTGGACGTTCGGTATGTCTCATACTGACAAGCGAAGTCTTGCCGATAGTTATACACCTGTGGTCATCGAAGTAACTCATGTGTTTCGGGATGAAGTCTCATCGATATGGAAAGTATTTCCGATAGCGTTACACTCGGGGTCATCAGGGAGAGACTTGAACACTAGGTGAGAACTCTAGGCAATGGGTGTTTGTCTCTCTGATGTTATAGTTTGTTATCGGTATGACTCCTGGCGACTGGTGGTCTCGGGGTAACTTGGATACTTTGGTAAGAACTCTCAACGATAGCGGTAAGTCTTGCCGACTGTTGGTCATTTTAGAATGACTTGAAGGCTCGGTATGATCTCTTGGCGAAGGACGATGGTCTTGCCGAATAGTGATACAAGTGATGATCATCGGTATGAGGTCTTGGCGACAAGGCGAAGTCTGAGCAATAGCTTTCTGAACTCGATGGAACCTCTTGCCGATAGTGATGACTCTTGGCGACATCGAATGGTTAAGTATTGTGGCATTGGGGAGACATGGTTAGTGTCTCACTAACATGCGAATACTCTTTTGAACGCCTTTGACCGATTAACCATCATATGTGGTTTGTCCTTGATCAATCAGAGAAGCCGAATGGGAACCGCTAGCAGTTGGACTGTTGCGACCATTACTAAGAGGAAGTTCAACAGACAGGGGTGTCATGGATATAATTAGGAATTGGAGATGTTGTCTTATTCGATGAATTGTTTGATGGTTGGATGAACAATTGGATGATTAGTTCGATGAGTGATCAGTGAATGTAATTTTGAGTGTTGAATATTCTGTAGTAAGGTTGATCATTGTGAATGTTGTTGTAAATTGACATCAGAGAGAGTGAAGCCCGTACTCTGTATGTAATTTCATTACTGTAATACAAAGGGGTTTTTCTTGGTGTGGTGGGTTTTTCTCTCATATGGATTTTCCCACATAAATATGGTGTTCATCTGTGTATGATTATTTCTCTGTTTCTGTTATTGCTTTAAAGTGTACCTTAATTGGACTGTAATTGTAAAATTTAAAAGTGTCTTTGTGTTCTTCGCTGAGGTTTTTACGGTAGGAGAGTTATTTCCGCAACTTATCTTTCCTTACAGATATCAGATTATGTGTAGACTTTAGAAATCTAAATGTTGCTTCCCTTAAAGATAATTACCCTCTCCCTAACATGAAAGCCATACTGCAAAAAGTAACAGGATGTGAGTTGTTGTCAATGATGGATGGGTTCTCTGGGTATAACCAGGTCAAAGTTAAAGAATCTGAGCAATACAAGATAGCTTTTACTATGCCTTGGGGTACATATGTCTATGTGAGAATGTCATTCAGTCTCACAAATGGAGGGGCAACTATCCAAAGGGCCATGGATGTGGAATTTGTAGATTTAATTAATGCTATAATGGTGGTGTACCAGGACGACCTCACTACTTATTCCAAAAGGGCATAAGACCATGTGGAACATTTGGAGAAAGTATTCATCAAGACTTTGGAATATGGCATCAATCTCAACCCCAAAAAATGTCATTTCATTGTCACAAAAAGGTAAGAATTTAGGGCATATTGTGTTAAAGGAAGGAGTTAGAATAGACCCTGAAAGAGTATAAGCCATAGATAAAATCCCCATTCCCAAAAATGTCAAAGCCATTCAATCATTTTTTGGAAAAATTAACTTTGTTAGGAGATTTGTGTCAAATTTTGTTGAGATTGTTAAACCCATATCCAAAATGATGAAGAAGGGAGAACAAATAGATTGGATTGTAGAAGCCCTGGAAGCTTTTATATCCATCAAGAAAGCTATCAAAAAAGGCCCCATTCTAAAATACCTTGAATTTTCCAAACCTTTCCAAATATTTTCATTTGCTTCATTCCACACTATAGCAGCTGTTATGTTACAAAAGAATAATGAGGGTTATGAGCAACCTATATCTTTCTTTAGCAAATCATTGCAGGGGTCAGAGTTAAAATATGATATTATGGAGAAACAAGCTTTTGCATTGGTCAAAGCAACAAAATATTTCAGACCATACCTAGTTGGAGCCAAGGTAATTGCATATGTACCACATGTAGTTGTGAAAGATATTTTGGTACAGCCAAAGGTGACAAGGAAGAGATGTAAATGGATTGATAAAATCCAAGAATTTGATATGGAAATTTAGATTACCAAGTTGGTAAGGGGACAGGGTCTAGCTAAACTAATGGCAGAAGAAAACATTGAAGCTAACCAAATCTGCAATGTAGAAAATGAGGAAAGTGCAATTGCAAGCATTGAACATACTCCTTGGTACACAAACATAATATATTATCTCAGACACATGAAGTGCCCTTAGGGATTGAATGATAACCAAAAGAGAACTTTAAAGTTGTAGGCATCCAAGTACGTATTCATAGAGGGAGATCTATTTTGGAAAAATAGGGATGGAGTGCTACTATTGTGTTTGGATGAATCACAAGCAGAACATGTCTTGCGGGAGATGCATGAGGGAGTGTGTGGAGGCCATTATTCTATTAAAATGACTGCACATAAGATTCTCAAGCCAAGCTATTACTGGCCTAAGGATTTTAATGATTCCTTTTCATATGTAAGGAGGTGTCAAGCTTGCCAATGTTGAAGTGATCAACCCAAGATCTTCAATCTAAACACCAAATAATCTCCACAAGAGATAGAGAGAAGCAACAATGGAAGATGTTATTCCACCAAACAAGGATTGCAATATGATACAATATGATCTAGGTACAAGACTTATTCACACCAACACCCCCCCTTAAGTGCAACTTAGGGAGGAACAAACCAATGCAAATGTGAAAAAGATGCAAAATATGGGTCCTGGAAACAAGTCCTGATGAGGTACCCATGTAAAAAACAAAAAACTCTCATAAATGGAGAAAAGGAGAAAAACCCTGTGGGAGAAAACTCCTCTCCAAAAGAGAGAAAAAGATGCAAAGAAAAGATGAAAAACTAAAGAAGGAGGACTCCTCAAGACCCCCCAAGGACAACTTCCTTCACCCCAAGCATCGATCACAACTGAAGATAATGAGGCGATGCCAAAGGTTTAGTGAAGATGTTTGCAACCTACTAATCTGTAGGAAAATACTCCAAGTTGAGAACACCATCCTGGATGAGCTACCTGATGAAGTGCATGTGGATCTCAATATGCTTAGTACGTTGATACTCCATTGGGTTGTAAGAGATATGAATGGCTCTCTGATTGTCACACCAAAGAGTAGTGGGTTGAGTGGATGGGAATCCAAACTCAGTCATCAACTAACGAAGCCACAAAACCTCCTAACTAGTTGTTGTGCAATTTTTCACACACACGCCCCGCTGAAAGTAGGGACCCTCTTTTTCTTTCGTTCCAGGTGTTTTGGCCCTTCAATTTTGAGGATTGGCTTACTTGGGCATGTGCTTGGAGGTTTATCTTGCTTGGATTCATGATCCCTTTGTGATATTGATTGAAAACCTCAAGTTTTAGACTCATTTCGAGTTTTTCACTACTCTTGGGAAAATCCACTCCTGGCAGAATTCCCTGGTTTCCTTGAAAACCCAATGGCCGCTACTTTACATTATGATCCAGAGATTTTGGTCCTTCACGAAATTCCTTGGTGACCAAATTTCTCTAAAATTTCATCGTCCTGTCGGATTCCCGGTTTTTGGGTTGGCCTATCTTGTCGGCTGCATTAATGCTCAATTACACGATTTTTGTGGTAGGTATTAAATCATTTTTTGTGAGTTTTATGCCATTAAATTTTTATCACTTTATTTCTCTTGATCTGGAGTGCTTGATCCTAAGTGTTGGGCTAGATTTGGCATGTTGGATTTGTGAATTCTTCGATCTGGTGGTGATTTTCTTGGGCGTCATCATAATTGCTTTTGTTTGTTGGGGCGCTAGAGATTGTTCTGTCATTGTTATAATCGAGTTTCACTTCTTCAGTGGTATGTACATGTTTCCTTTCTCTTGATTGTTGAATGTGAATGCTTCTTTGGCGTTTTGGGTGTGCTTGGAGTTCGAATTCCTACGTGTTTGGGCATTGAGTATCTTGAAGCTAGGGTTATTCGATTATGTTAGAGTGACGATCCCAAGTGAGTTTTTGAGCTTGCATTTCGATTTCATCATGAGGTAGATTGCTTGTATAGGCCATAATGAACCTTCTGTAAACCTAGCAAACAAATAAGTTAGCCCAAGCTTATCCTGCGCACTCATGGAAAAATTTTAGGGTTTTGTGCCTAGGGCATCACCAATCCCTCTTGATTTACTTTAGGAAGAGTTCTGAATTCAAATATGATCTGTAGGAGGTTTAAATCGAGCTAGCTGCAAGCCCAAGATCCTCAAATTTGTGTTTGTTCAATCAATTTGAGTGAATTCATGAGAAAACGTTGGCATTCAGTATTTCAAAGTTTTTGTGGAATTCCTTAACTTCCGCAATTCCCCGACTTTTCATTTTCTCTTTGTTTTTCCGAAATGTGTAGTAATCCAAAATTATGCCTACTTCACGAATTTTCGTTCCTTCTGGATTTTACCAAAATTTCCTTTGTTCCTTCATTTTCCTGAAATTCGTAGACTAGCGTTGTTTTCGCGGATTTTCATCCTAGGCAGAATTTTCTGAAACTTGGTTGAGAATGAAGAATTGAGAGATAGCATGATTTATTAGCTCGTGATTATGCATTGTATGATCAATTTGAATTATTTAAAGATGTATCATGTTGTTTCTTAGTTAATGACAATCGATTAAATGATTATTGGAAGCTTTTATTTTTATTTCGCTAAAATTCGCCTGGCTGGGAATTTTCCAAAATTCCTCTCTGGCCTGGATTCCGCGGGAGGACTAAAAACCCGAACTTTGAGATAATTATTTTTTATGAGGTTTTAGAGCATTTTTCTTATATTGGGACTTATATTGAGGATGAATATGCCATTTGTAATTGATTAACTTGTGTTCCATGTGATTTTTATTATGGTTTCTTTGTCAAATGTAGGCTGAGTCAAGTAAGGTAGTGACAAGTGGAACCAAGGGTAGAGTGATGGATCCAAGTGCAGAAGGGTCTTCTGTTTCCAAGGTAGAAAGAATCAAGATGGATATTAAGAGCAAAATTCTTGAGAGCAAGCTTATTTCTATCTGGTCAGAAGTAACTGATACAAATGTTGGACTGTGGGACTATGAAGAATTCAAGACAAGGATGGCAACACAGGACCTTCCTTTGTTGGCCAAAAGGACATTGGAATCAGGGTTGGCACATGTAGTTGGATTTACTCCTACAGTGCAGTGTTATGAATTGGTGCTCGAATTTTCCAGACATTATGACAAAGGTACACAGGATAGTTGGTGCCCAAGGGAGAATTGTGGCAAATCTAAATCCTGTGTCTATAGCCCAGACCTTTGACATGCTTGATAGGTCTCATGTGGTGGATTTTGATATGGATATGGCAAAGAAGTTCTATGAGGAAGATGCCATCAAGTCCCAACAAGTTATCAATTCCTGGTTGGAGAAACCTAAATCCCACTTTTCTAAGCTACCCAAGCAACTATTCAGAGCTAAATTCAAGAAGGAATACTATGATGTTATCACCCTTCTCAATAGGGTGGTAGGGTTGAAGAGTGCATGAATGTTTGAAAATTTGATGTTCTATGTCATAGTGAGGATGAAACAAAAGACTAACTACCACTGGGCAGGCATTATAAGTGTCATGATTCATGAACATATGTGTAATGTCTTGTAGACTAAGAGTTTCACAATGATTTCTTACCTGTTCTATGCCTTAGCTAGGTTTCATCCATATAAGGGACTAAACACAAGAGGTGTGTTTGGACAAGATGTAATTTATGAGTTTTATCCACAACTACACTTGGGTAACTCAAGCTATAGAAGGGTGAATGACGCATTCACCATGTACATCACTAGGTTGCTCCAAGGTGTAGAGCATGTAAGGATATCTGACAGTGCCAAGGAGTTAATAAAAAGGTATGGGGCTTGGTTCATTCAATTCCCCACCTTTTCATATATAAGGATACATGGTTGTCAGAAGGCTCCATACAAACTTCCTAGGTTTCCCACAGATCACGTCATAATTCTGGAGGTCACAAGGAAAATATGTGATTTTGATGCAATTGTGAAGATGGATAAGCATAAGACTGGATTTGGTGGAGATTTTCCTCTGAGGATAGGAACTAGTGAGGCATGTCCTATTAATTTGGCCTATGATTTTGAAGAAGAAATGAGCACTCTTGGGTTATCCTTTCATTCCAAGAGATCTAGGTTTGATAGGAATGGCGAAGCACAAAAGAAGGCCAGTAGGGAATACAGCCACAAGGATGATATAGAAGATTACTGGGCTAATTACAGTGATGAATTTGAGATTAGAAGGAAGAAGTTTTCCAGGCTACATGTTAACTTGGTTCAGCTATACAATGTGAAGGCCATTCTAGATCAAGTTGAAGATGATGGAGATTTGATTCAGGGCCATGATTATGAGGCAGTGAAGGATAAACCAGTGGGAGAAATAGATTGGTTGGAGGAAGAGAAAATAGCTTTAGAGAAGCTTATGACTCTAGTGATTAAATATACAAAGTTGTGGCTCAAACATAAGATGTGGGAACTTGAAAGTGAAGGTGTGCAATGCACCTATGATCTAATGGGAGACTTGGATTGTCATTCCACTTCTAAGGAGTCAGTTGAGCAGGATCCCAAGGGTAAGGAGAAGGTGAGCTCTCCTTTTAAGATAAATATTAAAGATGTTCAGGCGAAGGAAGTGCAAGAGGCAAAAAAGAAAAGAAAGCCTATTGCAAAGAAGAGGAAACATATTTCAAGAACAAAGAAATCAACAAAGGATGAGGCTGAAAAGGAAGATAAAGCAGCTAGTGCTTCTATGCCAAAGAGGAGAAGGATAGTAAGATTTTCGTAGAAGGAAAAGGAAAGATCCAAGGCAGGGGAGGAAGTTAGCCCACCTGTGATAAATGTGAAGAGCTCAAGAGAAAGAACACAGGTATATACAAGGAGATCAAGAACTCCTTCTCCTAAGGACAGTGTGTCAAAGAAGGATGCTCCTCTAGTCATCCCTGCTACAGAACAACATGATAATATTCCCCTTTCCCATGAAGTTCACAATGAACCAGGTGAATCCAAAGAGGTAGAAAGCCATCAAGATCCAGAGGAAGAAGAATTTTAGGAATGTGAGCTCTATAGTGCTAAGGCAGAAATAGAGAAAGTGTTGCAGTATCCTCTGGTAACCTATGAAGATTCACCTATCAAGAGTGAAGAAGATAGACCTCCTTAAAGAGAAAATTTTAGTTAGGACTCCATCACCAGTATATGAGGTAGAAGAGCATGATAAAGAAAAGGAAGAAACAGTTAAGGAGATTCCTAAGAAATGGGATTTGAATGAAGATACGTCCAGGGATCAATAGGAAGAAGTTGGATAGGGCAATGTACAATTTGATTCTACTATACCAGGCTGGTTGGACAAAGAATTAAAGAGTAAGAATATTGTTGTAAATGATACTCCTCCCAATTGGGATGAATTATTGGCAAATATAGGAAAAGGTAAAGCAAAGAAGAAAGCCAAGGTTATCTCAAATATTGAGAGGGATGAAGCAAATAACAGGGTGGTCCACATTGCTACTCCTGCTTCTGTTAAGAATAGAGATGATGTAACTGGTAGTGACTACAATGTGAAGACTATCAACCTAGGGCCTACTTCTATGGAACAGGAAATTGAAGAGTATGAAGGCTCCAGTGCTTTAATCTTGGGTAGATTGAGGAAGGAAGTGAAAACCAAGCAAGAATTGAAGAGGGAGAATGAGAAATTAAAGTACTTGTAGGATTTAATGAATCCCTTGCAATCCATTAGTTCCTCATCATCTGCTACAAGCTTTCTGCCACAAGAAACCATAACTGAGCTAGAAATAATGAAGACTACTACTCATGCCACAATGAACTAGTTATAGGGGGTGCAAACTAAGGGAGATAATGCTATCAGGGACATCCTTTCAACTGGTGGAGATGCTATGAGGTCGATAGATTGGTTAAAGAATGTGCTAGCTCAAGATAAGGAAGATGTAGATCTCCTGTTGCAAAAGACAAAGACCATCATGGAATATACTGAAGGTAAGTTGGTGAGTGATGGCATTCTTCCTTCCTCTAAAGCTGCAGAACCTTGAGAATGGTTTGAAGTTTTGCAAATAAAGCAAAGGGTTTTGAAGAAGGTGTATAAGCAGAGGAAGAAAATTGAAGACACCCTGATCGAGATCTACAATAAATGCATTTCTTTCTTTGAGGTTATGACAGGTAGAAAGAGGTTTGGACCGAAGCACTTGAGCTTGGAACAGTTGAGAAAATGGTGGTGAGATGTCTATTCTCCAATCAATGAGGACCCAATTACTCAACATCAGTTAGATGATGTAGCCACCTATATTGCAGTAATGGATAAATATCAAACTATGAAGGTGGAATGGGATAAAATGGTGGAGCAGTCAAGAGAGGACATTAATTCCATTGAAAGAAGGATTAAGGTTCTGACTATGCCACCTATAGCCGACTTGGATAGGATATTTTTGATGGTGCAGGATAGGGTGGAGTGAAATAAGGACAAAGGGGAAGGCAGTTAATACAATGCCTCATCAGAATTTGTGCTTCCCCATTATTTTTCTTCATCCTTCACATGCATTGGACCGAATTACATTGGAGATCCCAGGCCAACCTAGATGAGTCCCAAGCATTTAATGCTATTTCATGTTATTCTAGAACTTCTTCGGCTGACTTTTTTTGTGGCCAATTATTGTTGTAAACCTAATTGGCCCGACATATCTTGAGGGGTTTCTATAAATATGGCATTATGCCTCATTTGTAAGGGCCAGATAGTTTTGGACATTGGAGAAAATTAAGCAATATAGCAAGAGTTAGAGTTAGAAGTTAGTTCATTTTGAACAAGTGCTGTAACACATAACACTAGAATTGTTGTTGTTATTGGGTGATTCAATACAATTGAAGACATTGTGCTCTTGGTGAATTCTCTTGTGTCAATTTATCTTGCATGGATCTTGTTGTTTTATCTTTTGAGATTGCTTGAGAAATATTAGATATATGTTAGATTTAGAATTAGATATGATTCAATGGTGTTTATGGTTTAATACTTGAGGTGTTGCAGCAATCCTTGGTCCATAATTTTTGCAACTAGTTGATTGTTGGTTGCTTTGGAAAGTTAGCCTAGACTTTAATATTCACTGTGCTTGGTTCAATTGTGAAGGTTTGTCCATTTCAATTGCAATAGGGTTGTTTTGGATGAATTTTCATGATCTAAAAATATTTAATGCCTTAGAAGATTGCACTATTTCTATAAGATTGTAGATCCATCTGGGTCAAGCAAGAATTCATTTATGAGGGATTGGTCCATTTCAAGTGTTTCATCATCTGCATTTTTAATCTTAGGAATAGTTTTAAAATTAGAATCTCTCTAAAACCTTATCTCTTTTGCTCTTTCTTTTATCATTCAAGTTAGATTTAGAATTGAAAGTATCGCCATATTGCAAACTCTGATAAGCTTTAAGATTCAATATTTGCTTGTAGTAAGGTCCCTTTTGTGATTACCAACATTTTCACATCATCACTAAGTTGTTTATGCATTGTTAAGACTTGAAATTAGAGACCTTGGGGTTTTCTCTTGAGGCTTACTGATAGAGATTTACCTTTCAAGAGAGATAGGATTTCCATATTCTATCTAAGTTGTTGTGCAGAAAACACCATCAACACTAGCCAACATTGCACCTTGATACTCAGCCTTTGTCAATGATAATTCAAGAGCAATCTACTTCTTGCATGACCATGCAATTGGACCAGAACCAAGGAAAAAGACAAAGCTATAAGTAGACTGCCAATCATTGACATCACTAGCCCAATCCGAGTTAGTGAAGCCCACAATATGAGATAAACCTGAAGTGTAGTGAATGCCAAAATGATTAGTGCCCTAAATGTATCTCAAAATACATTTGGTATCCTTCCAATGAATCTCATGAGGCTCTTGTGAGAAGTGAGAGACAAGTCCAACCACAAAGGAAATATTAGGACGACTATGTGTCAAGTACAAAAGACTACCAACCAACTGCCAATACAAGGTAGTATCAACTATAGGAGTAGTGCAACTAGTAGACAATACAACACCTGATTGGAATGGAGTAGGGGAAAGCTTGCAATCAGCCATGCCAAACTTATGAAGCAAATCAAGAGCATACTTCTGCTAGACAATGAAGATCCCCTCAGAAGTTTGATGAACCTAAAGACCATGGAAGTAATGCAAAAGACAAAGGTTGGTCATATCAAATCGCTCCATCAATGCTCATTGTGTACTTTGAATCATGGAAGTAGAAATCCTTGTGAGAATCAAGTCATCCATGTAGAGCACAAGTATGAGTAAATCCTCTCCATGTCTTTGAGTATAAACTATGGGATCAAAATGGAAGCGAGTGTAGCTAGAAGCAAGCAAGAAACTATCCATCTTCTTATACCAATTAGCTTGAGGAGCCTGTTTGAGACCATACAATGAATGTCAAAGCCTACAAACAAGTGAAGGGTCCTACACGAAACCTTGTGCCTACTCCATATAGATCTCCTCATGAAGATCCCCATGCAAGAAAGCACTCTTCACATCCATCTAATACACTGACCATCCTTGAGATGCAGCTATAGCAAGGACAATGCAAATGGAATCCATCTTGGAAATAGGAGAAAAGGTATCAGAATAGTCAATCCTTTCAACCTGAGAGAACCCCTTTGCAACAAGATGAGTCTTGTACTTGTCAATGGAACCATATGCTGCATACTTGGTACGATACACCCACTTGCACGAACCAACTTTTTCCCTTAGGAAGAGGCACAAGATCCCAAGTATGATTCTTCATCAAAGAAGAATACTCATCAGCCATAGCACTATCCCACTCTAGAATACTTGAAGCATCTGAAAACTTCTGAGGATCATCTGAAACAACATGACTCAAAATACTGATTCCTGAAGTTTGAGAACAAGTGTGGTGAGTGTTTGTGGGATCACCAACAAGAGGACCAACCTCCTCAAGAGTAACTCAAGCCCATTGTGGCCTAGTGGCTGACTGAGGAGGAGCTGCATCAAGACCATCATCAACATATTCCTCAAGTAGAAAAACATCATCAACTGAAGAAAATTGAGTAGGTTGTGATGAAGAAGAATTCGAAGGAGGATCTAAATGGGTGAAGGTCTCAACAAACTGAGCATCACATCAGAAATGAACCTCTCGCGTGTTAGGAAATCTGTATGCCTTCACATCCTCACAATAGCCAACAAAGTTGACTCTTCTTCTCCATTGATTTACACCGACCATTCAGAATGAATTCCCAAGCCTCACTACCGAATACTCTGAAGAAGGATACATTAGACTTGCGATGAGACCAAGCCTGCTCAGGGGTCATATTCCACACTGCCTTGTGGGGCATACGATTCTAAATATAGTTGGGACAATTGAAAACTTTGGCACAAAATGTTGGAGCCATAGACCTAGATTGGATCATACAATTGGTTATTTCTCTAAGAGTCATGTTCTTTCTCTCCACCACACCATTCTATTGAGGAGTGTAAGGAATCGTGTGCTGATGAAGAATACCATGCTCACTGCAAAAATCCTAAAATTCCTGATTGACATACTCCCCCCATTACTTGTGCGTATCTACCAAAGAGAAAAACATGACTGCTTCTCCACAAATGTTTTGAAGGTCTTGAAGTTGGTGAGAACTTCACCCTTGAGCTTCAGAAAGTAGACCCATGTTCGGTGGGAAAAATCATCACTGAATGTGAGCATATACTTAGCCCCTAAAAAAGGATTTGGGAATGACATGAGATCACTATGGACCAACTCAAGGGGTGTGGTTGCACAAGTAGGTTGAACCTTAGGAAAAGGATCTTGATGTTGCTTGCCAAGAACACAACCTTGACAAACACCATTTGTGCAAGATATCTTTGGAAGACCAACCACTAAGTTATGTGCTTGCATCTGTTGAAGATATCTATAGTTCAGTGCCCAAATCTTTCATGCCAAAGCTTGCTCATCAAATCAACATGAGAAAAAAAACATGAACCCGATGAAGAATCAAAGCCATCAAACTGATACAAATGGTTCTCATGATCAACAATCCTTGTAGCAACAACCTTCTTAGGATCCTACAACTATCTAATAGTCACATTCTGTAGAGTAAACTCAACTGTCTTCCCATCTCCAGAATGAAAAATTTGATATATGGAAAGTAGATTCGCTAAAATATTAGGAACAAGAAGAACATCCTCAATGCACCCATCTATCATTTGAGTAGAGCCTATCTCCAAAACTGGAATCTGGGAAGAGTTCCCATCTGCAATATGAGAATTAGAAGTATGAACAATAGAATCAAGAAGATCATGTGAATTGGTCATGTGATGTGAAGCACCTGAATCAAGAATCCAACTATCTGAAGATGAATGAATGGCCTGTAATGAAAAGCTTGACCTTTGCCCATGGAAGAAGGCTTAGCCACTAAAATGTTGTGCTTCTTCATAGCTTCCTCCAAGGCTTCCAATCTCTTAAAACAATGAGTTGCAGCATGCCAATTTTTCCAAAAAATGAACAAGGATCTCCTTTATTTTTCTTGAACTTGGAAGAAGAATCTCCAAAGGTAGAAGAGGAAGGAGATGGAGTGGACTTCTTATTGTTCTTCGGCTTTGGTTTAGAGGGATTCTCACTATTGAAGATGATTCTGATTTGGGATTCTTCTTATTCTTTCCTTTACCCTTGGATGATTGAGCCATTAGAGCATGATTCTTAGAATTAGGTAGGGCCTCCAACTAAATCAATTTTGCCTCTTCCCTAGTAAGACGCTCACAAAACAAATTAAACGAGGGAATTTTGTAATCTTTCCCCATTTCATCCATAGTTGAATAGAAAGTAGAAGAAAACACTTGATAAGGTCCCTTTAACTTAGACAAAATCAAGAAGATACATTCATCACTAGATATATCATGCCCACATCCTTTCAATTGTGACAAAATCATCTTGAATTGTGCAAGGAAATCCTAAATTGAAGGCAATGCATCTGGAGAGAGTGATTGTAGATCTTCTTGAAGTTGCAAGACTCTAAAATGATTTGTTTTACCATACAATTCTTCAAGTTTATCCCAAAAATTCTTAGGTGTTTTGCACTTCAAAATATGAAACAATTTATTAGATACATGTAAGCCAATGAACCCTTTTGCTTCATCTATTTTACATCTATGGACAAATTTTTCATAATCCCTTGTAAATTCAGGTTGTTATGCATCTAACATTCGCCATAGACCCTTAGATTGTAATAATTGAGTCATTTTTAGTTCCATGTGGAGTGAGTGGTTCAATTTTCCTTGGATCTGCCATGAACACCAAATAAAGAAGACAATATGGCACTTAAATTGTGCCGTTCACCCCCCCCCCAAAAAAAAAATGTATTAAAACTCAATTTGCAACCCCCCCAACAAATTACAATGAAGAAATTTTGCAATTTTTACAAGTGACAAGCTCAAATGAACCGTTTATAACACACATTGATTTTTACAATTTAAAAAAAAAGAGCTTGCCAAAACTGAAAAATAAGGTTACAAACAGATTCCTTGTGATTTTCTGAGCAATTTCAAAAAGATTTTTCCAAATTTTGACTTTTTTTGCAAGAATTATGCCAATGACAAGAAATAAATGCACTTGTACCTTCAAGCTGAAAAAACTAGCATAAAATGTCAAGATCTAGAAAAATCACCTACACCACAGCGAAGTTCATCGAACTAGCTTTCCGATAATATCTCGTTTGCGAAAATCCGATTACGTGGCAAAAAGTTATGCAAAATTGAAAAAAAGGCCTGCTTTAGGTACCTTCAATGCTAAACAAGAGCAAAAGTTATCACTAACTAGGCACAAAATTTCAGCCCCCTGGCGCTAGCCCTCAGTGCTCCACGTGACCACATTCTAGGGCTGGAAAATTTTTTTGGCGGTGACTAAACCGCTAGCAATTAGCGGCTACTCTGGTCACATGGATGGTCTTCTTTCTGGTGGTCATAGTTGCTTTAGCAGTTGACAGTGGCAGTTTGAGATAACCGCCCTCTTGGTGGTTATGGTGCAGAGACTACTGGTGGGCTTGAGAAAGTGGTTTAATAACCACTACCACTGGCGATTAACCTGCACCTAGCAGTTTACAAACTTCGTAGACTTTGAAAGTTTTGCAAGTGGCCTTTGGTCGTAGGCCCTGCAAAAATCGCTTTAAGCGCTCTAAACAAACAGCGCTAAGCGCTTTTAAATTTTTTTTTTTGTTTGAAAATTTTAACTAAATAAATAAAATGGGTGAGACCAGTGCCTTGTTGGGTAAAATGAAGTTAGATGAAAGTCTAAGATGAGTGGCTTCTATTTGGCAGAAATTCTATTTGTTTGGCATACAAATATTAGTTTATAACTTGTATAAACATGCAAGAATGTAATTACCACGTTCTTCTTAGTGATCCAAATGACACTTCCAAATTACTGTGAATGACTTGAAGGATTTAATCTTTACTTGAAAGAACCAACTAATCATACTACATAGGTGCAACAAATGTGCATTGATAAATTGAGTATATACTTGATATATCAATTTAAATAACAAAGAAATATCAACCTTGGAGACAATTTGATAATATTTTCAATTAATTCAACAAATAATTGATACCAGAATGACGCCACAAAATCAAAGTTCTTTCATTGATTCCTCCAAAATTTCATACATGCATCATGGTCTTTTGAAGTGTAGAAATTGTATCTATCCCTATTTTCCTGTTACTTTCTCCTTTTATCTAATCTAATCTCTCCTTTTGGTCTTGGTCTCTTGTATTTATATGAGATGCAACGAGCTTTAGACCAAAGGTCATGTCTTTTAGTAAGAAAACATAATTATGAGATAAAACATAACTGAAATAACTAAACAACCAACATGTGCCAGTCCATTAGTCTTTGAGTAAAGAGCCTGTGGTCATCTAAGACCTATGAAAATATTTTACTATATGATTAATCTTTTTTGTGATGATGATGATCAGTCCTCATCAGAGCCCAGATACTTCTCTTGCCATTTACTTATTGTCAATTCATTTGACCATTTGAATTCTTGTGTAGCAGTGAAATTCGTGAGGTGGATCTTCCATCTATTCTCAAGCAAGTTCCTGACATCTACCACAAATTTTGTGTATCCATTGTCTAGTATTACAATTCCATCAAGAAAAGTATGAAATTTTTCAAGGCCAATGTCCCCATTATTCTGTATGTGTGTCAAACACTGAGAGACCATTTGATCAAATTCACCTTTCCACTCATCCACACCTTTTAGTTGATTATTATCTCTAATGACTGAAGGGATGAAGATGTGTTTTATAGAATCAAATGCATTCCTTCTATTCTCCACCTTCTTCTTCATATCTATTAAATACTTGTGCTCCTCAATTACCCCCTTCACCATTTCCTTAGTAGGCTTGAGTCTTGGAGGGACATCTGGATCCCTTTGTGTTACCTTGCACATAGTAGTTAGAAAGTGATAAGTGGGATGCAACCTCTTCTGGAGATCCTCTAGGATAGGGGAATTAGCACTTATATGTTCCAAAGCTTTAACCAAATTTCTAAAGCTCTCATGTACTCCACCTATCTTTTCCTTCAATATATCAATTTTGTGCTCCAATATTTTTCTCAAGGTATCCAAGATGTGACACTTTACATCTTCCATATTGTGCTCCTTCAGCTTATCAATTTCTTCTTTCATCTATTGTATCTGTGGGTCTTTAGTTTGAATAGGTGGGTGATAAACAACAATCTCACCCCCACTCACTGTCGTAGCCTACTGTAATTGTTATTTCAACTTGACATTTTCAATAAAAAATTATTTACTTCATCATTTGACAATTTTAGTCTTTTCTCATATTTAGTTATTTTCTTCTTGATGTTCTCCACCACATCTTTGGTGAACATTGTTGAATGCATAGTTATGGTCGTAGCTTTTTTTGGAGTTGTATCCTTCATTGTCCTTACCATGGATGATCCCCTCATTTCTTGCACCACATCTAAGAGTCTGGGATTCCTTGTGCTCTTTTGTTTTGTCCATAAGGCAGGGGTTTGAGTGGTAGGGTTATACCCTATTCCTGATACACCTTCCTCTGAGTCAAACTATGCAACCAATGTTGGATCATCTTGAGCTCTAATCTAGTCCAAAAGAAACACCTTATAAAAATCCATCCCTGCTATGATCGACATATCACTCTTCAGTACTAACTCTCTTGCTTCCTGGGGGGTAACATTGATATTATCAATATTCAATTCTACCAATGTTTGGGCCTGAACTTCAGCCTACTTTGCATCATCCGCTCCTATGAGATTGATCTTTAACCTTTCATCAAACTAATTCATTTTCATCTTGATCCAAAAATATTTAAATTCCCTAGTGTGAATAAAATTGTCATCCTCCATAAACCTTAGAAAGGCAACTACCCTCTCATCACCCTCATGAATTTCATCAACAACTTCCTCTGATATTGTGATTTTTGGATCATGGGGCTCTTGAATTGTTTGCTGCTCTGCCACCTCCTTCATTTCAGTCAGAGTCAATACTACTTCTTGTTCCTCATCACTCGAGCCATAATCAACTAATGACTCAATTTTCTATTTCTTGGCTTGAGGCTCATGTGTGGGAGATGGAGGGGATGGATGTGCTGGTGATAGTAGTGGTGTATGAGATGTGGATGCTTCTTGTGATGGTTGTTGGGGTTCAAGAAGTGGAATTAACCCATCATCTTGACTCCTTTTATAAAACTCATCAAATTTTCCAAGTATCATCTACATCCTTTTGAGAAGATTTGGTTCATCTACAAAAAACCCTTTAAAACTTTTATTCTTCTCCTTTTTATAATCCTCCCATCTCATCATCATTATCCATCTCTTTCTAGTCTGAAATACATAATCAAAATATACCAATTTCCTTATCACATCTTCCTCAGGGTCGAACGCATGAGATATTGCGCTCTTTGTAATCAAAGTCCTTCTGATCATATTAATGTGACCCTCTGGGTCACATACTCTTTCTTTCCCGAACTTGAGGGGATAATTGACTCTCATGAATCTCTGTAGCTCTTCTAACATGTTTGATCCAATAGACAACTCTTCAAACATTGTTAAATTAGGAAAGAAAGTACCTTTTCTTTGATTCTTCATTAAATCATGCTCCATCCAGCCACATGAACTCTAAAAAGCACATTCTAGCAGGCACAAATTTTGGAAAAATATGTGGTGCTTGGACACAATGTGGCATTAGGAACCAATCAACATAATTATGTGTAAAGCCCTAGTCTAGCTTGTGTTGCATTGGCCTCATGATATTCATCAAGGACTGTGGCAACCTTTGTGTTGAAAAACTAAGGGTAGGATTTATTCTAACAAAATTATCCGTAAACATAACAAAATCACACTCTCTACATCTATTGTCCAAAATGTAGCACCAATTTTGTACAGGGAGTATAAATCCATTCTCTTGTGTGCATATTTTTATTCTCTTAGTCCATTTTATTTCATTTTTGATACAAAATAAAATGGCATAACAAAGAATATTTCCTAAAAGACATAGGAGCCTTAGCCTCTTCGACCTACAATAAACCCTCATGAATTTGTTCTTCAATCACAAAAGAAAAATCAAATTCAACATTTGACTTCGGATGGAATGATCATAGCCATCCTCATCAATCCTACTGACATGTTATCCTTTGCATCTATTCCAAGAACCTGACACAATGCATGATATGTATTCTTCAAGTAAACTTGAAAATCGGACACTAGAAAAGGTTCTACTTTTGAGGAGGGGATGGGAAGTATCCTATTTTTATCACCCCTTTTCATGTGCAGGGGGAGCTCATCACTCCTATAAGTTCTCCTTAACCTTTTGTATTCTTTTTCCAATTTCCCCTAATTCACTTTTGTAATAGCTTATTTGTTTAGGTTAAAACACTTATTAATGGCTTCCCTTGAAACATCTACTAAACACCCATCATCTGGGAGCTTGGCAATCTTTGTTGGGGCATGGTATCTATTGGCTAGGGCTTTAATCAGCTCGATGTTAATGAAAACATTTGGAACTATCAATTTGTCCAAGTCAAGGGTCCACGAGTTTGATGTTGAGACCTTGTCATTTTTTGTTTCTATAAAAATACCAGTACAAATTCCAACCTGATTGAGGAATGATAGGGTCTCTACATCCCTGAGTTGAGTCTCTAAAAAATTTATTTGGCCCCTTATCCACTGACCCAGGTAGTAAAGTAAGCAATGGAGATTTTAAAGAGGGTTTACTATCTTTAGGTTCATCTTTCTTAGCTCCTACTTCTAATTTCTTTAACACCATTTATAAAAAATCAAGGAGTGATGAATAGAGCTTACCCAAAATATAGTTTTCCTTGGAGAATTTCTTTCACTTTCATAGCTCGAGCTCATTTGCACTTAGTCTCTATTGCTATGAATGATAAATATCAATCTACTTTGTTTATTTCCATACCAAACCACATTAACTATTGAATAATAAATTCTCATCATTCAAATATTTCACATTGAGATCAATTTCATATTTTGAATTTGATTGATGTGACAAGCTTGCTTTAAATGTTTCAATGACTGCTTACCACATTACCTTGCATCACTTTTCACCCCCCTATAATACTGTGGTACATATTTTTACCTTGCTTTATTATACCACTCTATTGCACACCACCTTTTTCTTCCTCATGGTAGCACAGTGTGCCCTTAGTTCATACTATACCGCTCTACCGTGAGCTATCTTTCTCCTTCCTATGGTACCACAGTGTCCTCCCATTAATTTTTTTTGTATACCGCTTTATTGTTGGCTATGTTTTGACCCTCCGTGGTATGGCAGTGTCTCTTCTTATTAGTATTTTCCAGTGTACCACTCTATTGCGGGCCTTGTTCTAACCCTCTATGGTATAACAGTTCCCATTTTATCACTTTTCTTCATCACACCACTGTACCGCGGGTTGTGTTCCATCCCTCTACGGTATAGCGGTTTGATTTTGTTAATACTAATTGTTATACCACTTTACTATGGCCTAGGTTTTAACCCTCCACAGTATAGTGGTAAAAAGGTATAATGTTAGCTTCCTTTACCATGATACCGCAAGCTATTTTGTAAGAGGCTGGGGTAAGGAGGTATGAGGTGAGGGTTATATAAGGTGGCCAATGTGGTAGCGGTATGGTGGTAAAAGGCTATTTTGGCTTCGTGGATGGCAATAGAGTGATTTTTTATGAAAATGATGGCATGAATTTTGATTTCAACTAATAAAATACTTAGAATTTTTTATGAAAATTCTGATTCGAATTCCATAATAAGAAGACGGGAAGTTTTGTACCATTTATATTTACTATAGTAGCAAGATAGAGCATTCACTACTTACTCCTCACATATAAAAATCCATTCTCATGCACCACCTGTTGAGAATATTTGTCTCAAATTCACTGGTATAACCCTAGTTTTGTCCCTGAGCAGCAAAGAATTCTTAAGTATTAAGTTTATTCTTGTATCTCTATACCATGGGTATCTTCTTTTTGAGTAGCAATAGAGCGGTTACCACCATACCATGGGAGGGTCTCAACTATTGAGTGGTAGTGCAGTGGATACCACTATACCATAGGTGTCTTTATACTGGGGTGCGGTAGCACGGTTACCGCCATACCGCAGGAGGTCATTGGATGTGTAGCGGTAGTGCGGTGTATACTGCCATACCATGGAGGCTTGTAAATAGTTTAATGGTAGTGTGGTTACCGCCATACCTCAGAAGCCCTCAACCTGTCTAGAGATAGCACGGTTACTGCCACCCTGCAGGAGCATGTTGTTTGCACAGCGATAGCATGGTGTAAGGTGAAGAGCACAGACTTGTGGAATTGCTGAGGTGTAAGCTGTTAAGTGGAGAATGTTATTGAATTTGAAGGTGGTTGTTTGAATGTCTGGGAAGTTTGATAGTTTCTCTACAGAGGAAGTTGAATTGAATTGATTATACAAAGAATGTTTTGATTCATGGTTGTTGCTATACATAGTAACGTACTGTAACCATGAAGGGGTTAGAGAATTTGATGGTTGGATGATCAAATGATCTATTAATAAATTTCATTTTATGCTATTTAGAGAGCATTGTAATAGTGTTTTTTTGTACGAGGTTGATCAAGGAAATATTGTTGTTGTAATATTTGCACTTGAAAGGAGAGTCTGTAACTTGTATGTAATTTTGATTATTGTAATACAAGTGATTTTCTTTGGTGTGGTGGGTTTTTATCCCATAAGGGTTTTCCCACATAAATCTGGTGTCAATTGTGTTTGAGTTTATTTCTTTATTTTGTTATTCCTTTCATGTGAATCTTAATGAATTGTAATTGTAAAATTTAAAGACATATCTGCATTCTTCTCTGAGTTTTGACATTAGGAAAGTTTGTTCCACATCCATAGGATTTCCTAACAAGTGGTATTAGAGCCTGGCCAATTGTGTTATCCTTGTGGGTAGGTTGGGTTTTTTGTATCAATTATGTTTCAGTGAGAGTCTTGTAGAAGTCTAGTAATTTAAATTACAAATTAATATGACAAGCACATAAGGAAAAATTAAAATTGAGAAATTCAATGGTCGCAATTTTGAGTTGTGGAAACTTAAAATGGAAGACCTGTTGGTGGATCATGATATTTGGCTTGTTGTGTCTAGAATGAAACCTTTTGGTATGAAGCAAGAAGATTGGGACCTTGTAGACAGAAAAGAAAAATGGTTGATAAGACTTTGTTTGGCAGACTATGTTCTCTTGAACGTTCATGAAGAGAGGACTGCAACTTCTTTGTGGAAGAAGCTTGGAGATATTTATTAGGGTAAGTCCTTGGTGAATAAGTTGTTCTTAAGGAAGAAGTTATAATCTTTGTAGATGGAGGAAGGGGCATCTGTGGCTGATCATCTGAATACGTTTAACATGTTGATTGCATAGTTAACATCTGTGAATGTGAAAATTGATGATGGAGATCGTTGTATGCTTTTGTTGTGTTCTTTGCTCGAATATTGGGATCATTTAGTGATGGTGTTTGGGAGCACGAAAACCACTTTCAAGATGGAAGATGTGGTTTCTTCATTGTTGTCAGAAGAAATGAGAAGGAAATCTTCTGAGATGGTGAAGGAGGCTCTTGATGTTCGAGGAAGATCAAAAGAAAAATGCAAGAAGTCCAAATTGAAATTAGAAGGGGGATCAAAGTCCCCTAGCAAGAAGTCCAAGGTGAAGTGTTGGAATTTTGGGTAACCTGGTCATGTCTGAAAGGATTGCAAAGAGAAGAAAAAGAAGAAGAAGAATAACTCTTCTGACAATGATTCTTCTCAGAGCGATGTAGATGCCTTCATTGTAGCTTTGGCAAGACATGCATCAGATGATGTCTGGCTAATTGATTATGGAGTATCTTTCCACATGACATCTCATAGAGATTGGTTTACAAAGTATGAAAAATACAACAGTAGAAAGGTGTACCTAGCAAGAGATTCATCTCTAGAAATAGTTAGCCATGGAAGAGTCAGAATTTAGTTTCCTGATGGAAGAACTAAGGGAATTGATAGTGTAATGCATATACCAGGTCTGGCTCAAAATTTAGTTTATGTAAGTAAGCTAAATGATGTTGGAGTGCAAGTCTTGTTCTCTATTAATGGCTGTAAAATGACTAGAGGCTCGATGGTACTAGCTAGGGGTGTCTGAATTGGTACTTTGTATAAGTTGTACACACTTGATGTTCAATGTAACAGTGTCTCTGTAAAGTCACAAAAGGCTATTCATGCAAAGGAGACTGAAGTCCCTTTAAGGGCTAATTCTTTGGAAGTTAAACTTCCTGTAGAGAAGACTATGCTTTGGCATCAAAGGCTAGGTCATATTGGTGAGAAAGGCTTAAAATCCTTGAAAAATAAAAAAACGTAGTTGAGGGGCTTGATGATTGTAATCTAGAATTTAAATTTTGTGAACATTGTATATATCGAAAACATCATCGTGTTTCATTTTACTCCAGTCCTCATAAATCTTTTGGTGTTTTGGATTATAGTCACTCTAATGTTTTTGGTCCAGTAAATGTTCCTTCGTTGTCGAATTCAAAATACTATGTATCATTCATTGATGATTATTCGAGAAGGGAATTTGTATATTTTCTAAAAAGTAAATCAAAAGTGTTCAATCTGTTTAAAGAGTTCAAGAACTTGGTTGAAAATCAAATGCTTGAAGATAGATAACGATGGTGAATTTTGTTCTGCAGAATTTGAAAGGTATTGCAAAGACCATGGAATTAAGAGGCATAAAACAACACCTTACACTCCACAACAAAATGGAGTTGCTGAAATGTTGAACAAGAAGCTGATGGAGAAGGAAAAAAGTATGTTGAGCAATGCTAGTTTGGAGTAGAAGCTCTGGGTTGAGGCTGTGGCTACAACATATTACTTGGTAAATCAATCTCCTTCTTCGACACTTGTTGATAAAACACCTATGGAAGCTTGATCTGGTAAGAAGCCCTCTCTAAGACATGTTCTTGTCTTTGGCTACAAAGCATATGTTTATGTGCCATATGTGAAGATATCTAAATTGGAGACAAAGCTATTAAGTGTATCTTCATTGGCTATGACATTGGTGTGAAAGGATACAAGCTTTGGAATCCTATGACTGAAAAGATTGTAGACAACAGAAGTGTAATCTTTCGAAAGTTGAAACCTTCTTTAGTGGAACTACAATTAGGGATGAAATAAAATAAAGAGGAAAATGATGTTGTTGAAATACCTCTAACTCCTGAAAAAGAGAAACAACACATTGATAGTGTACTTGAAACTGAGGAGAGTTTGAATAGCTTTGAGAGTTCTAAAGAAGACCCACAACCTCAGTCTCAACTTGTGAGGAGGTCTACACGTGAGAAGAAGCAACCTGATAGGTATGGAATCTCTATGTTGGATTCTAGTTATGCCTATGCTTTGATTACTAATACTTATGAGCCTAGGATGGTAAAAGAGGCAGTTGAAATGACTGATTCAAATCCCTGGTTGGAAGCCATGAATGAAGAAATAACATTGTTAAAGAAGAATGATACTTGGGATTTGGTCCCATTGCTTGAAGGTAGAAAACTTGTGGGCTGAAAATGGGTATTTAAAAAGAAAATTGGTCTAGATGGTAGTATTGAGAAGTATAAAGCGAGGTTGGTTGCAAAGGGTTATTCCTAGCTAGAGGGAATTGATTATGGGGAAATACTTTCTCTAGTATAAAAGCTGACATCTATCAGATTTATTTTGTCACTTGCAGTAGAATATGACTTGGAGATTGAATAGATGGATGTGAAGACAAAATTTCTTCATGGTGATCTTGAAGAAAAAATTTATATGTCCCAACTTGAGCACTTTGTGGTAAAAGGAAAAGAAAATTTGGTTTGCAAGTTAAAGAAATCTCTGTATGGTTTAAAATAGTCACCTAGAATGTGGTACCAAAAATTTGACATGTTTGTTTTGTCACTGGGTTTGGTAAGATCAAAACTAGATCATTATGTGTATTTCAAGACTAAAAATGATTGGGTTCTTATTATTGCACTCCATGTCAATGATATGTTGTTCATAAGCAATAGTAAGTTTATGATTTATGATCTAAAATTTCAGTTGTCTGCAAAGTTTGAAATGAAGGATCTTGGTGTAGTTAGGTACATTCTGGGAATAGAAATAACCATGGACAAGAAGAATAGAAAACTCTAGCTCAGCCAGAGTAAGCATATTAACATTGTTTTGGAGATATTTTGTATGACAGATTGCAAGTAGCTAGTTGTTCTAGTTTTGCAGGGAACAAAGCTATCTATTGAAGATTGTCCAAAATATCCTACTAAGATGCAGGACATGACCAAAGTGCCTTATGCTAGTGCAGTTAGAAATTTAATGTATGCAATGATCTGCACAAGGCCAGACATTTCCCAAGTAGTGGGAATACTTAGCCGATTTATGACTAATCCAGGAAGGACACATTGGGATGTTGTGAAAAGAGTGTTTAGATATCTGAAGGGCAGTTCAGAATATGCTTTGTGTTACCATGGTATTTTTTTTGAATCATAGAGGACTCTTAACATTTGTGGGTATGTAGATTCTGATTGGGTAGGGGACATTGACAATAGAAGGTCCACTAGTGGATATAGTTTCATGATGAATGGTGGTACAATTATTTGGATGAGCAAGTGGCAGGTTGTAGTCACTTTATCTACTATAGAGGTTGAGTACATGGCAGAAAATCATGCCTGAAAGGAAACCATTTGGCTTAGGAGATTATGTTCTGATATTGGTTTTTATGCAAGGAAGATTATTATTTTTTGTGATAGTCAAAGTGCCATTTGTCTAGAGAAAAATCCTACTTTCCATGCCAGGACAAAACATATTGATGTGCAGTATCACTTTGTATGAGATATGGTGGAGGATGGAAAGGTTTGTTTGGAAAAGGTGGATACTATGAAGAATGTTGTTGATGTATTGACAAAGCCAGTGAGCATGGATAAGTTTAGATGGTGCAAAAATTCAATGGGCCTTGGGGTCCAAAATGTTTAATGACTTCAAGTATTGAAAAGGATTCAGTGAGTTCTTCGTTAAGTGGGAGATTGTTGAGAATATGTGTCTCAAACTCACTGGTATAACTCTGGTTTTGTTGCCAAGCAACAAAGAATTTTTAAGTATTAAGTTTATGCTTGTACCTCTATACGCAGGTCTCTTCTTGCTAAGGAGCGATAGAGCGGTTACCGCCATACTGCGGGAGAGTCTCAGCTGTCGAGCGATAGTGCAGTGGATACCTTTATATCACAAATATCTTTACACTGGGGTGTAGTAGCACAGTTACCGCCATACCGTAGGAGGTCATCGGATGTGTAGCAGTAGTGTGGTGTATACTATCATACCATGGAGACCTATCAGTAGTCTAGCAGTAGTGTGGTTATTGCCATACCTCAAAATCCCTTGACCTGTCTAGAGGTAGCATGGTTACCGACACCTCGCGGTAGCCTGTTATTTGCATAGTGGTAGTGTAGTGTAAGGTGAAGAGCATGAACTTGTTGAATTGCTGAGGTATAAGCTGTTAAGTGGAGGATGTTGTTGAATTTGAGGTGGTTGTTTGAATTCCTAGGAAGTTCAACGGTTGCTCTATAGAGGAAGTTGAATTGAATCGATTGTACATAGACTGTTTTGATTCAAGGTTGTTGCTATACATAGTAATGTACTGTAACCTTGAAGGGGTTAGAGAATTTGATGGTTGTGTGATTGAATGATCTGTTAATTAATTTCATTGTATCTTGTTTAGAGAGCATTGTAACAGTGTTGTTTTGTATGAGGTTGATCAGGGAAATATTATTGCTGTAATATTGGCACTTGAAAGGAGAGTTTGTAACTTGTATGTAATTTTGATTACTGTAATACAAGTGATTTTCTTTGGTGTGGTGGGTTTTTCTCCCATAAGGGTTTTCCCACATAAATTTGGTGTCAATAGTGTTTGAGTTTATTTCTTTATTCTGTTATTCCTTCATGTGAATCTTAATGAACTGTAATTGTAAAATTTAAATACATATCTGCATTCTTATATGAGTTTTTACATTAGGAAAGTTTGTAACGCATCCATAGGATTTCCTAACACCATCTTCTATTAGGAGGTCATCATTGAAATATGTTATGAAACAATGTTCTCTACCCAACCCAAATACTATATAATTCATTCTCATTCATATATTAATGCAAGAGCATTCAGGCGAATCAACAACTCACATCATGAAAAAATTTATCGTAGTTTAGTTTTATTTGTTTTGGTTTTGATTTTTCATTTGGAGTGCAAACTAATTTGAGTTTGTGGTCATTTAAGTTAAAGCAAGGAGAAATTGTTTTCATTCCATTGAAAAAATGTCATGCTCGATATATATTTGAAGCTATGGATTTGTTGCTATGTCCAATGGATTTAATTTTGATTGTTCAACGTTGACCATGGAATAAAAAATTTACTTATTCAGTTTACTGAGCAATTTTTCTATGAATTTTAATGTCAAATTGACCATAAGAAGAGAATAGGTACTGACAATTTGCTAAAATTAAAAAACAAGTTCATTTTATTAGATGATTTCTAGGAAAACAAGAGTTTATTCATTTTTGGTGTGGGAAGAATAAAGAACAAGGGAGGCATTGAAAAGGAATGAAGAGAAATGTCATGGAAAATAGGTTGTGTGCACAAAAGAAAACAAGAATGGTGGGTATGAAGTGGATTGGAAAGAAAGAAAGAAGTCAACACAGGGGAAGTAAAGACATGTAGAGAAGAACGAAAGGGGTTTGCAGGGAGAAAAAAAACCTAGAGATTTAATGAAATACAGGTCGAAGGGGGTGTTTGATAGAGGAATAAAGGATTACAAACAAAAATGAAACTTGTAGATTGCATAACTTGTGTTAAATAAAATTGGAATTGCAACCAAAACTTTTATTGTGTAAACTTTGAATTTGTTGTGAATGAATTTGAATTTTTTTGAATGAGTTATATAATTCATACTGATGGATTTTTGAACTATACTATACATCTATAATTATGTCTATCTTTCAATGAAAACATCTATATTAGAAAAAAAAATGCATATTATCCTCAATACATTTAGGCCTTGAAAATATATATATATTGTCTTTGATCAAATTTAATGATATCATACATTGTCATGATTTGTGGCTCCCTCATTACATATTCACCAAAGATTCTGGGCAACAAATACAAAATCTTGATCATCATTGTTGTCATACAAGATGATAGCAAAGTAATTTGAATATCAATAGCCCACTCCATTCTACATAGTAAATTTTATATTTGAGGAAAAGGATCTAGGTTTTCTTTATTGCAAGTCATACCTTCAATTTTTTTCCCATGCTTAGAGTACTTTCCATGATGATAAAAATATTACAGGGACAACATAAAGTAAATATATGTTGTTATTATCTCTTTTCTATTTTGAATTGTATTGGTAAGAATGATTGGAATCTTATATTTTTCTTACTTGATTGTGTTAAGTGTCTACTAACATTTCTTGGTCCTTGGTGGATAAAACTATCAATAATTTCAAATTCTAAACCCAATATTGATTGCTTTGTCATTGCCTTCTAAGGTTTCCATGCAAAATGTAGTACATCTAGTTATTGCCTAAACTCTTTCATTTCATTATCCATGCAAGAAAAAATTTCCTTAAATTCTTGTAGATGTTGTTTCTCTCAAGATGGTATCAACTTAGCTTATTTTCACCTTTTTCCATTCTTCACATATTTTCAAGTTTCATGTTACATCTACACTTGCATAAAATGATGTAAGGTTCCTTCTTTTTATTGAAAAATATTTGAAGTGATATTACAATCCTTGTGACCTAAATTTGTAATTTGAAGATTAGAGGAGCCAAATTTCATATCCTCCATAGTTTTATGCTCCTCCATATTACTACCTTGTATATTAATTTCCTTTCTAATTTGTATGGTGAATTCCTTCTGGTCTTGCTCATTGTATGTTCCTTCTTAATTTTAGGTAAATTTGGTTTGAACCCTTCCACTTTTGGATGACATTCTACAAATTCTTCCTTGACCTCTTCCATGTGTAAATATTTCTTTGGTGTATCAATCACTGGTTCCAAGTTTGTCTAGTTTCTTCATTTTTTTTCTTGAATCAAAATAGATTTTACTTGATGGTATCAAGAATTCTAGAAATTTATTCATCTTGATGATCCTTGCTTCAAAAAATTTCTTCTCTATGAATGAAAGTGGGTTGTAGAGGTCTCTCAAAAAACCCAACTATTTTTTGCATGTAAATTTTCAAATTTTTTTCTTTGGATTATAAAGCTCTTGCCCCACTATTTGTTGGTCTAATCGCCAGTGTCTCCCTTTAGATTCAAGACATGGACTAACAGCCTCTTGTGGATTCATTTATCTCTAGCATGTGTATCAAGCATTAATGACATCGATCTTTTGGTGCAACAACAAACGTGTTCCAACAAATAGTATTAGAGCCATCGTCACGGGTTTGAATCCCCTCAAGTGATGCTAAGGGGGAATTGTTGGACTAATTGTTAGCATCTCCCTTCAAATTTAGGACATGGAATGATCACCTCCCATTGATCTATTTATCTCTGGTGTTTGTATCGAGCATTAACAAGTTGATCTTTTGGCACAACAGAAAATGTGTTCCAACACTATTTTGATTAATGGAAACATTCATATTATTCTACACCTTGTGGAGCATTTGAACCAACATGTTTATCATTGTATCAATAAATTTTTATTAGCATCCATATTTTGTTAATAATTCCTAATGAGAACAATCCTTATATTTTATTGGAAACTCTTTTCAAATAATTCATATAACCTCCACTAATTACAAATGATACTACCTCTTGGAAGCCTAGAGTTTAATAACAGTTTACAGATATTGCTTTGATTGACTAATGAAATTTTTTAAACAAATTTTGAAATTGCTATTATAAAACTAATATGATGACGAACTACTCAAAAAATATCTTACAAAATTAATATGTTTGTTATTTCACTATTGATATACATTTGTAAGCATAGTGAAATTTTATAAAATATTGCTGAACTATGGATGAGGATTATCACCACAGATTATTGAATTCCAATGAAAATTGCTTGAAAATATGTTGAATTTGATCATAAAATCTCATCAAATGACAAATTCCATTATTGTTATGATGAAAAATCTTGTTGTAGGTCACTGGAATTCTACAAGATTGATGCCTTAACCCTTGAAACTAGCCTTACCCAACAAATTTTGCAAGTTTGAAAAAATGAAAGGTGAATGGGATAATTGATGTAAATTTAATACTTATGCACACCAAACAAGATATTTCTATCCCTTCTAATATCTTAAATATAATCTCTAGTTTTTTCCTTTGACCAACTATTAAATTTCAATCTCATTTCTATGAGTGCAAATTTATATACAACTGTCTTTTTTGTTCAAGTAAAAATTCAAGTTTGCTAATAGGTGGGTGTTCCTTATTAATAGTTATTTTATTTTTAGATAATTTCACCCATTCATGGAAAGGAATGCGCCTTTACAGTGGTGCAACTTTCTACTTAAAAAAATGATCCTTCTTTTTTACAAGTTGACAAGGTCCAACTCTGATAACATTGTAACATCCCATACATAATATTTAATATTATTTATGTTTGTTTCAATAATTAATGAGGGTTAGCTTCACAAAAAATATAAATTTCATTGATGACTATACATTTGCAACATTGAAATTATATATGCAATATAAATGAATAACTATTTTTCTAATATTCAATCTTGTAGGAGTCATCTTCAATACAAGAAAATTAACTCCATTCCTTGTATAATTCAACCTTCAATTGATCTAAATTAGGACCTTCTAAATTTTTTTAGGTTGTAAGTATTTAAGAAATGATGAACAATCACACTGATAAAGCAATATTAACTTCAAAAATAAACCCAAACTATTATGAATTGTACTGTAGAATTTTTGTAAATAACTATGCCTCAAAGAGCTACATATTAAATATGAATTTTGCAAATTTGGGTTACAACACTTTAGGGATATTTTAATTTCCCAATTAAAGTAAGTATTATGAATCATAACCTCTAATGGAATGATCAATTTCCCATAAGTTATGAATTGCATTGTGGTACATTAATTCAAAACAATTGGTAGAAGAATGATTTGATTTGATTAATATGAATTGTTGTAAAATTGAATATAAATTTGCACTATATAAAATTCATGAATCACTACAATATTGAGAGGGACATTAATCAATGATATGGATATAAAGATATCTTGAAACCAAATGATATCTTGTTAGTTTGAATTACATATGCAATTCCTAGGTGAGATTATCCTTGATATGAATAAGTTTTTTGGTCCACTAATCTAGTGATGGAAATCAAGGAGTTTTCATCCTCTCATTATAAACCTAGATGGATTTCATCCTCAAGATATTTGAACCAAATTCTAATGGTCTAACAAGAAGTAGAATTCATACAATAGAGTAGTTCATCAATGCATGCCTCTTCTCCTTGCTTGACCTCTCTTAAACAAGATTTCCTTCTAGAAGACATAACTCTTCAAATAAAATTTAATTATTTGAGAGGAATTATTATTTAAAATAAACGTGAATTATAAGAGGCCTTTATTTAATATTGTAATTTATTATAATTTCATAATATTACTTAAGCATGCTCCTTTTGTGATGTTATGACTATATTTGTATGATGAGTTTTTGGGTTCATCTTGGTTTATTTTTTATTACTTAAGCATACTCTTTTTTGTGGTTTTATGACTATATTTGTATGACGAGTTCTTTGGTTCATCTTGGTTTAATTTTTAAGAGGGGACATTACAAAAAAAAGGTTCTCCTAACATGATTCTTGGTTGGCTATACTTAATTTCCTTATTATAATGTATTCTTTGTTGGAAGATTAAGCAAATTTCATTGATGATTTGTTGGTAACATGAGCATGTGGTATACTATTACACACTGCAGTTTTGTCATTGATGTCAAGATTGTATCTTGCTTTGGAAATCATGGTGAAAATCATTTTGGTTGGCTCCAACATGTTTTAGGATGTTTACATAAGATAATTTTGCAAGAAGGTTTAATCTGGAATGAAGATAATCATGATGAAAATAGACTAAGTGTTAATACCAGTGATTCTGTGTACACAGGATCCGGTAATTGGGTCCACATTGGTTTTTTGTTGAAGATTTTTCTCTACACTTATAACATAATTTTGTTGGTTGTTAGAAGAACTTAATTCTATAATTTCAGCTTTTTTTAACTTTTGGTGTGAAATTTATGAGTATCAAAAGTTTGGCTTAATAGTTACAGGTGCTTTCTAGTTCTGTGCATATGAGTTGGAGAGTCTGAACTTCTCCGCATATTGGATTTTGACTTTGTGGATTTGAGGAGATGTTGACAGATGTCAAATGTGTATAAATTTGAGTTGGCATGATGTCTTGAGGTACACATGCCTGAATATGGGTATATAGTTGGAGAATTTTGGTATTAATGCTTATGTTGTAATTTCTTGCTCATATTAATTGTCATCTAATATGACTTGGCATGGTGAGTTGTTAGCATATTGGGAGCTAACATGGGATGTGACATGGATGTTGTGGTCTCCACATGGCAATGTAGGCATTCAAATTTGGGAGAGATTCCTTGACATTTGTCAGCATCTTTGAGGGATTCTATGACAAAGTATGACATATTCTTATGACAAATTCCTATGATGATCTTATGACATTAAGAGTTAGATTCTATGACAAGTTGGACAAGTGTTGGAAGGCATCTTTGCATGAGGAATCTAGGTGCCCAAGTTTGACCTATGATGGTTGTAAGGTGTGTAAGAGCATCTTCCATAGCTATTTTGGGTAAATTTGGGGAGCCCAAGTATGGAGGCATGCAAGGGGGGTTAGGAATCATGTGACAAGTGTCACATGAGTCAAATGCATGTTTGAAAAATGCGCCACATGGATTTGGATGCCCATCTCTTGTAGCTTGTTCTAGAAGCTACCTTTATACTTGTATTCTCTATATATTGGATGTCTTGGAGTAGGTTTTTTATGTTGAATATTGCAGGTATCAAAGTGTTGTCATATTTCCTCTAGAAGAGCAAGATGTAGTCTCCATGTTAAGATTGTGATCCTGCAACTGTATTGTAAACTTATTGTTGCAGATTAATACATTGGTTCAATGCTTTGGAGTGTGGGGTTTTTTACTCAAAATGGTTTTCCCCATGTATATCATGCTTTCTTCTATTATGTCTATCTTTCTTCTATTCTTCATGTTTCTCATTCTTGAAATGTTAATTTACATGTTATGTTACCGAAATTTTCTTAGATATAAAACTACATCAACTTTCCTCTAAGGGTTAATACATGGGAAATTAAACCATGTTTGTTTATACTTTAAGGCATAGTAGTATGTGCTTGTATCAATATGATTGAAATCTGATTTGTTTAAAGAAGCATAAGATACTAAAGGTGCATATGAGTTCTTGGAAGGCTCTTTGAGTTCGTCATTCCCTTTCATTTGGCATCAAAGCTCAGTTCCAGTTTTGCATGTGCTTGCATGTGTATGTATGTAAGTTGCATGTACTTGCATGTGTGTTGTATATACTTGCATGAAATTTCATGTCACTTGCATGTGCTTGCATGGTGTTGCATGTGGTGTTTTGGGTTTTGGGTATTTCTTCTATTGTGATTTGTAGCTTGGAAAGCTTGAGGGAATTTGTTTTGAAGGAATTGGTTTATTATTAATCCTTTTCTAAGTGGAATTTTTGCAGTTGATCTTGTTTTCTAGAAACAACCGGTATCATGAAGGATGGAGAAGATAGAGTTCTATGGAGTTGATCATGTGGTTATATTTGATATGTTTTTGATCTGGAGCTCCTATTTGACAGTTGTATAACCTCGAATGCATGTAGGCTATGGAGTTGATCATTGGATGATCTTGAAGCTTTTGAAATAGTGTATTTCTCTTTTAGATGCATGTACATGATGGTGGTGGAATCGGCCTATGAATGAGCCAAGAATTCCTAGTCCTCTACTTTCTTGATGGATGTTTGTACTTGCATGGCTCAGGTTCATGTTTTTTGGATTTGAGGGTTTTATGGATTTTTCGTTAAAAATCTATGATTATGCATATTCATGATATTCCATTGTTCTGGTTTAACTATTATGGTTATTTTTAGACTTGTGGGTCTTCCAAATGTTAAGTGGATGTGGATTTGCATGTGTGTTACAAAACATGGTGGGTTTGTAGGTTTGCACGGTTAATCAAAACTTGTAATTTTGTAGATTTGTAGATGAACTATTTTTCATAGTATATTTCCCTTGGGGTATTTTTGGATCTAAGATAATTGTAGGTTTTCATCTATTCTTCATGCATGTTTTGAGGAGGTTTGTAGATTTCTCGCTGAGGAAATGACAATTTGATGGTTGTTGTGAAGTTGGGATAATTTGTATTTTATAAGCTTTTTGACAACCTATTTCCTCTAAAGGTTTTACAGTTTTCCCATGTTTCAAAAGTTATGGGTTTGTGTAGATCTAGAGTATTCACTTGTTCAGATGAAATATGTGTGATCTATTATTCTATATGTTTAAGTGGTTTTATATTTACATGAAAATGACTTTTTGTAGGATTTTACATGTTAACCAAAAATTTGTGGTTTGTAGATTTGTGGAAAATATTGTATTCAGACTCTTAGAGTTTTCTAGATGAGAACAATTGTAGATTTGTAGGAATGCTTGATTACTTCCTTGACTATGGTACTTAGTAGTGGATTTGTTTGGAAAATAGGGTCTATTGGTGATCTGGTGTTTGATTCTTGAAATCTACATGTTTGTTGGGAAAATGTGTCTCAACCTTGTAATTATATGTGGTTTATTGTTGATAGGATGTATATATATTTATATATATGTTTCCTATTTACACCGATAGGTGTATACAATGGCAACACAGAGCGAAATGTGAGCGTGTTAAGTTTTGTAGGAAACTTCTAGAATGATCGACATACATTAAATAAAGGATATATTGTAAATTTGGACCATTTGTTATTAGGTTTTAGATCTAATGGCATATATGTTGTTGGTCTGTCTTTCCCTAGAATGTAACTCTATTTTATGAGGGCATTGTATTACGACTACGGTAGAGATTATGATGATTTATGAGATTCTAATAGCATTTGTGTTTTCTCTTGATCTTTGAGTGGTGATACTCCCGTGAGAAGCTTACTCTGCAAGTATATTGGGAGGCTTTTGGAGTGTGGGGTTTTTCTCCCAAAAGGGTTTTCCCCACATAAATCACTGTGTTGTGGTATGCATGATATTTATGATTATTTCTTTATAAGTTTCTATAATTGTTAAATATTTGTAAATTTTTTGCATTATTCTCCTCTTAAGATTAGTGTATGAGGTTGTTCCACTACCTTATCTTCCTTACAAGTGATATTAAAGATTGATCACCTTTGGTTTCAGTTGTGGGTTGTTGGGTTTTTTAAACTAATCTAGATTTGAGTGGGAGCTTGTGTAGAAGACACCTTGTGATCTTGTTACAAGAGTTTTTAGATGGCAAATTATCAAGAAGAATAGAGGTGCAAATTTTTTTTGGAAATAATTTTGAGATGTGGAAGCTAAAGAAAGAGGATCTATTGATAGATTGAGATTTGTGGAATGTTGTTGATGATAATGTTTCAAGGCCTATAGATCCTACTCAGGCTTCTCAATATGATGTTATGGACCGTAAAGCCAAGGGTGGGATGTTGTTGATGAGAATGTTTCAAGGCCTGAAGATCCTACTTAGGCTTGTCAATATGATGTTATGGACCCTAAAGCCAAGGGTCTAATTAGATTGTGCTTGGAAAATTTTGTTGATTAATGTCCATGAAGAGACCTCTGCACAAAAAACTATGGAAGAAGCTTGGTGAGATGTATTAGGCCAAATATTTAGTGAACACGATTTTCTTGAGGAAAAATTTGTATTCATTGAGAATGGAAGAGGGTGGATGAATCATAGTCCAAATGGAGGCATTCAATATGTTGGTGGCTCAATTGGCATCAGTTGGTGTCAAAATGGAGAGGAAGAGAAATGTAATATCTTGCTTTGTTCTTTGCCTGATTCGTGGGATTCTCTTGTTATGGCTATTGGGAGTAATTATGTTATATTGAAGACTGAAGATGTGGTGGGTTCTTTTCTTTCTGAAGAAATGAGGAGGAAGGTATCCATCATTGCTAAGGAGGCCCTAAATGTTCATGGAAGACCTAAGGAAAAATGCAAGAAGAATGAGAAGCATGAGAAATCCAAGTCCAGGGGGATCTAAATCTCCTAGAAAGTCCAAAGTTATTTGCTGGAACTGTAGTAAGCCTAGGCATGTTTGTAAGGAATGCAAAGAAGAAAAGAAGAAAAAGAAGAAATTTGATTCTGATTTCGAGTCCGAGAAGGAAGATGGTGATACATTCATTGTAGCTTTGGAAACTTGTGCAAGTAATGATGCATGGTTAATTGACTCAAGTGCATCTTTCCATATCACCTTTAATAGAGATTGGTTTTCTGAATATGAAGAATTCAATGGAGGTAAGGTGTACTTGGGTGATGATTCTCATTTAGACATTGTTGGCCATGGTAAAGTTAAAATTAGGTTTTCTGATGGTAGAATAAAACTGATTAATCGTGTGTTGCATATCCCTGGATTAGCACAAAATTTGTTATCTATGAGCAAACTAATAGATGTGAGTGTGTAGGTAGTATTTTCTAATGTAGGATGCAAGATGGTTTGAGGTTTCCTATGGTGATTGCTAGAGTCATTAGGTATGGCAAATTGTATAAGCTTGATGCATGCAATGTTTAGTGCAATAGTACCTTTATGAAAATAAAGTATGTGGAAGAAGTAAGGGTTTCACCTTCAGTAGATGGTCATAGATTTTGGGTACCCAAGGGTGCTCTTTTTTTTGAGATAAAGTTACCTACAGAGAAAACTATGTTATGGAACCAGAGACTTGGACACATTGGAGAAAAGGGTCTAAGGAACTTGAAAAATAAAAACCTTGTTGAAGGTTTGTCTGATTGTAATCTTGAATTTGATTTATGTGAGCATTGCATTTATGGAAAAAAAACTATGTTTAGTTTTACTCAAGTTCTCATAAATCTTGTGGTGTATTGGATCTTATTCATTCTAATGTGTTTGGTCCTATAAATGTTCCTTTGATTGGTAAATCTACGTATTATGTTTCATTTATTGATGATTATAGTAGGAGATGGGTATATTTTCTAAAGATTAATATGAAGTTTTCAATCAATTTAAAGAATTTAAAGCAATGGTTGAGTTGTTGATTGGAAAGAAAATAAAATGTTTAAAGACTGATAATGGTGGTGAATTTTTCTCTAATGATTTTGATAGATTCTGTAATTATTGTGGTATTCATAGACATAAGACAACTCCGTATTCTCCACAACATAATGGATTTACTAAAAGAATGGACAAGACATTGATGGAGAAGGGTAGGAGTATGTTGAGTGGTGCTAGTCTAGAAAAAGGTTTTGGGTTGAAGCTATTGCCACTACTTGTTACCTGGTTAATAGGTCTCCTACATTAGCTTTTGTTGATAAAACACCTATAGAGGCATGGTCGGGTCACAATCCTTCATGAGACATATTAGAGTTTTTGGTTGCAAGGCATATGCACATGTTCCAAAGGAGAAACAAACAAAGTTGGAGATCAAGGTTGTGAAATGTATCTTCATCAGATATAGTTATGGTGTGAAAGGATACAAGCTTTAGGACCCTATTGCACAAAAGGTAATACATAGTAGAAGTGTTATTTTTAGAGAAACTAAGCCTTCTTTTGTTACATTGTAGCCCAAAAAAAGTAAACAGGAATATTTGATTTAATTTCCTTCTACACCTGAGAAAGTTGAATCAAGGCACAAGGATAGACAAGAAGTTGGAGGAGAGCTCCTCTAGCTCTAGATCTTCAAAAGAGGAGGAAGAACCTCCAACTCAACTTGTTATAGGTCTACAAGGAATAGAAAACCACCTGAAATGAATACACCTAATTATTGGAGATGTATTTTTGCTTTGAATACTAACAGAATGAACCCAGATAGGTAGAAGAGGCATTAGGTATGAATGATACAAAATCCAGGAAGATTGTTATGGATGAAGAAATGACATCTTTGAAAAAGAATGATACATGGGATCTTGTACCATTGAAGGATGAAAACCTGTTGGTTGCAAGTGGGTGTTCAAGAAGAAGATTGGTTCAAATGGAGGTATTGAGAAGTACAAAGCAAGGTTGATTGTGAAAGGTTACTCTCAATTTGAGGGTGTTGATTATTGTGAGATATTTTCTCCTATTACAAAAATGAAATCCATTAGATTTTTTCTTTCTATTGTTGTTGCTTATGATTTAGAAGTTTAGAAAATGGATGTGAAAAGTGCTTTCCTTCATGGTGATTTGGAGGAGGATATTTATATGACACAACCAACTCACTACATGGTGAATGGTAAAAGTAAATTGGTTTGCAAATAGAAGAAATCTTTGTATGGCTTAAAATAGAGTCATAGGATGTGGTACCAAAAATTTGATACATAAGTATTGAGTTTGAGATTTGAGCACTCTAAATTAGATCATTGTGTTTATTACAAAATTGATGGTGATCATTTCTTGTTTATTGCATTATATGTTGATGATATGTTATTTATTGGAAAAGGGAAAGGTATGATTTTAGAACTGAAATCTCAACTTGCTGCTAAATTTGAAATGAAATATCTTGGTGTAGCTAAACACATTCTTGGTATGGAAATTAAAAGGGATAGTGTGAACATGAAGCTATGGCCTGGACAAAGTAAGTATGTGAATTTAATTTTATAGAGGTTTGCTATGCAAGATTGTAGACCATTGTGTGTTCCTATTTTTGTTGGAACAAAGTTATCTATTTCAAATTGTCCAACATCTCCATCAGAGATGGAAGACATGAGAAGAGTGCCTTACTAGAGTGTAGTTGGAAGTTTAATGTATGTTATGGTTTGTACTAGATCGGACATTTCCCAAGCAATAGGAGTTCTTTCTAGATATATGTCTAATCCTGGAAGATTTTATTGGCATGTAGTTAAAAGAGTCTTCAAATATTTACAGGGTACCTCAAATTATTCCTTAAGTTATCATAGTAGTATGCCTGAAGATGAAATTTCCTTTGATATTCATGGTTATGTGGATTCAAACTAGGTAGGTGATGTTGATAGCAAAAAATACACCAATGCTTATGTATTTACTTTATTTGGTGTTGCAATTAGTTGGATGAGTAATCGACAGACTATGGTTGTTTTTTCCACTATTGAAGCAGAGTATATGGAAGCTACTCATGCTTGTAAAGAAGCCATTTGGATTAAGAGACTGTATTCAGATATTATCCAGAATAAAATAAGGTGTGGTGACAATTTATTGTGACAGTTAGAGTGTGATATGTCTAGCCAAGAACTCAACATTTCATGCCAAGACCAAGCACATTGATGTACAATATCATTTTGTTAGAGATATGGTTGAAGATGGTAGGGTGAAGCTAGTTAAAGTAGAGACTTTGATGAATGTTGTTGATTCTTTAACTAAGCTTGTGAGTACAAATAATTTCAAATGGTGTTTAGAGAATATGGGCCTTTTGGCCCCTAGCAATTAAGGAGATGATGTTTACACCCTCATGTTGCTCTTGTAAGGTGTTCAACAAGTGGGAGTTGATAGGATGTATATATATTTATATATATGTTTCTTAGTTACTTTGATAGGTGTATACAATGGCAGCACGGAGCGAAATGTGAACGTGTTAACTTTTTTAGGAAACTTTTAGAATGGCTGACATACATTAAATAAAGGATATATTGTAAATCTAGACCACTCGTTATTAGGTTATGTTGTACAGTTTTAGCGCACATGCCCCACTAAAAGCAGGGACCCTCTTTCACTTTGGTATTGTTATCTTGGCCCTTTCATTTTGAGGTTTTGTCTTACTTGGGCACATGCTTAAATGTTTATTTTGATTGCCTTGGTGATACCCCTAAGTTATTCATTGAAGATCTTTGATTTCGAGCTAAGTTCAAGTTTTTGCTAAAGTTCAAGACTTTCCATCCCGGTCGGATTTCCCCGGATCCTGTTCGGACTCCGGCTGAGCGTTGTCGTTCAAAATTTTTGGTCTTCGTGGATTTCCGCGTGGGCCAGATTTTTCAGATTTCGTCCTATCGTCGGGTTCTCAGGTTTTTTTGAATGTCTTGTTGGTGGCATTAATGTCTTTGTACGAGCTTTGAGTGAGGTATTTAATTGATTTTCAAGGTCTTTTATGTCATTGTGCTTATTATTTGCTATCAATTGGGCTGAAGAGTGCATTATGGTGAGTGTTTGATTGGATTTGTGGCGTTGAGTTTGCAAATTGTGGATTTGAGTGGCGATTTATTGTGCATTCTTGCCCCTGTTCTTTGTGGATGCCATTGAATTTCACATTTACTATTTTTGATATCGATTTTCGCTTCACAATGGTATGTTTTCGATTTCCTTGCTTCTAATTGATGATTATGGATAACACGTTGATGTTATAAGAACTTTTGGGTTTGAATTCCTGCATATTTGATTATTTCATGCGAGGGTTGTCCAACATTGCTTTATTTGTCATCTCCCAAGTGAGTTTTGAGCTCCTTTGTCTATTTGCATTTTGATGTGTCTTGCTTGAGATTTGTTAGTAATCCCCTAGTTGAGAATTAGCAATCAAAATGTTTAAATTCTGAGCTCGCCTGTACGCTAATGGCGGATGTATGGGGTTTGAAACTTAGGGCATCACCACTTCATCTTCTTCCGCCCTAAAATTGGCTTAGAGTGCTAAGAGAATCCATAGAAAGCCCATATTAAACTTTCCCTAAGCTTAAATCTTTGAAATTCATGATCGATCTCGTGTTTTGAGCATAATCATGATTTAATGCCAATGTTCGAGTTTTGTCCTCAGTTCGGGATTTTTCGTTCCCTCGGGACAATCCGCCTCTAGCGGATTTTCCTGATTTCCTCTACTTTTTTGGAATCCGCTATTGCTTTTAGAGTTTCATATATTCCGCAGATTTTCGTTGACCTAGGATTTTCCCGATCTCCATTTTCCCAATTTCCTTTGAGTTCTCCGGAATCTACATGCTGTTGGAGTTTTACCTTATCCGCAGATTTTCGTCAACTCCAAATTTTCCCGAGGTCCTTGGTTCCCTATTTTTTCCAGATTTGCAAAGTGTCTCTACCTTCACAGAAATTCGTCTCTGGTGGATTTTCTTGAAATTTGGTGAAATATAAAGAATATGGAATAGCATGATGTGTTGGTGATTTATGATGCATTATATGATTTATTCATGCTATCTTGTGATCTCCTATGTGATTTATTGATTGAAAATGATCAGATTTAATTGTTAGTAGGTGTTTTCATGATTATTCTGTTGGAATCCGTTTGGCCCAGAATTTCTCAAAATTCCTCCCTGGCTTGGATTCCGCGGATGGTCTTGAAACCCAAAATTTGTTGTGATCATTTTATATGAGATTTAATAACACCTTGGTTATATGAGGTTCATTCTAACAGTGTTTTGATGGATTAACATTCCCTTCCTATGGTTTTTAATATGATTTCCATGTTGAGTGTAGGCTGAACCTAGCAAGACAGTGGAGGGATCCTCAGTATCGAAAGTAGAAAGGATCAAAATGGACATCAAAAGTAGAATTCCTGAGAGTAAAATCACTTATGTCTAGGCAGAAGTAACAAATACAAATGTTGGCCTCTGGGACTATGAGGAGTTTAAAGAAAGAATGGCAGCAGATGAACTTCCTCTAGTGGCTAAGAGGATGATGGAATCAGGCTTATCACATGTGGCCGGTTTTCCTTCCACGGTGTAGTGCTATGAGCTGGTCCTTGAGTGTGCCAGGCATTACGATCAGGACACACAGAGAATAATTGGTCCTCAGGGGAGGATTGTGGTGAATCTCAACCCTGTTTCCATTGCCCAAACTTTCTATATGCCAGACAGATCTCATGTGGTGGCATTCAGCATGAAGGAAGCTCGAGATTTCTATGATGAACAGACTGCGAAGTCACAACAGCTTATCAATTCCTGGTTGGAAAATCCCAAGTCTCACTATTCTAAACTGCCCAAGCAGCTATTCAGAGCAAAGTTCAAGAAGGAATACTATGATTCCATCACATTAATCAGCAGGGTGGTTGCATTGAAGAATGCTAGCATGTTTGAGAATTGGATGTGCCATGTGATTGTGAGGATGGAGTAGGAGAATATTGACTACCATTGGGCAGGAGTCATTAGTAGAGTAATTCATGAGTAGTTGTCCAATGTGTTGCAAACAAAGACCTTCACAATGACCTCATATTTGGTCTACGTACTTGCAAGATTCCACCCCTACAAAGGATTGAGTACAAAGGGAACCTTTGGACAGGATATTATGTATGAGGTTTTCCCTCAATTGCACTTGGGAGGTTTGAACTACAGGAGGGTGAATGATGCATTCACCATGCACATCACTAGATTACTTCAGGGTGTAGAGCATGTTAGGATTTCAGAACAAGCAAAAGAACTCATCAAGAAATATGGGGCATGGTTTATTTAGTTCCCAACTTTCTCCTACATTCGGATTGAAGGCTGCCAGAGAACTCCTTATAGACTTCCAAGATACCCTACTAATCACATTCTACTGTTGGAGGTCACTAGGAAGATCTGTGAATTTGATGCCATTATCAAGGGAGACAAGCATAAGACTAGTTTTGGTGGAGATTTCCCCTTGAGGATTTGTAATGGAGAGGCTTGTCCTTCCATTGGTTTTGTCTAGGCTTCAGAAAAAAGAAATGAATACTCTTGGCTTATCTTTCCATTCCAAGAGGCCCAGATTTGATATTACAGGAGAAGCTCAAAAGAAGGCCAGTAGAGAGTATAGCCATAAGGTTGATTTGGAGGACTACTGGGCCAACTACAGTGATGAATTTGAGGTCAGGAAGAAGTTCTCTCGGCTCCCAGTTGAATCAGTCTGACTATACAATGTGAGGGCAGTCCCAGACCAACTTGACGATGATGGAACCCTGATTGAGGATCATGCATATGAGGCTGTGAAGGATAGACCAATTGGTGGTGTGAATTGGTTAGAAGAGGAAAAAATAGAATCAAAATAGTTAATGGATCCAGTTATCAAATTTACCAAGATGTGGCTAAAGCATAACCTATGGGGGTTGGAAAATGAAGGTGTGAAATGTACCTATGAGCTGATGGGAGATATGGACCCTCACTCCATTTTTGAGGAGTCAACTGAGCAGGATCCTAAGGGAAAGGGTAAGCTAGATTCTCCTTTCAAAATCAAGATAAAATGTGTTCAAGAAACGGAAGCTTAGGAAGCAAAAAAGCAAAGAAAGCCAAAGGCTAAGAAGAGGACAAGGACTAGGAAGTCTAAATAGATTGAAATGGAGAAGCAAGGTCCTAAGGTTGATGATCCTGTACCCAAAAGTAGAAGAATCATAAAATTTTCAGAGAAGGCAGGCTCCAAGGTAGGAGAATAAGAAGTTACCCCACTAGTGGTGAATGTAGAAAGCTCAGAGGAGAAGGCCAAGGTGTATACAAGGAGGTCTAGGACTCCTTCTCCCAAGGATAGTGTGCCTAAGGTGGATCTTCCTCTAGTGGTTTCTCATGAGGAGCAGCATGATGATGTGCCTTCTACTCATGAAGCTCAAAGCAAACTAGGTGAGTCAGAAAACATTGAGGAACATCCAGATACCAAAGGAGAAGAATTTCATGAGGGAGATCTTTATAGTGCAGAGGCAGAAATTGATAAGGTAATGCAGTCTCCTTTGGTGGCTTATGCGGAGTCACCTGTTGGAACTGAAGAGGTTAAATCACCTTTGGTAGAAGAGGAAAAAGTGAAGGTTCCATCACCTATACATGAAGAAGAACATGTTGAAGAGAGGGAAAGCAAGACGGATGAAACTCCTAAGAAACAAAATTTGAGTGAAGAAGCACCTAAGGAACAACAAGAAGAGAAATAGGGTAAGGTGTAGTTGGAATCCACTGTGCCTGAGTTGTTGGACAAAGAAATAAGGAGAAAACAAGTTGTTGTGGAAGATACTCCACCCAATTGGGATAAGCTGCTAGCCAAGATTGGAAAAGACAAAGGTAAGAAGAAGGCTAGGGTGATCTCAAGGATTGAAAGAGATGAGGCCAGCAACAAAGTTGTTCACATTGCAACCCCTACCCCAGATAAAAATAGAGATGATGTGGCTGGAAAGGATTATAATGTTCAGACCTTCAATTTAGGGCCTACATCCGTTGAGCAGAATATTGAAGATTATCAGGGTTCAAGTGTGGTTATCTTGGGTAGATTGAGGAAGGAAATAAAGACCAAGTAGGAGCTTACAAAGGAAAATGAGAATCTCGGGAAGTGCTTGGAGGATCTGATGAAGCCCTTGCAATCCATCAACCCCTAGGTTTCTATTGCAAAGCCTTTACCTCAAGAAACCATCACCGAGCTTGAAAAGATGAAAGCTTCCACTCTTTCCACTGCAAATTGGTTGCAAGGGGTGTGAACCAAGGGCAATGAAGCTATCAAGGATATTTTTTCAACTAGGAAGGATGCTGTAAGGATAGTTGATTGGTTGAGGGAAGTGTTAGCACAGGATAAGAAAGATACAGATCTCCTGGTGTAGAAAACCAAGACTATCATGGAGTACACTAGGGATAAGCTAGTAACTGATAAAATTCTTCCTTCCTCCAGAGCTGCTGAACCTTGGGAGTGGTTTGAAGCATTGCAGATTAGGCAGAAGGTTTTGAGGAAGATCTACAAATAGAGGAGGAAAATTGATGACACCCTAGCTGGTGTGTATAATGGATCCATTGCCTTTTTTGAGATTATGATAGGGAGAAGGAAGATTGCTCCTAAGTACTTAAGTTTGGAACAGTTGAGGAAGTGGTGGCATGATATTTATGCCCCAATTAATGATGATTCTATTTCTGAGCATCAGTTGGATGATGCAACCACATACATTGTTGTCATTGATAAATACATAACCTATAGGGTTGATTGGGATAAGTCGGTAAAATAGTCAAGGGAAGAAATTGCATCAATTAAAAGGTGACTTAGGGTTTTTTCCTTTACCACCTATGGCCGACTTGGATAGGGTGCTTTTGAAGGTTCATGAAATGCTGGATCAGAATAAGGACAAAGGGGAAGGTAGTTAATGATTGGCTACATCAAGATTTGTGCTTCCCCATTATTTTTCCATGCATTGGTCCGAGTCGAGATCCCAGGCCGACCTGGATGAAGCTCATGCATTTAATGCATATTTTATTTTATTTTGAATTTCTCTTGGCTGACTTGTTGTGCCTAATTATTATTGTAAAATCTTATCTATGTCGACATGTTTTGGGGGTTCTATAAATTTGGCATTTTGCCTCTTTTGTAAGGGTTAATAAATTTTAGACATAGACAAATAGAGAGCTAGTTAGAGCGAATTAAGTAGAGCAAGAGTTAGCAAGTAGTTGTTCTCAAGCACATATTGTAACAGAAAGCTAGAATTGTTGCTACAGTGGATAATTTGATGCAAGTAATGACATTGTGATTTGGTGCCATACTTGTGTTCTTATCTTGCATGGTTCTTGTCATTCTATCTTTAGAATTTCTTTGAGGAGGTTAATATTTAGATTAGATTTGATTCAATGATGTTTATGGTTTGATATTTGAAGTGTTGCAGCAATCCCTAGTCCATAATTTTCACAACCAACTGATTGTCAGTTGCTTTGCAAAGTTAGCCTAGACCTTTATATTCATTAAGTTTAGTTCGATTGTGAGGGTTTATTCATTTCAATTGTGATAGGGTTTTTTGAATGAATGTTCATGATTTGAAAATCTTAACACCTTAGAAGATTGCACCGTTTCTATAAGATTGTAGATCCATCTGGGTCAAGTAGAAATCAGTTTTGAGGGATTGGTCCATTTCGAGTGTTGGTCATTTTCATTGTTAATCCTAGGTTTAATATTAAGTTTAGAAATATCTTTGAAACCCTTATCTTTTGTTATTTCTTTGATTATTGGGTTAAATTTAGGATTGAAGTATCATTATATTGTTAGATCTGATAAATTGAGATTCAGTATTTTGCTTGTAGTAACGTCTTATTGTGATTACCAACATTTTTACATTTAGCACTGAGTTGTTTATGCATTGTCAAGACCTGACATTAGAGACCTTGGGGTTATCTCTTGAGGCTTGCTGATAGAGATTTACCTTTCAAGTGAGATAGGATATTATATTCTATTTGAGTTGTTGCTGTGTAGAAAACATCATCAACATATTGGCGTTAGAAGGAGGGCCTGAATAAGAAAGCTAGATCAATTTTTGAACGCTATCTCTCCTGAGAGATTCAGAAGAAGAACAAGATCTGCTCTAGGAGAGGAAGAATTTCAGAAATTACCAGACCCTATTAGGTTAGAAGGACCAACAAAAGGGAAGAATCATCATCATCCCATCCACCTCCGTCATCTCCATCATCCCCATCAGGTTCATCTGAGTTTGAGGGCATTCCCATCCCACAACCTCAGCCAGTCATAAATCAACCATTACCACCCCCACTTCCACCAATGGCTTTCCTAGCAACCAACCCATCTCCATTGAGTTTTTCCATTTACAATGTCATGCCCAAAAACCCTAAACACTTTTGTTCAAAATTCCATGTCAATGATCCCAATAGAACTGCTTAGGAACACATCAGGATCTTTCAAACTGGCCTAAAGGATAGAGGGATAAACCATGAGGATGTAGCATGCAGACTATTTCCTTATTCATTTGGAGAAGATGCATTCTATTGGTACAACCATTTACCTGCTGAGTATATCGAGCATTGGATTGAGCTAGAGGCTGCTTTTTTGTAGAATTTTTGAATCCCCATTAGTTTCAATGAGTTGTACCATCAATTCACTAATGTTAAGAGAGAGTTCAATGAGCCTATAGGGTCTTTCAACAATACGTTTCATCGTGCTTATACGAAACTATAGGCCCCTTATGTTGTTGATGATCCCATGACTTTAGAAGTTTATTATGAGGGACTTGATAGTTTGATAGCTACTTTTATGAAGTGGAGTAATAACCCTCCTGCTAGTCTACTTGATGCATATGAAGAGGCTGTGAAAGTTAGCACTAATCTGAGGCAACATTTGTCTGGGCCTTTACCCTCATTAGGACCTGTTGCTCACCCTGGAAAAGTTCCAGCTCTCAACCAGGATCTGGCAAACCATACTCCAATCATGAATCTAGTACCTTAGTTGCCTCTGTTCCCTCACCCAGGACCTCCCGTGGGACAAGTTTCATCCACAATTAGTTACCCTCAACAAAATGTGAATCAACCTCTGCATATCCAGCCTTAGGCTAGCTATCCTTCATACCTACAGAATTCTAAAGTTTTGAATCAATCACTGAATGCCAATGCTATAGTAGGATATTCCTAGAATAATGTGAATCAACCTCCATACAGTAATCCTGAGAAGGAGATATTGGATGAATTGTCTGAACAAATAAGAATCTAAATATGGAGGTGACTTACTTGAGGAACCAGAATAGTTAGTTGCAAGCTGCTCAAAGAAATATGTAGTCCAATCATAACAGAGAAAATCCACAAGGAAAACACTTTGATAGAGGGAAACTTCATGAAAAAGGATACAACAATGACAGAGGATATAACCAGGATAGAGGTTACAACAATGAAAGAGGATACAACAATGATAGGGGATACAATAATGACAGAGGGTATAATAATGACAGAAGAAAGAACTATGATAAAGGACAACCCTCAGGCCAAAAATTTGACAGAGGGAAAAGCAGTGGACAAGGGTTCAATAGGAGGCAGCCATCGGGACAAAATAAGACTTGGAACACAGGGCCCAACAATGGATGAGTCCCCACCCCACTAGATCAGCCAGTTAATCAAGAGAAGCCTCCTAGCGGTGTATATCTAGTTGAGGTTGCTTTATCAGGATGGTGTAGGCTCCATAAAATGAGTCAACATTCTAAATTAGATTGTCAAGAATTTCAAACAGCAGCCTCAATCTTTCAATATGAAGTGGAGAACAATGCAGGTAGTCAAGAAATAGTACCATCCAATCCTTACGATTCACTAGTGTTGGTGCTAAATCATGCTCCTTTTCCTCAAAGTAAGGAGAATGTACCTGAAGAGGAATTTGACCAGTTGGAGGAAGAGGCAGACCAGATATGTAATGGGGATGAAATGACACAGTTATGTGATGAGAATCCAATGAATGATAATGGTCCTAGAGATGAAGAGGAGGCTTATGTTGAAGAAGTGCAGACTTTCTAGAAACCTGTCAAGAAGTATGACTTAAGGGAATTGCCACATAGACCCCCACAGGCTGGAGACCCCTTCACTACTTCCATTCCATCGAACAATTTCAACACGCCTCTAGACCCTAATGCTAGCAATAATCCATCACTGCCTCAAGTGTCTAAGCAATATTTATCTCAAGATCCAGGACATGTTGATGTGCCAAAAGGGAGAAATGTTGATGGAAACAAGGATAAGATGAAGGAATACCTGAAGGATACCCCTGTTGATCTGAGTGAGTAACAATTGGCCTTGTATGTTGCTGAAGAACTCAGAAAGTTAAAGCTAATCCTATCTACATTTGAGTTATTAAGAGTTCCAACCATTAGGAATGTAGTCCTAGGATCTTATAATGCAAATTCAATGTCACAAGATAAATCAATTAGCAAAAGCATCAATAGAGCATCTAGTTCTCAATCAGTAGGAAGACACAATCAGACTCACAATCAAGTCCATATGCCCCTTGGAGATACTGGGAAAGAAAAAGAAAAATCTCAAATTGCTCAAGTAGATACTCCCTTAACTCTGTTTCAAGGGAAAATAGACACACATCCATTCTTGATTTCTGTTCGAATATTAGGTAAGAATTTGCATAATTGTCTGTTGGATTCTAGTTCTTCAACCAATTTTATGCCTTTCGGTGTCTGTAGAGCTATGGGTATTACTCCTACTGACTCACAAAAGAAAGTCACACAATTGGATAGGACTGAAGTCAATGTTGTAGGAGAGTTAAATATGATTCATATGCAAATTGCTTCTAATTCTAGAATTCAGCAGGTTATCAATATACAGGTGGCTGACATACCTAATGCTTATGGCCTAATCCTGGGAAGAGACTTTACCAGGGCCTTGAATGGATATGTTTCGACTGATTACTCCCATATGTGGCTTCCCTGGAAGGGAGTGCCAAACTAGATTAGAATTGAAAGAGAACCCAAAATGAAGTACATGATTACCGAATATCAGAAAACCTCTACTAAAATTCTGGTATCAAAAGTAAGTATGGGTAACTATATGCTTGCTGCTCCTCTTGAAGAGCTAGATATGGAGGAAGTTCTTATGTTCCACACAACACCTATTGAACTTATAGTAGAATCCAGTGGTACTGAAGTCTTGATCGAACCAGCTGAAAATGATAGTGATCTGGAAGATAGTCAGCTTGGTTTGCTAGATAATTTTCAAGAGTTCATTCAGAAGTGCATTGAAGATCAAGTTCAGCTGGGAAGAGGAATGAACTTTGGAGAGCTACTCTTGCCCAATTGGTGCAGGGTGCATAAATGCTTCTCATTTAGAACTAGACTGTTGCTTATGTCAGGCTACAGTGGAACAAATACAGAAACGTATCAACTCCACTCCTGCAGTCAAAATTGATATCCTGAATGTCCAAGAAGATCCCAAAGGAAAAAGAGTAATGCCTTCTGAAAGACCATCCAACAGCAACAGTGCAAGTGAAAAAGTAGGGAACTCTGCAGTTGCTGGTTGTTGGACTTTAAGATTTGATGGGTCCAAATCAAAGAATGGAGCTGGGGCAGGTTTCGAGCTAATTAGTCCAAGAGGTAAGAAATTTTTTGCTGCTCATAGACTCCAATTTTATTGTACGAATAATGTAGCAGAATATGAAGCTTTGGTGCATGGACTGTTAATGGCATTGAAGAAAAAAGTTAGGATCTTTCAAGTTTTGGGAGATTTTGAGTTAGTAGTCAAGCAGGTTAGGAGACAATACTCTTGTCATGACATGAGAATGACCAACTATAGACATAGAGTGTGGGACCTCATTGAAGGATTTGATGCCTTCAACATTCAATTGATTCCACGAAATAAGAACTAGACAACTGACTCTCTTGCTTAGGCAGCTAGTACCTTGCAGCCTCTGCCTCTTTTTGGACTAAAGAAGTTTATTGTGGAGCTAACCCTAGTACCCTCAGTACCTAATAATATCACCAACTTCCAGGTATTCGAAGATGACAAGCATATCTTAGATTTCATTACTAGTACAAATGTCTTTGCTTCTCAAATCATTGACGAAACTGAGCTCCAAGAAGCTGACATGGACTTGGAAGGGGTAATTAACTTGAAGACCAACACAATTCCTAGGGGGATGGTGCAATTAGAAAGAATCTTTGATCTAGACAAGGTTAAGGAGCAAGAACAGGATACCAAGAAAGATTCCATTAGTGGACAGTGTGACAAATATAATATGGGAACTCAGGATGATGTAAAAAATGTTTTTATTAGCAAAGTGTGTACTCTTGAAGAAAGGAAAGGAATCATTGATGCACTACATAGATATCTAGATCTGATAGCCTGGTGTTATGAAGATTTAAAGACTTATGATACATCAATCATAACCCATACTATTCCTCTCAATCCAGGAGTAAAACCTTTCAGACAGAAGAAAAGGCCGGCCCATCAATGCTTTACTGGAACCCATAATACAAAAGGAAGTGTAGAAATTGTTGTCTGCAAGGATAATATTTCCAGTCAGACATTCTACTTGGGTTTCAAACCTGGTTCTAGTATGGAAGAAAAATGGTGAAATCAGGCTGTGTAGATTTCAGGAACCCTAAAAAGAGCCTCAGAGAAAGATAATTATCTAGTACCCTCAATAGATGAAGTGCTCTAGATTGTCAATGGATCTCAGATGATGTCCTTCTTGGATGGCTATTCAGGATACAACCAGGTCATGGTGCAGTGTGAGGATAGGCACAAGACTGCTTTCACCACCAAGTGGGGCACTTTTGCCTACAGGAGGATGCCCTTTGGCTTGATAGATGTTAGAGCCACATTCCAAAGAGCCATGGGCATTGCCTTTAAAGACATAATTGGTAAGTGCATAATCATTTATATGGATGATCTAACAGTCTTTTCCAATAAGAGAGGTGATTATATCTCAGATTTGTGCCAATTTTTTCAGAAATGTAGAGAGTTTGGGATATCTCTCAATCCAAAGAAATGCATCTTTGGAGTCACGAAGGGTAAATTGTTGGGGCATGTTCTTTCTAAGAAAAGAATTTCCATTGATCCATAATGAATAGAAGCCATTCTTAAGGTCCCACCGCAAAAAGAAGGAAATGAAATCATTCTTTGGTAAGATCAACTTCGTGAAGAAATTCATCAGTGGGTTTGTAGAAATAGTTAAACTACTGAATGCAATGTTGAAGCAGGAGTCCAAGGTTGAGTGGAATGCAGAAGCAAAGGAAGCATTTGTAGAGATAAAATGGGCTATTGCTAAAGCTCCTATTTTGGTAAGTCCAAACTATGCTAAACCGTTCTATATATATTCATTTGCTTCTGACCATTCCTGTGTTGCTATGTTAACTCAGAAGTCTGATCAAGGCAATGAGCATCCCATAGAATTCATGAGTGCACCATTGAAGGATGCAGAGCTGAGATACCCAAGTGTGGAAAAGAAGGCCTATGCCTTAGTCAAAGCTATAAAGAAATTCAGGCATTACATCGTCAGAAACAAAATATTTGCAATAGTTCTTGATCCTACAGTTAAGCTGTTGTTGATGTAGAATGAGCTGGGAGAATGCAGAGCCAAGTGGGTAACTATGTTAGAAGAGTATGATATGGAGATTCAACCCATGAAGCTAGTAAGAGGGAAAGGGCTTACACAGACAATGGTGGAAATAGGCCCTGACCTTATAGCTCATAGTTACAATTTAGAGGATGTTTCTCCTGGTGAGTGGTATGATGATATTGTTCATTATCTCTTGACTCAGAGATGCGCTGATCATCTTAATTCAGTACAAAGAAGGGCATTGCGCTTAAAGAGTGACAGTTTCATGTTGAAAGGATTTGTCCTATATAAGAAAAATCATGAGGGTGTTTACTTAAGGTGCCTAGGAAAGGAAGAGTCTGAAAGAGTGATGTTGGAATTTCATGACAGATATGGTACAAGCCATGGATCAACACCTTCTACAATGAACCAAATTCTGAGAACTGGTTACTATTGGCCTACACTATTCAAATATACACACAACCACGTCAGAACTTGTCATGTGTGTCAGACTGCGGCCACCAAAGAGAAGTATGCAACACTTCCACTCCAGCCAGTCTTTGAGGTAAAACCTTTTGCACAGTGGGGGATGGACTTTATAGGTCCCATCAATCCGCCTTCCTCTGCATGACACAGGTATATTCTTATTGTCATTGATTATTTTACAAGATGGACTGAGGCCTTTTCTTGCAAGCAATGCACTTCAGAGGTAGTTAAAATCAGGTATCATTAATCATTTTGGGTGTCCTATGTCTTTAGTTTGTGATAATGGTCCTGCGTTTTCATCATTAAAGTTTTCTAATTGGGCTTTTGATCATGGGATTATCATTAAATTTGCATCCAACTATTATCCTCAGGGTAATGGTTTCGCTGAGTCATCCAACAAAAATATTCCGACTGTTATCTGCAAACTGTTAGAAAGAAATATGAAGGATTGGCATACCTAACTTAGATTTGCTCTTTGGGCAGATCATACGAGACATAAAACTTCCATAGGAATATCACCTTAGCACCTGGTTTATGGATTAGAGCCTGTGTTTCCCATTCAGTTAAAGATCCCCACCTTGCAGTTCATTAATGAATATTATGATGAGGGAGATAAACGTGAGGCTAGACTTGCTGAATTATTACACCTTGAGAAAAATAGAGACGAAGCCCTGGAAAAATTTGCTAAACATCAGGGGGTTGTCAAGAGATGGTTTGATAAAAGAGCCAAGGTTAAAGCTTTTAAGATTTCTGACTTGGTTCTTTACTGGGATAAAGCCCTTGACCGTAAGGGGGAGCATGGAAAATTTGATAAACTTTGGCTTGGTCCTTACCAGATTTCAAAAATTCTGGGAGATAACGCTTTCTGTTTGAAAATTCTCACTAGAGGGGACATCCCACTGCCTGTCAATGGGCAGTATTTGAAGCATTATTTCCAGTCTTGAGCTGTTTTCAGCTATTGTCTTATATATAGTTAGATTAGGTTTCCTTTCTATTTTGTATGCTTTGCTTTGCTTTGGTTAGATTAGGTTTCCCTTTCTGCTTTGCTTTTGTTTGTTTTGGTTAGTGTAGGTTTTCTTTTGGTTTTTTTTTTTTTTCTTTGCTCTTGCTTTGGAGGTTTCTCTATTTTTTCCTAGATGTGTTGCACCTGTATGGAAAATGTATCATTATCTGGGACTATTTCAAATATTTTATTGGTGGACTGTAGTATTGTATCTTGAAAGGATGGCTGAAGTTTTTGCTATTGCCAACCGTCTTAATGTTTGATTTATAGAAGATGGGTCACTGGTTTTGATTTGAATTTGAAGTATTCTGACATCTTATACTTCTCATATATCGTAAGAATCCTGATATTACTATAGGAATCCTTGTGAAGTTTTGTCAGGTGAAAAATCCTATTTCTGCTTCAACGCCATTGTGGTTCTCAGCCCTGAGTGTGAACTTCATTGTTCATAGGTTGAAATGAAAAGTGACACAAAATAAATATCAAAAGAAGGAAAAGAGAAATATTGAAAATCAAAAGAATGAATTCAACTTATGAGGGGTATCTGAATATCTCTATCGGGGCTATAAACGCCCGGCTGGTAATAGAGCTATGTTCAGGAGAGTCACAACGATAACCTCATCGGGGTTGTAGATGTCTGACTGGTAGCAAGACTCTATCCAGGTTGCTTTTGAAGTTAGAATCTTTTACGTAGCCTATCTTGACTAAGCTTGGTTCCTGCAATAGCTTGAGGGAAATGAACTTATATGCACACACTTGGATTTTCAGTTTATGGAAGGTTCGGTCTACCCTTTGGTTTTGACTTGTTAATCTTTGCATTTTGATTTGTTTGTTTGATAGTGGGACTGAAACCATAAATTTTGGGTTCTCGATTCCTATTCGTCATCAAATGTTATGGAGCATTTCCCAACAGAGTCGCCATTTGTTGTGTAGTTTTCGCACACATGCCCCGCTGAAAGCAGGGACCCTCTTTCGCTTTGGTTTTGGTGTCTTGGCCCTTTCATTTTGAGGTTTTTTCTTACTTGGGCACATGCTTAAATGTTTATTTTGATTGCCTTGGTGATCCCCCTAAGTTATTCATTGAAGATCTTTGATTTCGAGCTAGGTTCAGGTTTTTGTTGAAGTTCGGGACTTTCCACCCCGGCCAGATTTTCTTGGATCCTGTTCGGACTCTGGTTGAGCACTGTCGTTCGAGGATTTTTGGTCTTTGCGGATTTCCGCATGGGCCAGATTTTTTGGATTTCGTCCTATCGTCGAGTTCCCAGGTTTTTTCTAACTATCTTGTCGGTGGCATTAATGTCTTCGTACGAGCTTTGAGTGAGGTATTTAATTGATTTTCGAGGTCTTTTATGTCATTATGCTTATTGTTTGCTATCAATTGGGCTGAAGAGTGCATTTTGGTGAGTGTTTGATTGGATTTGTGGGGTTGAGTTTTCAAATTGTGGATTTGAGTCGTGATTGCTTGTGCATTCCTGCCCCTGTTCTTTGTGGACACCATTGAATTTTGCATTTACTATTTCTGAGATCAATTTTCACTTCACAATGGTATGTTTTCAATTGCCTTGCTTCTAATTGATGATTATGGATAGCATGTTGATGTTATAAGAGCTTTTGGGTTTGAATTCCTGCGTATTTGATCATTTCATGCTAGGGTTGTCCAACATTGCTTTATTTGTCATCTCCCAAGTGAGTTTTGAGCTCCTTTGTCTATTTGCATTTTGATGTGTCTTGCTTGAGAGTTATTAGTAATCCCCTAGTCGAGAATTAGTAGTCAAAATGTTGAAATTCTCAGCTCACCTGTACGCTAATGGCGGATGTATGGGGTTTGAAACTTAGGGCATCACCACTTCATCTTCTTCCACCCTAAAATTGGCTTAGAATGCTAAGATAATCCATTGAAAACCCATATTAAACTTTCCCTAAGCTTAAATATTTGAAATTCATGATCGATCTTGTGTTTTGAGCGTAATCATGATTTAACGCCGATGTTCGGGTTTTGTCCACAGTCCGGGATTTTCCATTCCCTCGGGACAATCCGCCTCTGAGGGATTTTCTCGATTTCCTCTGCTTTTCTGGAATCCGCTATTGCTTTCGGAGTTTCATATATTTCGCGAATTTTCGTTGACCTCGGATTTTCCCGATCTCCTCCGTTTTCCCAATTTCCTTTGAGTTCTCCGGAATCTGCATGCTGTCGGAGTTTTACCTTATCTGCAGATTTTTGTCGACTCCGAATTTTCCCGAGGTCCTTGGTTCCCTGTATTTTCTAGATTTGTAAAGTGTCTCTGTCATCGCGGAAATCTATCTTTGGCGGATTTTCCCAAAATTTGGTGAAATATAAAGAAGTATGGAATAGCATGATGTGTTGGTGATTTATGATGCATTATATGATTTATTCATGCTATCTTGTGATCTCCTATGTGGTTTGTTGATTGAAAATGATCAGATTTAATTGTTAGTAGGTGTTATCATGATTATTCCGCTGGAATCCGTTTGGCCTAGAATTTCCCGAAATTCCTCCCTGTCCTGGATTCCGTGGATGGTCCTGAAACCCAAAATTTGTTGTGATCTGCCAAATAATTTTTTTTGAATTTTTTTTAATAATGGCAATCGTACAGTTCCTCAGCTAATTTTTTTTCTCTTGAAACAACTTTTGCCGAATATAGGCAAATTATATATCAAAAAACTCAGAAATAGCCACCTGGACGCAATGGCAGGCTTATTTTTTGCCAAAATGCTCTTGTAAAAGGCTGCTCACCAGATCTACCTTTCTTTTCCAAAGTTGCAAATGGTGACAAAATTGAGTGAAACAAAAGCCAAATCTGACTTTCTCGAGCCTCCTAGACGTAATGGGATAGCCTAAAATACTACCACTATAGCCAAAAGTGTTGCAATCACCAAATCTCACCAAAATACACACATGCAATATAGGATACAAGAAATTAAAATCACAAAAGAAATTGATGGAAACTATCCAATGAAAAAATGGAAGGGGCTTGCTAGATTCAAAGCTCTGATACCATGTTGAAGTGATCAACCTGAGATCTTCAATCTGCAATACCAAATAGCCTCCAAAGAGATAGAGAGAAGCAACAATGGAAGATGTTATTCCACCAAACAAGGATTACAATATTATACAATATGATCTATGCAATACAATACAATACAATACAATGCAAAATATGTTGGAGATGCCTTGCTTATAAAGGCAAGGATGAGAGATAGGATAAGACATGATCATGACAAGTGTCTTAATCCTATCACATGAGACAACTAACTCATAACTACCTAGGAAAGTGTAAAGTCTAGATAAGATAACTAAGACTTCTAGAAGATACAACTAATATCCTACGTAAACTTAACATGTGAATTAAGTTCCGTAACTCCCTAGTAAAGGAATAAACTAGGTACAAGACTTATTCACACCAATAGCTAGAAGTTCTCAGGAAAGATGAAATATCAAGGAGCCCTACCACTTCGACCTTTACAAGTAGATGCCCCTTTTCATCAATGGGGAATTGATTTTATTGGGGAAATATAGGAAAATTCAAGTGGGGGATATAAATGGATACTTGTAGCTACTGATTATTTCACTAAATGGGTAGAGGCAATCCCAACAAAACAAGCGACAAGTAAGGTGGTAATAAATTTCCTAATGGAGAATATCATAACTAGATTTGGTACACCAATTAGGTTGATCACAGACAATGGGATGTGTATTAGTTCTAATGAATTTAAGAGCTTCTGCAACACATATGGCATTACTATTTCTTATGTTGCCCCCTACCATTCACAAGCAAATGGCCAGGCATAATCCAGCAACAAAAGTCTTTTGAAAATCATAAGAAGAATGTTATATGGAAATAAAAAGGCCTGGGATTCAAAACTGAGAATGGTTGTGTGGAAGGACAGAATTACTGTGAAAAAGGCAATTGGGAAATCTCCATTTGAGCTAGTGTATGGGACACAAGCCAGGATGCCACTACAAAACTTTTACCAATTTATAATTTCATCCTTCAGGAAGATTTAGATATTCTAGAACCAATGAAGGAAAAAATGGATCAACTTGCAGAGCTTGATGAAATAAGGAGAATGGCTCATAACCAAAATGCAAAGCTGCAATCTCAGATAAAGTACCTTTTTGATAAGAAATCCAAAAATAGAAAAATTGGGGTGAGTAATTTGGTGTTGATGTGGAATGCTAGATCTCAGGAGAAGGGAAAGCATGGAAAATTTGAAGCCTTGTGGTTAGGGCCCTTTCTTATCATTGGAAAGGGAGGAGAAGATTCTTACTATTTGTAGTACATGTCTGGTGAAGAGCAGGAGTTGCCAGTACATGGAAATTTTTTGAAGCATTTCTTTTCTTGAGTACTAGAGGATTAAGAATTGCCAGTGCATGTAAAATTCTTAACAAGCCTCTTAAAATAATCTCTTTCCATGCACAGTAGTTTAGGAAATAAGAAAAGGGACTAAGACTTGCCTGTATATGGACAATCCTAGATTTCCCTCATTAAAAACAAATTTTCTTTCCATGTACAGTAGTATAGGTTCATTTAAATCTCCATTATTTTCCATCTCCATATCCTTATTCATTCCATCCACTCCACCTTCCATTTTTCATATGTTTTGAAATCTTGGTCTACAACCATAGATTTTGGAATCTTGCAGTGATTGGTAAATCACTCATCCCCAATTGGAGTCGTTGTTGGAACTAGAATTTTCATAAAAAATTCTAAGGATTTTATTAGTTGAAATCAAAATTCATGCCATCATTTTCATAAAAAATCATTCTATTTCCATCCATGAAGCCAAAATAGCCTTTTACCACCATATTGCTACCGCATTGGCCACCTTATATAACCCTCACCTCATACCTCCTTACCGCAGCCTCTTGCAAAATAGCTAACATTATACCATTTTACCACTATATCATGGAGGGTTACAACCTAGGTCATGGTAGAGCGGTATAATGATCAGTATTAACAAAAGGAGACCGTTATACTATGGAGGTATGGAACACAGCCTGCGGTAGAGTGGTGTGATGAAGAACAGTGATAAAAGGGGAACCACTATACCATAGAGGGTTAGAACAAGACCCGTGGTAGAGCGGTACACTGGTGAATACTAATAAGAAGAGACACCGCCATACCGCGAAGGGTTAACACATAGCCCGCAGTAAAGCGGTATACAAAGAAAAGTAATGGGAGGACACCGCAGTACTGCAAGAAGGAGAAAGATAGCCTGCGGTAGAGCGGTATAGTTTGAATTAAGGGCACACCGTGGTACTATGAGGAAGACAAAGGCGGTGTGCAGTAGAGCGATATAATAAAGCAAGGTAACAATATGTATCATGGTACTGCAGGGGTGTGAAAAGTGATGCGAGGTAATGCAGTAAGTAGCCGTTGAAACACTTAAAGCAGTCCAATCACATCAATCAACTTCAAAATATGAAATTGAGCTCAATGCAAAAGATTTGAATGATGAGAATTTATTATTTGAGAGTTAATGCGGCTTGGTATGGAAATAAACAAAGTAGATTGAGATTTCCCATTCATAGTAGCAGAGACTAAGTGCAGACGAGCTCGAGGTGTGGAAGTGAAAGAAATTCTCCAAGGAAAACTATATTCCGAGTAAGCTATGTTTATCACTCCTTAATTTTTATAAATGGCGCTGAAGAAATCAGAAGTAGGAGCTAAGAAAGATGAACCTAAAGCTAGTAAACCCTCTTTACAGTCTCCATTACTTACTTTACTACTTGGGTCAGTGGATAAGGGGCCAAAGAAATTTTTTAGACACTCAGCTCAGGGATGTAGAGACCCTATCTTTCCTCAGTCAGGTTGGAATTTGTACTGGTATTTTTATAGAAACAAAAATAACAAGGTCCTGACATCAAACTCGTGGACCCTTGACTTGGCCAAATTGATAGTTCCAAATATTTTCATTGACATCAAGCTGATTAAAGCCCTGGCCAATAGATACAATGCCCCAGCAAAGATTTTCAAGCTCCCATATGGTGGGTGTTTAATAGATGTTTCAAGGGAAGCCATTATTAAGTGTTTTAACCTGAACAAACAAGCTGTTATAGAAGTGAATTTGGGGAAATTGGACCAAGAATACAAAAGGTAAGGATAACTTATAGGAGTGATGAGCTCCCCCTGCACATGAAAAGGGTGATAACAATAGGATACTTCCCATCGCCTCCTCAAAGGTAGAACCTTTTCTGGTGTCTGATTTTAAGGTTTACTTCAATAATACATATCATGCATTGTGTTGGGTTCTTGGAATATATGCAGAGTATAACATGTCAGTAGGATTGATGAGGATGGCTATGATCATTTAGTATCTGAAGTCAAATGTTGAATTTGATTTTGCTTATGTGATTGAAGAACAAATTCATGAGGGCTTATTGCAGGTCGAAGAGGCTAAGGCTCCTATGTCTTTTAGGAAATATTCTTTGTTATGTCATTTGATTTTGTATCAAAATGAAACAAAATGGACTAAGAGGATGAAATTATGCACACAAGAGAATGGAGTTAGAATCCTTGTATAGAATTGGTGCTAGATTTGGGACAATAGAAGCACAAAGTGTGATTTTGTTGTGTTTAGGGATAATTTTGTTGTTAGAATAATTGTTGCCCTTGGTTTCTCAACACCAAGGTTGCCACAATCTTTGATGAATGTCATGAGGCCAATGCAATACAAGCTAGACCAGGGCTTTACACATAATTATGTTGATTGGTTCCTAATGCCACAACATACTATCATTAGGGCGTACAGTTGTGACCAGGAATCACATATTTTGCCAAAAATTGTGCTTGCTAGAATGTGCTTTTTGGAGTTCACGTGGCAGATGCTCTCGATGGAGCATGATTTAATGAAAAATCAAGGAAAAGGTACTTTGTTGCTTGATTTAAAAATGTTTGAAGAATTTTCTGTTGGATCAGACATGTTAGAAGAGCTACAGAGATTCATGAGAGTCAATTATCCCCTCAAGTCCGGGAAAGAAAGAGTATGTGATCTAGAGGGTCACATTAATATGATCAGAAGGAATTTGATTACAAAGAGGGCAATATCTCATGCATTCGACCCTAAGGAAGATGTGATAAGGAACTTGGTATATTTTGATGATGTATTTCAGACTAGAAAGAGATGGATAATGAGGATGAGATGGGAGGATCAGAAAAAGGAGAAGAATAAAAGTTTTAAAGGGTTTTTTGCAGATGAACCAAATCTTCTCAAAAGGACGTAGATGATACTTGGAAAATTTGATGAGTTTTATAAAAGGGCTCAAGATGAGGGGTTAATTCCATTTCCTGCACCCCAACAACCATCACAAGAAGCATCCGCATCTCATACACCACCTCTATCACTAGCACATCCATCCCCTCCATCTCCCACACATGAGCCTCATGCCAAGAAACAAAAAATTGATTCATTAGTTGATTATGGCTCGAGTGATGAGGAATAAGAAGTAGTATTGACTCTGACTAAAATGAAGGAGGTTGCAGAGTAGCAGAAAATTCATGAGCCCCATGATCCAAAAATCATAATATCACAGGAATTTGTTGATTAAATTCAAGTCGATGAGAGGGTAGTTGCCTCTCTAAGGTTTATGGAGGATGACAATTTTATTCACACTAGTGAATTTAAAGATTTTTGGATCAAGATGAAAATGAAGCATTTTGATGAAAGGTTAAACATCAATCTCATAGGAGCAGATGATGCAAAGTAGGATGAAGTTCAAGCCCAAACATTGGTAGAATTGAATATTGTTAATATCAATGTTACCCCCAGGAAGCAAGAGAGTTAGTACTGAAGAGTGATATGTTGATCATACCAAGGATGGAGTTATCTAAGGTATTTCTTTTGGACCAGATTAGAGCTCAAGATGATCGAATGTTGGTTGCAGAGTTTGACTGAAAGGAAGGTGTATCAGGAATAGGGTATAACCCTACCACTCAAACCCTTGCCTTATGGACAAACCAAAAGAGCACAAGGAAGCCCAGACTCTTAGATGTGGTGCAAGGAATGAGGGGGTGAGCCATGCTAAGGACAATGAAGGATACAACTCCAATAGAGGTTATGACCATAACTATGCATTCAACAATGTTCACCAAAGATGTGGTGGAGAACATGGAGAAGAAAATAACTGAATATGAGAAAAGACTAAAATTGTCAAATGATGAAGTTAATAAATTGTTTATTAAAAATGTCAAGTTGAAACAACAATTACAATAGGGTACAACGGTGAGGGGGGATGAGATAGTTGTTTATCACCCACCTATTCAAACTAAAGACCCATAGATACAACAAATGAAAGAAGAAATTGATAAGCTGAAGAAGCACAATATGGAAGATGTAAAGTGTCACATCCTAGATACCTTGAGAAAATAATTGGAGCACATAATTGAGATATTGAAGGAAAAGATAGGTGGAGTACATGAGAGCTTTAGCAATCTGGTTAAAGCTTTGGAACAAATAAGTGCTAATTACCCTATCCTAGAGGAATTCCAGATGAGGTGGCAGCCCATTTATCACATTATAACTACTCTGTGCAAGGCAATACAAAGGGATCTAGATGCCCCTCCAAGACTCAAGCCTACCCAGGAAATGGTGAAGGGGGTAATTGAGGAGCACAGGTATTTAATAGATATGAAGAAGAAAGTGGAGAATACAAGGAATGCATTTGATTCTATAAAGAAGGTGTGGATGAGTGGAAAGGTGAATTCGATCAGATGGTCTCTCGGTGTTTGACACACATACAAAATAATGGGGACATCGGCCTTGACAAGTTTCATACTTTGCTTGATGGAATTGTAATACTAGACAATGGATACACAAAATTTGTGGTAGATATAAGGAACTTGCTTGATAATAGATGGAAGAGCCACCTCACAAATTTCACTGCTGCACAAGAATTCAAATGGCCAAATGATTTGACAATAAGTAAATGGAAGGAGAAGTATCTAGGCTCCGATGAGGACTGATCATCATCATCACAAAAATAATTAATCATATAGTAAAATCTTTGCACAGGTCTTAGATGACCATGGGCTCTTTACTCGAAGACTAATGGATTGGCACATGTTGGTTGTTTAGTTATTTCAGTTATGTTTTATCTCATAATTATGTTTTGCTACCAAAAGACATGACCTTTGGTCTAAAGCTTGTTGCCTCTCATATAAATACGAGAGACCAAGACCAAAAGGAGACATTAGATTAGATAAAAAGAGAAAATAACATGCGAATAGGGATAGATACAATGTCTACACTTCAAAAGACCATGATGCATGTACGAAATTTTGGAGGAATCAATGAAAGAACTCTGATTTTGTGGCATCATTCTGGTATCAATTGTTTGTTGAATTAATTGAAAATATTATCAAGTTGTCTCCAAGGTTGATATTTCTTTGTTATTTAAATTGACATATCAAGTATATACTCAATTTATCAGTGCACATTTGTTGCACCTGTGTGGTATGATTGGTTGGTTCTTTCAATTAAAGATTAAATCCTTCAATTCATTCATAGTAATTTGGAAGTTTCATTTGGATCACTAGGAAGAACCTAGTAATTACATTCTTGCATGTTTATACAAGTTATAAACTAATATTTGTATGTGAAACAATTAGAATTTATGCCAAATAGAAGCCACTCATCTTAGACTTTCATTTGACTCTATTTTACCTAACAGAGGTATACCCGTCTAGGTCTAGCAAAGCCTAAAGAGTAGAAGGTTAGAATTCATCATTTGGCCTTGTACATTAGCCAAAAATGTATCAAGAGCTTGGAAACCTCTTGTGGTTTCAAACCAGTGTTTTTGAGACCTAACACATTAGATGAAACCCTGGCTCTAAATTTTAAATCATCCCAAAAAAACTCACAGTAGTGCATGTAAGTTTATATCGAACATGGAAATTAGTTGATGAGATTTTAATAAGAACATACTCCATGAAGGGAATCTATTTATGAAGGGAATCTATTGTAGAGTGAAGATCGTTTTGTCATCATTGGAAATATGGAGGAATTTATCTTCACCACTATTCTAGGGTAGCCAATACCATCCATTGTTCAAAACTATAACGCTCCTTTGTTTCATATTTCGGATAAGGGAGAAGGAAGGAAAATATTGGTAGAAAGAATGATATTGGTTCTTGCATAGAAGATTCGACCAATAGCTCATCCAAAATTCACCAACAAGGCTATTTGAGCTAATAAAAGTCAAATGGAAGCCATACTCATACTAATATGATCACAATCAGCCAAATTCATGAGGTTGAAATGCAATGCATAGAGACACCAAGAGATGTTGAGGAATTTGGGATACTTGGTAACAAAAAGAGGCACAACTTCATCTTTCTCCTATCGTTGACTTTGAATAGAAACATCATTTTTTTTAGGTATCCATCTACTTATCAAGCTTGTGCTAGTAGATAGAATAGATAATTTATGGATATACCAATGTTGGAAGGAGATACTTATGTTCCTAAAATATTTCTTGTATGATGCAAGCTATGAGGATTTTTTTATCCCATAGGAATAGTCTCAGACCTCATAGAGCTATGTATGACTGACACTCAAAGGAAGGTAAAAAATGAGTGCTAATTCAAATATACTTTTAGGGAAAGGCCCTATTGGGATGTTCTCACTGATTAGATATTGAGAAATATTGAAAGAAATGGCACATACTAGGAAACTTTCAACTTCTCCACAAGTATTTAGTGATTTGTTAATAATTGGGGATCAATTGCAAAGGTTGAAAATATGTTTTTTTTGAAAGAGGATACATGGGTATAGTTGGAGTAGGTTTTCATCTCATGTTTGAGCAAACAAAATATACAATGATTAATTTCTAGGATTGGAAAGACATACTTATTGTTCTCCAAGATGGTGGGGTACCCATGAATTTTTTGTCTAAAGAATAATTTAAGGTAGTAGAATAGGGTTTTGGTTGTATGGTACTCCATACAACTAGAATCAACCTTATCATGAAATTGAAGGACTATCTTGGTAGATAGGTTGAGGCGAGAATAGTAACAACTTATCAAGGACATCACTATAGTATAGAGTCAAACACAACTAAGACAACAGAGAAATCACCATCTAGTGTAGAGTTTTCAATTCCTAATTATCTCAAAGTAGTATAGTAGAACCTAACTACATCACAAGGAGGATCATACATTGGAAATTACAAATCTCAAGGTTGATTTTGAGTCCTAATAGCTCTAGGAGAATCCAAGTTTGTGATTGCTTGAAGGGTGGATTGTAATGTACCCTATTAATAATTTAACTAAGATAGACCCATGCACCTGTAAAAAAAAAAGGGTCATATTGTCACAAAAAGGAGTGTTTATGTTATGAAACTGTAATAAAGTAAAAAAATATTAGATAAATATCACATACAATTAAAGTTAATTCTAAATAATAAATTCCTCTAAAATAATAAAAAGTAGTTTGAAGAGTTGTCTTTTGGAGGGAAATTCTATTTTAGAGATGCCAAGCAAGGAGGAGGCATAAATTGATTAACTATTTTATTATATGAATTCTACTTGTTAGAGCATTAAACTTCAGTTCAAATACCCTAAAGAAGAAATCCCTCTGTCTAGAATTAGAGAACCAAAACCCCCTAATTTTCATCATTGGATTAGTGGATGAAAACCCCTTATTTACACTTGGGACTATCTCCCCTGGGGATTACATATGAGCTTCAAAGTGATGAGAAAATTGAGATTATGGTGGTTGGATTTCAAGATATCTTTATACCCATAACATCAATTCAAATCCTTCTCAAGATTGCAATGGTTCATGAATCTTATATAGTATCAATTTATATTCAAATTTACAACAATTCATATTAATCAAATCAAGTGATTCTTCTACCAATTGTGTGATTTAAAGTCCTCTGATTAAGAACTTATGAAAAATTGATCATTCCATTAGGGGTTGTGATTCATAGCAATTACTATAGTTGGGTGATTCAAATATCCCTAAAGTGTTGTGACTCAGATTTGTAATTTATATTAAATATACAACTCTTTGAGGCAAAATTGTTTTAAAAAATTCTAGGTATAACTCGTAATAGTTTAGGTTTGTGATCAAAGTTAATATTGTCTTAAGGGTGTGATTTTTCATTATTTACTAAACACTTGCAACTTGGCCAATCATAGAAGGGCTTAATTTAGATTAGTTGAAGGTTCAATTATGTAAGGAAGAGTCAATTTTGTGGTATTGAAGATGGTTCCTACAAGGCCAAATACTGAAAAAAATAGTTATTCATTTCCACTACAAATAAGTTTGGTTTTGAAAAATATATAGACATCAATAACATTTAAAAATTATGTGATGTTAAGCCTTGTTAATTATTGAAATAAAATAAATAATATAAAACATTCTATCTGGGATATTACAATTGCCATTAGAGTGTCTAAACCCAAATTACATGGGTTTCTCCTTCAAGTTATATCAGCTACTATTATCCCAATAAGATACTGACACAATTTCCAAAGCTTGTTGCTTATAACTAAATAGATCATTGGTTTCTTAATGAGTTGTGATTTGCCTCCTACCTAAAATATCTAGTGAACATCTTATGATATTTTTTATTTTCACACTATCTACATTAGTAAATAGGGATAGGTGTAACCATAATATTTTGCATTCATCTTTTCCTTATACAACACTAATGCTTTTAATCTTGCATTTACAACCTCATTTCTAGGCAACAATATGATAAGAATCCTTGATGTGTTTCCAATGTTCAATAGCCTTTAGATTTGTTATAACAGTCTTGTCTCTTTGAAAGGTATATGGATAATAAATAGAGTCTCACCACTAGTCACCACTAGATTTTTTGGTTTAGTGTTTTCTTTATTCATTTACAAACTAGTGAGGCTAATAACATGTCCATAACATTAAATCAACAATGGCAATAAATGAAGAGTAGGTAGTTATTATTGTGGAGGATACATTTGCAACTATTTTGAGAGTAGTTCACACATACCATTTTAGTTTTTTTTCCTATCATCAATTTATTTTAGTTGCTAGAGAGAATAATTCACAATATAACATTCTTAAATTCATAATTGACTACAAACCTTTTTTTGTCATCTTTTGTTCAAGCTTAACAAAAACTGTCTAGGGTAAGATACATAATACATGTGTAATAATGTTGCACAAGTATATGTTAATTAATGTGAGATTACATTAGAAAATATTGCAAGGAGACATATAGTTTACAATTGGTCAAACTAGTCATATTTTTAAATATATCAAATAGCAATAAGAAAAACTTGGAGAAATCATAGGGATGATATATTTTCAAATTATTGATTTGGTGGTGAAAAGGCCTTGTAGAATGCTCTTTAGAACCATGCCCAACTTCCAATCACCCTTCCTAGCTAGTCACAAGCCGTGTTGACTGTCTCCCCCACAATTCTCTACCTTTTTGCAAATCTTTTGTTTAGACACGTTTTCAATGAGGTTGTGGGGTGTTTGTTTTGCCCTACATGATCTTGTTGCCCTCCCTACAAATTTATTTCCCAAATGGGTGGGATTGTCTTATTAATGACACAATTGACCCTCCCTTCTCTTGCACCATTCCTCCATTCTAATGACCATCTCCCAATCGTATGAGGGGAAAATCGTTTATTAATGCCCCCTCCTGTTCTATTTTGGGTGAAAGGAATATCATGCTCTTTCCCATTTCATTTTCATGTTATCTTATTTTATTATATTTTCTTCTCCAACTTTTTATTTATGTTTTCCCCCATTTTAATATTAATACTAATTTAATAATTACCATATTATATACAAGTGCTTGTGTTTATCATTTTCTTTTTTGGCACAATCAATTACATTTTCTATTATTTTTATACCATAGTAGTGAATCAAGATAAGGACCTAGATTTCCAAAGCAAGGTTGTTGGCACTCAATCGATGAAATTGAAGAATCCACTAACCCACTATCCATAACTCTTATAGAACATTTAGGAGGTAAGAAGTTTACTTGACTATCATTCCAACAGAGTGTGGCAACTAGCTATGGTCAAGGTCACAACTTATGTCTAGCGGGGAATTCATAGTAGGATGATCCATCTAGTTGTGATTTGACCTCAAGGATTCATAAGCAAGGTTAAATAGCATCAAAATCATTCATACGAAATAATTGCTAAGCCTATATTGTTGCACCCTTTCCCTTGCAAAACCATTCAAATTTCTCACACACGTCACCACAAGAGCATTAGTACCCAATTAGTTCAAAAAATAACATACATGTATAAATGCAACCATGTCGTAAACTAAAATGAAACCAGTTCGTTCATAACCTTTTAATTACTCAATATATATAACACTTAAAGTATTAAATATATAGCATAAATCATTGAATCCATACAAGCATTTAAAAACATCAATTATGATTGCAACTTCAACGTTAGAGTCTCCTCCGCCTTAATCCAACTTACATTAGGACATTAGAAATTTAACACTTCCATCTCTTTCATTTTATTAAAAGTGAAATTAATTTTAATATTTTTTAATAATTATAATTTTAATCATAATAAAAATATTAATAAACACAACATAACAAATACAATATTGAATATTATAAATAAAACACAAAATAACAAATACAATATTGAATATTTTAATATTTATAATATGTTATTCTTATTAAAAAAATTCTTTAATATTTTTAATATATTATAATTTAATTTTAGTAGTATTAATATTCATATTTTAACTTAACAATTTGTATCTATTTTTTAATACTCATAATTTCAATACTCATATTAAATTGTCTGATTATAAATATGTTTGATCTTCTAGAAAGTAATATAACTAACATTATCTAAGAAACTTTCCCATCCTTACACAAAAGTACGGTTCTATACATGAGTGACCCTAAAATGAGTGCATAAATATCCAATTTTCTGCTGGAAAATACACTCAAAATCAATTTTGATATGGCTAGCATTTCCCAAGGCAGAGTTATGCTCCTTTAGAAATAATAAAAGAATCATCATTTATAAAGCCACTTAATTTTTTCATTTGACCAACATCGATCAGCCAGTCAAGTATCCTGACAGTTGCATAACTTGGAGCACAGCCTTCTTTCTTCATTTGATCCATCAACCAAAAAGTTTTTACAAGGTCATGCCTTTGCTGAAAGGTGGACAATAATATATTGTGTGTGACAACATCTGGAACCAAATCCTTTGTTCTCATCTCATTCAGCATTGAGAAAGCATGTCAAGTTTGTTTTCCTTGCAAAAAAAAATCAATTAATATACTATAGGTTACAAGAGTTGGAGTAATACCAATCACTTTCATGTTTAAAAAAATACTTCAAGGCCTATCTATTTTACCAATTTTGCAATGGGCATCAATCAGATAGTTATAAGTGACTGCATCAGGAGTCGAGCCTTCATCTAGCATCTTATTCATAAGTGAATGTGGTCTTACACAGACCATCAATGACTGTGTTGTATGTCACTTCATTAGATTTCAAATCCCTTGTTGCCATCTCTTCTAACATCTTTCCTACCATATTCATGTCTCCTGTTCTACAGAATTTCCTTATCAAAGTACTGTTAGGTAATTACATTAGGAAGATGTCCCCTGTTTTCCATCTCAGAAAGAAGCGTGAGTGCTTCATTTTCCCTGTTACTCTGACACAAACCACCAATTAGAATGGCGTAGGTAACAACATCTGGTGAATCGTGAGAAGCCTTTTCCTAACATCTCTTTGAATAATTTTTGAGCCTTTTCCACCTCATGCAATTCACATAGGCTGAATATCAAAGAACTATAAGTAATTACATTTGGCTGTAAACCCTTTCTGGACATGTTATGAAAACAATCCCAAGCTTTGTCCGTCCGGCCATCTTTGCACAGTCCATCAATAACTGTATTAAATGCCACTTCATCGGGAAAAGGACCAAACTCCTCCATTTGTACAAACAGATTGTAGGCTTTGTCTGTTTTTCCAGCCTTGCAAAAGCCATCTATCAGGCTATTATAAGGGTAGCTATCAAGAAAATCGCTATCTTGTAACATTTTAGCTACTAATTCTAGAGCTTCATCTATTCTTTGTACTTTGCAAAAGCCATCTATCAGGGTGTTATATGTAACAGCTTTTGGAGAACAAAGAGCATGTTTCATCTCAGCAACTAACCTGAGAGCATATTATATGTAATTAGTGTTTTGCATCAAACAATATCAGGAGAAAAGCCGTCCTGTATTATCTCAGAGTTTCATTTATTCTACCCATCTTGCAGGTTCCATCTATCAGAGTGTTATACGTAACAATATTAGGAAAACAATGAGCATGCCTCATTCTGTGCAAGATCTCATGCACTTCCTCAATTTGATTCCGTTTACACAGAGACTTTATGAGGGTTGTATAAGTGATAACGTCTGGATGTATTCCCATCTCTTTCATTTCAGCAAGAAGGGAGCTGATTCTGCAGAGATCGCCGTCATTTCCAAGACCAGCCAAAAGAGCATTGAAAGATACGACATTGAGAGGACGGTGTTGAGTTGGGACCGAGTGGAAGAGGTCCCAGGCCTTGTTTGTTTGACAACCGAACTCCGTTGCATATGGCTGCGTTGCTTCAACTTCCAGTTGGTATAATTCCTTTTCTTCTAAGGGACCCGTGGAAGGAAATTCGCCAAATTGGAGATATGCTTATAAGTAAAGATAGGCTTTCTTGTTACAAAGTGGACCAGAACAAGCAGTCTCCACTTCACGTAGCAGCCAAAGAGGGGAATGCATATTTAGTGATTGTTATATTAAATCACAGCAGTGACTGCCTAGAAATGGTAGACAACGATGGTAGAAACGATTTGCATCTGGTCGTGAAAATTGCATCTCAAATATTCGAGAGAGTTGGAAGAGATGGTCTGAAAACTATAGTATCCTCCGTAATGTCGGAAAGACTGATTAATTGCAGAAGAGAACAAGGATGAAAACCCATAACTTGTCAGAAGTGTAAGTGATTTGATTCTAGTGTTTTTCAAAGCTATTTTACACTATTAATCTGTTTAATAGTTAAAACGAGTTTTTTATTAATATATATAAGATAGGTATTTATCATTTTTTCTGATGATTGAGATATAAAATATTTGAACATTTATTATTTGAATATAAGGCTTGTAATCATGCAAAATCCTAATTTAAATCTTAGCTTAGACTGTTAATACCTTATGAAATGGGTAGATCTTTTTATTAATTTAAAAAGAGAAAAGAAGATAAAACAATCTTTTTAAAGAAGGTACACCATTATAGGTGCTTAAATTGCAGTGGCAACTTGAAGCTATAATATATTGTTTGAAGTGAAGGTCTCTCTTCATTTGTCCAACTTCTTCAATATTCAGGATTATGTTAAAGGTTAATTTACAGAGGGCAGAAATAGACATGAGTGCATAATCGGTTCATTGGTCCAAACAACTTTCCCACCCTCACACAAACGGTTCTATACATGAGTGCATAAATATCAATTTCTAGCTGGAAAAATATACATTCAAGATTGATTGTGATATGGCTAGCACTTACCAAGGCATAAAAGTTACGCTCCTTTAGAAATAATAAAAGAATCATCATTTACAAAGTCGCTTAATTTTTTCATTTGGCCAACATCAACCAGCCAATCAAGTATCCTGACAGTTGCATCACTTGGAGCACAGCCTTCTTTCTTCATTTGATCCATCAACCAAAACGTTTTTACAAGGTCATGTCTTTGCCCGAAGGTGTGCAATAATATATTGTATGTGAGAACATTTAGAACCAAACCCTTCATTCTCATCACATTCAGCATTGAGAAAACCATGTCAAGTTTGTTTTCCTTGCAAAAAAAAATCAATTAATATATTATGGGTTACAACATCTGGAGTAATACCAATTACTTTCATGTTTAAAAAATACTTCAAGGCCTTATCCATTTCACCAATTTTGCAGTGTGCATCAATCAGACAGCTATAAGTGACTACATTAGGAGTCAAGCCTTCATCTAGCATCTTATTCATGAGCGAATGTGCTCTAGAAATATCCCCAGCCTTGCACAGACCATCAATGACTCTGTTGTACGTCACTTCTTCAGGTTTCAAATCCCTTGTTGCCATCTCCTCTACATCTTTCCTACCATGTTCATGTCTCCTGTTCTACAGAATGCACGTATCAAAGTATTATATGTAATTACATCAGGAAGATGTCCCCTGTTTTCCATCTCAGAAAGAAGCATGAATGCTTCATTTTCCCTGTTACTCTGACACAAACCACCAATTAGAATGCTGTAGGTAACAATATCTGGTAAGAAGCCTTTCCTTAGCATCTCTTTGAATAATTTTTTAGCCTTTTCCATCTCATGCAATTCACATAGGCTGCATATCAAAGAACTATAAGTAACAAGCGCTCTGCGTGAGCTGGAGTCCCTGCTTAAGCAGGTCGGTTTTGTAGAGAGAACAGTGTTATGTGAGTATTTTGGAGTTGGTTTCAAGCCAAACAAAAGCATTATGTATAACGGATTCTGCTTCAAATTCTCCTAGCTGTGAACAGAGGTGCTCCTCCGCTTCTTTCACCAATCCCATTTACTAAAATTAACCAAACCGAGAAATTGCCCATCGTTAGAGAAGCTACAGTTAAATTTTCAATGTAACTTGACCATGTTCATGGTTTTTGTGTATGCATTGATTCTTCTTATTATATCAAGAGTCTGATCTTATGCTAGATAGGGTCATTGTAGCAAGAACTTGAAAACAGAAGCTGAAATGCAAATGAGCTCTGAAATTCGAAGGAGCTCAAAAGACTAAAACTGCTCTTAAAATCTCTAATATCAAATTGGAATTATAGCATTCGGCAGTATTCAGTTCACATATGATACAAACACAAGTTTGAGTGGTACTAAGAAGTTAAATGTGAATGAACTAAAACTGTATTCCTTCCAATTTTGATTTGACATATTCCATGATTAAAAATATTAAAATTTCAGCCATTCCTTTGACAGCATCCTCCTTGCCTGTGCGAAAATGGGAGTAGCTCTGATTTTAGGCGGCTGTTGATGTTACAAATATGGTGATGCCTCCTTTATGAGGCATTCATTCTCCTTTAATATAAAAATCTGCAGTTTGTAAGTGGCGAAGAAGAGGGGAGAGTGAGGGGCGTAGAAAATGAAGTGAAGGGGTCGCCCATTTTGGGGCTCTTTAATGGCTGCAAAAAAAAAATTACATACTGGAACATAACAAACAATTAAAAGAGGAATTGAAGGAAGGTGGTGTGGGAAGTGGGTGAGTAGAAGCTCTTTTTAGGGAACTTAAAAGAACAGCAATCTAAAACATATCAACTGCGTTGAAATAGAGAGAAGAGGGAGTGTGGAAAGGGATAGGTGAGGGGTGCTGGGTAAGGAGAAATTCGTCCCACTTTTGGAAGTTAAAGAAATGAAAACCAGAAAATAATCTTTAGTGGGAGCTGCGATGATGTTAGACAATGCTACATATTGTTTGACAGTGACGAAAAAAAAATGGAAGGAGGATGCGTTGGAAATGTAAAGAGAACTGCTCTATTTTGTAATGGTTTCTAAAATAGAATAAATGAAGATTAAAAAAAAAGTTATTAATTTGTTCTCTGTATTTGTTTTTATTGTGAAAGTGCGTAAGATGAGTAGTAGGCTGCAATGATTGACTGCCTTTCAATGGGTTCCACCATCCCGCCAGTTGCACATACTCTTGGTTACCCTCTTTCTCAAATTAATACCACAAAGGCCTGAAACTGGAAGAAACTGCACATCTGAAACATTCTAAGCATTTTAACTTCACAAGACATCGAGCATCTGAAAACTGGTCTGTATTTCCCCAGCTAAAGACTGAAATATGAATAAAAGCAGTGGACCCTAAGGACAGATCCTCAAAGCTAATTAGGTGCCTCCCCATCAAAGGGCATGTTGGGGACTGGCCCAAATTTTGAAATTGCAGAATTATGAGAAAAATGAAGGCCAATGATGTATTGCTATAAAGACCAATGATGTATTGCTATAAAGACTAACTTTAAAACCAACAAAACAAAGAAATCCAAGGATTGAGAAATAAACTTACCTTCCACGCTAAGTGAAACCCCAATCTCTGAGCAAGAGCATTGCTGCTGACCCAGCAAATAAGGCAAAGCACTCCTGCGATTGTACCTGCTTTCTTATCCAACATAACATAAAAGAGAGCATATACAACGGCTGTTACAAAGCTCAAAGTTTCAGTACCATGCACTCCTGGAAGGGGAAAGTCCCTAGTGCCAAGGGCATTACAGAGGTTAGTGTGGGATTTAATTTATTGAATAAATAGTCTAATTTTATTAAAATATCATTGTATTATACAATTTATATATATTTAGGAAGAAATCGATGGTGTATTTCACATATGTTCTTCAATAGATATTTTGAGTTGAGAATTATAGTGTTTTTTTTTTTTTGCACTGTGATGGGGTAGGTTTCTAACAGATCAATGAAGAAATGGATCAGATCTCCCTCTGCTCTCTATCAGCCTACCCTTGTGATTCTTTACTAGGCTGTAGAAATATAAGGTGCAGTCCTATATTTTAGAGATTATTGAAGAATTACAGGATTAGGTGCTTTGGAAGTCAAGGGAGATTGGATCTATTTCTTATTTGATATTTATAAACCTCCTCTGTCATGATGCAGAGGAAATAACTGCAAGATTTTTAACAAAAAATAATCTCTCTGCAAGTTTTTTAACAAAAAATAATCTATTGAAGAAAATATTTGAAGTCAGTTATCCATTTCTTCTCCCTGAACATAATTCAACATGATTATAAATTAATATAAATAGATTTTTTAATACAAATAATTTAATTAAAAAACTACAAGAAAAGAAATCTAATACTTATTTATGTGATGCAACAGCTAGAAAGTGATAAGCATCCTGTTACTGGATAAGTACAAGAGTGTAAAATTTAAAAGCATCAATTCTATTTAAGTGACAGCTATTCAGTGGTGGAGAAGAATCCATTGAGGTGTCAAATAAGGCTACTCTAAATTGTAGAAGACAATGAAAGAGCAAAAATATTTCATGAAAAGCTCAACAGCAGACATTACGGCCACGAAGCAAGAAGAAAACACATTTTCTACCCACAAGTCTGCACACAAAATTGATAATAACTAAGTTGCCTCGCCTTTTATAGACAGGTTTGTAATGATTTTCAGATTCATGGCAGAAAGTGGGACTGATGTTATTTAGAAGTTTCAAACTGTGTATATTCAAATCTCAATCTAATCAGCAAATTTCTATATTATAGATAGCCAACGCTTTATCAGATACAAAGATTTAGTTGATTCTGTATTTGGTAAGTACTTATCTCTATAATATAGATCATACACATAGCAAATATAGCGCTTTTTCAAACACTAGAGCTTCCCATGGAAGCTGAATTCTTCAATATGTAAAGCATGGTAATTTCTTAATAAAATATAATTCACTTAGAAAGTAAATTTAACCACGAGTCTTTAATCCAAAATTCATCAAGATCAGTTAAGCCTCATCTACTCTTTCTACTTTGCAGAGACCATCAATCAATGTGGTATATGTAACAATATCCGGAGAGCAGTAAACATTTCTCATTCCAGCTATTAACCTCAGAGCTCCGTCTTCCCTACCAACCTTACAGAGACCATTTATTAGGGTACTGTATGTAAAATTATCAGGAGAAATGTTGTCCTGTATCATCTCAACAAGAGCTTCATCTACCCTACCTTTTTTGCAGATCCCATCAATTAGGGTGTTGTATGTAACAATATCAAGAAAGCAATGGCCAATGCCTTATTCTAAGCGGTTTCCTTCTCTCTAAATATATTTACATTTGAAATCATTGAATTTTTAACAAGTAGTTGTGCTTCCTAAATTATATTAGAAATTTCCTCGTTCACACAATTTTTATCGGTAATAGTGTTCACAACACAATCTCCTTCAATTTCTAATCTTATGCATCCAGGAAAATGGATGTACAAGATTAGAAATCGAATGGATGTACAAGATTAGAAATTGAATGAGACTGTATGAGCTTTTGTAAACGCTATTAACGATGAAAGCCGTGTGAACGAACAAATTTCTGATATAGTTCAGGAAGCACAATTACTCTGTAAAAAAATTTGATGATATCAAATCTAAACATATTTACAGAGAAGAAACCGCTTAGGAGATGCTATGGCTCAAAGAGGTGCGCGTCTTGTACCTTCCCAAAAGTCGATATTTTTGGCCGAGAAAGAGAGAGCTCATTCCTTGCGACGGGCCTCGATCCTGATCAGCACAATTTAAAAAATATAAGATTCCGCCGTTAGCTGAATTTACAGAGGGCACAACATTAAATTTGGGGGTGATGTGATGAGAGGGTTGCTTCTGTTTGCGTGTGTGTTGAGATGAGGTGGTGTAATTTATTGTAGAGAGAATAGAAGTTACCTGTTGAAAGAGGGGGCGTATCCATTTCAAGTTGTGTACCATCTTCATCTTCATCTTCATGTGGTTAAAGGGCAGAGCAGAGCAGAGCAGAACAAAACCCTAAAATATCTTCTCTCGTCATCGAATAAAATAAAAGCAAATATATATGACAGTCTAACTTGCCCGTGATCACCTGGAAGCGGATGTCAATGATTTATATCATTTTATTTTATATTATAAATGATTTGATATTATTTTATTTTATTCTGAACAAATTTATATTTTATAATGTATAATGTATAATCATTTATTATTTTTAAATTATAGTATCTACATATTTTAAAAACATACACAATTAAATATTTATTTAAATTTATAAAAAATAAATTATAAATAAAATAATTTAAAATTTTAATTTATATATGTAATAATTTATTTCTAATTAAGATTTGGATAAATTGTTTACACATCTATCTAGTAATTTATAAAGCTATTTGTTTGTTATTTATTTTTTATTAAAATTAAAATTTTGTATTCAATAATTTCTTCATCTAAATTTTTGATAAATAAGGAGGAATTAAAATTTTAATTTATATATGTAATAATTTATTTCTAATTAAGATTTGGATAAATTGTTTACACATCTATCTAGTAATTTATAAAGCTATTTGTTTGTTATTTGTTTTTTATTAAAATTAAAATTTTGCATTCAATAATTTCTTCATCTAAATTTTTGATAAATAAGGAGGAAATATCTAAACAATAGTGTGACGAAAACTATAATGCACAAGATTTGATATTTTCAACTCTTGTCATTATTTCATATAGACCATAAAAACAAGCATATCTATCTTAGATAAATCTATGTAAAAGATGACAAGAGTTATCATTCTGAAAGTGTCTTTCCACTTATACCATAAATCAGGATAACTCTCAACATCTTTTACATAAATTTATCTAAAATAGACATGCTAGTAGCATTCACAATTCTAACATATAAAATATTAATTTAATATCCAACATTATTTTCCTTTAACAAAAAAACAATAAATTTACATAAGATAAAATAAAAAATAAAAAAATAAAAAAACATTTAATATTCACAAAATGTGTCATACACATTTTTAAAAATACAAAATAATTAATCATTTCATATTCATAGTCATGAACTTGTGATAAATATGTGGCATTGTTAGTCTTCTAATAACTTTATATTTATTCATCAACTTTTTAGTTGGAAAGTTGTTTTTTTTATTTTCATCTTTTCATAGCCATCATCATGTAAATAGTGGTAATATTTTTAGTTCTTCATAGGACTCTACATGAGATATAGCCACTAATGTGAGGACTATTCTTTCTTTTTGTTCTATGTCAACTATGACTTTTGAAATAATCAAACCTTATGATTTGTATATTATTAAACCTTGTGATTTGTATATTATTAATGTTCAAACCAACAAAAAGGATAGTTCATTTATGCATTCATTTGTATCGATGTAGTTAAAATTATATGTGAAGTTTCATCTTCAAATAATATCCCTAAGTAATTGTTAAAGTCAATAATAATATATGTTGATCGTTCTAGTGGTACACTCTTAGGTTTGTATATTATATTTTGAATAACCCAGAGCTCCATTTATGAGACCTAATTATATCCAAATATTGGAGGTTAACATGACCCTTGCATCCTTATCAATTAATAACTCTACATCAAGTTCACCATTTTGACCTTCATTTGATGTAATGGCATTACCTACTTTGGTGACAATATTATGTATAAGATCATTTTAATAAATATGATTTTTTTATATTGTGAGTATGCATATTATCATGTGTCACAAATAAATGAATACTATTGTCAAATTCTTTATTGGTGGTTCTATCTATGTCAATAGTCTATCTTGTTAAATTATTAACTTTCAACCATCAATCAAGTTAGATTCACATCTCTTAGATTTGTGAGAAATTGATGAAACCTCTATTGGTCTTCTCTTTCTCCTTCTTGTCTAAATATCCTATGCAAAGTAGAAATTATTTTGAATTCTTCCTATAGTAGTTCAATATAATTGTTACTATGATATAATGGCTTATCACTAATAGGAGGTAGTTGTCCTAAATCTCCAACTAAAATCATATATATACCTACAAAACTTGTGTTTTTTCAAGAAATTCTTGACAAAGTTGAGAATCTATGTTTTGCAACAACTTTTGTCTAACATATCTCATTTCATCAGTCATAATATATGTATGTTGGTGATCTCTTCTTACAATATTGTAAGCCTTGTTGCTTCTAATTAAAAAAACCTATGATTGATATTTGAAGTTGTGAATAGATGGTTGAGGCTCTAATATTGATTATTCAAACTCCAACTGGTGCAAGTAATATAAGTGGATAATACCTTGAGAATGTAGCATCTTGAAGAGATTGACAAATGGTGCCAATTAGATATATTTCTAATTCTAGTTATTCCTTTAATTAACATCAATAATGATAACATATTTTGACCTTGATGATAATGTTTCATAATTGTTAGAATTACCAAGATCTCTGCTTAGAATGTTGGTACCAAGTTGAGCTACACAAGATGAACATTCTCAAACCTATGAGATGAAACTAAAAGAATGAAATGAAAAAGGTTAATTCTTGATTAGAAGTGTGTAAAATCATCAATGACGAAGATGTACATATAGGATGATGTGTGTGAGTCACTATAGGAGTGCTCAACTCAAAGTGGCAAGAATGCTCCTTGAGAAATTTCACACATCCTTGAAGAGTTCAACTAGATTTTCAAGTGACATATCACAACCTAAGGTGGCTTAATTTTGTATGTCTTTTTAGTGATGTCAATAGAGTGGTATTGTGGAAGGTTGCATGTGATGGGAAAAAAATTTGGAGATGTCAAAAGGGTAAGAGTTCAAAGGAGCAGTCCAAAGGAACAAACAAAGGAGCAATGATCAAAAGTGTTGTGAGGAAAATAACATGGTGATGGATGTCATGATAATGTTGTAAACAGTTGTACCATATCTTTTGTTGTTCATGAATAGGTGAAAGTTGACAGGTTCAAGTGTATGTTGATATGAAGAAGTGGTTTCTTTCTTTTGATGAAAAGAGTTGTAATTGTTGTCTATGGTGTTGTGAATGTTGTATTCTATGTCCCTTGATGTAAAGCATTGATGAAAGAAAGTATGTAAGGTTTCATGTAGTCTAAGGCACATGAAGTTGTACTGAATAAGCTCAAGAGAATGCTCATGCACATTCCTCTGCATTCTTCTACATTTAAAGATATGGCCTTATATTTTGGAATTTATTTAGAGACAAGTGTGAAGGATGCATGTTCCTAATTTTAGTGCATAAAAAAGAGATTGAAAAATGGTGCCAATTAGATATATTTTTGTAGACATGTAAAATTGACTTAACACTTATCATAAATTTAGAATATCTCATAATGACTTTGAATCAACCTAAAACGACTCAGAATGACTCTAAATCAACTCAGAATGTCTTAGAACGACTCTAGAACAACTTTGAACAAATCTAAATCAACTCGAAATGTCTTGGAATAACTCAAAACAACTCTAAATCAACTCAGAACATCTCAGAAAGACTCCAAAACAACTCAGCACAACTCTAAATCAACCTGGAATGACTCTGAATCAACTAAGAACATCTCGAAACCACTCTGAATCAACTCAGAATGTCTTAGAATGACTCCAAGACAACTCAAAACAACTCTGAATTAACTCAGAACATCTCAAAAAATCTCTTAATCAACTTGGAACATCTCTGAAATGTCTTGAATCATCTCGAAATCATCCCACAAATATCTTAATATCCACATCAACAACGCTTCCAATATTCGCAATATCAAGAAGTTTCACAACACCAAGGTGTACCTCAAGTGCAATATCAAAATGTACCTCAAACACAGTATCAAGGGGTTCCACAAAATCGAGAGAAAAACAATAGAGAAAAGCCACAGAGGAAATATTACCAACCAGGAAGGAAATTCACCCCTTTGGGATAAACTTTAGAGGTAATCATGCATGAACTAGTACAACAAGAACTTCTCAAAATCAACGACAGCCCAATTTATGGTGAACCAAGCTTTAAACTCCCTTGGTATAACAAGTATGAACAAAGTGAGTTCCACAAAATCAAGGGTCACACAATGAAGAGATGTGCTACACTCAAAAATCTCATCCAAGACCTTATTGATTAAGGAGAAATAGCTATTAACATTCAAGGGCCAATTACCAATGACAACAATGATAATGTATCAACCTCAAAATTTGAAAGAAACGATCAAGAGCTATCTATCATCGATCACATTGATAATGTCTCTACATCATCTAGTGAGCAAGAGGACATACATCAAGAATTTAGTCCCAAGCATGATTAAAATTATTCACCCAAGTTTAGCAATGATCTCATCCAACATATATTGACATCAACTAACCTCATGACAATGCATGAGGAGACTTCTAAGCCAACACTTATACCCAATGCAGAAAATCTAAGCCAAGAGCTATCACCCATATGCCCACAATTTGAGGAAATCCAAGAATCTTTTAAAGGAAATCCTTTCTTTGAAATTAATCCATGTCAAGAATGTGAATGAAAGCATGTTGAAGATAATACCGTACAAATTCAAGATCAAGAAACATTACCATCAAAATATTACAATGACTTGGTAGATATCTTCCAAGACATCCAAGGCTTTCCAAAAGAACACATCCATATTCCAAGCACACACACATCTACTCATGAGATGCTTACTCCTAATGGACATGTAGATGATCTTCCTCCAAAACAAGAGTCACATACTCTTGATATCATTACCATGGAACAAGAGTCACCTACTCTTCACATCTGTACACATGATCAAGATATAGCAAAATATATAGACCTATCAAAAAGTGATCAAGAAGAAGAATTGAAATTAGAAACATCCTCTAGGCAGGTTGAAGACATTGAGCATGAAAATATGGAGCACAATATCCTAAAATTAGCAAAGATAATGGACAATTTTGAGCAACAAAGCAGTGAGTATACACCAGTCAAAGGAGCACTGATATATTTTGAAGGGCCATCAAATTATGATATTTCACAGGATCAAGTTGAAAATATGAATCAAGAAGTTGTCCCACCTATGAAATATCATATCAGTGAAGAAGCTATCACATTTGAAGATCCACAACAGAGTAGAGAAGGATTAGCACCTTGTTTCCAAGGTAAGACATATCCTATTTCTCAATAGATGAATTATCAAGACGAAGGAGTAGGCCTACATGAACAAGGTATCCTAGCATCAATGCAGATTATTGGCACTCCTAAGCATCAAGTTCTTGGTTATTCAGCAAGTAAAGGATCTAAACATATTAGTGATACCTCTATCATACTAGGGACAACTCTATCTAATGCAAGCATCAACATAGAGAGCACAAAGAGTCCTTGTGATTAAATTGCTACCAACACTACAACTAGCCATGTCACGAATCCTCGTCCACGTATTTTTTCACCCTATCACTGGGACCAACAATAAGAGAAAAAGCTATACCCAAGAAAGGAACAGTTCATTGAAGTAAAAGAATCAACAAAACAAAATGGACAAGAAAGATTCAAATGTATACAAAAGAAAAAGCAAGAAAATCATCCCTATCAAACTCCATTAGTCAAAGAAACTATGGGGAAAAGTACAAAAGGGAAGTTCATCCATCAAAAAATTCTAGCAATACAAAAGAATGCTTCAAGAGTGACCTACAAGGTATATCAAGACGTTGGTCCCAATCGAATATCTATATCCACCCATCATTGCTCATCATCCCAAGTTTGGAGAGTCAAAGGCTCCAAACCATCAACCAATCCATCTAAAAACCATATCCCTCAATGCATTTTTCCATCCAAGATATCCAAATCTCACATTGACCATGTGTTGGCAGTAACTCTTTATCATAAGGACTCTAAGGGCACTCTATCACGATGTGCACATCAAGGTAAGGTTAACTCCAATATCAACAAGGAATATAAGAATTATCCGGGGTTACATTCAAGCACTTGTATCCTAGCAAAACAACTCCTCCAAGCAGAATATCGTTGGCACGTCATAACAACAACAACAACCATATCAACACCATCAGCATCTACCTCAGCACCACCAGGTGGTTCAAACATGAGTAGAAAATCATCACCATAATGAAAACCTGGTAAACAGGCGTCTTGTGTGACATCAAAAATCAATTAAAAACAAAAAAATCAAGAAAATAGTCAAGAGAAAAATTGTCCTCTAGTGAAAACCACTATGGTGGTGCTTTGGACAAGTAACATGATGAAAACCTAGAAAACATGCATCATGTGTAGAATCAAGCATGTACATGCACCATTTCAGGTGGAAGCATCTCAGTTGATCCATAATAAATCCCATCCATTTTTATCCCAATCCAATGTGTCTTGATCTTGACAAATGTTTGGTGAATACTTTACACTTGCTTATGGAAAAACATCTTGACATGGGTCAATATCATTGATCCTATCCTATCCATCATTATTTGAGCCACGAGCTATTGTCCACATGGGCATAATCTATCCAAACATGTTATCCTATCACAAGATAACCCATTACCTACATTGCTAGACACTGAGGGAAGTGTCAAAAAGCTGGTCATGGGTTAGATCTATGGGTATCCTATCATGGTCGTAGAAAACAACAAAAGACAAAAACATTAGAAAACCACAAAAGAACAATTTTTTTTGAAAAACATCAAAAACAAAACAACATCATGGGGTTTTTCCTTCACTCAAACAGTCTAAGATATCAACAGTTGCTTGAAGCCTACAACTAGTTCAAGTAAGCTTTTCTGCAACATATCCTCTAGACACAAAAGTGGAATATCAATCTAGGTTACAATGTTGTTTTCCAAAAAAAAATTATGCTTTAATTCAAATGGTCGAGCTACGTGATCTCTGCATGTACAAGATAGGCAAGGATTATTAGCCCTCGAGACCCTAGGTTAGTCCCCTTAGGTTTCCAACATGCTTTATTTCAACTTAGCCAAAAAACAAAAAATCCAAAAACAGTCAAAAGATACAAAATCCAAAAACATTCACAAAATAGAAGAGGTCAAAAACATCCAAAAAAAACCAAGCGAACTACGAGCCTCTGCGTGTACAACGTAGGCAAGGCTTATCTTTGATGAGCCCCTGAGGCCCTTGGTTAGTCCCCAGAAAATGTCAAAAACAACATCATAAAACTTTAGAAAAATAAAAAAGGCCCATGTCCACCATCACAATTTGCAATAAGACATCATCCATAATAAACAAATCATTACACTCACCCTTTGACAAAACAAACAAAGAAAGCATCAACAGTGAGAACTTTCAAGCAGACAATCACAGAAGAATTTGATAAAAAAAAAACTAAAACAAGGCCAAAGTATCAACTACCTATCTTTTTGACAAGTCCCAACAACATCCTGAGATATGTCTTAACAGATCTGTTCCTACAATAGACATGATCAACACCAGATAATAAACCCACCCCAAACAAATATGGCAAGTGATATAATGGCATTGTTTTATCTTTTGTTGTCTTTTTTTTTTGTGATTTACATTATTGACTCATTCCCAGGATCTCTTGAGGATGTCCATAAGGATTTAGAGAAGAAGGAATGGGGGCATTTGAGCGTCATTTCAATTTTTTTTTTGGATAGTCTTGTTATACTACCATGGAAAATACTTGCTTTGTTTTGTGTGTGGAAGTTGTCTTTGAAACATTTCGTGTAACAGTGATATGTTAGGTTCTTAATACCTCTTGTGTTATTGGTTTGACATGTTTTTAAAGCTTCTCACCCATACACTCTAACAAGGTTTCCATATGTCTGGTATGAGCAAGAATACTCCTTGTTTGTAGAGTCAAAGTCCATACAATAAATACAAAATCACCTTGGTCATTAACCCTAGTGCATTGTATTTATTTGCTATATCAAAAAGGATTGTTCAAATTGCAAAGTCTCTAAAGCAAAGCAAAAGCAACTCATCAACTACTAATTAACATCATATTTCTATCTATCATCAATATTTCCCCTAATTAACATCATATTTCTATCTAACATCAATATTTCTTCTAATTAACATCACATTTCTATCTAACATCAATATTTCTTCTAAATTAACATCACATTTCTATCTATGATCAATATTTCCTCTAATTAACACCATTTTTCTATCGAATCATCAACATTTCTTCTTAATAAAATTTGCATAGAAATATCATTAGTACCATTCTACATCCACAATATCGGCAACATACATCATGATGATAATAAACCAATAAAAACATCATGTATGGGACATTCATTCATATCAACACCATATCATATAAACATAATCATCATATATCATCATCACATGAGCATAAAACAAGGATGAATTGAAGAAGGTATATCTCATTTATATCATCATAAAAAATGAGAGTACATCATCATAGTGAAACAAAGTGTGATAGGATAATACAACATGATACATATATATGAGGCCTCGACTAGGCCAATAAATATATATACAAAAAATCATGTCTACAAATATGTCTCTAAACAACAACATAATAAAGATCAACAACACTGCCCAACAAAAAGGGAAACACTCTATAGACTAGGCTGTAGACCACCATCTGGATCTAGCTATCTAATAGGATGACCACATGTGATCATTTTAACCCACAATGTTAGGGTTTCACTCTAAACAGGTGGGAGACACATAATGACACAAAACATGATGACAAACGATATTTAGGATGACAAACGCATGCTAGTGTTTTGAGCAAAGGCTAAAGTCAAACACAACAGAATGAGTCAAATGTAAGTGTTTTGAGCAAATGCTCAGAAGGAACCAAGCAAAAGTGAGTTTTTCAAGCAAAGGCGAGGAAACAAGGGTGTGGAAATAAGTCAAAGGCAAGCTTTCAGGACTTGAAACAGTCAAAAGTGAACTTTCTAATCAAAGGCGAGCTTTTCAAGCAAATGCTCAAAAACAAAAGAGAAGATTTTAGTCAAAGGTGTGGAAATAAGTCAAAAGCATGGAAATAAGTCAAAGGCATGGATTCTCAACATGCAAAGGCAAGAAAATCGAGGCAAATGCTCATAAATCACAAAACTTTGCCATTGACTGGTAATCAGGACTTTTTTTACCCTATCTTCAAATGACCATATCTTGGTCATATGGAAGTTATTTTTAGTATATATTTTTTAAATGGGGTAGAATTTCATGATCTTTGTAATGGAATAGGTGGTTTTCAGTTTTTATACAATTAAATTTTCCATTGGGGTCGTGAGCTTGACCTCAAACTCAAAATTTTTGGTCAACCTATCGAGGGGGTAGCATAGAGTCCTACCATCATTCCACAAAACATTAGGGCATAGTGGGGCATAATTTTTTTTCAAAAAACTTGATCTTAAAAATATAATCTTTGAAACAAAGCAAGTAGTACTTTATATCAAAGAGGGGCAATATGTAGACATGTAAAATTGACTTAACACTTATCACAAATTCAGAATATCTCAGAATGACACTGAATCAACTTGAAACAACTTAGAACGAATCTTAATCAACTCAGAATGTCTCAAAATGACTCTAGAACAACTCAAAACAACTCTAAAATCAACTTGGAACATCTCGGAACAACTCAAAACAACTTTGAATCAACTCAGAACATCTCAGAATGACTCTGAAACAACTCAAAACAACTCAAAATGTCTCAGAACGACTCTGAATCAACTTGGAATGTCTCAGAATGACTCTGAATCAACTCAAAACATCTCAGAATGACTTCGAAACAACTCAGAACAACTTTTAATCAACTCAGAACATCTCTGAATCAACTTGGAACATCTCTGAAACATCTTGAATCATCTTGAAATCATCCCACGACATCTCACAATGCATCAAACGACATTTGAAATTCTATTTCCTCTATTAATTGAATAATACAACATTATTTAATTAATCCATTATTTCATCATTTCTGACAAATTAAATTAATACCATTTTATTTAATAAAGTCTTGAAAACCCTAATTCTACTATTAATCGAATAATAAAATGTTATTTGATTAATTCATATTTCACTATTTTTTGACCAATTAAATAAATTACATTTATTTAATAAAGTCCTAATCTTATCTTATTTCATCCAGATTAGTCAAATGACACCAATTATTTGATTACGTCACTAATTCACCTTATTCCTCAAAATTAATTGAATTATTAAATCATAATAATTTAATTATCACACTTTCTCTCCAAAATTTGAATAACTATTCAAACTATTCAAATTAGAAAAAATCAAAATCAAATCAAAATGGGATTAATTAATTAATATTCCTCGCCCACTTTTTGATTGAGAAAATCATGGATTGCTAACTAAGCAATCTATTTTGCTAAGAAAAGAATCTAATTTTGCTAACTCAACCCTAACTAATCAATCAATTGCTAACTAAGCAATCAAAATCCTAACTAGCCAATCTATTCTTCAATCACCCTAATTTTGCAATCAACTTTGCACAATTTCCTCATGTCTAAATCCTCTCAACTCATTTTGACCATTGATCTGGATATTCTCCAACACAATCTTGACCGTTGATTCAAAATTTCTTTTTCTATATAACAAGCCTTTCTCTTCACAAATAAAAATCAGAATTTCAACTTACCTTATGCAACGAAGTGTTGTCGCAATCACTATTGATAGAGCTTCAACCTTTTTGATCAACCAAGCATCAATCATGAAGCTTTTTCATGTAAGCAATGAAGGCTTTGCAGCGATATGAACAACCCAACATTATGCAAATACACTCCAACATGGGATGGTAATCTCTTCTTTTGTTATTTGAATTCATTTTGAATATCTTAGGATCTCATTTCATTCAAATAGCCTAGATTTGCACATTTCATGAGTGATGGTATAGGATAGATTAAGTTTTTTGAATTAGATTAGTTTTTTATTTCAATCTTGCATTTGATCTTGATTTCGCATCGTTTTCCTGATGGATTCCTTCCCCCTCACACAATTTCTAATTCTAGTTATTCCTTTAATTAACATCAATAATGATAACATATTTTGACCTTGATGATAATGTGTCATAATTGTTAGATTTACCAAGATCTCTTCTTAGAATGTTGGTACCAAGCTGAGCTACACAAGATGAACATGCTTAAACCTATGAGATGAAACTAAAAGAATGCAATGCAAAAGGTGAATGCTTGATTAGAAGTGTGTAAAATCATCAATGACAAAGATGTACATATAAGATGATGTCTTTGATTCACTGTAGGATTTCTCAACTCAAGGTGGCAAGAATGCTCCACCAATTGGAAAACAATAAATTTCACACATCCTTGAAGAGTTCAACTAGATTTTCAAGTGACACATCACCACCTAAGATGGATTAATTTTGTATATTTTGTCATTTATGCCAACAGAGTGGTATTGTGGAAGGTTACAGTATTGTGGAAGGTTACATGTGATGCAAAAAGAGATTAGAGATGTAAAAAGGGTAAGATTTTAAAGGAGTAGTCCAAAGGAACAAACAAATGAGTGATGATCAAAATTGTTGTGAGGAAAAGGACATAGTGATGTGTTGGAATCAAGGAAAACTAAGAGGGGGGGTGAATCAATGTTCTGCAAAATTTAACTTTATTAACTTGATTTTCAAACCACTTATAGCATTGAACCAAAAGAAAGATGCAAGAGCACAAGGAAATCAACCACAATAGCATGAGACACTGATTTTTACGTGGAAACCCTATTAGGGGAAAAACCATGGTGGAGGCTAATCCACAATATGAGTATACTCAAAATAAGTGTTTACAAATGGGAAATGCACATGCATTCAAGCACACTACCTAGAGCTCACTACTCAAATATAAAAGGCTTACTGCCCAAAAGAAGACTCACTATATTACAGTCATATTCATCGACAACTAGAGTGGATGAACTATGAGATAGCATCTGCTAATGCCTGATTATAGTTCCAGTTAAGCACATTGATAAAAAAAATTCACATTCTGTTTGATTTTTCTCTTGAAACTCTCTCTACTTTAATTTGAATTAGCAATCTTTGTTTCGCTCAAGTGAAATTGCACACAATCGATCTAAAATCCTTCTAACTCTCGCATCATATATAAAAATGATATGAATAATCAATTATATATATCCGCAACTAGAGATTAGAACAATTGCATGTCGACTTTAACAAAATATGAAACGTGTACAAAATATCGGCCCAATCCATAAACAATTATCAATGCAAACTAAACAATTTCATCCAAAACATAGTAAGGACTCAAAAAAACATGTCTTGAACATGAAACACCTTAAACAATTATTCCTCGAAGATCCGCAACATGATATACTCATCTAGTCGGCCTTTTAGCACTGTTAGACTGAAAATCAATAAACTGGTTCTTCTAACTTGCACACCAATTAATGCAAAGCCCTATGATTCAAAGATAAGATAGTTCATACATCAAAATACCTTCCCTAAGATCCACAACACAAAATGATAATAGAAAATTACATATGAGTCAATGTACACAACTCTGTTGGATGCCCTATTTTAGCTTTGATAGTTAACACATGACTTTTGGTATAAGCAAATATTGAGGTGCAGATGGGATTACTGACTAGGGTTTCCATCAATGACAACACCAAATAAGTTGTGTAGTGTCTCTTGCCAACATGATGGATGTCACGATAATGTTATACACAATTATACCATATCTTCTGTTGTTCATGAATAGGTGAAAGTTGACAGGTTGAAGTGTATGTTGATATGAAGAGGTGGTTTCTTTCTTTTGATGAAAAGAGTTTTAATTATTGTCTATGGTGTTGTGAATGTTGTATTCCATGTCCCTTGATGTAAAGCATTGATGAAAGAAAGTATGTAAGGTTTCATACAATCTAAGGCACATGAAGTTGTACTGAAGAAGCTCAAGAGAATGCTCCACATTCCTTTGTATTTAAAGATATGACCTTGCAGTTTGGAAGTTATTTAGAGACAAGTGTGAAGGATGTATGTTCCTAACATTAGTTCATAAAATTTACTACAAAAGATTCCAGAGCTAGCAGAGTGAATATAGTAGACAATGTTGTTGCAGTCAGAAAGGGTCAGAAGAATACTTTGCATTTCTCATCATTTGAAGATGTGATCTTGTGGCTTGGAGGATAAGTTCAAATTGTCTGTATTTTTTAATTTCATGTTTTAGGTTGTGTGATGTACCACAAGTTTATTTTTCAATGTTTTATTTCAAGATTATGCTTTCATGATTTGTAAGAGATGTTGGATTCAATGTTTGTTTGTTTATACCAGCATGAGGTTGCGAAAAGAGTGTATGAGAATGTTTTTTCATGTCATATAATGTTTGTAGAGTGATCCACATGATGTTATTTTCTCTCTTTGGTACTATATTTTGTTTGGATCTATTGTACAAAAGGTTAAGTGTTTGTTGAGTTGACTTGGTATCCAAGTGTTTGGAAATGTGTGCCAATGGGGATATGTGTGCTAAGGAAAAATAAGTCTTGATTATCTCTTGGTTTGAATCACATTTTTTTTCTACTTGTTATAGATGTCTTAGGAGCTAACTTGTTGTGGCCATTGCATATGTTTTGTTACATGTTTCATCTTGGCCAACTAAGGATAATTTTTTTGAAGCTTGCAAAGGATATAAATAAAGGATCAAGTTTGTTGCAAAAGGTATGAGAGTGTGTGAGTATGAGATGAGGTATGTGTGATTATATGTGTGTGAAAGTAAGTTGAAGATAAAAGAGGTTGTTAAGAAGGGGTGTTGAAGATATATGCCAATTTGAAGAGTGTTGATGTTGTGGAGGTGATTGATCAACATATATTGTCAAGTATGTTGTGCAAAGGTTGTAGCCTCTTTCTATAAGCTTTTTAGTTTGTAGGGAGTTTTAGTTTCCTTTGGTTGAAGCTATAAAAAGTATGTTTTAGGGAGTTGTAGCTTCCTTTTGGTTGTATCCCATAATACTTGTTGTAAATATTGTTTTTATTTGTGAGGCTAGATTTGGATAATAGTTCCAAGAAGTTCCAATCTAGGACAAAAGATGTTCTCTATGTAGAAGGTCTCAAACACAATATTCTTAGTGTAAGTCAGATGTGCAACAAAGGATACAATCTTATATTTCATGATCAAGGGTGTGAAATTAGAAGAGCAAATTTTGGTAGATTGGTGGAAGAAGGATCTAGGATAGATAACAACTTATACAACCTAAAGGGTGTTACTGGAAGAAGTTGTCCTCTAGGAAAGACTAGTGAATGCTGGTTGTGGCACAAGAGGATGGGACACATCAACTTTAATAATCTTGTGAAAATCAGCTCCATATAAATAGTAAGAGATATGCCAAATATTATCAAGCATGCAATCATCTTGTGTAAAGAGTGTCAAATTGGGTAGTAGACAAGGATAAGATTCAATAGCAAGTAGTATTCTTCCACAAGGCCATGGGAACTTATTCATACTGATTTTTAAGAAAATTTGAATCCTTAAGAAAATTTAAGATTTTTAAGTCAATGATTGAAAATGAAATGAATGTTAGAATCAAGTGTTTAAGGTTCGATAGAGGTGGTCAGCTCACATCAAATGAATTTGAAGAATTTTTTGAACATGGAATAAAGAGGAAGATATATCTACTACTAGAACTCCTTAGCAAAATGGAGTGGTGGAAAGGAAGAATAGAAATATTCAGGACAAGATGGCAAGAAAAATGTTTAGTTAAACCAAGTTGCCTAATGTATATTGGAAAGAAGTAGTCCATACTGTTGTCTATATTCTTAACAAAGGTTAGCTAAGAGTGAAAAAAACCAAGACTCATTATGAGCTATGGTATGGAAGACCAACAAATATTAAGTACTTTAGAATTTTGGAAGGAAATGTTACATCAAAAGAGATGAAGAAGGTTTGGGAAAATTTGACTCAAGATTTGATGAAGGTGTTGGTGTTTCCAATTGATTGTCTAGGTTTTCCTAAATATTAACTAGTTCTTATGCATAGAAACCCTAGGCCAATGGTCAATGAACAAGAGAGACTTTACAATTCTCTCCTCTACACTTTAGGCTTTGCAAAACAAAGGTGGGTTCCCCTATAACATCATTTAGTAATATAACTGTTATTTGCAATGATGCCTTTGATAATAGATTCTTCACACTAAATTTGTAAAGGGTATGTTTGATGGACTAAATCATCTTCAAAACCCTCTATATGAAATGTAGTATTTTATAGTATGGATTTGAACATAAAACAATGAAAAATATAGTAAAGTAAAATGTGTTTAGATTTTATATCTGATTCTATCTTAGACTCCAACTTTATGAATTAGTTTGAACAATGCCTTATCCACAAAAGAGTCTAGAAATGAAGAAAACACCTACAATAGACTAACTTATGGATTCTTATAACCTCACTTCCTAACAATGAGAAACCAACAAAAGAATCCTTGATGAATGAGTTAAAAGGAAATCATTCTATTCCTTGAAAAGCAACTAACAATTCAAGCATCCATAACACAAAACATGACATGAGAACCAAAGATAATCCTTGATTATATTGATCCAAAAGATAATGTGTATAATAGTGGAGAATATGATAGACTAATACCCATAGTTGAGATAGTATAATGAATATTTAAGTCATTTGTTGTTATTACAAAGAAATTACAACATTCCTTCTCTGAGTTTCTGAGCAATTACCTATACAACCTAAAAACTATTAAAAGGCTTACAAAGTCTAAGAAACAAAACCCTTTGAATGAGACTTAAAATTGTATTTTATAGATGCAAGGGAAGCAACAAGAAAAAAGCCTCATTCAACCACCTAGTCACTAGAAGACAAAAATCTAGGTGGTGGCAAAATTTACAAAGGACAAAAATTTATTACAAAAGTTGATAGCTACCTAAAAGTGGTTGGAGATCATTGCAACATTGAATTCAATGTATGTGAGATGATTTACTAAAAGTTACCTCCTATAGATGATAGGACACCCCTGGCATTCTCTTCTTAACAAGCCCATGCAACAATTATACTTGGTTGTTGGAAGCCAATTGAAATGTAACTCAAGATACAATACCTTATTCTTCCATGTCTTCTACTTGTCATGTTGATGTGTCAATCCTTGGTGGAAAAAATTTACTGACTCTCTCCAGATGTGATTTGTAATCTTCCCCAATCAAAATATGCACTAGTTCTATGAAACCTAATAAATGGTATTCTAGTTTAGTGAGTACATCAAGAATTGAGTTTAGCTAGTTAACATCCACCTCTCATTTCTTATTTATTTTATTATAAATGGGTGTTAGAAGATTTGCAAACTTCAACTTCCACTCCACATATGCTATCACCTCACCCTCTTTACTCAAAATTGAGGGTATTTAGAACTATTTAAAACTATCAAAAGTGTTCAAATCCTTTTTCATTAGATCCCTATACCTGATATGATGAATCACAATGTCATCTAATAATTCTAACTTATTCAAAATGTTAGATACTAAACTACCATCAAAATTGGGATTGTTGGAAAGGAATTTCAGCTTCTCAATCCCATGGGACAAACTAACTTGGAAACATCTCAACCTCATCCATGCTTGATCATGGTTAGAGAATGCATCCCTCAATATGGTGTAATTGTACCATAATTTATTTAGTTGAGAGACAATCCTTGACAAACTATACCCCAAAATGTTGTCAAATATGTCAGAAACCCTCTTCACAACCCCTTCTTTTGTTGCTCTAGCCTCTATTTTTCTTTGTTTCAATTCCTCTCTCAGATCCTTGATCTCAATGACCAATTTATTTCTATAATTTTCTATGGAGGGGGCAATAGCCCCTACATTGTGTTGAGCCTTTTTTGCTAAGGCATTTTCCTTATCAAGATCTCCTTGCAACTTATTAACAGTAGCCTCAATGAAGAGGGATGCATTGACTGTCAAGGGAGTTTCCTGTGTTACACTTGTGTCCTCCACTCTTTTGATGATGAGATTACCTATAAGTTTAATGGGGTCACTTATTACTTGTGTCTTGTTCATCTCTAGGAAAATTGACCAAATAGCTAGAGTTTCAAGTTATGGGTAGAATCCTAATCCAAAATACAAGGCCTCTACATACTCCTTTAAGCTTAAAATTGGATTATAGCCCTCATGCCTCTTGATGGCATCAAATGCAATGGCAGAAGATATATGACATCTAAAAAAATAGACACCCTTCCCTCTTTGCTAGTTCTCTGACTCTTTAAGGAGTCTTAGTGTTCATCTCCTCTTTAACATTCTTCCAAAAAAATTATATGATGTCCTTCTCATTCTTAGAGAGGCTTCTACCTGAGATGGTCTATTGCAATTCCGCCCCCTTATTTTTAAGGAAAAATTTCTTAAACTCCTATGTGGTCATGAATTGTTCATCTTTCAAAAATTCTTCACAAGTCTTAGCCCTTACATCATCCACCACCTTCCCACTAGTTTCAAAATTGATGACTAATTTGTCATATGCGGGCCTCTCAATTAATATTTTGTGAGGGGGTAACATGTCTTGAACCATGAGAAAATCTCCATTAAACTCCTCAAGATCAATAAGATAATCCACCAAAGGTCCAACTATTGTATTTATTTATTGTAGGGGCTTAATTGGCTAAAGACTTGGTGGTACATCTTCTCTAGAAGAAGCACTCAATGTGCTTGGACTAGTAGTAGGTACATTTCCCAATAGCTTATTAGCATTGTCTCCCATAGTCATCAATCTGACTATGGGATCATTGATATTCAAAAATGACCCTTCAAAAGAACGATCAACCTTCTTTCTCATAGTATCTACAATTTGGATCTTGACCCATAGGGCCCTCCTTTGTGAAGCTTGTTTCTCTAAAGAGAAATTCCCAATCAAATCTTCTATGCTATCAAGCTCATGGTGGTAGGAAAAAAAAATGTAGTTGGTCTTTTATCTTTAGATGAACCCCTAAAGATAAAAATTCCTAACCTTACCCACCTTCATCCTATATGGAAACAACCTGTCATAAATCAGCACCATACCTTCACTTGATAAGGCTGTAAAATCAAAAAATGTCATTGTGCCTTGGAGGAGGGCATGCTTCTTGTTATTCCTGAAGTGAGTCTTATCTAACTCATTCATCTGCCACATTATCTCCAAAAATACCATCATTTCTATCAAATATCAAGGTATCACATGAGGTGCTACTAGGGTCCCATACATCTTGATCATAGTTGAATTTTAGTAAAAGAACCAATCTAACCAGTTGTGATCAATTCCCTTTTTTTGGGTGAGGTACTTTGGCCTAAAAAATCTTCTTACTTCTTATAGTCCCCAATCTATTGGGAGACCAAGACCTTGTCTCAGGGGCTTCACAAAAAACTCCTCAAAAGCAAAGTAATTGGACTTGTTGCAGTCCTTATCCCAAATATAGATCCATTCCTAGACTGGCAATATCATGTTCTTCTCACCAACTAGCCTAACTTGAAGCTCTGGAGGCCACACTTATACTGGACTATACAAAAGTAGATGCAAAAGGAGAGAGTAGTGCTTGAAGTGCACAACACTAAGATCTCTCTTCACAACACAAAGGGACTTGTACAACTACTTTGCAACATACCCTGCAAAATCTAGGGTTTATTGACATCCCTGATCTAGATGTCTACTGCAAGCACCATTAAACTAACAAGCATTTGAAATTTTTTGTCCATTTCCAAAACCTAGAGTAGGGATAAGTAGGTCTTCTAAAAATAAACTTCAAATATGTCATAAGAAAAGGGTTCAAGTTCACCCCTACCAAACCTATGTAATTCTCTTCATGGCCCTCTAGGCCTGAAACATGATAGCCATCTAACTCTATAACCATCCCTGTTCCTCTCATATTCACTATCAAGGGAACCCAAGTCAACTGGTAGTTGTGCATTGGGGTTCTGGTCGAAGACCTTACAGATGTGATCCTTTTCCAATTTCATGAGCCTCCTGCCATCCATTATGAATAAGGACCTTGTATTACGGTTATATGCCTTGGGAATATCTCTGATCAATTCCACATGATGAAGACATTGGGCTCTACCATTTTTCCTAATCCTAAATTCTAGATATTGCTCACTGGCCTATCTATATAGGCCCTTTTTTATTCACTTTTGAAGAGTGCATACGCTTTGCATCTGAGAATGGGTTCTTTGCAACCTCCATTCTTGTCAGTGAGTTTATATATTATACTCCTCGATCTTGGACCTACTCTTGGTTTTTTTTAATGACCTTGGGAGCTGTACAATTATTTCCTCATCTAATGTCCTATTTTAGCTCTTTGAAGTTCTAGCTATTTGGAATTTAGGGTTTTATAAAAGAAAACAAGGGTTCTATACAATTATAACTAGGGTTTGCAAAATTCTCAACTGGTAGAAGATTTATAATTTTTTTGACAAAATATACCCACTATAACCCTAGTTTCCCTTCTTACTTCAACTGAATTTAGAAACCCAAGTTAGAATTACCTTTAAATTTACATAACTTTAATTTGGAGTACTTACTTGCTATGTTGATGTCAAAAACTTCAATTCACTAAAGAAGCCCTTTTCTTGCTTTGAAAATTCACAACACTTTTCTTCAACACTTAGCAATTGTGATTCAAATGATATTGAGCAAAATATTTTATCCCAAGCCTTCATGAATTTGATAGGTAGCGATGCATTCACCATTAAATTATTGCATGCTTGAATGCTCAACTAGTATTAGATGTTTTCCAAGTTTGAATGTGGACCGTTGATCTCAAGACCAATGGTGATCATAGAGATTTGAATTTTCCTTCATAAAGTGACAATTTCTTTTTCGTCATGTAGACAGGTGTCACCATTTTGGGGACTCACAAAGGGACAATAAGACAAAAGTAGAGCTTCATAGATGGGAGAACTCTCCATGAAGCATTACAATCATGACACATGTCACAATCTCGCAATCTCACAAGAACATAAAGTCGTACCCACCATATCTTTGTGAAGGCTTTAGCTTTTATGATAGAAATTAGCACATGCTTGAATACATGTCGACATTTTGCTATTTTGTGGGGATGAAAGTATCAAAGAGATGGACTTCTGTAAAGCAAAGTGTCTCCATGAAATACTGCACACACTTCAATTGACAACTTAAAGCTACTAGGGAGTGAGGGAGACTGATCACGAATGAGGCAATAAGGCTCAATGATTTATTGTTAAACATTAGAAATTAAAAATTACCCCAATATAATATATGAAACTTGGACACGTGTCATCTTTTTGGGAGTTCGTGAGGCTAGAAAATTATAAAACCAAAGCCTCCAAAAACTGAAGAGATAACATGATATGTCAAAACGTGTCCAAAAACCCTGGGGAACTTTAAACTTTAGGAAGGAAAAATAAAATATCTCAATAAAGTTTTACAAATCAACTTCCTAATGCATGAGGGAACCATGAAAATGCAATGAGGATACCCTCAAGTTGTAACTTAAGTGGTCAGGTAAAAAGTTCACCATGTCAACAAAATAATAGAAGGATGCTAGGGTTTTTTTATAGGGAAGGGTTTTAGAAAGCCCTAACTTATGAATTTCATGCCCTAACATGGTAAAATTGAGGAATTTAAAATTTTCAAAAAGACTAGAGCAACCCTATAACCACCAAATTTTACAAGCACCAACAGAAGGAATATTTCTTGGATACTCAACTAAGAGAAAATTTTACAAGTACTATAATAAAGGACTAAGGAAGATAGTTAAGAGTGCAAATGTTAGGGTTGATGGAGAGTCACACCAAATCACATATGAGCAAGAAGACTATTGGTCAAATGAACCTTCCCGCATGGAAGATGAAGAAATTGAAGAAAAGGAAGAAACACAAGAGAAGATCACCAATACTCCTACCAAGTATGTTCAAAAGAAGCACTAAGAAGATAATATAAAATTGGAGATAAGAATGAAGGAGTGCAAACTAGAAGAATATTTGCAAGGATAAATGAACAGGTAAATTTTTATTTATTTTCAAGGATAGAACCTAAAACTTTTGTTGATGCTAGCAAGGATGAATAATGGATAGAAGCAATGGAAGAAGAATTATATCAGATAGAGAAAAATATAAATATAAATTTTATATTATTTTATTATAAATTTTATATTATTTAATTTTATTCCGAATCAATTTACATTTATAATATATAATTAGTTTAATATTTTTAAATTATACTACCTACATATTTTTTAAAACATAAACAATTAAATATTTATTTAAATTTATAAAAATTAAATTATATATAAAATAATTTAAAATTTAAATTTATAGATGTAATAAAATAATTTTTTTAATTAAGATTTATATAAATTGTTTACATATCTATGTAATAATTTATAATATCATTTGTTTGTTTACATATCTATGTGACGTGTTTTTTGTGTCTAAATATCTCTTTCAACAATTATTTTAGTTACAAGTCTCTTATATGCTTGTTGGATTACAAGGTGACACACGCCCAACACTCAAGAATCAAAGGGAGATGAAAATATATTATAACAAGGGACATGGTGGGAATCTCTTCAATTTTATTTAGAAGTCAAGTGAAGCTCAATTTGAAGGGTTGCTTGGTTACAATGCACATAAAAGATGAATAATGAGTTGCAATACACACATGGACTGGTTGTAACAAACTACAACATATTCTACTCTAACTACTAATTAAAAAAAATAGAGAAAGGGTTAGAGAGATAGAGTCCAAGGATCCAAGAATGAACACTATGATACAAGATGAACAAACAAATAGTTGATGAAGCTCATTGTCAATCTGTAATTACAAAAGTAGAGAGAAAATTAATGTTATATTAAAAAAAAAATCAATTCTAAGATCTCAAGGCCATCATACACCATATACATGCATAGTAAGATGGTTTGAACACTAGAAATCAAGAAGATAAAAAATATATATTTTATTAATTGGAAATAAGTGTTCATTACATTTGAAGTTGAAGGAAAACCCTTAAAAAAGTAGAGATCAACTAAATTCTAGCCCAAGAAAAATGAGAACCAAGAGTTGTAAAAGCTATCTTTCTATATCGTGTATGCTATCTTTTATGTTGTGTTATGCTAACAAGACTTCCTTTTCGCTTCTAGTTACATTACCTTTAATGGATTAGGCATCCTCATTAGTTACAAGACATTATACAATACCCTAGAAAATTAATATTAAATTATGGCTCCTTTTGACTTCTTTATAGTCACAAACCAAGCCCATACACAAATCCTCTAATTTGGTACTTTTAGATTCATGAGAATGAGCTTGGATGATGTAAATCCATTTTAAAAGTATTGATCAATCATGGTGATCTATCAAAAAATTACTAGGTCAAATTATGACATACCTTTTTTCCCTATAGTAGAGATCCCTAGAATACTACAAGCTATTCCTTCGTTAACTTCCTCATCTGCCAAATCATATAGTTATAAATTTAAGAAAAATCCACCATTGAATCCTCTATCAATGGTGATCAAAGGGTCAAAATCATAGAATTAGCATTTAAATCTACTACAATGCACCTTCAAAGAATAAAGTTCCTTAAATATCTTTACTTAGGTTGCATTAGGGTTTGTACATGTTAAAAGATGAGGTTGTATGCATGAGTAGGTAAAACAAGGGCTTGGATGGACAAAATTTCTATTAGCAATATCTTATATGTGCACAAGGATGTCATCACTTTGTTAGCTTAACCACTAAAATTAATCAAATGCAATACAAGTTTTCCTACCTGGTTTAAGTTTTTGTACATTTGGGAGACATGTCATAAGTAGGGGCTGGTTGACACAATATGACTAGTAAAGTGCAAAAATATAAAACTTGGAGGTAGATGAGCAATTTATAGGGAATATAAAGATGCACATAAGGATTTGAGGTTCATAAGAAAAGGAAGTGCAAAGCAATGAAATTGGAAGTAATAAGGGAATTTTACACTTTGTAATATTACTTATAATTTTACATTTACATGGCTAAGCCATGCAAAAATGTAGAATTTAATTTCCATTGGAGGTTTTTAGGCCTATTAGGTTAAATTGAGTGGAGTTACAGAAGGTGAAAAGAAGTAAGGAATAGGGAAGGTACAAAGTGCACATAGAGTCTTCAAGTCCACAAGGAAATATTGGGAGGAAGGGAAGAGGTATAGAGATGTGAAACATGCACAAAACTTTCCCATTTTTGCAAGGGGGAATAAAGGGGTCTTATGAGTGCAAGGGTGTAGAGAAATGAAGGAAATGGGATCTACAAGTCCACAAAGGTGAAGAAGCAATTAGGGACATGGGGATGTAGGAATATGGGGAATTAATATAGTATTATACTTTCATGCTTGTTTCACATTTTTGAAAAGGATAAAGAATATAGTGGAAAAAGGGGAAGTAGAAGGAAGTGAGGAAGCAAGAGAACCATCTAAGTCCTTGAAAGTTTTGAAATTCCACAAAAAACATAATTTAGTGCAAATTAAATAAAAAATTCCCCACTTTTGGAATGTGTGTCCACATCATGGCCACTTGAGACTTTAACATCATATATATTTGATTCTTCAACTAATATTTTTTTATGTTGAACAACTTTGAGCTATGATTTTTGTATTGTCAATTATCAGTCATGACTTTTAAAATAGTCAAACCTTATTATTTATGTATTGTCAATGCCCAAGCCAACCAAGAGGTTGGTTGGTTTATACATCCCTTTGTATTGGTTTGATGTTAATCATATGTGAAATTTCATCTTCAAATACTATCTCTATGTGATTGTCAAACTTGACCATAACATATGTTGATGGTTTTGGTGGGGCACTCCTAGGTTTGTATATTATATTTTAAATAACCCTAGAGCTCCATTTACAAGACCAAATTCTATCCAAATATTGGAGGTTGACAAGACCCTTTCATAATTAGCAATTAATAACTCCATATCAAGTTCATCATTTTGACATCGTTCTAGTGCATTGGCATTGCCTACTCTAGTTGCAATGCTACATGTAATAGGTCATTTCAATTAATGTAATTTTCTATTATGATTATGAATATTATCATTTGTGGTGAAAAATGAATACTAGTGTGGAATTATTTATTGGTGGCTCTATATACATCAACATTAGTTTTTGTCATTAAAAAATTCCAATCATCAATTTTGAAAGTCACATCTCTTAGATATGTGAAAAGTTGACAAAATATTTGTTGGTCCTCACTTTCTCCTTCTTGTTTAAATGTCTTACCAAAGTAACAATAGCTGAAATCTTCTTATAGTATTTATGATGTTTTTTTTACTATTATATGATGTTGTATCACTAATATGTGGTAGTTATCCTAAATCTCCAACCAAAATCATAGATATACCTTAAAAATTCATGTCTGTATTTTTACGAAATGCTTGATGAAGTTGATAGTTTTTTATAGCAAATTTTGTTCAATGAATTTTATTATGTCATTCAATGTGTGTTTTTATATGTTGGATCTCTTCTTAGAAATTTTTAAGTCATTTTCATTCTAATTTGGAAAAATATATGATTGGGATTCAAATTTGTGAATGGATGGTTGAGGCTCCAAAATTAAACAATACAAATCTACTTGGTGCAAGTAATATAAGTGGAGATTTCCCTATGAATTTTGCATCTTGAAGAGTTCAACGAATAACCCCAATTTGATATGATTTTCTTGTTTCTAATAGTCTTTGAATTATCACGCATAATAGAAAATCATTTTGAATTTAATGATAATGTGTCAAAATTATATCAAGCATTCATTTTTTAGCACCCAGGTTCCATAATTTATATGTGGTTCTATATCCTCATCTATGAGAAACCCATTATCTTTCATTGTTCTTATGAATTGTATTTATTAATTTATGTACTTTTCACATTGATAAATTCATCAGTCCAGGGTTTTTATATATTAGTATATCTTCGTCCCAACATATTTACTTCAATAAATTCCATAATTTGGCCACATTGTGTTCTGGATATGATTTCCCAATCATGTTCTATTGTATTTTATTGAATAGGTTGATTATCTTCATTTTAGAATCACTACGATCTTCAACTTATTTTGGAAGTCATTCACTTAACATGCCAAGGATTATTCTTGAACAAATATTTGATTTTAATGCATCATTATCATGTCCAATATTTTTTTCTAGATCACAAAATTACTTGTTAAATAATAACTTTGAGCAATAAAAAATAACCCATTTATGTGATTCACATGTAAGAATGGATCTAAACCTTGGGAATAATATCACAATAGTGTCCATACTTCTTGCATTGCTTTGTCATTTGTTTTTTCCTCTCATATTAGTTTCCAATAAAATGAAGTGTAAAGTAGTGGAATCTAGATGTAGGAAGGAAGTTTTCCCTTTTGTATTATTGCATAAGAGTTATGTAGGTTTGAAAGGTTGAGCCACATAGAGATACAAAACTAAGAAGTAGGAATGGAACATATAACTATATAAAGTTGCATTAGAGGTCCATAGGCCTACAACGTTATGGAGTTGAGTTAGATAGGGTGAAAGGAAGTGAGGAATAGGGAAATTGCAAAGTGCATGTATAGTCTTTAAGTCCACAAGAAAACATTGAGAGGAAGGGAAGAGGTGTAGAGATGTGAAACATAGGAGAGAAGGAGGTTTGTGGGGAATACAAGGGCGCATTGAAATTTCACATTTATTAAAAAGGGGATCAAGTAGTCTTACAAAGATGTGGGGTTGTTGGCAAGTGAAGAAAATGTAGACTTCCTTGTCGAGTCTACATGTCCATAAAGGTGAAGAAGCAAGACATAGTAATGCGATATGAAGTGATGGAGTGCAAACTTCCATCTAAGTTTCACATTTCTACAAATGCTAAAGAAGAAAGTGGGAAAGTGGTCCAAGTAGGAGGTAGTGCAAAAGGAGGATAATTACCTAAGTCCTTGAAAGTTCCAAAATTCCACAAATGCATAACTTTTTTCCAATTGACTCAAAATTTCCTTATTTTTGGATCATGTGTCCACACCAAGGCCACCTAAGACTTGAGCATCATATATTTGAGTCTTCAACTTATATTTTTTTATTTTGACAAAATTTGACTAACCTCTTAAGGGATGAAAACCAAACATCAAAGGCATAGAAAAGAGGCACACTATAATGGGAAATGGACATAGATACTTAGTATAAAATAGTTGTGGAGACCAATAAGAAAGTTCTTAGATTATATATCAATGGGGACCCCATAGGAAACAAGACTAAGGAAAAAGCATCAGAAGCACAATAAAGTTCCCCACACTAGAACTATTATACAACATTGAAGGCTCAAGAAGGAAAAAACAAAGGGGTTCCTTGATTTCACTATAAATTAACAGTCATTGTAAGGAAAAAATAAATATTGATTCTACTAGAGTATGCTCTTGAGAATTATAGTATAAGTGAATACGCTTAAGAACCCCACAATGAGGACTTTCTATGATTATTTTTTTCAAAATAGCTTCATGAGGAGAATTCATCTTCATAGATTAAGAAAGAATGAGGATAACTTACAATAATCATGTGTGCAAGTGAGTTCATTTACCTTTCTCATAGGTAGTCAAATTGATTAATAGAACTAGAAATTGGATTACTTCACCCATGATAAATATAGGTCTACAAAGTATAATAATGAATACTAGTAGACGCACTACCAAATGCTTGGACATTGCTTTATTTCTAGCTAGGTTTCTATAGCACTAATAGAGATATCTCTCAATATTGTCAAAGTATAGCTCTATCATAAGTCAACTGTCCATAGGTGGAGTTACTCAAGAGTGAATTGAAATAATTAATTATTTTATTTTATTTTTATTTTACTTCATATTTATTTTCTTCTTCTCATCTTTCCCTTATTTTCATACTTTCATTTTTCTTATCATTATTTTTAACTCAATTCATAAGCAATAAATCTCACAGTTCAAGTTCAAGACTATCATTGTAATTATAAGAGGGGAATATCAAAAGAGATTTTCATTCAACATAAGTTACATATAATAAATAGTTTAGCCAAATATAAAATATAATATTAATGTTATGATTGGTGTATCATATGTTATCCTACAGCTTACTAAAATCCATGAGATAATATAAACCCTGAATATATTTTGAATGATGATTATAGTAGTTCCAAATTTATGATCTCCTAAGTGAGAAATACTAACAATAAATGTCATAAATCATTACCATAGTAGATTAGTCATCAAAATTACTTACCGTAATAATCAAAACTTTAAAATGTAACTAAAAAATTAGGGACAACAAGAATGGGTACCAAAATATTTTTACTCTTCATCATATTTTTACTTACAAATTATATTAGTGAAATTAGAATTTTATTATAAGTTTATTAAGTTTGGATTGCATAAGGAGAGACAATGTAACACAATCCATTCATTTTTATTTGGGAAAGTAAAGTACACATTGGTAATGACCATACTCTTAATAAAGACAACATAAAAATAAGTCTTCTATTCTTATACCTTAAAATAGTGACAATCTAAAGGGTCCCTCAATACCATCATATCCACATAAGATTCACAAACACACTATTTTTTTTCATAATTATAATTTAATTCCTCTATGTAGTCTACCTTTTTTCATCTCTATTGTTGCTTATCATTTTGAGTATCATACAACATAAGGCTAATGCAATATCTTGTTGGATTATTTCTTATAAGCATGCAACCATGAACTACCAAGAATACATCATAATAAGGAAATTAAGTATAGCCAACCAAGAATCATATTAGGGAAACCTAGTTGTTGTAATGTCCCCTCTTAAAAATTAAACCAAGTTGAACCCAAGAACTCATCATACAAATATAGTCATAAGGTCACAAAAAGGAGCATGCTTAAGTAATATTATGAAATTATAATAAAGTAAAATTTTAAATAAAGGCCTCTTATAATTCATGTTTATTTTAAATAATAATTCCTCTCAAATAATTAAATTTTATTTGAAGAGTTGTGTCTTTTAGAAGGAAATCATATTTAAGAGAGGCCAAGTGGGGAGAATGATGAATTACTCTATTATATGACCTTAAAATAAAATAGATGTTGGTGATATTTGGTCTGACACACTATCAGATAAACTCAAATAACTTGAGGATGAAATCCATCTAGGTTTCGAATGAGAGGATGAAAACCCCTTGATTTACATCATTGGATTAGTGGAAAAAAAAGCCCGGTTCATATCAAGGACAATCTCACCCAGGAATTGCATATGTAATTCAAACTAACAAGAAAATTGAAATTGTGGTCATTTGGTTTCAAGATATATTTATATCCATATCATTGATTAATGTCCCTCTCAAGATTGTAGTGATTCATGATTATTTTATAGTGCCAATTTATATCCAATTTTACAACAATTCATATTAATCAAATCAAATCATTCTTCTACCAATTGTTGTGATTTAAAGTCCTACAATGCAATTCATAACTTATGGAAAATCGATCATTTCATTAGAGGTTGTGATTCATAATACTTACTTCAATTGGGAAATTAAAATATCCCTAAAGTGTTGTAACTCAAAATTGCAATTCATATTTAATATGTAGCTCTTTGAGGCATAATTATTTACAAAAATTCTAAGGTATAATTCATAATAGTTTGGGTTTGTTTTTTAAGTTAAAATTGCTTTAGCGGTGTGACTGTTCATCATTTCTTAAACACTTGCAACCTAGACGCACATAGAAGGGCCTAATTTAGATCAATTGAAGGTTGAATTATACAAGGAATAAAGCTAAATTTTGTTGTATTGAAGATGACTCCTACAAGATTGAATATTGGAAAAATAGTTATTCATTTTTGTTGCATATATAATTTCAATGTTGCAAATGTATAGTCATCAATGACATTTATAATTTTTGTGAAGCTAATGTATGTTAATTATTGAAATAAACTTATAAATAATAAAAAATATTATATCTGGGATATTACAATGGTATCAGAGCTGGATCTTGACAACTCGCACAAAAAAGAAGGATCGGTTTTTTTTAAGTAGAAAGTTGCACCACTATAAAGGTGCATACCTTTCCATGAATAGGTGCAATTGTCTAAAAATAAAAGAACAACCCTCCTATTAGAAAACTTGATTTTTTAAGAAAATAAAAGGAAATTGTATATAAATTTGCAACCATAGAAATGAGATTGAAATTTAATAGTCGATCAAAGGAAAAAGCTAGAGATTATATTTAGGTGAATGGAAGGGCTAGAAATATCTTGTTTGGTGTGCATAAATATTAAATTTACAACAATCTTGCAAAATTTGTTGGGTTAGGTTAGTTTCCAGGGTTAAGGCATCAATCTTGTAGAATTCTAGTGACCTACAACAAGATAAATTTACTATGTAGAAAGGAGTGGGTTGTTGGTATTCAAAGTACTCTCACAATGGCAAAAGATGCAAAACTTTACAATCCTTTTGGATGTCAACAATGATGATCAATTTATCATGACATTGTATGATATCATTCAATGTGATCAAGGCCTAAATCCTAAATCTACTAAGGAGAATATGTTTTTTTTCTTTTCTAATATAGATGTTTTCCAATAGTAATTGAAAGATAAACATAATTCTAGATATATAATACAATTCAAAAATTCATGTGTCTTATTTATGTGGCCAAATTTCAATCATACATAGGTTATGCAATCTGCAAGTTTCATTTTTGTTTGTAATCCTTTATTCCTTTGTCAAACACCACCTTCGACCTATATTTCATTAAATCTCTGGGATTTTTTTTATTCTCCCTTTCATTCTTCTCTCCATGTCATTACTTCCCCTACGCTGACTTCTTTCTTCTGTGCGCCTTCTTCTCTTCATTCCTTTCCAATGCCTCCTCTTGTTCTTTTTTCTTCCCGCGCCAAAAATGAATAAACTCTCTTGTCGTTCTAGAAGTCAGTCAATAAAATGGACTTGATTTTTAATTTTGACAATTGTCAGTACCTATTCTCTTCTTATGGTCAATTTGACATTCAAACGCACGGAGAAATCGCTTAGTAAACTGAACAAATAAATGTTTTATTCTAGGGTCAAAGTTGAACAATCAAAATTAAATCCATTGGACATAACAACAAATCCATAGCTTGAAATATATATCGAACATTACATTTTCTCAATGGAATGACAACAATGTTTCCTCGCTTTGCCTTAAACGACCATGAACTCAAATTAGATTTCACTTCGAATGAAAAAACAAAACCAAAACAAATAAAACTAAACTAAGATATTTTTGGGTGATGTGGGTTATCCATTCGCTTGAATGCGAATGCATCAATATGTGAATGAGAATAAATTATATAGTATTTGGGTTGAGTAGAGAATATTGCTTCATAACATATTTCAAGGATGACCTCCTAATAGAGGATGGTGCATGAGAATGGAAATGTGAGTAACTAGTGAATGCTCTCTCTTGCTCCCATAGGAAAAGTAAATGGTACAAAACTTCTCATTTTCTTATTATGGTATTGATTATATGAAACCCTTGCTCTAAAGTTAAAATCATCCCAAAAAACTCATAGTGATGCATGCAAGTTCATATAGAACATGGAAATTAGTTTATGGGATTATAATAAGAACATACTCCAACCACCTATTTGAAGGGAATCTATTGTAGAGTGAAGATATTTTTGTCATCATTGGAAATGGGGAGGAGGAATTTATCTTCACCACTATTATAGGGTAGCCAATACCATCCATGGTTCAAAACTATAATGCCCCCTTGTTTTATATTTTGGATAAGGGGGGAGGAAGGAAAAATTTGGTAGAAATAATGATATTGCTTGCATAGAAGATTCAACCAATAGCTGATCCAAAATTTAGGTACAAGGCTATTTGGGCTAATAAAAATCAAATGGAATCCATACTCATAATAAAATGAACACAATCAGCCAAAGTCATGAGGTTGAAATGCCATGCATAGAGACACCAAGAGATGTTGGGAAATCTAGGATATTTGGTAACAAAAGAGGCACAACTTCATCTTTCTCCTACTATTGACTTTGAATAGCAACATCATTTTTTTAGGTAGCCATCTACTTATCATGCTTGTGCTAGTAGATAGAATGGATAATCCATGGAAATAACAATGTTGGAAGGAGATACTTATGCTCCTAAAATATTTCTCGTATGATGCAAGCTATGAGGATTTTTTCATCCCAAAGGAATAGTGTCAAACCTCATAGAGTTATGTATAACCGACACTCAAAGGAAGGTAACATACGAGTGTTAATTGAAAGATACTTTTAGGGAAAGGCCCTATTGGGATGTTCTCACTAATTAGATATTGAGAAATATTGAAAGAAATGGAACATACTAGGAAACTTTCATCTTCTCCACAAGTATTGAATGATTCATTAATAATTGGGCATTAATTGCATAGGTTGAAAATATGTTTTTTCGAAAGAGAATACATGGGTAGAGTTGGAGTAGGTTTTCATCTCATGGTTGAGCAAACAAAATATACAATGATTAATTTATAGGATTGGAAAGACATACTTATTGCTCTCGAAGATGGTGGGGTACCCATGAATTTTTTGTCTCAAGTATATTTTGAGGTAGTAGAATAGGGTTTCAATGGTATGGTACTCAATACAATTAGAATCAACCTTATTATGAAATTGAAGGACTATCTTGGTAGATAGGTTGAGGCGAGCATAGTAACAACTTTTCAAGGACATCACTGTAGTATAGAGTCAGACACAATTAAGACAATAGAGAAAGCACCATCTAGTGTAGAGTTTTCAATTCCTAATTAGATCAAAGTAGTGTAGTAGAACTTAACTGTATCACAAGGAGGATCATACATTGGAAATTACAAATATGCAAGGTTGATTTGGGGCCCTAATAGCTCTATGAGCATCCTAGATTTTGTGATTACTTGAGGATAAGAAATCTTAGGAAGGGTGGATTGTAATGCACCCTCTTAATAATTAAACCAAGAAAGACCCAAGCACCTAACAAAAAACAAGGTCATATTGTCACAAAAAGGAGTGTTTATGTTATGAAACTGTAATAAAGTAAAAAAATATTAAATAAAGACCACTTACAATTAAAGCTAATTCTAAATAATAATTTCTCTCGAATAATGGATTTGAAGAGTTATGTCTTTTTGAGGGAAATTCTATTTGAGAGAGGCCAAGCAAGGAGGGGGCGTAAATTGATGAACTATTTTATTATATGAATTCTACTTCTTGTTAGAGCATTAAACTTCGGTTCAAATACCCTAAACAAGGAATACATAGTTAATCGAGGTGAGATTACATTAGAAAACATTGCAAGAAGACATAGAGTATACAATTGGTCAAACTAGTCATATTTTTAGATATATCAAATAGCAATAAGAAAAAGGGAGAAATCATAGGGATGTTATATTTTCAAACAATTGATTTGGGATTGAAAAGGCCTTGTAGAATGCTCCCTACAACCTTGCCCAACTTCCAATTACCCTTCCTAGCTTGTCACAAGCCATGTTGACTCTCTCCCACACAATTCTCTAGCTTTTTGCAAATCTTTGCCCAAACAAGTTTTCCATGAGGTTATGGGGTGTTTGTTTTGCCCTACATGATCTTGTTGTCCTCCCTACAAATTTCTTTCCCAAATGGGTGGGATTTCCTTATTAATGACATGGTTGTCCCTCCCTTCTCTTGTACCATTCCTCCATTCTAATGGTTATCTCCCAGCCGTATGAGGGGAAATTCATTCATTAATGCCCCCTCTTGTTCTATTTTGGGTGAAAGGAATGCCATGCTCTTTCCCATTTCATTTTCATTTTATCTTATTTTATTATATTTTCTTCTCCAACTTTTTCTTTATGTTTTCCCCCATTTTAATATTAATAATAATTTAATAATTACCATATTATATACAAGTGCTTGTGTTTATAATTTTATTTTTTGGTACAATCAATTATATTTTCTATTATTTTTACACCATAGTATTCAATCAAGATAAGGATTTGGATTTCCAAAGCAAGGTTGTTGACACTCAATTGATGAAATTGAAGAATCCACTAGCCCACTATCCATAACTCTTATAGAATGTTTAGGAGGTAAGAAGTTTACTTGACTATCATTCCAGAGTGTGGTGACTAGCTATGGTCAAGGTCACAACTTACATCTAGTGGGGAATTCATAGTAGGATGATCCATCTAGTTGTGGTTCGACCTCAAGGATTCATAAGCAAGGTTAAATAGCATCAAAATCATTCTTAAGAAATAATTGCTAAGTCTATATTGTTGCACCCTTTCCCTTGCAAAACCATTCCAATTTCTCACACATGTCACCACACGAGCATTAGTACCCAATTAGTTCAAAAAATAACATCCATGTATAAATGCAACCATGACGTAAACTAAAACGAAACCAATTTGTTCATAACCTTTTAGTTATTGAATATATATAACACTTAAAGTATTAAATGTATAGCATAAATCGTTGAATCCATACAAGCATTTAAAAACATCAATTATGATTACAACTTCAACGTTAGAGTCTCCTCCACCTTAATTCAACTTACATTAGGACATTAGAAATTTAACACTTCCATCTCTTTCATTTTATTAAAAAGTGAAATTAATTGTAATACTTTTTTTTATATATATTCAAGGGGTAAATGCTTTTGAACCGGAGCTATGAATTGGAATACAACCACTCAACAAGACCACCCCAATGGGGTTTGAACCTTGGTGGCGAGAACAACAATGCCACCTTTAAACCATCACACCATGCCAATTTCGGCAATTGTAATACTTTTTAATAATTATAGTTTTAATCATAATAAAATATTAATAAACAAAACATAACAAATAAAATATTGAATATTTTAATATTTATAATGTGTTATTCTTATTAAAAAAATTCTTTACTATTTTTAATGAATTATAATTTAATTTTAGTAGTTTTAATATTCATATTTTAACTCAACAATTTGTATCTATTTTTTAACTCTCATAGTTTCAATACTCATATTAAATTGGTTGATTATAATAAAATATTGAATATTTTTAATTATTTAATGTGTTATTCTTATTAAAAATTCCTTTAATATTTTTAATGAATTATAATTTAATTTTAGTAGTTTTAATATTCATATTTTAACTTTAACAATTTGTATCTATTTTTTAATACTCAGTTTCATTACTCATATTAAATTGCATGATTATAAAAATGTTTGATATTCTAGAAAGTAATATAACTAACATTATCAAAACAACTTTCACATCCTTACACAAAAGTATGGTTCTATAAATGAGTGACCCTAAAATGACTGCATAAATATCCATTTCCTATTGAGAAAATATACATTTAAGATTGATTTTGATATGGCTAGCACTTACCAAGGCATAAGAATTATGCTCCTTTAGAAATAATAAAATAATCATCATTTACAAAATAACTTAATTTTTTCATTTGACCAACATCAACCAGCTAGTTAAGTATCTTGATAGTTGCATTACTTGGAACACAGCCTTCTTTCTTCATTTGATCCATCAACTAAAACGTTTTTACAAGGTCATGTCTTTGCCCGCATGTGCACAATAATATATTGTATGTGATAACATTTGGAACCAAATCCTTTGTTCTCATCTCATTCAACATTGAGAAAGCCATGTCAAGTTTGTTTTCCTTGCAAAAATAATCAATTAACATACTATAGGTTACAATATTTGGGATAATACCAACTGCTTTCATGTTTGAAAAATACTTCAAGGCCTTATCTGTTTCATTGATTTTGCAATGGGCATCAATCTGAAAACTATAATTGACTACATCAGGAGTCAAGCCTTCATCTAGCATCTTATTCATCTAGCACATATAAAAGTATTGTATGTAAATACAATCCAAGATGTCCCTTGTTTTCCATCTCAGAAAGAAGCGTGAATGCTTCATTTTTCCTGTTACTTTGACACAAACCACCAATTAGAATGCTGTAGGTAACAACATTTGGTGAGAAGCCTTTTCCTAGCATCTCTTTGAATAACTTTTGAGCCTTTTCCACCTCATGCAATTTACATAGACTACATATCAAAGAAGTATAAGTAATTACATTTGGTTGTAAACCCTTTCTAGACATGTTATGAAAACAATCCCAAGCCTTGTCCATCCTGCCATCTTTGCACAATCCATCAATAACTACATTAAATGTCACTTCATTGGGAAAAGGACTAAACTCCTCCATTTGTACAAACAGATTGTAGGCTTTGCCTATTCTTCCAGCCTTGCAAAAGCCATCTATCGGGCTAGTATAAGTGCAGGTGTTAAGAAATAGCCATCTTGTATTATTTTAGCTACTAATCCTAGAGCCTCATCTACTCTTTCTACTTTGCAGAGACCATCAATCAATGTGGTATATGTAACAATATTTGGAGAGCAGTAACCATGTCTCCTTGCAGTTACTAATATCAGAGCTTCGTCTTCCCTTCTGACCTTACAGAGAACATTTATTATCATCTGAGCTACTAAAACAAGAGTTTCATTTATTCTACCCATCTATTAGAGTGTTATATGTAACAATATTAGGAAAACAATCAACATACCTCATTTTGTGCAAGAGCTCATGCGCTTCCTCAATTCGATTCCATTTACAAAGATCATTTGTGAGGGTGTTATAAGTGATAGCATTTGGATGTATTCCCATCTCTTTCATTTCAGCCAGAAGGGAATTGATTCTACAGTGTTGATTTTTTGTAGCTCAAAAAGTGGGATATGGATTTGCTTTAAAGAAACTCAAGATTAGATATGCTTTAAATAAATTCGAATTGGATTTTTAGCAACAATAGGATTTTTATTCTTTAATAGAATGTTTCTGAGTTTGTGAGGATAAGATAAGTTCAAGAGTGATTTTATGTGTAATTAAAGCCAAAGAAAGCAAGGAAAGTTTTTTTCCTTGCATGCTAAGTAAAGCAGCTAGGCTCTATAAAAGTAAGATTGTTGTAGCAAACTCATATTGTATTTTCGAAAGAAAAGTTTGCTGTTAGGCTGAATAGAAGATCCAACATTCACAGGTTTTTCCTTGCATTGGGGTTTCCTGGGTAAATTTGTGTTATTGTCTTTTTGTGTTTGGCTTCATGTTATTTTTGCTTCCACTATTATTAGTTGTTATTTAATCTAGTGTATTAATTGCTATAAATCAGATTTCTTTTCTGTGAATTTATTGTGCAATTAATTTGTAGCTGGGTTATAAGAAATTAACATGGTATCAAAGCTGTAAACTCTGAATATGAAGCCAAGATTTGTAACGCAGATTTCAAGAAAAAAAATCAGTTTTTCATCTTCAGTTCTTTCTGTGGCTATGGCAACCAACGTTCAATATGAGGACAGGCTCGAGGGTGCGTCCAACTTCTTGCAGTGGAAGGTTCAGATTACATCTGTTCTTAAGGAGAACAGGCTGTGGATCTATGCTAGCACAGAAGTGACTCCACCAACAAATGATCCTGTTGCCTTAGATTCACATGAAGTTAAAGAGGCCAAGGCTCAGAGGATTATCCTAGATGGAGTAAGAGATCATTTAATTCCTCATTTATCGGGGAAAGACACCTCCAAGGAGATGTGGGATACGCTCAAAAAACTTTATCAAAGTGACTATCAAAGTCGTAAGATGATGCTCAAGGACAAACTGCATAATACCAAGATGTCCAAAGGCGAGAGTGTGACCTCTTACTTGTCCAAGCTGACACAAGTCAGGGATGAGCTTACTGCTGTTGGAGAGATTATTAAAGAAGATGAGTTGGTGTGTATAGCCTTGAATGGTTTTTCAAAGCACTGGGAAGTGTTTGTCAAGTGTGTTGTCGGCAGAGATCGGCTACCTGATTGGGAAAGACTTTGGGATGATTTTGTTCAGGAGGAGATCTATGAAGGTGCTCATCGAGGAAATCAGACGAAGAAGGGTCAAGATGAAGAAAATCTTGCTCTTGCAAGCAAGGGTAAGAAGAAGTCCAATAAAGAGCAATTAGAAGGTTCTTCTTCCAAGAGTGGGAAGAAAGATCTGAGCAAGATTAAATGCTTTTGCTGCCATCAGATGGGTCACTATGCTAGTCAATGTCCGAATAAGAAAAATAAGGACAAGCATAAGAAGCAATTTGCTGCTACAACAGAGGTGGACGAGTTTGCATCACAATTTGAGAATGAGTTTTCACTCATTGCCTGTCTCTCAAGTTCAATTGCTAATAGGGTATGGTATATTGACAGTGGGGATTCTCGCCACATGACGAGAGTCAAAGAATGTTTCACCAAGTTGGAGGAGAAGAAGCTGGATTTCTATATTGAGCTCGAAGACAATGCCAAGTACCATGCAACTGGTATTGGCACCGTCAAGTTTCAGAGGGAGTCTGGAAAACCTTTGTTGGTGGAGGATGTGTTGTATGTCCCTGGCATGACAAAGAATTTAATCTCAGTTTCTACCTTGGAAGAAAAGGGTTACATCGTGACCTTTGAGAGGGGAAAATTCTATATTCGTCCCAAAGATTCCAAGATTGCAAAAGTGATTGGTGTCAGGCATGGTAGCTTGTTTCAGTTATAGTTTGAGCCAGCACATGCATTGGTTAGTAGCAATAAAGGGATATGAGAATTGTGGCACAGGAGGATGCCTCACCTTCACCATGGAGCACTTAATATTCTTAAGGAAATAGTGACGGGGCTGCCTGAGATGAAGACAGAAAAGTATGAGGTGTGCAAGGGTTGTGCTCTTGGGAAATATGCCAAGACCAATTTTCCAAGCAGTGACACTAGATCCGAAGGGATTTTGGATCTTGTACATTCAGATGTGTGTGGGCCCATGTCAACAACATCCTTGAATGGATATGAGTATTATGTTACCTTCATTGATGATTTCTCTAAGAAGATGTGGATATATTTCATGAAGAATAAAGATGAGGTTTTTAGTAGGTTCAAAGAGTTTAAGGCTCTCATAGAGAACCAAACTGGGAAGAAGATCAAGATACTGAGGTTTGATAATGGAGGCGAGTATACCTCGAATGCCTTCAAAGATTTTTGTGTTCAGGAAGGTATCAAGAAAGAGTTGACAGTTCCATACAACCCTCAACAAAATGGGGTTGTTGAACGAAAGAATAGAGCTATCATTGGAGCAGCCAAGGCCATGCTTCATGATCAGGATTTGCCTTGGTTCTTATGGGCAGAAGCTTGCAACACAACTATGTATTTGCAGAATAGGAGCCCTCACAAAGTGTTGGGCAAGTTGACTCCAGAAGAGGCGTTCAATGGTAAGAAACCATATTTGGGGCACATTCGCATCTTTGGATGCCTTGTGTATTGTCACATTCCAGTTGAGAAGAGAACCAAGTTGGAACCTACTGCAGAGAAGGGTATCCTTGTTGGGTACAGTGAAACTTCTAAGGCTTATCGGGTTTACATTCCTACTCTTAGGAAAATAGTGGTTCACAGAGATGTGAAGTTCAAGGAAGAAAGGGCTCTTCAGAAGTCAAGCAACTTGATGAATGAGGAGGAACACTCACCCATGATTGAGGTAGCACAAATTCGTCAAACTTCAGTCATGCAAGCTGGAGAGCAGAACAAGCAGGATGATTAGATAGAGGAACAAATAATTCCTCAGCCTCAAATTCCTATTAGTGAGAAGAGAAGAAACAGGGCAGCTGAGCAAACATTGAGAGAGGCTCAAGAATATGTAGGTGATCCTCAAGATTCAGTCAGACAAAGAAGGGCCCCCAAACGCTATTCTGATTATGTTGCACTTATGAGTGAATTAATTGAAGTAGAGCCTTCCAGCTTTCAAGAGGCATCCAAGCACCAAGTGTGGAGAGATGCCATGGTGGAAGAGTATTCTTCCATCATGAAGAACAGTGTGTGGGAGGTAGTACCAAGACCAGAAGATAAGTCTATGGTGGGCTCAAGATGGCTGTATAAGATTAAGCATGCTGTAGATGGTAGTGTGGAGTAGTTCAAAGCTCGGTTTGCGGCTAAGGGGTTTTCTCAGAAGGAGGGAGTCGACTATGATGAGACTTTTGCTCTAGTAGCCAGGTACTCATCCATAAGAGCTATCATTTCTGTAGTAGCACAAATGGGTTGGAGGATTCACCAAATGGATGTAAAGACGACCTTCCTCAATGGAGTGATTGAGGAAGAGATTTACATAGAGTAGCCAGAAGGATTCAAAGCACATGAGAGGGATTCTCATGTATGCAGGTTAAAAAGAGCAATGTATGGACTCAAGCAGGTTCCCAGGGCGTGGTATTCACGTATTGATAGTTACTTGCAGAGTGTGGGCTTCATCAAGAGTGAGGTGGATTTGAACCTATACTATGTTCAGGTGAAGGGAAAATTTCTCATATTGTTGTTATATGTTGATGACCTATTTCTCATAGGGTCAAAAGAGCTCATAGCACACTGCAAGCGGGATCTTGCAGAAGAGTTTGAGATAAAGGACTTGGGGTTGATGCATTACTTTTTGGGATTGGAGTTGTGGAAGAAAGAGGGAGAGATCTTCCTTGGACAAGGGAAGTACTTAATTGATATCTTGAAGCGATTCAGGATGGAAAACTGTAAGCCTATGTCAATGCCACTTGTGACCAATTGGAAGAAGATTGATGCTTCCAAATCAGAGGCAGTGGACTTGACTTTATACAGACAGTTGATAGGCTCTCTTATGTATCTGGTCAACACTAGGCCAGACATTTGTTTTGCAGTGAACTCACTCAGTCAGTTTATGGTGGAACATAAACATGTGCATTGGATAGCTGTGAAGCATGTTTTGAGATATCTCTGAGGCACAGTTGATTATGGGATAAAGTATGTTCAACATGATGGAGTGAAGTTTGAGGGGTTTACTGATGCAGATTGGGCAGGTAGTATAGCTGATCGGAAGAGCACTTTAGGGTGCAGTTTCAGTTTGGGATCAAGAGTAGTCTCTTGGTACAGCAGGAAACAAAGTCAGTTGCACTGAGTTCTATAGAGGCCGAGTATATGGCAGCCAGTATGGCTACATGTGAGGCTATTTTGCTTCAGATAATTCTTTCTGGGCTCTTTAATTAGGAGCTAGATCCTACAGTCATTTACTGTGATAATCAGAGTTGTATCAAACTCTGACAATCCAGTGTTTCATGACAAGTCAAAGCACATTGAGATCAAGTACCACTTCATCAGAGATTGTGTGGAGAAGGGGATAGTGAAGCTCATTTACATTCCTACGGATGAACAAATTGCAAATATCCTGACAAAGGCCTTGATGAAGAGCAAGTTTGAATTCTTCAAGGACAAGTTGGGTGTGGTGCAGAACACTTTTCTCGCTAAGAGGGAGTATTGATTTTTTGTAGCTCAAAAAGTGGGATATGGATTTTCTTTAAAGAAACTCAAGATTAGATATGCTTTAAATCAATTTGAGTTGGATTTTTAGCAACAGTAGAATTTTTATTCTTTAATAGAATGTTTTCGAGTTTGTAAGGATAAGATAAGTCCAAGAGTGATTTTATGTGTAATTAAAGCCAAAGAAAGCAAGGAAAGTTTCTTTCCTTGCACGCTAAGTAAAGCAGCTAGGCTCTATAAAAGTAAGATTGTTGTAGCAATCTCATATTGTATTTTCGAAAGAAAAGTTTGCTGTTAGGCTGAATAGAAGATCCAACATTCGCAAGTTTTTCCCCACATTGGGGTTTCCTGGGTAAATTTGTGTTATTGTCTTTTTGTGTTTGGCTTCATGTTATTTTTGCTTCCACTGTTATTAGTTGTTATTTAATCCAGTGTATTAATTGCTATAAATCAGATTTCTTTTCTGTGAATTTATTGTGCAATTAATCTGTAGCTGGGTTATAAGAAATTAACATGCATAAATCTTCGTCATTTCCAAGACCAGCCAAAAGCCTTGTTTGTTTGACCCAATTTACAGAGGGCAGAAATAGACGGAGTGAAGTGCACAACATTAAATTTGGGGGTGATGTGATGAGAGGGTTGCTTCTGTTTGCACAACATTTATTGCAGAGAGAATAGAAGTTACCTATTTAAAGAGGGGGCATGTCCATTTCAAGTTGTGCACAACCTCCATCTTCATGTGGTTAACAGAGCAGAGCCTAAATATGACAGTCTAACTTGCCCGTGATTAATCAAATAGATTTAAATTTTATATTATTTTATTTTAAATTTTACATTATTTTATTTTATTTTGAATAAATTTATATTTTATAATATATAATCAGTTTATTATTTTTAAATTATAGTATCTACATATTTTAAAAACATAAACAGTTAAATATTTATTTAAATTTATAAAAATAAATTATATATAAAATAATTTAAAATTAAAATTAAAATTTGTAATAATTTAATTTTTAATTAAGATTTATATAAATTGTTTACACATCTATGTAATAATTTATAAAGTCTTTTGCTTGTTTACAGATCTATGTGATATGTTTTTTGTGTCTATTTTTTTCAACAATTATTTTTGTTAGAAGTCTTCTATATGCTTGTTGGATTGCAAAGTGGCACAACCCTAGCACTCAAGAATCAAATGGATTATTCTTCTTTTGAAAGGAGATTAATGATCTCCTCAAGATCTCTAGAGTATCAATTCTCAATTTCATAGGATGACTTAAGGGAGATGAAAATATATTATAACAAGGGGAATGGTGGAAATCTCTTCAATTTTATTTGCAATTCAAGTGAAGCTCAATTTGAAGGTTTGTTTGGTTGCAATGTACATTAAAGATGAATAATGAGTTGCGATACATATATGGACTAGTTGGAAATTATTGCCTTACTAGCGACCTTCTATGAGAACTAGATCAAAGGGAAAAAGTAGATATTAAATATACATCAACCATCCCATTCTCCTTTCATTGTTTCAAACTTATAAAATTTGGTGGGTTAGGTTAGTTTCAAGGCCCAAGACATCAATTTTGTAGGATTTTAACAACCTATAACATGAGTTTTTATCATAATAATAATGGTCATTGTCATTTGATGAGAGTTTGTGACCAAATTTAACATATTTTCAGGAAATTTTCATTAGCATTAAGTAATCTATGGTGATAATCCTCATCCAAAGTTTAAGAATATTTTATCAATTTTCACTATGTTTATAAATGGATATTAGTACTGAAATGGAAAACATATTAGTTTTGTAAGATGGTTTTCAAGGTATTCTTCATCATATCACATTTACAATACTAGTGTCAAAATTTGTTCAATAAATTTCATTAGTCAATCAAAACAATATCTACAACTTGTTATCAAACCCTAGGTTTCCAATATGTTATATCATTTCAAATTAGTGGAGTTTATATGAATTGTTTTAGAAGATTTATTAACAAAATATAATTATTGTTCTCATTAGGAATTATTAACAAAATACAGATGTCGAGATAAAGAAAAAAAACATTGATATAATGATAAACATGTTTGTTCAAATGCTCCACATGATGCAGAAATAATACAAATGCTCCCATAAATCAAAATAGCGGGGCAAACACTTCAGAAGCCAACAACAAAAATTAAAATAGTTTCACATAGAAATAGTTGTTGGGTTTGTTGAGAGACCTCTACAACCCACTTTTGTTCATAAACAAGAAAACAAGTTTGATTCAAGGTTCATGAAGATGAATATATTTCTATATTTGTTGATAGCATGAAGTAAAATCTATCTTGATTTAGAAAAATCAAATGAAGCAACCAAAAAATCTTGCAACCAGTGATTAAAACCAAATATACCAAAAATTAAGAAGGAACATAGTAGTGATCAAGAACATTAGGAATCCACCATACAAATTAGAAATAATATTAATATATAAGGTAGTAGTATGAAGGAGAATAAAAATATGGAGGATATGGAATTTAGATCTATAATTTTTAAGTTATAGATTTAGGTCACGAGGATTGCAATATCACTTGAAATCCTTTCAAATAAGAAGAAAAAGGAAGATTGTGTGTTTTCAAGAAAGCATAGAAGATGTAATACAAAAAATTGAAATTATGTGAGGAATGAAAAAGAAGGGAAAAAGAAGCTAAGTTGATATTTGATTAAGAAAAATAACATCTAGAAGAATTTAAGTAAAAAAAAATCGTGCATATATAATGGAAAGCAAGATCTTAGTGTACTACATTTTGCATGGGAACCTTAGAAGGCAATAACAAAGAAATTATTCTTGGATTTACAAGTTGGAATCATTGATCATTTTATCCACCAAGGACCAAGAAAGGTCGATCTACTTAACATCATCAAGGAAGAAAAAGTTAATATTCCAATATTTTTGACTAGTACAGTTCAAATATGAAAGAGATGATAATAGCACATATTTAATTTACACTATGTCCTTTCAATATTTTTGTCATCATGGAAAGTGATTTAATCATCCTAGTAAAAAGGTCAAAAACTTAGCTTGTAGTAAAGGACATTGGATCCTTTTACTCAAATACAATTTTTTCTACATACAAAGGAGTGGGATCCTAGTATTCAAAGCACTTCCACAATTCATCATGGTAGAGGATACAACACTATGTTATCATTTTGGATGTTAGAAATGTCAATCCAAAGTTTTTATTTGTTCCTTAAGAAATGTTTGTTAAATATATAACCAAAGAGACAAAGATCATGGTAATGTATGATATCATTTAATTTCATCAAGCTAATATTTCTTGTTCTTTTTCAAGGCCTAAATCTACCATGGAGAATATATATTCTTTTGCTAATATAAGTGTTTCCTAATGGCAATTGAAAGAAAAACATAATGCCAAATATATGAATGAGAAGAAACTATATAATACTTGGGTTGAGCAAAGCATATTATTTCATAACATATCTCTAGGATGACCACCTAATAAAGGATGTTGCATAAGAATGGATTTTTGTAAGCGGGGAGTAACTAGTGAAGGCTCTCTTGCTAGTATGGGAAATGAAAGTGGTACAAAACTTCCTCTTCTTATTATAGTATTTATTGGATGAAATGCTTTCTCTAAATGTAAATCCATCCAACAAAACTCACAATAATGCATGTAATTTCATATAGCATACGACAATTAGTTTATGGGATTATAATAAGAACATAGTCTAACCACCTATCTATGAAGGGAATCTATTGTAAAGTGAAGTTTTTTTGTTATCATTAAAAATGAGGAGGAATTTATCTTCATCACTAGATTCAAGGGTAGCCAATACCATCCATAGTGCAAACCTATAATGCTCCTATGTTTCATATTTTGGATAACTAGGGAAGAAGGCAAGAATTGGCATAAAGCATAATATTGGTTCTTGCACAAAAGAGTCAACAAATAGATAATCCAAAATTCAATCAATTCTCATTGGTATTTAATAATCTATGGTGATAATCTTCATCCATAGTTCAACAATATTTTATCAAATTTCATATGTTTACAAATGCATATCAATAGTGAAATAACAAACATATTAATTTTGCAAGATGCTTTTTGAGTTGTTTGTCATCATATTAGTTTTATAATAGCAATGTCATATTTTGTTTAACAAATTTCATTAGTCAATCAAAACAATATCTGCAACTTGTTATTAATCCCTAGGCTTCCAAGATGATGCATCATTTGAAATTAGTGGAGGTTATATGAATTGTTTGAAAAAAGTTCCCAATAAAATCTAAGGATTGTTCTCATTAGGAATTATTAACAAAATATGGATGATGATAAAAATTGTTGATACAATGATAAACATGTTGGTTCAAATGCTCCACAAACAGAATAATATGAATGCTTACAAAAATTAAAATTTCGGGGCAAAAACCTTAGAATCCAACAACAAAAATGAAAATAATTACACACAAAAATAGTTGTTGGGTTTTTTGAGAGACCTCTACAACCCATTGTCATTAATAGAGAAGATTCTTGTTTAGCTAGGGATCATCTAGAGAAATACATTTCTAGATTTGTTGATACCATGAAGTAAAATCTATCTTGATTCAAAAAAATCAAATGAAGCAACCAAACAAACCTTGGAACCAATGATTGATACACTAAAGAAATATTTACAAGAGGAAGAGGTCAATGAAGAATTTGTAGAATGTAATCCAGAAGTGGAAGAGTTCTAACCAAATCTACCAAAATGTAAGAAGGAACATAACAATGAGCAAGAACAAAAGGAGTCCACCATACAAATTAGAAAGGAAATTAATATACAAGGTAGTAATATAGAGGAGCATAAAATTATGGAGTGTATGAAATTTGGATCCTCTAATCTTCAACTTACAAATTTAGGTCACAAGGATTGTAGTATCACTTCAAATATGTTTAAATAAAAAGGAGGAAGCTTACGCCATTTTATGCAGGTGTAGAAGATGTAACATGAACATAAATTATGTGAGGAATGGAAAAAAGGGGAAAATAAGCTAAGTTGATAGTTTCTTGAGAAAAGCATCGACAAGAATTCAAGGAAAAGTTCTCTTTCATGGATAATGAAAAGAAAGAGTTTAGGCAACAACTAGGTGTACTACATTTTGCATGGGAACCTTAGAAGGCAATGACAAAGCAATCAACCTTGGGCTTACAAGTTGGATTTATTGATACTTTTATCCGCCAAGGACCAAGAAATGTTAGTAGATACTTAACATCATCAAGGAAAAAAAGGTAAGATTCCAATCATTCTTATGAAGAGATAATAATAGCATATATTTACTTTACACTATGCCCTTTCAATATTTTTATCATCATGAAAAGTACTCTAAGCATGAGAAAAAAGTTTGAAGGTATGACTTGTAGTAAAGGAAACCTGGATCCTTTTGCTCAAATACAAATTTTACTATGTACAAGGAGTGGGCTTTTATTCAAAGCACTCTCACAATTCATCATCATAGAGGGTGCAAAACTCTGCTATCATCTTAGATGTCAACAATGATGATCAATAGTTTGTATTTATTCTCCAAAATCTTTGTGAATATGTAATGAGGAAGAAAAAGATCATGGCAATGTATGATATCATTCAATTTGATTAGGACAATATTTCTTGTTATTTTTCAAGGTCTAAATCTATCGAAAAGAATATTTTTTTTTTTGCTAATATAGATGTTTTCCAATGTTAGTTTAAAGATAAACATAATTCTAGATATATAGTGCAGTTCAGAAATTCATGTGTCTTATCAAATCGATGAATTGTGCAACTCATTCAACAAAATTCAAATTCATTCACATCAAATTCAAAGTTTACATACACAATAAAAAATTTGATTGCAATCCCAATTTTGTCTATGTGGCCAAATTTCAATATTTCAATCATTCACAGGTTATGCAATCTGCAAGCTTTTTTTTTTGGTAATCCTTTATTCCTCTGTCAAACACCCCCTTCGACCTGCATTTAATCCTTTGTTTCATTAAATCCCTATGCTTTTATTTTTTATTCTCCCTGCATATTTACTACGCCGCCCCCTTTCATTCTTTCCCCACTGCGTAGTCCTCCTCTCTATGTCTTCGTAGCCTCTCCTTTCCCCAGTGCTGACTTCTATCTTTCTTGTTTTCTTCATCTTCATCTTCACCTTTGTTGCCCGCCTCTTCTTCATTCCTTTTAAATGCCTCCTCTTTTTCTTTGTTCTTCCCACGCCAAAAATAAATAATCGCTCTTATCTGCCCGGAAGTCAGTCAATAAAATGAAATTGATTTTTAATTTTAACAATTGTGAGTATCCGGTTTTGAGCGCGTGAGCATGACCATGGTGTGAGCGGGTGTCTGGTGCGAGCCCGCGGCCATTCAGGCTGCGGCTTGCATGTGAGATAGAGCTTGTGCATCGGGGTGTTCGAGTCTTTCTTGCTAAGTGCGGGGTGTTCTAAGTTGCAGGGTGGGTGTTTTTTGTGATCGGGGTGGGTATTTCTCTTCTTCCTGGTTTGCATCTTGTGGGCTGGGCTGGCAGCACCAGTTCTTGGAGTCGGCGGGTGGTTGATGCTGTGTGGAGGATTGTTTTATTTGGAAATCGGTGGTGGATGCTTTTTGGTGTTTCAGTTGAATTGTGGCCTCTTTTGTGCAAGGGGTGTTGGGGTTTCTCCTCTTCGATAATCCTTCTTGAGGCTTTTAAGGGGGTTGTTGGATTTTTTTGTATGGATTATGGTGGATTAGTAGATTTCTTACAATTTGGTGGTGGCTGATTGTGGTGGGTTTCACAATGGATCTTCATTGGGATTGAATGCTAAGCAGACTAAGCTATTTGATGTGGAGGGGGGCCCTAAACTGAAGAAAGTGAATGGTTGTTTGCCTACGAGTCAAGATCATCCGGTCTTGGTTCTTTCTCCAAAGCTGTGGCTGATGATGTTTCTTATTGGAGTAGACATGCTTTAATCTGCAAATTCCTTGGGATCCGTATTCCTCTGTTGGTTTTGGATGCTTGGATTAGGAGTACGTGGCAAGTTGAGGGTGACATGGAGCTAATGGTGGTTGCAAACAACTATTTTGTGGTTGTTTTTTCCAATATGGTTGATAGGAATCGGGTTTTTGAGGGAGGACCCTATTTTTATAATCATGTCATATTGTTTATAAAGCCCTAACATATGGGTTTTAACACAACTGAAGAATTGTCGTCGAGGTTTCTTAACAGGGTTCGTCTGTCGAGGCTTCTCCTGGAGTTTTGGAGAGAAGATATTTTACAATGGATTGCGACTCTTCTTGGTAAGCCTGTTGCAATTGCTCAACAAACCCTTCAAAGAAAGGTTATTTCTTTTGCTCGGATTTGTTTGGAGGTTAATTTGAATAATTTCTTGTAAGATTCTTTGAAAATTTGTCTTAGTTCTTTGTCTTGGATTCAACAACTTGATTATGAGTCCCTTCTTTTTTGTTGTCGGATTTGTCATGAGTATGGACATCTTTAGAAGCAATGTCCTAGGATTAAGAAGGCTTCTCCTTCTAATTCTTCTCCTTCTAGCTCTTCTCCCTCGTCTTTGGCTTCAAAAGTTGTTAGGGAGGATAAAGGGAAATCTTCTATGATGGAGGGTGAACCAGATAAAGATGGCTTTGTGTCAGTTAAGCAAGCTAAGGGTCATGGTCTGAAGAGATCTTTCAAGGATGGGGAGAATGAAGAGAACTTTAATCGGTTTAAAGTGTTGAACACTTCAACCTTGGAGGAAGGAATCCCACTAGATGTGCCTTTTGATGTTGTTGGTATGGGTTGTGCTATGGGACAGTGGCAGGGATCCGGTCAAGACAGGGTATGCAGGATCATTTAGTAACTCTGAATGATCACATGCAGGATGATGATGATGATGATGATATTGTTTTGGCAGATTTGACAAAGGAGGGGCTAGTTTCTGGCAAGTGCAAGGGGTCTTCTCTAGCCTTGGGGGTGCAACAATGCATGCCTATGAAAGGACGGCCGAAGCGCTCTTCTAAAAGTGGTCGCAAGAGGGATCTTGAGAAGATTAAGCGTATTGGAGAGTTGTTTGTGGAATTTGGGTCTATTAAACCCATTGATGCTCACTTTTCACCATCTGCTCCATGATTGTTCTCTCATGAAATGTAAGGGGGTTGAATAACGCTCTCTGTCAAAAGGATATTCATGATTTGGTTATTGTCTATTCCCCAGACATTTTTTGTGTTTAAGAAACTAAACTTTTAGTTGATGTTATACTTCAGTGTGCCTCTCGTATCTGGTATTTTGGTTAGTGTCAATGCATTGGTTCTTAGAGGAGTTCTAGGGGTTTGGCTCTTTTTTGGGATCCTAGAAAGATTGCTCCCCTTTAGTGGATTTCCAATCATTCTACTATTTTGATGGTTTCCTCTTCTTTGGATACTGGTGAGACCATTTTGGTTACTAATGTTTATGCCCCGATTGATATTCATGGTAAAATCCGGTTTTGGACTCATATAAGGTATATTAGCTCATGTGCTTCATATCTTCCTTGGATCTTAGTTGGTGACTTTAATTCTGTGTTGAGCTTGGAGGAGAAGAGAGGTGGGTTGTCTCAGCTTGGGCCTACTTCTATTCATTTTCGGGAGAATGTGGATTTGCTTGCTTTAAGTGATGTTAAGCCTTCTAATGGGATTTTCACTTGGAATAATCGATAGAGTGGAGAAGAAGCGATCTTGGAATGGTTGGATAGATTTGTTGTTTTTTGTTTTTGGGTGGGAGAGTATATTGGTTACTGGTTCTGAGATTCTTGATTGGAGGGGTTCTGATAATTGGCCAATTAAACTTTCAGTTTCACACTTTACTATTCCTAAGAATCCTCCTTTTAAGTTTCAACTTATGTGGCTTTGGGAGTCTTCCTTGCATGATATTATGGCTCAGTGGTGGCATGAGGGTAGCCCTGCTTATGGTACAACTATGTACACCTTTGTTAAGAAACTTCATTATGTTAAATTTCACCTTAAGAGATAGAATATGACGATTTTTGGAAATTTTTAAATTATGAAGAGTGCCCAAGAAAGCCTTGATGTGATTACTCACAAAATTAGGGATTTTGGTTTCTTGGATGCTCTGGGTCAAGTAGAAGCCTAGGTTGTGAGATTTGTGGAGGAATGGGAGCTTCAAGAGGAGATTTTTTGGAAGCCGAAGGCTCAAATTGATTGGCTTTAGGAAGGGGACAATAATACTACTTTCTTCCATCATTATGTGTAGGCCTATCACAATAGAAGTCGTATTTCTTCTCTGGTTAATGCAAATGGGATCCGCATTTCTTCTTTGCAAGCTTTGTCTCGTGAGGCTAGACAGTTTTATTCTGCTCTTTTTTCTGAGGATTCGTCCCCTATAGAAGATGAGGAGAATTTGATCCTTGCTTGTGTCCCCTCCCTGATCTTTAGGGAGATGAATGATTTCCTCATTCACCCGATTTCTTTGCCTGAATTGGAAGAGGTCATTTTTAGGATGAATAAAGGTAAGGCCCCTAGATTGGATGGTTTTCCTATTGAATTTTTTCAGGAATTTTGGGATATTATAAGTTTGGATTTGCTAGAGGTTGCTTGGGAATCTCTTCACAATAAGCAAAAGCTTCGTTCCTTGAACTCTACTTTTCTAGTTCTCATTCCTAAAAAGGAGGGTGTTGATTGGCTAGAATTCTTTCGACCTATTGCTCTCTGTAATCTGGTGTATAAAATTATTACTAAATTGATTGTTGAGGGGCTCAAAGTTTATCTTCCTTCTGTTATCTCTGAGGAGCAAGGAGATTCATTGCTAGTAGACAGATTCTGGATGGGGTGGTGGTTGCCTCTAAGGTCATCCACTCTATGGTGACGTCCAAGGAGAAGTTTATGTTCATCAAGTTGCATATGGCCAAGGCTTATGATAGAGTTAAGTGGTGTTTTTTGCAGAGAATTCCATTAGACTTTAGTTTTAGTCCAGATTGGGTCAGCTGGACTATGAGTTGTGCTACCTCTTCCCCTTTCTTCGTTCTTATGAATGGGAAACCTTTTGAGATATTTGTGGCTTCTAGGGGGCCTTTGTCAAGGAGATCCTCTATCCCCTTATTTGTTTATTATTATGGTTGAGGGTTTGGGAAGGTTTCTTAAGTCATGGGTTTCCTAGGGCAGGATTCAAGGCTGGGGTTGGGGCAATGGGCTTTTGCAGCTCTCTCATCTTTAGTTTGTTGATGACACTTCTCTTGTGGGGAGGGCTCGTCTTCAAGAGGCTATTTATGTTAGGCATGCTTTGGATATTTACCTTGCTGCTTTGGGTCAAAAAATCAATGAGCACAAGTCTTCTATCTTCTTTTGTAATACTCCTCAAGCTATTCAATGACATATTGCTAATGTTTTGCAATTTCAAATTAGGTCTCTTCCCTTTGTCTATCTGGGAATACCTCTTGTTGTTGGTAGATAGCCCAGGTCTTCTTGGAAAAATTTTCTTGATAAGTTGCGTAGTAAATTCAATCATTGGACTCATTGTTGACTTTCTACTGCTGCGAGAGTGACTCTTCCAAAGTTTGTTATCCGGGCTCTTCCTATTTACATGAGTTTTATTCAGGTGGCTCCTTTGTATTTCCTGAGGGAATTTGATGCTCTCTCACGACAATTTCTTTGGAGTGGTAACTTGCAGTCAACCAAGTGGAGTCTTGTTAAGTGAGATATGGTGTGTAGGTCGTAGAAAGAGGGGAGCCTTGGATTGCGTTCTGCTATTTTGAATGGGAAAGCTCTTGCAACCAAGTTATATTGGCATTGGTGTACTAGTCAACATCAACTTTGGGCCCGTATTCTTACCCACAAGTATCTTAAAGATGTTAAAAACTTTTGATGTTCCTCATTTCCCTTTAGAAGGAAGGGGATCTATGATTTGGAATATCTTCAAATCAGGGGCTCATTTGGTTAAGAAGCGACTTTTTTGAATATGTCATTTGGGTTCTCAAGCCCTTTTTTGGTGGGATTCTTGGAATGGTCACCCTCCTATTCTTTAAACTTACCCTTACTTCTAGTCTCTTTGTGATCATTTTACTGCTGCTGGTTGGAATATAGTTGAGCATTATAAGTTTGTTCGGAATATTGGATTAGTTGCTATCCTTAGATGGAAGCACTCCTCAGATTGGCCGCCAGGAGGGTTAGAGGAGGATAGGCAAGAGTTGGCTCAGATTCTTGCTTCACGGAAATGCAATTCCATGGCGGGGTAGGATGTTCTAGCTTAGAATAATAGTGATTTATCTGGTAAGTACTCTATTTCAATAGGTTATGGTGAGTTAGTTAGGCAGGTGATGGGGGACATTGAGGTTCCTTGGTGGAAGCAAGTGTGGAATAAATTTTCTTTTCCCAAGTGCAATTTTTTTTTATGGCCAGTGGTCCATAATCGGTGTCTTACTTGGGATAACTTGTGCAAGAGAGGGTTTCAGGGTCCCTCGATATGTGTTTTGTGTTGTAATAGTGAAGAGAGTGTTTCTCATCTCTTCTTCCAATGTTCTTTTTCTACTTGAGGCTTTGACATCCTTGGTGGGTTGTGTGGAACCAGGCTTGCTGACATGTCTCTTCTTTGGCAGAGTTCTTTTCCTAGTGGGGGAAAGCCCCTATTAAGACCTCTCTTTTTTCAAGTTGCTTGGGCTCTGGGACTGACTTTTATTATCTGGCATATCTGGCTGGAGAGGAATTGCAATATTTTTCAAGATGTGAAGATGGTTATCCAATATTTGTGGTGGAGGATTCTTCATTCGTTGGGAGAAACTATTGCAGCCAAGTGTGACTTGGCTGAGGGTGTGGATCCAAGAGAGGTTGCTTTTTGTACTCGTCTCAATCTTCCTCTTCAGAGGGGGGTTGCTTAGAGTACTGGTCAGATTATGAGAAATAGATGTTGTCATCCTCTTTAGAAGATAAATGGGGAGGGGCGTTGGTGTCCTCCTCCTCAAGATGTGTTGAAAATCAACATAGATGGTTCTTCTCGTGGAAATCCTAGTCATGTTGGTATTGGAGGTGTTGGGCAAACTAGTTCTGGGACTGTTGAGTTTATCTTTTATGTTTATAAGGGTTTGTATACTAACAATGTGATAGAGGCTCTTGCCATTTTATGTGTTGTGGAGCGTGGTTGTGCTCTTAGATGGAGACAGATCATTTGTGAATCTGATTCTTAGGTGGTAGTGACTTTGCTGAAGAGGTAGCAGTTAGAAGATGTGACTTGGCAGTTGGCTGTTATTATAAAACAAATTCTTAATTTGTGTGCTTCCTTATATTTTGTTTATTTTTGTCATATTTTGCATGAATGGAATGGGGTTGTAGATTGTTTGGCTAAATGGGCTTCTAATCATTTGCAAGATTGGAATATTGTGGAAAAGGGTCAGTTACCCCCATATTTGTTACAAAAGTTGGACCAACTATTGGAGATTGATAGGGCAATGTAATGCCCTTGCTTTGTATTGTTCTTTTTTGGATTGAATAAATTTTTACCCGTCTTTTAGTCTAACAATTGTGAGTATCCATTCTCCTCTTACAGTCAATTTGACATTCAAACTCATTGAGAAATCGCTCAATAAATTGAATAAATAAATGTTTTATTTCATTGTCAAAGTCAAACAATCAAAATTAAATCTATTAGACATAGCAACACAAAAATCCATAGCTTGAAATATATATCGAACATGATATTTTGTCAATGGAATGACAATAATGTTGCCATGCTCTGCCTTAAACGACCATGAATTCAAATTAGTTTGCACTCTGAATGAAAAATCAAAACCAAAACACAAAACTAACAGAGATATTTTTTGGGTGATACGGATTTCCCATTTACTCGGATGCTCCTACATCAATATATGAATGAGAATAAACTAGTTTATCTATCTTATTCAATAATCTATATAAAACAGAATGAGATATATCATTTTACAACCTTTGATAATTTGTTGTTTTTTTGTGATATTTTAACAATGTTTTGTTTGTCTTTGTTATTAATTTCATTATCTACACCAAATGTAAAATAGAACGGCATATTTATTTACCTCTTGAAACAAAGGTTCAGATGCTAACTCTATTTAGTTTCATACAAGGCTTCCCATGTAATTTTAGTGCTCAATTGATAGTACTCATGTTTTTTATTGTAATATCCAGATGAAATCTATTTTAAAAAACCAACAAATTCCAAGGTCAGGATGTTGTCTGAAATTTTGAATTGTTGACCTATGACAGGAAGCAAACACAAATTAGGAGGCAATTCAACATCAAAACCATATAACTGAATGAAAAAACCTGTAATGAGTTGACAAATGTCCTGACAGCTATCAGTGAGAATATCACAAATCATTTTCATCTTTCAAACAACCAACTTGATTCACAAGAAAAAATGTACAATAGCAATCTGAAATCTAAAACACCACACTACCCAAACACCATGCATGCAGTATTGTAGTCATTAAATGATCTTGCCAAGAGTTAAATAAAAAAATTCGTTAGAAGCGATCAACTGAGCCAGTAAGATGTTGTAACTTTATAATTGATTGATCCTACTTGGACAACAAAGCAATTATAGTACCCTCCTTACAACTAGGAAGTGTTGGATATATGTGATCAGGTAGTATGGTTCCATCAACATAAAACCATTTTGAATGCTCAAAAGAACACAAATTATTAGCAGACCATGTTAAATGAGAAATAGAATGAGCTTAACAAGTGCATGATTAGGCATACAGCAAATTCACCGTCAGCAATTCATCGACAGAAAATTCACCGCCAACAAATTTCTCACAAGTGAAATTCACCACCAGCAATTCACTGGGAAAATTAATCGCATTAATATTTTTTAATATTAATTTTCAGTGGCGGTGAATTTCTGAGATGAATTTGTCATAACAGTAAATTTTTCCACGATAAATTGTTGATAGTGAATTTTCCATCCGTGGCGGTGAATTTTCCAAGAGCTGCATGATTAGAAACATTCAAAAATCAATGCAAACTGCGAAGACTGAAGCATATCATAAACTTCACCTAGGGAATGGCGTTATATTTATGAATGCAAGTCCCTTGATGACAAGCAGGGCATATCGTTTGATAACCCTTCAAAATCACAACCTTATAATGAGTGTAAGAGGCACAAACACGCATATGACTCAGAATATACACTGGCTGGTGAGCTCTTGGTTGGGAAGGTATTCAGATCAGTAGTGTCCACTCCTTGCGGGCTGTACTGAGGTTCCAGCTACACTCAAACCTGTAAAGCACCAGTGGCTCACTGGTCAGGATGTGGTCCCATGGAGGCGTCTACTGCTCAACTCTCTTTACTGCCAAGCACTACCATAAATTTTCTAATAAGGTGGGGCATAAACCTTAAAATACAATATTTATTGAATGCTACGATTTTGAGCAGGAAATATAATGTCGATGTCTCTCGGTATTCAGAGTGAAATCAACGTAGAAGGTTTATACGTAGCTTATAAATCGAAAAGAAATGTAAATTTCTGAACCTCAATGAAATGAGGAACCATTTCTACAAACTTGCATACTGTTTTCAAAATGCCTGAACGAAGGTAACCACTTTAACAGATACATCACTGCAGCTTTTGCTTCTGCAATTGCTTAGGTTCTATGGTGGAATCTACTCCCAGCAAATTCTACATCTTCCCGCCGATTATTTTCCTGAAGACATTATCAATTTCAAGAGTAATTAATGATTACATACTACCAAAACATGCAACATGTACACATGATTGCAACTTTGTTGTACTGCCAAAATAGGCAACATGTACACAAGATTACAACTTTGTTGTGGCATGGGCTCCTAGGGAAAATTTGAAGGGATTGAATAGTATGCCAGTCATTTCATTCGAAAACAAAGAAAATATATTTATAGGCTAATATTTAACAGAAACATTGGATTCACAGTTGGCAAAGCTTTGAACTTTCGATGGCATGAAGCGAGTTTCAAAATCTTTGAACTTTTCAGAAATTTTCACCAGATAAGGGTATGATAAATACCTATAAGCTTTTTGAAATGCATCTGAATGCTAGTGGACGATGCATGAGAATGGATTTTTTTTATGTGAGGAGTAACTAGTGAATGCTCTCTTGTTACTATAGGAAATGTAAACGGTACAAAACTTTCCATCTTCTTATTCTGGTATTCATTTCTCTAAAGTTAAAATCATCCCAAAAATATCACAATGGTGCATATAAGTTCATATAGAATATGGAAATGGAAATTAGTTTATAGGATTATAATAACAACATACTCTAACCATCTATTTATGAAGGGAGTCTATTGTATAGTAAAGATCTTTTTGTCATCTATGGAAATGGCAAGGAGGAATTTATCTTCACCACTATTCTAGGGTAGCCAATACCATCCATGATTCAAAACTATAATGTTCCTTTGTTTCATATTTTGGATAAGGGGGGAGGAAGGAAAACATTAGTAGAAAGAATCATATTGACCAATGCATAGAAGATTCAACCAATAGTTGATCCAAATTCACCTACAAGGCTATTTGGGGCGATAAAAATTAAATGGAAGCAATACTCATACTAATATGTTCACAATTAGCCAATATCATGAGGCTGAAGTGACATGCATAGAGACACCAAGAGATGTTGGGGAATCTAGGATACTTGGTAGAAAAAGAGGCACAACTTCATCTTTCTCCTATTGTTAACTTTAAATAGCAACATCATTTTTCTGTAGGTAGACATCTACTTATCATGCTTGTGCTAGTAGATAGAATAGATAATCCATGGATATACTAATGTTGGAAGGAGATACTTATGTTCCTAAAATATTGCTCATATGATACAAGCTATGAGGATTTTTCTATCTCATAGGAATAGTGCCAAACATCATAGAGCTATGTATGACCAAAACTCAAAGGAAGGTAACACATAAGACTGCTAATTCAAATATACTATTAGGGAAAGGCCTCATTGGGATGTTCTCACTAATTAGAGATTGAGAAATATTTAAAGAAGAAAGAATTTTTAATAATTGGGCATATATTGCAAAGGTTGAAAATATAGTTTTTGAAAGAGGATGCATGGGTATAGTTGCAGTAGGTTTTCATCTCATGGTTGAGCAAATTAGTTGTACAATGATTAATTTCTAGGGTTGGCAAGACATACTTGTTGCTTTCCAAGATGGTGGGGTATCCATGATTTTTTTGGTTCAACTATATTTTGAGGTAGTAGAATAGGGTTTGGGTGGTATGGTACTCCATACAACTAGAATAAACCTTATTATGAAATTGAAGGGCTATCTTGGTAGATAGGTTGAGGTGAGCATAGTAACAAATTTTCAAGGACATTATTGTAGTATAGAGTTAGACACAACTAAGATGGTAGAGAAAGCACCATCTAGTGTAGAGTTTTCAATTCCTAATTATATCAAAGTAGCATATTAGAACCTAGCTACATCACAAGGAAGATCATATATTTGAAATTACAAATCTGCAAGGTTGGTTTGGGACCCTAGTAGCTGTAGGGGCATCCTAGTTTTTGATTGCTTGAGGATAAGCGATCTTGAGAAGGGTGGATTTTAATGCACCCTCTTAATAATTAAACTGAGATAGACCCAAGCATCTATAAAAAAATAAGGTCATAATATCACAAAATTGAGTGTTTATGTTATGAAATTATAATAAAGTAAAAAATATATTAAATAAAGACCACTAACAATTAAATTTATTTCTAAATAATAATTCCTCTCAAATATTATTTTTCATTTGAAGAGTTATGTCTTTTGAAGGGAGATTCTATTTGAGAGAGATCAAGCAAGAGTAGGCATAAATTGATGAACTATTTTATTATATGAATTATACTTCTTGTTAGAGCATTAGACTTCAGTTCAAATACCCTAAAGAAGAAATCCCTCTAGGTATGGAATTAGAGAACTAAAACCCCCTGATCTCCATCATTGGATTAGTGGATGAAAACCCCTTATTTACACTTGGTACAATCTCTCCTAGGGATTACATATGAGCTTCAAAATGATAAGAAAAGTGAAATTATGGCGGTTGGGTTTCAAGATATCTTCATATCCATTGCATCAATTCAAATCCTTCTCAAGATTGTAATGGTTCATGAATCTTATATAGTACCAATTTATGTTCAAATTTACAACAATTCATGTTAATCAAATCAAGTGATTCTTCTACCAATTGTGGTGATTTAAAGTCCTCTGATTAAGAAATTATAGAAAATTGATCATTCCATTAGGGGTTGTGATTCATAAAAATTACTTTAGTTGGATGGTTCAAATATCCCTAAAGTGTTGTGACTCAAATTTGTAATTTATATTAAATATGAAACTCTTTGAGGCAAAATTGTTTACAAAAGTTCTAGGCTATAACTTATAATAGTTTGGGTTTGTGATTGAAGTTAATATTGCTTTAGGAGTGTGATTGTCTATTCTTTACTAATCACTTGCAACTTTGGCCAATCTTAGAAGGGCCTAATATAGATTAATTGAAAATTGAATTATGTAAAGAATAAAGTCAATTTTGTGGTATTGAGGATGGCTCCTACAAGGCCAAATAGTGAAAAAATAGTTATCCATTTCTACTACATATAATTTTAGTTTTTCAAACTATATAGTCATCAATAAAATTTAGAAATTATGTGAAGTTAACCTTTGTTAATTACTAAAATAAAATAAATAATATAAAACATTCTATCCATGATATTACAGCTGCCACTAGATTGTCTAAACCCAACTTATGTGGGTTTCTCCTTCAAGTTATATCAACCACTATTATCCCAGTAAGATAGTGACACAATTTCCAAAGCCTGTTCATTATAACTAAATGAATTATTGATTTCTTAATGAGTCGTGATTTTCCTCCTACCTAAAATACCTAGTGAACGTCTTATGATATTTTTTATTTTCACACTATCTACATGGGTAAATAGGGATATGTGTAACTAGGGATAGGTGTAACCATAACATTTTGTATTCATCTTTTCCTTATACAATACTAATTATTTTAATCTTCCATTTAAAATCTCATTTCTAGGAAACAATAAGATAAGGGTTCTTTATATGTTTCCTCTACTCACTAGTGTTTCGATTTGTTATAACCGTCTTGTCTCTTTGAAAGGTATCATCACTAGATTCTTTGGTTTAGTGTTTTCTTTATTCATTTACAAACTAGCAAGGCTAATAATGTGTCCTTAACATTAAATCAACAATGAAAATAAGTCAAGAGTGGGTAGTTATTATTGTGGAGGATACATTTGCAACAATAGCGAGAGTTGTTCATACTATACCATTTTAGTTATTTTTTCTATCATCAATTTATTTTATTTGCTAAAGAGAATAATTCACAATATAACATTCTTAAAATCATAGTTGACTACAAACTTTTTCTTGTCATCTTTTATTCAAGCTTAACGAAAATTATGTCTAGGGTGAGATACATAATGCATGTGTAATAATGTTGCACATGCATATGTTAATCAAGATGAGATTACATTAGCATACATTGCAAGAAGACATGGAGTATGCAATTGGTCAAACTAGTCATACTTTTAGATATATCAGACAGCAATAAGAAAAAGGGAGAAATGTATGGATGTTATATTTGCAACCTATTAATTTGGGGGTGAAATGACCTTGTAGAATGCTCCCTACAATCATGCCCAACTTCCAATCACCCTTCCTAGCTTGTCACAAGCCGTGTTGACCCTCGTCCTCATGATTCTCTACCTTTTTGCAAATATTTTCCCAAACACATTTTTCATGAGGTTGTGGGGTGCTTGTTTTTCCCTACATGATCATGTTGTCCTCCCTACAAATTTCTTCCCAAAATGGGTGGGACACCATGCCTTATTAATGAGATGGTTATCCCTCCCTTCCCTTGCACCATTCCTCCATTCTAATGGCCATATCCCAACCATATGAGGGGAATGTCGTTCATTAATGCCCCCTATTGTTCTATTTGGGTGAATGGAATACCATTCTCTTTCACATTTCCTTTCCATTTTATCTTCTTTTATTATATTTTCTTCTCCAACTTTTTCTTTATGTTTCCCCTCTATTTTAATATTAATATTAATTTAATAATTACCATATTATATATAAGTGTTTGTGTTTATAATATTATTTTCTAGCACAATCAATTACATTTTCTATTATTTTTACACCATAGTAGTCAATCAAGATAAGGATGTAGATTTCCAAAGCAAGGTTGTTGACACTCAATTGATGAAATTGAAGAATCCACTAGCCCACTATTGATAACTATTATAGAACATTTATGATGTAAGAAGTTTACTCAACTATCATTCTAGAGTGTAGTGGCTAGCTAATGGTCAAGGTTACAACTTACGTCTAGTGGGGAATTCATAGTAGGATAATTCATGTAGATGTGATTTGACCTCAAGGATTCATAAGAAAGGTTATATAGCATCAAAATTGTTCTTAAGAAATAATTACTAAGTCTATATTGGTGCACCCTTGCCCTTGCAAAACCATTCCAATTTCTCACACACATGTTACCACAAGAGCATTAGTATCCAATTAGCTCAAAAAATAACATACATGTATAAATTCACCACCAACAATTCATCACCATGGAAAATTAATTGCAAACTTTTAATGCGATGAATTTTCCATGGAGATTTTTCTTGCGGTGAATTAATAGTGGTGAATTTTCTATCAATGAATTGCCGATAGTGAATTTTCCTAGAGCCATCATAAACTAAACCGAAGCCAATTTGTTCATAACGTTTTAATTAATCAACATATATAACACTTAAAGTATTAAATATATAGCATAATCATTGAATCCATACAAGAATTCATAAACATCAATTATGATTACAACTTCAATGTTAGAGTCTCCTCTGCCTTAATCCAACTTACATTAGAACATTAAAAAATTAACACTTCCAACTCTTTCATTTTATTAAGAAGTGAAATTAATTTTAATACTTTTTAGTTATTATAATTTAATCATAATAAAAATATTAATAAACAAAACATAACAAATACAATATTTATAATATAATATTATTTTTAATATTTACAATATATTATTTTTATTAAAAAAATCCTATAATATTTTTAATATATCATAACTTAATTTTAGTGGTTTTTAAACTCATATGTTTACAATTTATATTTATTTTTTATTAATCATAGTTTTAATACTCATATTAAATTGTCTAGTTACAAAATGGTTTGATCTTCTAACTAACAATATCCAAGCAACTTTCCCATCCTCGCATAAACGGTTCTATACATGAGTGTATAAATATCAATTTATAGCTGGAAAAATCTACATTCAAGATCGATTGTGATATGACTAGCACTTACCAAGGCATAAGAGTTATGCTCCTTTAGAAATAATAAAAGAATCGTCATTTACAAAGTCGCTTAATTTTTTCATTTGACCAACATCAACATCAACTATCCAATCAAGTATCTTGATAGTTACATCACCTGGAGCACAACCTTCTTTCTTCATTTGATCCATCAACCAAAATATTTCTACAAGGTCATGTATTTGATCGAAGGTGCACAACAATATATTGTATGTGACAACATTTAGAACCAAATCCTTCGTTCTCATCTCATTCAACATTGAGAAAATCATGTCAAGTTTGTTTTCCTTGCAAAAAAATCAATTAATATATTATAGGTTACAACATCCGGAGTGATACCAATCACTTTCATGTGTAAAAAATACTTCAATTCCTTATCCATTTCACCAATTTTGCAGTGTGCATCAATCATACAACTATAAGTGACTACATTAGGAGTCAAGCCTTCATCTAGCATCTTATTCATGAGCGAATGTGATCTAGAAAGATCCCCTGCCTTGCATAGACCACAAATGATTGTGGTGTATGTCACTTCATTAGGTTTCAAATTCCTTATTGCCATCTCCTCTAACATCTTTCCTACCATGTTCATGTCTCCTGTTCTAAAGAATGCTCATATCAAAGTATTATATGTAATTACATTAGGAAGATGTCCCTTGTTTTCCATCTCAGAAAGAAGTGTGAATGCTTCATTTTCCCTATTACTCTCACACAAACTACCAATTAGAATGTTGTAGGTAACATCTGGTAAGAAGCCTTTCCTTAGCATCTCTTTGAACAACTTTTGAGCCTTTTCCACCTCATGCAATTCACATAAGCTGCACATCAAAGAACTATAAGTAATAACATTTGGCTGTAAACCCTTTTTGGACATGTTATGAAAACAATCCCAAGCCTTATCCATCCTGCCATCTTTGCACAGTCCATCAATAACTACATTAAATATTACTTTGTCGGGAAAAGGACTAAAATTTTCCATTTGTACAAATAGATTGTAGGCTTTGTTTGTTTTTCCAGCCTTGAAAAAGCCATCTATTAGGTCATTATAAGTGTAGGTGTTAATAAAATGGTCGTCTTGTAACATTTTTGCTAGTAATTTTAGAGCTTCATTTATTCTTTCTACTTTGTAGAGACCGTCAATCAATGTGTTGTATGTGACTATATTTGGATAGCAGTAACCATGTCTCATCCTAGCAACTAACCCGAGAGCTTCATCTTCCCAACCTACCTTACAGAGACCATTTATTAGGGTATTGCATGTAACATTATCAGGAGAAATGCCAGCTTGTATCATCTCAGCTACTGAAACAAGAGCTTCATCTACTCTACCTCTTTTGCAGATCCCATCAATTAGGGTGTTGTATGTAACAATATCAGGAAAACAATGAGCATGCCTCATTCTGTGCAAGTTCTCATGGGATTCCTTAATATGATCCCCTTTACACAAAGCCTTTATGAGGGTGTTATAAGTGATAACATTTGGATGTATACCCATCTCTTTCATTTCAGCAAGATGGGAGTTGATTCTACAAAAATCACTAGAGTTTGCAAAGCCACCTAAAAGCACAATGAAGGATACAACATCGAGAAGGAGACGTTGAGTTAGGACTGAGTGAAGTGTAGAACATTAAATTTGCATGTGATGTGATGAGAGGGTTGCTTTTCAGATGGAAGGCACCCCAAGATGGATTCATAAAGTTGAACTTTGACGGGGCCTCGCAAGGGAACCTAGGAGAACAAGGGGCAGGCATTTGCTTAGGTGATTCAAGGGGTAAGGTAATGGAACTCAGTTCAAATTATCTCCCAAATGGATCTAATAACTTAGCAGAGTCAAAAACATTGTTGATAGGTTTAGAAATTGATTTGAAGATTAGTGTTAAAAACTTACACATTGAAGGAGATTCCTTATTGATATTCAATGCTTGTAAAGTAAGGAATGTTCAAAACTGGAGTTTATGATATGTTCTTCAACAATTCTAGGATTTGCTTGATAATTTTCAGAATTATCAAATCACACACACATATGGAGTAGGTAATAGTTTAGCTGATTATTTAGCCAATATGGGAAGTAACAAGCAAGAGCTATTTGTATTACATGACCTCTCTTGACTTACAAACTTTCCACAATTAGTGGAGATTTCTCAATAGGATGCCTTAGATTTGCAAGGAGGGATAACTTGAGGGACAATTTGTAATATGTTTTTGAAAGAGCTTGGGATTTAATGGAGAAATTTCAAAATTATTAGGTCACTCATACATATCGTGAATGTATGAAAGTCTAGAAACCATCCATGTGACAATATTGTTGTTGGTTATGAGCTACAAGCATTTCCCACATGGCAGAATTAATCAAATTGACAGGTTCATTGATGATTAATGAAGTATAGTCTCATTTAGTCTCTACATGCCTGAATTTGGAAAGGAATTAGTAAGGACAATTTGGTGTTAATTGAAGGGGCCATATTGTCCTTTCCATTTACAAGTTGGAGATTATTTAAAGGGTTTTCCATAGTTGGTAATTAAGAGGTGATGCCAGAATAGTCACTTCATTCGAAGTGCATTGGTAATGGGAGGCCTTTGGTTCACGTGATCATCAAATCCCCATGTCAGAATTGTGTTGGGAAAGGACACTCTCAAACGAGGGAAGGCAAATCTTTTATTTGCTAACCTTGTTTGGAATTTTTGTAGGTGATTACTCGTACCTAACACCACCTATAATGATGGTTTTGTATGCTTGGCGACATATGTAAGATTTAAAAATTTAGAGGAAAAGGCTACTCAAAATCATGATGATTTCGTCTGGATGGCGTCTCCTCCCTTCAAGCATGCGAATGACTTTATATTTCTTACAACTCAGTTTCATTTTGTCACAATTTTAAGTGTAGAAGCCGAAGGGTTTCAAAAAGGAGAGAATGCAAGTTTAGTCTTCATCAAAAGAGGAAGAGGAAATCAAAGTTTATAGATCTTATGGAAAAATAACAATGGAATACCTGTTGCATAACCATAGAGTACCTATTACAATTGTAGAATGAGAGCTTCCTTTCTCCAAAACAATTGGGGATTTACAGCTAGCCCATGTATTTAAATCCCATTGTTACCAATATAGAAAGAATGTTGTTCAAATTATTGGAGAAGAGGTACTTTATCCCGAAGCTCGACGAGCCATTTTTCCTTCTCAATTGGTCTCTTTCTTTCTATCTAATGTTTATGATTTTCTTCAGTCTTTACCTGATCTTCAGTTGTTAGCTTCAAAAGTTGTCAAGGATGTTTTTTTGCAAGATGAAAAATTGCTCAAAGGCATACAAGCATATGAATTTTGGAAAGGTTAGGGGAGAGTAGGTGGCCTTTTCCCTTGTCATTTTCTTCTCAAAGGGAATGTGTATGTCTATATTCTTGATGGCATAAAAAATACATCGAAGATGTGCAACTTTCGTTACTTACAGTTGGCACTGGAAAGACACAGGGTGGTGGTTGGTGGGGACCTCACAAATGATATCAGATGGCGAACTAATGTTATCCTCACTATGCTCATACATGTTCATCCCGAGCGAGTTAATGTGCCAATTCATCCACCTTCTCAAGTACCTTGAGAGGCTCCTCTGGTCGTCATTTCAGATCGTGTGAGCTCTTCTAATCCTCTACATCAATAAGGGATTCCTAATCTTAACATTCCTCTGCATCTGAATGACTTGGGAAATGAAGATCAAGAACTTGAAGAAAATCAAGCAAAAAATGACATTGTGGAAATGGAGGAATAAGTGGGTTTTGCTTTGTAAAGGGTTGATGAAAGGAAATAGATGTATATACATGCAATATCTTTAGGATAAGGGTTTTTTGTTGTGTTCAGTTGCTTTATTTTGACATATAAAGGTTAATGTCTGTAGGTAGTGAAGGCATAGAAAATATAATGGGAATTTTGTAATTTGATTTATAGTAAGCTACTTTGATATAGTCTGGTTTTTCAAGAACCATAGCAACTATTTTGTAACCTCCTTATTATATATTAATATATATCGACTATTTTCCTTTTGCCAAAAAAAAATGTTTCTAATTAAGATTTGGATAAATTGTTTACACATCTATGTAGTAATTTATAAAGCTACTTGTTATTTTTTTTTATTAAAATTAATTTTTTTTATTCAATAATTTCTTCATCTAAATTCTTGATAAGTAAGGAGGAAATATCTAAACAATAGTGTGATAAAAACTATAGTGCACAAGATTTTTTATTTTCAACTATTGTCATTATTTCATATAAACCTTAAAAACAAATCATAAAAACAAGCATATCTATCTTAGATAAATCTATGTAAAAGATGACAAGAGTTATCATTCTCAAAGTGTCTTTCCACTTATACCATAAATCAGGATAACTCTCAACATCTTTTATATAAATTTATCAAAAATAGACATGCTAGTTCTTCCTAGGACTCTACATGAGATATAGCCACTAATGTCATCACTATTCTTTCTTTTTGTTCTATGTCAACTATGACTTTTGAAAGAATCAAACCTTATGATTTGTATATTATTAAACCTTATGATTTGTATATTATTAATGTTCAAACCGTCAAAAAGGATAATTGATTTATGCATTCTTTTGTATTGGCGTAGTTAAAATTATATGTGAAGGTTCATCTTGAAATAATATCCCTAAGTAACTGTTAAAGTCAATGATAATATATGTTGATAGCTCTGGTGGTACACTCTTAGGTTTGTATATTTATATTTTGAATAACCCTAGAGCTCCATTTACGAGACCTAATTATATCCAAATATTGGAGGTTAACATGATCCTTGCATCCTTATCAATTAATAACTCTACATTAAGTTCATCATTTTGACCTTCGTTTGATGTAATAGAATTACCTACTTTGGTGACAATATTATGTATAAGATCATTTTAATAAATATAATTTTTTTAATATTGTGAATATGCATATTATCATGTGTCATAAATAAGTGAATATTGTTTTCAGATTCTTTATTGGTGGTTCTATCTATGTCAATAGTCTATCTTGCTAAATCATTAACTTTTAATCATCAATCAAGTTAGATTCACATCTCTTAGATTTGTGAGAAATTGATGAAACCTCTATTGGTCCTCTCTTTCGCCTTCTTGTCTAAATAACCTATCCAAAGTAGCAATTATTTTAAATTTTTCCTATAGTAGTTCAGTATATTTGTTACTATGATATAATGGCTTATCACTTAATAGGAGGTAGTTGTCCTAAATCTCCAACTAAAATCATATATATACCTACAAAACTTGTGTTTTTTCAAGAAATGCTCGATGAAGTTGAGAGTCTATGTTTTGCAACAAATTTTGTCTAATAGATCTCATTTCATCAATCATAATATATGTATGTTGGAGATCTCTTCTTACAATATTGTAAGCCTTGTTCCTTCTAATTCAAAAAACCTATAATTGATATTTGAAGTTGTGAATAGATGGTTGAGGCTCTAATATTGATTGTTCAAACTCCAACTGGTGCAAGCAATATAAGTGGATAATACCTTAAGAGTGTAGCATCTTGAAGAGATTGCAAAATGGTGCGAATTAGATATATTTCTAACTCTAGTCATTCCTTTAATTAACATCAATAATGATAACCTATTTTGACCTTGATGATAATGTGCAATAATTCTTAGAATTACCAAGATCTTTGCTTAGAATGTTGGTACCAAGCTGAGAAACACAAGATGAAAATACTCAAACCTATGAGATGAAACTAAAAGAATGCAATGCAAAAGGTGAATTCTTGATTAGAATTGTGTAAAATCGTCAATGACAAAGATGTACATATATGGTTTGTTTGATTCACTGTAGGAATGCTCAACTCAAGGTGGCAAGAATACTCCACCAATTGGAAAAAAGAAATTTCACACATCCTTGAAGAGTTCAACTAGATTTTAAAGTGACACATCACAACCTAAGGTGGCTTAATTCTGTATGTGTTTCCATTGATGTCAATAGAGTGGTATTGTGGAAGGTTGCATGTGATGCAAATAGAGATCAATGATGTCAAAAGGGTAAGAGTTCAAAGGAGCAATCCAAGGGAACAAACAAAGGAGTAATGATAAAAAGTGTTTTGAGGAAAAGGACATGGCAATAGATGTCATGATAATGTTGTACACAATTGTACCATATCTTTTATTGTTCATGAATACGTGAAAGTTGACAGGTTGAAGTGTATGTTGATATGAAGACGTGGTTTCTTTCTTTTGATGAAAAGAGTTGTAATTGGTGTCTATGGTGTCGTGAATGTTGTATTCTATGTCCCTTGGTGTGAAGCATTGATGAAAGAAAGTATGTAAGGTTTCATGAAATCTAAGGCACATGAAGTTGTATTGAAGAAGCTCAAGATAATTGTTGATGGTCAATATAGCACAACAACATTAAACATAATATTACTATTCTATTTCTCCTGAAAAAGAAATATAACATGTAGCCATCTAACTCCCAAGGTCCTGGTAGTTGGTTCTCAACTGTGCTGATATCACTCAAAGGTCAATGTAACTGTAATTTGCAAGGGGCCTTTGCTGGTAACAAGGAACATAATTGCATGAAGTCAACTAATCTACATTTGGGGGGGGGGGTTTAAATAAAGATAAAAAGATGGATCAGAGCTTTAAAATAGAAGAACATGAACAAAATTTCTTAATATCCAAACATGTATATCAATAATGAGTGTTCATTCACCTAACCACAACTACATCAAGTACAATCCACAGAATAAACCATACAACTGCATAAATCCATAGTGCTAATTCAATACCATCACCATTCACTAAACTTTACTTCAAAATAGATCATTCACTCATCATTAAACACAAATAAAATAGATATAACAATAACTTCATTCACAAATAACCCAATGAGATAATCATGAATCTGGTAGAAAAAATTTAGGCACAACAAATCACTGGCATACAGATTGATCATGCATCATTAACCTTATTAGATAGGTCCAAACTTGATAACATAAAACTGGTATAAAACTGTAAAAATTGTATCTAAGTTCAACTAAACTTTCTTAAAAGTATCTCTACTAACAACAATGAAATCCTAAAACTAATCACTCTTTTCTATCATCATGTGGCTGGTATTCCTTCAATTAGCTAACCTTTACAAAATGGAACCAAATAATACATATAGACATTGCAATGCATAAATTCCTCCCAATCAGAACTCAGATCCACAAATCAAGGAATCAGAACTAAATGAAGAATTGGACTGCTGATCCTAAGTTAGAAGGCTAGAGTACAATGTTGCACAAATCTTGACATTCAAAGAAGGTGGAATTGAGGAAGGAAACCGGAGTTGAGTCCACATCAAAACCCTGCAAAATAGGAGAGAAGGAAATGTTGTGTCTAGTGAATAGAGCCAAATTACTTTTGTGTTGCATGCTCAAGGGCATGTCCATCATAGTTGTCAAACACTTGTTGAAGAGTACCCGAATCAGGTCCATCCAACCAATCATCTTCAAATTTAATCCTCCTTAATTCGGTTGAAACCAACTCTTGTACCTCCTTCAACTTGATCAATTCTCTTTTAGTAGCCTTTGTTTCTTCCCTGATATCCATAAATCGATCTAATAATAGATCCTCCCCATCATCTCCTTTTTGCATTATGTCTTTGAATCTTCCCCTCCATCTCTCCCTCATCTTATCTAAAGAAATTCATTCCCTAACTGAGGTATCTAGATTGATTAGAATGGCTAAAATTGCCTCTAACTCATCAATTTGTTGGTTCAAATCCTTACTCATCTCTTGAACTTCATCTTGATGCACATGAATAGTCTTGGATTTATACCTTATTATACTCACGGTTTTCTCAACAAAATCTACATTATCCTCCTCAAGAATTGAATGTTCAAACAAAGTTGACTTAGGTACTTTACCAATGTCCTCAATATTTTTAATATATTCTTTATATTCCTCATCCTGCTTAGCTAGATCTTTGGTACATTGATCTAGATCCCTTGCCAACTCAAGAGTTGCCTTGTGAATCTTAAAACCATTAGCAAGAACATCATCAACCTCCTGATTGAGCTTGTCCAACCATCTCTCTAGCATTCCCACCTTCCTTTTCATCTGAACCAAATCATTTGCCTCCTTGTTAATAGGATTGGGGATTCAGGGGCAGTAGCTTGTTAAGAGATTGGAGTTGAAACATCTTTTAGAAATCTATGCAATTTATCTAATTGAGCCTTAAGCTCATCCTTCTTTTGCTTATCTTTGATCATCTGGGACTTGGTAGAGGAAGCCACAATATCAATTTTAAGTTCATTTTTTCATTCCTTATAGGTCTTCCTAAATTTGTTGTACCCAATTGATAATTAATCATCTGCATATCTTCTTGGTTCTTATCCATCATGGTTATTGCACATTCAACAATAATCTCCCTTGTGTCAGTAAGCTTGGTGGAGTGAATAACCCTAGCCTTCTTTTTAGGTCTATCCTTCTCAATTTATTTCATCATCTCCTCCCAATTGAGAGGTTGTGGTTGAACTATTTACTTCCTTTCTAAGTCAAGCTTCAACTAGGTAGGAGCAATAGGAGTAGTAGCTACTTGGGCTGAAGAAGAAGTAGCAGTAGTGGAAGAAAAAGGTTGTAATATTGTATTTCGAGGCTGAGAGTCAACCTCCTGCACATTTTGTTGCTTACTTTGTGCCCTCTCTTGTGCCAGCTTCTCGGCCTCTTCCTTATCTTTCTGCTCCTGTAGTTTCTTAGCCTCTAACTCTTGCTTCAAACATTCTTCTACTAAATTTCTTTCCTCTAACATCTAATCTCGTTGCCTTCTCAGTTCCTCAACATAGTCCCATGCCTCTTTAGACTTCTTCTCATACTCAACAATCTCAGTAGCCTCTTTCTCTCTTCCCAAATGTTCTTGTTCTTCTCTCTTCTTAAGAGCCCCTTCTTGTGCCTTGAATTTGGCCTCAAGAGCTTCCTTTTCCCTTCTTTGAGCAACTTTCTCTCCCTCAAGATCATGAATCTTCTATTGTAAAACCAATTTATCTCTTTCTTCCTACATCTAGAGCTCCTGCTCCTTTTGTAGCTGTTGCTAAGCCAATTCATCAGCCTTAACTTGAGCCTCCAATTCTTGTTGTTTGGCCAATAACACAGCTTATGCCTTAGCATCTTCCTCTTGTTGTTTAGCTAACTCCTTAGCTTGTGCCTTGGCATCAAATTCCCTTTTAGCATCTTCAAAGAGCTTCCATTGGTCCTCCTCTGTCAATATATGCTTGGTCCCTGCATCATATGTTACATCACAAGATGTTACTACATGAGCCTCCTTATCAGATAGAGTATTTTTAGAATTAGTAGCAATATCATGTATCTCAATTCCTGACTCCATTTCCTTTAGTAGCTTAGCTTCCTTATGGAGAGTTCCCTTTGGGGATTCCTAACCCGGTTGTTGTGTAACACAGGGTTGAGCAAATACCTCCCTTGCAATGGATGTGGAAGCATCAACTTGTGAAATTGTCTCATCTTCTTGCATCTTTGGGAGGTCTTGGGCAACCACCTCATCTTCTGCATTAGAAGGCATGAATTCCAATGCCTCCTTTGGAGGCATTCTTCTCTTTTTCCTTTTGTATTGTGTGGTTCCAACAACCTTTCTCTTCTTGGATGGTTGAGCCTCTGGCTAATTAACCCTCAAACTAACCCAGTGCACACTTTTGTCCAAGACTGGTTTGGAAATATGCTTTATATCTATGGACTCTTCCATATTCCATTCCACTGGATCAAGAATTTGAGTGCCTATGTTCTCAGCCTCATATTGGGGATCCAAAGTTACCCCATCCATCAGATAAAGTCTTCAGGATGTCTTCCTTAATCCCATACTCAACCATGAGTGGGATTGGTACTCTTTCATAATTTCTCCTTCGGAGATCATAATCATCTTGTAGATCCATCCAAAATTCCTCCAATAGATTGAAATGCTTTTCAAATAGACTAGGAAGAAAATTCTCCATCTTGTGCCCAGGGTCATAATGCTTCCTAGAAGTGTACAAGCCCAATTTCAGATAAACTAATTCATCACAAATAGCCTTAGCTACCACAATGTGTGGATAGCTAAACTCACCCAACTTCATTGGAAACTTGTGGCAACTAGTCTTGTGCTTGGTGCCAAATTTGAAATTAACCACCCAATCCTAATATATAAACTCCATTAAAACAATTCTATTGCCGCAACACCTAGGAATCAAATGGGGATGACCATCAAAGCCCGCTAATTTGAAGTAAGTGAATGTGGGGTACTGGATAAACCAATGTCCCCACTCATTGATAAAAGCCATTGCCTCCCTGCTTAATCTATACCAAAATCTCCAGTGAGTCTGTTAATAACAACATAAAGGAAGGCATCATTAACCCTCCTATAGTGTAACTCTGATGCTTGCAATGTGAGTTGATTATAGTGCTCCCACACCTTCTTTTTCCCTTGAGCTTCTCCCAATATACCAATTGTATTCAAACTAAGAAAAATCCCCATTCGAGCAGCTACATAGACCACATAAGAGGTCATAAAGAAACTCTTGGTTTCTCTCACTCTGAGCATCTGATTATGTATACTTTTTGACACCACCATATGCCAGTAAAACTATTGTTTACCTTCCAAGATAGCATGGATGAATGGGAACATCCATTCTTTAAATTGTGAAGCATCCCTTTTTCCAAACACCTTGGAAAGCAGCATGATTATGTCCCCTATTTCTTTTTTGAAATCTGTCATTTTTGGCTAGTCAGGAAGCTTGGTTAAAGACTTCTTCTCTATCCTTATCCTATGCTTATTCATGTAGGATCTATTGGTTTCCTTGTTGCTACTGTAAAGCTTCAGAGCTTCTGCTTCATTCAACTACTTAGGATTATGAGGAACGGGTGCATCAAACATGAACCTGAACATTTGAGATGTAGATCAATAATAACATTCCCTTATGAATCCATACATTGCCTAGTAGCAGGATTGTAAGTGCTAGCAGCTACTAATACAAATTTTGGACACTGAATGGACAAAGGGAATAGTGCAAGGTGTGCCAATCCAAACTGAGCAATCCTTTGTGCCCTTGGTGCAATATCTTCATTGAAAGTTTCATCCACCAACTCCTCAAAGTTAAAAGGGCCTCAGTTGGTGTTTGTGATATTTTCCCAATCAGAATCAATCTTGCTAGGGGTAAGGGTATCCTCCTTATGTTTGCACCTCAAAGTATAGCGAAGTTGTTCTACTTTAATCTTCTTAGGCCTAACTCATTGCCTTGAACTTTCACTCGGTTGGCTCCTTTGAGAAGCCTCATCCGATGCCCCAGACATTTCTTGATTCCTGTACTAAACTCCTGTGTTAGATGATCAACACATAGAAATCAATACATCAGTCCATGCCTACCTCTATCTCTTTGAAACAATGTTTGAACTTAACCAAACTTCAACCTTTATTGGAAGCAGAACCATAGAAGCACCAAGGACATAAAATTGTTTTCAACACTACCGGGGTTAGAACTAGAATTAGGACAAAACTGGAATTGGGACCGAAAGAGAAACCAAACCAGAAACTAAACGCTAGTTCCAAGTTCAACTTCCATCCCTGCTCCAATTTCGCTCAAGGAAAAGCATAAGGACTCAATACCACAATGATCAGAAGCAAGATCATTTTAGGATCTAATCCAAATGGAAAACAACTTTGGGATGAGTTCATTCCTGGGTCTACTCCCACCCATTCAATATGTGAAATGGAGGGTATTTCAAAAGACACAGTCACATGAATTTAAAGACCTGGGTCACATGGGCCTATGGGGAAATCAGAAATAGAAGGGCTTAACCCCCCAATAGCTCAACCATACAAAAACCAATTTAAACCCTAGGAAAAAAACTATTTTGTAAAGGTTGTCGAGCAAACCCTAGCTTGCTCAACACGCTGACTACGAAAATTAGGGCATCACAAAAACCCAACACAAAAAACATAGAGTTGACACAGGATTGAAATGAGAAAAGGGTTTTCAAAATGAACTCCATCATTCAAGCATAGAAAATCCTCACAAATCAAAACCCTAATTAGAAACTAGGGCACAACAAAACCCACCTATCACGAAAGCCATAGCAAACAGAAAATGACAAACAAAAAACAAACAAAAATAGAATGGGAAAGAACAGAAAAGGAAAAGAAAAGAGAACAAAAATAAAAGGAACAAGAAACAAGCGAAGAATTCACAGAAACAAGATTTCTACGAACGCGCCAAAACACAACAACACACAACAAAACAATGCGAAATGGGAAACAAAAGAGAAAAGAAACCTACCTTAAAATGCTCTGAAGACATGACCGAAATCTGACCAAGATTTACTCTGCAACCCGCTTCCACAATCCAATCGATCCTCTCGAAGTTATTCTAGCTTTGGCGTGCTTAAACATCTCAAATAACAAAGATAATGAGCTAGTTAAACATGATTAGGAATTTAAAATCAATTCGCGTGTGTGAAGAGGCTACAATTAATGCCATTAAAACGGTTGGTCAGAGGTGGAGCAAACAACGCAAATAGATAGTTAAGTTTCATGAACACCTAAAGTAGGGTGGACGTGGACCTGGGTTCCGAACCAAACAAGAAAGCTTTGACAAGTTCCTTATTGAACTCCAAACCCGATCTCGGTCCTGCAACAATGACAACGATGAAGAAAAGAAACGGGGGTGGGATCGGAATCGAAACCGAAACTGGAACTTTCACAAAGTTCAAAGTTTGTGTTCGATTTCGGTTTCGCTCCCGACCAAGAAACAAGAAATGAAACAAAGACGAGCAAACACAAAGGGAAGTGGGAAAAAAATGAAAACTAGACCCGGCAGAAACACCAATAGAGACAAACACAAAGCAAATGGGAGAAGTCAGAATCAGAACGGGAATAAAAATTGGAAATTTAGAAAATTCCAAGTTAGGTTCCAATTCTGGTTCCACTTCCGACTGGGCAAAACAAGATGCAAGGAAAACAACAAAAAACCCAAGGGAGAAAACAAACCCGAAAGTTGCAGACAAACCAACAGACAATGAAAGGAAACAAGGCAAGAAGGAAAACCTGGGATCCGAACTAGGAACTTTGGAAAAGTTCAAAGTCTAGATTTGGTTCTGGATCCACTTCCGACATTGCAAAAGAACAAAGGACTTAGGAGCAAAACAATACAACTTCTAAGACCTGAACAAAAACCCAAAAACAAATCAACTCCAAGGTAACCCCATTTTGTTCCAAACTAATAATGGGGTGGTTATGCAAGCCATAACAAGAATGCTCCACATTCCTCTACATTCTTCTGCAATTAAAGATATGGCCTTGTAGTTTGGAAGTTATTCATAGACAAGTGTGAAGGATGTATGTTCCTAATTTTAGTGCATAAAAGTTATTGCAAAAGATTCCAGAGCTAGCAAAGTGAAGACAATAGATAATGTTGTTGCAGTCATAAAGGGTCAGAGGAATGCTTTGCATTTCTCAACATTTGAAGATGTGATCTTGTGGCTTACAGGATAAGTTCATATTGTCTATATGTTTTCTCATTTCACGTTTTAGGTGTTGTGGTGTACCACAAGCTTAGTTTTCAATGTTCTATTTCAATACTATGCTTTCATGATTTGTAAGAGATGTTGGATTCAATGTTTGTTTGTTTGTTCCAGCATGAGGTTGTGAAAGGAGTGTATGAGAATGTTTTTTCATGTTTTATAATGTTTGTAGAATGATCTGCATGATGCTATTTTCTCTCTTTGGTATTGGTTTTGTTTTGGATCTATTGTACAAAAGGTTATTGAGTTGACTTGGTATCCAGGTGTTCGGAAATGTTCGCCAATGTGGAGATGTGTGCTAAGGAAAAATAGGTCTTGATTATCTCTTGGTTTGAATCACATTTGTTGTCTATTGTCGATAGACCCATTGGTTGTTTGGTCATTCTCCTCTTGTGTTAGAGCGTTACTTACCGGATCGAGTATGTTTCCAGTTTGGGGAGAGATAGGGTCTAGTTCCTGATGCTTATGAGGCTCATTTGGGTCAGACGACTCAGGAGGTTCATGTATGGGGTCTCCAGCCAGATATAGATATTGCCATTGTTGAGTTCATAGGGTTCTACCATTCTTGTCGAGGTCTTACTTTTTGTACTTGATCTTCATGATGTTTATTGCCTAGAGGCATATTGTAGACACGTGTTTTGTATATATATATATATTCATCGGCCTAGTTGAGGCCTTATATAGATATTATGATTTTGTATATCCTATCACACTTATGATGATGTACTCTCTTTTTTGATGATGATATAAATGAGATATACCTTCCTCGATTCAGCTTTGTTATGTTTATGATGATGATGTATGATGATGTATGTTTATATATGTTTATATGGTGTTGGTATGGATGGATGGATCATTCTTTGTATCATATGATGTTTTATTATGGATGATCAATATACTGTTATGATATATGATGTTTTGTGGTGTTGATATATGATGGATGTATGCCCCATACATAATTTTTTTATTGGTTTATTATCATCATGATGTGTATTGACGATATTGTGGATGCATAATGGTACTAATGATATGCTATGCAGGGTTTACTTAGAAGAAATCTTGTTGATTGATAGAAATATGATGGTAATTAGAGGAAATATTGATGATGGATAGAATGTGATGTTAATTAGTAGCTGATGAGTTAATTTTGCTTTGCTTTAGAGACTTCATAGTTTGAACAAACCTTTTTGATGTAGAAAATAAATACGATGCACTAGGGTATTAATGACCAAGGTAACTTTGTATCTATTACATGAACTTTGACTCTACAAACAAGGAGTATTCTTGCTCATATGAGACATATGGAAACCATGTTAGAGTGTATGGGTGAGAAGCTTTAAAACATGTCAGACCAATAACACAAGAGATATTAAGAACCTAACATGTCACTGTTACACAAAATGCACCAAAGATGACTTCCACACACAAAACAAAGCAAGTATTCACCATGGTAGTATAACAAGACTAACCACAAGCAAAAAATCGAAATGAAACTCAATTTCCCCCATTCCTTCTTCTCTAAATCCTTATGGAAATCCTCGAGAGATGCTGGGAATGAGTTAGTAATGTAAATCACAAAAATAAGACAACAAAAAGATAAAACAATGATATTATATCACTTGCCATATTTGTTTGTGGTGGGACTATTATCCAATGTTGATCATGTCTATCGTAGGAATGAATTTGTTAAGACATATCTTAGGATGTTGTTGGATCTTGTCAAAAAGATATGTATTTGATACGTGGCATTTGTTCATTTATGTTTGTAATCCAATCTATGCGATTGTTTTGCTTGAAGGTTCTAGCTTTTGATGTTTTCTTTCTTTGTTTGTTTGTTTTGTCAAAGGGTGAGTGTGACGATTTGTTTATTATGGATGAAAAGTTTATTGCAGATTGTGATGACGGGATGGGTCTTTTTTATTTTTCTAAGTTTTTATGATGTTGCTTTTGTTGTTTTCTAGGGACTAACCTAGGGCCTTGGGGGCTCATCAAAGATAAGCCTTGCCTACATTGTACATGTAGAGGCTTGTAGTTTTCTTGGTTTGTTTTGAATATTTTTGACCTTTTCTCTTTTGTGAATGGTTTTGGATTTTGTATTTTGTGATTGTTTTTGGATTTTGAATTTTGTGATTGTTTTTGGATTTTGAATTTTGAAAATGTTTTTGGATTTTTAATTTTTTGACTAATTCTAAATAAAGCATGTTGGAAACCTAAGGGGACTGACCTAGGGTCTCAGGGGCTTTAAAGCCATGCCTACATTGTACACTCAAAGACCACGTAGTTCAACCATTTGACTCAAAGAATAATTTTTTTTTGGGTAAACAAGTTTGATAATCTGGATTGATATTCCACTTCTATGTCTAGAGGATATGTTGCGGGAAATCAACTTGAACTAGTTGTGAGTTTCAAGAAAATGTTGATATCTTAAACTATTTGAGTGAAGGAATAACCCAACGAGGTTGTTTTTTTTTTATGATTTATGATTTATTTATTTATTTTTACCCTCTTGCCTAGGGTGGTGTAAGATGTTGACAACTTGGATTGATATTTCATTGTGTTTTTCTAGAGGATATGTTGCGGAAAAGCTTACTTGAACTGGTTGTAAGGTTCAAGTAACTATTGATATCATAGAATTTGAGTGAAAAAAAATCCACGTTGTTGGTATCTTTTAAGGTTACATTAGTAGTGCATTGGTGGTACACCTTGTTGTTGGGATGAATTGTTTTTATCCTTTTTCCATTTTTTTTAGATTTTTACCCTTTTTCCTGAGGTGTAAGATATTGAAAACTTGGATTGATATTTTATTGTGTCTTTCTAGAGGATACATTGTGGAAAATCTTACTTGAACTGGTTGTAGGGTTCAAGTAACTATTTATATCTTAGAATTTTCAAGTGAAGGAATAATCCACGTTGTTGGTATCTTTGAAGGTTACCTTGGTAGTGCATTGGTGGTACACCTTGTTGTTGGGATAAACTATTTCGAAGGTTTCCCTAATAGTGCATTGGCGGGATACCTTGTTGTTGGGATAATGTCTAGATCACACTGTGAGCTAGAAGACATAGATCAATATTTATTCTAAAGCAAGATGTAAGTACTTGCCCCTAGTGTCTAGCAATGTAGGTGATGGATTAGCTTGTGATAGGATAGTATATTTGGATAGAGTACACCCCTTTGGACAATGCCTCATGGCTCAGATAATGTTGGATAAGATGGGATCAATGATAGTGGCCCATGTCAAGATGTTTTCCATAAGCAAGTGTAAAGTGTAGACCAAACATTTGTCAAGATCAAGATAAGTTGGATTTGGATAAAAATGGATTGGATTTATTATGGATCAGTTGAGATGCTTCCACTTGAAATGGTGCACGTAGATTCTCAATTCTACACATGATGCATTTTTACTAGGTTTTCATCATGGTACTTGTCCAAAGCACCACCATAGTGGTTTTCACTAGAGGACGATTTTTCTCTTGACTATTTTCTTATTTTTTGTTTTTTTTTTATTGATTTTTTATGTCACACAAGATGCCTGTTTACCAGGTTTTCATCATGGTGAAAATTATTTTTCTCATGTTTGAACCACCCGATGTTGTTGATGTAGATACTGCTGGTGCTGATATGGTTGTTGTTGTTGTCATGACGTGCCAATGATATCCTGCTTGGAGGAGTTGTTTTTCTAGGATATGAGTGCTTGAATGTAACCCCTGATAATTCTTGTCTTCTTTGCTAACTCCTGCTAAATTGGAGTTGACTTTACCTTGATGCACACATCGTGATAGAGTTCCCTTAGAATCCTTATGATAAAGAGTTGTTGCCAACGCATGGTTAATGCAAGATTTGGATATCTTTGATGGCAAAATACATTGAGGGATATGATATTTAGATGGATTGGTTGACAGTTTGGAACCTTTGACTCTCCAAACTTGGGATGATGAGAAATGATGGTTGGATATGGATATTCAATTGGGACCAACGTCTTGATATACCTTATATGTTGCTTTTGAAGCTTGCTTTTGTATTGTTGGATATTTTTGATGGATGAACTTCCATTTTTTATTTTTCCCCATAGTTTCTTAGACTAATGGAGTTTTATTCTTGGGTATAACTTTTTCTCTTATTTTGGTCCTAATTAGAGGGTGGAAAAATACGTGGATGATGATTCATGATATGGCTAGTTGTAGCGTTGGTAGTAATTTTATCGTAAGGACTCTTCGTTTTCTCTATGTTGATTCTTGCATTAGATAAAGTTGCCCCCAGTATTATAGAGGTATCCCTGATATGTTTAGATCCCTTAATTGTTGAATAACCAAGACTTTGATGCTTAGGATTTCCAATAATCTACACTGGTTTTGGAATGCCCTGTTCATGTTGGCCTACTACTTTGTCTTGATAATTCATCTGTTGAGAAATAAGGTATATCTTACCTTAGAAACAAGGTGCTACTCCTCTGCTCTGTTGTGGATCTTCAAATGTGATAGATTTTTCACTGGTAGAATCCTCCATATGTGGGATGACTTCCTAATTGATATTGTCAACTTTGTCTTTTGAAATATCATATTTTGATGTTTCTCCAAGATATATTGGTGCTTCTTTGAGTTTTGTATAACTAATGCTCTACTGCTCAAGATTGTCCATTATCTTTGTTGATTTTAAGATATTGTGCTCAATATTTTCATGCTCGATGTATTCAACCTTCCTAGAGGATGTTTCTAATCTTAATGCTTCTTCTTGATCAATTTCAGATATGTCTATAAACTCTATTGTGCTTTGATCATGTGTAAAGATGTTAAGAGTGGTGATTCTTGTTCCTTGGTAATGATATTAAGAGTATGAGACTCTTGTTTTGGATGAAGATCATCTACATGTCCATTAGGAGTAAGCATCTCATGGGTAGATGTATGTGTGCTTGGCATATGGATGTGTTCTTTTGGAAAGCCTTGGATGTGTTGGAAGATATCTACCAAGACATTGTAGTATTTTGATGGTAGGGATTCTTGATCTTGACTTTGTGCGATATTATCTTTGATATTCTTTGGATCATGCTCTTGACATGGATCAGTTTCAAAGAAGGGATTGTTAGTAAAGGATCCTTTTATTTCCTCAAATTGAGGGCATATGGGTGATAGCTCTTAGTTGAGATATTTTGCATTGGGTAGAAGTGTTGGATCAAGAGTCTCTTGACCATCAATATGTACCACCATGAGGTTGGATGATGTCAATATATTTTGGACTGGATCATTGCTAGACTTGGGTTATTGATCTTGATCATGCTTGGGAATAACTTCATGATGTATGTCCTCTTGCTCACTAGATGATGTAGAGACATTGTTAATATGATCAGTGATAGATAGCTCTTGATCATTGTTTTCAACTTTTGAGGTTGACACCTTGTCATTGTTGTCATTGGTAGATGGCCTTTGAATGTTAATAGCTTTTTCTCTTTGATCAATAAGGTCTTGGATGAGATCTTTGAGTGTAGAAAATATGTTTTTTTTGTGACACTTGATTTTAAGGAACTCACATTGTTCGTACTTGTTATACCAAGGAAGTTTACAGTTTGGTTCACCATAAGTTTAATTGTCATTTATTTTGATGAGTTCCTGTTGTACTAGTTCATGCATGGTTACCTCCAAAGTTGCTCCCAAAGGAGTGAACATCCTTCTTGTTTGGTAATTTTTCCTCTGTGGCTTTTCTTGATTGTTTTTCTCTTGATTTTGGAGAACTCCTTGATACTATGTTTGAGGTATATTTTGTTATTGCACCTGAGGTACACCTTAGTGTTGTAGAACTTTTTGATATTGCAAATATTGGAAGTGTTGTTGATGTGGTTATTAATGTGTTTGTGGAGTAATGTCTGTTGGTTGAGGATATGTGATGTTTTGACTTTACACATGACATTGTTGATACGTTGGATTTTGATTTCATTTAATTTCCTCAATATCTCTCTCAATTTTATCCAGGGCAATTTGATGTTCTGGATTTATTCCTTGATGGTGATTTTGAAACCCTTGATGTTGTTTCCCTATTTTATGTTCTAACCCTTGATAGGAGTAATTTGGGTAATAGATCGACATGTTTTGGGGACATTATGGTTCTCAATATCCTATAATAAGCTCACTCGGTTTATATTTCTAAGAGGATCATACCTATTGCCATGTGGGAGGTGGTAACATGGGTCTTCCAGCTGCTAGGTTTGCTTTCTCTTCTTCTTTATCTAATGTGATTGATACGGTGAGAAATTGGTAGGGTGTTTCATTTTTCTCAAATAAGAAGGTTCTCAAATTGCTTATGATGTCAATTTGGGCATCTTCAATGTATGTGTTACCTAGTTGAAAGATTGGTACTACAAGGTTTGGTTGTTGAACTGGAGCAGTAGGTCACCAGATGGTCGTAAGGTGTGATGGTGTTGTAAGGTGGTTGCTATTAAACTCAAAACCTTAAGGCTTGAGTGTTGTTTTGGAATGTGGATACTTTTTGGAAATCAAAATGTTGAAGAAATGAGGGTCAATATTTCACTTTTTGGTGACTTTTTGAGTGCAGGAATGATTCTAGTGTTTTTTTTAATTTTTATTAAAAATAAGTAGTATGGGAATAATGGGTGAGAGACTATGTGACCAATCTAATTTTCCAAAAAATTTGTTCGAACAATGACCTTATAAACAACTTAGTTTTTTTCCCCTAAGTGTCAACAAAAAGACTGTGAGTTGGAATGGCAGTTTGTAACCTCTGTGTGTTTGTTTCCTTTGTGTTTTTGTGTATGGAAAATGATAGAACAACACTGGAATGACTCAAAAGCTTGGACTTTATGTGACCTGAATGTCTATAGCTCAAGTTGTGAAATCACAACACCCAAGCCATAGTTTACCAAATGTTGACTTTGATCAATGTAACCTGAAACAAAATCCGAAATGTTCATAAACCTTTAAGGATAAATCCTTTCAAGGAGTGCAAAACATAAGGCTTCTTTCACAAGTATACACTAAATCAAAGGGTTTTTGATTTGACCATCTTGTTTAGCGCTTTTTTTTATGTGTTCTTTTTCTTTAAATCAAACACAAAATTTGATGTCACATTTCTTTTTGAATTGAATTGGGTACGTTTAACATTAACAAGCACTTTACAACCCTAGCTCAAGTGGGTACGTATTTCTTACTAGGCCTACCAATCATCCCCAAGATGATTAATCTGAGAAGATGGAATGGAAAAATAGGCTATGTCAAGGAAATGTACCATCTTGACACACCAAGAAAAAGAGTCCCTTCCCTATTTTCTTTATTGCCTCAACCAAAAACCAAACATGGTAAGTAACTTCTTGAAATGGTGTTATTCCAATGCACTACCTTAAAATACTCTTTTGGGTAAATGGATGGCTTCTAAAACAATTGGCTCTTAGTCATGTTCTAGGGATATTTTTAGGAACCTATACATGTGACATTTTGTTCAATTAAGAACCTCCCAACCCTTACAGGTTTTTACGCATCACAAGGATACTAAGGGAGAATACATCGGTATAGGACATCCGCACCCAGTGAGTGATGAACTTTCCTCACACTCACAAAAGACTTATATAGCGGTCCAGAACGAAAGTACCAATTGGGTCACCTATGAGTTCTCCAATGCAGGATGTGTCTTAATAGGCAGGCCCTCTAAAAAGGAATGCTTGAAAAGAAAGGTGCAAAGCTCAAAAAAATTTCGCTCACCCAAGATCGCCAAAAGGTGCGAGGGGAGAAGACAAACATTTAGCTTTTCCAATCAATGAATACACGACATACACTTCATAACAAATTGATTCATTTTAAACACCTCGAGCAGTATTATCCGCATAATTATGTGAATAATATAAACAACTTGTTGTTTTTATTTTTGCACCAAATTGAAGTGTTCAAGACATCAATCAATTAAGATAGCAATGGTGTAAAAAATAGCTAGAATAGTTTTGTTCATTTTTAAGCCCCAAAATTGAAGTGTTTCTAAGAAATCAAGCCTAGTTCTAACTTTGGTCAACATAAAGTGAATTGAACGTGTGTCAACAAAAATAGAAACCATTTTGCATTCTTTTTATACACCAAAATTAAAGTTCCTAATTTATGAAAACATGACATGTGTTTATTTTTTAGAACCCAAAATTGAAGTGTTTTTTTTTCTTTTTATGAGCACCAAATGAGAGTTCCTAACTTTAGAAAGCTTAAAATTGGTTCATTTTAACAACACCAAAATCAAATGTGAGTTTGTGTTGTTCATTTTAGTGCACCAAATGAAAGTTTTCCCTAAGTTAATAAAAAAACATCTGTGGATTTGAAAATATTGGACCAATCGTCTTCCCTGCACAAAATGAGTTAACATGTTTCAAATCCCGAATAAAAAACCCATTAGTACATTCAAAACAAGCAAATTTTAGAAAGGAGGTTCATTAAAATAATGCAGGTCCGTGCACTTGATTTCCAGAGCAAATGCTACAAAAAAAATGCAACTACTCAAAAAAATTGCAAATGCTCAGTTCCAAAAACAAATGTTCAAATCCCTGTGCAAATGCTAACTCAGAAATAAGCAAATGCATGGTTTTTGGTGCAAATGCGATCTTCTTAGTGCAAAAGTGAGCTTCCCATGGAAAAAGTGAGCTTTTTGTTGCAGATGCTCAGAAATCTTAACAGTCAGATGTGAGCTTTTGTTGGGCAGTGCCTGATACTTCTCTGAAAGCTCCTGAAACCTTGTAACTTCAACTTAGCTCATAAACAACAATAGTAAAGGGGAACTAAGTCCCATCAGGCATGCCAGAATGTGTGAGGGGGAAGATGATATAGGAAAACAAGATCAAACTACAATTGAAATTAGGATCTAAGCTAAGATCAAACACAGAAAATCTAAAATCTGATCCTACACATACAAAATGAAACTAAGCTAATTGAACATACATTAAGAAACCTATGATTACCAAAATGAATGCAAGCAATAAGCAGAACTTTACCATCCCATAGCAGAGTGTATTTGTTTGATGTTGGATTGTTCTTATCACCATGAAGCCTCCAAAGTTTGTGTGCAAAAGTTGGATGAATGATGCTTAGTTGATTGAAAAAGGTTGAAGCTCTATCAATGTTGATTATGACAGCACTTCATTGCAAAAAGTATGTTGATTCTTCAATCCTTATTTGTGAGGAGAGAGGTTTGTTATATAGGAAATGAGATTTTGAATCGATAATCAGGATCGCGTTGGAGAAAATCAAGATCAATAGTCAAAATGTATTGAGAGGATTTAGACATGAGAAGATTGTACAAAGTTGATTGCATAATTTGGGTGATTAAGGAATAGATTGGCTAGTTAGGAAATAGATTGATTAGTTAGAAATTGATTGACTAGTTAGCAATTGATTGATTTTAGTTAGGAAATAGAATGATTAGTTAGCAATTTAGATTGCTCAGTTACCAACCCATAATTTTCTCAATCAGAAAGTGGGTGAGGAATATGAATTAACTGATTTAATTAATTAATTCCTTTTCTGGAATTGAATGTGCAAAACCAAGTTTGACTTTTGCAAATAGAATTGCATTAGTTTGATTTGATTTTTGATAGATGATTTGAATAGTTTGATTTAATTATTCAAATTTTGGAGGGAAAGTGTGTTAATTAAATTATTATGATTTAATAATTTAATCAACTTAGGGGAATAAGGTTATTTAGTGATGTAATTAAATAATTGGCATTATTTAATCAATCAGGAGGAAATAAGATTAGATTCAGAATTTATTGAATAAGTGTAATTTATTTAATTGGTTGAAATGATGAAAAATTGAATTAATTAAATAATATTGTATTATTCAATTAATAGAGGAAATTAGGGTTTCAACTATTGTTGATGTGAAATGCAGTGTTGTGTGATGATTTTGAGAAGTTCTGAGACATTCCGGGTTGATTTTGAGATGTTTTGAGACATTTCGAGATGTTTTGGGTTGATTTTGAGATATTTTGAGAAATTTTAGGATGTTTCTAAGATGTTCCTAGACATTACAGGATGTTTTCGAGATGTTCTGAGACATTACAGCTTAATTCCAAGATGTTTTGAGACATTTTGGGTTGATTTCAAGATGTTCTGAGACATTCTGGGATGTTATGAGATGTTGTAGGATGTTGTGGGATGTTGTTCGATGTTGTTTAGGGTGTGTGATAGGTGTTAGGTCATTTTTACATTTCTACAAAAGGAATCTTATAATTCATGTTTATTTTAAATAATAATTCCTCTCAAATAATTAAATTTTATTTGAAGAGTTGTGTCTTTTAGAAGGAAATTATATTTAAGAAAGGCCAAGAGGGGAGAAAGAAGCATGCATCGATGAATTACTCTATTTTATGAATTCTACTTCTTGTTGGACCATTAGAATTTTGTTCAAATAACTTGAGTATGAAATCCATCTAGGTTTAGAATGAGAGGATGAAAACCCCTTGATTTCCATTACTGGATTAGTGAGACTCATAATAGTTTGGGTTTGTGATTGAAGTTAATATTGCCTTAAGGGTGTGATTGTTCATTGTTTACTAAACACTTGCAACCTGGCCAATCTTAGAATGGCTTAATTTAGATTATTTGAATTTTGAATTATGTAAGGAATAAAGTCAATTTTGTGGTATTGAAGATGGTTCCTACAAGGCCAAATAGTGAAAAATAGTTATTCATTTCCATTACATATAATTTTAGTTTTGCAAAATATTTATAGTCATCAATAACATTTAAATATTATGTGATGCTAACCCTTGTTAATTATAGAAATAAAATAAATAATATAAAACATTTTATCTAGGATATTACAGTTGCCATTAGATTGTCTAAACCCAACTTACGTGGGTCTCTCCTTCAAGTTATATCAGCTACTAAGTGGGGGCAAGGGGTTAGGTAGCCTTGTTCATATGTCGCTTTTTGTTGTCTCATTTAGCTAGTTGACCAACTTTCATGTACATAAAAGAGAAAGCTTGGGATGTGACCGACATGCCTTAAGTTGGATTGCATGTGACGTATTGAGTTTTGGGGGCAACCCTTCTTTCCTATTTCATGATGTAGCTTATTAGAAACATATGACTTGGCATAGGGATTTTTGAGTAAGCTCTCATGTCTTCTAATTTAAAGCAATTGCTCACAGCAAGGGTGTTAGCAACCACTTTAATGTGGGGGAATACATCGACACTCATGTTTGATTGTGGGATTTTTTTCCTCCTGTGATGTGTTCCTTTCTTGGTGGTGTCATTGGGTTTGATTTCCTTTGAGAGTGTGATATTTCTTTGACTTTTCCTCTCTTAGAGACATTAGGCACAATGTTCCCTAAGAAGAGACCTTGCACAAACTAAGAAAAGTCCCTTCAAACATCCCTCTTTCTTGTTGCATTGCATTCTTCTAACCTATTAAAGTCACATGGTATGGCTTTGATATGGTTCCTTAGGGCTCACCTAGTGAACAACTAGCTTCACTAGCCCTTGTGAGCATGCATTTTCTTTTTTTCCTTATTAAATTAATGGGGTATGATTGATATGGATCTCTTGGGGCTCACCTAGTGGACAACTAGCTTCACTAGCCCTTATGAGTGTTTATTTTCTTTTTGTCCTTATTAAATTCATGGGGGTATGGATTTGATATGGATCTCTTGGGGCTCAACTAGCGGTAAACTAGCTTCACTAGCTCTTGTGAGTGTGTGTTTTCTTTGCATAGTGGACAGCACGTTCCACTTGTAAACCTTTTTGGACAAACAACCTAGACCCAATCCATAGCATGTTGGATGACTAGTCGAAGCTTGATCCGTTGGATTTTTCTTTTTCCTTTTCCTATCTTTGGTGGTATATGCTTGCGTTTTGGTTATGTCTTCATATATCATCTGCAAGTGTGTTCCTTTATGTCTATGTTGGTTTGTCATAGGATCTTGATCCTAGGGGCTTGGTCACCCTCTTGGTTATTGTCATCCTATCTTACTAGCATTCGTACATTTGAACCCTTCTTGATTGCATGGTTGGCTACTTTATTGTGAGTTTGAAGCAAGTTCATCCTCTCACTAAAGTGGGGGCTAAATGTAGTGTAGGAAAATGTATACCCTTACATTTTCACACTTTTTTGGGCTCACCTTGCTTTATGTATCCTTATTTATGTCTTAATTGGTGTTATTTTGCATCCACAAGCCTAATAAATTCTATCATTTTATGGCTAATCCCGACAAACATCAAAGGATAAATGATAATTTATTGATTTTGGTTGTGTGTCCTTGATTTTTGGACTCAGACTAAAATGCCATCTAGGGTGTCTTTTTCCTCCAAAGGTCTTGGGATATTGATTTTAAAGGCAACTTAAATGGGTCCCTTCTTGGAGACTATGCTTTGACTTTCAAGCCTCAAGACTAAGACGCCACCTAGGGCATCTTAGGCCCCCTCAAGTTATTTTCAGGATTTAATTTTAAATCTTGGCGAGATTTAGAATCCTTTAGTTAATAAATTCATATGTCGGCTTGGTGTGGTGTAATTTTAGAATATTAAGCATGAATAAGTATAAATACAAGGTTCCTTCACTCATTTCTCATCTAAGCAATTCATGAGATCATCCTAGCAACTTGAGTATTCATGCATTATAGAAATTTTGTGATCAAGAGAGCATTCAAGAGCAATTCATCAAGCATTTGGAGCCATCATCAAGATTCAAGCGTCATATCAAGGATATTCTTGCATCATGTGCTTTTTTGAGCTAACATTTGTGATGTAGGGTTTTGATTCGATCAAGCAATTCAAGTCAAGATCTATCAAGCATTACTTCAATTCAAGATCTACATTCAAGCTAGCCACTTCACACAAGTTTGCAGATTTCATAATAGGGGTTTGGTGAGTTGCAACATAGCACTTTGTTCATTCATAATTACCCTCTATTATTTCATTTCATTCCAAGGTTTAATTATCAACAAGGGGTTTGACCATGGAAAACCCCCATTCACTAACAATCAACAAGTTTTTCTTCTCTTGTGTGTTTGTGTTTGCATATTTAAGTTGAAGATCATTTGGAGTGCACAGTTACAAAGTTGCATTGTAAAGTTTTCATCTTCACAGAAAGTCACCTACAGACCAGATCTAGAAGTTTTAGGACCTGAGATTTGAGAAGAAGGAAGTGCATACCTTGGACCTCAGGATCACATTTTGAGATTGCAAAAATTCATAGCGATACTACGACAACAATAAGGGCATCTTACTCCACCTGGAGGTATTTTTTAGAGATTCCTTCAGATATGGTTTTGACATCCAAAGATTTTGCATCCTCCTCGAAAACAACAATGAGACTAAGACAATAGTAAGGGCGTCTTAGTCCTCCTTGCTATATTTCAATAGCATTTTTACATTTCCAGAATCCTTATCACATTTCCAAACTTCTCAGGTACACACATCCTAACTTGTTACTTAATTTTGTCATTTGTACTCATTATTTGGCTTGCATTACTAGTTTTTGTGCGTTGAATATCAAGTTGTCTTTTTCCAAGCTTTTGCTTGGTGGCGAACCCCTCAAAGCCTAAGGAATCTTCCTAAGTCTCCCTTGTTGAGAATTGACTCACCTTTGTGTTGATAGTCAATCCACTTTGGGATCCTAGGTTTCCTTGAATGAACCTTCTTCCTATTGGGAAAAATACAGGATTAGGGACCCCCTTTCTTGTACACATTTTCCCCAATGGTTCAGCCTCCTACCTAAAAAATCTAGTGAACATCTTATGGTATTTTTTTATTTTCACACTATCTACATTAGTAAATAGGGATAGGTGTAACCATAACATTTTTCATTCATCTTTTCCTTATACAACACTAATGCTTTTAATCTTGCATTTACAACCTCATTTCTAGGCAACAATATGATAAGGATTCTTGATGTGTTTCCACTATTCACTAGCCTTTAGATTTTTAATAACAGTCTTGTCTCTTTGAAAAGTATATGGATAATGAATAGAGTCTCACCAATAGGTTATATGGTTTAGTGTTTTCTTTATTCATTTACAAACTAGTGAGGCTAATAACATGTCCTTAACATTAAATCAACAATGACAATAAATGAAGAGTGGGTAGTAATTTGTGGAGGATATATTTGTAACTATAGTGAGAGTAGTTCACACTATACCATTTTAGTTTTTTTCCTATCATCATTTGATTTTAGTTTCTAGAGAGAATAATTCACAATATAACATTCTTAAAATCATAGTTGACTACAAAAAAAAAAATTGTCTCCTTTTGTTCAAGCTTAACAAAAACTATGTCTAGAGTAAGATACATAATACATGTGTAATAATGTTCCACAAGTATATTTTAATCAAGTTGAGATTACATAAAAAAACATTGCAAGAAGACATAGAGTATACAATTGGTCAAACTAGTCATATTTTTAGATATATCAAATAGCAATAAGAAAAAGGGAGAAATCATAGGGATGCTATATTTTCAAACTATTGATTTGGGGTGAAAAGGCCTTGTAGAATGCTCCCTACAACCATGCCCAACTTCCAATCACCCTTCCTAGCTTGTCACAAGCCATGTTGACTCTCTCCCCCACAATTCTCTACCTTTTTGCAAATCTTTGCCCAAACACATTTTTCATGAGGTTGTGGGGTGTTTGTTTTGCCCTACATGATCTTGTTATCCTCCGTACAAATTTCTTTACCAAATGGGTGGGACTACCTTATTAATAACATGGGTGTCCCTCCCTTCTCTTGCACCATTCCTCCATTTTAATGGCTATCTCCCAACCGTATGAGGGGAAATTTGTTCATTAAGGCCCCCTCGAGTTCTATTTTGGGTGAAAGGAATGTCATGCTCTTTCCCATTTTGTTTTCATTTTATCTTATTTTATTATATTTTCTTCTCCAACTTTTTCTTTATGTTTTCCCCCATTTTAATATTAATATTAATTTAATATTTACCATATTATATACAAGTGCTTGTGTTTATAATTTTCTTTTTTGGCACAATCAATTACATTTTCTATTATTTTTACACCATAGCAGTCAGTCAAGATAAGGATTTGGATTTCCAAAGCAAGTTTGTTGACACTCAATCGAAGAAATTGAAGAATCACACTATCCATAACTCTTATAGAACATTTAGGAGGAGGTAAGAAGTCTACTTGACTATCATTCTAGAGTGTGGTGACTAGCTATGGTCAAGGTCGCAACTTACATCTAGCGAGGAATTCATAGTAGGATGATCCATCTAGTTGTGATTCGACCTCAAGGATTCATAAGCAAGGTTAAATAGCATCAAAATTGTTCTTAAGAAACAATTGCTAAGTCTATATTGTTGCACTAGTTCCCTTGCAAAACCATTCCAATTTCTTAGACACATGTCACCACACGAGCATTAGTACCCAATTAGTTCAAAAAATAGCGCCCATGTATAAATGCAACCATGTCGTAAACTAAAATGAAACAAATTTGATCATAACCTTTAAATTATTGAATATATATCACTTAAATTATTAAATGTATAGCATAAATCATTGAATCCATACAAGCAATTAAAAACATCAATTATGATTACAACTCCAACGTTAGAGTCTCCTCCACCTTAATCCAACTTACATTAGGACATTAGAAATTTAACACTTCCATCTCTTTCATTTTATTAAAAAGTGAAATTAATTTTATTACTTTTTAATAATTATAGTTTTAATCATAATAAAAATATTAACAAACAAAACATAACAAATAAAATATTGAATATTTTAATATTTATAATGTGTTATTCTTATTACAAAATTCCTTTAATATTTTTAATGAATTATAATTCAATTTTAGTAGTTTTAATATTCATATTTTAACTTAACAATTTGTATCTATTTTTTAATACTCATAGTTTCAATACTCATATTAAACTGCCTGATTATAATAAAATATTGAATATTTTAATATTTATAATGTGTTATTCTTATTAAAAAAATTCCTTTAATATTTTTAATGAATTATAATTTAATTTTAGTAGTTTTAATATTCATATTTTAACTTAACAATTTGTATCTATTTTTTAATACTCAGTTTCAATACTCATATTAAATTGTGTGATTATAAAAATATTTGATCTTCTAGAAATTAATATAATTAATATTATCAAAGCAACTTTCACATCCTTACACAAAAGTATGGTTCTATTCATGAGTTGACCCTAAAATGACTGCATAAATATCCATTTCCTGTTGAGAAAATATACATTCAAGATCAATTTTGATATGAATAACACTTACTAGGGCATAAGAGTTATGCTCCTTTAGAAATAATAAAAGAATCATCATTTACAAAATCACTTAATTTTTTCATTTGACTAACATCAGTTAGAAACCAAGATCTAAAATGCAAACCAGAAAAGCCTTCCATAGAAGAGAAAATCAAAAAAAGTAAAGCTTTGCAAAAGATGTGCAAAATATTATTATTCAGGAATTCTTAATTACAAGATATGATTTGCTTTATAAAAGCAAAGATGCATAACCCTAATCTTATCTTGAGCAACAAGATAGCTCAACAAGATAAGGATGAGAATAATAAACCTAGGAATTAAATATTACCTAAGTAAAGTTATGCGAGTGTAATTAAATATTAATTGGACTAACACCCCCCATAAGTGCAACTTAGGGAGACTAAAAAAGAATGCACCTAAAACTAAGATGAATGCAAGAAATCATGCACCTAAAACTAAGATGAAGGCAAGAAAGCATGAATGAATGGGTCCCGACAACAAGGCCTGATCAGGTACCCATGTACAAATGCAATAATGAGGTAGAGAAGGAAAACCTAGCGGGACAAAACTCTCCTACAATGAGATGACTGCTGCAAATAAGCACTGGAAGAAAAATGTGGAGTAACATTGGAACCACAATCTGACAAGCAAGGAGAGATACTTTTGTCTACAAGAAACCAAAGTGGAATCATAATGATGTGACAACAGACCTAATGCCACGAAACACTGGAAAACTCACAAACTGGAACAACCCTAGAATTTGTGAAGCAACAGTAGATGAAATGATGACAGAATCTGGAAGCTATGTATCTCGATGCCGATGCCAAACTGAGACCAAAACTCTTCCATAGGAATGAGTACCATACAAACTCTGGAACATTAACCATAAAAACATGGCCCTCAAACTGAGAAGGATCTGAACCAATGCAGATCAAGAAACATAAACTCCCAATCTAAAATGTGAACCGATGAATCTGATATGTGTCAAGCTATAAGCAAAAATGTGGCCAAAAGAAACTAAGAAACCAGATAACCCATACAAGTTGCCATCAAAACAATATGGAGATGGAGATCAAAGTGCATGCACACTCTAATCATATTATTATGCGAGAAACCCCCCTGTGGAACTTTATCTTAGTTCATTTATTACAATAACCCAATGATTGTAAAAGGAGAGAATGATAAATGTGCATAAACAAAAAATAAGATGATGTGGTACTGCAATGAAGTGCAAATATTCAAGTTTCACCTTTCCAACTGCCAAAACATCCAAGTAATCTCCAAAACACCCATCAAAAAAATCTAGAATAATGATCAACCTGGGACAGATATAGAAAAAATTGCATCAACAAAAATGTAGAGCTCCTCAATACCTTTCCAATGCCGCAAAGAAGACGAAAATCAAAGATCGTGGCAAAAAGTTATGAGCTCAGAAGCCAAAAATAAACATATGACTTCAAACAAAAATAAATGCTGCTAAATAGAAAAATAATAAAAATAAACTATACCATTGGAAAGTACTCAAAACCAGCTTTCCGACGATATCTCGTTTTCCTGATTTTGATACCGTATGCTCAAGTTATGCCAAAAAGAAAAAAAGTGCTCCTTTAGGGAAAATCAGGGCTAGGAGGGGACAAAGAGGGTTGGTCGTACGCTGACGTCAGCACTTCACGAGCATAAATTTGATGGCCATTTGGCCGTCAGGGGAAAAAAAATGCCCCCCCTACTAGAAATTTTTTTTGGCACTAGTATATACCCTATGGGATCAGAATATTCTTTTGTCGATTAGGGGCTGGGCACGACTATGGCTGAATGTCAAGCTCCTGGTCATTCATATGACCGCCGGCAAAGCTGAGGGTATGGCTGGGGGTTGGGTGCATAGCGCCCGATCCCCCACATAACCGACAGGCACAGATGGTGGAGCCCTTAGGGGCTGGCGGAGACCCCTAGTCCTCCATGTGACCGAGGCGGGTACTGGAGGAGCCTGCACAGGGTTGGCGGCGGACTAGCGGTGGAGGCCGGCGGCGGTGGCGAATGGGTGGTCGCCTGGTGGTGCGGTGGTGGCAGGACCCTTTTACACTAGAGGCACTGGCACAAACTTTGAAAAACACATTTTTTAAATATTTTTTTCAATTTTTGTGCCTCAGGGAGCGTGTTGGGGAGGCCGTATGGCCCCTCAGGAATTTTTTTTTTGCCTTCCAGACCAACTTCACCAAAATCAACAAAATGAAAGGAATTTTTAGGGTTTTTGGCCATTGCAAACGCAATGGTGATCTCCGTTTGTGCTCAACCTACTCTGAAAAAATAGCTACCTCCAGAGCTTGCAAAAAATCTCCCAGCTTGAAACCCTCACACATCTAGCAAACAATGACCAAAATCTGCAAAACAAAAGCCGATCCTGAATTTTTCCAGCGCTCTGAATCCAATGGTGAAGCCTGATCTGATCCAAAATTCCTCATAAATGAACTCAAGGCATGATACCTTGAGGAATCCCGAATGAACTCTACAATGATTTTTCTCAAAAAATTGAGAAGGGGCTGCAAATCAAGGCTCTGATACCAAGTTAGAAACCAAGATCTGAAATGCAAACCAGAAAAGTCTTCCACATAAGATAAAATCAGAAAAATTAAAGCTTTGCAAAAGATGTGCAAAATATTATTATTCAGGAATTCTTAATTACAAGATATGATTTGCTTTATAAAAGCAAAGATGCATAACCCTAATCTTATCTTGAGCAACAAGATAGCTCAACAAGATAAGGATGAGAATAATAAACCTAGGAATTAAATATTACCTAAGTAAAGTTATACAAGTGTAATTAAATATTAATTACACTAACAACATCAACCAACCAGTCAAGTATCTTGACAGTTCCATCACTTGGAGCACAACCTTCTTTCTTCATTTGATCCATCAACCAAAATGTTTTTACAAGGTCATGTCTTTGCCTTAAGGTGCACATTAATATATTGTATGTGATAACATTTAGAACCAAACCCTTCGTTCTCATCTCATTTAGCATTGAGAAAGCCATGTCAAGTTTGTTTTCCTTGCAAAAAACATCAATTAATATATTATAGGTTACAACATCTGGGATAATACTAATTACTTTCATGTTTAAAAAATACTTCAAGGCCTTATCCATTTCACCAATTTTGCAGTGTGCATCAATCAGACAGTTATAAGTGACTGCATTAGGAGTCAAGCCTTCATCTAGCATCTTAGTCATGACTAAATGTGCTCTAAAAATATCTCCTGCCTTGCACAGACCATCAATAACTGTGTTGTACGTGACTTCATCAAGTTTCCAATCCCTTTTTGCCATCTCCTCTAACATCTTTCCTACCATGTTCATGTCTCTTGTTCTACAGAATGCACATATCAAAGTATTGTATGTAATTACACCAGGAAGATGTCCCCTATTTTCCATCTCAGAAAGAAGCGTGAATGCTTCATTTTCCCTATTACTCTCACACAAACCACCAATTAGAATGTTGTAGGTAACAACATCTGGTGAGAAGCTTTTTCCTAGCATCTCTTTGAATAACTTTTGAGCCTTTTCCACCTCATGCAATTTACATAGACTGCATATCAAAGAATTATAAGTAATTACATTTGGCTGTAAACCCTTTCTGGACATGTTATGAAAACAATCCCAAGCCTTATCCATCCTGCCATCTTTGCACATTCCATCAATAACTACACTAAATGTCACTTCATTGGGAAAAGGACCAAACTCCTCCATTTGTGCAAATAGATTGTAGGCTTTGCTTGTTCTTCCAGCCTTGCAAAAGGCATCTATTAGGCTAGTAAAAGTGTAGGTGTTAAGAAAATAGCCATCTTGTATTATTTTAGCTACTAATCCTAGAGCCTCATCTACTCTTTCTACTTTGCAGAGACCATCAATCAATGTGGTATATATGTAACAATATTTGGAGAGCAGTAATCATGTCTCATTCCAGTTACTAATCTCAGAGCTTCGCCTTCCCTACTGACCTTACAGAGGCCATTTATTAGGGTACTGTATGTAACAATATTAGGAGAAATGTTGTCCTGTATCATCTGAGCTACTAAAACAAGAGCTTCATCTACTCTACCTCTTTTGCAGACCCCATCAATTATAACTGTCACTTATAACTGTCTGATTGATGCTCTGTATGCATTTGTGAGGGTGTTATAAGTGATAACATTTGTATGTATTCCCATCTCTTTCATTTCAGCAAGAAGGGAGTTGATTTTGCAAAGATCATCATCATTTCCAAGACCAGCCAAAAGTGCATTGAAATATACGACATTGAGAGGACGACCTTTAGTTAGGGTCGAGTGGAAGAGGTCCCATGCCTTGTTTGCTTGACCTGATTTACAAAGGGCAGAAATAGACTGAGTGAAGTGCACAACATTAAATTTGGGGGTGATGTGTTGAGAGGCTTGCTTCTGTTTGTGTGTGTTGAGATGAGGTGGTGTAATTTATTGGAGAGAGAATGGAAGTTACCTATTTAAAGAGTGGGCGTGTCCATTTCAAGTTGTGCACAATCTCTATCTTCATGTGGTTAATAGAGCATAATAGAACAAAACCCTAAGATATGAGAAGCCTACCTTACAAATAAAGCTCCATGTTTAGTCTTTCTTATTGGGTTTTGTAAGACAATTAAATTTTTTCAATGGAAGTTATTCTAAATAACATTTATAAAATTATAAAGTCAATTTTTTATTTCTAAATTATAATATTTCCATACTTTAAAAATGTAATAGTTAAATTTTTATATATATATATATATATTTTTTTATAATAAAACCCTAGTAAGGGACCAGGGACCCATAAATTGCAAGGAAAATCCCATGAAAGAGAACCGACGGTTTGGAAACAATAGAAAATCAAAAGCTCTGCTCACAAGACAACCAAACACCCCCAACAATCAAAACAACAAAAGATACAAATCAACAACAAAGCAAGAAGATTCCAAAACTCAACCAATCGCCCCCAACAACCAGCACACATAGATTGAAAGACACGCAGAACCAAGGTGATTTAATGAGCAGGCCCCAAGTCAAGGGGTGAGCAATGATGTCGATTTGTAGCAGTCTAATCAACTTAGAAGGATAAGAATCCTTTAACCCACCCACCCCTGAAGCCATACTGAAACCAGAGTTCACACCTTGATTGGCAGCCCAATCGGCAACACGATTTCTCCCTCTCAGAATATGAGAGGCCTTAAACTTACTAAACCATCGAACCAAACTTCTGACTTCCACCATAATCTGATCCAACCGCCAGCTACTAGAAGAATCCTTATCTAGAAGGTTGATTATAACCTTTGAATCACCTTCCACCCACAGATGATTCCAACCTTTCTCCTTTGCAATAAGAAGGCCAATCCATAGATCCCTAGCCTCAGACAAGTTATTGGAGTCCTTACCAAAGTCCATTGAGTAGTACCCCAGAGGCTGACTATTACTATCCCTAAAAAACCACCATCGCCTGCTTTCCCAGGGTTACCCCTAGTAGCACCATCGAAATCTAACTTAATCCAGCCAGGATCCGGAGGGAACCATCTAACATGTTGATCCTTGGAAAGCTTCTTGCAGCAGAACATCACAGCCAGTGAAACCTGGGCCAAGCATTGGCAAGCCACACCTCATCTGCACTAACCTGCCAGTACTTATTCCTCCTTACCTCTCCAAACTCATTTAGAGAGCATTCAACCTGGTCCCATAACCAATCCACTCCTCTCGCTTGATCTGAGAATATTCTTCTATTCCATTCAAGCCAAACATTCCACACCAATATAGTCAGGAACACTTCCCAGATGAATTTGAGTCTAAGGCTTTCAACCTTGAAGATTCATCCTTCCAGAAGCATACAAAGATTCTGAGGCATAGCCCAAACAAGATTCCATTAAGTGAGAAATCTGCCCCACAACACTTGAGTATACTCACAATAAAGGAAGATATGGTTGTCGTCTACACCCGCTTTTCCACAAAGAACACATCGAGAAGGACCAATCTTCCCCATCTTAATCGGCTGATCCCAAGTCAAGGCCTTTCCTTTCCAAGCAATCCAAAGAAAGGCATAGGCCTTAGGCAAACCCAACTTATACCAAACCTTGGACAGTACCGTAGGGTTTACTTTATGACCCAAACTGAAGTATCTAGCGTAAACCTCTTTAACAGAAGCCCTACCATCATTGCTAAACCGCCACATGCATCTATCCTCCTCCGAAAAAGAGGTCATATTCAGTTTCACCAACAAATTTTTCCAAGCCAAGCCCAACTCATTATTTAGGCCTTCAGGAGTCTTCCAAGCCCAACCATTGTTTCTATACTCCTTATAATCCCAAACTAGCATACCATATATGGGTTCCAAAAAGGAGGCTAAAGACATAAAAGCAACATTCTCCCTCAAAGGTTGATCTTCAAGCCATGGATCCCTCCAGAAACACACCTTATCCCCTTTGCCCACCTTCCAAACTAGATTAGACGAGAGAAAGCCAAGACAACTTCACGCAAAATTCCATATATTAGAGCCTTTAGGAAGGACAACACTATCATCAAAAAGGAAGCTGACCTAATTCTGTAGGTATTTGGATTGTAACACCTTGCTCCACATTTTGTCCCTTTTCTCATATATTCTCCAACCAAGCTTAGCCCCAAGGGCCTTATTCATATTCCTTAAGTTTTGAAAACCCAAGCCCCCCATGTTCTTCGGCTTGCATACATCTTCCCATTTGACTAAACTGTATTTAAAGGAATCCTTTGTACCTTGCCATAAGAAAATTCTTTGAGTTTTCTTGAAAGCCTTGACAACTTTGCTAGGAATTTGAAAGGCTGACATGGTATACATGGGAACTGCTTCCAAAGACGCCTTGATTAAAGTGATTCTACCAGCCAAGGAAAGCCACTTGCCCTTCCAGGAAGCCAGCTTGCTCTGAATCTAGTCCACAACCTTTTTCCATTCTGAATCAGAGGTCCTCTTATCCACTTAGGGCATACCTAAGTAACTGCTAGGGAGGAAGTCCACATCAAATCCCAAAATACCTTGAATCTCAAAGGAATGAGGGCAAGGATCCTTAAGAAAGAAGATGCGAGATTTGTTAGCATTCACCTTTTGACCCGCAACTAACTCGTAAGTATGGAGAATTTTTTTGATACCTCGAGCCTTGCGAGCAGTAGCCTCTCTGAGAAGCAAGGTGTCGTCCACAAATTGAAGATGAGTGAGATTGGGAATGTTACTAGAGACTTGAAGACCTTTAATACTACCTTCGGAAACAACCTATTTTAAAGCATAACTGAGAGCTTCTGCCACCAATAGGAAGAGGAAGGGAGAAAGAGGATCTCCCTGATGGAGACCTCGCCTAGCCTGGAAAAAGTTAGTAGCCTTCGCATTGATCAAGACAACATATTGCACAGAAGAAATGCAGCTGAAAATCCAATCACACCAATCCCGACAAAAGCCCATTTTTTCCATGACCGTAATTAAGAAACCCAAAGAAACTCTATCGAATGCCTTGTTCATATCTAGTTTAACGATCATACCATCTTTCTTCCTTTCTTTAATCGAATGGATGGTCTCATGAGCTAAGACCACCCTGTCAAGGATTTTCCTACCTTTCAAGAAACCACACTGCTCCTTAGAAATGATCCCAACTAGACAAGCTTTTAATCTTGTTGCCATTGCCTTAGAAACTATCTTATACAAATAATTACACAGAGCAATCGGTCTAAATTCATCAAAGTACTTTGGAATCTTGACTTTAGGGACAAGAGCAATGTATGTCTTGTTCCAAGAACTCATCAACCATTTTTTGTTCCTGCATTCTTCAACAGCCAGCCAAACATCAACACCTACTAAATCCCAATACTTTTGAAAAAAACCCGCCTGAAACCTGTTAGGGCCCGGGGCTTTCATTTCTCCTAAAGAGAAAACGACAGACTGAATCTCATCTTTAGTGAAGGGAGCCATAAGCTTCAAGTTGTCTCCTCCATCAATGAGTTGGGGGATGTTATTCAAACAAACATTATGGCCCTCCAAATTGTTTTCCCCAACCGTCCCAAGAAGGTTTAAGAAAAAATTCCTCCCTTCCTCCCTAATAACTTTCATGTCTTCCACCAGAGAGCCACCGGGCAAAAGGATCTTTAAAATATCATTCTAATTTCTTCTTATATTTGTAGAGAGATGGAAATTTTTTGTGTTATTATCACCTTCCTTCAGCCACTTGACCCTGGACTTCTACAACCAAAAGATTTCTTCCATGCATAGCAAATGATTGACCTCATCCATCTTATCTTTCTCTCTATCTCTTAAAGAGAGGGACATGCCAGACATCGCCATCTCCCTCTCAATGAAAGCCAAGTCCCCTTCAAATTTTATCTTGGAGGTGAACAGGTCTCCCACCACCTTCTTGTTCCAAGCCTTTACCTAGCAACAGACTTCTTGGAGTTTTTGGTAAACCACAAACCTACGATTCCCTTTTATCTCCTTACACCACCAGCCTTCCAAGGCCTCGAAAAAATCTAGATGCTCATACAAAAACACCTCCATCTTGAAAGGCATACCCTTCGATTTACAACATAGGGAGCAGTTCAAGCGAACTGATCAATGGTGCAAACCTCCAAAATCACAGACCTCCAACCAAAACTGAATTAAATCCAGGAGCTAGTCAGAATTGACAAGAAACCTATCTAGCTTGCACAAAATGTTATCCTCGCCAGCTCTATTATTGGACCATGTGAACCATCCATCTTTTGGTTGAATGTCAACCAGGGAGAGCTCCTCACAAAACTACCTGAACCCATCTAAACCCAAATTGCTACACATCCTTCCTCCCAACTTATCTTCTGGAGCTAGGATGGAATTAAAATCGCCACCAACAATCCAATTCCCAGAGGGGAATGCAAATCTGAATAATTTCAAACGGTCCCAACAAGAGCGCCTCTCACTCTCAATATTGGGACTGTAAACATTGGTGATCACAAACCTTTCGTTGCCCTGCAAATTTCTAAGATCAATTGATAGTGAATGGGAATCTGAATTGATTTCTTCACCAGAGTACCTGAACTTATTCCATATAATCGCTAAACCACTAGTCATGCCCCTTGCACCAACTGTGCAACCTTCTCCACTTTTCCAAAGTCTACTAAAAAGGTTCAACATAACTTCCTTCTCCAATTTGGTTTCTTGTAACAAACAAATATCTGGAGCCTTGATCTCAATCAACCGCCTAACCAAGTGGTGCTTCTACAGGCCATTCAAGCCTCTCACATTCCAACTGACCAACTTCATTTCTTGGGCTGAGTAAGGAGGTGCTCGCCTCCCATCTTAACAAATTTGTTCAAGGTGTCATGTGTTCCTTTCCCCACCTCTAGCATGGTCATTTGCTTAGCCTTATTCACTTCTGATTTCCTCCCCCTCAGAGAGGGACCACCAGCATCCATGATCACATTGGTTTTTCCTTTCTTTTCGCTCCTTGTAACTATATTCCAATCATTTTCCTTATCCACAGAGCCCCCCTCATCGCCAAAGGCCACCTTAGCATGTCGGCTACCCTTGAAGCCTTTGCATTTTGGTCCTTCCTCAATGTTATTTGAAACCACCTTATTATTTTCTTACAGGACAGCATCACAGCCATCATCGTTATCTACGAAGGCCCCACCCTCACTTCCGGACGAACCAGCATTGGAATCCTTATTAGCCAACATAGCAACCACACCGGCCACCGAATTATTGATTTCTATAACTGTTGGCGCACCAGAACTGGGCAGAATAGGCTCCATCCCATCCAACCCACCCCTCAGACGGACAGGAGATAAGCCTTTTGGGATCGCCCCCGAAGAAGACCGACCATACCCTGTTGAGACCGCAACCCTCTAGTCTGGGAAGTGCTCCTTGGCCAAACCACAATTTCTGGCAATATGGCCAATTTTCCTGCATTTGAAACACCTAATGGGGAGGCATTCATATTCTAACTCCTGGAGCCAAACTTCGATCACTGAAGAAAGCCTAATTGCATGATGAATAGGTTTGCCCAGATCTATTTTGACACAAATTCTAGCATAGGCGACTCAGCTTCCCGGTTGAGAAGCCCCCAGACAGTGAACAAACTCGCCTATGGCATCCCCAATTAGCTTAAAGATTTCTTTTGTCCATAACTCCTGAGGTAATTTATACATCCTCGCCCAAATCGGAGCCTTCAGAACCAATTCCTTGTGAGGGTCAAAGCCTGGCTCCCAAGCCCTAATAAACAAGTCGGCGTTGCCCATGAATCATGGCCCTCCATTCAAAATGTTCTCTTTCAGATTCCGATTGGAAGACAATCTGCAAAAACCCTAATGCCAAGAAGCTGATCTCTGGCTTAACCCCTAGCCACTTGCGCGCAATCCAGTCATTAATTTTGCTTATCGAGGGCCAAATACCAATGAATTTGGTGATAACAACATTTTTCTTGAGCTTTTCTACTTTCAAGTTTAAAAATTCATCTTGGATCACTAACATAGGAATCTCCTCCGCAAGTTGTAAATTGGCATTCCCGACTAACATCCAATGTCGTTTATGCTTGGCACTCTCAAGCTCAGACGTAACATCCAACAATAGTCTACCAACCGCCGCAGAATCCTCACTTCGGCAAGCTTCGATACTATCCCATACCTGTGATGCACCTTTCGCATCCCCTGACTGCTCTGCTCCTTTCGCATCCATTTCATTGCCTTTTAGTTCAATTTTTTTATGTAAAACGTAAATTGTAACCCTAATATTTATATAATTTATGATAATTATTTATAAATAAATAATTTAAATTTTAAATTTACATATATAATAATTTTTTAAAAATTAAATAAGATTTATATAAATTGTTTATACATCTATATAATAATTTATAAAGTTCATTGTTTTTTATTTATTTTTTATTAAAATTACAATTTAGTATTCAATAATTTTTTCATCTAAATTTTTGATAGGAAAGGAATACATATCTAAATAGTAGGGAGAAAAACTAAAATCCACAAGATTAGACCTTTTCAATTATTTATTAGGTCATTATTTTTTACTTTTATTTAATGTGTTTCATATTTTTCCATATAAACTACAAAGACTTGTATATCTTAGATAAATCTATGTAAAATCAATTCATTAAAAAAATAGGTTTTCTTTCTTCATCCAAATCTCACTTCAAAACATCCTCTTTTCGCTCCCTTTGTCAATGTATCCTTTTGCCAAAAATGGCACAAACATGACAATGCAATTGTAACTAACTTATTTATGTGGTTTGCCTAACTCTCATGATGGGGAATATGATCAAAGGAGAGTTTGAGCGACCTAAATGAATAATTACAAGAGATGATCTTGTACTCTTCAATCAAGGACCTTTGATAAAAAATAAAATTAAAAATGCTAGTTCTTCCAAGTTTATTCAACTATTAGGATTCTTAACTAATGGACACTATTTTTGGTGATGCAATGTTGCCTTACTTTTGAAGATGCTCCTACATCATAAGGTAAATCAAAAAATTAAATATTAAAATTATATTTAATTACCAAACTTCTAGAAAGATATAAAGATAGCTTGTGACACATGATTAATAACAAATACATGAATTTCATCCACCTTTGTATAGAGTTATTTCATCCATTCAAACTATTTGCAAGCTTATGTGTCAATAATTTGAGTAAGTAAAAGGCACATGGTGTCCAAAACATGTGTCCACAACTCCCCTCAAACAACAACTTTGTGACTTTCCAATTTTAAAAATCATTATGACTTGGATAATATTTTGAGTTGATGTTGCCTCAATGAACTCTATGTAAACATTGGCAATAAAGTTTACACCCTTAACTTTCCCTAAAAATATTGCCTCTTTTGGGCACACTAGAATGACATTAGAAATGGATGCCCTTGTTAGCCCATAAATCCTTAATATGTTATAATAAAGAATCTACAAACCATTTTTCCTTGCCCAATAAGGTGGTGAGTACCTTTTCATAACCATGATCTATATGCACTACAAGTGCCTTGCTTATCCTCTCACTATTTCTTACCAATAAGGTGATTTGAAAGGAATTCCATTGTAGTAAATATAACATGTAATGTGCTCATCGACATTTTTTCTCACTTCATTCTAAAATGCCTTTTCTAATGGGCCAAAATCCTTGGTTCTTCTTCAAGAAAGAGGGGTTATTTTCTTCTTCTAAAATAGTGTCACAAAATAGTGATAAGTGTAACCAATACTTGAGTACTCGACAATGACCCTATAGTGACCTACAAGATCCTTTCTTAGACAAAAGGGGAGACTTTGATCTAGATTTCTTGGCTACATTGTCTTCTTTCTATTTCTCTCTGATATAAGAAAGAATGTATTTTTGGCAACCCATCCTATATCATCCCACCATAAGCTCTAATTCATTGACCAAAAAATGAAAAATAAGCTAATAAGGAGGTGAAGTGGTGATACATTATCAAGAATAAGAATATGGAGTTTCCCCCCTTAATGCATAAGACTATGAGTAGGTTGGCTTGGAGTGAGTCATAGCCTATGGAAAATAATAGTTTTAATGTAACTCTAACTTTCAATATTATACCAGCCACCCAAGTAATCTTGCTCTTGATCATATTTTAACTTACAAATTATATTAGTGAAATTAGACTTTTACTATAAGTTTATTAAGTTCAAGTTGCATAAGGAGAGACAATGCAATACAATCCATTCAATTTATTTGGGAAAGTAAAGTACACATTGGTAATGGTCATAATCATAATAAAGACAACATAAAAATAAGTCTTCTATCCTTATACCTTAAAATAATGACAATCTAAAGGGTCCCTTAATACCATCATATCTACATAAGGTTCACAAACACATTTTTTGTCATCATTATAGTTTAATTCATGTATTCTACCTTTTTTGTCTCTATTGTTGCTTATTATTTCGAGTGTGATACCACATAGGGCTAATGCAAAAATCTTGTTGGATTATTTCTTATAAGCATACAACCATGAACTACCAAGGATACATCATAATAAGGAAATTAAGTATAGCCAACCAAGAATCATGTTAGGGGAACGTAGTTGTTGTAATGCCCCCTCTTAAAAATTAAACCAAGATGAACCTAAGAACTTATCATAAAATATGGACATAATGTCACAAAAAGGAGCACACTTAAGTAATATTACAAAATTATAATAAAGTACAAATATTAAGTCAGATCAATTGAAGGTTGAATTATACAAGGAATAAAGCTAATTTTGTTGTATTGAAGATGACTCCTACAAGATTGAATATTGGCAAAATAGTTATTTATTATGTTGCATATATAATTTTAATGTTGCAAAATGTATAGTCATCAATGACATTTATAATTTTTGTGAAGCTAACCCCTGTTAATTATTGAAATAAATTTATAAATAATATAAAATATTATATCTAGGATATTACAATGGTATCAGAGTTGGATCTCGTCAACTTGTGAAAAAGAAGGGTTTAGTTTTTCCTAAGTAGAAAGTTGCACCAGTATAAAGGTGCACACCTTTCCATGAATGAGTGAAATTCTCTAAAAATAAAAGAACAACTATTAATAAAGAACATCTTCCTAAATTAGCAAACTTAAATTTCTAAGAACATAAAAGACAACCATATATAAATTTGCACCCATAGAAATGAGATTGAAATTTAATAGTTAATCCAAGGAAAAAACTAGAGATTATATTTAGTTGATTGGAAGGGCTAGAAATATCTTGTTTGGTGTGCATAAATATTAAATTTACATAAATTATCCCATTCACCTTTCATTGTTTCAAACTTGCAAAATTTGTTGGGTTAGGCTAGTTTCAAGGGTTAATGCATCAATCTTGTAGAATTTTAGTGACCTACAATAGGATTTTTCATCATAAGAATAATGGAATTTGTTATTTGATGAGATTTCATGACCAAATTCAACATATTTTCAAGCAATTTTAATTGGTATTCAATAATCTATGGTGATAATCCTCATCCATAGTTCAACAATATTTTATCAAATTTCACTATGTTTACAAATGGATATCAATAGTGAAATAACAAACATATTAATTTTGCAAGATGTTTTTTGATTTGTTTATCATATTAGTTTTATAGTATTAGTGTCAATATTTGTTTAACAAATTTCATTAGTCAACCAAAACAATATCTATAACTTGTTATTAAACCCTAGGCTCCCAAGAGGTAGTATCATTTAAAATTAGTGGAGGTTATATGAATTGTTTGAAAAGAGTTTCCAATAAAATATAAGGATCGTTCTCATTAGGAATTATTAACAAAATATGGATGTTGATAAAAAATTATTGATACAATGATAAACATGTTGGTTCAAATGCTCCACAAGATGTAGAATAATATGAATTTTTCCATAAATCAAAATAGTAGGGCAAGAACTTCAGAATCCAACAACAAAAATTAGAATAATTACATGCAAAAAATAGTTGGATTTTTTGAGAGACCTCTACAACCCACTTCCATTCATAGAGAAGAAAAAAATTGAGCCAAGGATCATCAAGATGAATACATTTCAAGATTTGTTGATACCATGAAGTAAAAACTATCTTGATTCAAAACAAGAACTTTAGAATCCAACAACAAAAATTAGAATAATTACATGCAAAAAATAGTTGGATTTTTTTGAGAGACCTCTACAACCCACTTCCATTCATAGAGAAGAAAAAAATTGAGCCAAGGATCATCAAGATGAATACATTTCAAGATTTGTTGATACCATGAAGTAAGAACTATCTTGATTAAAAAAAAACAAAATGAAGAAACCAAACAAACCTTCAAACCAGTGATTGATACACCAAAAATATATTAGAGGTCAAGGAAGAATTTGTAGAATGTAATCTAGAAGTGGAAGGATTCAAACCAAATCTATCTAAAATTAAGAAGGAACATAACAGTGAGCAAGAATAGAAGGAATCCACCATACAAATTAGAAAGGAAATTAATATACAAGGTAGTAATATGGAGGAGCATAAAACTATGGAAGATATGAAATTTGGTTCCTCTAATCTTCAAGTTATAGATTTAGGTCACAAGGATTGTAGTATCATTTCAAATATGTTTGAATAAAAAGAAGGAAGCTTACATCATTTTATGAAGTGTAGAAGATGTAACATGAAACTTGAAATTATGTGAGAAATGAACGAAAGGGAAAATAAGTTAAGTTGATAGTTTCTTGAGAAAAATAACATTTACAAGAATTTAAGGAAAAGTTTTCTTGTATGGATAATGAAAAGAAAGAGTTTAGGCAACAACTAGGTGTACTACATTTTGCATGGGAACCTTAGAAGGCAATGGCAAAGCAATCAATCTTGGGCTTACAAGTTGGAATTATTGATAGTTTTCTCCACCAAGGACCAAGAAATGTTAGTAGATACTTAACATCATCAAGAAAAAAAAGAAGGTAAGATTCCAATCATTCTTATGAGCACTTCAAAATATGAAAGAAATAATAATAGCATATATTTAATTTACACTATGTCCTTTCAATATTTTTATTGTCATCATGATGCAAAGTACTCTAAGCATGAGAAAAAAGTTGAAGGAATGACTTGCAGTAAAGGAAACCTAGGTCCTTTTTCTCAAATACAAAATTTACTACGTACAAAGGAATTGGTTGTTGGTATTCAAAGCACTCTCACAATTCATCAATCATGGCAGAAGATGCAAAACTTTGCTATCATCTTGAATGTCAACAATGATGAAGTGTTTGTATTTGTTGTCCAAAATCTTTGGTGAATACAGGGAGCTGAAGATCATGACATCATTCAATTTGATCAAGACAATATTTTTTGTTCTTTTTCAAGGCCTAAATCTAGTGAAGAGAAAATTTATTTTCCCTAATATAGATGTTTTCCAATGGTAGTTAATTCTAGATATATAGTGCAGATCAACCGATGAATTATGCAAAAAGTTTACACAATCAAAGTTTTGGTTGCAATTCCAATTTTATTTATGTGGCCAAATTTCAATCATACACAGGTTATGCAATCTGCAAGTTTCATTTTTGTTTGCTAATCCTTTATTCCTCTGTCAAACACCCCTTTCGACCTGTATTTAATCCTCTGTTTCATTAAATCTCTGTGCTTTTAGTTTTTATTCTCCCTGCATATTTACTATGCAGCCCCCTTTCATTCTTCTATCCTCATTCCCTACACGGCCTCTGCTTTCCCCTGCCCTGACTTCTTACCAAGGCATAAGAGTTATGCTCCTTTAGAAATGATAAAAGAATCATCATTTACAAAGTCGCTTAATTTTTTCGTTTGACCAACATCAACCAGCCAATCAAGTATCCTGACAGTTGCATCACTTGGAGCACAGCCTTCTTTCTTCATTTGATCCATCAACCAAAATGTTTTTACAAGGTCATGTCTTTGTCTTAAGGTGTGCAATAATATATTGTATGTGATAACATTTAGAACCAAACCCTTCGTTCTCATCTCATTCAGCATTGAGAAAACCATGTCAAATTTGTTTTCCTTGCAAAAAAAATCAATTAATATACTATAGGTTACAACATTTGGAGTAATACCAATTACTTTCATGTTTAAAAAATACTTCAAGGCCTTATCCATTTCACCAATTTTGCAGTGTGCATCAATCAGACAGCTATAAGTGACTACATTAGGAGTCAAGCCTTCATCTAGCATCTTATTCATGAGCGAATGTGCTCTAGAAAGATCCCCTGCCTTGCACAGACCATCAATGACTAGTGTGTATGTCACTTCATTAGGTTTCAAATCCCTTTTTGCCATCTCCTCTAACATCTTTCCTACCATGTTCATGTCTCCTGTTCTACAGAATGCACATATCAAAGTATTGTATGTAATTACATCAGGAAGATGTCCCCTGTTTTCCATCTCAGAAAGAAGCGTGAATGCTTCATTTTCCTTGTTACTCTCACACAAACCACCAATTAGAATGTTGTAGGTAACAACATCTGGTAAGAAGCCTTTCCTTAGCATCTCTTTGAACAACTTTTGAGCCTTTTCCACCTCATGCAATTCACAGAGGCTGCATATCAAAGAACTATAAGTAACAACATTTGGCTGTAAACCCTTTCTGGACATGTTATGAAAACAATCCCAAGCCTTATCCATCCTGCCATCTTTGCACAGTCCATCAATAACTACATTAAATGTCACTTCATTGGGCAAAGGACCAAACTCTTCCATTTGCAGAAACAGATTGTAGGCTTTGTCTGTTTTCCCAGCCTTGCAAAAGCCATCTATCAGGCTATTATAAGTGTAGGTGTCAAGAAAATAGCCATCTTGTATTATTTTAGCTACTAGTCCTAGAACCTCATCTACTCTTTCTACTTTGCAGAGATCATCAATCAATGTGTTATATGTGACAATATCTGGAGAACAAAGAGCATGTCTCATTCCAGCTACCAACCTCAGAGCTTCGTCTTCCCTACCTACCTTACAGAGACCATTTATTAGGGTACTGTATGTAACATTATTAGGAGAAATGCCGTCTTGTATCATCTCAGCTACTAAAACAAGAGCTTCATCTACCCTACCTCTTTTGCAGATCCCATCAATTAGGGTGCTGTATGTAACAATATCAGGAAAACAATGAACATGCCTCATTCTGTGCAAGTTCTCATGGGCTTCCTTAATATGATCCCCTTTACACAAAGCCTTTATCAGTGTTGTATAAGTGATAACATTTGGATGTATTCCCATCTCTTTCATTTCAGCAAGAAGACAGTTGATTCTGCAGAGATCGCCGTCATTTCCAAGACCAGCCAAAAGAGCATTGAAAGATACGACATTGAGAGGACGGCGTTGAGTTAGGGCGGAGTGGAAGAGGTCCCAAACCTTGTTTGTTTGACCCGATTTACAGAGGGCAGAAATAGACTGATTGAAGTGCACAACATTAAATTTGGGGGTGATGTGATGAGAGGGTTGCTTCTGTTTGCGTGAGTGTTGAGATGAGGTAGTGTAATTTATTGTAGAGAGAATAGAAGTTACCTGCTGAAAGAGGGGGCGTGTCCATTTCAAGTTGAGCACCATCTTCATCTTCATGTGGTTAACAGAGCAGAGCAGAACAAAACCCTAAAATATCTTCTCTCGTCATCGAATAAAATAAAAGCAAATATATGACAGTCTAATTTGCCCGTGATCACCCGAAAGCGGATGTCAATGATTTATATCATTTTATTTTATATTATAAATGATTTTATATTTGTTTATTCTTTTCTGAATAAATTTATATTTTATAATGTATAATGTATAATCATTTATTATTTTAAAATTATAGTATATACATATTTTAAAAACATAAACAATTAAATATTTATTTAAATTTATAAAAATTAAATTATAAATAAAATAATTTAAATTTTAAATTTTTATATGTAATAATTTATTTCTAATTAAGATTTAGATAAATTGTTTACACATCTATGTAGTAATTTATAAAGCTATTTGTTTGTTATTTGTTTTTTATTAAAATTAAAATTTTGTATTCAATAATTTCTTCATCTAAATTCTTGATAAATAAGGAGGAAATATCTAAACAATAGTGTGACGAAAACTATAGTGCACAAGATTTGATATTTTCAACTCTTGTCATTATTTCATATAAACCATAAAACAAGCATCTTCATTCTCAAAGTATCTTCCAAATTTATCTAAAAGATGACAACAGTTATCATTCTGAAAGTATCTTCCAAATTTATCTAAAAGAACAGTTATCTAAAGTGTATGTTGATATGAAGAAGTGGTTTCTTTCTTTTGATGAAAAGAGTTGTAATTGTTGTCTATGGTGTTGTGAATGTTGTATTCCATGTCCCTTGATGTAAAGCATTGATGAAAGAAAGTATGTAAGGTTTCATGCAATCTAAGGCACATGAAGTTGTATTGAAGAATCTCAAGAGAATGCTCCACATTCCTCTGTATGTAAAGATATGACCTTGCAGTTTGGAAGTTATTTAGAGACAAGTGTGAAGGATGTATGTTCCTAATTTTAGTGCATAAAAGTTACTGCAAAAGATTCCAAAGCTAGCAGAGTGAAGATAGTAGACAATGTTGTTGTAGTCATAAAGGGTCAAAGGAATACTTTGCATTTCTCATCATTTGAAGATGTAATCTTGTGGCTTGGAGGATAAGTTCAAATTGTCTACATTTTTCTCATTTCATGTTTTAGGTGTTGTGGTGTACCACAAGTTTAGTTTTCAATGTTCTACTTCAAGATTATGCTTTCATGATTTGTAAGAGATATTGGATTCAATGTTTGTTTGTTTGTACTAGCATGAGGTTGCAAAAAGAGTGCATGAGAATGTTTTTTAGTGTCATATAATGTTTGTAGAGTGATCCACATGATGTTATTTTCTCTCTTTGGTATTGTCTTTGGTTTGGATATTTTGTACAAAAGGTTAAGTGTTTGTTGAGTCGACTTGGTATTTAGGTGTTTGGAAATGTGTGCCAATGTGGAGATGTGTGCTAAGGAAAAATAGGTCTTGATTATCTCTTGGTTTGAATCACATTTTTTTCTACTTACTGCAGATGTCTTGGGATCTAACTTGTTGTGGCCATTGCATATTTTATGTTACATGTTTCATCTTGGCCAACTAAGGAGAATTTTTTGAAGCTTCTAAAGGATATAAATAAAGGATAAAGTTTGTTGCAAAAGGTATGAGAGTGTGTGAGTATGAGATGAGGTATGTGTGATTATATGTGTGTGAAAGTAAGCTGAAGATAAAAGAGGTTGTTAAGCAGAGGTGTTGAAGATATATGCTAATTTGAAGAGTTTTGATGTTGTGGAGGTGATTGATCAACATATATTGTCAAGTATGTTGTGCAAAGGTTGTAGCCTCTTTCTATAAGTTTTTTAGTCAATAGGGAGTTGTAGTTTCCTTTGGTTGAAGCTATAAAAAGTATGTTTTAGGGAGTTGTAACTTCCTTTGGGTTGTAGCCCATAATACTTGTTGTAAATATTGTTTTTATTTGTGATTCTAGATTTGGATAATACTTCCAAGAAGTTCTAATCCAAGACAAAAGATGTTCGCTATGTAGAAGGTCTCAAATACAATATTCTCAGTGTAAGTCAGATGTGCAACAAAGGATACAATCTTATATTTCATGATCAAGGGTGTGAAATTAGAAGAGCAAATTTTGGTAGATTGGTGGAAGAATGATCTAGGATAGATAACAACTTATACAACCTAAAGGGTGTTAATGGAAGAATTTTTCCTCTAGGAAAGACCAATGAATGCTCATTGTGGCACAAGAGGATGGGACACATCAACTTTAATAATCTTGTGAAGATCAGCTCCATACAAACAATAAGAGATATGCCAAATATTATCAAGCATGCAAGCATCTTGTGTAAAGAATGCCAAATTGGGTAGCAGATAAGGATAAGATTCAATAGCAAGCAGTATTCTTCCACAAGGCAATGGGAACTAATTCATACCAATTTTTAAGAAAATCGGAATCCTTTAGAAAATTTAAGATTTTTAAGTCAATGGTTGAAAATGGAATGAATGCTAGAATCAAGTGTTTAAGGTCTGTAGAGGTGGTTAGCTCACATCAAATGAATTTGAAGAATTTTTTGAACATGGAATAAAGAGGAAGATCTATCTACTACTAGAATTCCTTATCAAAAGGGAGTGGTGGAAAGGAAGAATAAAACTATTCAAGAGATGGCAAGAAAAATGTTGACTTAAACCAAGTTGCCTAATGTATATTGGAAAGAAGTAGTCCATACGGTTGTCTATATTCTTAACAAAGGTTAGCTAAGAGTGAAAAACACCAAGACTCCTTATGAGCTATGGTATGGAAGACCAAAAACTATTAAGTACTTTAGAATTTTGGAAGCAAATGTTACATCAAAAGAGATGAAGGTTTGGGAAAATTTGACTCAAGATTTGGTGAAGGTGTTGGTGTTTCCAATTGATTGTATGGGTTTTCCTAAAGATTAGATAGTTCTTATGCATAGAAACCCTAGGCCAATGGTCAATGAACAAGAGAGACTTTACAATTCTCTCCTCTACACTTTAGGCTTTGCAAAACCAAGGTGGGTTCCCCTATAACATCATTCAATAATATAACTGTTATTTGCAATGATGCCTTTGATAATAGATTCTTCACACTGAATTTATAAAGGGTATGTTTGATGGAATAAATCATCTTCAAAACCCTCTATATGAAATGTAGTATTTTATAGTATGGATTTGAACATAAAACCATGAAAAATATAGTAAAGTAAAATGTGTTTAGATTTTATATTTGATTCTATCTTAGACTCCAACTTTGTGAATTAGTTTGAATAGTGCCTTATCCAGAAAAGAGTCTAGAAATGAAGAAAACTCCTACAACAGACTAACTTATGGCTTCTTATAACCTCACTTCCTAACAATGAGAAACCAAAAAAAGAATCCTTGACATGAATGAGTTGAAAGAAAATTCATTCTATTCCTTGAAAAGAAACTAACAATTCAAGCATCTATAACACGAAACATGACATGAGAACCAAAGATAATCCTTGATTATATTGATCTAAAAGATAATGTGTATAATAGTGGAGAATATGACAAATTGATATCCAAATTTGAGATAGTATAATGAATAGTTAAGTCATTTGTTGTTATTACAAAGAAATTACAACATTCCTTCTCTAAGTTTCTGAGGAATTACCTATACAACCTAAAAACTATACAAGGACTTACAAATTATAAGAATCAAAACCCTTTGAATGGGACTCAAAATTAGCTTTTATAGATTCAAGGGAAGCAACAAGCAAAAAGACTCATTCAACCACCTAGTCATTAGAAGACAAAATCTAGGTGGTGGCAAAATTTACAAAGGACAAAAATTATTACAAAAGTTGATAGCTACTTAAAAGTGGTTGAAGATCATTGCAGCATTGAATTCAATGTATGTGAGATGATTTCCTAAAAGTTACCTCCTATAGATGATAGGGCACCCATGTCATTCTCTTCCTGACAAGCCCGTGCAACAATTATACTTGGTTGTTGGAAACCGATTGAAATGTAAGTCAAGATGTAATACCTTATTCTTCCATGTCTTCTACTTGTCATGTTGATGTGTCAATCCTTGGTGGAAAAAAATTACTAACTCTCTCCATATGTGATTTGTAATCTTCTCCAATCAAAATATGTACTAGTTCTATGAAACCTAATAAATTGTATTCTAGTTTAGTGAGTGCATCAATACTTGAGTTTAGCTAGTTAACATCCACCTCCCATTCCTTTTCTATTTTATTATAAATGGGTGTTAGAAGATTTGAAAACTTTGACTTCCACTCCACATATGCTATGACCTCACATTCTTCACTCAAAATTAAGGGTATTTAGAACTATTCAAAACTATCAAAAGTGTTCAACTCCTTTTTCATTAGATCCCTATACCTACTATGATGACTCACAATGGCATCCAATAAATATAACTTATTCAAAATGTCAAATACTAAACTACCATCAAAATTGGGCTTGTTGGAAAGGAGTTTCAGCTCCTCAATCACATGGGAGAAACTGACTTGGAAGCATCTCAACCTCATCCATGCTTTATTATTGTTAGAGAATGCATCCCTCAATATGGTGTAATTTTCCCATACTTTATCTATTTGAGAGATGATCCTTGACAACCTATACCCCAAAATTTTGTCAACTAGGTCAGAAACCCTCTTCACAACCCCTTCTTTTGTTGCTCTAGCCACTATTTTTCTTTGTTTTAATTTCTCTCTTAGTTCCTTGATCTCAATGACCAATTTATTTCTATATTTTTCTATGGAGGGGACAATAGCCCCTACATTGTGTTGAGCCTTTGTTGCTAAGGCATTTTCCTTATCAAGATCTCCTTGCAACTTCTTAACAGTAGCCTCAATGAAGAGGGATGCATTGAATGTCAAGGGAATTTCCTATGTTGCACTTGTGTCCTCCACTCTTCTACTGATGTGATTACCTATGAGCTTAATGGGGTCACTTATTACTTGTGTCTTGTTCATCTCCAAGAAAATTGACCAAATAGTCATAGTTTCATGTTCTGGGTAGAATCCTAATCGAAAATACAAGGCCTCTGCCTACTCCTATGAGCTCAAAATTGGATTATAGCCCTCATGCCTCTTGATGGAATCAAATGCAATTGCAGAAGAGATGTCCCATCCAAAAAAAATAGACAACCTTCCCTCTTTGCTAGTTCTCTGACTCTTTAAGGATTCTTAGTGTTCATCTCCTCTTTGACATTCTTCCAAAAAAATTCTATGATGTCCTTCTCATTCTTAGAGAGGCTTCTACCTAAGATGGTCTGTTGCAATTCAACCCCCTTATTTTTAAGAAAAAAATCCTTAAACTCCTATGTGGTCATGAATTATTCATCTTTCAAAAATTCTTCATAAGTCTTAGCCTTGACATCATCCACCACCTTCCCACCAGTTTCAAAATTGATGAATAATTTGTCATATGTGGGCCTCTTAATTAACATTTTGTGAGGGGGAGAAAGTATTGAACCATGAGAGAATCTCCATAAAACTCCTTAGAATCAATAGGATAATCCACCACAGGTCCAACTATTGTATTTATTTATTGTAGGGGCTTAATTAGCTAAGGACTTGGTGGTACATCTGCTCTAGAAGAAGAAGTACTCGATGTGCTTGGAGTAGTAGTAGGTACATTTTCCAATAGCTTATTAGCATTGTCTAGCATAGTCATCAATCTGACTATGGTTCTCTGATATTCAAAAATGGCCCTTGGAAAGAACAATCACCCTTCTTTCTCATATTCTCTGCAATTTTGATCTTGACCCATAGGGCCCTCCTTTGTGAAGCTTTTCTCTTTGAAGATAAATTCCTAATCAAATCTTCTATTTTGTGAGGCTCATGGTGGTAGGCAGAAAAAATGTAGTTGGTCCTCTATCTTTGGATGAACCCCTAAAGATCAAAATTCCTAACCTTATCCACCTTCATCCTATATGGAAACAATCTCTCATAAATCAACTCCATACCATCATTTGATAAGGTTGTAAAATCAAAAAATGCCACTGTGCCTTGGAGGAGGGCATGCTTCTTGTTATTCCTGAAGTGAGCCTTATCTAACTCATTCATCTGCCACATTATCTCCAAAAATACCATCATTTCTAGCAAATATCAAGGTAGCACATGAGGTGCTACTAGGGTCCCATACATCTTGATCAGAGTTGAATTTCAATAAAAGAAACAATCTCCCTAGTTGTGATCAATTCTCTTTTTTGGGTGAGGTACTTTAGCCTCAAAAATCTTCTTACTTCTTCTTATAGTCCCCAATCTATTGGGAGACCAAGAACTTCTCTCAGGGGCTTCACAAAAAACTCCTCAAAAGCAAAGTAATTGGACTTTTTGTAGTCCTTATCCCAAATACAGGCCCATTCCTAGACCGCCAGTATCATGTTCTCACCAACTAGCCTAACTTGAAGCTATGGAGGCCACACTTGTACTCCACTATACAAAATTTGATGCAAAAGGAGAGGGTAGTGCTTGAAGTGCACAACACTAGGATCTCTCTTGACAATGCAAAGGGACTTGTGCATCTACTTCACAACATACCCTAAAAAATATAGGGTTTATTGACATTCGTGATCTATATGTCTATTGCAAGCACCATTAAACTGACAAGCATTTCAAATTTTTTGTCCATTTCCAAAACCTAGAGTAGGGATAAGTAGGTCTTCTAAAAATAATCTTCAAATATGTCATAAGAAAAGGGTTCAAGGTCACCCATACCAAACCTACGTAATTCTTTTCGTGGCCCTCTAGGCCTAAAACATGATAGCCATCTAACCCTATAACCATCCCTATTCCTCTCATATTCACTATCAAGGGAACCCAAGTCAATTAGCAGTTGTGCATTGGGATTCTGGTTGAAGACCTTACAAATGTGATCATTTTCCAATGGCATGAGTCTCTTTCCATCCATAATGAATAAGGACCTTGTATTAGGGTTATATGCCTTGGGCATATCTCTAATCAATTCTGCATGATCAAGACATTGGGCTCCACCATTTTTCCTAATCCTAAATTCTAGATATTGCTCATTGGCTTATTTGTATAGGCCCTTTTTTATGCACTTTTAAAGAGTGCATACCCTTCGCATGTGAGAATGGGGTCTTTGCAACCTCCATTCTTGTCAATGAGTTTTTTATGTTATACTCCTCAATCCTGGACCTACTCTTGTTTTTTTCAATGACCTTGGGAGCTGTACAATTATTTCCTCATCTAGTATCCTCTTTTAGCTCTTTGAAGTTCTAGCTATTTTGAATGTAGGGTTTTATAAAAGAAAACAAGGGTTCTATACAATTATAACTAGGGTTTGCAAAATTCTCAACTGGTGGAAGATTTCTAAATTTTTTGACAAAATATACCACCCACTATAACCCTAGTTTCCCTTCTTACTTCAACTGAATTTAGAAACCCAACTCAAAATTACCTTTAAATTTACATAACTTTAATTTGGAGTACTTGCTCTATTTATATCAAAAAATTCAATTCACTAAAGAAGCCCTTCTCTCGCTTTGAAAATTCACAACACTTTTCTTCAACACTTAACAATTGTGATTCAAATGATATTGAGCAAAATATTTTATCCCAAGCCTTCATGAATTTGATAGGTAGCGATCCATTCACGATTAAATTTTTGCATGCTTGAACACTCGACTAGTGTTAGATGTTTTCCATGTTTGAATGTGGACCGTCGATCTCAAGACCAATGGTGATCGTAGAGGTTTGAATTTTCCTTCGTAATGTGACAATTTCTTTTTTCATCATGCAGATAGTTGTCACCATTTCAGGGAATCACAAAGGCATAATAAGACAAAATTAGAGCTTCACAGATAGGAGAACTCTCTGTGAAGCATTACAATCATGACACTTGTCACAATCTTGTAATCTCGCAAGAACATAAAGTCATACCCACCATATCTTTGTGAAGGCTTTAGCTTCTATGATAGAAATTAGCACATTTCTGAATACATGTCAGAATTTTGCTATTTTATGGGGATGGAAGTATCAGAGAGATGGACTTCTGTGAAGCAAAGAGTCTCCATGAAATATTGCACACACTTCAATTGACAACTTAAAGCTTCTAGGGAGTGAGGGGGACTAACCACATATGAGGCAATAAGGCTCAATGATTTATGGTTAAACATTAGAAAATAAACATTACCCCACTATAATATATGAAACTTGGACATGTGTCATCTTTTTCAGAGTTCGTGAGGCTAGAAATGATAAAACCAAAGCCTCCACAAATTGAAGAGATGACATGATATGTTGAAACATGTCTAAAAACCATGGGGAACTTTAAACTTTAGGAAGGAAAAATAAAATATCTCAATAAAGTTTTACAAATCAACTTCCTAATGCATGAGGGAACCACAAAAACACAATGAGGATACCCTCAAGCTGTAACTTAAGTGGCCAGGTAAAAATTTCACCATGTCAACAAAATAATAGAAGCATGCTAGGGTTTTTTGATAGGGAAGGGTTTTAGAAAGCCCTAACTTATGAATTGCATGCCCTAACATGTTAAAATTGAGGAATTTCAAATTTTCAAAAAGACTAGAGCAACCCTATAACCACCAAATTTTACAAGCACTAACAGAAGAAACATTTCTTGGATACTCAACTAAGAGAAAAGCTTACAAGTACTATAATAAAGGACTAAGGAAGATAGTTAAGAGTGCAAATGTTAGGATTGATGAAGAGTCACACCAAATTACATATGAGCAAGAAGACTTTTGGTCAAATGAACCTTCCTACATGGAAGATGAAGAGATTGAAGAAAAGGAAGAAACACAAGAGAAGATCACCAAGAATCATGCCAAGTATGTTCAAAAGAATCACTAAGAAGATAATATAAAATTGGAGATAAGAATGAAGGAGTGCAAAATAGAAGAATATTTGCAAGGATAAATGAATAGGTAAATTTTTATTTACTGTCAAAGATAGAACCTAAAACTTTTGTTGATGCTAGCAAGGATTAACAATGGATAGAAGCAATGGAAGAAGAACTATCTCAGATAGGGAAAAATATAAATATAAATTTTATATTATTTTATTATAAATTTTATATTATTTAATTTTATTCCAAATCAATTTATTTTTTATAATATATAATCAGTTTATTATGTTTAAATTATAGTACCTACATATTTTTAAAACATAAACAATTAAATATTTATTTAAATTTATAAAAAGTAAATTATGTATAAAATAATTTATACAGGTAATAAATTAATTTTTTTAATTAAGATTTATATAAATTGTTTACATATCTATGTAATAATTTATAATATCATTTGTTTGTTTACATATCTATAGATGTGACATTTTTTTTGTGTCTAAAGATCTCTTTCAACAATTATTTTAGTTACAAGTCTCTTATATGCTTGCTGGATTGCAAAGTGGCACATGCCTAACACTCGAGAATCAAAGGGATGATTCTTCTTTTGAAAGAAAATTAATGATCTCCTCAAGGTCTCTAAGGTTTCATTTTTAATTTCATAGGATGACTTAAGGGAGATAAAAATATATCATAACAAGGGACATGGTGGGGATCTGTTCAATTTTATTTAGAAGTCAAGTGAAGCTCAATTTGAAGGGTTGTTTGGTTACAATGCACATAAAAGATGAATAATGAGTTGCAATACACACATGGACCAGTTGTAACAAACTACAACATATTCTACTCTAACTACTAATAAAAAAAGAGAGGAAGGGTTAGAGAGATAGAGTCCAAGGATCCAAGAATGAACACTATGATACAAGATGAACAAACGAATAGTTGATGAAGCTCATTGTCAATATGTAGTTACAAAAGTAGAGAGAAAACTAATGTTATATTCAAAGGAAAATTCAATTCTAAGATCTCAAGGCCATCATACACCATATACATGCATAGTAAGATGGTTTGAACACTAGAAATCAAGAAGATTAAAAAAAAAATTATTAATTGGAAATAAGTGTTCATTACATTTGAAGTTGAAGGAAAACCCTTAAAAAAGTAGAGATCAACTAAATTCTAGCCCAAGAAAAATGAGAACCAAGAGTTGTAAAATATATCTTTCTATATCGCATATGTTATCTTTTATGTTATGCTATGCTAACAAGACTTCCTTTTAGCTTCTAGTTACATTACCTTTAATGGATGAGGCATCCTCATTAGTTACAAGATATTGTACAATACCCTAGAAAATTAATTTTAAATTATGGCTCCTTTTGATTTCTTTATAGTCACAAACCAAGCCCATACACAAATCCTCTAATTTGGTACTTTTAGATTCATGAGAATGAGCTTGGATGATGTAATAAATCCATGTTAAAAGTATTGATCAATTATGGCGATCTATCAAAAAATTACTATGTCAAATTATGACATTCCTTTTTTCCCTATATTAGAGATCCCTAGAATATGACAAGCTATGCCTTCATTAACTTCCTCATCCACCAAATCATCTAGTTATAAATTTAAGAAAAATCCACCATTGAATCCTATATCAATGGTGATCAAAGGGTCAAAATCATAGAATTAACATTTAAATCTACTAAAATGCACCTTCAAAGAATAAAATTCCTTAAATATCATTACTTAGGTTTCATTAGGGTTTGTATAGGCTAAAAGATGAGGTTGTTTGAATTAGTAGGAAAAACAAGGGCTTGGATGGACAAAATTTCCATTAGCAATATCTTATATGTGCATGAGGATGTCATCACTTTGTTAGCTCAACTAGTAAAATTAATCAAATGCAATACAAGTTTGCCTACCTGGTTTAAGTTTTTGTACATGTGGGAGACGTGATAAGTAGGGATTGGTTGACACAATATGACTAGTAAAGTGCAAAAATATAAAACTTGGATGTAGATGAGCAATTTATAGGGAATATAAAGATGCACATAAGGATTTGAGTTTCATAAGAAAAGGAAGTGTAAAGCAATGAAATTGGAAGTAATAACGGAATTTTACACTTTGTAATATTACTTATAATTTTACATTTACATGGCTAGGCCATGCAAAGATGTAGAATTTAGAAGTAGAAGTGCAACCTACAACTATGCAAATTTCCATTGGAGGTTTTTAGGCCTATTAGGTTAAATTGAGTGGAATTACAAAAGGTGAAAAGAAGTAAGGAATAGGGAAGTACAAAGTGTTAGAATTGTGAAACAAGCACAAAACCATGAGCCACAGGATCAAACAACAAACAAAGACACCTTCCACGCAAGAGATCTGCAAAAAAATATATGCAATATTCTTCAACAAGAAAAAGCTATAGAAGAGAGAAGACTTTCAAGAAGATATGAAAGCCACATATATTCTCCTGTTAATAATTACAATGAGATCAATTCTTATAAAAGGAGATCAAGAAACCCTAAAGAAAACCTAAAAAGGAAACCCTAGTGTGCACACTTAATAATTAATAAATAATTAATATTTAATGTGCCTAAGTTTAGCTTAAGTAACTAAAGTGATAAGTGACTTAATTAATTAACCAATATGATTAAATTAATTAAGTGAAATAACTTATTACTCTAACACAAAGTGCACATAGAATCTTCAAGTCCACAAGGAAATATTGAGAGGAAGGGAAGAGGTATAGAGATGTGAAACATGCACAAAACTTTCCCATTTTTGCAAGGGGCAATAAAGGGGTCTTATGAGTGTGAGGGTGTAGAGAAATTAAGGAAATGGTATCTACAAATCCACAAAGGTGAAGAAGCAATTAGGGACATGGGGATGTAGTAATATGGGGAATTAATATAGTGGTATACTTTCATGCTTGTTCCACATTTTTGAAAAGGATAAAGAATATAGTGGAAAAAAGGGAAGTAGAAGGAAGTGAGGAAGCAAGAGAACTATCTAAGTCCTTGAAAGTTTTGAAATTCCACAAAAACATAATTTAGTACAAATTAAATAAAAAATTCCCCACTTTTGGAATGTGTGTCCACATTATGGCCACTTGAGACTTGAACATCATATATATTTGATTCTTCAACTAAGATTTTTTATGTTGAACAACTTTGAACTATGATTTTTGTATTGTCAATTATCAGTTATGACTTTTAAAATAGTCAAACCTTATTATTTATGTATTGTCAATGCCCAAGACAACCAAGAGGTTAGTTGGTTTATGCATCCCTTTGTATTGGTTTAATGTTAATCATATGTGAAGTTTCATCTTCAAATACTATCTCTATGTGATTGTCAAACTTGACCATAACATATGTTGATGGTTTTGGTGGGGCATTCCTAGGTTTGTATATTTTATTTTAAATAACCCTAGAGCTCCATTTAAAAGACTTACTTCTATCCAAATAATGGAGGTTGACAAGACCCTTTCATAATTAGCAATTAATAACTCCATATCAATTTCATCATTTTGACATCGTTCCAGTGCATTGGCATTGCCTACTCTAGTTGCAATGTTACATGTAGCAGGTCATTTCAATTAATGTAATTTTCTATTATGATTATGAATATTATCATTTGTGGTGAAAAATGAATACTAGTGTGGAATTATTTATGGGTGGCTCTATAACATCAATATTAGTTTTTGTCATTAAAAAATTCCAATCATCAATTTTGAAAGTCGTATCTCTTAGATTTGTGAAAAGTTGACAAAATCTTTGTTGGTCCTCACTTTCTCCTTCTTGTTTAAATGTCTTACCAAAGTAACAATAGCTGAAATCTTCCTATAGTATTTATGATGGTTTTTTACTATTATATGATGTTGTATCACTAATGTGAGGTAGTTATCCTAAATCTCCAACCAAAATCATAGATATACCTTAAAAATTCATGTGTGTATTTTTAATAAATGCTTGATGAAGTTGATAGTTTTTTATAGCAAATTTTGTTCAATGAATTTTATTTTTTCATTCAATGTGTGTTTTTATACGTTGGATCTCTTCTTGGAAAATTTTAAGTCATTTTCCTTCTAATTTGGAAAAATATATGATTGGGTTTCAAATTTGTGAATGGATTGTTGAGGCTCCAAAATTAAACAATACAAATCTACTTGGTGCAATTAATAAGTGGTTATTTCCCTATGAATTTTGCATCTTGAATAGTTCAACGAATAACACCAATTTGATATGATTTCTTGTTTCTACTAGTCTTTGAATTATCATGCATAATAGAAAATCATTTTGACTTTAATGATAATGTGTCAAAATTATATCAAGCATTCATTGTTTAGCACCCAAGGTTCCATAATTTATATTTGGTTCTATATCATCATCTATGAGAAACCCATTATCTTTCATGGTTCTTATGAATTGTATTTATTAATTTGTGTTCTTTTCACTTTGATAAATTCATCAGTCTGGGGTTTTTATATATCAATATATCTTCATCCCAACATATTTACTTCAATAAATTGCATAATTTGGCCACATTGTGTCCTAGATATGATTTCCCAATCATGTTCTATTGTATTTTATTGAATAGGTTGATTATCTTCATTTTAGAATCACTACGATCTTCAACTTATTTTGGAATAGTCATTCACTTAATATGCCAAGGATTATTATTGAACAAATATTTGATTTTAATGCATCATTATCAAGTCCAATATTTTTTTCTAGATCACAAAATTACTTGTAAAATAATAACTTTGAGCAACAAAAAATAACCCATTTATGTGATTCACATGTAAGAATGGATCCAAACCTTGGGAATAATATCACAATAGTGTCCATACTTCTTGCATTGCTTTGTCATTTGTTTTTTCCTCTCATATTGGTTTCCAAGAAAATGAAGTGCAAAGTAGTGGAATCTAGATGTAAGAAGGAAGTTTTCCCTTTTGTATCACTACATAAGAGTTATGTAGGTTTGAAAGGTTGATCCACATAGAGATGCAAAAATAAGAAGTAGGATTACAACATATAACTATACAAAGTTGCATTAGAGGTCCATAGGCCTACAACGTTATGGAGTTGAGTTAGATAGGGTGAAAGGAAGTGAGGAATAGGGAAAGCGCAAAGCGCATGTAGTCTTTAAGTCCACAAGAAAACGTTGAGTAAGGGAAGAGGTGTAGAGATGTGAAACATAGGAGAGGAGGAGGTTTGTGGGAAATACAAGGGTGCATTGAAATTTCACATTTCTTAAAAAGGGGATCAAGTAGTCTTACAAAGATGTGGGGGTGTTGGGAAGTGAAGGAAATGTAGACTTCCTTGTCGATTCTACATGTCCATAAAGATGAAGAAGCAAGACATAGTAATGCGATAGGAAGTAATGAAGTGCAAACTTCCATGTGAGTTTCACATTTCTACAAAGGCTAAAGAAGAAAGTGGGAAAGTGGTCCAAGTAGGAGGTAGTGCAAAAGGAGGATAATTACCGAAGTCCTTGAAAGTTCTAAAATTCCACAAATGCATAACTTTTTTCCAGTTGACTCAAAATTTACTTATTTTTGGATCATGTGTCCACATCAAGGCCACCTAAGACTTGAGCATCATATATTTGAGTCTTCAACTTATATTTTTTTATTTTGACCAAATTTGACTAACCTCTTAAGGGATGAAAACCAAACATCAAAGGCATAAAAAAGAGGGATACTATAATGGGAAACGGGCATAGATACTTAGTATAAAATAGTTGTGGAGACCAATAAGAAGGTTCTTAGATTATATATCAATGGGGACCCCATAGGAAACAAGACTAAGGAAAAAGCATCAGAAGCACAATAAAGTTCCTCACACTAGGACTATTATACAACATTGAAGGCTCAAGAGGGCAAACACAAAGGGGTTCCTTGATTTCACTAGAAATTAACGATGTCATTGTAAGGCAAAAATAAATATTGATTCTACTAGAGTATGCTCTTGAGAATTATAGTATAAGTGAATATGCTTAAGAACCCCAAAATGAGGACTTTTTATGATTATTTTTTTCAAAATAGCTTCATGAGGAGAATTCATTTTCATAGATTAAGAAAGAATGAGGGAAACTTACAATAATCATGTGTGCAAGTGAGTTCATTTACCTTTCTCATAGGTAGTAAAATTGATTAATAGAACTAGAAATTGGATTACTTCACCTATGATAAATATAGGTCTACAAAGTATAATCATGCATACTAGTAGACACACTACCACATGCTTGGGCATTGCTTTATTTCTAGCTAGGTTTTTATAGTAATAGAGATATCTCTCAATATTGTCAAGGTATAGCTCTATCATAAGCCAACTGTCCATAGGTGGAGTTACTTAAGAGTGAACTGAAATAATTAATTATTTTATTTTATTTTTATTATTTTCTATATGAGCTTGTGAAGCTCAATTTGTCTATCAAGGGTTCACAAGTCCCGAGAGGCCCTGCAAGGAGGTTAAATAAATTTGAGCCGTGTATTGTTTTTCGTCATTTTGTCTCATTTAATAAATTTGGCATAAATTTTTCATTGGCCGCATTTAGAATTTTAATTGCAAATTCTGCCCCTTTTTTGTTGGTTGCTCAAATATGATTTCGTAAATAATATATGAGCCTAGAGTCCCATTCAATGCATCATTATGTCTTCACACATCGGGGAACAGAAAAACCAGCTAGACCTGAAATTTGACGGTATGTTAGCCGCTTCCTTTTTTCTAAATAATGATTATATTATAATATAATTGTTTTATATTTATTTACATATTATATTTATTCATTTTAATATTATTTACATATTATATTTATTATATATATTTTAAGATTTTTAATGATTATATTATAATATATAAACAAAAAATTATATGTTTATTTTTTTAAAATATATTTTATTTATTTATTTTAATTATTATTATATTATAATATACAATACATAAATAATTGATTTTGATTTATATATATATGGGGAATTTTATTATAGATAAATAAAATTTCTCCATCTCTCTCTTTCTATCCCTATCTCTTCCTCTCTCTCCCTTACCCCTTGTCACTCCATCCATCCCTCTATCCATTTATATATCTATCTCCCTCCATATTTCTATTTCCATAATAGAGATATTGGAAAATTTCTATTTATTTTGAATTTAATTTCTTTAATCTTCATTAACATTAATCAAATTAGTTTTAGCTTTTATTTTAATTTTAAATTTAGATTTAGATTTGAAATTTATTTTTAATTATTTATGATTTTTAATGAAATTACAAATAATAATTTAAAAAATTAGAATTAATTTAAATTATAATTATTTGTCTTATTAAATTTTAATTATTCTAAAATAAATATAATTAGAAGTTATATTTTAATTTATATAATAAAATTGATCTCAAACTTAAAATCACACCTCATAGGCGTACCCATTTAGGCCCCTTTCTTTTTCTTGACATGAGCAGTTTAGTATTCACAGTTCATTTGAATTGGATCTCTAACAAAATTAAATTTCAATTAAATGTGACGTGTATGACGACTGGCAGCAGTTTGATTCATTGAAAAGGAGCCCGTATTGTAATTTCCGCCTTTTACGTTAATCCCTTCTAAAAAAACAAAACTTTTAAACTTAGCTACCAATCACGAATTTGTGCCCAGCATATATCATTTATGTTGTTGTAGCTTTCACATGGAAAATAGTCCATGGACGTTAATATACTCATATTAAAAAATAAATCATAATAGAAGTCTTAGTTATTTTATTCGATGTGAATTCTATGCTTAAAAGTTTCCTTAAACAAAGGAAGGAGATACTTTCCTTTTTGAAGGGGTTTAAATTAATTTAAAATGAGAATATAATCAAAGATTAAAAAAAAACAGGTATTTAGTAATATATATATATATATATATATATATATTTGTTTCTAATAAAGATTGTTTATTTATATAATATATTTAATTAAAGTAAATGGGTTATTTAAATATATACATGATATTTATTATTTTTTTAATTTAGTTAAAAAAATGGAAAAATAAATTAAATATATAATAGTTAAACATAAATTAATATACTAAGGGAGCAAGCTAAATATTTTATTGGTACTTACATTGTTGATTATACTTCACCCAGAGCTAAATGGAAAATTCTAAATTTGATTTTCTTACATTGGTCGAACCTTCTTCCTAAGGTTGTGCTTCTAAATATGGTTAGACTTCCTTCATTTCCCAAGGAGGATAGGATATTCTAGATAAAGAGCCACTCAGGGGAGTTCACTGTTAAGTTAGCTTACCAACTGCTTCTTAAGTTTGACAGTGATGAGCATTGTTGGAAAAAGGTGTGGATTCATCAGCTCATTCCTAAAATAAATTTCTTTTGGTGGACTTCCATTCATGGTAAAATTATAACCTTGTTAAGAGGGGCTTTCAATTCCCTAATTGGTGTACTCTTTGTAGAAGGGAAGAAGAAACTATCTCTCATCTTTTTATTCACTGCCAATTTGCTTCCTAGGTCTGGCATAATGTTTTACAAAGGTTGAACATCTCTTGGGTCTTTGATAGAGATATTCACCAATTTATCTTAAATTGGAAATGCCCCTCCAAACATCCGTTAATCTGACTGCTTTGGCAGCTTATTCCACCTCACATTTGCTGGTGTCTATGGAAAGAAAGGAATAACATGATTTTCAGAGAGACAATGAACAATGTGTATGTTTTGCTAATAATCCTTAATAAGCTCCTCCAAGATAACATTTCAACTTATAAATGGAAGACGCCTAGTAATTCCCCGACTGCTTAGGATAGAAGCATAACTACTATTTGGAAATTGCCTAGTGAGTTTCAAAGACTTTATAATTCCAAAATGATCATTAGGAAGAATACTAAATGGAGAACCCCTAAGCCGCCTTGTGTTAAGCTAAATTTTGATGGGGCGGCTAGGGGAGGTATAGCAGTTGGAGGTGGTATTATCAGGGGTCATGTCGGTGGCCTAGTGGCTGCCTATGCTGGGAAACTGAAAGATCACACTAGCAATCAGGTTGAAGGTATGGCCCTTTTTGGGGGGTCTTAGAATTGCACTGTCACTCAGCGTCAAGACCATGGAAATTGAAGGTGACTCGATGCTAATAGTGGAAGCCACTAAAGAAAAAATGATTGTGGGGTGGTCTTTAAAAGGTATTATGGAGGACATTTGTTCCCTCCTAATTGGTCTCCAGGACTTTACTATCCAACATGTCTATAGGGAGGGGAATGTGATTGTTGATAGCTTGGCGGCAGTGGGTCTTGATATTGAAGGACTACGGTGCTGGCGAAAAGTTGATTTTTTGCCCCCTTCGGCTCTGGCTTGTTTAAGGGAAGATCTAAACAATTTAAATGATGAGCCCTAGATGGTGTTTTCTCATTTTAGCCGGGCTCCTACTAACTTTGGTTAGTATTTATGGTAGGAGCATGGTTTTGAATAATTGGTTGTTATGTAAGGTGATGGATATCATGTGATTGTCCTTTGCCATGTATGACCTCTTTTGGGCCAATGGTAAGGCAAGTCTCTCTACCCCTAGTGGCCGATGGGGTCATCATTTTTTGAACCCCCTAAATTTTCATGTTGAGCCTCATAAGTTAGCGGATTTTATTAGATTTTTTGAGCTGGCTAAGTATTACGCCGATATCATGCCCTTACGTGCCTAGGACGATTCACATGAAGGAGCTGCTACCTTTGTGTGGGATGTGAGTTGTGGCATTTATTTCCTTCTTTTTTCACTTTTCTTGTCACTTCTCACCAACCTTTTCTTTGTGGATGTTTTTAGAATTGGTTGCCATCACTTTTTCCCTGGTTATCTCTTTGTTGTTCCAGTGGTCTGTGACTTTTGTGTGGGCTCTATGGGTGGGGATAGAGTGTGTGTGGAGCCAAACAAGTGTGACGAGTGGAAAGGGGATGCCACTGTTTGGCACATTTGCAAAGAGGGCGGCATTGCCTAGTATATGGAGAACATGACTGGGCACGACGAGGGCCTATCAATTAAGTTTGTCACCTCTTGGAATGATGGTAGGGTTACCATCGGTGGCATTTCTTTTGAATTCTCTGAGGAGGTTATTGCTAGAGCTACGAGACTTCTGAATAGTGGTCGAACCTGGAAGAAAACCAAGAAAGTGCCTAACCAAATTAGTCTTAACCTGTTCTTCTGGGGTGAGGAGAAACCTATCAAGCTACGGGGTGGCTATGATAGAGAGGCACTTCCAGAACTATGGGATAGAATTTGTATGGTGATCATGAATTACTTCACGTTGGAAGGAAGGTATGGGGTTTATTACTATTACCATTTTAACTTCCTCAACCACCTTAGGAATAACCAATATATTTCCATTCTGTTTTTCCTATTCCATTTTCTGGATAGCACTATTTCAGAGTTTAATGAAGCCTCATTTTCTGGAAAGAATTACACCATCCTGCACCAAGGCCTTATGTCTAGGCTTTACCATGTTCATATGGCCCTTTCCCATCTCGACCTATCACTGTGCAAGAAGTCCCTTGTCCGCCCAACTCTTGACGAAACCCCAGTTTCCTCTACTCCCCCTTCTGCTAGCATTATGGATGTGTCGAGCCCAAGCAAGAAAAAATGCTTAAAAAATTTTGCTTTGAAAGCCCTTCCCAATGGCACATCCCCTGCGATGGTTTCGGGTGAAAAGGGTAAGGATAAAAAATGTGTTGCTCCTACCCCAAGACCGAAGGCCAAAGCTTCTAAGAAAACAAAATTTTGCCTCCACCAAATTGATTCTGATATCGAAATCACTAAAGAAGCTAATACACCCCGTAGATCCAATAGATTCATCTTTAAGCAGGATAAAGTGGGAAGTCTCAAGGAAGCTTCAGATTTGGATAATGGAAATGGGAGTGACAGCAAAAATCTCAAGGAACAGGTGGTAGGAGGGGAGGATCAGTCTGTCTCGGTGAGTAGTGCCTCCCACCTGTCTGAAAGTTTGAAGAAGGGCCTTGCCATTAAACCCCGGGCCTCTAATACGGCTGAGGGAAATGCTCCTTTGAAAGAAGATTATAATAAAAAGGAATAGGCGGGGGATGAAGTTGACAAGCTGAAAGGGAGAATTGAGAGATTAGAAAAAAAGGTTCAGGGAGTGTCACACTTTTCCTTGAAGGTCATGCACAGGTCGGCTACTATTTTGTAACTATTGCAGAAGGACAAGTCTGCGGACAATGGTCAGGAGAACACTAGCTTTAAGGAACTACTTAAGTTCCTCACGGTGGATTGGGCGACTGCTATTTAGGACAAACCATGCATGGAAGAAAATAATTAGGCTTTTGGTTCTTTAAGTTTTTTGATAGTTTATCTATGACTTTTAGTATGTATATGTTGTTTTATGGCTAGTTTGACCACTGGGGGTCTATGGACTCGACTACTCCGTATCATGCCTGCATGATGGACTCTTTTTATTATTTAGCGTTTAGTGTTGTTTTGGAGTTTTTGATATGATTTGTTGGGGGTGATGGCTTGGTTTACTCTGTTGTCACTGTGTTGTTAATGTGTTTGCTCTGGATGGCCTTGGTTGCCTTGTTTTGATGGAACAACACCCTTGTTTTTGCTGCTTTTTATATCAAAAACATTATATGTATGGATAATAATAAATAAATTTGAGAATTTTATTTTTATTATTGTGTTATTGGAGTTAGATCTATTAATGATGCTATGGTGGTAATAAAAAGTTTTGCAAGCAATATCAAGTTGATCGATAGTAGTGTTTATATGGTATCATTGGAAACAAATTTGTTAGTTTTGTTTTTGCCTTAAGTGTAATTTTTGGGCATTTCATACACAAAGTAAGTTGAATCTTTAACTTGTAGTATTGTTGCCTAACTATTTTAGTTAAATAGCACAAAATTCATAATTATGTAGTATCATTAGTAGTAAATTGAAATATAATCATTTTCAGAATCTAGAGTAGAAGCTTGCTTATGCATTGATATTGTTATTCTTGCATCTCTGACATTGTACAAATCGTTGAATTTTCCTCTGCCATAGCATAGTTATAAAATTAAATCATTTTAGTTAGGCTTATTCACTTTCATGCAAGTTTTAACCTATACTTAGGGCTTAAATTTGATGGCCGTATGGCCGTATTTAGTCATTTTAGCTATTAAATACAATTAAAATTTTAGGAAGACTGTATCACTTGAAAGGAAAAATTTTAGTTAAACTGTCAAAATTTCTATGTAATTATTTCTATATATGTTTTTTCAATCTACATATATTTTTCTTAAAATAGATAACCTTTAATATTTGAAAGGCAACATCAAATAAATGACTGTCACAAAAAAAATGCTTGATAGGCACGGTCAACGATCAAATTTAAGCCCTGCGGCTATACTTCATTAAAGAGGAAAAGACATGCATTTCAAGTTCTTTTCTTTAGTCTATAGTCTTTTTTTTTTTAAAAGGATAGAAAGTAGATAAGTTAAAATCTATAGTCTATTTTTTTTTTTTTTAAAAAGATAGAAAGATAAACGAGTATAAGGATGTCTAATGTTTTTTTAAGATTCTTTAGCTTTTTATAATATTTTATATTTAGAAAGAAATAAAAATTTAGTTGATCTTTTTCTTAAGAATATTTTAGGTATGTTAAATATTTAGAAAGAGATAAAATCTAGTTGATTTATAAATTACATGCAATTAGTTTGTTAAATTAAATTTTTAATAATTGCATTTTAATTGTGAATAGGAACATAATTTAATTTGTCTAATATAATAATAAAGATATTAGTGTGAATTATCAAGGAAGATATAATTTTCAAGTAATACTAGCTGTATTTTTCAAGTGATTGGTAACGTGTAAAAGAAATTATGGCATGTAGAAGATTGTATTAACATTATTACTAATATTATCAATTGATAATAATATTATTAAATATAGGCAATTTTAATATTATATAGTATTTCAAAAGGATAATAATAAGATTCATATTGAGTTAAAACTTAAAACGTTATGATTAAAGCATTAAAACCTTGTTATCATAAGAAGGTTGTTTAGATTAGAAGTTTTACCTTGGGTACATATATCAATTAGTATTTAGTAGAATTGGATCATCTTCTATTTTTATTTAATAAATTTTACAAGAGACTAAGAAGTAAGCAAGTAAAGTGAAATCCCATTAATTCATGATTATATCAAAAATAGATTAGATTTATAATATATGGTTACTTTTGAAGTAATCATGATGCACGTTAACAATCTTAAAGCTTGATTATCTTAGATAGGAATCGAGATAAATCACTTCAAAAAAATATTGTATGATCATTATTATATATTATTTGCAAATTAGGTATTAAAGATTGAACAAGATAATAAATGCTTTAAATTCCACAATGTGTTGTATTCCATCATCTACAGTTATGTTCTACATGCATTATGACTATAATTTTCTATAAAATTTATGTCATGGTAATTCGACAGAGAAGTCATTATTTCAATTAACTTGCAAAAAGGGTAATTAAAAATTCATTGTTCAATTCATATGTCGATCAAGAATTATGTTTAGTAATACTACAATTGTAATATTTCTTTTCAAAAACTTGAACTAATGGTGACTTGGTCTAGATGCAGAAGGGGATGATAGTAACATATCATTAACCTTCATTAGTCAATACGAGTGATACCTAATGGCCATTGCATGGAGGATTGAAAGAGGTATGAGTTATATTTAAATTCTTCTTGGTAATGAATGATTCATTCTATAATCATTACATATGAACCTTTAGATTTTGGATTTCTAATATGGCTTAATAATCATTTGCAAAACTTAAACTATTGTTGAAATTACTAATCAATGGTAAGTTTGGTGACTTGATTATAAAGTCATCATGTTAGAGTAGAAATAATCTTTGCAAGGAATATAATTATTTTGATAGGTAGTTATTTTACCATATTGTTTCTATCTACCATTAAATTACTAATTATTTAATAAGTAAACAATAGTCAAAATTTTAGGCAATTAATATTTTTATTAGAAGAAACATTCATTAGAAGAGTTCAAATTCCTTTTAGAATCAATGTGTTGCTCTTATCATCACATTCCTAGTAGCAAATAATTGTATCCTTATATGAAGCTTTTGTATCAATTAGAGCAAGTGAAATTGTTTATTGAGTTAGTGAGTAATCTTGAGTTGTTTCAGGATCATGAAATATTAATTGTGAGTCAAGGAATTTCAAGGAATTCAAGTGACAAGGCATGAAATATCTTCTAGATAATTGGAATCCAACTAGGACATATTGGAAGGAAGGTAAATATGTAACATTATATTATGTCAATCAATTTCTTAGGAGAAGGAAAAATATAATATGATTAATTAATATCGCAATTGTAAACTTTCTAAGTCGGTTATTTTTATGCCTATCAAGTTAACATGTACAATTAGTAACGTATAGTCATGGATATTGAATATTACACATTATCTATCATTATGATCAAATAACTTAAAAGGAGGTTACAAACCATAGGGGAATCCTATACTTTTACATTACCTTTACTTAATCTACATATTCAAATGAGTAGATTGGGGATTACTTATGATTGTTAGAATTTTTCCTCATTTGAGGTTAATTTAGAGTTTCCATCTAATGTGATTAAGTAGTGATTTATGTTATTATAAACTTATATATTAATTATGTTGTTGGAATGTATGGTCTAAGGAATCCCTTTTGGTTTCACCTAAGTGGGTGGCAACCGATGAAGTACTGTCTAGGAAAAATTGAGTCCTAGAAAGGGTTGCATACCTGCTATTATAGTACTTATATTTCTTTTTGACTATCTATAATTAACTAATTCCATCTGTAGTCTATTTCTTGCTCGGGAGTTTGGCTAGAGTCCACGAGACTTCATGATGCCAATATGGTTGGGTGGTGAGCAAGCCTTACTCAATGTATACATCATTGCAAATGTTTGGACCTTGATGTTGCTATTCATTTTTAATGAGGTTGCAGTTGAAGTGTTATGTATTTATATTGGAAAGGTGATTCTTATATAAAAATTTATTTCAACAAAAAAGAATTATAGAAGTTTTCAAGCTATTGAACTTGGTTGTTACATTGCGATATTTGGTATGGCGCACTATCAGATAAACTTAAATAACTTGAGGATGAAATCCATCTAGGTTTTGAATGAGAGGATGAAAACCCCTTGATTTCCATCATTGGATTAGTGGAAAAAAAGCTCGATTCATATCAAGGACAATCTCACCTAGGAATTGCATATGTAATTCAAACTAACAAGAAAATTGAAATTGTGGTCATTTGGTTTCAAGATATATTTATTTCCATATCATTAATTAATGTCCCTCTCAAGATTGTAGTGATTCATGAATTTTTTATAGTGCCAATTTATATTCAATTTTACAACAATTCATATTAATCAAATGAAATCATTCTTCTACCAATTGTTGTGATTTAAAGTCCTACAATGCAATTCATAACTTATGGAAAATTGATCATTTCATTAGAGATTGTGATTCATAATACTTACTTCAATTGAGAAATTAAAATATCCCTAAAGTGTTCTAACTCAAACTTGCAATTCATATTTAATATGTAGCTCTTTGAGGCATAATTATTTACAAAAATTCTAGGGTATAATTCATAATAGTTTGGGTTTGTTTTTTAAGTTAAAATTGATTTAGCAGTGTGACCGTTCATCATTTCTTAAACACTTGCAACCTAGACACACTTAGAAGGGCCTAATTTAGATCAATTGAAGATTGAATTATACAAGGAATAAAGCTAAACTTTGTTGTATTGAAGATGACTCCTACAAGATTGAATATTGGAAAAATAGTTATTCATTTTTGTTGCATATATAATTTCAATGTTGCAAATGTATAGTCATCAATGACATTTATAATTTTTGTGAAGCTAACCTATGTTAATTATTGAAATAAACTTATAAATAATATAAAATATTATATTTGGGATATTACAATGGTATCAGGGTTGGATCTTGACAACTTGTGAAAAAGAAGGATTGGTTTTTTTAAGTAGAAAGTTGTGCCACTATCAAGGTGCATACCTTTCCATGAATAGGTGCAATTGTCTAAAAATAAAAGAACAACCCTCCTATTAGAAAACTTGAATTTTTAAGAAAATAAAAGGAAATTGTATGTAAATTTGCAACCATAGAAATGAGATTGAAATTTAATAGCTGATCAAAGGAAAAAACTAGAGATTATATTTAGGTGATTGGAAGGGCTAGAAATATCTTGTTTGGTGTGCATACATATTAAATTTACATCAATCTTGCAAAATTTGTTGGGTTAGGCTAGTTTCAAGGGTTAAGGCATCAATCTTGTAGAATTCCAGTGACCTACAACAAGATAGATTGACTATGTAGAAAGGAGTGGGTTGTTGGTATTCAAAGTACTCTCACAATTTATCACGGCAGAGAATGCAAAACTTTACTATCATTTTGGATGTCAACAATGATGATCAATTTATCATGGCATTGTATGATATCATTTAATGTGATCAAGGCCTAAATCCTAAATCTACTAAGGAGAATATATATATATATATATATATATATATTCTAATATAGATGTTTTCCAATGGTAATTGAAAGATAAACATAATTCTAGATATATAGTACAATTCAAAAATTCATGTGTCTTATTTATGTGGCCAAATTTCAATCATACATAGGTTATGCAATCTGCAAGTTTCATTTTTGTTTGTAATCCTTTATTCCTCTGTCAAACACCACCTTCAACCTGTATTTCATTAAATCTCTGGGATATTTTTTTTGTTCTTCCTTTCATTCTTCTCTCCATGTCATTACTTCCCCTATGTTGACTTCTTTCTTCTGTGCACACAACCCCTTTGCTTGCGCCTTCTTCTCTTTATTCCTTTTCAATGCCTCCTCTTGTTCTTTATTCTTCCCACACCAAAAATGAATAAACTCTCTTGTCATCCTAGAAGTCAGTCAATAAAATGGACTTGATTTTTAATTTTGACAATTGTCAGTATCTATTCTCTTCTTATGGTCAATTTGACATTCAAACTCATGGAGAAATTGCTCAGTAAAGTGAATAAATAAATATTTTATTCCAAGGTCAAAGTTGAACAATCAAAATTAAATCCATTGGACATAACAACAAATCCATGTAGCTTGAAATATATATCGAACATGACATTTTCTCAATGGAATGACAACAATGTTGCCCCACTTTGCCTTGAACGACCATGAACTCAAATTAATTAGCACTCCAAATGAAAAATCAAAACCAAAACAAACTAAAGTAAACTAAGAAATTTTTGGGTGATGCGGGTTGTCCATTCGCCTGAATGCTCTTGCATCAATATATGAATGAGAATAAATTATATAGTATTTGGGTTGAGTAGAGAATATTGATTCATAACATATTTCAAGGATGACCTCCTAATAGAGGATGGTGCATGAGAATGGATTTTTGTATGTGAGGAGTAACTAGTGAATGCTCTCTCTTGCTCCCATAGAAAATGTAAATGGTACAAAATTTCTCATTTTCTTATTATGGTATTCATTATATGAAACCCTTGCTCTAAAGTTAAAATCATCCCAAAAAAACTCACAGTGGTGCATGTAAGTTCATATAGAACATAAAAATTAGTTTATGGGATTATAATAAGAACATACTCCAACCACCTATTTATGAAGGGAATCTATTATAGAGGGAAGATCTTTTTGTCATCATTGGAAATGAGGAGGGGGAATTTATCTTCACCACTATTATAGGGTAGCCAATACCATCCATGGTTCAAAACTATAATGCTCCCTTGTTTCATATTTTGGATAAGGGGAGAGGAACAAAATTTTTGGTAGAAATAATGATATTGCTTCTTGCATAGAAGATTCGACCAATAGTTGATCCAAAATTCAGCTACAAGGCTATTCGGGCTAATAAAAATCAAATGGAATCCATACTCATACTAAAATGAACACAATCAGCCAAAGTCATGAGGTTGAAATGCCATGCATAGAGACACCAAGAGATGTTGGGGAATGTAGGATACTTGGTAACAAAAGAGGCACAACTTCATCTTTCTCCTACTATTGACTTTGAATAGCAACACCATTTTTTTTAGGTAGCCATCTACTTATCATGCTTGTGCTAGTAGATAGAATGGATAATCCATGTAAATACCAATGTTGGAAGGAGATACTTATGCTTCTAAAATATTTCTCGTATGATGCAAGCTATGAGGAGTTTTTTATCCCATAGGAATAGTGTCAGACCTCATAGAGTTATGTATGACCGACACTCAAAGGAAGGTAACACACAAGTGTTAATTGAAAGATATTTTTAGGGAAAGGCCCTATTGGGATGTTCTCACTAATTAGATATTGAGAAATATTGAAAGAAATGGCACATACTAGGAAAATTTCATCTTCTCCACAAGTATTGAATGATTCGTTAATAATTGGGCATTAATTGCATAGGTTGAAAATATGTTTTTTTGAAAGAGAATACAAGGGTAGCGTTGGAGTAGGTTTTCATCTCATGGTTGAGAAAACAAAATATACAATGATTAATTTATAGGATTGGAAAGACATACTTATTGCTCTCTAAGACGGTGGGGCACCCATGAATTTTTTGTCTCAAGTATATTTTGAGGTAGTAGAATAGGGTTTCAGTGATATGGTACTCCATGCAATTAGAATCAACCTTATTATGAAATTGAAGGACTATCTTGGTAGATAGGTTGAGGCGAGCATAGTAACAAATTTTCAAGGACATCACTGTAGTATAGAGTCGGACACAATTAAGACAACAAAGAAAGCACCATCTAGTGTAAATTTTTCAATTCCTAATTATATCAAAGTAGTGTAGTAGAACCTAACTGTATCACAAGGAGGATCATACATTGGAAATAACAAATCTGCAAGGTTGATTTGGGGCCCTAATAGCTCTACGGGCATCCTAGAGTTTGTGATTGTCTGAGGATAATAAATCTTAGGAAGGGTGGATTGTAATGCACCCTCTTAATAATTAAACCAAGATAGACCCAAGCACCTATCAAAAAAATAAGGTCATATTGTCACAAAAAGGAGTGTTTATGTTATGAAACTATAATAAAGTAAAAAAAAAATTAAATAAAGACCACTTACAATTGAAGCTAATTCTAAATAATAATTTCTCTCGAATAATAAAAAGTCATTTGAAGAGTTATGTCTTTTCGAGGGAAATTCTATTTGAGAGAGGCCAAGCAAGGAGGAGGCATAAATTGATGAACTATTTTATTATATGAATTCTACTTCTTGTTAGAGCGTTAAACTTCAGTTCAAATACCCTAAACAAGGAATACATAATACATGTGTAATAATGTTGCACAGGTATATGTTAATCAAGGTGAGATTACATTAGAAAACATTGCAAGAAGACATTGAGTATACAATTGGTCAAACTAGTCATATTTTTAGATATATCAAATAGCAATAAGAAAAAGGGAGAAATCATAAGGATGCTATATTTTCAAACTATTGATTTGGGGGTGAAAAGGCCTTGTAGAATGCTCCCTACAACCATGCCCAACTTCCAATCACCCTTCCTAGCTTGTCACAAGCCATGTTGACTCTCTCCCCCACAATTCTCTAGCTTTTTGTAAATATTTGCCCATACACGTTTTTCATGGGGTTGTGGGGTGTTTGTTTTGCCCTACATGATCTTGTTGTCCTCCCTACAAATTTCTTTCCCAAATGGGTGGGACTGCCTTATTAATGACATGGTTGTCCCTCCCTTCTCTTGCACCATTCCTCCATTCCAATGGCCATCTCCCAACTGTATGAAGGGGAAATTTGTTCATTAATGCCCCCTCCTGTTCTATTTTGAGTGAAAGGAATGTCATGCTCTTTCCCATTTCGTTATCATTTTATCTTATTTTATTATATTTTCTTCTCCAACTTTTTCTTTATGTTTTCCCCCATTTTAATATTAATCTTAATTTAATAATTACCATATTATGTACAAGTGCTTGTGTTTATAATTTTTTTTTTTGGCACAATCAATTATATTTTCTATTATTTTTACACCATAGTAGTCAGTCAAGATAAGGATTTAGACTTCCAAAGCAAGGTTGTTGACACTCAATCTATGAAATTGAAGAATCCACTAGCTCACTATCCATAACTCTTATAGAATGTTTAGGAGGTAAGAAGTTTACTTGACTGTCATTCCAGAGTGTGGTGACTAGCTATGGTCAAGGTCACAACTTACATCTAGTGGGGAATTCATAGTAGGATGATCCATCTAGTTGTGGTTCGACCTCAAGGATTCATAAGCAAGGTTAAATAGCATCAATATCATTCTTAAGAAATAATTGCTAAGTCTATATTGTTGCACCCTTTCCCTTGCAAAACCATTCCAATTTCTCGCACACATCACCACACGAGCATTAATACCCAATTAGTTCAAAAAATAACATCCATGTATAAATTCAACCATGACGTAAACTAAAAGGAAACCAATTTGTTCATAACCTTGTATTATTGAATATATATAACACTTAAAGTATTAAATGTATAGCATAAATCGTTGAATCCATACAAGCATTTAAAAACATCAATTATGATCACAACTTCAACGTTAGAGTCTCCTCCACCTTAATCCAACTTACATTAGGACATTAGAAATTTAACACTTCCATCTCTTTCATTTTATTAAAAAGTGAAATTAATTGTAATACTTTTTAATAATTATAGTTTTAATCATAATAAAATATTAATAAACAAAACATAATAAATAAAATATTGAATATTTTAATATTTATAATGTGTTATTCTTATTAAAAAATTTCTTTAATATTTTTAATGAATTATAATTTAATTTTAGTAGTTTTAATATTCATATTTTAACTTAACAATTTGTATCTATTTTTTAACACTCATAGTTTCAATACTCATATTAAATTGCTTGATTATAATAAAATATTGAATATTTTAATATTTATAATTTGTTATTCTTATTAAAAAATTTCTTTAATATTTTTAATGAATTATAATTTAATTTTAGTAGTTTTAGTATTCATATTTTAACTTTAACAATTTGTATCTATTTTTTAATACTCAGTTTCATTATTCATATTAAATTGCATGATTATAAAAATGTTTGATCTTCTAGAAAGTAATATAACTAACATTATCAAAACAACTTTTACATACTTACACAAAAGTATGGTTCTATACTTGAGTGACCCTAAAATGACTGCATAAATATCCATTTCCTACTGAGAAAATATACATTCAAGATCGATTTTGATATGGCTAGCACTTACCAAGGCATAAGAGTTATGCTCCTTTAGAAATAATAAAAGAATCATCATTTACAAAATCACTTAATTTTTTCATTTGACCAACATCAACCAGCCAGTTAAGTATCTTGACAGTTGCATTACTTGGAACACAGCCTTCTTTCTTCATTTGATCCATCAACCAAAACGTTTTTACAAGGTCATGTCTTTGCCCGCATGTGCACAATAATATATTGTATGTGATAACATTTGGAACCAAATCCTTTGTTCTCATCTCATTCAGCATTGAGAAAGCCATGTCAAGTTTGTTTTCCTTGCAAAAATAATCAATTAACATACTATAGGTTACAACATCTGGGATAATACCAACCACTTTCATGTTTGAAAAATACTTCAAGGCCTTATCTATTTCACCGATTTTGCAATGGGCATCAATCAGACAGCTATAACTGACTACATCAGGAGTCAAGCCTTCATCTAGCATCTTACTCATAAGTGAATGTGCTCTAGAAAGATCTCCTGCCTTGCACAGGCCATGAATGACTGTGTTGTATGTCACTTCATTAGGCTTCAAATCCCTTGTTGCCATCTCTTCTAACATCTTTCCTACCATATTCATGTCTCCTGTTCTACAGAATGCACATATAAAAGTATTGTATGTAAATACATCAGGAAGATGTCCCCTGTTTTCCATCTCAGAAAGAAGCGTGAATGCTTCATTTTTCCTGTTACTTTGACACAAAACACCAATTAGAATGCTGTAGGTAACAACATTTGGTGAGAAGCCTTTTCCTAGCATCTCTTTGAATAACTTTTGAGCCTTTTCCACCTCATGCAATTTACATAGACTGCATATCAAAGAAGTATAAGTAATTACATTTGGCTGTAAACCCTTTCTGGACATGTTATGAAAACAATCCCAAGCCTTCTCCATCCTGCCATCTTTGCACAGTCCATCAATAACTACATTAAATGTCACTTCATTGGGCAAAGGACCAAACTCCTCCATTTGTACAAACAGATTGTAGGCTTTGCCTGTTCTTCCAGCCTTGCAAAAGCCATCTATCAGGCTAGTATAAGTGCAGGTGTTAAGAAAATAGCCATCTTGTATTATTTTAGCTACTAATCCTAGAGCCTCATCTACTCTTTCTACTTTGCAGAGACCATCAATCAATGTGGTATATGTAACAATATTTGGAGAGCAGTAACCATGTCTCCTTCCAGTTACTAATCTCAGAGCTTCGTCTTCCCTACCGACCTTACAGAGGCCATTTATTAGGGTACTGTATGTAACAATATTAGGAGAAATGCCGTCCTGTATCATCTGAGCTACTAAAACAAGAGCTTCATCTACTCTACCTTTTTTGCAGATCCCATCAATTAGGGTGTTATATGTAACAATATTTGGAAAACAATCACCATGCCTCATTCTGTGCAGAATCCCAAGTGCTTCCTCAATATTACCCCCTTTACACAAAGTCTTTATGAGGGTGTTATAAGTGATAACACTAGGATGTATTCCCATCTCTTTCATTTCAGCAAGAAGGGAGTTGATTCTGCAGGGATCGCCGTCATTTCCAAGACCAGCCAAAAGAGCATTGAAAGATACGACATTGAGAGGACGGCGTTGAGTTAGGGCGGAGTGGAAGAGGTCCCAGGCCTTGTTTGTTTGACCCGATTTACAGAGGGCAGAAATAGACTGAGTGAAGTGCACAACATTAAATTTGGCGGTGATGTGATGAGAGGGTTGCTTCTGTTTGCGTGTGTGTTGAGATGAGGTGGTGTAATTTATTGTAGAGAGAATAGAAGTTACCTGTTGAAAGAGGGGGCGTGTCCATTTCAAGTTGTGCGCAATCTCCATCTTCATCTCCATCTTCATGTGGTTAACAGAGCAGAGCAGAGCAGAACAAAACCCTAAAATATATTCTCGTCTTAACTTGCCCGTGATTACCCGTAAGCGCAGGTCAATGATTTTATATTATTTTATTTTATTCCGAATAAATTTATATTTTATAATGTATAATCAATTTATTATTTTTAAATTATAGTATCTACATATTTAAAAAACATAAACAATTAAATATTTATTTAAATTTATAAAAATTAAATTATAAATAGAATAATTCAAATTTGAAAATTTATATATGTGATAATTTATTTTTTTAGTTAAGATATATATAAATTGTTTATACATTTATTTAATAATTTATAAAGTCGCTTGTTTATATCTATGCGACATGTATTTCTTATGTCCTAATGTCTCTTTTAATAGTTATGTTAGCTAGAAGTCTTCTATATGCTTGTTGGGTTGTAAATTGGCACAAGTCCAACACTCAAGAATCAAAGAGATGATTATTCTTTTGAAAGGAGATTAATGATCTCCTCAAGGTCTCTAAGGTGTCAATTCTCAATTTCATAGGATAACTTAAGGGAGATGGAAAGATATTATAACAAGGGGCATAGTGGGAATCTCTTCCATGTTATTTACAAGTCAAGTAAAGCTCAATTTTGAAGGGTTGCTTGGTTAAAATGCACATAAAAGATGAATAATGAGTTGCAATACACACATGGACCAGTTGTAACAAACTACATCATATTCTACTCTATCTATTAATAAAAACAAAAAAGCGGAAGGGTTGGAGAGATAGGGCCCAAGGTTCCAAGAATGAACACTATGATACAAGATGAACAAATCAATAGTTGATGAAGCTCATTCTACAAAAGTAGAGAAAAAACTAATGCTATCTTCAAAGTAAAATTTAATTCCAAGATCATAAGATCAGCATACACCATTTACATGCATAGTAAGACGGTTTGAACTCTAGAAATCAAGAAGATTAATAATATTTTATTTATTAGCATTTGAAATAAGTGTTCATTACATTTGAAGTTGAAGGAAAACCCTTAAAAAAGTAGAGGTCAACTAAATTCCAACCCAAGAAAAATGAGAACCAAGAGTTGTAAAAACTTTATATATCTCATATGTATCTTATATGTTGTGCTATGCTAACAAGATTTCCGTTTAGCTTAGTTATATCAACTTTTAATGGATGAGGGATCCTCATTAGTTTAAAGACATTATACAATACCCTAGAAAAATAATTTTACATTGTAGCTTTGTTTGAGTTCTTTACAATCACAAACCAAGCCCATATGCAAATCCTAATTTGGTACTTTTATATTCATGAGAATAAGCTTGGAGGATGTAAATCCATGTTAGAAGTATTGATCAATTACGGTGATCTATCAAAAAATTACTAGGCCAAATGATGACACTACTTTTTTCCCTATAATGAAGAGATCCCTAGGATACTACAAGTTATGCCTTCATTAACTTCTTCATCCACCAAATCATCCAAATATGAATTTAAGAAAAATCTACCATTAAATCTTATACCAATGGTGATCAAAGGGTCAAAAGCATAGAATTAGCATTTAAATCTATTAAAATGCACCTTCAAAGAATAAAATTCCTTAAATCTCATAACTTAGGTTGCATTAGGGTTTGTACATGCTAAAAGATGAGGTTGTATGCATGAGTAGGTAAAACAAGGGCTCAGATGGAAAAATTTCCATTAGAAATATCTTAGATGTGCACGAGGCTGTCATCACTTTGTTAGTTCACCCACTAGAATTAATCAAATGCAATACAAGTTTTCCCTAGTTTGAGTTGTTGTATATGTGGGTAACATGTGATAAGTAGAGATTATTTGACACGATATGACTAGTAAAGTGCAAAAATATAAAACTTAGAGGTAGATGAGCAATTTATAGGGAATGTAAAGGTGCACATAAGTCCATTTGAGTTGCACAAGAAAATGAAGTGCAAAGCAATACAAATTGGAAGTAGTAAGGCATTTTTCCACTATGTAAGATTACTTAGAATTTCTACATTTGCATGGCTAAACCATGCAAAAATGTAGAAGTTAGAAGTAGAAGTGCAACCTACAACTATGCAAAGTTTCATTAGAGGTTTGTAGGCCTACTAGGTTAAATTGAGTGGAGCTATAGAAGGTGAAAGGAAGTAAGGAATATGGAAGGTACATAGTGCACATAGAGTCTTCAAGTCCACAAGGAAATATTGAGAGGAAGGGAAGAGGTATAGAGATGTGAAACATGCACACAAATTTCCCATTTTTGCAAAGGGGAATGAAGGGATCTTATGAGATGTGGGGGTGTAGAGCAATGAAGGAAATGGGGTCTACAAGTCCACAAAGGTGAAGAAGTAAGTAGGGACATGGGGATGTAGGAATATGGGGAATAAATAGAGTGGTCGACTTCCCTATGAGTTTCACATTTTTGGAAAGTTAATAAAGAATATAGCAGAAAAGTGGGAAGTAGAAGGAAGTGAGGAAGGAAGAGAACTACCCAAGTCCTTGAAAGTTTTGAAATTCCACAAAAGAATAATTTAGTGAAAATTGAATTGAAATTTCCTCACTTTTGGAATGTGTGTCCTCATCAAGGCCACTTAAGACTTGAACATAATATATTTTAGTCTTCAACTAAGATTTTTTATGTTGACCAACTTTGAGTTATGATTTGTGTATTGTCAATTATCAATTATGACTTTTGAAATAGTTAGTCCTTGTGATTTGTGTATTTTCAATGCCCAATCCAACCAAAAGCGTAGTTGGTTTATGCATCCCTTTGTATTGGTGCAATGAAAATTATATGTGAAGTATCATCTTCAAATTCTATCCCTAAGTAATTTTCAAACTTGACCATAACATATGTTGATGGTTTTTATGGGGCACTCATAGGTTTGTATATTATATTTTAAATAACCCTAGAACTTCATTGAAAAGACCTACTAATATTCAAATATTGGAGGTTAATATGACCCTTGCATACTTAGCAATTAATAACTCCAATCAAGTTCATCATTTTGACCTCCTTCTAGTGCATTGGCACTATCTACTATGATTGCAATACTACATAAAATAAGTCATTTCAATTAATGTAATTTTTTATTATGATTATGCATATTATCATTTGTGGCATGAACAAATGAATACTAGTGTGGAATTTTTATTGGTGGCTCTATCTAAATCAACCAAGTTCTTGTCATTAAAAAATTCCAATTATCATTTTTGAAATTCACATCTCTTAGATTTGCGAAAAGTTGACAAAATCTTTCTTGGTCCTCACTTTCTCATTATCTAAATATCTTACCAAAGTACCAATAGCTGAAATATTCCTTATGGTCAATTTGTAAGCAATAAATCTCATAGTTCAAGTTTAGGACTATCATTGGAATTATAAGAGGGGAATATTAAAAGAGATTTTCATCCAACATAAGTTACATATTTAAGGGTGATCCCACAATACTCGGTCTGCCATTGCAGTGAGCGAAGGATGGGTTTGAGTGAAGGCTAAGGCTAAGGTAAGTTGCAGTCTGCCATGCTCTACCATTTGCACATTTAAATGGTGAAAATTTAAACCCTATTTGCATAGTATAATTTTAAATCCTATTTGCACAATTTCATGGTGAAAATTGTAATATTCAATAAAATTGAAACCCTATTTGCAATCTCCATTAGAAATCCTATTTGCAATCTCCATTAGAAACCCTATTTGCGATCTCCATTGAAACCCTATTTGAAAAAAAATTAGAGGATTTATTACCAGGTTTGAGAAAATGAAGGTAAGCTTTGATTTTAGCACATTTGCATTTATGGAATTCAACTTGATGGTGAACCTAGGATTCAACTAATAAGCCAAATTCTAGAGTTGGGTGTCCAAAGAGATGATTTCCAATAGAGTGGGATTCCTCATGAATTCCTTACTTGATAACATTATTGACTCTCTTATGCATTCTCACCACTTTCTTACCAAACTACAACATAAAGGTGGTAGTGAAATAAATATTAGCATTCCACCATTCAATCTAATTGGAATCCACTAGAGTACATAGCTCAAGGTTCTATATATGAGTGACAAGATGGATAGCTAGTTTATGAGAAAGGGGTGATATGTTTTCTAATTTCACCCAAACTATAATCTTAGAATGATAAGCTATCCACACAAAGAATTTGACCTTGGGCAATCTTTTGGAAGATCAAATTACATTCCAATGAAAAATAGTTTACATCTATGCAAGGTTTAAGGTAAGCTTGTCATAGCCTAGTTTCATTTCATAGATACCATTGGCTCTATAACCACAATCCAAGGAATGCTTCTTATTACTCCAAGATGGTGTGTATTACTCCTAACAAAGACGTTGAGTTGCCTAGAAGTATTGTTTCTAATCCACATGATTAGAAAAGTATTTCCACATTTAGGTATAAGAACTTGAATCCACCTTCTCTACCTAATAATCACCATCCTTAATGGCCCACAATCTCTAGCCTAAAGTTGGAGACCTTCGAAAACATAAATTTTCCTAAGAGGTTTCTCTATAAGCTAGTTGTTCTCTTAAAATTCAACTCTTATGTCATACTACATATTCTAAAAGGCATATCTAGAAATAAGATCTCTACCAACCTTCATACTTTCCCAAATGGAAGATCCCCTAGGGAGATCATTTGTGGAAAGAATGTAATTTTTTATCTTTATTAGCTAGGTATTTATCTAATAAAATTCTAGTCTATGTTAGGGATCTACCTTGTGAAAGTCTCTAAACAAGTTTACCTCTCAAATCAAAATTGTTGATGTATCTAATTCCTGCTCCACCTCCCAAATACTAGGAAAACTTTACATGGAAAATTAGGGGTAATTAGAATTTTTCAATTATCCCCTTCTAGATGAAAGATTTCATCAAGATTTTTAGCTATTTGGTGATACAAGCAAAGATAAAGCTTGTATATGTGAATAACTTGAAGAAACAATATTTCCTAGTGAATACATATTCTTTTTCATCTAATGTGGTCAAATATAGGAGTCCAAAGAAGTTTTATATTCCTACCAAGAAAGAGAGATAAACCAATTGTAGGAGCTTGGGAATTCTACCTTTTCAAAGGACATATGGCTTTAGATAACTTATTATTTATTCAACCCCTTAGCACTAGTAAAAATATATATTTGACTTACCTATATTGAGTTTTAACCTAAAGATTTTTCATAATTCAAAAGAAGGTTTCTTATCTCCCTATCTTCTTGAAGAGATGGGAAAGAAAAGAGTGAAGTATCATTAATGAGTTGTAGATGTGTGAGTTCCTTTCCATTTGAAAATTCTTTTAGATCCTTGATTCTCCCTATTTATTGAGACAACCAATGTATATGCTCAACACATCACCTATAATAATAAAAAGGTAACGAGATAGAGGGTCTTGTTATCTTAGACCCCCACAAATATTGAAGAAAACTTTGATAGAATTATTCACCATCACAAAGAAACTAGGGGAGTAATAGCTAATATCACTAAAGTGTGCACCCTTGCTGAGTTGATAAAATCACTTAGCCACCTTGTAAAACATGGGATGATCTCCTTGAGTGTGGGCTCAGATGATGGAGATCAACATCCAAAGAGGGTTGGTTCCATTTAAAACTTCACCTAACCAAAAGTTCTTTGAGACCTATACAATTGCCTTAGCACACACAATTCATCAATAATAAGGCCAATTCATGTACAACTCAAAGGTTTTATGTGCCCATGCATCAATATTTTGTAATAAGGTTACGATATTCACAATCTTAGAAGGAACATTTAATATCTTCACAACTTTGGACTATTTGCATCATTTACACAACCTACGACCTGCAATAATGCATACATTCTCTACTTAAAGGTGTTGATAATGAGAAACAACATCAACAATTATCACATACATCACAAGAAATTACATCAATCATTTGATTACACACAATAAAACAAATTCTGAAAAGGCCAAAATACTTAAATTTACTGATTAAAAAGGTGTTTACTCAAAAATGTGTTTCTTTGAGTTACAATGTTGTTCTTCATTGAAAGACTCTTCAAAGATTATAATACAATGCTAAGAATAACAAGAACTCCTCTAAAATGAGTTTAAGCATCCCTTTTCTCTATCCCAACACGGGAGAGAATCTAGGACATGAATTAAAGGCAATTGAATATTTTCTAACTTCCTTTGACATAGTGGTTTGACCATCATTTAAGCACTTAGGAGAGTCCCTTTTGATTTTGGCTGCTGAAAAGCTCCTAAGTGGCATTGGTGAGAAGAATTTTGACCTTTTCAACTACATTTTTGTCTCATTTTCTGCTAAAGAAACTCCTATATGTTTTCCAACTATTAAAATTTATCATTATTATCCCAAGCTTCCCCACTGAATCCTCTCCAACTAGCTCTTTAATCCTCTAAAGATGCCACTAAAGAATAGGAAATATTTTCTCAAAGAGTTTGAGGGGAATAAAACTCGTCATGACATTGGATAAGGCTTTTTGAGTGCTATTTGCATGACTGTACACTCATATCCCTTATTGATAGTGTTTGTCATACATAGTTGACTTCATTGTTGTCCTCTACTTGTTAGCCCCTTGATTCTCTAACACTATCCCTTCATGAACAGTCATACTTACAATCTTCCTAGATACATATTAGACTGTCACACTTTTGTTGTTCTTGACTGTATCTTCATCACAGTTTCTTCAGTATCTATCTTTATCAAGTTTCTCACCCTTCATGCATCATATAAACCCTTCTTCCCTTGAATATTTAACCATTGTAATTTCATGACTATCATGATTTCATAAGGAAAACAAGACCCTTTCAAGATTCTACACTTCACCTCTTAACTATTATTGTAGACTGATATTCTACCTCATGTCTTTATGATAACCTTGTGTTGGTTTTCACTTTTCATAGGCATTTCCATTATATTATTTAATGTTGTCACATAAAAGGTCTACAGACCTGTCATATGTATTTTCTCTTATTTTCTTTTTCCTTCTAAGTAATTTTTGTCCTTCCTTGTTGATGAAAATCAAGCTCCTTTAAGTCTAAGCCTTTGATTTGCATACTTAGTAAGAAGTCTATCAATCAAGCCTTCTGCTTCCCATGACATCTCCTTAGGAACATTTGGTGAAGGTATTTTAAAATTCAAAATATCATCAAATATAGTCTGAGGATGTCCTACATTGAAAGGTGGAATAACTGTAAGGAATTCAAAAGAAAAGACTCCAAGAGACAATCAATTTCTAGTTTCAGCTCTCAGGATGATCTCTGGTGTTTTTTCAGCAGAACATAGTTAATGGATGCTAACTGTGAAAAGTTATTGAATGAGAAATTTCTAGAGGTGTACTTCATATATGTACTATAAAATTTAGCTAAGCCTCCACATTCATCTGCCACTAACATATTACTCATCATAACCCTGTGCCTGTCTTTTATTGTTAGCCTTTGTTTCATCCAGAAGCAACTCTGCAATATGTTTTCCAAATACATGAAAAAACAGTTGGAACTAAAGAGATTAAATCATAACCCATACCAAGATCAACTCTAGCCTCAAGGCGATTAGGAATATAGCTTCAACTTCTAAGATTAAGTCTTATCCATCAAGATCTATTGTTTTCCCATGCAAAGATTTTCTATTTTATTTCATCCTGTAAACCTTGATCGACATCATTTTGAACCTTCTTCACTTATGAACTGGTTGAGTTGTAGTTGCATGGGAGAAAGGTTTTTAAGTGAAGATTCAATTTTTTATTATGAATATGAAATACTGATCGATCAGGCACAAAATATTTACAAATTACTACACAAATCTTCTAACAATAAATGTACAGATACATGCTTCAAAGTGGTGTCAATTTTTTTCTATTTTACTTGTAGAGTCATTGAAAGACTCAAGTTATAGAACTTTCATTTGACCTATCTTAAAGAAATTAAATTTTTCACATCAATCCCATTTATAAAACTGCTTCTGAAAAAACCATCTTTAAAGCTCAAATATAGGATACTAGAGTTGGACTGTCGAACATGAGTTCAACAATAGTTGCAATTAATGCTTCTAAGCAGCATACATATATGTGGTGGCCATCACTGTACTGGAAAAATGTCCTCCATACTTTTCCCAAGAACCTCTATCAATAACTTGCAGCATCCAAAATCAACAATTTGTTTCGTAAAATTTGAATCTAGCAATACGTTGCTTTTCTTAATATCTCTATGAATTATTTGAGGTGTTGCATAATAGTGAAGATAAGCAATTCTCTCTACAGAGCCAATTTCTTTTCTCATTCGCCTTGCCCAATCAAGGAGGCAATCTGCAGAATGTTGCCCACGAAGATGTGAAAGTAGACTGATCTTGCTTTTATTCCATAATCCCCATATTGATTCTCCACGATAAAATTCAATTCAGAAGCTATTCCTTCAGATTTCTCCTTCTAGGATATTGATGCAAATACAAGCAAATGTTGGTTATTAGGCACTATCAAATTGAGAAACACAACAATGCAGAACTCTCTTCCCAGTTTTGAGGACACCCTAAGTATCCATGAATGTAGTGCTCTACTAATTTTTTCAATTCACCGGTTGCATGTAGCCCCATGAGCTTCCAAAATCAGAGGAGTCACCACAAGAATCTCAGGTGTGATGGAGAACCCTTGCTATTTTATTCTCAGTAACATTTTATTCTCTAAGGCACGGACTCGATCAAGGATATATAAAATCTATCCGCCAGTGTTTGGCATTCCCAGAACACCTTCTTGACCAAAATACTCATGGGGTGAAAGAATCACAACATTAAAGAACCTTGGATTTCTACCTAGAAACTTTTCTAAGGTTGTTAGATCAAGTGCCTGAAGACTCTCCAAAAGAAAATGAGTCATATCCAAGACATGTTCTGCATCGTCTCCCCATCTTTTCTTTTAAATCCCATTTCTTGAAATTTATGCTCAAACTCTACATATGGTGTATCCTAGGGAGCTTGTTAAAATGATCCTCAACCTTTACCAAGGCAGAAGGTAGCTTTAGGAGACTCTGCATTCTTTCATTTAGCATGTATAAGGGTAGAAGATGAGAGGCTTGAGTGAACATCCAGTTGCATCTAAAATATCACAAGCTACTCTCCCAAGAAGAGAAAAGAGATCTAGTAACCCATCTGGAGGCAGTTCTGCATCACAACTTGGTTATATTGGAGTTTGAACAGGTTCGTAATCAAATGTTTCCTACCAAATATGTGGATTTGTAAAATAACCTGAAGCCTTGTTCCGGTCCTGTGCTTCCCCAGAATGACTAATCTCAGTTCCTTGGTAAGGTTTTGATGGAAATATATTCAACGAAAATCTATAGCACATATCAACATAATATCATCAAACAAGTATCTCAATGATTGCTCCATAATATCTTGTAAGGGAATGTGAAAATTTGTTTACAACAAGCTTGCATTTCTTCAAAAATTAGTCCATTTACATCAACCAAGTGAATCAGCCTAACACAACCTAAAGATGACAAACCAACACATGCCATGGCATCTATTAAAATACTATGCTAAACTCCCACTTCTAAGTTATTACCAACCATAGCTATTGCAGATCCACAATGCCGAGTCAAACAACTCCCTCCTAGATGAAAGGGAAAGGAGAACCCAACATGCACCTTGCAACATCCTATATTTTGCTTAAACAGATATTCAATAACTTGATGCAAGCACATACTACTATGCCCTTAAAGCGGAAACAAACATAGTTGATTTCCCATCTCATTAACCCTTAGAGGAAAGGTAATGTAGTTTACAGATCTAAATAAATTTCAGCAGCATAATGACATATAAATTAACATTTTAAGAACATGAAAAGAAGAAGAATAGAAGAAAGATTGACATAAGAGAAGAGACATCAATATACGTGGGGAAAAACTCTTTCGGGTAAAAAACTCCTCACTCCAAAGCATCCAACCAATGTATTAATTTGCAAGAAAAAACATGTTACAATACACTTGCAGGCTCAAAGCCTTAACATGGAGATTTACATCAGGCTCAAAGCCTTAACATGGAGATTTACATCTTACTCCTCTGAAGAAAAACTAACAGCATAACCCTGCATAAAACTCTCCTCTCTCACAAACTTCTCCTCAAGCCTCCAATTTATAGACTTTTGGCTATACAAGAAACTATCTGTGGTTTTACAAAACCATGTGCTTAACCTCTCAGCCAAGATTTCAGTCTAAAAATAAGCTCTCACGTCAAAATTGTTCTCCCCTATTTTTGACCCTTATAGTTGTCATAGAATCTGTCATAATACATCTAAAAATAGTCCTTCCATGATATACTATCATGTGAACATCTTTTGACAACTAATATTTCAATTTTCAAGACATTGACATGTGGCAAAAGTGCCAATTACAAATTCAAATGCCCCTCTTTTATGCTGGAGCTGAATAAAATAATAACCAACTGTGGGAAAATATTAAATGACAAATAAAAATTAATAATGAAAAATTTTGCAAGGTTGAGACACCTAATTTTCCAACATTCTCCCACTTGTCGAATACCTTGCAAGAGTCAGGGGATTACACAACCAATCTATGAACAACCAAGGTTACCATACTGCCTCAACTGAACTTCACTATGCTCACGGGCTTTATAGAAGCACTTGTAACATCTTGCAAGTGATCAACAACATGACAAAAAAATTAGAATTCCAAAAACATGATGAAACAAAAAATGTCACATAGACACACCAATATATCTAGCTTCAAACTTGTTACCAGAACACAACTCTGAAGTCCAAAAACCTCCAAAACAACATTGAGCATGAATGCTCCAAAAATAGTTAGAATAACAACCACAACTAGTTGTTTACATCCAACTAAAAACCCACCATTGATAGAACTTCTACATATGACATATCCATCCCATACTGCAGCTCTCATCCCTGTATAATCCATTGTCCTGCTCAAAGTTGCCATCTTCCATGATAACAAACACACCAAAGCCAGTGATGTGCAAAAAATTTGAAAACCCTTGATACTGCAGTCCAATGAAAAACAATCTAGGTCAAAGATATACATACATCCTAGGAATCATACTACATGAGCAATGCCAACCAAATAAACTCAAAGTCTACCAATTAGCACTTACATCAAAGTGTGGCTTATAATCAAATCATGTAATGCAAAGAACAATCACAATGATTTGCAAACTGCAACCAACCTGCTGCAAAATAGAGCATACTTCCATAAACAATTTTCTGCTCACTCTCTCACCTTTGATCCCCTCCACTTCTCCCAAGTCCTCCACATCTCAAATGATATACATTAAAAGAACACATACTATTTGTACAAAACAATAAAGAACAACAATAGTAGATGACCACAAACCTAGTGATCATACTAGATGAATAAGAACCTCTAGGAAGAAACATGAGACCATAAAGAGAAACTGCAAACCATATCAAGTCATTCTACCAACACCACCAAGTGCTAAGCTGTGCCAAGTAAGATCTCCTTCACAAAACCCCAACTGAAAAGCCTTAACAACACCCAAACATTCAATCTCAAATAACCAAAAAGGATGTAAGCTTGTCTAACTAAGGAAGATCAAACTTAAAATATTCATTCCAAAAATAGGAATTCAACCCAATAACATCTCCAAAACTTCTCATAAAGCAAACCATATACCTAAGGAGATAACCATGCCAAGTAATCCTCAAATGAACCCTCCAGAACTAGAAACTATAGCTCAAGATCCATATCTATGAGAAATCAAAGCATAAAACAAAATGAATCTAAAATAACATGGGCAATACCTATCATTTTCTATCGAGTGAACTAAGAGTGGGGAATGAGAATTATCCATTGAGATACACCAAGCCTCATAGACTCTCTCCAAGAACAATTTGCTCTCAGCTCCAAACGTGAACTCACGTCCATAACAAGTGAAGGCTCCTCGATCTTTCTGCTGAAATTTCACCATTCCAACACATGATCCCCACAACAAGAGATCTCTAGCCTCACCTCAAGTCTCTCTAGTATCCATGAGAATTCATCAACAAGTACATGCCAACTTCAAATGCATCTAGCTAAATCATGAAGCTTCAAGCAAATGATTAATACTCAAAACCAAAGAGAACTTCACTAGACCACTGTCAAAGCTCCCACTGCAAGTCTACAAAATCCAGGAACACACATGACACATGATCTAACATCCCCTCCTAGGAGATCACTACCTACTCCAATGAAATATCATGCCAAAACTCCAATCTTTAAAAATAAGAATCCATCATGGCACAATACCATCTCCAATCACATGAAGATAACTATCCTCTAACAATGGAACTCAAGATGTCAATAATTTCACAACATATAAGAATCATAATCCAAAAGTCTTACCATGACACCTACAACTATTGTAGAAGATCATCCATCATCAAGTGATAGATCCACATTACTACCAAAGCTCCCATTGAAACTATGATAATGCGCTTATCCATGACATCGTGATAAACATGCTACAAGTCACAATAACCAACTATCCAGGCACTCTAATCATCCATCCTCTCATCCCAATGCAACATACCAATGCACAAATGACCATAGACAAGGACAACTAACAAAGTTTTCATAAACATTGAATCAATCTTGTGGATATAGACAATCCACATTTGAGTCATCTCACTGCAATAAAATGGGTGATCAACCCACAAAACTGCATAACTTGTAGATCCAAACATGAAACATGCAAACTCGTCATCACATTAGTAACCTACAAACTGAGATAACAAGAAGATAACATGTAAACCACAAGACTCAAACACCAAATCAACCACAGATCTGATTTTCCAAACAAGTCCACATATGAGCAACCATAGTCAAGGAACCCATCAATCAAATACTGTAGAAATGATGAGTGACTAATCACATACCAACATCTCCACACCGAGAAAGCTACAAACCTCCTCACACCATGCACGAAGCATACATGCAAACCTGCTACTATCTTACATCCGGAAACACCCCCAAGGAATCATGATCTGAAAAATAGCTTATTCGCAAATCTACAAAACCACAAGTTTTGATTAACTGTGTAAAACCTGCAAAACCACCATGTCACTAACACATATGCAAATCCATATCCACTTATCATCTGGAAGACCCACAAGTCTAAAAACCACCAATAACAACTATACCAGAACAATGGAATAACACAGATAAGCATAACCATAGATTTTGAACAGAAAATCTACAAAACCCTCATATCAAATCAATATGAAATTGAAACATGCAAGTACAACCAACCAAAAGGAAGTAGAGGTCCAGGAACTCCAAGCCCACTTGTAGGCCAACTCCACAACCACCACCATGTACAAGCATACAAAGGACCTAGGTTGTTCCAAAAGCTTTTAGATCATCCAATGATCAACTCCACAATCTACATGCATTTGAGGTTAACAAAACAATGCCTTCCAATGCCAGGGACTAAAACCAAGCACCCAACATAATCACATTAAACCATAGTCATGACAACCCAATTTTCTCCATGTGATTAGGGAGCCAAGAACAAACGCCCAACATGAATACTTTGTTGCACCTGACCATAGAATGAGAGAACATAACCACCATGCATGAGGGTTATTACATACTATCAAATAGGAGCTCTAGATCAATATCATATTAAATCTAACCACATGATCAACTCCGTAAAACTCTATCTTCTCCATTCTTCACAATGCTTATTGTTTTCAGAAAACAAGATCAACTGCAAAACTTCCACTCAACCAAGGATTAATAATCATCCAATTCCTTCAAAACAGATTCCCTCAAGCTTTCTAGGCTAAGAAATCACAACAGAAGAAATAATACTCAGAACCTTAAACACTATGGAACCAACACATGCAATCTCATGCAACCATGAAACCACCGTAGCTCTGATACCAATTGAAAGGGGAAGGAGAACCCAGCATGCACCTTACAACATCCTCTATGTTTCTTAAATAGATATTCAATAACTTGATGCAAGCACATACTACTATGCCCTTACAGCGGAAACAGACAGTTGATTTCCCATCTCACTAACCCTTAGAGGAAAGGTAATGTAGTTTACAGATCTAAATACATTTCAGCAGTATAACGACATATAAATTAACATTTTAAGAACATGAAAAGAAGAAGAATAGAAGAAAGATTGACATAAGAGAAGAGACATCAATATACATGGGGAAAAACCATTTCGAGTAAAAAACCCCACACTCCAAAGCATCGAACCGATGTATTAATTTGCAACAACAAACATGTTACAATACACTTGTAGGCTCAAAGCTTTAACATGGAGATTCACATTAGGCTCAAAGCCTTAACATGGAGATTTACATCTTACGCCTCTGGAAGAAAAACTAATAGCATAACCCTACATAAAACTCTCCTCTCTCAAAAAATTCTCCTCAAGCCTCCAATTTATAGACTTCTGGCTATACAAGAAACCATCTGTGGTTTTACAAAACCATGTGCTTAGCTTCTTAGTCAAGATTCCAGTCTAAAAATAAGCTCTCACGTCAAAATTGTTCTCCCCTATTGTTGACCCTTACAATTGTCATAGAATCTGTCATAATATATTTAAAAATAGTCCTTCCACGATATACTATCATGTGGGCATCTTTTGACAACTAATATTTCAATTTTCAAGACACCGACATGTGGCAAAAGTGCCAATTACAAATTCAAACGCCCCTCTTTTATGTTGGAGCTGAATAAAATAATAACCAACTATGGGAAAATATCAAATGACAAATAAAAATTAATAATGGAAAATTTTGCAAGGGTGAGACACCTAATTTTCCAACACTAGATAAACTACAGCTATCTTGAATTCCAAATAATCTTGAATGCTCATTTCTACCATACAAAGATTTATAACTTCCATTAATAAGCAACCATTCAGCATATTGCTTAAAAGATTGAACTGGTTGAACTTTAACTATTCATGTACATTTTATGACACTAGAGCCTTACCCTATATACAAGTCAATAGCATCTAGAGGATTTACCTAGCAGAGAATGCCTTGAAAATGTGTGTCTTACAAGGTAGATGATAAGTGTGAATCCTTGAAACTTACCCAACCCCTTTTGTAGTGTGCCATGCTCTTTAAATCCTTATTTGAAATGTGCCATAAATAAAGAAAACATGTATAGCTTCCATGCCAAGAATGGTGGATGTCTCTTTCAACACTATTTTCTTTGATGCAGCGTGCCATGTCTGTATTTTGTGCTCTTGCAATGCGGATGCTCCTGCAATGAGACAAGGAGTTGTCTCTATGCAGAGCATGGCAAGCTCTTTCAATGCCATTCAAAAAAAACTCTAATACTCTTTTTGATACGTGAGTCAAGTGAAGACAAAACTGAAACCCCTTTCATTTTTACTTGGTGCATAAGACTTAGCAAACTTTTTTTCCATTTTCCTTTTGGCCTTGGAAACTAATAAAACTTAATTTCCTTCTTTTGTTGCAAACAAGTGGTAAACTATAAACCAAGGGTAAAAAAATATAAATATCTTTGGTGACCTCTCCAAATGTTTTCTTGCTATAAATTGGAAGACAAGTAGCCTTATACAGTCCATTGGGCATAGGAGTCAAGAGAGACATGAAATAACCTAAAAACCAAACTTGGCAATCTGCTAGTAACACCTTAGAAAATCTACCTAAACACCTAATTAATTGTGCTTCAACACTTAGAGAGAAGACAAACTAACTATGTGCAATAAACACTTATTTACTTGGAAGAAAACCTATCCTAACCTACACTAACCAACAACAAGACCCGTTTAAACAAAACCATTGACTGGATCCTTGAAGTAGCTTCCTTTTCTCATTAGTTTGCAATGCTTCATATGCTTATGAGCATCCAAGAGGAGGTGGAGAAATGACAAATTTCTAACCAGCTGCTGCAATACCTCTCAAGGAATGAAAAAAAATCCATTTACCTCTTTATGTTGGCCATACGTGTTGCTATTTTGAAGTGGGCAAGTAAAATGAATGCAGTCTTCTTTAGCTGTAGCTTCATGCATGACTTGTGATGCTTTGTTGGTCTCCATCCTAGCTAGATGTTTGATAGGACATCCTTGGGAAAGGATAAACTTTGAGCTCTCCTTGTCGGTCTCCTACTTGTGATATGCTTTTGTATCATCTTGTTGATTTGGTTGCTTCATTTCTCATGACTAATTTGGCCGAGGCATGAAGATTATTGCATTTTGTTTATGTTTCTCGTGATTTTCCTCTTCTATAGGTGTTGTCTTGTCATCTAAGCTATCATAACCCAATTTTATTGCATTTTTAATTATAATATGATAAATTGAATTATTGAGGAAATTCAATATGTTGAATGAAAATTTTGATATTTTTGAAAAGATTGAAAGAAGTTGACCATTGTTGACTATGTGATCTTTTTGAAGTATCTTATATTTTATCATGAATTGAATGTTACTAATGAATTTTGTAAGTGCAAGTGTGTGCAATTGCAGGGTGACAAGTTGAAGGACAAGAAAATAGTTGAAGTAGGATCATTTAGCTGGATCAAACGGTAAGCTTAATGGAATCTGGTTGCACACACCACAAATGGCTTGATGACTACATTTAAAAAATTTGTATAGGAGATTTTATTAATCTAACTTGAAATGATTTGATGATTGAAGAGGTAGACTTGTGAAATGAAATGCATGTGAGTTCTTATTTAATTGTCTATCTTGATCTTGTGTGTGTGTGTTCGAATTTGAAAGAAAATGATAGTATGACTTAACGTACAAATGAATGTGTGTAATTCAAAACAAACTACTTCATTTAAATATTGAAGCTAGAAATAAAGTAAAAGTTTATTTTTATTTAAATGCTGGTATATGAAACGTATAAACATCTATATATATATTATATTATTATTATATATATATAGACACACACACACATATATATATATACACATACATACATACATACATACATACATAATATATATATATATATACATATATATTTATATTTATATCCCTTAAGAATCAAATTGGAATCGAAATTATCATTAAATCGAATTTATGAAATTCAAATGAAATCATGAGAAAAATCATGTAAGGTCGTGGTCTGAAACCAAATTAATGGCAATTATTCAAATTTGAAGTATGGGGGTGGCTAAAATCAATGCCCATTAAGAATTGAAATGGCTTTTTGGTGGGGTGTATGAGAAAAAGCAGAAAAAGATACCATTTTGGTATCATAGAATCGACAAGACTGAAGGAGAACAAGCGGTTTGACAATTTTCCTAAGGAAAAAGTTGAGAGAAAATTGACCCAAACAAAGGTATTCGATGAAATTTCTTTTATTATGTTTGCATTTTTTAGTTAGCTACTTTGTGAGTGGTGTATGTCAGATCATATTGGCATTTCTTTTGAGCCATATTAAACTTGTATGATGAAATCGATAAGCAATTTCTTGATTTAAAATTTATCGTTTCTTCTATTGAGGCCATGTCGGCCATTTTTGTTGCACATACACTACATGCATGTAATTTTAGCGGCATGACAACTAATTGTTTCTACCCTGCGCGTTTTATGGCTTCGCCATTGTTATGTTATTCTTTTGCATGTGATATGTTTTTCCTCTCACACGACTATCGAAGAAGCCAATAGTCGGTGATTGGTAATATAACAATTCTTAAATCATTATCACCCTTGAGGGTAGGCGGCATAATCCTTACCAAAATCCCATGTTTTAGCCATATTATGTGAAATGGATCCCATCGAATGACCATACCAAGTGGGTGCAATATCCTTTTTTCCTTCGATCCAAGATCGAAGGGTGTATTGATGTAGTTGATGCCTCTTCCCTTAAAGTGACGGTTGGGCATATATCGCCCTTAAATGTAAATGATGTTAATTTTAACTTGCTGCTATGTGTAACAATGTCGCGGTAATATCTTTGATTTATGTCGCCTCTTCCATAGAGGGTGAAGGCTGAATGATGTATCATTCTATTTCTATGCTTGCATGGTTATTATGTTAAACTTCGTTCCCAACGAACGATACTCATAACATCCCTTGGACGAATTAAACACAACCCATGGGTTGGCATGCAAGGTCTCGGCCCTAGGCACTAATGAAAATATAAAGCAATAATCGATTGTTCCATAGAATGACAGTAGTATGATTTGATAAAAACTAGCATACAAGGGTTCTTAAACTAGAAACATGTGAAGGCTGTACCCAGTATTTGTGTAAACTATTTCTTGCTAGAACGACTAGTATGTCATGCGAGTCTTATTACTTTCGAAGAATCAATACCAAGAAAACATTTGGTTATTTCCTTTATATGCTTATTATGTGCAATTGTTCTCAGAATGATATAATTTTTGAATTAAATATGAGAATGAAAGTTATGCTGTATCAGAATCTTTGACCATGTATGTACTAAATAACTATGGTTACTAAATGAGGCTCAAATGAACAAAGCATTGGTTGATATGAAATTGAATCTGTACACTTTTGTAAACAAAATCGTTATGTTATAAATAATGTTTGTTTAGTTATAAATGACATTGTTTTGTTATAAACTGTAATTGTTAAACTATAAAAAACATTGTTCTGTTATAAACAGTGTTTGTTTAGTTATAAATGACATCATTTTGTTATAAACTATAATTGTTTAGCTATAAAAAACATCGTTCTATTATAAATAGTGTTTGTTTAGCTATAAATGACATCGTTTTGTTATAAATTGTAAATGTTTAGCTGTAAATAGCATCATTTTGTTATAAATAGTGTTTGTTTAGCTGTAAATGACATTGTTCTGTAAAACAGTAGTTGTATGGCTACTACAGTATTGTTTTCTATCATAGCATGGTTGATACAAACAACATAACAATAGGTGGGAAATTGTTCAAACAAACTTGTTCTTAAGTTCTTTAATTCTTGTAATCTGACAAATGACATGTCAATTTGAAACATTATTTGAATGTTAGCAATTTGATCTATTGGTTTTTAATTTAGAATGTATGCAAAAATTTATAACTTAAGTTGGCACATATATGTGTATGCACGTGGACCTTTGTCTACGTACATACACATACTTGTGATATACCTTCTTTTGTTTCCTATTTTCTTTATTCTTAAATGAATACTGAATTACGATGAATGTAATCATGCGACATGTGCTTGAAATGGATGGATGATGTATTGATCAGTTCCATTTGTTTTATTTTCTGAATTTAAAATAGAATAGAATAGCAACACCTAATAGACTAGAGCACCTAAGGGTAGATGTTTCTAGAGGACTGTAGATAGTTGCTATGAGATAAATTGATGTTGAAAGTTACCTTTTGGGATGGGTACCAAAATGGAGTTTAGAGAGTATAGGTTTTTGCTTTATCCAAAACCTATTGTTGTTGCAACATTATTCTTATGCTTGGCCAAGCAATTAGTTCATTATGTATGTATAGACTTTGTGATAACACTCTCTGCCATTACTAGCATAGATCTTGCATTTTCTTTTCTAACTTGCATATAGAAATACATGTTGATGTATGGCCATGCACCAGATTCCACTTTGCAAATTGTTCTCTTGCTAAATTTTCCATGCAAGGCCGGGTATTCTTCAAGTTGGAAGAATTTCAAGGAAACGTAAGCTTCGTGGTTGGGCGGTAAAGCGCTTTGACCATGTTCTTGTTCACCAGTAGAGGTGAGCATCAAGAGGAAAACCTTGGATGTTTACAAGACTATCTTGGTATATGATGTAACCTTGATGTAAAATTTACATATTGTATTGACTATGTGGCCTATGAGCCAAGTCAAACTTATATATTGTAATTGACACTCGAATTGAATATATAAATCTTTGACTCATTTTAATTAGACATGTGTTGTTATGATTGACAATAACTACTTAGGTATGTCTTTTTAAATTAAATATTCATAATTTTCAATAATATAAATTAAGTAATAATTTAGAATGGGTTATTACATAAGCTTGAATGAAAAGCTTCTAAATCATCCCAAAAAAATTCTTCTTCAACCTCTTCTTTAACTTTTTGTGTGAGATGATTGTTTATGACTTCATGACGACTCCCTTGAGGAATCATCAAAACATCAAGGTCTTCTTCCTAAAGCAAAAGCTCTGATTTGATATGACATTCATTTTGACCAGTAGCTTTATGTGTGTCAACCTCTCTATTTTGCAAAATAATACTATCATCATTTCCCTCCACATAGACCAACACTTTTTCATGCTCATTTTAATCTTTTACTTACTCCAAAACTTGTGATGATTGAAACATAGAAAAATAGATTCTTTTAAAATGAGGGTTCACTAATGTAAGCTTACCAAAAATAGAAAGGGGAAAAATGGGGTGTAATGAACCTATCTTTCTTCTATTTCATTGGAAAATGAGATCCCCCAATGGTAGAATTGACTTTCAACCTTAGGTGAGTCAACCCTATTGGAGATCTTGCAAATTTCCTTGTATTTGAGGATGAGGTAAAATCTACCTAAGCAACACTTTTGGGAGATAAAAATAAAATACTTAATGAACTCAAATATACAATGTAAGGATTGAATCCTATAGATGAAGCATAATACTAATAAAAATAAAAAACTTTTAGCAGATCTAAGAAAGGTAAGACACTATGTACCCGTCACCAAAAGTTGTTGTTGAGCGTCCAAAAATGGTGAATGAGTCCTTGTACATAATTTTTCCTCAATTTTTGGGAGCCTCTGGAGATAGGTCTGAGATTCCTTTTCCCATAGGTTTCACTACAAAAACGTCAAAAATGAATTCGGGATTTGAGTTTCTATGGCCTTGACAACTTTTTGTGATAACTTTTCAACTTTGACAACTTTTGCAATTTTGCACTTTTGAGATCTTCAATTTCAATCCTTCTTCACCTAAGAACCTACACATATACAAAGAGAGGAGAAAAATGTTTATTTTTGGTGAATGGGATTTTGTCTTGATCAAACCTCATTTTGGTAATTAAACCTTGAAATGAAATACTAATGAAAGGAAGGAATGATGAATGAACACTAGCTTATTGCAACTCACCAAACCCTTGAATGGAGATCCTTAGAGGATTGGAGTCTAACTCATCTCTCTAAGGTTTTGATCTTGCATGAAATGGCTTGATTGGATGTTGATCTTGATGCTTGAATTTTGACTTGAATGTTTGAAACCTACATCACAATGTTAGCTCCATAAAACATGCATAGATGCAAATAACTTTGACATGATGCTTGAGATCTTGAATGTTGATGTAGAAGAATAAAAAATATGTTCTTTAATGCTCTTGACAATAATATTTGCTTTAGGAAGGATCTCTTGCTTGCTCTAGGATCTAAATTAATAAAGGACCTTGAATTTATAGGTAATTTTCTAATTTCCCGACAATTAAACATCAAAGGCCAACAATTACAATTTGAATTTGAATTATGAAAATGTTGCCAAAAACATATTAAAAATTGGGGTCCTCAACTTAAGGAGGACAAGACACTCAATTTCCAAGGCAATTTAATTAATGTTTTCAATTGTTTAATACAAGTTTGCCTTTCAGAAAAGGAGATAATTAGGCATTTAAATGCATACTTGGGTCAATTAGAGGCTTAATTAAGTCCAATTTAACAAAGGGACCTATTGTGACATTTTCACATATCGCCCCATCACCAATGGGGACCCTTAGTAGTTTGCTAGTTTTTAGGGTTTTGTCTCTGCGCAACGGTTTCGTGAAGACACCTGTTCAGAGTTTCAAGTCAGTTTTTTGAGAGTCATCCAAGACAAGTCAATAATCCATGCTTGAATCAGTGCATAGACGTCATGGAAGCGCTCAGAAGACCCGAGAGACGAGGATTGCCTGTGCTTTCCGCCAATTCTGACAATTCCTACTTTTTAGGGAATCTGCTTTTTTGCTTTTTTGCTTTTTCATTTTTGGCATTTTTGGACCAAACGGGGTTCCCTATTTTTTAGGGATTTTGCTTTTTCTATTTTTAGAAAGTCAACCTTGGTCAATGAGTCAACTTTCCATCTTTAGATCCAAAAATCAACCTAAAAAATTGAAAAATCAAAGAGAAAATCGAAAAATCAAGTGAAAAATCAGGAAAAGCATGGAAAAGCAAGCGAAAATCTGAGAAAATCAACTAAAAAGCATGAGAAAATTTGAGAAAATCAACTGAAAAGCATGAGAAAATCTGGAAAATCAGTAGATCTGAGAGGAAAATCACCAAAAAAATCAACCAAAAGGGCATAAAATTCATGGTAAAATTTTGTCTAAGTCTGGAAAATTCGCCCTCAAGAGAGCATGTTCAGCCATGAAGAAGGTTGGCCCTTAAAATGTGGGATGTGGAGAAGAATGGCAAGCCTTGCTTGAAGTCCGCCATGCCTTGGAGAGAAATGGCAAGGACTTGAGGAAGTCCGCCCAACAATAAGGAAGGATGGCAAGACTTCTTTGAAGTCCGCCCTAGAAATGAGGGACGTCCAAGGAAGTGTAAAGTCCGCCTTGGACTTGGAAAAGACCCTTCAAAGTCTGCCACAACTTAAGAGGGGGTTGGAAAGCCTTCTTTGAAGTCTGCCACACCTTGGCATAACACTTGGGAAGTCCGCCATGGCATAGGAAGGGAAAAAATTAAAAATTTTGCTAAGTGTTTGAGGCCTAGGAAAGAAAAATCCGAAATTTGCCTAAGTATGGAGGCCTAGAAAGGGGAAAATTGAAATTTTGGCTAAGTATTTTAATATTTTCAAGAGAAGTGCAAATTTTGAAAGGCAAAGACTTGAGAAAGCCCGCCATGTCTTGATGGGAGATGGAAGAGACTTAAGGAAGTCCGCCTAGGCCATGGCAAAGGAAGAACGAAGTTCGCCTAGCATGAAAGAAGAGAAAGATAAAAAAAAATTCGCCTAAGTATGGATGTTTAAAGAAAAGTTGATGAAGTTGGCCAAGTATACAGAGGAAAATGCATAAGGCAAAGAGACAGGAAAGTCCGCCCTTGGCCAGAAGGGATAAAAAATTGTCAAGTATCATGGAATTTTGCCTGATGAAGACATCTAGACACAAACCTTGCCTAGAGAAATTCATCCGAGCAGGACAAAAATTGACTTTGGCATAAGAAAATGTGCCCAGCGCAATTCAAAATCCGCCATGGCAAAAGAAAATGAGGATCTGGCGTAGCATTCATCGACAAGATGGTTAAAATTTTAACTTGGCTAGACGAAATTTGGAATAAAATTGGAAAATCAATTTTTAGCCAAAGAAAATGGAGAGAAAATCAAAATAGCCATGGGTCCAAAATGAACGGGTTGGAATAGATTAAAATATTTTAATATTTTAATAATTTATTCCCAATACTCAGAAATTTAAAACGCCTTGGACAAAATAAAATTTGCCAGAGATATATCAGAGGAAAATAAATTACGCCAGACAAAGATAAAATCCATGAGCAAAATTGAATTCGCCATGAATTAAAAGTTGGGAAAATCAAATTTGATTGGGCATTTAGTGTTTTTTGTCAAAATTTCGAAGATCAAAGATAAACGTCTAACCAAAAATTGAATTTTTGAAAATAAGAGAGATTTGCCTGGATAAGCTCGCCATGGAGTTTTTTTCAAAAAATATTGGAAACTTGCCTAAGAAAACAAATCGAGATTGAGAGAGAAGAAGGTAGTTGCTAAAACAAATCAAGTTCTTCAGCATTATAATGAGTTTCAGCAACTCATTTTTCACAGACACAGCTGAAGAGAAATTAATCTCTTGAAATTATAAGATGATCAATTCTACTGCAGGCAAGATCAATTTTCTAAGAGGAAGAAGTAATTTTATGCTGAAGAAGCAAATTTTTCAAATAAGTGAGGAATTTATTTGCTGAAAGTCGAATTTCTAAGCAAGGCAGGTGCACTTCATCACTTGCTTTTTGATTAAATTCTCAAAGTTTAAATTTGATCTACAGCTGGAGGTTCTTTCCTGAGGTTTGAAGTTCAATTGAATAAATTTGCCATTCTTCTTCTATCTCTTTCATGTTGGTTAAGTTCTAGCTAAAATTTCAGCTTGATCCATTTACTTTCAGCTTGCTTTTTCGCTAAAGTTTAATTATTTAATAAGCTGAAAGTGAAATTTTCGAACCCAAGGCACGAGATTGAATTATTTTAAAATCTTCATATTAATGTTGGTATTTTTAGTACAGGTTGATGACCACGGTAGGAGAATCCTTGAAGAAGGTGCTAATGAAGTTTGCCAGCAAAGGTGTCCAGCGAGAGTCTAAAATAAACTCAAAGTGGAAAAATGTTGCAGACACCGATTTGGGACATGTTGACTTCGTAGAGTTCAGGAAAAGAGTATATGGATAAAACAGACTTCTGACACCAATAGCCAGGCGAATGGTGAGAAATAGAATTTTTCAGGCAGCTGGATTCCCGCCTGCGATGGATTGTGCAGAATTGATGGTAGAATGTGCCATCCATTATGATACTTGGACAAGACAAATTATTGCACCTAACGGCAGAATTTTGGCACACTTGGGCGAGGTAGCAATTCAGGAAACTTTCGGCATCCCAGCACATTCCCGTACTGTCTACAAGATAAAGGATGAAGCTAAGAGTTTGTATGACAGCCAGCCAAAATTATGCGCCACAAATATTAACAAGGCATGGCTAGAGAAGCCTAAAACATCAATAAAGAAGATGCCTAAGAGGCCACGCCAGACAGACTTTAAAGAATATTTTCGGGACATCATTTTGATGCTAAACAGAGTAGCTGGCAACCCTCAAGGTGCATTTTTTGAAAACTGGATGTATTACTTTATAGATGAGATCACTTCCGGCATAAAGATGTTCAATTGGTCTCGAATAATAAGTAACAATCTTCACAAGCAGTTGGTCAATTTGGAAAAGACTAAGTCTTTTCACATGAGCTCGTATATTGTCTATTTATTAGCCAGGTCATATAAATACCCAGGACTAGTTTGCAAAGGAAAGATTAGCAACGGACAAAACGAACTTAGGCCTTATGATTGCTACTCGCAGCTTCCGCTAAGGGAGAAATCTCATTTCAGGCGGGTGCATGATGCCTTCTTAATGTATATCACTAGAACACTTCAAGGAGGAGTGCATCAAAGGCTGAGTCACGAGGCAAAAAGTTTGATTAGTAAATATGGATCCCGGTTTATCCAGTCTCCAAAATTTACATATGTCAGGATCCAAGGATTCACTGGAAACCCCTACAAGTTGCCCATCTATCCGACAAATCGGATGATCCTACTTCAAGTCCTGAGGCAGCTGGAAGAATACCAAAACATCCAGAGGCCGACTAAAAAGGCAGTTGTCACATTCCCATTCTTCATTGGGAATATGTTGGAGTCTTGTTCGTCAGCGCAAGCAGCTGAGAGTGCCAGGCTAGAGATCCAGTGGTACCCATTCACAGCCTATAAGTCCAAAGCCAATTTTGACCCACATCATCACATCCGGACAGTGGATGGAAGGAGATATAAGCACAGAGTGGAATTGGAAGACTTCTGGGCCAATGCCGCTGATGAATATGAAGTCAGGAGAAGATTATGGTCTAGAATTCCAGTAGATTTCATGAGGGCGATTAAACTTTGTCGGGTGCCTAATTAGTTGCAGGATGATGGAAATTACATCCAGCCACGCTTCAAAGAAAGCCGACCTCTCCCTTCAGTGAAGTGGTCCGAGCCTAAGCACTCAGATTTGGCAACCTTGATGAGACCGGTGATCAAGTACTCTTAGTGGTGGGTTGGTTCAGGAATTGAGACAGAAGAAGATAATGCTCACGTATGACTTACTGAGCGAGACAGAGTCCTATTCCTCCAATGCTGGCGCATCCCATCAAGATGATTTGGTTGAGATTGGCGAGAAGAGGAAAGAAGTAGTTCCAAGTATAGAACCTGCTCCAAAACGACAGAGGGGAGAACCATCTTGTTTTGTGGCATCTCAGAATATTGATGAGCTGGTGGCCACTGCAGATGAGTCCTTGGCTGAAATGATGAGACCTCCTGCAGTTCAGGAAGAGAACAATGAACCAATCCAAGTGGATAACGATGAGCCCTCATCACCTACGGGCACAGAAATACTAGGTTTAGATAATGAAGTGGAAGTCCGAAATGATGACTTCGAAGAGGGAATGATCTCTGCCCTCAGAGAAGTCTTGGATGTTCCAAACAAGGAAAATGTTCAAGAGGAAGATGGTATTGAGCACCCTACCATTCTAGATTGGCTGATAGAGAGGATGAAGATTCAGGCACCAGTAGAATCCCAAGAGGAAGATGATACTGTGGATTTCTTGGCATGGTTGGAACAAGTTGCAATTAAGAAACTTGCCAAGAAATTTTCTACCATTCAGAGGGACGAGGCAGGAAGTCGTTCCATACATATCACAATACCCACGGTGGATAAGCCACAAGATGAGATCACTCCTCAAGAGTACGCCATAACCACTATAGATCTTGGCCCAACCACAAAAGGCCAAGAAGTGGAAGAACTGGATAATTCCATCTCGACCATCAAAGCGAGATTGGAAAAAGAAGTGGCAAAAAAGAAGGAATATAAAAAGGAGGTTGAACGCCTGAAGGAGTACATACGACATCTGACCCAGCCACTCAATCAGGGTGATGCAATAGCTCCTCCTCTTCTTAATCCCTCACAGGAAATAGCCAAGGAAGTAGAGCAAGGAATGGTCATAGCCAAGGAGGCTCAGGAATGGATGGTAAGCGAGGGCGCGGAAGCAGCCTCGTTCATGGAGAAATTGGCACTTGCCTATGGGAAAACTTCTTCTTTTCTTTCTAGGTTGGTTGATATGGCAGAAACTTGGGACAACCTTCCAGACATTCAGGAGAGGCTTATTCCATGCCTTAGGGTCCTGAAGGGCGTTCCAAGGGAAGAGTTAGTTGAAGGAAAGGTGATTGTTGTAGGAGCAGCTTATGATTTTCACCATTGGTTTTGGGCAGTAACTATACGGAGGGAAATTCTGGAGAAGTTGAAGGCGAATGGGCTCAGAGTTGAAGAGCAAGTGAAAGAAATCCGGGAAAAGATTTACACTATAGCCGCAAATGTGTTTGACTGAGAAATTGTCCGAGAAAGTGACATGCAGCTAGAGAGGTTGAAACATAAGGTTCAGGAGGTTTTCTTCTTGGCTAGTAGACCAATTATGAGACAGGATTTCATGAAAGTGGTGAGTCTCTTGGCCATCTGGAATGATTTTGTGAGGCAGGAGGCGGATTGGGAGAGCACCTTCACCAGATGTGCCGAGGATTTGGATGGACTTGAATTCCGGATTAGCATGTTGCCGCCCGTCACAATGGAGGAGGTTGTCATGGTCGTGTCCAGGTTCATCGAGCACAATGCTGCCCAAGAAGATAGGGACACCTTCCCTTGATGATAGCTTCAACTGCTACTTCACTCCCTATTACTGCTTGTTTACTAATTGATAACTGATGTTATTTTGGGCAACCCTAATTAGGGTTGAGTTGTATTAATCTTGGCCGTTAATATTGTTTTAATCTCAACCCTTCATTTCATTTTGAAAACTCTATTTAAACTGGTGATCTCTCACTTTCATGTGGTGGAGACAGTATATGAAATTGTTGCATTGAGACTATTTATGATAAAAGCTCTTATGCATGATTTGCTTTGAATAACTTTTATTGTCAAGTAGTAAGCAAGGTTGCATAACTTCTTCTACCATAGATTAGAGATAGATTAAAGTTAGATTTCAATTGAGTAGAATTTTCTTTGAATGTTTTGGTTAAGTGAATGAGAGATTGATCATATAGATTAAATGGTGAAATATTGCTCATACTTTCTTCGAATGGATGATTTGCATTCGATGCGCAAAGTTAGCCTGAGCTTATAATTGTGGATTCTTAACTTCGGTCTCATTCGAGGCTTGAAAATTATAATCACACTCTTAGAAGATTGCACCCACTTTGCATAGTTGTCCTAGGGAGGTGAAACAAAGTGAGGTTATTTCCTTTCGCCTAATCTTTACTGTCTCTCAAATTCTTAGGCGTAGAATAGATCCTCTAAACCCTTATCCTTTTGCCCTTTTTTTGAGACCTGAACCTAAAGTCCCAATTGAAGAAGCTTTTAATGATAAATCTGCCTAAGTCCCTAACTTGTGAAAATTTCTTTAATGTAAGTCCCTTTGTGTATTACCAGCAAATCACAACGCCCATTGAGCTTATCCACACGTCAAGACCTGACAAAAGAAACCTTGGAATCGCCATATGATCTCGCAATCTTAGCATACGTGGTGGTTTTTCAAGAGAGGATAGAGTGTCTTTGGACATTTTATTCTGAAGTGTTCGGTGGATGGTAAAACGTACACCAACAGGACCCAAACATAGTGTGGAAATGTAAAGGTGTACATTTTTCTACACTACAATGATATTAAAATTTGTACACTTTCTTATTCTTCATCAACAAAACAAGGAAATTCATCAAATAAGAATGTCAAATCTTCATTTACATCACCTCTTTCTTGCTTGTTTTCTTGCTATCCCAACTAACCATGATCTTCAACCTCTTGCTGCAAGTCTGATTTCTTTTTCCACCTCATGTGCAAGTGTATCAACAACAAAAAAATCTTCTTGTTCTTCCTCAAACACCTCCTCTTCTTTTTCACTGAACCAACTATCTTGATGCAGTGGGTCTACGTTTGTAAAGGAATATGGTGCTAGGATAAGAAGGTTGATTATAGAGGTCTTGTTGGGTTTCTTGAGGAAGTATTTAAGTTTTGGAGAAGGTTGCTCTTGCTTATGTTCAGACTCTTGCAAAAGATGTAAATCCCTAGAACTTAGAATTTCAAGCTTAAAAGATTGGCTTGAAGACTTGGGAGACATACCTTGCTTGAAGCTTATAATTTCATACTTGGGAAACTCCTCTTTTGCAAGCTAATTGGGAAAGTAAGAAATTGATGAAGTTTCTAATCTTTGTGCTTGGGTAAGCAAAAAATTTATTTGCTCTTGTTTGGAAGAAATCTAATTTGCAAGAGACTCTTCATATTGTTTTCTTTGTATCTCCATCTCTTTTTGGTCTTTGTAAGCATGATAAGCCAACTCTTCTTGTTGAAATTCATACTCTTGGTATTTTGCAATATCATTCAATTTCTTTTGAAAATCTAACAATGTATCTTTGATGCTCAAGCTACCAACATTTTGAGGCTGGTTATGAGGCTAGCTATACTGGTTAGAAACAAAATGGCCTTCTTGTGGTTGAGTTTGAACATATGTAGGCTGTTATGAGGCTTGAGAAGGAGTGGGTGGGTGGTAAGCATGATAAATATGCTGATAACCTACTGTCATAGGGTCATTTGAGATGAAACCAATAGTATGCTCTATTTGGAATGGTTTATAGGAATTGATATAAGCATTATTTTCATGAAATGGAGGGTGATGAAATATATCTCCATGAAATGAAGACATTATGAAACATTTAAACAAGCTTGAAACTCATTGAAATATCCTTTAAATCCAAGATAATTAGGTCTATTTTTTTGCAAAAAATAAGTACATACCAGCACTTAGTCCATGTGAAACCTGTAGATCAAACTTGGAGTCGCCAAGTGTGTAAAGATTTTGCCTCCAAAGGCAGAAATTACTGCCATATACACCAAATACTAGCAATGATAAAGAAATTTTTTGAACTGTGATAGTTCAAACAATCCCCCGGGTGTGCCAAAAACTATTATCACTAAAGTGTCCACCCTTACTAAGTTGATAAAATCACTCAGCCACCTTGTGAAACATGGGATGATCTCCTTGAGTGTGGGCTCAAATGACGAAGATCAACTTCCAAAGGGGGTTGGTTCCCTTTGAAACTTCACCTAATACTAAAATACTTATTGCTGTTGCTGGGAAAAGAGATAAGAAGTGACATGAGATGAAACCTAAAATTTGATAAGATGATGCACCAAAATTTCTTTGAGGCTTGCACAACTTCCTTTGCACACACAATTGATCAATAATAAGGCTGGTTCATGCACAACTTAGAGGTTTTATATGCCCATGCATCAATAGTTTGTAAGAAGGTTAGGATATTCACAGTCTTAAAAAGAAAATTTAATCTCTTCACAATTTTGGACTGTTTGCATCGTTTGCACAACCTACAACCTGTAATAATGCATATATTCTCTGCTTAAAGGTGATAATAATGAGACACAACATCAAGGATTATCACATACATCACAAGAACTTGCATCAATCGTTTGATTACATAAAATAAAACAACTTCTGAGAAGGCCAAAGTACTTAGATTTATTGATTGAAAAGGTAATTACACACTACTATACATGCCTGTAAAACTGTGTTTCATTGAGTTACAATGTTGTTATTCATTGAAAAAATCTTCAGAGATTACAATACAATGCTAAGAATGAACAAAAACTCCCCTAAAATGAGTTTAAGCATCCCTTTTCTCTATCACAACATGGGAGAGAATCTAGGAAATGAACTAAAGGCAATTGAATATTTTCAAACTTCCTTTGACATAATGGTTTGACCATCATTTGGCTGCTTAAGAGAGTCCTTTTTTATTTTGGCTACTGAAAAGCTCCTAGGTAGTGTTGGTGAGAAGAATTTTGACCTGTTCAACTACTTTTTTTTTGTCTCATTCACTTCTAAAGAAACTCCTATATGCTTGCCAACTGTTAAAATTGATCATAATTATTCCAAGCTGCCCCCCTAAATCCTTTCCAATTAGCTCTTTAATCCTCTAAAGAATAGGAAATATTTTGTCAAAGAGTTTGAGGGAAATAAAACTCATCATGACATTGGATAAGGATTTTTGAGTGCTATTTGCATGACCGTACACTAATATCCCCTTATTGATAGTGATTGTCATACATAGTTGACTTCATTGATGTCCTCTACTTATCGGTCCCTTGATTCTCTGGCACTATCCCTTCATGGACAGTCATACTTACAATCTTCCCAGATACATATTAGACTGTCACACTTTTGTTGTTCTCGACTATATCTTATCACAGTTTCTTCACTATCTGTCTTTATCAAGTTTCTCACCCTTCATGCATCATATAAACCATTCTTCCCTTGAATATTTAGCCATTATAATTTCATGATTGTCATGATTTCATAAGGAAAACAAGACCCTTTCAAGATTCTACACTTCACCACTTAACTATTATTGTAGACTGATATTCTACCTCAAGTCTTTATGATAACCTTGTGTTGGTTTTCATGGGCATTGTCATTATATTATTTAATGTTGTCAAACAAAAGGTCTACAGACCTGTCAAATGTATTTTCTCTTATTTTCTTTTGCCTTCTAAGTAATTTTTGCCCTTCCCTTTTGATGAAAATCGAATTCCTTCAACTCTAAGCCTTTGATTTGGATACTCAGTAAGAAGCCTATCAATCAAGCCTTCTGATTCCCATGACATCTCCTCAAGAACATTTGGTGAAGGTATTTTAAAATTCGAAATATCATCAAATATAGTCTGAGGATGGTCTGCATTAAAAGGTGAATCGTGAAGTAAGGAATTCAAAAGAATGACTCCAACAGACCATCAATATGCAGTTTCAGCTTGTTTAACTCTCATGAGGATCTCTAGTGTTTTGTCAGCAGAACATACTTAATGGATGCTAACCGGACCAGTTCTTGAATGAGAAATATCTAAAGGATTACTTCATAGATGTACTGTCAAATTTAGGTGAGCCTCCACATTCATTTGTCACTAACATACTACTCACCGCCAAGTAAAATTCACCGCTACCAATTCGCTGCCGGGGAAAATATAAATCAATTTTTAATATATTATCATGTTAAAAGCATTCATATCAAAAAAAATATTAATGCGATTAATTTTCTGCCGTGGTGAATTGCTGACGATGAATTTTACTTGATGGCGAATTTTCCCACCATGAAAAACAACAGCTGGAACTAAAGAGATTAAATCATAACCTGTACCAAGATCAACTCTAGACTCAAGGCGATCATGCAATATAGCTTCAGCTTCTAAGATCAAATCTTCGCCATCAAGATCTATTGTCTTCCCATGCAAAGATTTTCCATTTTATTTCATCCTGCAAACCTTGATTGACAACATTTTGAACCTTCTTCATTTATGAATCGATTGAGTTTCAGTTGCATGGGAGAAAGGTTTTTTAAGAGAAGATTCAATTTTTGATCATGAATAGGAAATACTGATCGATCAAGCACAATATATTTACAAATTATTGCACAAATCTTCTAAGAGTAAATGAATAGATACATGCTTCAAAGTGGTGTCAAAATTTTCCTATTTTACTTGGTAGAGTCATTGTAAAACTGAAGTTATGGACCTTCCATTTCACCTGTCTTAAAGAAAGTCAAAATTTCACATCAGGCCCATTTATAAAACTACTTTTGAATAAAAACCATTTTTATAGCTCAAACATAGGATACTAGAGTTGGACTGTCGAACATGAGTTCAACAATAGTTGCAATTAATGCTTCTAAGCAGCATATATATATATGTGTGTATGTGTGTGTGTGGGGTGACCATAACTATGCTAGGAAAATGTCCTCCATACTTTTCCCAAGAACCTCTATCAGTAACTTGCAACATCCATATAGTATTGGATCTTTGCAGCATCCAAAATCAGCAACTTGTGCCTTAAAATTTCAATCTAGCAATACGTTGTTTTCCTTAATATCTCTAGGAATTATATGAGGTGTTGCATAATAGTGAAGATAAGAAATACCCTATACAGAGCCAATTGCTTTTCTCATTCGCCTTGGTCAATCAAGGAGGCAATCTGCAGAATGTTGCCCATGGAAATGTGAAAGTAGACTGATCCTGCTTTTATTCCATAGTCCCCATATTGATTCTCCACAATATAATTCAGTTCATAAGCTATTCCTTCAACTTTCTCCTTCGAGGATATTGATGCAAATACAAGTAAATAATGGTTACTGGCCACTATCAAATTGAGAAACCCAGCAACACAGAACTCTCTTTCCAGTTCTGAAGGACACCCTAAGTATCCATGAATGTAGTGCTCCACTAATTCTTTTAATTCACCGGTTGCATGTAGCCCCATGAGCTTCCAAAATCAGGTGAGTCACCACAAGAATCTCAGGCGTGATGGCCAACCCTTGCTATTTTATTCTTAGTAACATTTTATTCTCTAAGGCACGAACTCGGTCAAGGATGTATATAATCTATCTACCAGCGTTTGGCATTACCAGAACACCTGCTTGACCAAAAAACCCATGGGGTGAAGGAATCACAACATTAAAGATCCTTGGAATTTTGCCTAGAAACTTTTCTAAGGTCGTTGGATCAAGTGCCTGAAGATTCTCCAAATGAAAATGAATGATTTCCAAGACATGTTCTACATTGTCTCCCTATATTTTCTTTTAAATCCCATTTCTTGAAATTCGTGCTCAAACTCTATGGTGTATCCTAGGGAGCTTGTTAAAATGATCCTCAGCCTTTACCAAGGTAGAAGGTAGCTTTGGGAGACTCCGCATTCTTTCATTCAGCATGTTTAAGGACATAAGATGAGAGGCTCAAGTGAACATCCAATTGCATCTAAAATATCACGAGCTACTCTCCCAAGAAGAGAAAAGAGATCTAGTAACCCATCTGGAGGCAGTTCTAAATCACAACTTGGTTACATTGGAGTTTGGACAGGTCTGTAATCAAATGTTTCTTGCTAAATATGTGGATCTATAAAATAACCTGAAGCCTTGTTCCAGTCCTGTGCTTCCCCAGAATGACTCATCTCGGTTCCTTGGTAAGGTTTTGATGATAATATATTCAACCAAAATCTATAGCACATATCAACATAATATCATCAAACATGTAGCTCAATAATTGTTGCGTAATATCTTGTAAGGGACTGTGAAAGTGTGTTTACAACAAGCTTGTATTTTTTTAGAAAGTAGTCCATCTATAGCAACCAAGTCAATCAGCCTAACACGGCCTAAAGATGACAAACCAGCACCTGCCATGGCATCTATCAAAATATTGTGCTAAACTCCCACTCCTAAGTTATTACCAACCATAGCTACTGCAGATCCAAAATGCCAAGTCAAAAAACTCCCTCCTAGATAAACTACAACTATCCTGAATTCTAAATAATCTTGAATGCTCATTTCTACCATATAAAGATTTATAATTTCCATTAATAAACAACCATTGAGCATATTGCGGACCGAACTGGTTGAACTTTAACTCTTCATGTCCATTTTATGAAACTAGAGCCTTGTCCCATATACAAGTCAATAACATCTAGAAGATTTACCTAGCAGAGAATGCCTTGATAATGCATAAGTCTTACAAGGTAGATGATAAGTGTGAATACTCGAAACTTACCCAACCCCTTTTGTAGCATGCCATGCTCTTGAAATCCTTATTGTTAAAGAGTGTATAAGCGGCGTAGAGATATTCCCAAGGGTTGTGTGGCAGTGCGGGTGGAAAAGGAGAATGAGCTCACTAGTTTTATGATACCATAAATTTATGGCTACTCTCTGTATGGTTTTTCCATTGATTTTTAACTCTGAGCAGCCATAAATTTTATTTTAGTGGACAATATGAAAACTTTAATGAGGATTATGTGTTACCTTGGTGACACCACAAGCCACAAGATAATAGGGCATAATTTTTTTAATTTGTAATAAAAATGGTAGGACAGAGAGTCTTAAGGGTTTTTAATCTTTAGGGGCAGTCATAAATTTTATTTTAGTAAGCAAGATGGGTGATGTAGATATTAATAAGATTAGTTACAAAATTTTGAGAGGATCTTTTGTATTAAAAAATATGGTCAGAAATAAAACTTTTTGCTGGTCCATGAAACAAAAAAAAGTTACCCGTTAATGATGAAGTCAAATTGGCATTTTGTGGCATGAAAATCTAACTGAAATTGGTAGGAAATGTCTCTATAGTTTTAAATTGAATTCTATAGTAGGAGGACTTGAAGATTGTTTTCTTGAATTTGGTTTATCTAAACATTGTGTTTATGAAAAGAATAATACAAAAAATTTCTTCGGTATGTTCTAGATTTGGTAAATGGTAATGTGTTCAGACATATAGATGTCAATGTATAGTCATTAAACATAGGAAAATCAAGTATGTAAATCATTAATCTTTTAAGAAGTTTGGCTCACAAAATTTAAAGGGATAGGTTTCATTGAACAAGAATGGAAAACTGATGATAAACATATCTCCTTACTTAGACCCTTCTACCACAACACTAATTACTAATATGTTTAAATTGCCTCTTATAGGGTTATTTTTTTTAATTTTGATATCAAATTCTACATTATATTGCTATCAAGAATCTAGATAATATATCATATTCTCTTCTTCACCTAGGAATTAAACACAACATCTTGAACTTTCAATTTATTACTTTTGTCAATAAGATGAATAAAATGTTTACTTTTATTTCTATATAGTAATTGAATACATGTTTTACTTATCATGTTATGTGCTTTAAAACTATGAGAATTGGTCTTTCATCTTAGAAATGTACTTTGTGGAGCTTGATTCAATCTACAAAATTTGTTTACTTGTAATTCTTTGTCTTTTTTAGACTACTTTTTGTAAATAATAAATTTTGAGTCCAAAAAGATCTTAAAAAAATATTATGAATTGAGAGACTCAATGAGGTCATACGAACCTTAAATTGAAGAATGATCACACTACTCACTATTATGTCCTTTCTTAATATACAACAATTGGTTATTGACGTGCATGATTTATCCTACAAAACCATTAACTTTTCATCTTCATGCATCTTTAAATTGTAAGTAAATTCCTCATTAGACACATCATCTAATTTTTTTTCTTACTTTTTACACATCTTTCAATTTTATATAAGATTTATAAGCATTATTTAAATATTGAATGTGTATCTGTTAGTTTTATGATCATAAATTAAATAAGCAGATATAGAACAATTTTAAGCAATTTGACACAACATATACCTTGGGAAAACCCTCCAACTTGAGGGAGAAAAATCCAACAACAATATATCACTTATATATTGAATAATAACCAGCAATTTGCTTTACAATAAGGCCAATCACAAGGCCGAATATCAACACCTCACTTGAAGCAATACAAGATAATATCAATCTCCTTGTAAATGATAACTTTGACCCTCTTGAAGACGTCGATCTGCTGAAGGTAATGCTCGATCTCTTACTAAGTGTGAACTTGAACAATAATGAAAAATGAATGATAGAATGAAGAGAGTGATTGCCTATATATACAAAGTGAATGTGGCTTCTTCCAAGAGATGTGTCTCTTCTTCAAGAGGTTGGCCATCATGAAGAGTGGCGGATATCAAGGAGAGGTCGGCTATAATAATAAATATTGTTTATCTTTTAAGTGAAGCGCCTCTTCACTAAAAGGTGTCTCCAATAAATTAAATATTTGTTAGGCTATATTTCCTTTATTGCTTTATGAAATTGTGGCTGGAAGTAGAGGCCCATGACTGTAGTCTTCAACACTCCCTCTCAACTAGGGAGGAATACTTCCAGATATCCAATGTCATGGAGTCTCTCAACATGACATCCACAATGGCTACACCCATTTGTGGAAAAGAGCTCATCACGGAGTCACTCAACATGATATCGTCCATCATGGCTATTCCCATGTATGGAAAAGAACATGTGCATAAGTGCCCATCATGGAGTCACTCAATGTGATGTTGTCATCTCAACATGACGTCCACCATGGCTACTCCCAGAGGGTGGATAAACACAAGTACAAGAAAATCATCATGAAGTCTTTTGACGTGATGTTGTCATGGAGTCACTCAACATGACATCCACCATGGCTACTCCTAGAGGGTGGAAAAATTGGCTTTCACCTTAAATTTCTCTCACAGAGAAAGATGCATTAACAAGGGCTTACACCTCAAATTTCTCTAACAGAGAAAGATGCATTAAAGCAAATCACAGAAGATCACTGATGCCGAGTCTCCCTCTCAACTAGGGCTTAATTCTCCACAACTTGAAGCTTATCTCGAAAGTGTACAAAATTTACTCTGGAGAGAGGCTTGGTGAGAATATCAGCCGTCTACTCATTAGAGCAAATGTATCTCAATTGGATAACTTCCCTCAATACCATATCTCTGATATAGTGGTATTTGGTCTCAACATGTTTTGTTCTGTCATGAAACACTAGATTGACAGAAAGCTTCACATAGCTTTGATTATCAAAATGAATAATAGTAGGCTCCAATGATTGTCCAAACAATCTTGCAAGGAGCTTCCAAAGCCACACTGCTTCTTGGGCTACTACACATGTTGCAATATACTCTGCCTCTGCAGTACTTAGTGCTACTGAAGATTGCTTCCTGCTACACCAAGAAATCATCGCAGACCCCAAACTAAAGCAACATCCAGAGGTGCTTTTCTGATCAGTTACACTCCCTACCCAATCAGAATCAGAATATCCTTGCAACTATAGATCTACACTGGAAGTATATTTCAAACCATATCCAATTGTGCCACACAAGTATCTCAGGATATGCTTAGCTGCAACTAGATGAATTTTCCTTGGTTCACACGTGAACTAACTAAGTACACTCACTACATAGCAAATATCTGGTCTAGTATTGACTAGATACATCAACGATCCAATCAACTACTTGTACATAGTAGGATCCACCAGATCTGAACTAGCTACAGACTCACTTAGATTCTTCAAATTGGTTTCCATCGGTGTAGACATGGATTTGCAATCCATCATACAAAATCTCCTCAAGATGTCTATTGTATACTTCCCTTGATTCAGAATGATCTCATTAGGCCTCTGTCATACTTCTAATCCTAGGAAGTAATGCATATATCCAAGATCCTTCATCTTGAATTCAGAAGCTAACTCCTTGCATTTGATAATGAGATATTCTACTCCAGTAAGAAATAGATCATCAACATAAAGAACCAAGATTAATGCCTCACCATCAACTACATTGAAATAAAGATTTGAATCAACATCGTTCTTGGAGAAGCCCAAGCTCATCAGGTATCGATCAATCCTTTCATACCAAGCACGGGGAGCCTGCTTAAGGCCATACAAAGCCTTCTTCAATTTACAAACATGAGACTCCTTCCCATGAATCTCAAAGCCATCAGGTTGCTCAATGTATACCTCTTCTTCAATTACGCCATTAAGGAAAGTTGTCTTCACATCCATCTGATGTAGCTTACACCCCTTAGTTGCTGCAATAGCAATAATGGTTCTGATGGATGTATAACGAGCAACCAGAGCAAAGGTTTCTTCATAATATATTCCCTCTTTTTGAGAGAATACTTTAGCCACAAATATAGCTTTGTACTTCTCAATGCTTCCATTAGCTGCATGCTTGATCTTGAAAAGCCATTTAGAAGATACAAGTAATTTCCCTTCAGGTGTAGGTACAATATCCCAAACATCATTCTTGATAATAGATTGATATTATTTAGCCATAACATCTCTCCATACTTGCTGACTTGAAGCTTCCTTAACACTGCAAGGATCAGATTCAATGATATGACTCATTAATGCAACATAGCTTGGAAATTGTTGTGGTCTTTTTCTTTCTCTGAATGTTCCTCTAGGGGCTACAAAATTTTCTGCCTCCTACATTGTTTACCTAGCCCATAGAGGTCTCTTTTGACCTATAACAATATCTCTTGGCCCATCAGTTGGTTCCAAAGGCTTAACTGGATCACCATCTACTTCTGGTTTAGTAGACTCCCTCTGAATCTCAGGAGTATGATCAATGTCCATGTCCTAAGGAGTCTCTTGATCTTCATTATCTATCTCCATGTATGAACCTTTAGATCTTTTGAATGCAACATCTTCTTCAAAAATGACATCTCTACTAATCTTTATCAGTTTCTGACCTAGAATGTAAATCCTGTAGGCTTTTGAAGATTCACTGTAACCCAAAAATATTCCTTTCTTGCCAGATGGTTCTAACTTGGTCCTCTTATCTTTAGGCACATGTATGTAAGCAAAACAACCAAATATTCTCCAATGACTAACCTCAGGATTTACTCCTTTGAAGGCTTCTTCAGGAGTCATATTCTCCAAAATACGATGAGGGCTACGATTCTGAACATACACTGTAGTTCTAGATGCTTCTACCCAAAGGAAGGTTTGCAAGTCTTGATCATGGATCATGGATTTAGCTACTTCAACAATGGATCTATTCTTCCTTTCTGTAATACCATTCTACTGAGGATTGTAAGGGACACAAAACTCCCTCTTAATCCATGCCTCAATACAAAAGTTACAAAAGCCTCCAGAGATGTATTCTCCTCCATTGTCAGATCTCAGAACTTTGATCCTCTTCCTAGACAAGTTCTCTACTTGAGCCTTAAATTCTTTGAATTTCTCAAGTACCTCTTTAGATTCTTTAGTCTTTAAGAAATAAATCTAAGTCTTTCTAGAGTAGTCATCAATGAAAATTACATAGTACCAAAAACCACTCAAAGAAGCAATAGAAATTGGACCACACAAATCAGAATGAACAAGATCTAGAATACATTTAGATATGCTTTCACTACTATGAAAAGGAACTTTAGTATTCTTATCCAATGCACATCCTTGACAAGTACCTTCATGCTCTTGACTGAGTCTTGGAAGTCTAGTGACCATCTTCTACATGGATGGAAGGGATCTAAAATGGAGGTGAGCAAGTCTTCTATGCCAAAGCTCACTTGAACTGGTAGAGTCATGCAACAATGCTTGCATTGGATGAATGGAAAGTCTATAAAGGCTCTCATTCCAAACCCCAATCACTCGAGCTGACTTGATGCTAGATTTCTTCGACCAAGCAAGAAATTTTCCCTCTGAAAATACAACTTGATATCCTTTGTCCTCCAAAGCTGAAATTGATACAAGGTTCCTCTTGATACCTAGTATGAACAACACATCGCTCAAATGAAGAGAGATTCTGGAATCTAGGTGAAGAGAGGAGGCTCCAACACCTTTCACTGAATAGCATGCATCATCTCCAATTATGACTTGAATATTGGTATCTCTCTCCACCAAATCTGAAAGATGTTCTCTAAATCCAGTAATGTGACGAGAGGCGCCACTATCAATCAACCATGTGCTATTATCGATTGGAACACTACTTGATAGGACTGCGATAAATAGAAATTCACTCGAATTATCTCTTGAATCCTTCTAAGGAGAGACATCATTCACATCTGCAGTAGAAGCATGATGTTTTGGAAGAGTTGCACAATCTCTCGCATAGTGACCAAACTTGTCACATTTGAAGCACTATATATGGGAGAGATCCTTCTTCTTAGATCCAGAAGCACCATCTGATCTTCTATCTTTGTTCCTCTTGAAATTTCCTAAATCCTTCCTTCTCTTCCTTTCCTCTTTGATGTTTGATTAACAAGAACATGATTGTCTTCATTGTTAGAACTTCACCCATTACCTCTTGTTGCCAATCTTGAATCCTCTTGAATACAATCTTCCCTAAGTTGATAAAACTTAGGTAGCTTCGATCTTCCACTTATACCTTGGATAAATGGCTCCCAATATTGAGGAAGACCGTTGAGTGCCAACATGACTAAGTCCTTATCATCAACCATATTTCCAATGGCACAAAGCTGATCTCTCAACTTAGTGATCTTCATGAAGAAGGAGATGACTGAATATCCTTTCACCATCTTGATGTGATGAAGTTGTTGCCTCAATGCAAGAGATCTGCTTGCATTATTGATCTCATATAGTCCCTCCAAGGTCTTGAACATCTCTCTTGCTATCTTCAACTTGGAGAAAATAGGCACAAGGTGATCCTTCACTGAATCAATCAATCTTCTTAGCCTTTGTGTCATTCTTCCTCCATTGTGTCTACTCAGTCTCATCGGAAGGTTCAGGTACCTCTTTCTCCACGAACTCAAGAATGTCATTTTCTTCTAATGCAATAAGCACTCTAAACTTCCAAGAGGTGAAGTTGGAGGCACCAACAAGTCTATCTTCAACCTTAAGTTTGTTCACCATTTTTGTAGATAAGATAGACACACAAAGATCAGAATGAGATTGGAAGATAATACTACTTATAGAAATCTAATCACAATCTTGCTTAAACCCGCTCTGATACCATGTTAGTTTTATGATCAAAAAATAAATAAGTAGATATAGAGCAATTTTAAGCAATTTGACACAACATATACCCTGGGAAAACCCTCCAACTTGAGGGAGAAAAACCTAGCAACAATATATCACTTATATATTGAATAATAACCAACAATTTTCTTTACAATAAGGCCAATCACAAGGCTGAATATCAACACCTCACTTGAAGCAATACAAGATAATATTGATCTCCTTGTAGATGATAACTTCGACCCTCTTGAAAACTTCGATCTGCTGAAGGTAATGCTCGATCTCTTACTAAGTGAGAACTTGAACAATAATGAAAAATGAATGATAGAATGAAGAGAGTAATCACCTATATATACAAAGTGAATGTGGCTTCTTCCAAGAGATGTGTCTCTTCTTCAAGAGGTCGGCCATCATGAAGAGTGGCGAATATCAAGGAGAGGTCGGCTACAATAATAAATATTTTTTATCTTTTAAGTGAAGCGCCTCTTCACTAAAAGGTGTCTCCAATAAATTAAATACTCGTTAGGCTATATTTCATTTATTGCTTTATGAAATTGCAGCTGGAAGTAGAGGTCCGCAGCTGTAGTCTTCAACAGTATCAACATATTTTAGTCAACTAAGAGTGTGATTAACATTAATTGCTATTAGATTTCTTCACTCTATCTCCTATTACTTTAAAAAATAAGGTCTTAGCCTTTTTAACATCATTCACATCCAAGAGATCCCCAAACATAAACATATTTATAAATTCATGAACATGCGAAATTTCTTTTAATTAATATGTCATCCTAAATAATTTAATTTTTAAACAATTACTTGTCTATAAATATTAAGTTTGTGAAATAACCCCTGCTAATCTACCTTTTATTTTTTTCAGTTTCGTATGCTTGACAATTTGTCAAACACTTTGTATGCATAGTCCAATTTATGAGTTCTTTTTTGTATTATGAGCTTAAGGGATTGTAATTGATGCCAAATCACATAATATTGCAAGGAAATGAAAGGCTAACAATATGCATATAACTTTTGACAATAGAGATCCAAGGAATAACAACTTTAAGAGCATAAATCAAAATTGATAAATAATTTATTTATGACTGTTACAACCTTGTCTCAGACTGAAAATTCATACCAATGAGTGTTTTTTCATCAACCATACAAGAGTAAAATCAATTCTTTACATACCTATTAACCTTGCTTCTTACCATAGACATGAAATGGAATACACAAAAGAGAATAGAGATGGAAATGGATTGTTAACACCCTTAATGCAAATATGAGTACAACTGAAGTGGTAACAACAATAATGAGTCCAAAAACAAGTGCCAAATCTCCACCAGGTGTAGCCACCTAGGGTAGGAATGGAACAATGAACCCCTGGCTAGATATGAATGCAAATGTAACCCCCAAATGGCTGTTGAATACTATAGCACGACATTGTAGCAACATTGTTCATGCACTATTTACGACACTGTAGAAAATCACAAATCTTCCTTTCCCTAATTTTTGATGCCACTATCACCCTCTAATCTGCTCCAAATATCTTCCTCAAATCTACCCTTCTCTATTGGAAAATCTAATAAGCCCAATGTGTTTCTTGAATGAAAACACCATTAATTCTCCTCACTGTATCTTGCAACATCAAGAAGAATGTTGACGAAGAGGGATATCATCCTCCAAGCCCAATAATTAGATTTATGAGAAATCCAATAACATAACTCCCATCTCACCCAAGCATGCTGAAAGTGAGCTCTCCAATCCATTTTATAACTTCTTCATAAGAGCTTACTCACTTGTCTTGTCAATGTGGGATAATTAAACACTTTAATATTTTATCCCTCTTTTTAGTGTACCATGTACTTTTAAGTGAAAGGGGACATTTTGGTGTATTTATAATCCTCCAAAGTTTGCTTGCACCAAACCTCAAGAAGACATTACTCTGCCTTCATCATGAACCTAGCAATGATCTAAGCTCTGTTATGACTTGGTTCACCAACTGAACCTTGCTACAACTCTATCCTAAGAGTTTCCATTTGTGCTTTAACTCTAAAGGATTCAACACCTTGTTTGAAACTACTAATCTCCTTTCAACACCTAGAAGAGTCTAGATGCTATCTTCAACACCATGCTTGAGCTACCTGTAGGGGAGTTGGAAACATTGATTTGATGCATTTCATAACCACTTGAATCCATCTTAGAGGCTCCTCAATGACCATTCCTATCGATCTCAAAAGATTGCCTTTGGAGGGGGCTATTCCTTGTAGCCCTTACCATTCAGTATTCTGAATTTTTCTCTATTAATTGTCAAGCAACCTGTCAAACAAAATATACTTTCAGACACCCTTTTCAGGGTTTTAAATCTTGCTTCAAGTCTCAGACCTTTGACTGTACCGTACAGTGGCTTCCAACCCTCTTGGAGAGGAGGGCTAATTGTCCTATATTCTAGGGTTTTAATTCTCCTTCCTTCAAATCTACCTCACATGGATTGGTCAAGGTCCCAATCCTCCTAAATTTCTTAGCTATGACACAAACTCACCTTAATCCATACTATGGCCGTACGGTACTCCTCCCCCTGCCCAAGTTCTTTAATCTTTACTCTACCAAACACCTAACCGGGTATCTTAGGCTTGCCTAGGGTTTGGAACTTACAATCATTGCTTGGCTCCTTAAAATCCCTAATTCTAAATACCTACACCTATGTGGCTTCCCTTCCATATCTGCTAATCACAGGAAAAACCTGTGGACAGAACTTAGAGGGAAGCCATTTCTTTATTAGATTGTTCAAAACTGCAAATAAAAAGTTCCCTAAACTCTACTCTATGAAGTTAAAACTTCAATACTATCCTAAGTAACCTGAACACCGAATGAAAACAACTCAATACTATGCTAAGAACTCCAATACAATGACTAGATAATATTTACAAGTTATTTGATTTCGCTGTCTCCAAAAACTCACGGGCAGACACAAAAAATGCAATCATATTTCATTCTTTGCTGTCTAAAACTTAAATATAATGCATGTAATCTTACTCCATGGACTATATACGAGGGAAAGATACTATTAAATGCTAAGGGAACTCTGATTCAATGTCCAACCCAATGCACTAACACATAAATATCATAGATCTGAAAACACACTGTGTTTTCTGTAAAACACAGAAAATGCAGAAAATTACCAACTGTCTTTCATTCACCGAAAATATGTCTTTACAAAGCATACTCCCTAACTCTTTTACGAGCCATCACTCCATTTGGGATGCTCTTTCCACGTTTCAAGGGAGATTGGTCACTCCATATCCTTGATTCCAAGGGATTCCAAACTAATGGAATTGCATGCAACCTAACAATGTTGCCATGCAATTTGCAATATTCTTGCAACTCCTTCATCCCCCTACATTTTAGGATCACTAACTTCTTGAGTCTGAGCTAACACCCCTTAACTGACCTTTAACATCTCCAAACAATGAGGATGTGGCGTTACAACATACTAAATGCTTTATAACTTAACATATGCTGTCCAAAGTTTAATAAAACAAAATTTAACAACTTTGACAACCTAATGACAAAGATGATGTTAATCCTAGTGATTAACTCCTCACACACAATTGCAAGACTTTCTAAGGTCCAAAACAAATACACCAAAATCCCTGACTTGGCTAAAGTCCAAACAAGCCAAAATTGTGAACAAACTTGGTGGAGGTCAGCCTAGGTGCTCCTGCACCACATTTAATATTTATAACATATTACTTTATAGTCCCACTATAGTCATTTATTAAACAAAGTTAAATATTTTAAACTTAAATTTATATCTCACTTGAATAAATAAATATTAAATGACTATGAATTATTGCCATCCATCTGAACATCAACCATGAAGTCAATGGTGTCACTGAAGATCTGAATCATCCCAAAGTGACTTACTATAAATTGTAAGTGCGCCAAAACTACATTAAAACATCTTAGAATGACCTACATCTAAAAATGCCTAGGAAAATATCCTCCAAGATCCCTTTTGTGTCTTGTTAGCCTACGAGACCATGAGAAAATAGGATAACGACAAACCTCATACAATATGTGCTAGAAAGGGGACATTACAGTCCACCCTCCCCAAAAATTGTTTGTCCTCAAGCAATTTATGCACAACACCAAAAAGACTAGACTAAAATCATATAATATCCCAAGGTAACATGTTAACCTCAAAGCAAAACCACCATGTTGACGTTGCGCCACTCTAATCATAATTGTACATCCACTATGCCAAATCTACACTCTCCTTTCTTTTGATCCCAAAAAGTAACCATCATCATAGTCCAAACTGAAATACCTGAAAAGACTATAATCTATTCCATTAAGAATATATTGCCAAGGCATCTTAGTGAAGTCCAACTCAACAATCCCACTGCCAAACTTGATCCAAGGCAATGGAAAAGAAATACTGCTCAACCACAAAGAATAAATCGCAACATATCCCCTCAAGTTGTCCCTAAAATGAAAATGATCAATCACCACCAAGGGACCGGTATAGAAAATGTCATTGCAACCAAGTTTGAAATCAACTAACCAAGGAGTACCACTGTAGTCAACAACTAAAAATATGTCATTGGTGCTTACTCCTGAAGAGTCCTAAGGAAGATCTTGAACACTCCAATCAACCCAACCAACTGCAAACAACGAAGCATCATCTGAAGATATAGATATCAAAACCATGAAATGTCTATAGTGACCAACACTCACCAAGGTGGAAGCATATTTTAATTGAGTTGTACATGAAAGTTCTCCTACAACCCACTGCCATAAAATTTGCATCAGCTCAAAATCCATCTGTTCATATGCTCTTCCAACCATTCTCAACCATAAAACACTCAACTTCTGATCATAAGAAGCCATGCAACTCATCTGTTGGTCAAGAAGTGAATGATGAACCAAAGCATGTGGAAGCTTGTAGTGCTGAGCTAACACTAAAAGTAGACTATCCAAGTTTACAACACAAACCTTCATATGATGCACCCCCTGACCTAGGAAGGTCTGAAGTAAATCAAAATCACTATAGTTCATGATTGAAATTAGTGAAGTGCAATATGATTTTAGAGCTCTACACCAAGGACCATAGCAGTACGCCTTGAAATGCCAAGTATGATCCCGAGGATATTTGGCCTAGTCAAATTCAGTTACAGGCCAAATGAAGTTCATTTGATGAAGTTATGGTGGGACTTACTATTTATAGTAAATCAGTAGAGGCTTAGTGATTTCAAATTTCCAATGATGGGACTTGGATCTTTTTGTTGAGCTCTTTCCAATGAGCTATTACTCATGAAATTTTTAGTTTGATTGGTTTTGCATTTTTATTCTGATTTATTGCTCTGATACCACTGAAATAATCCCTACTAATCTGCCTTTTATTTTTTTAGTTTTGTATGCTTGACAATTTGTCAAACACTTTGTATGCACAGTCTGATTTTTGAGTTCTTGTTTGTATTGTGAGCTTAATGGATTGTAATTGATGCCAAATCACATAATATTGCAAGGAAATGAAAGGCTAACAATATGCATATAACTTTTGACAATAGAGATCCAATGAATTACAACTTTAAGAGCATGAATTAGAACTGATAAATAATTTATTTATGACTATTAAAACCTTGTCTCAAATGAAACTTCATACCAATGAGTGTTTTTTCATCAACCATACAAGAGTAAAATCAATTCTTTACATACTCGTTAACCTTGCTTGTTACCATAGAAATGAAATGGAATACACAAAAGAGAATAGAGCTAGAAATGGACTATTAATGCCCTTAATGCAAATCTGAGTACAACTAAAGTGGTAACAACAATAATGAGTCCAAAAACAAGTGCCAAATATCCACTAGGTGTAGCCGCCTAGGGTAGGAATGGAACAATGAACCCCTGGCTAGATATGAATGCAAATGTAACCCCCAAATGGATGCCGAATACTGTAGCATCACTGTTCATGCACTATTCATGGCACTTTAGCAAATCACAAATCTTCCTTTCCCTTATTTTTGATGCCACTATCACCCTCGAATCTGCTCCAAATATCTTCCTCAAATCTTCCCTTCTCTATTAGAAAATCTATTAAGCCCAATGTGTTTCTTGAATGAAAACACCATTAATTCTCCTGACTGTATCTTGCAATAGCAAGAAGAATGTTGACAAAGAGGGATTTTGTCCTCCAATCCCAATAATCATATTTCTGAGAAATCCAATAACATAACTTTCATCTCATCCAAGCATGTTGAAAGAGAGCTCTCTAATCTATTTTATAACTTCTTCATAAGAGCTTACTCACTTGTCTTGTCAATGTGGAATAATTAAACACTTTAATATTTTATCCCTCTTTTTAGTGTACCATGTACTTTTAAGTGAAAGGGGACATTTGATATTTATAACATATTACTTTATAGTCCCACTATAGTCATTTATTAAACAAAGTTAAATATTTTAAATTTAACTTTATATCTCGCCTGAATAAATAAATATTAAATGACTATGAATTATTGCCATCCATCTAAATATCAACCATGAAGTCAATGGTGTCGCTGAAGATCTAAATCATCCCAAAGAGACTTACTATAAATAGTAAGTGTGCCAAAAATACATCAAAACATCTCAGAATGACCTACAACTAAAAATGCCTAGGAAAATATCCCCCAAGATCCCTTTTGTGTCCTAGTTAGCCTACAAGACCTTGAGAAAATAGGCTAACGAAAAACCTCATATAATATGTGCTAGAAAGGGGACATTATAGTTTTTTAATGCATTGCCTTCTCCATCTATACATGTCTAGGTGAACAAAATGTCGATGTCAAGATGATATTGTTGGATTATGTTGATGAGCAAAGAAAAGGCATTGCTCACACATGGAAACACAAGTAGTTCTCTGAGTCCGCTTGGAATTGTCATTTTTTCAAGCTTGATATGTTCAATGAAGTGGAAATACATGGACACAAGTAATAGCTCCTTATTGTGATTGGACTTAACCAACACACTCTAAACTCTGACTTTTTAGATAAGGAAAATTTATTTACATTTTCATTTTTTCGTTTTTGTCTCAACATGTTATTAACATAAAGGAGGGGTAAAAATTTATTAAAACAAAAATAGGTACAAAGCAAGGGCATTACATAGCCCTATCAAGCTCCACCAAGTGGTCCAACTGATGAGACAGATTTAGGGGTAACTGACCCCGATCCATCAAATTCCAATCACGACTATGATCAGAAGCCCATTTAGCCAAACAAATAGCAACACCATTCCATTCTCTAGGAATATGAATGAAAGTAACGAACTCCAAAGAGGCACAAAGGTTGATAATCTATTCAACAATCAAAGCCAAATTCCAGCTAACATCATCTAAATGCCGCCTATTCAACAAGTTCACCACTACCTGGGAATCAGACTCACATATGATCCTTCACCACCCCAATTGACTTCCACACTCCATAGCCAATAAAATGGCCTGAGCCTCCATTAAATTATTAGTATGAAGACTCTTATAAACATAGAAGATAAACTAAACATGTCCAAAGCTATCTCGACCAACACCACCAATTCCAACATGTTATTATTATCATTGTCACGGTTAAATTTTAGATTCTTTCAAAAGTCCTCTTTCCCAACCAATAGTTTCAATCATGGTCTCTCACCTACCATTGAAACATCAACATGACTCCCTGTAAAGTCTTTGTTGATGAGAGCAGAGAGAAAAAACTACATTGTTGATGTGCACAACGTAGTCAAGGAAGTGCAAAAAATTCAATGAAAAGAAAATACGAATTGCAAGATTATATGGAATGTATGGCTTGTAAAACTATACTTGCCAAGGCTTTCTATAAGCATTATTTGGGAGATTTTTCTTGCAAAGCATGCATTCTACAATTTTGTGGAGGTAATTTTTTCGACATACAAAAGCTTTCCCTCAATTCCCTATGTTGCAACTCGAATGGGAAACAAGCAAAGATGATGTGAGCAATTTTGTATATTTTTGTTTTGTTTGGAGGATGTTCTTCTTTTCCTTAAATAATTCTCTTTAGGCTTGAAAAAAATTATTACACAAAATGTGTAACTCATACATTTTTTAATATATCTTATAGGCAGAATACTTCTTCAATACATTTGTGAAGGGTCAAAGGGTATTGTTGGTTCTAGAAAATATCACCAAAGTTATCATAGATGAAGTGAGACATTATTTTGGAGCAGACTTGGCAAAAAAAATACATCTTTTTGATTGCATGAAGAGTAGATGTTGTAAAGAATTTCAATGATGTGCAATCTTGCATGCATGTCCCGAGGTTGGAGGATGAAAGGCCCTAGCCATCATGTTAGAAAGGATGCATGTAAATAAATCAACATTTGGGATAGAGCACCAAATTTTTATTTTATTTTCTAGTCTTACCTTTATTTCCTTTCCCACGCAGATTTTGGGTGCTCTCTGCATTGTTTTCCAGAGTTTTCCTATCTTCGAATTTAGAGTTTTCAAGTTGATTTTTTTTGCAAACTCTATTGCTATGGGTGGAGATAGAAACTGGGAAAATCCTTTTTCATGCGAAGCTACCAAGAAGGAGGTTTTGGTAGGTGTTGGAGAAAGGAGGGTTAACCCCTTACCTAGAGAAATTACATGGCAATAATCCTTAGGTAACATCATAGTTTGCTAAGGGTGGAATGATAGGGTGTTGAAGCTCGGGGGAACAAAGTTTGATGTCAATGAAGATTTGATAGCTAATATCATTGGTCTAGCCATGGATGGTATGAAAGTATTTAGAGATAAGGAGTCGCAAACGACTATGCAAATATTTTTCAAGAAGGATGAAGCCAAGGAATTGAGAACTGCAAGGAGTGGAGGATACCAGCGAAGCTCCTTAAAAGCATTGTGGGGAGATGTTGTAGAAGAGATCATGTATTTTATAACCCTAGAGGATTGGTTCTTAGCGGTAAATTCCTACCACTTCATCTTGCTCAATCATTTCCACCACAAGAAAAGGATTTCCTTCCCATATTATCTTCTGATGTCTCTGGACTCAGGTCTTAGGGATCATAAGAAGAACCCTAAAAATCATGTCTTGCATGTGGGGTTGATCCTTCTTATCTCTGACTATGCGAAATCATTTGAGGTTGCTAGGCCAATTGTGACCCCGAAGGGTAAACAGATTAAGCCTGCTGAGGAATATGAGACTACCTTTGATGAAGAACTAGCCAACAAAAAAGTGAAGAAAATAATACTTATTATGGAAAAAGGGTTAGAGTTTGATGAAGACGTGGAAGTGGTCCCAGATTCTTTGGATGTGGGTCCTCAATCCCTTGTTGCAAGAAAGACCAAAAAAGGGGAGCCATGTGCCAGCGAGGGTTATGTGACTTGTAGTGATGAGGTGGTTGCCTGTTTTTCATGTAAGGGTGTGTTGGAGAAGGCTAGTTTGTATGGAGAAGCCTCCTCGCCACCCCCTATTTCCAAGCAGAATAAGGAGTTGGAAGAGGGTAGCAGGAAGAAACGTGTTCTAAGGACTGTGAGCCAGTTAGTGGAAAAGGGCTTTCCTCTCACATTAGTTGGCGGTGTGTATGTTGATGATTCTCTGAGGGTTACTCTAGACCTACAACATAAAGGTATGTCTACGGTTGTTGGTGGTTTGACTACTATGGATACCTAGGATGCAGAGGTGGAGAGGTTGAAGAAGAGAAAGGTGATGGCGGAGGAGATTGCGAGTTCCATCTGCAAAATCAAGACTCTAATTGCTGCTGGTAAAGGTAAGGATACTTCCACTAGGTAGGATAAGGTTAGATCCTCTGAAAAGGAAGATTCTTTATGGAAGGGGGTTTTTTAAATTGATAGAGAAGATATGTCTGATGTGCTAGGATCCACTCGTGAGGGTTCCATTATCTTGTTCAATTTTTTTAAATGGTTTTTTCATGAATTCGGTAAAAATAATGTCAAAGTTAGGGGTATGGTGAATATGGTTGAAGGATCCTCTATCCAAAAATAGATAAATGAATTGTTTGATTCCTTAAACACTATTGTGGACTCTGTGGCGAAGGAAAATTTTAACATGAAACAGGTTCTTGAAGGAAAAATCCTCTCTTTTGAGGATAAAATGGAGAAAATTTGGGCCATTGTGATGAGGGGTGGGGATGGGTCTAAGTCTGGTGGTAAATTTGACTCTATTAGAGTGACCTCTCTTGTGGTTAGTGCCAGGAAATGTAGAGAAACTGGCCATGTTGATGAGATCAGTGCTGCTGGAGGAGGAAGTTGTTGTCGAGAAGAGTGGGGAGAAAGGGAATGTTTTGATTAGCGAGGTAAATACAGATGGACTTGGTGCTAGAAATAGAAACAAGATTAAAGCTTAGGTTGGGGCTTCTGGTAAAGAGATGTTTGATGTTTTGGAAGATTCTTAGAAGGTTGCGGCGAGTGACGTGGAGGCGGTGGATATTCTGAAAAACATGTAGTGCTGCTAGTTGGTGGTTTCCTTTTTGGCTGACTTTTTGTTGTTGTGTTGCTGATGTTGGGTTGAATTTTTCTTAGTGTTATTTTATTTTTATGTAGCTACTTTATTTTGTAAAGGGTTTTGGGCCCCGTCAAAACCCGTATTTTACCTCTAATCAAAAAATCTATTTCCCATGTTTGGAGTAGGCACCGATTTAGAAGGTCAAACAATTAAAATTTCATCAAAATACATCATATTTTTAATCCTTTCTAGTGTTAGTGGTTCTTCCCCATTCTACATATCTCAATTCTTTAAATATTATAATCTTAAAAGGGTTATTCAAATGTTACTCTTTGTGAGGTGTGTTTTTATGGTCATTTGTTATAATCATGCATGAAGGGTAACATAGATCATTGAATAAATATTTTGGAGAAACAAGTGACATATATAGTCTCATGCATGAAATGTTATTTGCTCATAAGATATTAGTGTTCTTGATAGTTATCAACTATCACAATAAAAAAAGTGACAAAATTTAGAATTATTTGGTGGATAGAATGTTGTATAATCAATGTTTTGGAATCTAATAATCCAAAATTAATGTAGAATCTAAAACATTGATTTAACAAAGAGACATCATAGTTTAAGTACACACTAGTTATGAGTGTAAATCTAATTTTCTAAATGTGATGACACTTTTAAAACTATTACAATCTTTGTAATGATCATTTTGGATTTATAAATGGATTTTTACAACTCGATGATGGATTACTAACTATGTTTTTGTCTATAATAATCAAACCTTGATTATATTTTCATGCTTTGATCAATTATTTTGTCCTTAGGTTCTTTGAAACTCCTTGTTAATTGTGATTTTTTCCATTGATAGGCATGGATCTAGGAATGTATTAACTAAATGAAACTATTTAAAAAAAAATGCTAGTAGTTCTAGTTTAGTCACAATTCTCAAGTAGATCATGATTTTATAATAAACGTGGTACAAACTCAGAATTTTTTTTTTTTAACTTTACCTTGTGGTCTATGTGGATTGCCCCCCCTCACACTTATTGCAGTTGTGATGAAATTAGCTATAAAGATAGCTAATTTTTCTTGGCTTACTGATAATATTTGGAGTCAAGTCAATAGTTAGGGTTTAGCTATCACTATTTTTTACTATCCACTTTGTTTATCAAATCCCTAGGAACACCCTCCTTACTCTATCTTAAGCTCAAAAAATAGAAGAGAAACCCCACTCTCATAAAGTTGGTCTTCGACCTTCCATAACTTTTGAATGAACAAATTTCACTTTCAAGATGAAAACCTTGGCCTTGAAAGTGAAAATGTGTTCTAGGAAGTGAAGTAGTTGTTTTGGGACCCAACACACTCTTAGTTATATTTCTACCAAATAGTTTTTAAAAATACTTAATACAACAAAAAAATATTGGGGTGAACACCAAACACTATGTTATATTTCATAACCTTAACCTTATCCATTTTTAAAAATAATTAGTAGTTTCAAACTTAGATTAAGAGAATTACAATTATTATTCTCATTGTATCTTTAAATTTTGAGTGTACACATCTCAAATTACTCATCTAAGTTTAGGTTTAGTTGATTCCATGAAAAAATAGTCACTTTTAACCCCCTTTGGCCCCCCTTTTTCAGGAACTTACCTGCCCATTCTTAGGTCAGAAGATAACACCTTATATTCCTAAGCTATTCAAGCATGATGTTAAGGTTATTTTTTATATTCTACTATTATAGTTGAACTTTTGAGCATGTAATGTGTTATCTTAATCTTTTCTCTCTTTGCTTCTATGTAGAGGAGCCTCTATGTACTTGTATTTACATGCAAAGGTTAATTGATCAATGAGCTTAATAGTAAGAAATATGTTATCTTATATATTCTTAGTCTTATTTTAATTCATTTTTACAAATTATGTATATACATTTTTGTGGATTATTTCTCATGAGTCTTTGTTATTCCTAAATTAATTTTTGCAATCCCTCCCCCTTTTCAGCCCCCATACACCAACTTCAATCTCAGCTTAGGATAGATAGAGAGTTAGCTCCTAAATCCTATAGATTTTCTTATAGGGTCCACCCATATTAAATTTTTATATTGATAAAAACAGGATTAAACCAAGGCTTGGAATTTTACATAGTAGCAAACAAGATGTAAGAGAAACTAGTCTCGTGAGATATTAAATAAAAAGAATCAAAATGAAAGAGAAATAATTGGTCATAACAAAGCCAACAAATGTAAAACCTAAGAATAAGAATAGGACACAAAAGCCAACCACTACTAGTTGAATTATGTAAGTTGCTAGCTGCCTACCATTCCTTAGATAAGAAATTGACATTGTCTTCAAAAGTGAACTCCTTTACTTCTCCAATTTGGGTGCTTGTGTCTCCATTTTTTTCATATTTTTGACTCTAATTATTTTTCTAGGAACCTCGTGATAAGTATCTCCTTTTATTTTTTGAACTTCATCTTGTAGTACACAAAGACTGGTGGCAATGTTATTAATTGTCCACCTTTATTATTTCTTGCAAGCCTTTCCATATTCTTAGTCCTACATGATGTATTTACCCTTGAAAAGGACCTTTAAATAAAGCCAATAGGTTTATTGCATGGAGATATATGCCACTCATTCCTTCTCTTATTGTATTATCCTATTCATTTTTATCTTCTTATTCTTCTATCTTCCTAATGTCTCTCTAGAAATGGTAAGGATTTTAATACAAACCAATGTTTTGACTTCCCCCTTTGTAACTTGACAAGTTTTACAACCTTGAATAATTTCTCATTTCCATATATCTTTATGGTCTTATGGTATCACATCCAACTCCAAGGAATTCAATATTAGTGATCTTGTGACTAGATAGTTGTATTGCATTTGATTACATGTGTGTATATGATTTTTGAGAGTATAATAAAGTTGCATGTTTATTGTTCTTGAATGTTATTGTTTGTGTAAGGTGTGTTTGAGGGAGTGTCTCCCTTCATTAATCTATAGTAATTTTTTCTTTCTAGACTTAATAGTGAGGTTGAATTTTGTGAAAGAGGAATGTATTATAATATCAAGCCCAAAACCTTAATATAAATATCTCTCACATTAAAAAATACATGTCCAATTTCCATCTAACTCAATATTTATAAGAACCCAAGTCTATAAAAACACATATAACCTTAAAAATTCCTTCATATTTTCTTGAAAGATAATGGAATCAACTATGCACAAGATTCCACTCCTATCAAGGGTTAACAACTAGAAAAATGTTTCCTCTTGAAACCTAACAACTAAGATCTAGCATCAAATTAAAGGAAATTTATAGCCATAATAACCATTTCCAAATAATACCGAGAGAAAAATATGCAAAAAAGTCCATGATCCACAATGTAAATATGAAAACATGGCATCAATAGGACATTAGGTGTAACCTAAGAAAAAACTTAAATGGAAAAGCATATCCTTGCAAATAGCTTGCATTATCAATACATATTATCTCACGAATAAATATTATAATACACTTGTAGAGTCTCCATGAAAGGATTTTGAAACATCAAGATCCCTAATTTCACTCTATCTGAATAGAAAAATAAAAATTATTTAATGATACATGCTAATCCATTCTTCCTCTCCCAACATATGCAAATTATAAGAGATGTTCAATCAACCTTAGCCAACAATCCAACATCAACAATTGCTCATGTTCTTGCTTTGGTAGAAATAAACTTACACAAAAGCACTATGTGGCATTATATAAACCATGCGCTTACAAAAATATTATCCCCTCATAGTAAATTTCCCCTTTTGGTGCTAAGTTCTCTCAATGTTAAACATTTTATAATGTATGACCCACATTATATATTTATCTCAATGAAACATAATACATACAATTGGCCCTAAGAATTCCTACCCATTTGATACTCATATCTTTAGATTCCGTATGCATGCCACAAATAGATATTAATATCACATTACAAAAATTATGCAAAGTGGACAACACACCATTTCCCAAAAATGACCCACATGTCAACCTTCACCAAGAATAAAATATTTTGGCACAAGAGGATCCTTCTTTCACAAAAAATATATGTTTGATCAAATCCAAACCTTAAGATAGCAATTAGAAACCTTAGATTATTATGTATGTTCTTCATTACCCAGACCTTCACAACCTAATCAACAACCCAATCAACCCTATTAATCCAATTTATTAATTCAATATAATCGATCTAATCCAAGGTCTTGAAACATGCTTTTAGAAGCATATTGATTATCAAATATTCCTCTACAAGAACTTCAACACATCATCATGAATCACACAAAAAAGTGGGGTATATCATTCCTATTTAAGATAGTCATTAATGATTACATTCTAAATCTCCTCCCCATTTCTATCACAAGTCCCATCCATCATTCTCATCCTAAATCCCCCAAAAAATTCATCCATCTAGCACCTCCATCCCTTCTACTAGAATGGATTTTTCCTTATCTTTTATAATTTTCTTCTCATTTTAAAATGTTAGATAATAAAATATTAAATAAAAATAGTAAATCCAATAGAAATACAATCAACATAAATAATCCCAAAACTAAAGATTCTAGTAATGAAAACTCATGAGTAAAGTAGAAAATACAAATAAATAGATCAAAATAGTCCAAAAGCATCCACGGATTTTACTACTAGCCTTCCTACAATCCTTGTTCAATTTCAAACAAGTCAAAACAATGTTATCAAGATATTATGTTCCCTATCTTTACATATTCTTTAAGATATAGTTTTCCTAAATTAACAATGCTATTATCATGTGTCAATCAATCTTTAGGTTTTAGGATGACCAAAAGTAAAATCTTGTTTCGTTTTTTGATTGTCTTGTTTTGTACTTATATCTTTTTCTTATTTTTCTTTATATTTGTGTTAGTTCATGGGCTATTTTATCAAAGATCTATAATTTATACAAGATCCACAATATTCATTGTCACATCCTTAACACTCACTCTCATTCTTTTCTAAACATGTTTCTTCTAATTACCTGTCTATAATTAATATTTATTCTTAGCCACTCTTTCCCACCACCTTTGATTTTAACCCTCTATTCTAGCCCAAGTCCTTTAATTTAATATTCCTCTTCTCATTTTGATTATCCATCCATATAGTTCATCCTTGGATTCCCTCCTAAGGGGACATCTCCTTGCCTATCATATAACTGAGATCATCCTCCTATATCCTTTCTTTATGTTCTTCTTCTAGTTTCTTTAAAAAAACACTAATTCCTTCATCTATAACACCCTTTCAAATAGGGGAAAATATAGAGACCTATATTTCACCACCCTAATGTTGTAATCGACCTATTATCATCTCATCAATTAATTGTATCATCACTTTATTTTCATCATATTGACAAATTATATCATCATCACATTTTTATCTCATTAACTAATCATCTAATAAACTTCTTAATTTAATCTTGTTACATTTTAAATCATCATGTTGATTAAAATATATACTAAATTAATTTCCCATTAAAAATCACCAGACGTTACCCATAATTAAATAATTAATAAGATCCTAATCAGTCCATGCACACACACATATAGTTAATTAACTAATCCCATTTAAATCTTGCTAACATCACCACATATTTAATTAATTGATTATTTTTTATTTTTTATAAGGAAAAGCAGGTTTTGAAGGGATCCCAAAACCCTTTACAACAAGAGTAGGCTGCAAAAGATAAAGCAACTACCACCACACAACCCCAAAAAGTAAAAATAGTTGTTACAAGATTAACCTAGATACACAAATAGCTAAAGCAACAACAAAACGTTAGCAAAAATGTCAAACCAACAAAAACTAAAGCAAGTTATCTAAATCCTTGGCCGCCTCCAGATTACTGGAGATTATTGATTATTGATTATTAATTAAGTAATTAGCTCTTAATTAATCCAAACACATATATCTAACTAAAATAAATAATTAATTCTAATTATCGTCACCTACATTCCACTCCATGTTAAATAAGTTAATTAATTATTGAGTCAAGTTAGCTCTAAATCATATTAGTTGACTAAACAATCAAGTTAGTTAACTAGTCAATCAAATTAGTTAACACTATTAAGTTAGTTGACTAATCAATCAATTGTGTTAACTAATCTATTTAGTTGACTAAACAATCAAGTTAGTTAACTAGTCAATCAAATTAGTTAACTCTATTATGCTTTTTGACTAATCAATCAATTGTGTTAACTAGTCAATTAAGGTAGTTAACTAATCAATCAAAATAGTTAATTCTAAAACAATGCTCTTGTTCCAAATTTGATTAAATAAACCATTGTGTGTTCATTTTTTAATCTATAAGTATGTAAAATCCACATTTTTTTAGCAAATTATCATGATATTATAGAAAATTTTGGATGTTCAGTGAATCCACACTTCACTGAAAGCACAATAAAATCCTAATCACACTCGATCTAAAATTTGCAAGTATTTTAAGATAGAGTTTTGATTTCATATTAATTTTATATTCATTGTTACATTCTCATCACTCAAATAGCTTATGAGTTGAACTCCAATCACCTTCTAAAGTAAAATACAAACAATCCCCATCAAAATTTTCATACTGTGCACTAAAATAAAATTTATGGCTACTCTTAGAGTATTAAAATCAAAGGAAAAACCATCTAGAGAGCAGCCATAAATTTATGGTATCAAAAAGTGGGTGAGCTCATTCTCCTTTCCCACCCGCACCACCACACAACCCTTTGGAATATCACTACATCATTTATACATTCTTTAAAAATAACTTCAATCATTATGTATTCATCGCAAGGCACCAACCTTTTAAGCTCTTCTAATTTGAACCATCACTGCCTAAGACCTCTGGTGTAGTCACAAATGGAGGGTTTAGAAAGAACAGTCCAAATAGTGCAACTTAGGGTCAACATAGCGAAAATATACACAAGAAAGTATTTTACAAATATGGATCTTTATTGAATTGGAAATCTTACATGCATCATATGCCTCATGGGAAAATAACCAGGGGTCACAAGCCTACCACAAGGGTATTCAACATTACAACTAGCCAAAGGCCTTATTACAGTCCAAAGACTGGAGATCCTAAATTACGAACTTGAATCTAAGAAATTCTAATTAACTACCGATTAATGATTACAATGAATTACAAATGATCTTCTATATGATTCTATAGCTCCAACAAAGGTCCGCATTGACCACAAGGGTTTACAAAACCTAATGAATAATCAAGCATGTAGGTCGGCCTTAAAGCATGAAAGATAATCCTTCATGAAATGAAATGAATTGCAAATCTCTCCAAGATAGATTCCATTTGACCCAAAATTATTATATGATGTCCCATTAAGCTCCTCACATTCTAGAATAGGTCCACACTAATAAATTTGGACCAAGTCGGCTCCAAATGTTCTGACTGTGAATTACAATGAAATTATAAGAGGAATAACTTTTGATAGACAAATACAAATGATCTAAAATATGGATATGTTTTAGATGACTTTGTATAGATGTTATATCCTACTCAATGAGTTGAGAAACAATAATACAGTGAAATGTAGAATGAAATGCTAAAACTGCTATAGACTGAAATGCAAGAAAGGAAATGTTTTTGGTTGAAATAGGATTTCTTTACAACCAGGGATGCTCTTGCATCAGACACCTAGGGTTGGATGAAACATGAGTCCCTCACTTTCTAGGGGCTAGAGGAAAACCAAAACGTTCCACCTCAACCTGAGATATCCATGATGAATCCTCCATTGGTCTGCCTTTCCACTTCACTAGATATTTTTTGTACTACTTGTTCCTAGTGCTCCTTCCAATTCTGATATCCAAAATCTCCTCAATCTCCTCTAGTGGTTGATGTGGTAACTACTCCTTTAAATCCACTTCATTACTACTTCCACTTGACTATCTTTTATGGTACTAATATATATCTGTGATATTGAAAATAGGTGATATACACAATGTTTCCGGTAACTCCACTTCATATGCATTTCCAAAATCAAACTTCCTTAGGATCTTCCATGGTCCAAACTTCCTCATCTTTAGTTAATTGTATGTTCCCAGTGGAAATATCTCCTTCCTTAGATATACCATCACTTCTTCTCCAATAATAAACTCCTTATGTCTCTTGTCCTCACTTGCCTTTTCCTTATACTTATTGTTCATTTCTTCCAAATGCTTCCAGACTTGATTATGCAACGTCTCCATGAAATCTACAAACTCTTCTACTTCCACAATCCTCTTATTCTCCATAATGTTGTCTCTTAGTTTCACAACTCCTCTAGGATGTGTTTTGGTTACAATATCAAATTATGTCTTCCTTTTACTCTGGTTTACTAAATTATTGTATGAAATTTTTGTTTGTGGTAGAAATATATCCCAATTTTTTTCCTTATTTCCAACCAAACATCTTAATAAGTTACCCAAAATTCTATTTACTGCCTCTATTTTTCCATCTATTTGTTGGTGATATGTTGAATTGAACTTCTGATTTGTCTTCATATTCTCCCACAATCTTCTCCAAAAGTATCCAATGAACTTGGTGTCTCTGTCTGAAACTATACTCTTAGTTAATCCATACAATCTCACAATCTCCTTGAAAAATAAGTCAGCAACATGCACAACATCATTGGTTTTCTTGCAAGGAATAAAATGTGTCATTTTACAAAAAAATTCCACTACTACCATTATTGAATCATGTCAATCTCTTTGTGTTCTTGGTAATCCTAATATGAAATCCATGCTTATGTCTTCTGAAGGTCTCTTTGGTACTATCAAAGGTTTATACAATCCAGTATTTTAACTACTCCCTTTTGCTAGTTGACAAATTCTACAACTCTAAACATACTTCCTGACATCCTTATATATCTGTGGCCAAAAATAGTGTTCACTCACCAAAGCTACTATCTTATCAACTCCAAAATGTCCTGCTAGTCCTTTGGTATGTTTTTCTTTGATCAAATTCTCCCTCATTGAACTCCTTAGAATACACAATTGGTTTCCTTTGAACAACATATCTTCTTGAATGAGATAGTCCAACCATTGGCTCTAGTATGTTACTATTAGTTCCTTACATGCTTAATGCTTTGGAAAAATATGCATTATCCTCATACATGTGCTTCAATTCATCAAACCCAATACTTCTATCCTCATCTGTATCAAAAAATTCCTTCTCCTACTCAATGCATCTCCAACTTTCTTTGACTTATCACTATTATGCTTCAACACAAATGTATAACTCTCCAAGAATTCAAGACATCTCATTTGTCTCTAGTTCAACTTTCCTTGACTGTTCAAATATTGCAAAGCTTGATGATCAATGTACAACACAAATTCCTTAGGCAACAAGTAACGTCTCCACTTCTTCAAGGCTTGAATTATGGAATAAAATTCTTGATCATAAATTAAATATATTCATCTGGAATCATTCAATTTCTCATTGAAATAAGCTATGTGTCTTCCTCCTTGACTCAACATTGTTCCTATTGCATTTCCACTTACATCATAATCAACTTGAAATACCAGCTACATTGGGATTGTAGTTTCTCTATAAAAAGTTTTCTTTGTCTTCTTTGTATCTCTGTGGCAGTGAGCCCTCTGAGTTGTTGCCCTATTGGACATTGAGTCCTTGTTTTGGAAAGTGAGTCCTTGTTCTAGACAATGAGTCCTTATTTCAAGAAGTGCGCCTTTTTGTAATCAGTTTTGATATTCTTTATAGTGTGAGTTATTCTCACTATGGTTTTTCCCTCATTAGGTTTTCCACGTAAATTTGGTGTTATTGTGTTTATGTGTTGGATTTGAGTTTCTGCATTGGCATTTGATGATTAATCATTTAAGCAGTTTCATGTATTAGTTCTGGTAACTAGATTAAAGGTTTAATTATGTGACAATTGATTCACCCCCCGTCTCATTTGTCCTATTCAACAATTGGTATCAAATCTTGGTTCCTTGGTGAAGAGCTTAACCACTTAAGAAAGGTTTGGGAAGGCTAGCAAGATGGTATTTGATTATCCAAGGTTTGATGGAATTAATTATGGTATCTGGAAGGCATTGATGGAAGAATATATGGAATACTATGGATATGATGTGGAGAAATCTTAAAAGAATCCTTACACTCATCCTGCTAATGGTCTGAGTACACCTGATAAGATCAGAGCACTTGAAGTAAACAATAAGGCAAAGTTCATCTTGAAGAATAGTTTGGTACATTTTGAGTTGATTAAGGTTCAGAATTTGAAGACAACAAAGGAAGTTTGGGATGCTTTAGAAAGAGCACATGATGGTGATGAAAGAGTTAAAGAAGAAAAACTATAGAATTTGGAGACACGGTTTGATCTTCTAAATATGTCTGAAGAAGAAAACATTAAAGCCTATGTACAAAAATTGGATGAGATAGTGGCTGGAATGCGAGGACTTGGTGCTACTATTGATGAAATAAGGATTGTAAAGAAGATTCTCATAACTCTTCCTAATGCTTATAGTGAGAAGGTGAGTGCTATTGAGTAGACTATAGATTACAAGACTTGTACTAAGGATCTACTATTAGGATTTTTGACATCTTATGAGATGAGGAAGTCGAATCTAAGAAATGGAGGCATATCAGAGATTGCTTTTAAAGCTAGAAAAGCTGAAGATTCGGATGAAGAGAACTTTGATGAAATAGAAGCTAACTTTGTGAGAAGAATGAGAAAAGGCTTCAACAAGTATTAAGGTTAGTTTCCCTTTAAATGCTTTAGTTGTGGAGAAATAGGTCATTATGTTGCAAGTTGTCTAGAAAGAGCTAAAAGGAATAAACAAAGATATGAGAAAGAAAAGAAATGAAAGAAGATTAACAAAACTTACTATGTGAATGAGAATGCTAGTATTTCTGATGAGGATTTAGAATATGAAGATCTAGATGACAATGAATGCTTGTTCTTGGTGATTAAGGATGAACCTACTTCTATTAATTCTGAAAAATAGGTAAAGGAAAGCCCTCAAGAGAAGAAGGAGAAAAATGAAGGTATGATTATCTTTGTCGTACATGCTAAACAAGAAAATAATTTTTGGGTAGTTGATAGTGCTTGTTCACATCACATGACTGGTGATAAAAGTAATTTTTTCAAGCTTGAGAAATATGATGGAGGCTTGGTTATGTTTGGAGATGATACTAGTGCTAAAATCTGTGGGATAGATTCAGTAAGTTTTGATAGCAAGCATCATATTGACGATGTTTACTATGTTAAGGGTTTAAGGAATAATTTGTTAAGTGTTGGTTAGATGTGCAGAAAAGCATATGATCTTGTGTTTAAGGATGAGAAATGTGAGATCCAGAAAGGATTTGGAACATTGATTGCTATAGGAAATAAATTTGAAGGGAATATCTATCAACTTAAGGATGTTGATAGACGATGCTTTATGACTCAGATAAATGAAAATTGGTTATGGAATAAGAGAATGTGTCACACAAATTTTGATAACTTGGAAAGGATTAGTTTTTTTCATGCTATGAGAGATTTATCAAGAACTACAAAGCCTGTTAATGCTATTTGCAAAAAATGTCAGTTTGGAAAGCAAGCAAGAAATCATTACAAATCAAAGGAACAATCTACTACTAACTACTGCATTTAGTTCATACAAATATTTGTGGTCCTATGAGAGTGAGAAGTCTATTGGTGAAAGGAACTTTATGATTTTAATTGATGATGATTCTAGATATACATGGGTTACATTTCTTAGGGAGAAATCTGATGCATTAGATAGATTCAAGGCATTCAAAGCAATGGTTGAAAATGAAGTGAATTTGAAGATAAAATTCTTAAGATCTCACAGAGGTGGAGAATTCACCTCCCATGAGTTCAATATGTTTTGTTAAGTGCATGGAATAAAGAGACAATTATCTTCTTCAAGAACTCCTCAATAGAATAGAGTTGTTGAAAGGAAAAATAGAACAATTCAAGAGGCTGCTAGGTCAATGATTACTGAGGCTAGTTCACTGAAAATTTACTGGAAATAAGCTATTCATACTATTTTTTATATATTCAATCGAGTTCAAGAAAGACCAAATAGTACAAAGAATCCCTATGAGCTATGTCTCGGAAGAATTCCTATAGTTAAATATTTCAAGGTATTAAGAAGCAAATGTTATATCAGAAGAGATGAGGAAACTTTGGGTAAGTTTGATGCAAGAAGTGATGAAGGTATTTTTCTTGGATATTCCACTAAAAGCAAGGCATACAAATGTTTCAATAAAAGATTGAGAAAAATTGTAGAGAGCTCAAATGTGAAGGTTGATGAGGGGTGATCCCACAAAACTAGTTTACAATTATGTTGAGGAAGGAAAATTGCAAAAAACACCCACATCAAGAAAAAATTGGGATTTGGGGGGTTCAAACGAACTAAGGGTTTGCTCAAACCCAAAATGGGGTTCACTCAAACCACTCTTTGAGTGAACCCTATTCAGTCGTGGGACACACATTTTTCACAAAAAAGGGGGTTCACTCAAACCCCCCTTCGAGTGAAACCCCTTCGCTCGAAAGGTCAAGTGGGGTTCGCTCAAAGGGGGTTTGAGTGAACCTCCCTTTTTCCACCTTCTCCCCTCTGGCACCAAATTTCTATAAAAAATTTCCCTTATAAGCTCAAGTTGAGGATGAAAATGGAGGAGACTTCACAAAACCAACTAGATGATGGTAGTCCTCAGAATGAGCTATCCATCGAATGAAATTTTAATATGTTTTGGTTTTATTATGTATTTGTTTTTTAGTTTGATGAAACATAGGTTTTTCACTAAAAATCAAGCTCTCTATTCTGCACATGTGGAAAAATAGTAGATTATCAAAATAAAATTCTGAAAAATATGTCAGGGTAGGTATTGATGTCCTTGATCCAGTAAAAAAAAAGTTGATACATACAAAAAAAGTTATGTTGTATACGGTCCACCTATTTCTGAATTGTAATTGGTTTGACTTTGAAACTTGATTAAGGAAAAAAATTCAATAAAACACTATGAAACCAAATGAATTGGTTAGATATCGTAGTTACAAATCTAAATTCAAAAAAAAAAAATTATCCTTCATAGAAAAAAAGTTATGTTGTATACAGTGAGTATCACTCCTTAAAAATTGTGTTTATTGATAAAAACTAGTTTTCGAAGGAGATGGAAAAAGTACAATCTGATTCCAAAAATTTTGAAAAAATATTTTAGAATCTACAAACAAAATGTCACAAATCACTAGTTTGCATCATCTTCAAATTCCTCACAGTTTAGCTGCTATAGGTGCCCAAAAGTGAAGATTTAGTTAAAAAAAATTAGTTCAGTGTCCAGTTTGGCTAAAAATTGTAAACCAGTATTGTGGGATCACCCTAAGACAATGAAGAATTCTATTGGCATAGATGGATATGTATATGATGAACATGATTGTGCAAGAATAGAAGAAATTATGGAAGAATAGGATAAATATGAGCAAGAGAAGCAAGATAAACAAGATGAAAGAGAAGAAAATACTCTAGTGATGTCCCCTAGGACACCGAAATATGTACAGAGGAATCATTCATAAAATCATATTATTGGAGACAAGTCAAAAGGTGTGTTAACTAGAAGAAAAGATGTTGCTGAAGTAAATTTATGTTTATTCTCTGAGATTGAATTGAAGACAGTAAGTGAATTTGTAAAGATAAACATTAGAATGAAGCAAGGAAAGAAGAAATTTTGTAGATTGAAAAGAATCAGTCTTGGGAATTGGTCCCAAGACCGGCAAGTAAAAACATCATTGGATCAAAATGGGTATTCATAAATAAGTTGAATGAGAATGGAGAAGTTGTCAGAAACAAAGCGAGGCTTGTGTGTAAAGGCTACTCACAAGTCGAAGGTATAGATTTTCAGGAAACTTTTTCCCTGGTAGCAAGAATGGAAGCTATAAGGATGTTCTCAGCACTTGCTGCTTATAAAGACTTTAAGGTCTATTAGATGGATGTCAAGTCAACATTTTTGAATGGTGAACTAGAAGAAGAAGTTTATATGGAACAACTGGAAGGATTTCAGTTAATAGATCAACCAGATATGGTGTGCAGATTGAGGAAAGATTTATATGGGTTGAAGCAAGCTCCTAACACTTGGTATGCAAGGTTAGACAGGTACTTGATTCAAAAAGGATTTAAAAAAGTTACGATAGAAATTAATTTGTACTTTAAGATTGAAAATGGCAAAATCTTGATTGTAGTTGTATATGTTGATGACATTATCTTTGGAGGAAATGAAAAGATGTGCAAGATTTTTGCAAAAGAGATGTAGAAAGAATTTGAAATGTCTATGTTTGGGGAGATGAATTTCTTTCTTGGGCTACAGATTAATCAAACATAGAGGAATTTTGAAGATGTTTGGGATGGATGGATCCAAACCGATAAGTACTCCTATGGTGACTAGTTGTAAATTGGGTAAAGATGACAATTCACCTAAGGCTAATCAAAGAAAATATAGATCTATGATTAGTGGACTATTATATTTGATTGCTACTAGACCGGATATCATGCATCCAATCTATCATGTGGATAGATTTCAAGAAGATCCAAAGAAAACACATGTTGCTGCTACATCTTGCAGTACACAAGTTTTATGGATGAAATAGACTTTGAAAGATATCACAGTGCTATATGATGATCCCATTTCTATTTTTTGTGATAATACAAGTATGATTAACATTTCTAAGAATCTTGTGACACACTCGAGGATGAAGCATATATCTATTAGATATCATTTCTTGAGAGAGAAGGTGATGGAGAATCAAGTAAAACTTGAGTATGTTCTGACGAAGGAGAAAATTGCTAATATTTTCATGAGGGCTCTTCCTAAAGATACTTTTGAATATCTATGGGAGAAGTTAGGGGTTATTGTCTCTCCTTTCTCGAACCAAATGTATATGGAGATGCATCACTCTTGTGGATCTATGAGTCTATCTTTCTTCTGGGCTAATGTTTTGGAGGCTATCTCTCAGGGGGAGCAGGTATTATTAGGTGTATTCAACTTGTCATGTCAAAGGAGAGATCAATGGAAAAAATTATTTTTCCTTTTCCATTGATGTCAAAGGGGGGAGAAGAAGCATATAAGTGATCATCTTCTAAGGGGGAGAAAATAGGAAAATGTATTTAGAACTAGTATGTTATCTTTGATAGTTTTTCACATCACGTGTTGCCATCAATGACAAAGGGGGAGATTGTTGCAAGAATGAAAGTGTTGTGGAAAGTTTCTAGGTGTTGTCATTGGTGTCAACTGGTTATCTACTAGTTGTTGTTGGTTGTATATGTCGAGGATATTGAGAAAATTGTAATAAAGATATGTTGCACATGTTTAGTGGTTGCTTCAGTTTTTGGTCCAGATTTGCTCATGTGGTTGTGCAGTTTAGATATGTTGTTCATGGTTTCTAACAAATTTTATATCCATATTTTTGGTTGTTGATTCGTTGTTCAGTGCAATTTGTGTTCACTAGTTGTGAACTATGGTTTATGTGTTTTTGGTTGAGATTTGGGAGAAATGTTGTTGGTCCAAATTTCTCTTTGATGAAGTCTTATGACTTGAGGTTATAGAGTTGTGTTTCCTTGGTTCCATTAAAGATAGTTTTTATGGTTGAAAGATTTGTGCTTAATGGTTTTACGTGTTTTACACTAGTTTGGCCGACCTTTTGTGAAATACTACTTTTGAGGATAATGAAGCTTGTTGGATCTTTTTGGGTCTTGATGAAGCATGTGTTTGGGTTTCCCTCATTCTAATTCCACCCTAGGATGTTTTGGTGCTGACCTAATTTGAATTTGGATTTGGATGGCGGAATTTGGATATGTTTCAAAGTTGAAGATGGTATAAATGCAAGATGAGCTAATGATGAAGTAAAGATGTGAGAGTGAAGAAGAAGAGTGATAAGAGAAAATAGAAAGTGTAGTCTGATGTGGCAGTGATTCTATTCAACAAATGTGTGTGTGTGTGTGTTGTGAGTGTGGGAGATTAGTGCGAAGCTTAATGTTGAGTTTTTGGATGTAGTGAGCAGAAGGCGAACTCTATCATTAATGCAAGTTGATAAAGTGACTATGGTGGAATCCATTGTTGCATTGGGATTGTAGTCTCTCTATAAAAAGTCTTCTTTGTCTTCTTTGTATCTCTGTGGAAGTGAGCCCTCTGGGTTGTAGCCCTATTCGACAGTGAGTCCTTGTTCTGGATAGTGATTCTTTGTTTTGACTAGTGAGTCCTTATTTTAGGCAGTGAGCCTTGTTTCAGGAAGTGAGCCTTTTTGTAATTGATTTTGATATTCTCTATAGTGTGATTTAATCCTCACTATGGTTTTTCCCTAATTGGGTTTTCCACATAAATCTGGTGTTATTGTGTTTATGTGTTGGATTTGAGTTTTTGTATTGGCATTTGATGATTAATATTTTAAGTAGTTTCATGTATTAGTTTCAGTAAATGGATTAAAGGTTTAATTCTATGACAACTGATTCACCCCCCTCTCAATTTTCCTATTCAACAGACTGATGCTCCAGACTTGTGGTAAGTCATTTAGTGCATTCTTTGATATGACATCTTCATACTCTATCAACAATTCTACTACTTCTACCTATGGTGGATCAACTTCCTTTGTTGTATCTGGACTTCTACCCTTTTTTAGAATAAAATAAGAACACATATTTTCATGCCTCAATCCCTCTAGAAATTTCCTTCCATTGACCAACATAGTCTGGTAGTGCTACAAACTTTAATTTTCTCTTCTTCCTCCAAAAGTATCAATTTAATTTTTTTTCCATTTGAAGTCATAGTATAAGTATTCCTTCTTCCATCATGAATTTATTTCTTATCATATTGTTGTGGTCTTCCTAATGGTAAATGACATGCATCCATAGGCATAATATCACACAATAATCCATCCCTATATGATCCAATATGAAATTTTACCAAACATTTCTCATTCACCAATATCTTATGCTCTTCTTGAATCCATGTTATCCTATAGGGGTTTGGATGTTCCAATCTCTCCAAATTCAACTTGGTTACCATCTCTTCTGAAACTAGATTATCAGTGCTACCACTATCAATGATAACTTTACATACCTTTCCTCCAAACTTACATCTTTTTTTGAACAAACTCTTTCTTTGTGGTGGTTCCTCGGTCACTTCTTCATGCATCAAATCTCTCCTCATCACCAATGATTCACCTTTCTTAGGTTCCTTGACTAAATTAGGGGATTTAATAGGTTCTTCATCCACACAAGCTGCCCATCCGGTATGCTCAGTTTTATTTTCGGAACTTCCTTGATGACACTCAAATACTTTATGTCCTTCACCTCCACACTTGAAACATGTTCCTCTGAGTGGTCTCCTCTTAGATCTTCCTTCATCTCTCTAGTATCCATCATTTTGGTAATAATTATGACCTCTTCTATCACTACAGTAGAAATTTATATCCTCTCTTCCTCTATGTTATGAATTATAGTTCTTCACTTCAATATAGTAGGGTTTCCCATCTTGTTTTGATCCACATAAGGTCTTCTTTCTCTAGTTTTTGATCCATTCCTCTAGAATCTTCCTCTTGCACTTCTCTACCTTTTTAAAAAATTATTATTTATATTTTCTTCCACCTTCAATGCAAATTGATATGCTTCTTCAATTGTTTTCATCTTCACCAAGCTCAATTCTTCTTGAATGTTTGTTCTTAGTCCATTGATGTACCTCATCACCTTTTCTTTACTTTCTTGACTATGACCGGTTCTTATGATCATCTTGTATAACTCTTCATTGTATTCCTTCACATATTTCTCCTTTTACCTTAGGTTCTGCAATATTTTCAACAATTCTAGTTCATGGTCAACTAGTATGAATTGATTCTTCAACTTTGTCATCATCCTATCCCATTTTATGATTTTCTATTTCCTCTTCTATTTCTATCCAATTGAAATTATTTCCACCATAAATCAACATGACCTTTCAACTTTGTTTTCATAAATCTCACTCTTTTTGGATCTTCAGTTTCTACATATTCAAAGTATTCCTCCATTTCATTGATCCAATCAATTAACTCTTTAGGGTTTAGATTTTCTGTGTAATTTTGAATTTCAACTCTAGGTCACTTACCAATTTTGGAGACTCTTTCAACATCTTCACTTGATCTGATTCTTCTTCTTCTTTGCCTAGGGCTTCTTCAATTCAACTCGGAACATGATCTTCTTCATCTCTTTCATCCTCATGTCTAGGGTTTAGGCCTCACCTTTTGTCTTCTTCAACTGCACCCAATTAGACTCACATTTCATGCATCATTTCCAACATTTCATCCATTCTTCCAAAAACATTCAATATAGTAGGTGCTCTCCTTGGTGGCATCTTTTCCCTTGAATTTGGTGCAATTGCCTCAATTCAACAATTTGACTACAAGGGTTTCAACTACCTCACAGTCAGTGATCGATTGAAAACACACATAGTCTATCTCAAATCAACAATCTATTCACCACATGGAATACCTTGAGGAATCACAAACTCACTCTGATACCACTTGGTGCAGTCATAGATGGAGCGTTCAAAAAGATTAGTCCAAACCATGCAGCTTAGAGTCAACACAACAAAAATAACATACGAAATTATTCTGCAAATATGAATCTTTATTGAATTGGAAATCTTACATGCATCATATGCCTCATGGGTGAATAACCAAGGCTCACAGGCATACCACAAGGGCATTCAACATTACAACTGGCCAAAGGCCTTATTATAGTCCAAAGACTGGAGATCCTAAATTGTGAACTTAAATCTAAGAACTACAAACTAACTACCTATTAATGATTACAATGAGTTGCAAATGATATTATATATGATTCTCTAGCTCCAACAAAGGTCTGCATCAACCACAAGGGTTTACAAAACCCATTAAATGATCAAGCATGTAGGCCATCCTTAAAGCATGAAATATAATCCTTCATGAAATGAAATGAATTATGAATCTCCAAGATAGATCCCATTGGACCCAAAATTCTTGAATGATGTCCCATTAAGCTCCACACATTATGGAATAGTTTCGCACTAATGAATCTATACCAGGTCGGCCCCAAATGTTCTAACTTTGAACTATAGTGAAGTTTTGAGAGAGATAACTTTTGGTAGACAAATGCAAATGATCTAAAATCTAGATATGTTGTAGATGACTTCGTGTAGATGCTATATCCTGCTCTACGAGCTAAGAAATGATGATGCAGTAAAATAAGGAATGAAATGTTGAAATTTCTATAGACTAAAATGAAAGAAAGGAAATTCTTTTGGTTGATACAAGATTGCTTTACAACCAGGGATGCTCCTACATCAACCTCTTAGTCTAGAGAATTTGCATTGTGCAGGAAAATGCACCATGAAAGAATTGAAATGGCTCACAAATATGCAAATCTAGATCATCAAAGGATAGTTGTGAGAGAATGTGAAGTTGCACTATGAAATTATAAAGTCAAATCCAAGGAGTAGTGACACATCAAACTTTTCTACAATGTTATCTTCTAGTCTACGCACTTTGCTTAAATATTATATTTTTCAAAAGTCAAATACTCCATAATAATTTTTTGCTTGATATGGTAAGCCAAAATAATTCCATCTTAATCTCAGGTTTAAATTGTTTTTGTTTGTTTAACTATCTTCTTCAACACACTATAAAAGAGTCGAGATCCCATTCTAGGGTGAATAGTGGTTACCACCAGGGAAAAAGTTCTTTGGTATTTTCTCAACTAATTCCATCGTTGTACCAACTTATGGCTTCCATGAATCCAAGGAAACCATCATGTACAAGTTCAAATGAAATATAGGTAACCCTAAAGGATGGCTGCAAACAATTACTTCTACATAATTTCACTTAAAGATAAATAAGTAAAACATTTGTTTGATGCTATGGAAATTCATGGGTAGGTTGTTGTGGGTAGGAGATGTAGATTTAAAATTTAAATTCAAGCTTAACTATCATAGTGATAGTCATTGTGAAGTGTGTGCTATTGGAAATGAGAAATAAAAGGTTGAAGTGGGCCCACACCAACCACCTAAATGGTCAACGATTAGAGTGTGTTGGCCTTAACCGCCACAATGATAGTCATCATGAAGTGCATGTTATGGGAAATGAAATGGGAAACAAAAGGTTTAAGTGGGCCCACACCAACCACTTAAATGGTCAATACTTAGAGTGTATTGGGATTAACCGTCACAGTGACAGTCATCGTGAAGTGTGTGTTACAAGAAATGAAATAGGAAATAAAAGGTTTAAGTGGTCCCACACCAACCATCTAAATGGTCAATTCTTAGAGTGTGTTTGTTAAGCCTGACCTACAATATGACCATTAATGTCTTGAACATAACCCAGTTTCTAACCCCACTCTTTATCTTCTAGCTCTACCACCATTATAGCTCCTCTCTCCATTGTAAGTTGCACTCATATCCACATTGCTAAATATATTCCATTCCATAAACAAAAATAAATCAATTCCAAAGAGAAGTTAAGTGTGATTAACTTGAAAACAACATCAAGTTCATGATAGGTGAAGAAGAGTTCCAATTTTTTCCTTTGAAGATCATACAACCTATTATTCTCTTCTCCCTTTTTTGTTATCTACATCTTGTGATATTCTATGGTTGTGAATGCAATTATAGTCATTCCACTTTCAAGCTCGCCACACTTGTTACACCAATTCAAATGAATGTTATTAATTGGAAACAAAATAACTAATAAGTTGTGCTCAATATGAAGAAATATGCATGTTAAAACATTTTGACATAGAAAAATTGACATGTTATGACTAATGAATGTACCTATGGCTATGGTTGACCCTATGAAAAATGAGGCCAAAGGATTTGGAGTATAAATCAATAGATTTTCTCACATCCTTCACATACACCACTATGTAGGCATAGTGGGGAGAAAATAGTCCTTCCATTTTACCCTATTGTGATCACAGGTTCTTTTTAGTTGACACATCTGCTTATCAAGGGTGTTCATGGCTAATATTTGTGGAAATAATATTTACACATGTAAAAATTTTGCATGCAATATTTCCTACTTCTCTTGCCACCTGTTCTCCTACTTTTTCAAAGCTTCCATTGATAACATTCACTTATGAAAAGAAAACTTCCTTTCAAAAAATTGAATAACTCATAAATCATAGTATGTTACTTATTTCATAAGTCAGTTAACCAAAATGAAAACCAATTTTTTAAGCCACCATATTATAAAGCCAAATGACAAAATAATAAACTCTTATTGTAGAAATTCCTTTTCCTAGAATGGAAGAGCGGGGGAATTTTTAATTATTTTACCAATACAAGTCCATCTTTCAAAATATGTCCCAAAGTTGAAGTGCATGCAACTAGAGTTATACTTGATAGATTTCAAACACATAAGACTTGTTCAAGTCACTAGTAGGAATTTAGTATAATGGTCTAAACACTGTGAGTTTATTTGTTTAGTTTGAGAGATAATTTTAGTGAATGTGGAAGAAGTCCATGAGAGTTGGGACTAGTTTCAATCATGGAATTTTTGGTGGTCAAAGTAGAAGAGGGAACCCACATAGCAAGGTTGGTGTTAGGTGAATCTTCTAGTGGAACTTAAGACAAGGTCCAAGGGGCAAGGGAGATTGGAAGATTGAAGTTGGAGTGTTGAGGGCACAAGGATTTTAAAAATTGCTTCAAGATGGAAAAGGAAAAGAATTTTGTATGCACCTTTCTAGAAAAGATAGAAATTAGGCAATCAATATATGTTTGTAAGCTAGTGAACACCAATTCCTAAGACCATTTCATTTTATTTTATTTGTATTCCCTTTCTTACTATTATTTTTAGATATGATCATATATGCAGCTACTGGGTAATTAATCTAAAATCCACTTTCAATTTTACAATATTAAGATACTAGGCTTGCTTCATATATTATTAAAATACACTTATCTATTACTGGAATGAACACTAGAAGGGAATAATAATAGAAAATTTGAGAATAGGTCAATTTTCTAGAGCTAGGATAAGTGATAGTTGAAAGAGGCATATGAGAGGAGGCATATAAATTAAAGAGGCTACTAAATCATAAGGTAAAGACTACAAATTAAGGCAGGATCAAAAGAAATATTGTAGCTTGTTATCATATATGAAATAGCCATAGATAAACCCATAGAACCCAATGTCTTCATTTAATAGCTAACAAAACAATTATTTTAGAATGATATAAAACACAACAAAAATTGATCCGATCAAGTACATATAAACCTCACTAAAACCATTGCAAGTGACTTGCCTCAAGACTCTACACAAATTATGTTCTTCTATCAACGATGTCGATGATAAGCCTTTTTTTGGTTTTACACACAATTGCATTTGTCTTTAAAATTGCCTTTCCTTCTACACATTGTTGTTAGAAACCAAGATCTGATTGCAAACCATAAAAATGACCTTCCACAGAAGAGAAAAACGAAAAAGTAGAGATTTGCATAAAAACATGCAATTTGATATATTTGAAGTACCGAATAATACAAGAGATAATTTGCTTTATAAAAGCAAAGATTCCTAAACCTAATCTTATCTTGAGCAACAAGATAGCTCGATAAGTTAAAGATAAAACCTATAACTTAGGAATTAAATAATTACCTAAGTAAACTTATGCAAAGTGTAATTAATAATTAATTACACCAACACCCCCCCATAAGTGCAACTTAGGGAGAAGTAGATTATTATGCAAATATGAGTCCCGACAACAAGGCTTGATCAGGTACTCATGTAAAAATGTAAAGAGAGAGAAAACCCAGTAGGAAAAACCCCCCCTTCAGAGAGATGAACTACTACGAAGAAGCACTGGAAGAACTCTGATGAAGCAACACTGGAACCCCAAATCTGGCAAGCAAGGAAAGATACTTCTGTTTGCAAAATACCAATCGGAAATCACAAATGCAACAATAGACCCGATGCCAAGGAACACTCGAAACTCACATACTGGATCAACTCTGGAATCTGTAAGCAATAGTAGATGAAAAGGATGAATGGACCCATAATGATGACAAATCTGGAAGTTGTGTCTCTCGAAGCCAATGCTAAACTGAAACTAAAACTGCCCATAGGATGAGTACCATCAAGATCTTGGAACATTAACCATAAAAACATGGCCCTCAAATGAGAAAGATCTGAACCAATGCGGATCAAGAACTGTAAAATCCCAATGTGAAGTGTGAACCGAAGCAAACCAAAGATGTGTCCAGCTAAGCAAGAAAGAAGCTAAGGGAAACAACAGGAAACCAGAAAAACTCATGCGAGTTGTCACCAACATGAAAGATGGATGCAAGAACCCCCTTAATGGAACTTTATATCAGTTCATTTATTACAATACCCAATGATTGCATAAGGAGATAATGCAAAAATACAGAAACATAGGCGAAAATGCAAACCTAACACACGAAACAAAAATGAATGCATGCATAAAATAAGTTACACATTTTCTATAAATGACCTCAGATCTGCATAGAGGCCGAAACCAGCTTTTGATGTAGTGAAAATCATGAAAAACGGATAAGCAAGTCAAAAGATATGTGTCCTAGAGTGAAAATGACAACATCTGACTTCTAGGTAGAAAAAGACATCAAAAAAGTAAAACCAAAAAATCAGACCTACACCATTGTGTAGAGCTCGGAAAAATATTTCCGAAGATATCTCGTTTGCAAAAAACAACGCCATATATAAAAGTTATGATCATTTCCGTGAAACTGCTCTAAAAAGGTCCGATTTGGCCATGTGAAGCCCTTAGGAGTTTAAAAAATTTGGCCCCTGGTCAGATGCAGGACCAAGGGTTGGTGCAGGGCTTGGCCGTAGCCCTTGGACACCGATATGACCGGCTTGGGGGCTTGACAGGTGCAGGGGGCTTAGGTCGAGCGTTGGCGCCCATAGGACCGTGCTGAGGAGTTGAAAGCCCTCGGGCGCTAGCTAGGCAGTCTGGCGGAGCAGCATGGGGGAGCCACTGGTGGCGGAGGCACCAGTGGCCACCGGTGGCTGCCTGGTGGCGCATCCCATTAACATGGGTGCAAATTTTAAAGATTTTTGATTTTTTTCGAAATCGATGCCTCATAAACTGTGCCTGGGGGCCATACGACCCTTGGGCAAAATTTTTTTTGCCTCTCCAGACAACTGTGTCCAAATCGGACAAAATTTATATGGAAATAGGGGTTTTTGGGTGCTGGAATCCAACGTCAAGGTCCGTTTGGGCCCAAACTGCTCTGAAAATCAGGCGACCCCCAGATCTATCAGATAAATCACTGAGCTTGAAACCCTCGCAGATCTAGCAAACGGTGATGAAAATCAATGAAATAAAAGTCATTTATGACTTTTTCCAGTGCTCTGAATCCAACGGAAAACCCTGATCTGATCCAAGATGATGCATAAAGATGCTCAAGGATTGAAACCCTCGAGGGACCTTGAACGAGCTCTGCACTGTATTCCTCCGAAAATGCTGAGAAGGGGCTACAAATCGAGGCTCTGAAACCATGTTAGAAACCAAGATCTGATTGCAAACTAGAAAAATGACCTTCCACAGAAGAGAAAAATGAAAAAGCAAAGATTTTCATAAAAACATGCAATTTGATATATTCGGAGTACTGAATAATACAAGAGATAATTTGCTTTATAAAAGCAAAGATTCCTAAACCTAATCTTATCTTGAGCAACAAGATAGCTCGATAAGATAAAGATAAAACCTATAAATTAGGAATTAAATAATTACCTAAGTAAACTTATGCAAAGTGTAATTAATAATTAATTACACCAACAATTGTTGCATGGACTATCTTACATTGTCAACATAGGTTTTGGAGACAAACATTTATTGCCACCAAAACATAGATATGGAGTACAAATGAAATTTTACATTAAAAAAAATGTATGACCTAAAATCATCCTCGCTTACATAAAAGGGCATGTATTATATGATTTCCCAACATGCCCCGATTGACCATGCCAATTGGTATATAAAAATTTCAACTAAATTGAAATGGTTATGCTTCTAGTATATTCTAATTAAATCAATATATTATTTGTATCATCATAAACTTTTCATAATTGATGATTTTTTGTTTCTAGCACTGGAATAGTTACACAATTAGATTTCTCATGTTTTTGATGCCTTTAGATAAATGCAACTAATCACAATCAATCATGCTTGTAGAGAAGAAAGAGTTACATAAAAATAGGATATTTTGGTGCACTTTTTTTAATCCTTTTTATTGCATTTGAAATTTGATTACTTTGTTTATATTTGAAAATCTATTACTTATTTTTCACTCATCTTTACTAGTAGCTTTTTGTTGGTTTGTTTCACCTATTTAATTTGCGAAGCTTTGTAATACTAATTAGCATTAAATAATATACACTAACAAATACATCTAATAAGATAATGATATGTTGAAGGTAGATTTTTCTTGGTACTTAAGGAGTTCACCTTGAAAGGAACAAGAAGGATTCCCTATAATGTAACAAAGAGCATGTAGTCACAATGATATGCATGCTAATTTTGTATTAAAAGTAGACCCTAAAATAGATTCCTTTTATAGAGATATAGCTATTATAAATTAGGCAACTAAATTAAATTTATGTAACAATGTGAATGTAAAAACTAATGCCTTGATGTTACATTTATCTCCAATGCTAAACACCCTATTGAAATGTAAACATTCAAGAGTTAATGGTGAAGATAGTATCTCTTTGCATGTTGAGCTACCAAGCTAAAATTTTAACTTGTTCTTTCTCCCCCTTCTCTCCCCGTCATGCAGGACATAAATCTACTCTATTTTATTTTGAATTAAACTTCCTTTGCTTTTTTTTCATAGGCTACAAGTATTTTTGTATAAAAATTAGTTTACAATGAACAACCAAGAAAAGGGAAGATTATATCTATATAGTTTTATCTAGAGAGTTATTATAAAATACAAAGCAATGGAAAAGACTACAAAAAATTATCTTACCAAATTTCTTATTTGTGAATTTTCATATGTGCACATAAAATTTACTAGTGTACAATCATCAAATGAGATTTTTAGTTTAAGGTTAGATCATTCATGTGTGCAAGTGTAATACCTCCATGCAATCTAAAATACATGTCATGTATGTGGTGATATACATTATTTTACTCACAAAGATGCATAACCATAGGATTGATGAATCATAGAAATTCAATTTCTTTTTCCATTTTACAATTTGTTGTATTAGCATGACAACCATATTAGCAGCAAAAGTTCACTTATAGAGGCTTGAACTAGGGTCATCCTTATGATAAGAGCCTCATTTTACTCTAGACCACAACCTAATGGACATGATTATATATGTGTTACATGATACAATTACTTACATTCTAATGATATCAAGCAGGTAGGTTGTATTTTTTTTGGAAAAATAGCTATGTGTTGCATTAAGTTTTTTAGGTTCAAATGAACTAAAAACAAGTATGCTTAACTTTTACAGTTATTTCTAGAGTTAAGTTGATAAAGGTTCATTGGATATAACCACCATTCTCCTTGATCGGTATTCAAAATAAAAACCATCTTTAAAAAATTATTAGAAAAATGATGATTCTTAGCTACATCTACTCTCATTATATAATAAGTTCAATTACACAATTTCCAATCAAACCTTCTATACATAACTTTTCAATCTATGTTTTTCATTACCATCATAGTAGACACTTTACAAAAATTAAATCTAACCTAATATATTCACAACTTTATAGTGTACAAGTGTGGACTTGACATTCGTTCACTACTGCATCAAGTGATTTTCACATGTTACCAATATTATATTTTCTCACCTATAATTCCTTTGCATAACACATACTTCTTTCTATATTATGTACTTTTAACATAAGATTAATTGTGCATCTCTGATATAATTCCACTAACTTCTTGTTTCAATGTGTAGAAACAAAAGAAATGAACAAGAAAAAAACTCTTTCCAAGCTCACTTTGTATAAGAAATGGGAATCATCGACTATAAATTCTTCATAATTTAAATCTTCCAAATATTTCCTGCAATTAACTGTAATAAAATATGTAACATACATTTTTTTAATTGTTGTAGACAATATTGTATATATTTCAAAATTATATTACAAAATTATATAGATAATAAAAAGATAACTCCTTAACAAGTTAACTTATACTTTTCTATCGGTGTAACCCTTTCGCCTCCTTTTGGTGCAAGTGCTAGTAATAGTGGTTATCAAAATACTTATGAAGGTGTCATTGTTAACACTAAGAATTACCTTTCGTAAAACAACAAAACCATGATTCTATTGGCATTATTTTCACACTTGATACCACATTATCAGTACTCCTTGTTAATAATGTTTCTCTTAGTAATTTCATAACTATTAATTAATAATGTAAATTTTATAAATAATATTTTTATAATAGATACCTTGTAGTAGAGAAAATAACTAGCGTCACGCTCCATCGGATTTATATTCCCTTTGAGGTCCATTTTAAAATTGACTTTTGGAGGGAAGATGAGATCCCTAGTCACATGCAAACTAGGGGAGAGGGTCCAATATGTGTGTGGGGTCCAAAACATGTTATGGGACCTGTGTGGATAGGGACCCATAGTGGTACATTAAGTACCCAATAAAGATAAATTTTAACCTAAATCAAAAAAAACATATTTATGCCCAAGCAATGATATGTTATTATATGCACAATATTTTTTTTGCAAAATAATTACATAATGATAGTCAAACAAGTTAGATTGTATTCATTGTATTTGTAACAGATCATAGAAGAAATGTATGGTGCTCATAAAGATTCATATGATAAAAGTAGAACCCAAATTTCAAAATATAGAAACCCAACGGTTGCACCAACATAAGACTCCCTAACATATACATTTGCAAATACACATCAAAATAGAACTACTACGTCAACACCATACAAACCCATATGTCACATCATGGAATCATAATATATCTTATTATAACCCACTTTCCCACTAAAACATGACCCCTTTAACACATACATGTATCCATTTTCCCCATCTAACATGACCCCTTTAACACTTATAGGCATCCATATATCCCATCTACCTAGGTGAACTACACACCTACTGGTCACTTCACCTCCACACCCACCTACATCCAACACAAACAAGATTTAAGGCCACCATTATTCCTATAAAAAAAAAATGGAAACAAATGCAAACATTCCACCAAACCAATTGATTAAAAATTTATAGTAAAAAACATATCAAGTCTACAATTTATGTAATTCAAATTTTAAATTTGAAACAAGATAGGAATTTAATACGTTATACCAAACAAGAATGAAAAAAATCATAATCATTCCTAATTCAAATAGGCATGAAATCTTTGTAGACATATTATTATGGACCGAGTGATATAAGAAGAAGAGGAGGTACCGACACATAATTAAGACTACCAACTTCCATTATATTCCAAATATTCCTGTACATGCTTTATATAAAGATTATTTATATTATTTATGCTTGTGAATGTGTTTCCCTTTTATAGAATGTAAGATTAGTTCCTAGTTTGTTGTGCATGTACATGTGTATACTGTACATGCCTATCAGATATGAGATTTTTTACACTATTACTATTTTTCATCCCCATGCTTTATATTTTTACTCAATACAATCATAGGTTAACAGTTGTGTTTCCCTTGTATACAATGTAAGTGTAGTTCCCAATTTTCTATGCATGTATATGTGTATACTGTACATGCCTATCAAATATGAGATTTATTAAACTCTAATTTTTTTCATCCCTTTTCTTTATTTTGTTATTCAATAGAGTCATAGGTTAACAATCGTTTTCCCCTTGTATACTGTTATCAATAAGTGTAAGATTTGGATATGGAGATAGCCACCCAAGATCTAAAGGCCTATGGAAAGCACAAATACTCAAAAGATCAATATGATAAGAATAAATTGTATTCCTATCAATGAATGCAAAAAGAGTCAATGTAGTTGTGTTTACAATGTAGTAGAGACCCCTTGGTTATATAGCCAAGGTGAGATGTAAGATGTCATAGGATTATGACAAGTGTCTTAATAATATGACATGAGACAACTTGACACAACTACCTAGGTCACATGTGTTAGTTGTCAAAGGATAAGATAACAACTAATGACAAATAACACCTTCTAGAAAGAATCTTAGGATCTAAGTAAACTTAACATGTGAATATGTCCTCTAAGTCCCTAGTAAATGAAATAACTAGGTACAAGACATTTATTCACACCAACACCCCCCCTTCAGTGCAACTTAGGGAGAAGATTAGTATGCAATGACTCAAAGATGCAAGGATGGGTCCCAGATACTAGACCATGTTAGGTACCCATATACAAATGTAATGCAATCCATCACAACCGGAGAAAAGGAGAAAACCCAGTGGGACAAAACTCCTCCCCAAAAGAGAGAAACAAAACAAGAAACATTATCTAGGAAGGACAAAACCTCGAGTGAGGAAAAAGTCCACCCCCCCCATAAGAGATAATGAAGATAATCCATGCAAACCCTCCCAATGGAGAGTCCCTACTCAAATGTCACAATGTAAAAAATCCCCAATCTTAACTAAAGAAAGAGACCAAGTAGAATAATGTGAAGACTGATGTAGTGTAGACCAAGGATGATGATAAGTCCTCCAAATGTTGTTCCAAAAGAAATTCCAAACTGTGACAAGCACTGATAGAAAGAATCAAGTACAACTACAGAAGATGTCAATGCAACTGGTGACTGAGTTGAAACTATCAACTCAAGAGTAACTACAAAATCTATCAATGAAGAACTATAGATGAACCCACACTGCAACAAGAATAAGGTCAAAACCGTGGAGAAAATTGTATGAGTATCAACTGGACACTCTCTTGACAGATTAGTATAGCCCTATCTCAACTGGAGATAGGTACCAAGTCTTTGAAAGTAGAACCAAACTGCTGAAGATAGGTAGATTGCTTGCAAAAAAGGATTGTCTATATGGTATCTAGTCCATCACACCAAAATGCATGGGTAACCAGCCACTGCATTCGCTAAGTATATAAGAACTAACACTGGATACATAGATCAATCCACAAAAGCATATAGTATGAAAAAGTACACTGAAATAGTAGGATTGTGACACTTTATTTTAGTGTGTTTACAACATTACAAAGAGGAGAACTACAACAATCATGATCCAAATTAGGAAAATGTGAATGAGTAACTTTGAAGATCTCTAAGAGACCTTTCAAACGCCTTCAAGAATCACAAAAAACAAAGGAATGGTGCAAAAGTTATGAGCTTAGGAGTGAAACTAGACCATCTGATTTTGACGAGCAATAAAAGCTACCAAATAGAAATTTTTTGAAGAAACTCCTATACCACTAGAAAGTTGAGATTGCCAGATTTTTGGTGATATTTTGTTTGCAAAATTTTGTCATATAGGTCAAAATTTATGCAAGAACAAAAAAAAGGCCTAGAAAAAGGCACTTTACACTAATTGAGTGCAAAAAATAATACTAAATAGGGACAAAAAAACATGCTCTCGGATGCGCTATATGACCTCCCTTATTAAAAAATTAAATATATATTACCGACACCACCATTGGTGGTGGGCGGGTGGAGCAGGTGGAGTGGGGGTGGTGCCCTAGTGGCCATGCCACCCGGGGGCTACCCCTCCTCGCAATTCACCAATATACCATCGACCCACAATAAACAAAGGTCGGCGAGAAAAAGTTTTAAAATAAACTTTTAATATTAAATCAAATAGGGGAGAGGACCCAATAGTTGAGCATGTTACAATAGCTGTGATAGTAGTTGTTAATATAATGCCCAATAGTTGTGATAGTAGTTGTTTATATAATGCCAATAGTTGTGACTTGACTACCCATAATTAAACAAAATGTATTCTTTTGATCTAAAAAGCAACCAATCATGTGATGCCACATCAGCGTTCAACTATCCATGATGTGAATGCACAAGTATTGGTAGCACTTTTTTCGGGGCCTTTTTAGACACTCTTTTACAAAAAGGACATAATGTGAGCATCATATTTGATGATGTATTCCGAACGAAAGTTATAAGTAGGGGACTTGCCAAGTAAGTTGCTATAAAAAATTGGGAGTGATTTGAAATTTCCACGTAGGATAATTAGAAGTGCGAAGTTAGGGTGCACAACTATTGGGTCCTCTCTCACTGAGCAATGTAAAAAACCTACAAATTGAATGAAATCCCTATGAATGATTGAACCTCCAACCAACTGCAGACAAGTAGGAACCCGCCACGGATGAAGGATGGTGAAGGGACAATGATCAAACAAGAAGAGGTCAATGAGATGGTGGGTTGTACCCTATGATATATGAAGATTTGACCGCCAGGGAGGTACGCTGATGTAGACCAGGTATGGAATGACGATAGCAATTGTGCAGACCCTGGTCTAAAGGAACCACTTGTCGATGTGATGAATGAATGTCGAAGGCTATAGAATGACTATGTACGTAGACCACTGAATAAATGCACCTGGTGATTTTATCGATGCCAGTTATGTTTGCCCACCAGTTGGTTTATTGTGTCACTGATTTATTGTATGCAATTGGTGATGGAGGAACTAGGTGGATGATGGACCAGGTATGTTGATTTAGGCTTCAACCTGTACATGGCCGACAATAAAAGAAAACACAGATGGAAGAAGCTGACACCAAAATACCCGACCTTGACCATCGACATATGGAACAACTATGGATGAATGACAAGGTAGCCGATCACAATGACCGGTCAGTATGGACCCCTGCCGATTGGACAAGCAGGCGAACTGATTTGAACATGGTAATAAATGGATGATGCAGACCACTCAATAATCGATGAAATATACACCGTTGCCTGCAATCAAAATGAATGAGCCAGCGAGGTGACCGGAATAAATGACAACGATCTCCAATGACCTTTTGTGATATTCTTTGACCAGCGAATGGGCTTGCGGATGAAAAAAAACCCTTGTACCGCAGATCTGACTGTGTGCCACTGAAGGACAAGGTGGATGCAAACCTGTTGAAGTGGAATATTCCACAATATGTTGATCCAAAATGCAATTCACAAAATATTTTCCCCAAATTTTTCGATAAAATCATAGAAAATATTTAATTGAAATATTTTTTTTGCAAAAATAGAAAAAAATGTACCACTTGGTGGGTCGTACGACCTCCTAGGAATTTTTTTTCCCTCAGCTTCCAACTGAAACTATCGAAAATCAGCAATTAGGTAGTCGATCTTTAGGTTTTCGGGCCTCCTAGACATGATGGCAAGGTCTATTTTGACCCAAACTGTTTTGAAAATATGGCTACCTCCTGAATTAGGTAACCAACACCCAACTTCAAACCTATACAAATTTTTCCCCCAATGTCCAATTGGGATGAAACACAAGGAAAATTTGACTATCTCAAGCCTTCCAAATGCAATGGTGAGCTTAGATTTGCACCAACAAGCTCTAATTTACCATCTCTTTTCAGAAAAAAGACTCTCCAATGGCACCCAACCCGCTCTGATACCATCTGATACTTGGCTATGAAGATAGCCACCCAAGATCTAAAGGCCTAGGGAAAGCACAAATACTCAAAAGATCAATATGACAAGAATAAACTGTATTCTTATCAATGAATGTAAAAAGAGTCAATGTAGTTGGGTTTACAATGTAGTAGAGACCCCTTGGTTATATAGCCAAGGTGAGAGAAAGATGTCATAGGATTATGACAAGTAATCATATGACATGAGAATACTTGACACAACCACCTAGGTCACATGTGTTAGTTGTCAAAGGATAAGATAACAACTAATGACAACTAACACCTTCTAGAAAGAATCTTAGGACCTAAGTAAACTTAACATGTGAATATGTCCCCTAAGTCCCTAGGAAATGAAATAACTAGGTACATAAAATTTATTCACACCAACAACAAGATTTGAACAAAACTCCTCTATTGTGCTTGTGAAAAATTCATCAACCTTCTTATGCACAATGTGTCCTATCTCAACTTCATGATTGAATTCTTGATTATTAAAGACATCCAAGCCTTTACCTTGAAAAACAAGCCCTGGTCCTCCTCCTTGTTTAGTTTGGATAACTTCGCTTCTCAAGATGAGCTTGTCTTCACTTGCTTCTTGATGATTTAACACCTTGTCAAAGTAATTTTCATCATCATGTTGCTCAAAACTTGTTAGTGGTGTTAGTAAAAGTATGCTTTTTCCATCTTCATTAACAAAACTAGGAAGCTCATTGAATAAATCAGTCATTACTTCACCATTTTGCAACAAAATTTCTTGTTTATCCTCACTTTGTTCAACAAAACCAAGAAATTCATCCAAAGAACTTGTTAGTATCTCATGTTCAACACTTATCTTCTGCTAAATACCCTTCTGTCCTAACTGATTTTTCTCATAATTAATTTGCAATAGGTCTGATTTTTCATTTTCCTTATCATGTGCAAGTGAAGTAACAACAAAAAATCTTTCTTGTTCTACTTCAAAAAACTCATTTGTTTTCTCATTAGGCCAACTCTATTGGTAGATAATAGGTCCACCTAGACAAAGATGGATAGTAGAAGGATAGGAAGGCTGACTTGAAAAGGAAACTTGAGGAATTGGCTTGGTTTCTTGAAGACGTACAGGTTGTTCTTGTTCAAGTATAGGTTCTTTCAATGGATAAGGCCTTCTAAAACTTGGAATAATCAATTTAGGAGACTTAGGAGACTCATCTTGCTTGAATATTGGTACTTTGAACTTGGAAACCTCTTTTTAAAAAAATGGATTTGGAAAAGAAATAGTTGATTGAGTTTCCAACCTTTGAACTGGAGCCAACAAAAGCCTCTTTTGCTCCTCCTTTGCAAGATCTTCTTGTGCAAGCTTCTCCTCATATTGTCTTTTTCTCATTTCCAGCTCTTGTTGATGTTGGATAGCCTGGTAAGCCAACTCCTCCTATTGCAACTCAAACTATTTTTGCCACTTGATCTCACCCAATTACCGAGTCTAGTCTAGCAATATGTTTTTGATGTCACCAATCCCCAAATTGTCCAAATTTTGAGATTGACTATGGTGATAAGCATGCTGGTTTGGTATAAATTTATTTTTGTGAGGGTGATTTTGAGTATACACAGACTAAAATGAAGTCTAAGCAAGGGTGGGTGGGTGGTAAGCATGTTGAATTTGCTGGTTACTTGCAATTACAGGGCTATTTTGGATAAAACCAACAATATGGTTACTTTGATATGGCTGGTAAAAAGGAGTATGAACAAAATTCTCATGAAATGGAAGGTGATAAGAAATATTCCCATGAAACATAGACATGTCTATTCATTCAAAAAATAGGAAAATCATAATAAAGTATATTTTCTTGATAAAAAACTTGAATCATACCAACACTTGAACTGCTAAAACCAATAGATAATCTCTCCAAATTCATCAAGTGTGTTGTTTTTTTGCCTCCAAAGGTAGAAATAATTGATATACACACCAAATATTAGCAATGTATGGAAAATTTATAGACTAAAATAGTCCAAACTATCCCACTGGGTGTGCCAAAAATTGTTATCAACAAAGTATGCACCCGAAGATAAGCTATCAACTCAACTACTTGTTGATACATGGGAGCACTACCAGGCCTGTGGGTTGCCTAAAACTTGGAATGAACCTCCAGAGAAGGCTAGTTCCTCTTGCTTGATCGCCTAGAACTTGATCAATCCTACTTATTTTGAAGGAAAAGGGTAAGAAGAGGACTGGAAATAACTTAAAATACCTGAAAAATGATTAACTACAACTAACTAGGTTATGCACCAAATCATTTTCTCAAAGCTATAACTTGTTGCTTAATGCACACAATTACTTAATGATTCAACTACAACATAACACAACTCAAAAAAATTTCATACATATGCATAAGTGTTTCATAAAAAGGTGGGACACTCACAACTCAAGAAGGAAAGAAGATTTTACAACTTGTTGTTGCTTCTATCCTTGACACAATCATATGACCTACATAGAAGATATGATCTATCTTGCCTAAAGGTGTTGAAAGAGACATACATAAGAGGAAACACATAAGATTCCACAAGTACATTCATCAATCTTCACTTTGCACACAATGAAACAGGCCTTGAGAAGGTAAAATCAACTAAATTTTATTGATAAGAGGTGTTTTTTACAACTTGTACAAGTCTAAAAATGAGTTACAATATTGTTCATTCTTGAAAGAACTCATAAAAGTTACAATATGCATCTGGTAAACAATAAGAACTAACTGAAAAAAATACCTGAAAGATTAGCCTTATAGTTGTGCAACAATTTGCAAGAAAAATAGGAACATGTGTTGAGAAGGAAAAGTTAAGTCTCCACTTGAGCTGTTGAGTCAAACCTCCTTTGGTCTTCCAAAATTGAAAATCCTATTTTTCAGCTCCCTAACATGCTCCAAAATGGTGTTTGAAGGCTAAAAAAGTCATTCCTTATCCTTCTATATCATTAAGGCTCCATAAACAGCTCTTAAATGCCCTTAAAAAGCTTCAAAACTAAATCAAATTGCCCTATATCTCCTCAACCTATTAGAAATTTCACTCAGCCTCCTCCTTGATAAACTCAACCGCCCTTAGAAAGCTCAAATTGATGCCCTTGTCATCCTTTCATGAGGTTCTAGAACCTCTAGTCGTGCAAGGCAAGAAAGCCTTCATTTTAGGTCTCAAAAATACTCATAATTGCAATCTCATGGGTTAAAAACTTCCCTTAAGTCAATCCCTAACCATGTAGACTCTCTACTAGCTCTCAAACTGATGATAAGTGTCATTAAACTTACTGTTTTATCCCTTGAATACCTCAATGATTTGCATGATAGCAATGAGATTTACTTAGCATTGTTTATTCTCACATTCTCACATCCATAATACTATTATGTAGCATGTATCAACTACACCATGAAAGCTATTATCTTAATAGACTCTTTGTTGCACCTTTGTATTATCTAGGGCAACAATATTGACCTACAAAGACTAACTTGTGATACTCATTTTCCACAACAAACTAAGTATTGACTGTCCTCCTTCCATTTTGGTGCTTGCATCTGTTTGCATTCTTGTGAGCTTGCCCACCCTATATGATGACCTTGAACTATTACTTGCACACTTATGGACTATACCATAAAAGGATTAAATCCATGCTATGGATACCAAACAATTATGACTACATTATGCTGACCAAAAAGATTTTTTCACTAGATTACCACACTGTCTCCCTTAAGGCTGCTATTTACCTTTTTACTATGGATTGTCCTCCAATACTTAGTGAAAGGGACTGTCACATTCCTCTCTCTCTTAGAATATTTTCCATAGGGCTATCACCTAGCCTTATCATGACTTTTAAATAGTCATTTTGTGCTTGAATTCACAATCTATATTATGAAGGCCTATAGCCATATGGCTGTCCTTCAATCACTATCCTTTTAGATTATCATTTACCCATGAAGTTGCACCTAATCAACTTTTATGTTACTTACCACTATCATGTGCCATTAGGCTTTTAGAGTTTCTTTGTGCTTTGCATTGGATCCCTTCCCTCTGAGATCTAATATCTTCCCTTTAAAAACCATAAAATTATGTCTATCTTTTATGAGCATAACACACTCTTGACTGCCATTTACTGTCATTCCTTCCATCTATCATTATCTTTTAAATTCCCACCCTTTATCTTATACCCTTGTCACATACCCACCATCTTGGCAAGTAGAGGACAATGAAAACTTCAATAAAGACTTTCCACTATGTATGAAGACTTTCATTAAGGACTATCTTCATGAATTCTTCATCTTTCAATGCTCATTCAATATTGTCATAGACATCTAATGAAATTACATTTTGAATGTAATCATGCATCATGACTCATACTTAAAGGATCTGCCCTGTACTAACCTTTATACTCAACCACTTTTTTTACATTGCTACCAAATTCATAAGTATGATTATCCTTATCTTGTTTACTATGACTATCATCAAATCTTGATGCACTCTTATGAATTAGGACTGAAAGCTTGAATTCCTTGTCATTACACCTCATGACTACCACTATCATTCACTTTTTTCACTGTCATCTTATGTATCTCATTTGATGCTGACCCTGCCTTACTTTAGTGCCACTATCTTATTTTGAATCCTTCTTGAAATGTTCTTTAATGGTTGTCATTTTCTAATGATATCTTAAAATGCATCTAATAGCACATGAACCCTTGAAAGGCTTCATGGTGACTACTGTCAATTCAAAATTCCATCCACTATTTCTTTGATTTATTAACCAATGAAAGAACACAAGCCTCATTTGTTAAGAAACCATTTTGATTCATCTCATTAAGAATATGAATCCTTATTTGCAAGAGTTTCATAACATAGTTACAAAGCATGAACTTGATTTACATACATTATGAGGATTTTGTTCATGGGTTGCTTCTTACTAATTGTTATTACAATAAAATTTGTAATTTGACACAACTCACTATCAATGTCCTATACAATCCTTAAAATATGCTTTGCTACTCACTTCCTAATTTATTGAACTCAATTCATGCCTTTGAATTGACTCTAGGTAAGTTTCTTGCATTTAAAGTCTTGGGAATTCTTGAGTGTTTCAATATAAAAGAGAAAATTTGTTTCATACCTGATGCAGGAGCACCTCTTGAAATTTTGGTTTGATTGTGCATTTTGGAGTCTAGAATTAGGTTGTGTCATTTCATGATTTCAGTAAGGTATAATTGGCCAATTTATGATGTAATTAAGGTCACATAGGGTTATAGTGGTGTTGAGTCTAGAAGTTGTCAATAATGAAGCAAATTTGTAAAAGTTAAACTATGCAATTTTGTCATTTTTGAAGGTTAGTTGAAGATGAACAGTCATCTTTTCAAATTACAGTTGTAGACCATTGGCGTTGGATGAAAAAAATGTTTAAAAGGCCTCTAACATCATTGAGGAAAATTTTTTATTGTAGAATTTGGAGAAATAAACATTGTTTCTCTGTTTTTGGTGTGATTTTCTGTATTATTTCACATTTCCAAACTCTGTATGGCTCCGTATAGTAAGATAATGTTGTAAAACCTATGTGAAGAGTTGTGGAATTGAAATATCTTTCATTTGAATCAAGTTAGAGATTTCTTTACCCAGATTTGAAGGAGATAAAGCCAGATTTCAGAAGGTTGCTTAGTTTTCTAGGGTTTCTAGGGTTTGTAACAAAATCATGTCAAAATAGGCCCTTCCACCATAGGAAAATTCTATAGTTTGGTGGAATGGGACTTTTAGGAGTGATTTTTCATATTTTCATAGTTGTAGGGCAAGGTGATGGTGTTAGGAGAGTTTTAGCATGTGCCTTGGTCTAGCAATTTCATGTGCCAGGCTTGAAATTGATGGTTTTTGCTTGGGATAGCAAAGTTTTGGAGTGTTTTGATGAACCTAATGGTAGAATTGGGCCCTATGTGACTGGTTGGACTTGTTGTTGAAAAGTTTTAAAAGAAGTATTTTAAGTACCTCCTTTGGAAAAGAGGCCTAATTTGGCCTAAAACTAGTGTTGTAGGACAATTTTGTGTAAAATGTTTCAAAACAACCTATTGCATCAGGTTGATATGTTGAATGGCAGACAAATGGGTCCATGAAAGTGTGTGATTTGTGTATTTTTTCAACCTTCTCTAAAAGATATAAGAGAGTAAGAGGGTTTGGTAACCTACAAGTTAGTAGGTGAAATTGTGAAGGAACTCACTCTAGAAAGTGTTTGTAAGTTTGAAGACTAGTTGAACCTGATTGGTTGAAGCCTAAATCACCTTGCCCTACATCAGGTGGTATCAAAGCTTAAGTTGAGATCATTTGGAAGAAGTTTGGGATTTTGAAGTAGAAATTTTTTAAGGCAAAGTATTGGAGATGCCCTCAAAAGGTGTTGTTGCTAGGGAGTTGAGGGACCTAAGAGAGTCTTAAGAAGCCATGTCAGCTAGGATGGAAGCACTGGAGAAGAGATACAAGAGAGATAAAGGTCTTGCAGAGGAGAGTGACTTTGAAGATGAGGAAGAGGGTGAAGAGGAGAACACTCCAGGAGGACCCGAAGGACAGATGGATCCAAAAGAGAGGAAGTTTCTACAAGTGCTTAAGGCTATGAATGGAGAGACACAAGATGTGAATATGGAGCTACCTATGTATGGTAGTAAAATATATGTTGAAGAAGTGGTTAAATGGATAGATTCCTTAGACAATTATTTTGAGTTCAAGGAGATGGCTGAAGATAAGAAGGTCAAGTTTTCCAAAACCAAGTTGAAGGGACCAACACTAACATGGTGGAATTACACCCAAGAGGAGTGGAAAAAGATGGGAAAGTCCAAGATCAATTCTTGGGACAAGATGGTGATGAAGGTAAACAAACAATTCTTACATGTTGATTATGAGATACAAGTGTTTAGGAGATTACCAAATTTAAAGCAAAAAGAGTTGGATGTGGCAACCTACAATAAAGAGTCCCACAAACTTAGCATAAGGTTAGGCCATATTGAAAATGAAAAGGAAAAAGTAGCTAGATACTTGAATGGTTTGAGGTCTACAATTCAAGATGAAATAAGTCTTGCCACTCCTAGGACAGCAGAGGAGAGGTTTTAAATAGCCATTAAAGCTGAAGAGAAGATTAAGAGGAGGTAGGAAAAGTAATCAAGGGGTAGAGGTAACCCTAGTGGAAGAGGATCACAAATAGGGAAGAATGAACAAAGTGCAAGTCAAGAGTCTAGTGGTGAAACAAGAGGAAATTTCAGAGGAAGAAGACTAGGGGGTAGAGGAAAATTCAATGACAAGGAAGGGGGTCCAATACCTTCTCTGGAAGGTGTTAAACTATAATCAATTTGACCATCCTACTTGGAAGTGCTCAAATAAGAAAGGTGCAAGTTCTCATAGTGGAGAAAGGAGGACTCAACTAGTTCAAGAGAAGGATGAAGAAAGTGTCAATTCACCTTCTCTTCATGTTGCACCAGAGGTTGGAGAGTCCTTAATGATCAAGAGAACACTAATCAAAGTGCCAAGCACCAAGGAACCCCGTCAAAGGAAGGATTTTTTTTGAAAAATATGCAAATCTCAGGGAAAGGTATGCAAAGTTATAATTGATTCTGGTTCAATAGATAACACAGTATCTTTAGAGATGGTAGAGAAGCTAAAAATGAAAAGGATTCCTCACCCAACTCCCTATAAGATCTGATGGCTCAATAAGGGGTAGAAAGTGCTTGTAAATGAGCAGGTTTGGGAAGAGTTTACCATAGGACCTTACAAAGAAAAAATTCTTTGTGGTATTGTGCCAATGGATGTGTGTCACCTACTCCTTGGGAGGCCTTGGCAATTTGAACAGAAGGCTAAGCATGATGGATACAATAATGAGTATGTAATTGTGAAGTATGGTGTGTCATATACCCTGTCACCTCTGCAAGAAGGTAAAGGTGTTGTTCATGAAAGTCCTAGTGTAATGGTTGTCAAAGAGAAGGCGTTCTTGAAAGATCTAGAGAAGGAAGAAGTTGGTTTTGCAATCATTGGTATGCCAATCTCTAATGTTGCAGCAGATAAAGAGGAGATTCCAAATGAAGTGTGGGATTTGTTAGACAAGTATGAACACATAGGAACCAAGGAGTTACCAAATGCATTGCCTCCTATTAGAGATGTGAGTCATCACATTGACCTCATATCGGGTGCAAGTCTACAAAACAAAGCAACATACAAGATGACCCCTCAACAGAATGAGGAGATCAAAAAACAAGTTCAGGAGTTGTTAGATAAAGGGATCATAAGGGAGAGTTTAAGCCCCTGTGTTGTGCCAATAGTATTGGCACCTAAGAAGGATGGAGATTGGAGGCTTTGTATAGACTCAAGTGCAATAAATAAGATCACTATTAGATATAGATTTCTTATACCCTGGATGGAGGACTTGATGGATAGTTTGGTTGGTGCAAGGTATTTATTTAAGATTGATTTGAAAAATGGATATCATCATATCAAAATAAGGAAAGGAGATGAGTGGAAAACTACCTTTAAGACCAATGAAGGCTTATATGAATGGCTAGTGATGCCATTTGGATTATCAAAGGCCCCAAGTACATTCATGAAGCTGATGAATGAGGTGTTGAAGAACTTCATAGGAAGATTTGTGGTGGTATACTTGGATGACATCCTGGTATACAATAAGACAAGATAAGATCACTTGGAACACCTTATAAGGTCTTGAATAGACTCAATCAGCAAAAGTTAATGATCAATCTCAAGAAGTGTGAGTTTATGAAGAGGGAACTTGTCTACCTTGGATTTGCGATATCAAAGGGAACTTTGAGGATGGATCCTATGAAGGTTGAAGCCATACTCAGTTGGCCAACACCTAGTTCAATCGGAGAAGTCAAGAGTTTTCATGGGTTAGCCAGTTTCTATAGAAAGTTCATCAAGAACTTTAGCCACATATGTGCACCAATGATTGACACCAAAAAGGGTGTAAAAAGAAAAAGTTTTGTTGGACTATAGATGCAGATAAAAGCTTTGAATATCTAAAGTCAAGAGTGGCACAAATGCCTATTCTCACACTCCTTAATTTTGACAAAGTGTTCACTATGGAACGTGATGCAAGCGGTTTGCTATAGGGGCAGTTTTGAGCCAAGATGGGAAACCAATTGCCTTTTTCAGTGAGAAACTAAATGATGCCAAAAAGAAGTACTCCACATATGACCTTGAACTTTATTCCATGGTACAATCTCTCAAGAAATAGAGAAATTATCTCTTACCAAAGGAGTTTGTTGTGTTTATAGATAACCATGCATTAAGTTACTTGAATACCCAAGACAAGTTGAATCAGAGGTGTTGATGTGTTTTTTATGCACTTCTCAACACAGGAAGTACGTAGGTGCACTACCTCTCTTGAAAGACAATCTTCCACAATCAGATTGTAGAACACTATCCCAAGGTCTCTAATGTCAGGTCTTGACAGTGCTTAGAATATCTCAGTTGATTTATGTGATTTGCTGGAATCACAAGGCAGACTTATAGATGAATTACAAAGCATGGGAAGTTGGGTTTGAAAATGCAGTTTCAAAGTGTTGGAAGTGAATGAACAATGGTTTTCCACTCAAAACAGCAAGCTGAAACTCATCAAGTTCATCTGATTTAGCTTCATGGTGATGTTTGAGATCCTACTCTAACCAAGGACTAAAAGAAATAGCAAAAGGAGAAGGGTTAAGAAAGTTGTTCTAATCCTAAGCTACGAATGAACAATAACAATGGTGGCTGCTAAAGTAGACATGCTTCCTAAATTGAGTTTTACTTGACCAAGAGAAACCTACAGCTACAAAAAACTAGTGCAATCTTCTAAGGTCTGCTGATTTTCAAATTACACATACACATCATGAACATGCAATTGAACTAGGTTGTAGCAATGAAAGAAAGAATCCTAGGCTAACTTTGCACATCAACTTGTCATCAACAAGTGCTAAAAGTATGGGCTGGAAGCTCATCAAATACTATAACAACAACACCTTTATGACAACCATTCAAGAAACTAATACTAAAACTAATAGGGAAGTTGAACCATGCATACATAAAGAGAAAACTCAAAAGGAACACCCATAAATCATGCAATGTTGCTTTCTATTGCTGCTGAATGTATTTACATCAGTTCTCCAACCCTTTACAAATGAGGGGCAAGCCCCTATTTATAGTTTTCCAAAGCCCAAATGAATGGCTAGGATTTAATTACATTGAATGGCGCAAATATGTTTATAATAGGGTTTCACCTACCCCACAATATTCAACAATTAAAAATACATTCTTTGTCTTTTCTTTGTTTTGTCACCTAGTGCCAAGGTGTTGTAGCGGTTTTGTCATTTAGCTGATTACCTTTTTCACTATAGCTGAAACTGCCTAAAAGCTACCTTCTTACTTGATGTGTTTGCAATGTTCTTCTATGGATCAAATGAGCCCATCGATGATTGACATCAACGGATTGGTTGCCCCTGATTCGGGTGAATAGCTCCTTAAAGATCATCATCATCTAGTGAAAATTAGGATAGCTCCCCCAATGGGCTTCCCCAATGGACCCGCAACAGGCTCCATAAATCCTGCATACATGAAATGTCGTAAGTGCTTTCATAAATAAATTAAGGAAAACATTAGCCAAACCTTGAAAACCCTTGTTAGATCCATCCATGCATCATCAAAAAGTCATAATATCCATATTTGGAGCTCATTTGGACCATAAACATAAATGCGGGTTCGAGGGTCCTGGCTTCCCCTAGGGCGGAAGGCCAATGGCCAACAACAGACAACATTCCAGAAGGGTGGACCTGGAAGGCCGGAAGGACGGCAGAAAGATGGCGAAAGGCTAGCGGCCAACGATAGATAACATTCTAGAAGGCCAAAAGGATGACGAAAGGCCAACGACCAATGACAGACAACATTCTAGAAGGCTAGACCCAGAAGGCCGGAAGAATGACAGAAAGACGACGGAAGGCCAATGGCCAATGACGAACAACATTCTGGAAGGCCAGACCCAGAAGGCCAGAAGGACGACAGAAAGACGATGGAAGACCAACAACCAACGACAAACAACATTCTGGAAGGTCGAACTCGAAAGGTCGGAAGGATGGCGGAAAGACGGCGGTAGGCCAACGGCCAACAACAGACAACATTTTGGAAGGCTGGACCCGGAAGGCTAGAAGGATAGCAGAAAGTTGGCAAAAGGCCAATGGCCAACGATGGACAACATTCCAGAAGGCCAGACTTGGAAGGCTGGAAGGACGGCAGAAGGCCAACAACCAATGATGGACAACATTTTGAAAGGATGGAAGGACGACAGAAAGACGACAAAAGGCCAACGACCAACGACAGACAACATTCTGGAAGGGAAAACCTGGAAGGATGAAAGGACGACAGAAGGCCAATAGCAAATGATAGACAACATTCCAAAAGGCCAGAAGGATAGCAGAAAGATGGTGGAAGGCCAACGGCCAATGACGGATAACATTCCAGAAGGCCGAACCTAGAAGGCCAGAAGGATGGCAGAAAGCCAACGACCAACAACGAACAACATTTTGGAAGGACGGCAGAAAGACGGTGGAAGGCCAATGGCCAATGACAGATAGAATTTTGAAAGGCCGGAAGGACGACAGAAAGACGACGGAAGGCCAACGGCCAACAACGAATAGTATTCCGGAAGGCCAAACCCGAAAGGCTAGAAGGACGGTAGAAAGACAGTGGAAAGCTAATGGCCAACGATGGACAACATTCCAGAAGGCCGGAAGGATGATGAAAAGATGGCAGAAATCCAATGGCCAATGATAGACAGCATTCTGGAAGGCCGGAAAGATGGCAGAAGGCCAACGGCTAACGATGGACAGCATTCCAGAAGGTTGGAAGGATGGCGGAAGGATAATGGCCAACGACAGACAACATTTTGGAAGGTCAGAAGGACGACAAAAAGATAGCAGAAGGGCGAAAAACATTCTAGAAGGGTGGACCTGGAAGGTCGAAAGGATGGCGGAAAGATGGCAGAAGGCCAACAGTGGACAACATTCCAGAAGGCCGGAAGGACGACGAAAGGCCAACAGCCAACGACAGACAAAATTCTGGAAGGCCAAACTCGGAAGACCAGAAGGATGATGGAAATCCAATGACCAACATCGAACAACATTTAAGAAGGACTGCGAAAGGCCAACGACCAACGGCAGACAACATTCCAGAAAGCCAGACCTAGAAGGCCAAAAGGACATCGAAAAGATGGCGGAAGGCCAACGGCCAACGGTGAACAACATTCTGAAAGGTTGGAATTGGAAGGCCATAAGGACAGTAGAAAGCCAATGGCCAATGATGGACAACATTTCAGAAGGCCGAACTTGGAAGGCTGAAAGGACAACGGAAAGACGGTGAAAGGCCAATGGCCAACGACGAACAACATTCCAAAAGGACGAACCCAGAAGGCCGAAAGGATAGAGGAAAGATGGTGGAAGGCCAACGGGCAACGGTGGACAACATTCTAGAAGGTCAGAAGGATGTTGGAAAGACGAGGGAAGGACAATGGCCAACGACAGATAGCATTCCAGAAGGATAGAAGGATGGTGGAAAGACGGTGGAAGGCAAACGACCAATGGCAGAAAAAATTCTGGAAGGTCAGACCTGGAAGGCCTGAAAGATGGCAGAAAGACGGTGGAAAGATGGTAGAAGGCCAATGGCCAACAATAGACAACATTCTGGAAGGGAGGACCCAGAAGGTTGGAAAGACACTAGTAGAAGCAAACTGCCAAGGGATCTCTGCAAAGGCGAAAGACTTAGTGAAAATCAGGTAGGTGAATTTGGTCAAGGGAATTTTATCATTTGAAGGCACATGACCAATTTAGGCTCAAAAAAGGTGGCATGCAAAACAAGACAGGAGCAAAGCAGCCTGTCGGGAGCGAAAAGAGGGGGGTCCCTGCCTACGACCGGGCTTGTGTGCAAAACATGCACAACAAATGGTGACTCGCTGGGGAAATGCTCCAGAGCATTTCGATGACAAACTAGAATCATGAACCCATAATCTCTGGTTCTGACCTTCACGCTAGGGAAAACAAACTAGATGCCCAACTAAAGGATCAAAACCACTAGCCAACCCAACCTTTAGTATGCTGAGAATCTAAGTGTGTGCAATTGCGTTAATTCCCATCATTCGGTTGCTACAGGAGCCCAAGCTCCATCAAGTCAAGCTACGTAGTTTATTCTAACTCCAAAAGCATCTGGGACATTGCCTCGCTACCAGTCAAGTGTCCATAGCCCCAACGAGGTTGTCGCTGTGATTCTCTCAAACATTTCTCTACTGCCAGCCAAACGTCCATAGCCTCGGTAGAGTTGCTTGGATACCCCTGAAAAGTTGAATTTTCCCTTTCTTTTAATTTTTAATGTTTTCTTTCTTTCTTTATTTCTTTTCTCTTTTCAGCTCTTTTATTTCAACCTGCAAGCATTGAAGCTCGCGGTCAGGGCTGAGAATCACAGTGGCGCTGGAGCAAAATTTTAGATTTTTCACTTAACTAGACTTCACAAAAGGCCCTATAGTGACCATCAGATTCTTAAGATGTGTAAGAGCTGTAAGATTTCAGAATACGTCAGAGTCAAACTAAACCAACAACTTATCCTCTTTGAATCAAACACCCAGATCACTTGACACTAACATAAGACCTTCACCATCCACTTTGAAGAATTGATTAGAGTTTGACATAGAAATACGTAGAACAACCCCATGCGATAAGTATGGTTGTTGTGTGCACATATGTGCCCAGCTAAAAGCAGAGGGACCCCGAGCAAAATAACAGCAAAGCGAAAGCAAACAAAAAGAAAACAACCTACATCACACCAACTAACCTAAGGAAAGAGAGAAAGTAGAGTATTTACAAGAAACCTACACTACTCAAAACAGACTATGTACAAAGATATTTACAAAGTACTATGTTCAGACAGGGTGAGCCGACATTAAAGTTCATTGGACTTCGTAATGCATGCACAAGCAAATGAGCAATCGTTATTGTTCTTAACCATGCAAATTTATCTTTATATTCTAAAAAAAAAATTCAGCGTTGCAACACTCAAGTTCAATCACGTCATCATGAAAAATCAGCAATTGAGGAGGCTCGCTGAACCCATGGTTAATCCATAAACATGTTTGTTTTCCCTTGTTCCCATAATCAAAATAATAAGTGCAGTTATGAGAAATAATAGGGGCAAGGAAGGATAGAACTTGGATGTCATCACATGGAGGTGGCAACATTGGACAGTCGAGAGCAAGCACAACATCCTTGATCATTGCATCAGTAGCATCGAGCGGGCGCGGTGGAGGGTGCAACACTTCAAACATTAAGCTTGCATAAGGCTAGGAGGATGGGGTAGCAAACAACTCTTCTAATCTACCAATGGGACCTATAGCCCTGGTTGGCAGTTCTTCAAAAAGAAATACTTCTCCACATTGATCATCTACAAACTTGGGATCCACTTGGTTGTTGTCCTCAAATGACAGTATGCTATCTCATCTCCTTCCCCAAGTATCAACCTCCTTTTTATGATGTTCAATGTCATGGGATAATGACATGGAAAAATATGTCCTATTGCAGCTCCTTGAATGTGAAGGAGGATCAACAACGATCAAGGCAGAAGAACCACTAGTTAAATCGTGTAATTGACCAAGCATGTCATGTTTGTTGGCAGCCATTGAAACACCTCTGCCTTTGTCTTCTTCTATTTGTTGTTCATGCATTTCCTTGTGGCGTTCAGTCATTTCTTCTCAGTCACCACTGCTATAGACGGAGAAGGAACCCATCTCCCAATCTAGAGACTCTAGTGCCTCACCGTTCGGGGGCTAAAGGAGTATGTCTTCATCGCTGCCGTCTTCTAGGATGTGTTCTTCCTCGGCATGAGCATACCTTCGCAGTGCAGCTCCTAATGGAAAGAAGTCATCAATTGATGACACCTCATCAAGGGGACCAAAGTCTACTGCACAATTTCCCTCCAAGGGCTCGGCATAAAGCCTATTGTTCATGGTGTGCAAATTCTCTTCAAGAGGAAGAACTTCTTGGTGACTGGTGGACAACATTCTCGCTTGATCTACTTCATCGCTCAAAAGTCTGAGACTATATTGTTGTCCTTCTTCTATTGCTATCCCAACATGCTCTTGAGGTTCACCTTCAGCTGAGCCATCACTTGATTCAGGCTTTTGGTCTTCTTCTTCGATATGGGCAGCAAGTAGAGTAGGTTAGGCACTTGGCTACTCCACTTGTCCTCTAACTTGTTTAATAGCCTCTTTGCACAACTCGCATGCCAACTCAGAGTGTGATGAATCATGAAGTCTGCACCAATTGGGTAGCAGCAATACCTCCAAATCCACTTGACATCTTAGTTTGAACCAATCCTTTGCTAATTTGGAGATGAGCTGGTCATATCTTTCTGCTACTGGGTCCTCATCATCATTTGAAAAGGAAACTTGATGGTAGACAGTCGTGGTGAGTGGTTGTTCCCACTCCTCCAAACTTGCATTTTCAGATTCTCGATCGTTGTTGTTTATGAAGGAGAGGTCTTCTGGTCTGATTTCACTTATTTCTTCGTCATCATTTTCTATTTTTGCAAGGTTGTCATCCCTTTCCCCTTTCCAATTTTTAGCATCTGAGTTGGCTGTCCTAACATTTGGGGCTGCAAACTTCATTGGTTCATCGTCACCTACCAATTGCTCTTCTTCTGGAGTGGAGGACTGCCTTTGATTGGTGGAGGGAAGTCCTTCTAAATTAGTTTCAATCATATTTTCACCAAGGCACCTTGCTGTCCTAGTGAAATCTGCTTCTTCCTCCTGGTTTTCAACTTCAATGTCTGCTGCTCCAACATCAGCTTGTATCAAATTTCTTGGTTCATCCTTACTTTGTTGTCCTCTGGATGTTGACAGCTCTTCCGCCTCATTGGATAACTTCTCTTCATTGGGAGTTGGCTGCTCCAACTTGTCCGAACAACCCTTGGCTTGAGTGATGATGTTTGTGCATGATGAGCAAGTGAATTCAGAGTGGGGTGCATTGTGAAATCTGCACCAACTAGACATCAATATTTCCTCCAATCTTGGTTCGTCTTTGTTGCTCAAATGTTTTTGGATCAGCTCCTTGAATGCTTTGGCTACCATGGTTGTCAATTCTTCCTTTGGGTCTGCAAGGGCTAAAGGAGGATGGATTTCCCAAAAGGGAATTTCTCCTTGCAAGACCCTTTCAATTCTACTCAATAAAGTTAGACACCCCAACTCGTTATGCCTGTGAGTGCAATGGATCCGACATCTATTTGCCAACGCGAATTGCTACAATGGCTTCTTCAGTCACTTGTTCAAATCTGCATGTAGCTGAGTGATGTCAATTTGTGCATGCTACTCCATTTTGACTCAGCTTCTTTTCCCTCCAATTTTTTTTAATTTTTAGCATTAAAAGAGATCTCCCTATCTTATATTTCTTCTTGAAAGTGCTCTCTTCGATTTCCAACTTTCAGCTTTGTAGCCTCAACATGTCATGCCCTCCTTCTAGCATTAGTTCTGTTGATGTGTTTTTATGCACTTCTCAACACAGGCAGTACGTAGGTGCACCACCTCTCTTGAAAGACAATCTTCCACAATTAGATTGCAGAACACTATCCCAAGGTCTCTAATGTCAGGTCTTGACAGTGCTTGGAATATCTCAGTTGATTTATGTGATTTGCTAGAATCACAAGGCAGACTTATAGATGAGTTACAAAGCATGGGAAGTTGGTTTTGCAAATGCAGTTTCAAAGTGTTGGAAGTGAATGAACAGTGGTTTTCCACTCAAAACAACAAGCTAAAACTCATCAAGTTCATCTGATTTAGCTTCATGGTGATACTTGAGATCCTATTCTAACCAAGGACTAAAAGAAATAGCAAAAGGAAAAGGGTTAAGAAAGCTGTTCTAATCCTAAGCTACAAATGAACAATAACAATGGTGGCTACTAAAGTAGAAAGGCTTCCTAAACTGAGTTTTACTTGACAAAGAGAAACCTACAACTACACAAAACTAGTGCAATCTTCTAAGGTCTGCTGATTTTCAAATTACACATACACATCATGAACTAGGTTGCAGTAATGAAAGAAAGAAGCCCAGGCTAACTTTGCACATCAGCTTGTCATCAACAAGTGCTAAAAGTATGGGCTGGAAGCTCATCAAATACTATAACAACAACACCATCATGACATCCATTTAAGAAACTAATACTAAAACTAATAGGGAAGTTGAACCATACATACATAAAGAGAAAACTCAAAAGGAACACCCATAAATCATGCAATGCTACTTTCTATTGCTGCTGAATGTATTTACATCAATTCTCCAACCCTTTACAAATGAGGGGCAAGCCCCTATTTATAGTTTCCCAAAGCCAAAATGAATGGCTAGGATTGAATTACATCGAACAGCATAGATTTGTTTATAATAGGGTTTCACCTACCCCACAATATTCAACAATTAAAAATACATTCCTTGTCTTTTATCTGTTTTGTCACCTAGTGCCCAGGTGCTGTAGCAGTTTTGTCATTTAGCTGATTGCCCTTTTTACTATAGTTGAAACTGCCTAAAAGCTACCTTCTTACTTGATGTGCTTGTAGTGTTCTTCCATGGATCAAATGAGCCCATCGACGATTGGAATCAATGGATTGGTTGCCCCTGATTCAGGTGGATAGCTCCTTAAAGATCATCATCATCTAGTGAAAAGTAGGATAGCTCCCCCAATGGGCCTCCCCGATGGACCCGCAACAGGATCCATAAATCTTGCATACATGAAATACCGTAAGTGCTCTCATAAATAAATTAAGGCAAATGTTAGCCAAACCTTGCAAACTCCTTGTTAGATCCATCCATGCATCATCAAAAAATCATAATATCCATATTTGGAGCTCATTTGGACCATAAACATAAATGCGGGTTCGAGGGTGCTGGCTTCCCCTAGGGCGGAAGGCCAATGGCCAATGACGGACAACATTCCAAAAGGGCAGACCCAAAAGGCCGGAAGGACAGTGGAAAGATGGTGAAAGGCCAATGGCCAATGATGGATAGCATTCCGGAAGGCCAGAAAGACGGCGGAAGGCCAACGACCAACGACGGACAACAATCCGGAAGGCCGGAAGGACGGCGGAAATATGACAAAAGGCTGACGGCCAATTACGGACAACATTCCAAAAGGCCGGAAGGATGACAGAAAGAAAGAGGAAGACCAACGGCCAATGACGGACAACATTCTAGAAGGTTGGACCCGAAAGGCCGGAAGGACGGCAGAAAGACGGTGGTAGGCCAACGGCCAACAGTGGATAGCATTCTGGAAGGCCAGACCTGGAAGGCCAAAAGGACGACGGAAAGTCGGCAGAAGGCCAATGGCCAATGACAGACAACATTCCAGAAGGCTGGAAGGATGGCAGAAGGCCAATGACCAACGACAAACAACATTCCAGAAGGCCAAAAGGACAATGGAAAGACGGTGGAAGGCCAACAGCCAATGGCGGACAACATTCCAGAAGGGCGGACCTAGAAGGTCGAAAGGACAGCGAAAAGATGACGCAAGGCCAACAGCCAACATCGGACAACATTCCAGAAGGCTGGACTTGGAAGGCCAGAAGGATGGTGGAAGGCCAATAGCCAACGACAGACATCATTCTGGAAGGCCGAACCCAGAAGGACGACAAAAATCCAATGACCAACAATGAACAACATTCCAGAAGGATGACGAAAAGACGATGAAAGGCCAACGACCAACGATAGACAGCATTCCAGAAGGTCGAAAGGATAGCAGAAGGCCAAAGGCCAATGATAGACAACATTCCGGAAGGCCAGAAGGATGACGGAAAGACCGTGAAAAGCCAATGGCCAACAATAGACAGCATTCTGGAAGGCCGAACTTGGAAGGCCAGAAGGTCGACGGAAAGACGGCGAAAGGCCAACGCCCAATGACGGTCAGCATTCCAGAAGGTCGAAAGGACAGTGGAAAGATGGTGGAAGGCCAACAGCCAATGGTGGACAACATTTAAGAAGGCCAGAAGGATGGCAAAAGGACAATGGCCAACGACAGACAACATTTCGGAAGGTCAAAAGGATGGCGGAAGGAAAACGGCCAATGGCAGACAACATTCCAGCAGGTCAGACCTGGAAGGCCAGAAAGATGATAGAAAGACGACAGAAGGCCAATGGTCAATGATAGGCAACATTCTGAAAGGGCAGACCTGGAAGGCCAGAAAGACGCCAACAAAAGCAAACTTCCAAGGGATCTCCGCAAAGGCGAAAGACTTAGTGAAAATCAAGTAGGTGAATTTGGTCATGGGAATTTTATCATTTGAAGGCACATGACCAATTTAGGCTAAAAAAAGGTGGCACACAAAACAAGACAGGAGCAAAGCAGCCTGTTGGTAGCAAAAAGAGAGGGGTCCCTACCTACAGTGGGGCTTGTGTGCAAAACATGCACAATAAGAGGAACATGAAGTGGATGGAGTACTTGTAGGTCTATACATTTTCAATCAAGCACAAAAAAGGACAAGTAAACAAGGTTGTTGATGCCATGAGCAGAAGGTCTATGATGGTGCAAGAGGTACAACTTCAAAGCATTGGGATAGATTCTCTAAAAGGTATGTATGAGCACGATGATGACTTTAAAGATGCATATGTTGTTTGCAATCAATTTCAAGATAGTTTTCACAGTGAGTATGCAAATTTTGTGTTGCAAAAAGGCTTGTTATTCAAAGGGGCTCATTTGTGTGTGCCTAAGTGTTACATGAGGGAAAATTTTATAATGGAAAAACATTGTGGTAGCTTGAGTGGGCATTTTGGTTTTGAAAAAAGCTTTGGAGCAGGTTAAGAGGTTCTATTATTGGCCTAGGATGCATGTTGATGTCAAAAGGTTTGTAGAGGGATGTGGAGATTTCCAAATAGCCAAAGGAACAAGCTCTAATATAGGTTTATATCAACTCTTACCTATTCCTAACCATCCATGGGAGTCAATAAGCATGGACTTTGTTTTGGGTCTGCCTAAGACACAAAGGGGATATGATAGTGTTTATGTTGTTGTAGGTAGATTCAATAAGATGGCCCATTTCATTACATGTAGAAGTACTAATGATGCATCTCACATAGCTGGTTTGAGTTGATGGGTGTTTTTGCACCTTCTCAACACAGGCAACATACTTGTATGTTGCCTCTCTTGAAAGGTTGAAATCTGCAAACAAGTTCCAGATTACTACCCCAAGGTCTCTCGGGTGTCAGGTCATGATATGCTTGGAATATTTCAGTTGGTTGATGTGTTTTACTGGTAACACAGGGTCAACCTTTATGGTTCACAAAGCATGAGAAGTTGGGTCTACAAATGAAGTTTCAAAGTGCTATAAGTGAATGAACAGTAGCTTCCCACTCAAAACAACAAGCTGAAACTCATCAAGTTCATTTGATTTATCTTCATGGTGATGCTTGGAATCCTACTCTAACCAAATACTAAAAGAAATAGCAAAAGGGAAAGGGTTGAGAAAGATGTTCTAATCCTAAGCTATGAATGAATATTAACAATGGTGGTTGCTATAGTAGACAAGCTTCCTAAATTGAGTTTTGCTTGACCAAGAGAAACCTACAGCTACACCAAAATCAGTAAAATATTCTAAGGTCTGTTGATTTTCATATTACACATACACATCATGAACATGCAATTGAACTAAGTTGCAGCAATGACATAAAGAAGCCTAGACTAACTTTGCATAGTATCTTGTCATCAACAAGTGCTAAAAGTATGGGTTGAAAGCTCATCAATTACTATACCAACATCATTATAACAATCATTCAAGAACTAACACCTAAAACTAACTTGGAAGTAGGACCATGCATGCATAATGAACAAACTCAAAAGAAACACCCATAAATCATGCAATGTTTCTCTCTATTGCTGCATAATTCCTTTACACTAGTTCTCCAACCATTTATAAATGAGGGGGAGACCCCTATTTATAGTTTTCCAAAGCTCGAATGAATGGCTAGGATTTATTTTCAATGAGTGGCTCAATTTTTTTTACATTATGGTTTCACCTACCCCCCATTAGATAGCAATTTAAAATACATATTTTTTTCTTTCCTATTTTGTCCTCTAGTGCCCTATCACTGTAGCATTTTCTTCATGTAGTTGATTGCCCCTTTTGTTGTGGTTGAAACTATTCGAACGCTGCCCTCTATTTGATTTTTTTTTAGCATTCTTGAGCTAGTTGAATGCCCCTAGTTTACGGATTGGTACCAATGTGAAATAGATAAACAATCATCGATTCGATGAGACAACCCCCTAATAGATCACGCTCATTTGGGAAAGACAAAATGACCTCCTCCTCCCCGACTTTAGCGAACAACCATTTGTGTTCCTGGCCTTGCCTCTTCTTGGCACACTATCATTCACTGACCAGTCTTCCCTGATGAGTTGATCACTATCTATGCAACACTTCCCCTGGGTAATCTGTTGTGTGCATCATTCATGAGTTAAGATCTTTTCCTTGGTTTGGACCTATAGGTGATCTCTTGGCTATCACCTCTCTTTTGAAAACTGGGTAGGTAACGTGCAAGTTCTTCATTTGGATTGCATTCCTTGTGATCTCACCTTCCTTCTCTTTCCTTAGATCACAGTTGTGGTTCCATGGACACTCCCTTAGGTGTGTAATGCCAAAGGTGAACACATCACGAGCAATTTCCTTCTGTGGTAAACTCCCTTGATGGTCTTGGATTGGAGTCCTACATAAAATAGTAAATTGGATTAGGCTCATGGGAATGATGATATGAAATCTCTCCAGATATAGCTATTTGACATTCGTGTGCCTATTCTTAAATGATTGCTTAATTACAACTCAAATAGTCCCATCACTTCATATTTTCTAAGCCACAAATGATAAGTGATGACAATGTTAAAAGGCACGTCATATAGAATATTAGGATGTCTCCTCATCATTTAAGCATCATCAATGCTTTAGTTTCATTTGGATTTTCCCTTGCGTCCTTAAGATTCTGCGGGCCCACCATGGTCATTTTCCCTTAGAAAATTCCCTATTGATGGGATCGGTCCTTCATTCACCCACTACCCTACATCATTTCTATAATGATTTCGGATTACTTTGTAATGCAATATGTAATGCTTCAACCTCGTATTCAAGTACCATGCCGCTCATAGCATCTTGAGTCCACATTGAAGTGTTTTATCAGGATGAATTGTTTTCCACGCCCTCAACCTCCATCATTTTATTTGAGCCCATGCAATACCCACCTTGACGTTATCTTTCTCTTGTTACTTACGACCCATTGTTTCTCCATACGTCGGCCTTGCTAATTAAAACATTTGAGGATCGACGACCTTACCTTTTAGTTGCAATTCACTTCACATCACGTATTTTGTTAGCATCAATCCTTCTCTCATATGGAACATAAAATCCTAATGGATGATCTCAGACCTCTCGGGATCATTCTTCGAATGCATTAAATCAAGGATTTGGATGAGGGCAATGCGGAAGGCCAGCTTGTCAACCATTGTAGCCAGCGGTGTAGGAGATGGAATCATCCTGAGGTGCCTTGCACGGGAGATTGTTGTGGAGGAGCCATAGGTAGAACAGAGCAGGGCATCGTGGTGAGTGCACTGTGAAGATAACGGCAGAAGGAAAATAGACATCCACACAACAAATGTTGCTCAACAACCCTTGTTCGATCTTTTAGGAGATACCATCATATCGGTTGCCTTCCACTTCATGAATCTTTGTCATGATCAAATAATTCCACTTAATCTGATGGGATCATCATCTTATGATACTCCTGCCTCTTTAGATTCGTGAGGAGTATTTGCCACTCTAAATAACCATTATTCTCATCAAAGAAGCCTGGAACTTTATTCTTCGTAGGGTGGCGTTATGATAAAAGGAGGCTCCATATTCACTGCACCTCCCAGACACCTTAACTACTTTGTGGGCCAGGAGGTGTTGTCTACTGTCCAAGAATAATGTCCTTGGGTTGAGCCCAAACAACCACCAGGAAGGATGCAGAACCTACATGGCTAACGTCTGTGGGTGAGGAAGCACGGGGAAATGCCAAATGATGGCCGCCATGAAAATGATGATGGGATAGCCAGCCTCCGCATACACAGAACCCACACGAGAGGTTTCCATTTGATAGCGTGGGTGTAGGAGTGTGGGAAGATGTATGATGGAGGCCATTAAAAATGACATTGGTGAGTATGGCGCCCGTATGGGCAAGGTCTGCATGGTGACAAGTTGTCCACCAAAATGACATACTTCCCTTCGATCACTATTCTTTCTCAAATCAGCATCATTTCCATCTAGTGTTAAATCCCATGCCTTAGGTTCATTGAATTTTTGCATTATCACTGCATATCGATCCCAACACTTATTCTTTGTAAATTATTTGCTCTAAACTTTCAACGTTTGTGAGCTATAGGTAAAGTGGCACCAAGCAAGCGAACCAATGATCATCCCTCATGTAAGTGATCATGCTAGGGTCAATTAGCGTTGGAGGTCGCTAAAGAACAATGGAAGGAGCGATGGCTCTGATGAAGAAATCCTACCAGCCAAATGTCATAAGCATCCTCAAACTCTATCAGGTGAAACACTCGCATGCCATCCCCAAATATTCAAAAGAATGCTAATCTTGAATAAACAAACACATAGTCCATCATGATTCTTTGTTCAATTATCCTTCCTATAGTAAGAGCACACCGTTATCGTGTGGCACAAGAAATTCCCATGTGCACGTCATTCATAAAGACCATCTCAACAGCGCAGACAAATATTCTCATTCCTCCCTTGTTAATTTCCATCATGAAACATCCAAAGTAATGAGGACTGGGAGTGGAATTCGAGCCTTAAAATTGCAACCAGTTGCTACATTTACACCCACAAAAATTTCACGCAGGGACCATTAGGGAGAGTGTTTTAAATTGCGAACCAACCTCAATAAGTTTTCTCTCTATCTATCGTCCTTGCTGAGTGTTTCTAAATTACCCATCCCCATCAATGTCCCTTCTAATGGGAAATCACATAGTTGCTTTAAAGTCCCATGGGAGCTCAAGGTGGCACGGTCGGCAACAGTGAAGTGTGCGGACTCCACACAACCCATGTCCCACACCATGTCATGTGGGTATAGAAAGGTGGGGTGCCGCCAAGGGAAGGTCGTTCTAGTGAGAGCGAAGATGAATGGAACTGGAAGAGGTGGAACCTGCATGAGAGAAGTCTGCCAACAAAGAAACTGTGGCCCAGATGGAGAGCGAGGTTGCAGATTCCACCGAGGAGGACATTGTGGGGGATGTAATACCATCGACGGTCATAACACATCTACTGACATGGGTGAGTTCAAGACCCACGAGTGGCACCTCTACCCAATCACCATTTATGAAACAACTCCCCTAGTCATTCAGGCAAGGCTGAGCTGCTCGCAGCCTACAGGTGCACACTAGTTGGTCAGATTTTAAGGCAGGAGATTCCTTCAATAAATTGAAGTCTTCATAACAATCAACAACATTTGAACATGTAAATGACGGTCTGATCACCTCAGCCGATTAGTTTACACTTGCACAGAGTAACCGGAGGCGAGGCCCTCATGTACATTTCTAGAGATCATGCTATGTCGCCAATCCACCAATGAGCTTATATCCTTCACAACTTGCCCTTATATGAAAAGCACATGATAACACCAAGCAAAGTAACACTTAGTTCGATTCAACTTCTGGTAATTTGAGAGCAAGCCCGATCTTGCATATTTCTTCATCATTCTTTCAATGCAAACCCCCCTTTTCTTCTCGTACTAGACTACAATTTCAAAGATGCTCAATCTGCAACAAACCATTATTTGAATCATCATGTAATATGTAGGAGTCCATAGGGAAACGGGGTGATGGGGCCATAGTGAGAAACACCATCTGGATGGCCAAGTAAGATGTGGACCTCACCAACAAGGTCTCCGCGGGGGAAAACTTGCGGGAAGACGTTTGAGTAATGCTGTTAGGAAACAATGAGAGACACGGGGAGACCCGCAATGCAGGTTCCACATATAGGAATTCCGTGGGGAAAGGTGCGTAGATAGAAACCTTAGGAGGGCCATTAGAGAAACAACAAGGGACTGACGGAAACTTGCAAGGCAGGTTCCACATGAATGATGGATGATGGAGCCAATTTCATAATGTAAAAGGAGAAGGCAGCTTGAATGAAAAGCTTTAGTGTGTTATACTAACTTAGACATAAATTTGAATTTTCTTACGAGCTCTTTCCTAGCTCCCCTATTCGTAGAATCTTTGATAGTTTCCTTTGATTCATGAGTTTATAATTAGTATCTTTGCAACATTTCTAACCTCCTCTTGTTGCAAGAGAAACACATATATATTTGATGTAGGCCAATGATGGAAGAGGGATGGGGCACCACTAAATGATTAATTCCCTGTTAGGGTGTTGGCGATGAAATGATAACGGAGATGGTGAAACCAAGTGCGGATCCCACCACATAAGCAGAAGTCAGGGGTTGGCCGCTGTGAAAATGGAAAAATGGGCATGGAGTCCCACACAGGGCGACCCACAATTGTAGGTCCTTGAAGGTTGATGGATGTAGCAGTGAAAGAGAATGTGAGGTTCGCACGTTGTGAAGTTGTGGGGGGCTTGGATGTGGGCGAATAATAGAGCACAATGAAAAATGACAAGAGGAAACCCATGCATGCAGGTCTACAAGGGTCAATGGACATCGGGTGAAAAGCAAAGGGAAAACCCCAGAACCTAGTGTGCAAGGGGAAAATGACTTAGCGAAATTCAGGTGGGTGAATTTGGTCAGGGGGAGTTTGATCGTTTGAAGGAACATGACCAATTTAGGTTGGGAAACAAGGGTATGCAAAGCAAGATGAGAGAAAACAACCTGTCAGGAGAGAAAAGAGGGGGTCCTTGCCTTCGGTGGGGTAAGTGTGCAAAACATGCACAACAACTTGTTTTTCAAAGAGATTGTGAGGACTCATGAATTGCCTTTGAGTATTGTGTCTGATAGGAATTCAAAGTTCATAGGTCACTTTTGGAGGACCTTGTGGAAAAATTTGGGTACCAATATGTAATTTAGTTTAGCCTACCATCCACAAATGGATTGCCAAAATATAGGTTGTTAATATGTCTCTTGGAAACTTGTTAAGGTGCCTAACAAAGGAGCATGGTGAGTCATGGGACCTTGCACTCCCTCAAGCAGAGTATGCATACAATGACTCTGTTAACTAAAGCATAGGAAGGAGTCCATTAGAGGTTGTTTATGGGATGAATCCAAGAGGTATATATGAACTTAGAGACCTAGGAGACATGGAGAAAAGGAGTGCAATAGGGGAAGACTTTGCCATAGCTATGAAATACATTCATGAACAGGTCAAGGAGAATTTGAAGAAGAGTGTGGAGAAGTATAAGGAGAAAGTAGATTTGAGAAGGAAGGATGTCCAATTTAAGGTTGGTGATTTGGTGCTTGCACATCTTAGGAAAGAAAGCCTTCCTAAAGTAAAATATACCAAGTTGATGATGAAAAATATTGGCACTTGCAGGATAGTACACAAGTTTGGGTAGAATGCTTATGAGATTGAACTCCCTCTTGGAGTTGCCATCTCACCTATTTTCAATGTTGCTGATTTGTATCCTTTTAAAGGTGTTGTGAATGCAGGTGATGTTGTAGGTACTATAGGAGTTGAAGATGATGAATGGATCAAGGACCTACCTCCTAGCCAACCAATGAAGCTTGAAAGAATAGTAGATACAAGGGAGGTCAAGAGAACTAGGAAGAAGGTGTATAATGAATACTTGGTTAAGTGGCAAGATCTACCAATTGAAGATGCTTAGTGGATGATAGAAGAAGATATAAAACAACATGGTACTTTTTTCCAAGAACTTATTTCATCAGGAGGATGAAATATTTTCCTACCCAGTTGAATGGTGCAAGAGCACCTCTTGAAATTTTGGTTTGATTGTGAATTTTAGAGTCTAGAATTAGGTTGTGTCATTTCATGATTTCAATAAGGTATAATTGACCAATTTATGATGTAATTAAGTTCACATAGGGTCATAGTAGTGTTGAGTCTAGAAGTTGTCAATAATGAAGTAGATTTTTAAAAGTTACACTATGCAATTTTGTCATTTTTTAAGGTTAGTTGAAGATGAACAGTCATCTTTTCAAATTACAGTTGTAGACCATTGGCGTTGGATGAATTTTTTTTTCAAAAGGCCTCTAACATCATCAAGGCAAGGTTGTTATTGTAGAATTTGGAGAAATAAACATTGTTGCTCTATTTTTGGTGTGATTTTTTGTATTATTTTGCATTTCCAAACTTTGTACGACTCCATACAGTAAGATAATGATGTAAAACCTGTGTGAAGAGTTGTGTAATTGAAATATATTTTATTTGAATCAAGTTAGAGATTTTTTCACCCAAATTTGAAGGAGATAAAGCCAGATTTCTGAAGGTTGCTTAGTTTGCTAGGGTTTCTAGGGTTTGTAACAAAATCATGTCAAAATAGGCCCTTCCACCATAGGAAAATTATGTAGTTTGGTGGAATGGGCCTTTTAGGAGTTCTCTTTCATATTTTCATATTTTTAGGGAAAGGTGATGGTGTTAGGAGAGTTTTAGCATGTGCTCTGGTCTAGCAATTTCATGTGCTAGGCTTGAAATTGATGGTTTTTGCTTGGGACAACAAATTTTTATAGTGTTTTGATGAACCTAATGGTAGAATTGGGCCCTATGTGACTGGTTGGAATTGTTGGTGAATATTTTCAAGTTTTACAAGGAGTTTAAGTACCTCCTTTGGAAACGAGGCCTAATTTGGCTTAAAACTAGCATTGCAAGACAAATTTGTGTAAAATGTTTCAAAACAACCTATTGCATTAGGTTGATATATTGAATGGAAGATAAATGGGTCCCTAAAAGTGAGTGAGTTGTGTCTTTTAGTGACCTCTAAAAGATATAAGAGATTAAGAGGGTTTGGTGACCTATAAGCTAGTAGGTGAAATTGTGAAGGAACCCACTCTAGAAAGGGTTTGTAAGTTTGAAGACCAGTTGAACCTAATTGTTTGAAGCCTAAATCACCTTTCCCTACATCAATACCTAACCCAAGCAAATTGCATGCAAATAGTTATCTCTTATTTATTAACCAGTCATAGGGTCTTAGTATTTAAAATGTTCCTTATCATTTCAGACTTTTATCTTGAAGATTTTCTTGATAAAGGTATAGGTGTAAGGTACGTACCAATTAGAGTCTACAATTTAGGAAGCTTTAAACATGTGGGGAAATCTTAAAATGCTCCAAGAACTTCTCAACTTCCTTACAATAAGGGTAAGCATGCATTTTCCCTCTACAACGTGGACAGTGACTAAAATAAACAAGTATTGTTTTCTCCAATGCCATAAAGAAGAGGACCCCTTTGGTGCAACAAACAACAAAAAAACCTAACAAATTTCACTTCTATTTGCCCTATTTTTCTCCTCCATCTTGAACGTGGCCTCTAAGGAGCAACAAGAACTCTAACACATTTTCTTTAAAAACTTGACCTTTTCAAACAACTTCCCTCCTTAACTCTTGCTTGTGGATTTTTCGCAAAGATGGGGAATTAAAGCTAAAACCCCTTCAAACAAAAAAATATTACTTCAAGGTTTGGCATATGAAAAAGATACATTAAAATCTTATTTTTTTCATCCCTTTTCTTTATTTTGTTGTTCAATAGATTCATAGGTTAACAATCATTTTTCCCTTGTATACAACATAAGTGTGGTTCCTAGTTTGTTGTGTTTGTATATGTGTATATTGTACATGCTTATCATATATGAGATTGTCAAAATCTGACTTACTATTTTTCATCCCTTTTCCTTCTTTTGTTATCCAATAGAGTCATATGTTAACAATTATGTTTACTTTGTATATAATGTATGTGTAGTTCCCATTCTGTTGTGTTTTTATATGTGTATAATGTACATTCCTCTCAAATATGAGATTTGTTAAAATTTGACTTACTTTTTTCATCCCTTTGCCTTATTTTCTTCTTTAGTAGAGTCACAAGATTATAGTTGTGTTTCCCTTTTATACAATTTAAGTGTATTTCTCAATTTTTTGTGTGTCTATATGTGTATATTGTACATGCCTATTAGATATGAGATTTTTTTAACTCTAACTTACTATTTTTCATCCATTTTCCTTATTATGTTCTTCAATATAGTCATAGGTTAACATTTGTGTTTCTCTTGTATACAATGTAAGTTTAGTTCCCAATTTGTTATGCATGTATATGTATATTTTGTATATTCCTAAGAATGCCAATGTTGATCAGAATGAAGTTATTCTACCCACTATTTTGTTCTCCATTACAATCAAAGGTTAATATTCTTACTCGGTATATATATATATTCCTATATATACATAACGATATATATGTATATTATCTTTCTCTCGTTCTTCATTTGAGTCATAGGTTTACAATTCCTTTCCTTTAATTTTTTCTTCATTACAATCTTGCTCTGTATGTATGTCGGTTATTAATATTCATGCTCAATAGTAACAACTTCTAGTAGACTATTCATCTCTTAGCTAGTGTTTGTTGTTGTTTAGAGTTTCTAAATTTAAATGCAAAATGTTAAAAAGAAGACACATAAAACATTCTACAAAAATGCCCACAAAAATATGCAATAAAAAAATTTGTTGGATATTGACTTTTAACATGTACATCTACAATTGGGAAAAAAAATTATATAAACATAAAAAAACTAATTAATCTTCTACATTCAAGCATCACTATCATCTTACGCACAGTAAACTATCATTAAATATGAAAATTCTTACGTATTATATTATCTGAAGAAGTAAATATATGTTTTTGTTTCCTTTACTAGTATTGGTTTTGATTCTACTTATTCTGTGTAGATGAATAAGGAAAATTGAATGATGACCTGTATTGCAAAAAAGAGAGCCACAACAAGGTTGCCTTCCCAAAAAAGAGGTGTTAGATTCCCCCAAGAATTAGATCCTCTAGTTAATATAAACAACAATCCTATTGTGCTACTAGTGGAGGTTACTACACCTTGAAGAACATGGAATATGACAATACAACAATGACTATGGTTGATAGAGGACATGACAAGGGCACTCTAAGATGTAGAGGAGAATGGAATGTTCATAAGGAGTGAATAAAAAAAATGGAAAATCCCAATAGCCACACTCTCCAAATGGTTACGTGGCCTTACAACCACATCTAAGAAAGATCCTCCAATTATCTTCACCAAAGAGGAAAAATTTCCAATTGTTGAATGATGCAAAGAAATGGTTGTGGTAGGCCATGGCCTTGAGACTTTCAATATGAAGGTAGAGGTCACCTAGATTTATGAAATTAGACCCGAATCTTTCAATAATGGGCTCCCAGAGAAGTCTTGGTGGACTAGTTTTAAGAAGTAGTCTATCTAGAACTAACGTTACAGATAGCTGAAGGGCTAGACAAAGATAGGGCAGTGAATCTTAGACATGATATTGTATTCACTTTCTAAAATTCATGTCCACAACATATGATGCAAATCCATATGGTCCTCATCGCACTTGGAACTACGATGAAACATGTATCCAAGTAGGAAAAAATAGCATAATGAGGGTGCTAGCCATAAGAGGTAGCGGGAGAATTTCCTACATCATTATGAAAAGTTGAGAATGGATAACCATTCTATGTTATAACAATGATAGTAGGAAAATCATTCCAAGGTTTTACTTGTTTAAGGGGAAAAAGTAGATAAAGAATTACATTCCAAGCTATGAACCAAGTGCTTGCATGATAGCCCAACCACATGCATGTATGACAAAGGAAATGTTTATTAATTGGTTGCACCACTCTGCACAATCAATTACAAGTAATGTGTCACCCACCAACATGTAGTTACTGATTTTTGATGGCCATGAAATCCATGTCACACTCGCAACCATCCAAGAAGAAAGAATATTGGGAATTTATTTACTAACTTTGTCAACACACACTTCACATAAAATACACGCATTATATATCAATGTGTTTTCTCCTTTGAAAGCATACTTCAAGTCAGAACATGCATCGTGGTTGGAAAGGTATCCAAAACTTGAAATCAGGAGGGTAGAACTTGCAAAACTAGGTAGCAAATCATTGCTAAAATCATTCATTGTTTCAAATATCATATCAATATTTAGAAGGACTAGGATATGTTCCCTGAATCCCAATGCACTTGTGGATGACATGCATCCCAACAACACATTTAAGATCAAAATAAGTGAGGATGCTTTTGTAGTGCAAAAAATCCTTAGCCTTTCAAGAGTCGTTTCAAGAGATGATGTCACACAAACATTGTTGTCTAGCCTTCTAGATGGTCAAATGTAGTCTACAAAAAAATCACAAGTATAAGAACATATACTACATTCACCTCATAACAGTCTTTTTGATTCAGTTGCACAATGGTGAAAATAAACAACCTCCTAACATGGTGGACAACTAGCTTGATGAATTGGAGGATAGTATTAGTCCTCCCTCACAACGTAGCTAATCGTCTTGGTTGGTGGAGAGAGCCATGAATCTAGGTATTGATTTGCATGGCCAACAAGAATATGATACTTTTAATTTTCCATCACCACCACCCACATTAGTCCTACTTGAAAGGGTACATTACTATGTTGATTATGTCACTTCAAATCTTGGAGGCAATGCAAATTTCATCCAAGACTCATAGGAAATGGACAATGAGTTCAAGAACAACATTGAGTCACAATTGGAGTAGACACAAGAAATAGAAATAGTTCCACACATCAACAAATTCCTCGAGTTTCCTATCCACCTTGTTAATCAAGAAAACAATGGTGGTGATAATGGAATTCACTTGAGTAGACAATCTCAACTCTTAACAATAGATGACTACATGAATCTATTATTGTAGTAGGCCAAAAGAAAGAAAGAGATTGAGAAAATCAAATATCAAAAACAACAAGAGAATGATGAGAAAAGGGCAACACACATTGTGGCGAGGGAAATGAAGGCTCAAGCCAAAATAGATAAGAATTAGGCCAAGACATGCAAGTAGTCAAGATGTACATAATATCCCATAGATATTTATTCCTATCAATTGTTCACCACTCGCCCCATCACATTAACATGCACCCAATTTTCCAGTCCAAATACAAGTCATGTAACCAACATTCCACAATGAGCAAGGGATGAGAACATGGTTTCGATTGCTACCTTAAGTATCCAACCAACAATTATCTATCACACCAACTCCTAATTGTTTTTCACCTTGGTTTGTTTGAGGTTGGGGTGGATCAATCATTGAAACAACATCGAGATCTGTAGAGGCAACCTTTTTTTGTTTTGATTTGTAATATATGTTGTGGACTACAATTTTATGTTATAAATATATGGTAATGACATGCTTTTGTTCTAACTATTCACTGAGATCAACGATTATCACATAGAAGAACCCATCTTCACTTGTATTTTGACCATCATTCTGACCATTTACACTGACATTTAATATCATTATATTGGCCACCGTGAAAATTCCAAGAATTCCTTTATAGAATGCTCCTACTACCTCACACAACACACTATATTTTTCCCATTTCTTTCTACCATCTTCTCGACTGTTCTTCTTAAACAAATTATAAGTTTTTCACTTATGCTATCTGCAACTTCAATCCCACCATCACTACATGTTACACTCTGATACCGATCTCCCTTCCAAGTTTATATATATATATATATATATATATATACATATAACATATAAACATACATATATGTGTAGACATATATATAAATATGCATATACATATATGTGTAGACATATATATAAATATGCATATACATATATGTATAGACATATATATAAATATACATATACATATATATACACATATATGTATATATACATATGTTTATACATATCTATTTTATTGTTGTTCTTCAATTTAGTCATATAAATAATGTTGGTTTGTTCAGTCTCACAATTAGCCAATTTTTGAAGCAAAAGAATAAGCAATTATATATACATATACATATGTATGTTTATGTATATACATATGTATTTTGGTGTTGTTCTTCAATTCAGTCATATAAATATTGTTGGTTTATTCAGTATCATAGTTAGCCTATTTTTGAAGTAAAATAATGAATGTAAGCAATTGTTCATTATGTGACTTCATGGTCTTAGGAGAAAACAAAAATCTGTAATTTATGTTGGTACATCTCAAATGTGTGTGTGTGTGTGTCTTGAAATAGGTAATTTTTTGACACCTTGGCCAAATCAGATTTTGGCACATGCCATATGACTAAAAATCAAATAAAAAGGATACTTTTTGTTTCGAAAATAGTTTTCCTATGTGGCACAAATATTAAATTTAGTAGAGGTCCAGGTGGCACTCCATGTGAACCTTCCAAGATAGGTTGTGTTTTTATCGACCCCTCTCCCTTATGCAATGTGGACACATAATTTTTTGAAACCTCTATAGTGTTAAACTAAGTTGCAATATTCATCCAATTCACTTTCAATGGTAGACTGCAACATAGTTGAACATGGAGAAAATTTTGAAAACCATGTGTTCCAATTACTACCACCTATATTTGGGAAGATGGACTTAGGTGTTATTATTATGCTTATGTTTGGGATGATAGACACATGTGACATGGGCGAATGGATTTTGGTAATTTTATATTCAATAATGTATTAGGAATACTTGATTTTCTAAGATCCTTTCTAATGGTAACCTATGTTGCACTTATCCACAATTCCCTTTAAATTGTGAAGTGAAAAATAGGAAAACATGAAAGGACTTCAAAAAACAAAGTCCCCTAAATGTTTCTAGAAAAATTTTGTATACTGAAACAAAGGATAACTATTAATTTTTGTTATATGGTAATGCATGTTGAAATCTGCAATGAATTGTTGGCAGTGTAGTGTGAATGCCTACACAATGTAAAACTTTTTAATTACAATGGACCATTTACTACAAGTGAAAATTTGTATTAGAATGTAAATATATGTACGCACACATATACATATATATATAAATATATATATATACACACATATAGATATATATGTATACACACATATAGATATATATGTATACACACATATAGATATATATGTGTGTATACACATATCTATACATATATATTTGTGAAAATATATAGAGAAATACTATTACCCTGTGACTGTAATAAAGGAAAAGGAAAAATCAAAGCAAAGGGATGAAAAATAGTAAGCCAAAGTTTAACAAATCTCATATCTAATAGGCATGTATAGTATACACATATACATGCACAACAAACTAGGAACTACACTCACATTGTATACAAGGGAAACACAACTGTTAACAGATATTTTTTTGGCATGTCATGGAGGCAATGGGAAGGGACGTGCAATAAAAAAATATATACATAAGCAATGATGGAAGTGGCAGGTGATTAATGCAAGCAACTAGATTGAAAGGGTGTCGAACCTATGCATATTTAATGGATAAATAGATAATCATAAATAAAGGTGCTTCATATGTTACAATACATTTACACAATATGTATAATAATAAAATTTAGCATGTATAGGATAAAGTCATGTTCTCTCTTGGTATTTGAATATGGCAACATAATCTATGAAAACAAATTAGTTTCACAACTTCACTTATGGGTTAAGTATAAAACTACTTAGTTGTGCAGAAGTAAGTTGGTGGAAAGTGAGGAGGGTGAGTTTCATAAAGAAAGATAAATTCATTAATTTGAATAGATCTTCTTAAACATATCAACAATCATGATAATGTGTACAAATCTAACCCCAATGCTTGGTTTCTGGAGTTACAAGTCCATTGAACTTAATATATAAGAATATAAGGAACAACAATCATTTATGGACCCTTGCTAATAAAATTATTAAGACAAATACTCTCAACAATTACACTATTTATTATGGATTATAGTATAACCCCAACATAGAGGTAATCAAAACATTAATACAAGCATAAATTAACACATCATACTAAGGAAAAATGAGGAATTCCACCTATCATTTCTTGTTTCTAAAAAGTTGATTTAACTTGTTCACACCATCTCAACCTTACCATCATGCTCTTATCCCTCGTACAAAAATGATACTTGTGTTTATATACAATCACCTACTATAACATTGCCATATTAGACTATTAGTAATATTGACTTCAACTTATTGTGCTATCTTATAATAATATTGAATTCTAAACCTTAATCTTGTAAGAGTGGTGTCATATTAAGTTTCTAAAATTATATTCATTAGATGGATAGATGCAACCTATAAGAGAACATTAAATACATTTAAAATCCCATCCAATACACATTTAACAAATGGATATTTCATCATATTGTAATCCCAATATATTGTTGTGTATGAACATGGTTACCCCTACTAGTATTAACAAAAAGATATTTAAATACCAAATATTGTATTCAAATTTGAGAGGTGCAATATGTAAAATTAATATTTAATATAAATTAGTGAACTAATAGGTGATTACATTCCTCATTGTTGAACTATGTTCAAACTACCTTCTTAATCAAGAGACAAACATTGAACCCTTAAAATATAAAAAATAAGCTCTCTCTATGTCTCAATAGTGATGGAGGAGCATCCCAAGGTATAAGTGAAATATTGCACCACCCAAAATTATTTGTCTTATATTTTATTTATTTATTTGTAAGTTTTCATTCACATTCTAGCTATTTCTAGTCAACACAAATCCTACAACATTTCATCATAGTTGCACATATCACCTTTTAGTCGGGATTATATGTTCTACACTAATCTTGTAATGTTGCATTCAATTTCCAAGATATTTGGATCTCCACAAAGGCCTAATTCAATCTTTGACCTTCAATTATGTATTACTAGTTAGCACTTAGTTCCACTATCATTACTTATGGAAAATTTCTAAATCTTATGATAATAGAGGAACACAATCCCATATATATTAGAACTAAGAGATCCTTTTGGTGTGAACTACATCGAGATGTAATGATCCATCATCACTAAATTCATTTCAAGTGAATCATTTACATATTTAGGATGACTAAACATTTTATTAAGCATTGATATTTGTACCATATTACAACTAATTGATATCACTCTTAAGGGTAGAGTTGCATTGATATTTTACTAGGATTCACCCAAGCTTTGTATTCCCTTGGTCTCTATTTAAGACATGATGTACAAGAGTATGAATATATATTGAAATACACATATGTGAATAAAAATTGCTAGAATAAGATAATTGCAACTGAAAATAGTGGAGAGATTGACAAAGAGGACCAAAAGGTCAAGAAAAAAAAATTATAGGTTAAAATATAAAAGTGCTTGAACAACTACAGGAAATACAAAGTTGAAAACTAAAGTGTTGGTCAAGTTTGCAACCTGAAAACTTCAGTTTGGGCTGAATTAACAACTTCTAACTCACACAAAGCCCTTGAAATGAATATACAAAATATTTGGAATAAAATTAATGTGTGAATATTTAAAGAAAAAGTCTTACCCTTTAAGACAATAATAAACACATTTCACACTGACATCTGCAAACACCCAATACAAGAGCCTCGATAAAGAATAAGAGGATTTTCTCCTCATTGGAAAATAACATACACAACCTATGAAACAAATAACACCCCAAAATTTATCTATGGAATCAAAAAACCAACAATATCTATCTGACTAAATTGATGAAGCAGAGAATAAATTATTTGTGGGTTATACTAAGAAACAAATGAAAAATAGAACATGATAAATGTAGAATAGATGTTAGAATTGGCTATGGATGCCAAGATCTTGAGACCAAATGGAAAGCACAAGAAGAGAGAGAGAATATGACAAGAATAAATTGTATTCAATGTCAATGATATGAGATGATTGTTGTTGTATACAATGAGAGAGACCCCTTGGTTATATAGCCAAGGTGAGAACATAGAAGGGCATAAGATTATGGCAAGTGTCGTAATATTATGACATGAGACAACTATGAAAAGCTATCACTCCACCTAAGGTGGAAAAGTGATAATGTGATAATCACCACAAATGGTGGATCACCCACAAAAGGTGGAGATGTAATCACATGATGTGTCCACGAAAGGTGGATGTGATAAAGTAATAACATGATAAGTCCACCAAAAGTGGAAATTCTCCAACTACCTCCTATGTGGTCCCTAAGTAAACTTAACTAAGGTGTAATTATGACCTAGGACAAGGTACAACACTTTTAATTACACCAACACCCCCCCTTAAGTGCAACTTAGGGAGTGGAAAATTATTATGTAAATGACACAAAGATGCAATGATGGGTCCTAGCTAGTAGGCCATGTTAGGTACCCATGTACATATGCAATGCAAATGAAATGCAATCTCTCACAACTGGAGAAAAGGAGAAAACCCAGTGGGACAAAACTCCTCCCCAAAAGAGAGATGAAATACAAAATAGAAATACTCTCAATGAAGAATGAGAAGGTAAAAACCCCATGTGAGGAAAAAGACCCCCCCATAAGAGAGAAGTAGAAGAGAGACAAGGTAGCCCCCCCTCAATGTTGAGTCTCCTGCAATGATGGTAGAACCTCGACATTCAATACTGAAGATGATCCAATCTCGCCGAACAACGTTCCTCCCCTTAGGAAGAAACAAAACCATGGATTTATGCAGGATGTCAAGAAGATGAATGGTAGATGATGTCTCTGAAGCATGCTCAAGTGTCTCCATGTCGATGTCGAAAGCTATCAAACTCCAAATAGGCGTTCTAGGCCACACTGTTGAAGAGGACAATCCAACATCTAGTAGAGATGAATTTAGAACATGATCTAAAGACAAAGATATCCTCTCTAAAGACAAAGAAGCCTCCTCCAAATGTTGTCCAAAAGTATCCACACTCATGCCAATTTGTGAAGAATGATCATGTAGAGAATGAACAAGAGGGTCAAGGTGTTCCCTCACAACAATTGAAGAAGGTGCATCTTCATCAAAGAGAAGATGAATGCTATCAATGGTGTCTCCCAAATCTGCAAAATGAGACTCCACAAACAAGTCTAAAATACCTGTCAAGAAGTCATCCAAAGTAGCCATATCTAGAAGACTATGTATATCCTGCTGCACTTAATTACTAGGAGCCCAAACTATGGAATCACAAGTGTCCTCAGTTGCAATAGTAGATGATTCTTCCAATGTTAGATTACAAGAGTCATCAGCTTCAAGATGTTGACTCATAGATGAAGAAGATGAACCCTCTAAATCTGGATTAGGAGCCATAGAAACTGAAGTCTCAATAGATGTCTATATAGGAGGAGAAGGAGAAGGATCTGGCTCATCAAAGCTACCATACCTTTCCCAATTAGCAAGTGTTTCAATTTTTTTATCATCAATAGGTCAAAACTTTGCAAGTGGAACAAGACAATCTGCAACCTGATCCTTTGGGAATGGAGGTTCATTCAAGTCTCCATACATCTCCCAAAGTTTGGTCATAAGGTCACAAGGAATCTCAATACCATTAGTGGCCATTTGTGTATCAATATCACAACTACAACCAATTAATCCCAAGATATGTTATGTCTTTAAGTCCCACACAACTCTCTTCCATTTTGATGAAGGTTTAGGAACTAGTCCATAGAGATAGGGCAAAAGATTAAGCCACCTACAATGTGTTAGGATTCCATCTCGCCAAGACTTAAATTTCCATCGATTTAACCTTATTACAGCTGGATGCTTTTTGATTCCCATATTAAACTCCTCAATATTAGTCACACAAGACACCAATCAAGAGACACAAGCCAACAAAGGCAAAAGATTACCCCCCCAAATTACTCAATCAAGAAACCCCCCAAGCAATATCTGATTTGGCACTTTATATTTAGTGCGTTTACAATTGCCACTTTCCAAAAACAGCGAAGTGGTCTTTGATCTTGGTACATGCAAATGCCAAAATAGACCACAAAATCAAGTACAATTTTTGGTACAAAATGAGATCAATCTAATCATACCATTGAGAAGTACACAAAAATCATGCACTTTCAAAAAAAATTGCACTAAAAAATGTTACTGTAGGAGCAAGTTATGAGCTCCCGAAGTTCCTAAAATGAGGATGAAGCAGCAACACCTGTGAAAATCTGCAATTTCTGGAAAAACCAAACACCAAAACCAAAACATTATTGCACCACTATGTAGAGCATGAAAATTTAGCCCAAATCAAAAAAAAATTCTCAAAGAAAGGAGTCAAAATGACTGAGTTATGAGCTTCCGAAGTGCGCTTGCAAAATTGAAAATGCAATTGGAGAGGGGGGAAAAAATTTGTAATCTGCTGATGTCACGCTGATGCGGTGCTGACATTAGCAAATAGTGCGATTAAATTTGACGGTCTGCCGGCTGTCAAAAAAGCATATTCTCCTGTACCTGTGGAATATTCTTCCAATCACAAGCTTAGGATTGACGGCTATATGGTCATCGAAGTCAACACTAGTCCAAAGGAATATGCGGAAGAATCTTCAAAATATTCCTATGGATTATGCAGAAGCTCCGATTTAAATCTTTGCCGGATTTTGATTTGAAATGCCACTGGTCTAAAAAAATTTCCCTGGAATTTTGACTCAAGTCGGATATTTGTATGTCTGTCGCCCAGAGTATTTACACTAACCGCTGACAAACTTTATTGAACTGTTGCTTATGAATTCCACCAGATTTTTGTGTGCAGCTACCGCTGGTGCTACAGACTTGACTGCCAGAGCTTTTTATTTGTACCGACCGCCGAGAATTTTTATGGATGCCAGTGATGAGTATAGTGGGGCCGCGGTCAGTGGCCTCCTGACACACGACGTAGTATGAATGGCCTGCGGTACCCTGCGGCCTGGTACAAGGTACGTTTGCAGACTGCAAAGTCTGCGGATTGTACTTTGAATTTCCTTTTTTTTATATATATATATTTTAAAAAAAATTTACAATGAAAATTTGATCGGTACAAAAAAATGATTTTTTCATAAAAACTTTTCAAAAATTTTCCAACGAATAAAATATTTTTTGAATAAATTCGTACCGACTGTATTTATGACGATTTGGGGGCTGTATGGCTTTGAGAATTTTTTTTTTTGCCTCACCAGATGACTTGCTCTAAAATGGACAAATTGATAGTCGATCTTAGGGTTTTTGGCCCTTCTGGACGCGATGGCAAGGTCGGATTTGACTCAAAATGCTCCAAAATTGCAGCTACCTTCTAGATCTGGCAACCGCACTTCAGCTTCAAACCCTCATAGATTTGGCCTCATATGTCCGATTTGAACGAAACAAAAGGAAAAATCAACTTTCTTGAACCTTTTAGACACAATGGTGAGCTTAGATTTGCACAAACAAACTTCGATATGAACCTGCAACAAAGAGCCAAAAATGAAACTCTCCCAAATCTGGAATCTCTCTTCAAAAAAAGACTCTCCAATGGAACCCAACCTGCTCTGATACCATGTTAGAATTGGCTATGGTTGCCAAGATCTTGAGACCAAATCGAAAGCATAAGAAGAGAGAGAGAATATGACAAGAATAAACTATATTCAATGTCAATGATATGGATGATTGTTGTTGTATACAATGAGAGAGACCCCTTAGTTATATAGCCAAGGTGAGAACATAGAAGGGCATAGGATTATGACAAGTGTCATAATCTTATGAAATGAGACAACTATGAAAAGCTATCACTCCACCTAAGGTGGAACAGTGATAATGTGATAATCACCACAAATGGTGGATCACCCACAAAAGGTGGAGATGTAATCACATGATGTGTCTACGAAAGGTGGATGTGATAAAGTAATAACATGATAAGTCCACCAAAAGTGGAAATTCTCCAACTACCTCCTATGTGGTCCCTAAGTAAACTTAACTAAGGTGTAATTATGACCTAAGACAAGGTACAACACTTTTAATTACACCAACAATAGAAAACCCTAAAGTATTCAAAAAAAAGTCTCACCCTCTAATTCAATAATAAACACATTTCACACTGACAACTGCAAACGCCAAATATAAGAGCTTGAATAAAGAAGAGGAGGTATTTCTCCTCATTGGACAACAACATACACAACCTACGAAAAATAGAACATCCTCAAATTTATCTGACACCAAAATATCCAACAATATTTATATGACTGAATTGACGAAGTAGAAAATAAATTCATATGTGGGTTATACTAAAAAATAAATGAAAAAGAGAATACAAGAAATTTATAGTAGAAAACCCTAAATTATTCAAAGGAAAAGTTTCACCCTCTAATAAGCACAATTCACACTGACATTTGCAAACACCAAAAACAAGAGCTTGAATAAAGAAGAAGAGGATGTTTTCATCATTGGATTGTGTCCCTCCTTTTTAATGTTTTCCTCCAAATCTTATTTATTAATACACATCATTATCTTTTGTACTAAAAATTTGTTCTTTCACAAAAAATAATTATTTATGGGACCGGTTCCACAAACAACTCCTTAAAATTTGAAATAATGAATTCTAGTTAAAATAAGCTAAAGAATGATATGAAACCCTCCTAATAATATGAAAAGCCAAATTTATAAATAACTATCATCAAAAGTGAATTATGGGATAGACGTTTCCCATTTACAACACTAGGTAAAATTTATCTCTAACACCAAAAAAACCAACAATATTTATCTCATTTAATTGATGAAGCAGACAATAAATTAATTTGTGGGTTATACTAAAAAACAATTGAAAACATAAAACACGATAAATTTAAAGTAGAAAACCCTCCATTTTTACATAACCATATACGACAACTAACTAGTAAATTTTAGTTTGAGAAGATTGTCATGATGTCGCCTCTACAACCTCTTGTTGTCATGGCTAGGATTTCATATGGTAATGTTGAGTGATGGTCCTCTGGCGATCTTTGTGGTGGGTGTCTACCTCATTACCTTGTGGTGAACAAAGGGTATCAGGGATGAACTTTGTATGTTTCAATTGGGGGAAATAATTCGATGGATTTGGTGAAGAGCTTCAGAAAGCCTGTGAAGGATATCTCTAATAAAAGGCTACCTAAGGACTAGGCAAAGGTCAATGTATACTACGGGTGTCCATTTTTAGTGATGGATGAGGAGAATAATTTGGTGGGGTGGGGAGAAGGGTGATTTTAGGGGCTCGCACAAATGTCCTACTATAGACTCCATTGGACAACCTTTGTTTCCACAGTGATGAGGGAGGAAGGATGAAGGCCTAGGGGTGTTTGGGGTTGGGTGAGATGGATCAAGGAGAGGAGAAAGTAACCACACCTCTTCATTGTGTTGGGTCGTCCCCGATGATTACCTTTAACGAGTATATTGCATGCGAAGTGGCTGAAAATGAAGCTTCTTTTGCAGAGATGGTTCTAATTGGTAGATGTTGACGGTTTTGGTCGTGCTTGGCAGAGTTGCATTGTTGGATTGTAGAAACTTGGCATCCTATTTTGGATGGTGGTATCCAAATTTACCCCAACACAAGGGATTTTTCGTGGTGGTATTCAATAATGTTAATGATAGGAATATTGTTCTCTATGATCATCAATGGAGCTGGGAGGAGAACCATTTGCCAATGTTGAAACTTTGACACCCTTGTTTCAATCCAATTTTTGAATCCTTTGACATGGCTCCAATTTCGATAAGGCTTTTGAATCTCCCATTGTTATGAGGATTGCACCCAAATGCTAAGCTTGGAGGCTCAACGATCCTGTGAAACATAGAAACATCTTCGAGCTTGTGGGTTGCTCATGATGAAGATGAATCTCCAAATTATGGGCTAGTTCCCCTTTAGATCTCCTAGAAACTAATGGATTTTTGTGGGAAAAAGGAAAAAAGATAATTGATGAAAGGGAAAAGCTACACCAAAATGTAAATAACCTACAGTTTGATACACAAATATTTCTCAAAAGATCTGTTTACACAGCTCAGTTTGGGCAATCTAATCACATAAATGTTTCATAAAAAGGCTTGAAATCTATCTTCTTTGAAGGAAAATAGTATTTTCACAACTTCGAAGATAAGACAAATTAATGCACAACCTATGACCTGTGATGATTAACTGCATTTGTATACATGAAACTATGAATGAGACCGAAATTTAAAGGTTTTTTATACTTAAAACACATCAAACTTACATCAAAATCATTCATAAGAAACACAATACTTGAAATAGAGAAGGTGAACACTTAATTTTTATTGAGTAACAAAAGGAATTTCTACAATAACTAGAAAAATAAGCTAAATAAAAAATTTTGTATCAAAAATGTCAAAATATGTTGAGTTACAAAACTTCTAAGTCTCTCTGCAACATGCAAGAGAGGACAAAAACAAGAACTGAGGAAAACATAAGTTTTACCTCATATAATACAAAATCAGTCCAAAAATGACAAGAGGAGTCAACTACAATTAATTGCACTCCAAAATATCCATCTCACAAACAAAGCAGAAAAGCCCCAAAAAGAAGATTCATAATTGCTCCAATTTGAGCTAATTTAACTCCAAACTCCTCTCAAAATGGTTGATCAAAGAGAACTCCAAAAAGACCTCAGTTTGACTTGAAGTCAAAAATAGAACTCCAAATGCATTCTTGACACCCCAGTTTGACTTGAAGTTTTTGGGGGTGGATGAGGGCTCTTTTAACTTTATGCATACCACTTATGCTTACATTTTGGTGGAAATGGACATTACAAAATATCTTCTAATGGATGTCCTCCTGAACATTGTAAGTGGGGTTTGGAAACAACTGCTTGACTATGAAAGTTTATCATTTTTTTGTCGTAGATGTTATAACACTGGTCATATTGTCGCTCACTATTCAAAGTGTAGGCATGTGAACCAAGATACTTGGTGGAAAGAGGTAATCCTCAACATTACTTGGTGGAAAAGGATTGCCAAGATGGCAATGCACTAGATGTGTCACTGAAATCTAGTGAAGATGTCACCTATAAGGAACCACCAAGTGAATCTTAGGTTACTCCATTGGTTGTTGAATCATATTTTGTGGTGGATAACAATAATGTTGTTGGTGTTCCTTTCCATAAAAAAGGGTTGGATGGTCAGTCAGATTGCATACTTGCACCCTCTCGAGGGAAGAGCACTTCTCTTGAGGTTTATAGAGAGCCTTCAAAGTTAAGAGTTCAAAAGGAAAATTGGAAAGTGGTTCAAAGGAAGATGAAAAAGAAGGGTGAAGAATCCTTCGACATGCAAATTTGCTCCCATGTCAAGTGTGGAGAAAAATCTTAATGTTGGTATGTGTTTCATGTTTAGGGGACCCTCTACACGGGTCATGAGGGGTAATGTTTTGGGGAAGAGGTTCCCCATTTGTAGCCTCTCTTGGTTTGGGCCAAGATAAAAATCCCACTTTGGTTAGTCATTGTATTAAGGGTTAGGCCCCTATAGCACCTAATTTATATATAAAAAAAAGCTTAGCAAATTTCAAGCTTTCAAACTCAATTTCACCATAAAATGCCTAAAAAATATTGTAAATCCATTTGAATAATGTAAAACCATTACATAAATGAAATTGATGCTTGAACAAAAGATTTCATTCCCTCTAAACATGTAGTTTGTTTATGAACACAAATTTTATATTGTTCATAGACACAGGTATAAGTTCTTACAGAAGCAGCCTCACCTAGTAAGGCAAATATTTACACAGAAAAATAAAATTTGATAGCAAATTAAAAAATGAAAAAGGAGACTGGTAAGCCATTAGTGAGGTTAGAACCTCACCCGGGTGAAAGGGGTTTCACCAAGAGATATTTGTTGCTAAAGTTGGTTTTATATCGAACATGTCAACTAATGCCAACACATTTGAAGAATGTAAACCAAAGAAATGTGCATATGAAGGCTACAAACCAAAAAACATCCATGCAAACCAAAAAAGTGTGTGGTGTCTATGTTTACCTATCAAAATGGGAACCCTACAATGGTACCAAAGAACTAGGGTGGAAGCATCATCAAGCTCAAAGGGAGACTGCTATCAAAGTGTAACAGGTATTGGTGGTTGCTTGAAGCGAGACCAGTATCAAAATGGAACATGTAGTGGTGGTCGGATTGAAGTTGTAGAGAGCATAAATGAACACCTTCTAGTTCGTTTGCAAAGAATAGTCAAGAAGATGGTAAAAAAAATGGGGTGAAAGATAGCATGTTATGCAAGGTAGTAGGAGAATTCAATCCTCAAATGCTTGGAATTTGTGTGGAATTTCATGGAGGTAATGGGAAGGGACACACATTAAACGTAGCTATACATAATCAATGATGGGAGTGGCAATTAATGTGAGCAAATGGATTGAAAGGGTGGAAAACTATTCGAGTGTGACATGGCGACAATATCCATTTCGTACGTCATGCCACACAACTTGTGGGGGGAAATTTTTTGACACCTTGACCAAATCGCCTTTTTACACATGACATGATTTTAAAATTAAATATTTTTTTTTTTCTAAATTAGTTTTCATCTTATTTTGAATTATTAAATTTTATTAGAGGTCCACGTGAACCTTGGAAGATAGGGTGCACACGTATTAGCCCCTCCCCCTACTTTATTCCCATTTGTCTTATGACTTCAAGAAAAACCTAAAAAGACGTGCCAAATGGAAATTATGATGCATTTTCATTAAGGTCCAGACTTGATATGCAACTATACAACCCAACACTAACCACTAAAATCTGAAGCCCTAGCTCCACATTCCTTATTCCCCTTATTAATAGCCTCTTCTTCATTACTAGGCGTCAATATTCTATACGACCCGCGAGAGTGGCGGTTGGTAGAGGAGAGTACATATTTGAGGAGGGAAACATGTGGTTGTTGGATACAAGCGAATACCAAGGTTTATGTTTATGCAAGGTTTGGATGTTGTTCTGATTTTATTTTATTTTATTTTTTGCATAGAGTGTTTAACATTGTAGACCAATTGTTGTCTATTATTATTATGCCTATATATTTTTGGTTTAAACTATTGATCCTATCACATTGTTAATGTTCTTCAAATGAAATACAGGGGAAATAAAATACACCACACATTGAGGAATAGGATAAGGGCCACTAGAGTGTGGAGCGTACCATTGGTGATGGACCTTACAGAGGGTAGTCACACTCTTGTTATGGCCATTCTTTAGAAAGTCAAAGGTATTAGGGGCGCAAATAAAAAACAATAAAGGAGATTGGGGGAGAGGGGTCTATAGTGGAGCACCCTAACTTCGCGTGTCTCAAAATATTACGTGGAAATTTTAAATCACTCCCAATTCTGTACAATAGTTTATTTGGCAACTCATGTGCTTCTGTATTTCATTTTAGAGCCACATCATCAAATATGATCCCACATCAGTGTGCTTTTTGTTGAGGTATCCAAAAAGGCCCCCAAAAAAAGTGAGACCAATAGTGGTGCACTAAGTCAGGTTTTATTGGTGCGCTGATGTGGCATCACATGATTTGTCACTTTGTGTACTTTATGGATAAAAAGTGTTTTGCAATTGGATATTAGAGTGCTCCACTATGGAGCCCACTGAGGACTACTTCTATCCCCACTATTGGACCCTGCTCCATTATAGTCCCCTCTCCCCTAGTGGTGTCTATACCAGCTAGGTCAACTTGATTAGATGGTGCTATAGGTCTTTTAAAAAAAAGAGTATAAATTTTTTTTTTTAAACTTTGAAACTTATGAGTTATAGGGAGTTTCTTGAGTCTGTGAAGGGATTTACAAACTGTGGAGGGGTTGCGCCCACCACAGGGTATGTCCCTTAAGGGAGATGGTTGCCCCATTAGTGACTATAGCCACCCTTGTCTAAGCTCGTCAATGGATCACGAGCCTCTATGGCTTGAGCATACCCAGCCACATGGGTCATGCCTTCCCCTTTCCCTTTCTCAATAAACAGATTTGGACACCTTTTGCATTTATGTCATTTTTCTTTATTAATATTTTTTGGTTTCAAACATAAAACATGGGTAAGATCATTCTATCACTGAGATGTAATTTCATGTATTTAGGCATTTTCAATAGCCATTGATACTTTGTATATATTGTCAAATTGTAACTTCTCTTATGTTATTATTAAAATCTGTGACCTTAAGAATTTATTATTGTTATTTATTTTATTTTATTTTTCTTTAGATTATTGTTATGCTTTCAAGAGATATTAAGAACAAAGTATAATAATAAGAAGGAAACAAACTATTGATGTTGTTTTAGAATATATTCTTATTTAAAAAAAAATTATATATATAAAATGAAAAGTATAATTATGTAAAATCTAGAAGAACCAAAGGTAGAGAGTGCCCACATCTATTATATATCTATTTATTTTATTTTTTTAATAGAGTTTAATTATTTCCCTTCTAAAAAATATAAGTTTATTTATATTCTAATGTAAAATATAAAAATGTTTTATTTTAAAACAAAATATTATAAATGACATATAAAAGTAAATATGTAATGTATTTAAGAAGTCCAACATTATCTTTATAATTTTGGGATAAAATATTTTTGTATATTCAAAGAGAAAGCATTTGGCTTTATCAAACAGATTAACATATTTATTTCAAAAACAAGTGCATATTTCCTTTTTTTCCTTAAACAATAAAATCATACAAGAAGCTTTATGAGATCCCAATGCTAGATAAAATAATTCACCACTATAATGTGTAAGCTAGTCAAATTCAAAATGATCTTAGAAAAAAATATTTATCAACACATGTATCTCTAATATATTTTTCCTTTCTATTTCAAATAGGTCGAACATAATATATGTAATTATGTATTTGCAACATAAAGTTTCATCTAAACAACCATATACAAATTCTACAATGGATTTTTCACCCACTACAACAATAAACACTCAAAATCCATCCAAGTGGTTTTTAATTTATTTTCCAAAACATCTATCAAGTGGAGATGAAGAAGACTAATTCCAAGGTATGCATGCTCCAATATTTTTCCTCTAGAATTTGCACAACAAAACATGATCTTCCCATGGCCTAGGTAGAGCTCACCACCCATCCTAGGTTTGAAGCAAGCCACCCCCAAGCTAGGAGGTATTCATTGGAACCAGGTACATACTAGCAACTTTTCTAACAAGAACAAACATAAGAATACACATACCTTATAACAACACCCATACCAAGGGTTTGAACACACACATAAGAATCTTCTCATGGTTCTTCTAGGGAGAGACTAGGAGCACTCGATCAAAAGGTATATATAATATATAGAAACATAACATGATAAACTCCATTCTCATCCTTCTTATACATCCCTATCCATCATACACTAAACTAACCATCCAAACTCCAAATACATAATATAATGGGTACTCATACACATTCCACTCCCAAGGAGTGAGAATACCCCAAATAAGGTTCCTCCTCTCTCAATTCCCCTTATGGATTTTCTCTCTCCTTGAAGGGAAGCAATCTCTACACACCCATCCCACATAACAAAATCCACACACACCAAAGCAATAAGGGATTCAAGAAAACTAACTATTGCATTTAAACAACATTACTCAAAACATAAAAGGGATTAAATCCTACCTCAATGAGCAAGCTTCCCAATATGGTTGTTGAAGGAGAGTTGCTAAATTTCTTCCTTCAACTTTTTTTCAAAAAAATAAATAAATAAAAACAAACCAAATCCAAGATCTCTAAAAGAACCCCCTTTTCCATATTTTTTAGTATGTTTAATAGGAATTCAAGTTTGAATTTCTTGAATGGGGAGGTGACACTTATCACCCTCACATTCACTCTCCAAGGCTCATTCTCCCACAAGTTCTCACACATGTGAAACTTTGGGAGGTGGAGCATGTACTTGTACACTCTATCTCACAAGCCTTACAAGGGTAGCTCACACATGTGTGAGCACCTTGTGAGCTTACCAAAGCTCGCAAATGAACTTGGAGAATTGGGGATGGGATGTGACAAGTCTCCATCCCACTTTCACAAACCTTAAACTCGTCAAAGCCCTTTAGGGCTTGTAAAAAGGTGTCATACCTAGTGATTATCTCATTTTTTTAGGCCAAAAAGGTATCCAACCCAAAGGTACCTACTTTAGGGACGTAAAACTCATAAAAATACATTTAAAAATGTCACTTTTCAACCCTCCAAAAATACCAAAAGGGTTAAATATGAGTTTGTCCATCAATAATGCCAACTCACATTATAAATAGACTTGACATTGAGACAAAAATTTAATAAACAATCATTCACAATCCCACTTTACAAAAATTGCATATTACATTATGAAACTATAGTCCCTCAAAGTGGACTATAGTTTGGTTCAACTGAGCAGTTCACATTGGGTTCCCATGGATACCTCTAATTTCATTTGTCATAGAAATTATACTTGTACTACATTAATTCACTCAATTAAAATATATAGTTGAAGAAATTAAATTGGAAACACACACCCATTCACACATTAAATCATCCTTTAATTTTTTAAATCAACTAAATACAATCATCACAATAAAACAATATATCCTTTTCAAAATCAAACATAATTATCAAGTTTCATAACTATCACATTTTAACCATACAATTTCATTTAATTCTCCTCACACTGCATTCTCAATGTTACTTCAACAAAACCTCTAAGGTTCACATATCTTAAATTTTCATGATATGCACCCATTTATTTTCAAAGACCATTATAGTTTCATTTCATAATCTTCATGAGATTCTAACCAAATTACTTCTCCTAACATTAAGATTCTCCTATCCATCTAGTATTCTAATTTCACCACTATGTAAATAAGTTATCATAATAAAATTTTCCCAATCTACTCATGCATCACAATACAATTAATTTAGACCATAACACATTCCTAGTTAGGCATCATGATTGCTTGATATAGTAAACATATCAATTCTCCAAATCCCAACTTTGATTCATGCACTTGATTTAAAATAAATTCATATGATACGATCTACTTACATGGTGCCCTCATGTCTACCCTCAATATTAACTAGGTACAAACATTCATGTGTCAAGATCTAACAAGTTACCCCATCTTGAGGGTTCTTAGAAAAATACATCTTAAATGATCAAAATAATCAATCATAAGCATTAACCTCTGCCACAGGGTGGTGGGCCTTATAGATGACCAACCACCTATCCAAACAAACCATGATGAATTATCACAATCACCAAACCATGAAAATGAGCTTGACATGTCTCATCCAAACCAAAGAATGAAACAAGAGCACATGATTGACATTGTCATTAAATCACCCATTGTGGTAATTTTGGATAATGAAGATGAAGATGCTAAGATCGGTGAACAAGTGCATAATGAAATCTTTGTTGTTCTCAAGTTCTATGGATTTAGATGGGGGCAACTGTGATGATACTCCTGATGAGAGTGATTCACCACATGTTGAACCTAGTGATTCTCCTTGTATAAATTTTTTTGTAGTCCCTTTGGTTGGTAGTCTACCTTCCATTTATGATGAGCAAGATTGAGATGTAGACAATTTTCTTGAGATCGGCCTGCATGTCTAGTACCCTTTGTTTTCTTTATGTGTTATTTGTGTTTTCTTACACGTGATGTGATCTCTCGTGTTGTTTTGTTTGATGTGTCTTTATGTTTGTGAGTTTTCTTTGGAGGAACTATGTTCCTCGATTGACACAAGGATACAAAAGGAACAAATCTATTGTGGCATTCATCTATTTGTATCTACATTCTTTCTTATGTCAAATATATTTTTTGTCTTGTGTTTTCCTTTTAGGGACAATGCAAGGTGTTGAGACATTTAGGTCTCTTCCATGTTGACCAAAAATTTTATTTGTTCTCCTAATGTGTCATTCTTCCATTGTGTTCATAGTTCTACAAGTATTTGGGGGAATGATGTCAATTCTGAGGTTACTCATATTTTATCAAAGATCTATACTAACCCCAGATCTGTGGATCCCTTATGTGATCATCTTTGTCTTGTTTGCAGCTTTTTTATTGGGGACAACCCTTTTTTATGAGCTAGCTTTATTTGGAACATATCATTGGCATAGGGCTTACCAAATAAGCTCTCATGACCTTATCATGTTGCATTTATCATTTTTCTACCTTAAAGTAATTTCTCACAGCGTGGTGTTTAGCAATTACTTTAAGGTGGGGGCATACATTCCATTATGTGCTTCATTTTGTTCACACACATTGGACTTAGTGATGTGTTGGATTGTAATTTTAATCATTTGCATAACACCTTATCAAAATTATTGTGACTATAATTCTTGGTATGGCTGACATGGGTACACACCTAATGAAAACCAATCCTCACTAGCCTTTGTGTGTTTCTCATTTTTCTACTCTTTTTTAGAAGGCTCACGTAGTGAATATTAGACTTCATTAGTCCATGGTGACTTTGGTTTATGGTTCACCTAGCAAATATAAAAAAAATTAGCATGTGAGTCATGAATGCCTTGGGTATGGATCCTAGTAATATTTTTGTGGAGCTTGCTAGTCTATGATTGTCATACCCTTATTTTTGCATTTTCATTTGCATTATGTTTGCATTGTGTTTTCATTATGTGGTTTATGTGTTGTTCTTTTGTCATAAATGTTTTGTGTTGTCATGTTGCATTAAATTTCATACATATGTGTTCCTTTGTCCTTATGTCGATTCGTCATGGGATCTTGAATCCTGGAGGCTTGTGCACTTCCCCCTAGATTCATTGTCATCTTATCCTTTCAATATTTGGATAGTTGAACCCCTCTTGACATATTCTTATTGTAGTGTGAGTTTGAGCATAAGTTCATAGTCCCACTAAATTGGGGGCTAAATGTAGCATTGTAATTTCACACTAGGTTTTGCTCCCTCTTATGTGCTTGGACCTAATTATGCACCTAATTTTCTAAATTATGCATTTCATGCCCATTTTATCATTTATCAAAAAATCAAATATGAAAGACCCAACTATGCATTTAATATTTTTCCTCTAACACTTTGGATCCTACAAAAAGTGGTATCTGGTCAAGGGTGCCCTATGCCCTTGTCCTCTTAAAATGGCCCCAAATTTAAATATGTCAATGTTGGTAATTTATTATTTGAAATTCAAATCCTAATTACCGGTTATTAAGATTTAGTTTTTGATAAATTAGATTAATTACATATAATACATAGTATTTTCACACTTTTAATTAACAAAAGAATAAACAAGGAAATTATTAAAAATTCAATTGAGCAAATCAGGTGTCCTTAGTAGTCAAGAGAAAAAAATGTAGAATAATTGCAGCATTTCATCATTCAAGCATCATGTAAAATTTTATGTGAATTTGTTCATGTTTATGCATGCATTTTGTTTGTGAGTACTAATGCTTGTAGGTATTCAAGTCAAATCAAGTCAAATTGTAATCAATCCTTGAAGGTGATGAGCGTGACTTTAGTCCATCAAGGAGATCAAATCTGAGTGGTGAGTTGTAGTAAGTTTTCAATTCATTACTCCATTATCATTTAGCCTCTATTGCTCAAAAAGATAAGCTCTCTTTATCATCAATTTTTTTGTTGTGGAGGTAGAAATACCAACACAATGTTTAACTGAGGCAAGCCCCTATATGGCACAACCCTTCCCCTCCTTTTAAATGTGATGGTTACAGATTTGAAGAGGATTGGAAGGATATTGAAAATAATTTTCTCATTTATGCATTCAAGCCATACAACTTAACAAGATACAAAAACTCCATTATCTTAGTAATAGATGAAGATTTGACAATAGGATTCGAAAGGAAGAAGCCATAGACTTGGGACCTGGAGCTTGTGAAGTAATTTTTTAGTTATATATCCCCAATATAGGGCACCCTTCGCACCCTTGTCCACCCAAATTAGGCTCAAATTCAAATTACAGGTGCATCAATATCTTCTTTGTTCATTTTTTGTCTTCAATTTTGGTTATTAGTTTACAGATTGTCTATATTCATTTCAAAATGTTGCATTTTCATAGTTAACTAGTTGCATCATTGCATTTTCATCAAAAAACCATTTTCAACCCCCAAATAATTTGGATCTAAGGTTGATTGACTCACCTTTTAGGTTGTAATTCAATCTCATACCCCTACCTAGTCTAGATTCTAATGTTATGTAAGTGAAAAGTAGCTAATCCTAACTTTAAACCCTAGGTTCACTTTTCCTTACATCACACTAAATAAAATGATTTGACATTTTCATTTTAAATCTCTAATGAAATAAAATGACATTTTAAAATTTAAATTTCCTAAGGTATACTAACTATAGTATTTAAATTCTTAACATGAGTTAACATCATGATTTTGAATTTTTAATAAGTGAATTCACTATAATTTACTTTTTTTGTTTTTTTTTATTTCCATCTTTTAATTTTTTAAGTAACATAGGTAACCACAAATTCTCTATATGATAGACACACTTTTAACGGTCTTAAAATTCCCAATTTATAGAGTGAAATAGTTTATTGTTTACATAATTTAATCAATATTATTGAATATAATTTTAATGTTTAACTTTACTTTCTAACTTAAAATTAAGAAAGACGGTAACCAAACCACTTAATCTTTGTTTTCTTTTAGCTTATTATTCAATGTGACTAAACCTAAGCACACCCCCATTTAGCTAGGTATTGACTATACTTAGTTTAAATTGTTTTTTTAAGGTGTCACATTGAGCCTTAGTTCAAAGTGCCACAACCTAACACGTGTGCCACTCCTTATCATTACACTATTTTGATATGATCCATTGAGCTAAACCCATATGTCAATTTTCAAAACCAATAAATTTCCCTTTGGTCATTTTGGAATGCACTAGAAAGTTAATAACATACAAATTTATAAAATATCCTAAAAAAAAGGAAACCATGGAAGAAGAATACATACACATTTTTTAGAGGTATATAGAGGGAACCATGTATAATGGAAACCCTAACCTCATATTCCTTTTTATATTATAACATGCCCTAACTTAGATGTTAATGGGTTATGAAGTAAAGGTAGGGTAAGACATAATGGAGGTAGAGGTTTAACTTCTTCAAGTCTTGAAGGGAGATGGAATGATTCATAGAATATGATGAGTGATGAAATTAAGGGAATTTGGCAAAGAGGAAGTATAATATGTTGTGAAGTGATTCATGGGTGAATTTTGATAAGAAATTAAAAGAAAAGGGTGATATGTATTAGGTTGAATGAATGAATGAAGGGAATCTATGGGTGGAGTTGTAGTTGAGGTGAGAGGTAGGAGGTTTTCAATTGGGTGATTAGGGAGAGTAATTTGGGTGAAGTTGTGGGACAATCCTAAGTTGGGTGACTAATTGATGGTGGATACTTAAAAGGGTTATCATAAATGATGTTGGTGAGGGGAACATAATTGGTGAGTATCAAGGTAGGTATAGGGGCTATAAAATTAAGGTATTTTTGAAGGTTTAGGAGTAGGGGTGATTAGTGATGGAATGGACTAGATGATAAAATTAGGTGGATAGAAGATATATACTTAAAAAGGTGAGAACATTATTCATCTAGAATAAGGTTTGGTGGTAAAAATAATATGGAAAAAGTGGGGATCATTTAATTTATCTTAGAGGGGATCACAAGAAGATATGGTGGACACAAAAGAGAAGAAATAAAGCTATGATATGATAAAAATAGACATAAAGGTTAACAACAAAGATATGAAGATGGGAGAGTGAAGGGAAAATGAGAGTATGGAAACTACCAATAGATAAGAGATAACACCAATGCAAAATAATAAAAAAAATCAATGCCTCAAAGTTTTAAAAGGTGGAAGCACATAGAAATTATGATTAATGTTCTTTAAAAGGTGGAACTAGTAATATACGTTGGGCTCACCAAAAAATTTACAAATAAAATATGAATCCTAACATGGGAAGTTAAGTGTGTTTCTCTTTTAATGAAATGGTTTGTGTAGTTAAGTGTGTTAAGATAAGTTATACTAAACTAATTTTAAATCAAGGTTATGTTAAAGTGTCCTATATCATGGGAATGTATGCAAACTATATTTAATATAAGGATACCTAACACTATCTCTAATCAAATAAAATCTAATTGAAAACTTGAGATAGGATTGATATGTGATTGGATTATGAACGAATGTAATAGATTAAATACAATTAGGACTACAAAACTATGAGATGTTATGCTAGAATGTGAAAAACTAAAAACCATGGGGTATTAGATGCACCTAGATCAGAGTGTAATAGAATTTTTTTTGGAAACTAAATTCAAAGATTTATATGAAATTAGATTTTGAATATTTATATGTAAATTAGGGTTTCAATTAAGGTTTGAATATTTATATGAAATTAGGGTTTCAATTAGGTTTTGAAGATTTACATGTAAAATAAGGTTTCAATTAGGGTTTGAAGATTTATATGTAAATTAGGGTTTGAATACATATGTAAATCAGGGATTGAATTAGGTTTTCAATTAAGGTTTGAATATTTATATGAAATTAGGGTTTCAATTAGGGTTTGAATATTTACATGTAAATTAGGGTTTTAAAATTATATGTAAATTAGGGTTTCAAAATACATGTAAATTAGGGTTTCCAAATACATGTAAATTAGTAAATGAAGAAATTGCATACTAAAAACCTTGGCATACATATTTAATATCGTATAAAACACTTGCAAAAGAGATTGGTCGATTGACTATGCACTGTGTAGACCTTCATTGTTGTAGGTGGGCCAAGAAAATGAATAAAAAATGATAGTTTTCAGCTCATATACCTTTTTAAAATAATAATAATATAATACCTTCAATTGAAGGTCACTCAAATGTATTATTTTATTGTTTTTTATCAATACCAAGACCTTCGAACAAAGAATACCTTCGATTGAAGGTGTTTGCACCAAAATCTTTGAATAAAGATAGTTGAAAAAAATCCCTCACCCCCCACTTTCAAAAATTTGATGTCCCAAGTTTGGGACATAGTATTGTGGGATGAACCTACATGGAAGGAAGTATTTGATCTTATTATACCTAATCTTATAGAAGATGATTTAATTGAAAAATAAATACATGATTTATAAAATGAATACTTTAATTAAAAAATGCATACCTTCTCTTTGATTATAACATCTTTGCATCCTTCTTCACGTATTTTGTGTTCCTTTTCTGTTGAATATTACCATGCAATCTTATTTTTCCTTGTCATTTTATTTCTCATCTCCTTCTTTGCAAAATATCACTCAAAAATTCCTTTTCCAAATATTTTCTCCTTCAAAGTCTCCCAAAATTACAAATACAAATTTTCCAATTCCTTTCCATATGTTTCACTTGCAAAAAGTCATAACAAAAATATTAAATTTTCTCTTTTTTTTTTAATTAAAAAATAAAAAATTGACCTCAAATATATATATGGAATTCCAATAAACATTTTTTGAAAAGATTCAGCTCAAAGGACCTTCATTCGAAGGTTAGCAGTTTGATTATTTTTATTTTTATTTTTTAATTAGGGGACCTTCATTTGGAGGCCGACTATTATAAATTTTTAATATTATTTTGGCCACCCAAAGGGACCTTCATTCAAAGGACGTTCAACCAAAGGTCCTTGGCTAGCCACTTTCACTCCTTGCCTCAAGTTTTCCTCAGAAATTGATCCTTGGTGTTGACCTTCAAATGGAATGAACTTGACAAGATAATTTACAAGATCATAGTCCTCAAAATGAACTTTCCAAAAAGTACAATAACATAAAGGTAGTGAGAGGTAATAGAATTCAATGGTCTTCAGAATTGGCACTTCGTCATTCTAGTCCAAGCTTAATGGCATTTCTCCCATGAAATCTGAGGGTTTCGTTACCAGTCAAACAGTGGGAGAGACCAATTAAAGAATACCTCACTTGAGATGTCCTAAAAATGATGTTCATCATAGATAATGAAAGAGTTGAAGATGGAATTTGTATCATCTTGGGACTCGAAATCGCCAGTCCGCAGGCGCGTTGAATTATCTTCCCCTCGCAGGTGATCTCCATTTTTCTGTCAAATGCTCTTGATTTAATAGTCTCTGGTCGAATTGGAGGAATTGGCTAGGAAGTATATCAAAGTTCAATATATTTTGGATAATGCAATTCTTCGTGCACTTCAAAACTATAATTTCTTTGTTGGGGAAGGGTTTATTGGAGGGTTTTTTTTGAGGTTTTTTGTGTAGAAAAGGCAGTGCTTTGAAGATATTTTCGATGCCATTAGACTGGCTTTATAGTTTAACAATGATAATATTTTGTTGCATGCCTTAAGGAAACACCAGAGGCATACTTGTTCTCTGATGGAATTGGAAATCAAGGAGAAATATTATGCCCTAGCTTATCTCTGTGTGTTTGTTCCGCCTCCCCCATGCAATGGTATTCTTCTCGACCTTCAGCTTGGAGTCAACCCGCCAATTCGAGGAAAAAATCACATTCAAATGGCTCCAAGTCGGGTGCATAACAAAGCTCAGGCACATTCATCCTTGGTGGTTGTGTCGCGTCTAGTTTCTCAGTCTAATCTACAAAGAGCCCCTGTTCATAGCAGAAGAATTTTTGAGAGGGGTCTTCAATTAGCAGAGGGTTTAGAAGGATAGGATGAAAATTTGGTTAATGGGGGTCATTGAAAAGGTGAAAATGTTTTTAATGGGTTTTTCAAATTTTGTTGGGGCTTTAAATTTGTAATTAGTGGGTTAAGGCCACATTTGATGGGTTTCCTTTTTTGGTAAAATTTCATATAGTAGGACAGTATAAGTTCGGGGATGGTGTTTTGGGTTCTCAGTGTTGAATTTTGTGTTTTCAGCATGCCTTATAATCTTCATAATTGTACGAAATCAAACAAACTTGTAGTTTAATTCCGGGCTATAATTGGAGGTTTCTTATTGGTTCTTCCTGCCAGTATGCCCTTTGAACTAGTTTATGTAATTATCTATGTATATAATATAATATTATAAGTGGTTCACCACTTTTTGCTTAAGAAAAAAAATTAATATATTTTGATTTTATTATATATTTATTTTTGATGTTTTACTAAACATAGGTTTTTCACTGAACATCAAGTTCTTTGTTCTACACATGTGGAAAAATAATAAAATATTGAAAAAAATCTATAAAAAAATTGTGCATTAGTTATTGATGACCTCATTTCAGCAAAAAAATGTTGCAAGGTGTGTGCCCTTGGTCTCCTTGTGTTGTGCAGTGCAATGCTTAAGTTTTGTGACATGGCTTAACCGCCTCCCATGGATTCATTAACTATGGCAGTTGTATCGAGCATTAAAAGGTCAATCTTTTAGTGCAACGACAACTGTTTGTGCAACAATTAGTATCAAAGCCTAGGTCATAGGTTTGAACCCCTCACTTGCATTAGGGGGTTGTTGCAAGGTGTGCACCCGTGGTCTCCTTGTGTTGTGTAGCACAACACTCAAGTTTGTGACATGGCTTAACTGCCTCCTATGGATTCTTTAACTCTGGCGATTGTATTAGGTATTAAAAGGTCAATCTTTTGGTGCAACGAAAAATTGTCTATGCAACAAAAAATATATACATATGAAACAATTTGTGTGTTATGAAATACACCTATGTCAAAATTATAATTACTTTGAATTTGAATATTAATTAAAAAAATATGCAACAAAAATTATGAAAAAATACTCATGCAGTAGTTATTGATGTTACAAATCTATAATTTAAAACTTATAATTTCATCCTTTCTATAAAAAAAATTTATGTGTTATGACATAAATGCCACTTTTAAAGATGTTTACTATTAAAAAAAGTTATTGAAATTTTAAAAAATCACAATCAATATATATATATAGAATCTACACACAAATCCTGACAAATCACTAGTTCACATCATCTTCAAATTCTTAATGATTTGGTTGCTATAGGTGTCAGAAAGTGAAGATTTAGTTAAAAATATTGATTTCAATGTCCTACTTTGGCCAAAAAGTGGGACTTATTATTGTGGGATCACCCATCACCATAAAAAATGATGCACTTGGAGAGGAGGCGCCACAAGATGAAGATATCACTCAAGGAATGACAGTCACAATGTCATTGAAAGGCAATGAAAAGTATATTGCTCATATAGTAAGTCCTCCACAGCAAAAGTACACTAGATATATTGGGATTCATATTGAGGATCCTTCCAATAAGGAAAATTTAGTACATGTGACCTAATCATTGCCACCAACAAGAAAATTGCAAATAGAAGAGTTGTGCTAGAGGAACTAATAGGTTGTTCTTGGAAGCAACCAAAGGCTACAAAGTGCCCCAATAGCAAGGTACCTAAGGATAAAACAAGTATAAATACTCCATTTATAGGAAAGTGACATCTTTGATACATCAAAGCTAGCTTCCAACATTTTCTTTCAATAACCATTCTTATAATGAGAAGGCCTATTAAGAGTTGTTGCACACTAGTGTGCCCAATGCAATATATATTTCTTTGGTAGTGTTGAGTCTAGGATCAATTATGGACAAGGCATCATATAAAAGTGATGTTACTTTGGATTGTGAGGCCATGCTCGATGACAATATTGCCACATTATAGTTGCAAATTTTAGTGGGCTTGCTCAAGCATCTCACTAGGTTCATATTTGCACATAAAACATGAGAAAACATGTGTAGCATAAGTTGAAGAAGCTCAAGATGATGCACACATATCTCAAGAATTAGCATGTAGGGCTAAGGGAGATACATTTAGGTAGCGATTAAAAAAGTAGATGTGCTACAATGAATTATTGCTAAGAACACACATGTAGTGGCACATGACTCCAAGGTATATGTTTTAAAAAAGAACTAAGAACTTTGTGAATTGTCCCTATCAATAGTGTTCTACCTCAACAACTTATAATAAAAATCTTGGGAATGCATCCAAATATCTTAATGCAAGGCATACAAGTCATTGCACATATGAACTCCATTGTAACACAAATGGACACATTAGATAAAATGATACAACCTCTCCTTACTCATGTGAAAACCATTGAAGATCATGACATGTAATTGAAGGAAAAATTTCACTACACCATAGAAGACAATAGAGAAATCCAAACATAAGTGAGGAAGCAAAACAACAGAGAATACATTGTTGTAGGTCGAATCTCAAAAGAGGACGAAGGAAAAGAAAGCACTACTTGATGTATGCAAGTCTATAATGGAGGAACATTTGGAAAAAGTTAGGAAGCATTGTAGTTCTTTTCATTAAAGCTTGTTGAACACAAACCAAAATATTGAGAGAGGGTTGAATCAATATTAATCAAAATTCAAACCCTCTAAAGTAAACTAAAACTTAATCTCTGTAGCACAAATAAAAACATGAAAGATCAACACAATGCACAACACCTGGAATAACACTAGATGTATGTGGAAACCTCCAAAAGGGAAAAATCACGGTGAGAAATGTTACTAGGAGCTACTGTCCTAATCTAGCCTCACAAATGAATAAGAGTTACAACCTTTTTTTAGGGTTATAACCCAAGGAAGCCACTACTCCTTGTAAAGGTTTTAGGGTCACTCCCAAGGAAGTTACAACTCCTTGTAGAATTTGTTTTAGGGCTACAACCCAAGGAAGAAACTACTCCTTGAAGTAAGAAAAAACTCAAAAATGATTATAGCATAATAGTCTTTCTACTATTTGAATCTAACAATGGAGCTCAATCCTTTTAATGGTTGCAATTTTTCTTTTTCCCTTCCCTTTTGATGATCAAGCAATATTGCTTTGGCGATTCTTCTGCAACTTATTCCAATGTCTTCTTTGCAGCTTACTAGCTCACTCCTTTCAACCTTCAAGAAGCTTTTCCTTTGGCTCACTGCCTCCAATAATTAGTTAGGCACACTCTTCACTTACCTTTTGTCAAAAAAATGTCTTCAAGATGAATCTAGACAAGATCTATCACTTTTTCTTGTTCTCCTTTAGTCACTTACATAAACATCATAATGGATTACACATCCTCGACTCAACCACCCAACCTAGATCAACTAGTTTTACATTATATACAATATATTACATTGATTACATTACATATTTCAGCCTTGAACAAAATATTACAATTACAAGTCGGCCAAAGATTAAAAAAAACCACATGAGACATGTAGAGGGAAATACCTAAAAATAACTACATGCAACACTAGGAAGAGGAACACGCCTTGCAGATTCCAACACACACTTAACCTAGTACTAAACATTCTTCACATCATTTTCCTTCAATGAACATCTACATGCTTCACAAATTCAAATTAGGTTAGCCTTAAGTAAGAAAACATGAAACTTGTAGCACATCAGCCATTACAACATTGGTGATACACATGAAAGATTAAACATTACCTACGCTTCACCTAGATGAGTTGACTTGACCCATAAAGCACCTTCAAACACTTCTTGAACTCCACACAACCAAGAACTTGTGGCACACACCTTGAACATACCTTAGTCAGCTAGGCAAAAGCATAACCCAACAACACCTTCAATATGGACCACAACTTGTTCTGAAGAAACCAGATTACACCTTGCAAAGAAAAATAAAATCACATGATCTTTAGGAATAATCTCATACAACTCTTTCACAACTTCATGCAGCAACAAGTTGGTGTAAGCCAATAGACATTGAAACTAGTCATCGGACAACACAATCCTACTCTCTGCCACATACAAATTTATCTGCGGAAGGACTAAAGATATGAAACTTTGGATATAGCACCTTCAAAACATACTGAACTTAACTCATGAACCACATGACCATATCTGCAAATGCAGAGAAATGAAAACCTAAACTTTGCACCTCTGTGAGAATTCTCATAGAAACAACACTGTCTCCGAATTGTTACTTACAAAACACTTTTTTGGTAATCCAAACAACATGAAACTTGGATCACACATTCCTTGACAACATATGAAGCTAACTTCCAAACTGCGGGAGCACAACATTACTAGTGGATAAATGAGGAGAATTTCTCAAATATTTTGTCAACCAATCAGCCATATTGCAACTCACTTCTGACACTTCAGACAACCAAACTGCAACCAACATTTTTACATCAATGACAACCACACTTTTGATATTAATGACAACTAAATTACAATAATATATCCCTTTGGCATTGATAGAAAAACCAATCTGTCATGCACTTTTCTCCCCCTTTCACAACAAGGACAAAGGGAAACTTTTTCTCTCCCTTTTCAAGCACACTTCTCCTCTTCAACCTTCTCCCCTTTTCATGTGCATTCTCTCCTTGAAACAACTTATGAGCTCCCCCTATTAGCAAAAAATGCTACTATCTCCCCCTGAGAGTTAGCCACCATCAGTCTAATAAAAAGATATAGCTTGAATTACTCCCCTTGGATAGATGCACCAAATGTTCATCTAGAAAGGAGGGGAAATTACCCTCAATTTCTACTAGAGACACTCAAATTTTCCCTTTCAAGAGACTTTGTGAAAATATCCGCAATTTGATCATTTGTAGAAACATACTCCAACTTGACTTCTTTATCTGCAAAATTCTCTCTTAGAAAGTGATACTTGATTGATATATGCTTGGTTCTAGAATGAACCATTGGAATCTTCAATATACTGATAGCACTTGTGTTATCAAACAAAATAGGAATAGGCTCATCATACAGTATCTTGATATCCTTCAATGTTTGTTTCATCCACAACACTTGAGTACAACAAGATGTTGCAATAATATACTATGCTTCTATGGTGGATAAAGATATTGAATCTTGTTTATATGTCATGAAACCAATTTTATTCCTAAAAAGAAATCACCACCACTTGTACTTCTTCTATCATCCACACAACCAACCCAATCAACATCAGTGTAAGCACTTAGAACAAATTCATTACCTTTCGGATACCATACTTGCCATAATTTGGAGTACTCTTCAAACATCTAAATATTTTTTTGACTTCCTTCACATAAGTTTCTTTAGGATTAGCTTGTAATCTTTCCACCAAACATACTGCATGCATGCTATCAGGTCTTGAAGTAGTTAGATACAATAGGCTTCCAACCATAGATCTATATAGCTTTTGATCAACCAAGGGAGACTCATCATCTTCACTCAAATGATAACCAATAACCATGGGAGTACTAACTAGTTTACAATCTTCCATAACGAACTTCTTCAGCATCTCCTTGATATACTTTACTTGATAAATAAATATACCATAATTCAGCTGAGCAATTTGAAGACTAAGAAAGAAAGGTAACTCACCAATCATAGACATCTCAAACTTCTTTTGAATCTCTTCGTAAAAATTCTTGCACATCTCATCATTTCCACCAAAGATTATGGACCATCAACATACACAACCGTCAAAATTATTTCATCCTTGATATTGAAGTACATATTACTAGTTGTGGTACATTTCTTGAATCCTTGTTGAAGTACGTACTTATCCAACCTTGCATACCAAAATCTTGGAGCTTGTTTATGACCTTACAATGTCTTTTTAAGTCTGCAAACCATATTAGGTTATTTTGATAATTGGAATCCATCATGTTGATCTATGTAGACTTCCTCTTTCCAAATCTCCATTCAAGAAAGATGACTTGACATCCATCTAATAAAATTTGAAGTCCTTGTAGGTAGAAAAAGAAAAAAACATCTGGATTGCCTCCATCCTTGTAATTGGAGAAATTTTTTCCTCAAAATCAATGCCTTCTACCTGTGAATAGTCTTTACATACCATTCTATCTTTGTTTCATACAACTTATCCTTCCTCATTCAATTTATTCTTGAATACCCACTTTGTTCCTATTGCATTTTTGTTTGCATGCTTTGGAACCAATTCCCAAGTCTTATTTTTCTCAATTTAATTCAACTTGTCTTCCATTGCTTGCATCCATCCTTCATCCTTGTTGGCATAAAAAAAAGGTTTTTGGTTCTACCTTTGATAACAAACAAAATTTTACTTGTACTCTTACCTTTGAAAGCCTTCTTCTAGTCATCACTCCTTCATTCTTGTCACCAATAATCTAATCTTTTGAATGGTTTCTTTGAACATACTTTGTAGGAGTCTTATTGTGCTTTTTTGTTGTCTCTTCTTTCTCTTCAACTTCTTCTTCTTCATCATCATCTAAGCAAGGAGGTGCATTAGATCCACAATCCTCAATTTCATTCAAATTTTGATGTAGATCTTCATCAACCTTCATATTAGTGCTTTCAACCATTCTTCCCAATCTTTTATTATAGCACTTGTATGCTTTACTATGAGGTGAATATCCCTGAAAGATACCTTCATCAACCCTTGAATCAAACTTCCCTAAAACATCTTCATCGCTTTTGACATAGAATCTTATTCTAAAGAATCTAAAATACCTGATAGTTTCAGGTCTTCCATACCATAACTCATAAGGAGTCTTAGTGTTGTTCAATCTCAACAATTCTCTATTTTGAACATATATTGCAATATGAATTGCTTCTCTCCAATAGACATTAGGCAGATTTTCTTCAATCAACGTGGTCCTTTCCATGTCTTGAATAGTCATATTCTTTCTTTACACAACCCCATTCTACTAAGGAGTTCCAGAAGTAGATAGGTGCCTCTTTATTCCATGTTTTTCACAAAAGTTGTTGAATTCATTTGACGTGAACTCGCCTCCTCTATCAGACCTCAAAAATTTGATCTTTGTATTCATTTCATTCTAAACCATTGATTTGAAAATCACGAATCTATTAAAATAATTAGATTTATCTTTCAAGAATGTAACTCTTGTCATCCTAGAGAAATCATCAAGAAAAAACATGAAATACCTTTCTCCTTTCAAAATTTTTATTCCAGTAGGTCCAACACAAATCAGCATGCACCAACTCCAAATATCTACAAGAGTAATTTTCTTTAGACTTGAAACTTATCCTTGTCTACTTTCCAAACTAACATTCCTTACACACTATACTTGTAAGCTTGATTGTCTTAGGCATACCTCTTAGCATATGCAATGAGTTGATCTTCACAACATTGTCAAAGTTAATGTGTCTCACTCTTCTACACAACCAACTCACTTGCTTGTCCTAGAAGACAAGTTCTCCCATTGACATCCCTTAGACTATATATGTCACCACTTGTTCTAGATCCTTCAACCAATTTTCTAGACTTTTCTTTTTTGATTTCACATCCACTTTTGTTGAATAACAGATTGTAACCATTTCTACACATTTGAATCACACTCAAAAGATTATGTTGTAGGCCTTTGACATAAAGAACATATTTTGTTCTACTCTTTTCACCAATATTGATAGAACCTTTTCTGCAGATCTACATTGAGGTGTCATCTCCAAGCTTGACTATGCCACCATTCCACTTCATCATCTTGATAAACTTGCTTGTATCTCCTGTCATGTGGTTAGAACAACCACTGCCAATCACCTATGAATTTTCCTCATATTTTACATGAAAAGAAGTACACACCATACTTGGATCTTTAGCTTTATCTTTGATCTTCTTAGCAGCCAAAAACAAGAATTCATCTTCATTATTCAGACCACTAGAATCATCATCTTTTGTAGAGTAGGAATCTTCCATGGAGAATAGATTCTTCTTCACCTTATATCTTATAGGCTCTTTACTTCTCTTATTAGAATTTTTCAAGAGACATTTTGAAGAAAAATGACCAACCTCTCCACACTTGAAATATTTCAAAGGTATCTTACCTTTGTACTTTTCGGTACCTCTCTTCAACTTCCTTACAAAATTTGCTTCCTCTTCATTAGTGGCATTTTCCATATCAGATTCATCATATGTTTCTTTCTTACTAGCTTTGAATGCAACTATTACCTAATTTTTACCTTGCAAGTTAAAAAAGTTCATTAAAACCCTCATGTCATAAAACCCTAAACTCCCCTAGTCTAAGTATGCATTTTTGTTATATTGATGCATTGACCTCTTGTTGCCAATTCTCAATCATTTAAGTTGTAACCTAGGTCTAGGTATTCATTCAAAGACCGGGCCTTGGCTTCCTTTTACTGCTTGAGCCAGTAAAATTTTATGAAATTTAGCTAAGTCTTAGTTTTGATGGTCTTTTGGTAAACTTTTAAAACTGTTATTAGTCACTGATAGATTTTCTCTAACTTTATCTTTTTCCCATTGAAGATTAAAGAAATGAAGATAAGGGATTATCGATATTTTGGCTAGTTCTCAAAACCTCTTTAGTCACCGACAAGGTTGTTAAAAACTTTTCTTTTATCGATCATCACATTTAAATACCTAATGATGGCCCCTTTTAAGAATGACATATTTTCTCATGTACAAATCCTTCACTTAAGTTTCCTGGCCTGCTCAACTTTCACCATGTGTCTTCACCACATTTCATCGCATTCATCCTTCGCATCGTGTTTCATCTATCTCCCGCTTGTTCCCAAAATGTGATGTGTGATGGCGGTTTCTCATAGCAGGTCTCTAGTGCACTGTTTTAAGTTATTCGCCTATGATGCTAGTTATGATGTGTGATAGAGGGATTTTTGTGGCTACTCAGTTCAAAATGCGATGGAGCAATATGGTGACATGTGTCCAAGGTGACAGGTGGCTAAAGGTGATTCCATCGCAAGGTTTCTTTACATTGCAAGTTTCATCTCTCTGTAGGAAAGGTTAAAAGTGATGTGCGATGAAAAGTAAGGAATATGCTAAAGAAGATCCAGAGGATAGGTGTCAACAAGGCTTTTCATCGTATGAAAATAGTTCATCGATGTTTGGGTTTCTCAGTGGTATGTGTGATCTATTAAGAGCACGTGTGGTCCATTGATCTTGTATTTTACGATGATCAATGGATGTGTTTTAAAATTACATTGGAGCTTAATCTTAGACATTCTTCTTCAATCTGATGGCCCAAATTCAAATTTTAATGGCTAGCATGTCGTGTTCACGGGAAGAGATGGAAGTTATGGTGCAGTCACATATTTTTAATAACTAGATCGGATCCAGGTAGCTCCAGATTGATTTGTGGCAGGAGTAGATGTTAGAATGCAATGGGGAAACATATCAATCATCTCTAGTATCAAAAGGTGGACATCCAAATTTGGAAATCAGAAGTTTTCCTTTGGCTCAGGAGTTGATTTTATGGATTTTACAGCAGTCATAATCAGTAATCAGCTTCAATCAAGCAGTGGATTGATTTTCAACTCTTAATCAATCAAGCATGAATTGAAGAGCTTTAATTTATATAAAAGGGTCACTCATTGGCCTTTCATTTTTTTAGTTCTCACTTCTTTGGCAACATCAATAAGTTGTCTTGTAACTCTTTTTCAAAAGGATATTGTAACAAAAACTCTTTTCAAGATTAATAAAGACAACAGTATTCCTTCTTCAAGCTTTTGTCTCTATTTTCAATGGGTGATTTGATGTAGGATTGTGATTTTATGCTTCAAATCATGTTTTATGTCTCACTTATGCAATTTTTGGAACAAGGGTTTCATGTAGTGCATGTTATATGTTGTGTTGAGCGTTTTAATGGGTTGTAGTTGTGAAAAAATCTTCTTTTCCTTCAAACAATCATAGAAATCAAACCTTCATATAAATTACTTATGTATTGCATGTTTCAAATTGAAGTTGTGAAAAAAAAATCTCTTTCATTAATGTTGGTTGTGAGTTAAAACAACAACAAACTTTTAGATTTCTAGTGCATCACCCCCTTTATTTTTATGATTTCCCTTTCAAGTTTCTTCTCTTCCCTTTTCCTTGATATTTTTAGTAGTTTAGGTAATCCATTAGGGGAACCAGCCCACTCTGGAGATTCATCCTCACTATAAGAAACCCACAACTTGAGGATGTTTCCATGTTACACAAGATGGTTGAGTGCATACTAAACTAGGGTGCAGTCCTAAGTGATAATAATTTTTGGCATGCCCAGTGGGATAGTGAACAAATTTTTAGTCCATTAAAAGTCTTATTTTCATTATTTTTTGGTATTATCGGTAGTGATTGCAACCTTCTGAGGTCAAAAAATATCATACCTAGCGACTCCATGCTATTGGTTTTTGTTGATCTAGTGCATGCAACATATGAGAAGAGTTCAAAGTAGGAGAAGTGCAACCCTATTTGAATACCTACAACTTTCTCCACCTAGAAGAAGGGGTAGATCAGAAAAAATAACTCCTATCTCATTAGAAAGGACACAATCTACTCCTCATATCCTTATATTTTCAAAATCACCTTCAATAAGTCCAGATTCATCAAGATCCAATAGTAGTTCTAGCAATAGCATGGTTGGATAGAATAGACCCTATGCATTTGTGCCTTTCAATGTTGGAAGCCCATTGAATATTGCACAACATGATGACATTCTAGTATCATCTCTCAAGATTTTTCCTTGTTTCACTGGAGAAGATCAAACTACAACTATGGATCACATCAAAGATGTTGCACCATTGTGTGCAGATCACAATATCATTGCTAAAAATGTTGCACTGAGGTTGTTGGCTACATCTCTTAAATGAAAAGATCTTCAGTGGTTTAGAGGTTTGGTTGTTAACTCCATAGCCACATGTGATCAACTAGGTGATGCATTGAATAGGCAATTTGAAGACAAATTTTATCACCTCTCTCTGGTTGAATAGTTAACTACCATCAAAATAGATCCTCATGAACACATGGCAGATTTCAACTTCCGCTTCCAAAAGACTTGGAGTAGAATCCTAGATGGGGTAAGTCCTTCAAATGATTATGCTTTTCTATATTTCCTTAAAGCTCTTAATAATGATATTTCAGTGATGATTCAGTCTATGGGTGGATACACATTACCAACAGCCTTTGACATTTCTATAAGGGAAGAAAACTTCCTTATCCAAGCTAGTAAGATAACTCCTAGACGCCCAACTCCCATTTTTCTTGAAATATAGTCACCTACTCCCTTTCAAATGTCAACTATGGTTGTTATTCCACCTGTCTGAGCTTTACCACCACCAAGTGATGCCCTAGCTCAATCTAATGAGTTCCAAGAGATCAAAGGCATACTAAAGAACTTTGGTAATGAATTGGTCAATATTAAGAAACAACAAGACCAAAATTTTAGACCATATCAAGCTCCATATCAACCAAATAGGCCACCCAATTAGATTGATTCCCAAGCTCAAAAAACAAATTAATGCAAGGCCTTTTTTTCCTTACAATCCAAATGCAGCTAGCTCTTCCAGAGAGTTAGTTACAGTGCAAAACAATATTGCTCAAGATTATGATTGGTTTTTTCCTTGTAACCAACCTCATAATCAATCAACTTGCTCAAATGGTATGCTAAATCAAACACTTATGGTTCAAAATAATGTTGTTGCCTCATAGAGTTCAGTGTAAGAAATGAGTAATTAGCAAGGTCCTCATTCTGAGCAGAGCAATCAAGGTGTTGCTTTGATGAATTGGAAAGGGGAAGAATTTTGTGGAGTCAATTATCCACAAGGCCCAAAGTAGTCCTATGCCTCTATCACATCCAACACAAAGTCTAAAATGAGGGCTATAGATATAAGACAACAACTTGATGATGTACAAAATTAGACTTCTACAAGCCAACAAGGCAATATTGGGCCTTTTCCTACACAAAACATTTAGATTTTGTCGAGGAATCAAACTGTGGCTAGTAAGAAGCAGCCTAAATCTTAGTCTCATCCATTACAGACACAAGGTGATCTTGTTGTTTCAAAGGGATAGCCAAAGGTGAGCTCTAACTTGTTTCAATATTTTAGAGCATATGAAGAAGTCTAACATCAATGTTTCAATGTGGGATTTCTTAGATCTTCCACGGAGAAAGGATTTGTTACAAAATGCTCTCTCTAATTTTTCTTTGTTAAGTGATCCTCTTAAGGAGCATTCTAAGGTTGCTTTTGTTGATAATCCTCAAGATAACAGTGAGATAAAAAAAAAAGGGGATCAAACCTTCCCCATTTTATGTTACCTTGATCATTGGAGATCAATTAGTCCATAATTGCATGATAGATTTAAGAGCTAGCAACTTTGTTATGCTAAAGTTCATAGTTGACAAGTTAGGTTTGACATATGAACCTATTTCCAAAGGAATTATCCAACTAGATGGGTCATCAATAAATACAGTTGGGGTAATCAAGGGTTCAGGTCTAACATTGCATGCTTGCCCAGATTTCTCTATCCAACAAGATATCTATGTTATTGACCTTCCAACTCACTTTTCCTTATGTTTATCTAGGGATTTCACTGCAAATTTGGGGGGATACTTTTCATTTGATTGGTCTCATTTGTTTTTTAGAACAAAATATGGCACTAAATTTACCATAAAAGCAGAAGCATTGGCCAAAGAACATGTAGAATCATATATCCCATCTACTATAAATGCAAATTTATCTTTCCATGATCATGAAGAACAACTTATTTCAGATCCTAACACTCCTATTGAGGGTATTCTAGATCTGATTTTAGATGAGTGGGCAGCTGAAAACCATGAAGAGGATCCCTTTCAGCATATTGAGCAAGTTGGGATGGGTATCTACATGTTTCATGAGCAAGATGTTTCTGTCCCAAACCTGATAAAGGATGGTAAACAACAGTTATAGCAACAATCTAACAAGCTTTGGTAACTTTACTTTGATGCTTCAAGAAGTAAAGTTGGTTTTGGTGGAGGTGCAATGTTAATTTCTTCAAAAGGTGAGAAGTACTACTATGCTTTTCATTTTTCTTTCGGTTGTACCAACAACATAGCAGAGTATGAGGCTCTAATTCATGGGTTAGAGTGGGAAAGAAAGAAGAATATCAAGTACTTGTAGGTGTTTGGAGATAGTGAACTTGTGGTGAATCAGGTGAGAAACATTAATGTCACCAAAAATCAGTTGTTGAAAATGTATAAATATAGAGTTTGGGACATTATTGAAGATTTGACTCCTTTAACCTAATGTCTATTCCAAGAAATTAGAATAAGCAAGCTAATAAGTTGGCTGCAATTGGATCTGAGTTTGACATTCCAACAGAGATAAAGAATGTTCAGATACATGACTATGCTAAGGTGGTTGTAATACCTTCAATTCCTGATAATAACAAACATTGGCAAGTGTTTGATAATGATGAACAAATTGCAAGTTTTCTAATTGAGGAGACTAAGTTCTTAGCTTCAAATCAACAAAATTTGAAGCAAGAATATGGAGATCAGATTGTTCAATTAAATTCAAACATGTTTCCAATGGGTTTGGTGACTCTTGAGTCAATCTTTAACTTAGATGATCAAGTAAGGAAGGATAAAAGTAGCATACTAGTCAAAGAAGAACATTATGAACCAATTGAGATATTTAAAGGTAAGATTTTGAAACTTGGCAAGATATGCACTAAAGAAGAAAAACATGCTTTTGTTTTTCTTTGTCAAGAATTTGAGGATGTGTTTTCTTAGGAATATAGTTATTTGAAGAGTTTCCTCAATTAGTTCAACATACCATAGAGCTGCAACTTGATGCAAAACTAGTTAGACAAAGGAAGAGACCTTTGAATATTAAACTTGAACACCTAATGAAGGCTAAGCTAAATAAGATGATCCAAATAAATATTATCTGTCCCATCAAACACACATCTTGGTTGTCCAATTTGATCCATGTGAGAAAGAAAAATGGTGAAATTAGATTGTGTGTTGACTTTAGGGACCTTAATAGGGTATCTCTTAAGGATCATTACCCACTGCCCTCAATGGAACAGATATTGCAACTTGTATTAGGTTCTGAAAGATTCTCACTTTAAGATAGATTTTCAGGCTAAAATCAAATTTTGGTTAAGGAGGAAGATCAATTCAAAACAACTTTCACTACAAAGTGGGGAACCATGACATATAGAAAAATGCTTTTTGGGTTGTCTAATGTAGGGGAAACCTTCTAAAGAGCCATGGATATGGCCTTCAAAGGTCTCATGAGAAAGTTTTTATTGGTATACCTTGATGATATTATTATTTTTTTAAAAGATGTTAAAGATAATTTCATGCATTTGAGATAGATTTTTGAAAGATGCAGCGAGTATGGTGTTTCATTGAATTCAAAGAAGTGCATCTTTGTTGTTCATGAAGGTAAATTGCTTGGCCATATTGTTTCAAAGCAATGTATTACAATAGATCCTGAGAGAGTAAGTGCATTTTTTATTTTGCCACTACCAGCTCATAAGAAAACTCTTCAAATTTTTCTAGGAAGAATCAACTTTGTAAGAAGATTTATTCCTAATATTGCTTTTCTGTTAAAGCCTCTAACTTCTATGCTCAAGAAAAATGTGAGTTTCAGTTGGACTAAGGAGGGAGAAAAGAGTTTTGAGGAGATCAAAGAGGCTATAGCAACAACTCCTACACTCATAAATCTAGATTATGCTAGAATGCTAAAGAGTGTGTGTTTGAAAAGCAAGAGTGTTAAAGAGCAATGCAAAGGACAAATGCTCAAAATAAACAAAAATATTTGTGCCATGGAAGCATAGGTTCAAGATACAGAGTGTATTACCAAAATTCATGATCAAGTGTCATGCAAGGGCATATAGTTAAAAAATAAAGAATGTTACTCGAAATCGACCGACATTTAGGTCATTTCTATCCATCTTGATGAGATAATTGGTAAATATGTGTTTGAACATACGTTTATTAGATGCAGAAAACTCAAAATGATGCATGTTTATAATATTTTAGCTTAGGAATATATAAGTGAACTTAAGGATAAGCAAGCTAAGATTCAAAACAAAATAACAACAAAGTTGGCCCTTAGGAACAAATTTCACTCTAAATTCAAAGCATCACATTTAACGTAATTAGTATTACGGTTAGTGTTAGGTTAGGGTTAATCTTTTAGCTGTCAGTTTTGTAGGTTTTCTTAGGGCATTAGGTTAGGTTTGCAAAACTGGTAAATGTCTGCTAAGCCAAATTCACCTTGCTAAGCCCAAATTTTCCCAATTTAAGAACACAATGGCATGTTTATGTAATCAAATAGCGTAATGAAAAATTTGAAGCGAATGCACAACTTGCAAAAAGTAGAAGAGCCAAGGTTAAAGCTCTATAAGAAAAATTTCATTATATTAATCAAAGTATTATGTATTTATAGTGAAATACAAAATTTACAGTACATATCGAAATACGAAATTGCCTTTGCCCAATATCACAATTTTCAAAAGTAAAACAATGCACATTGCTAGTCAATTTTTGTAGCTTCATCCATGAGCAACAAGTATCCTAGGTAAACGTTGTGCTTGTGCTTGTTGATATTGATTGCCTACAAATTGCCAACAAATGGGATCAAAGGAACCACGACTCCATAGTAGCGTGAGATGTCTCTCGCGGTCAAAATCCCCATTCTGAGTTGCACCACTACCAGCGTATAGTCGAGGTTTCCCAAATAATCAGGCAACATGATCATGGTGGTCATTGCGTGCACCTCTTCTCGAGAAAGTCCAATGTCCAATAATGAAGTGACAAAACAGGAGGACAAGTCCAAGTTTACTCTATAACGTTCCCCTAGTCCATGAAATCATCTCCCAACACCATCGTCAGAGTGGCTTTGGTCGAAGGAATTCTAAGATAAAATACTTTACGGAGCCCCTGGCTAGTAATTAGACCTAGGAATTTGGTCTACCTGTGGGGGCTATTAAGCCACACAAGAGTATCCATCAAACAAAAATGTAAGAAATGTAAACACAAGAAAGGCATAGTATAAGTCAAAAATGGAAAATTAGGAATTCAAGGAGATGTCCTAATTTATAGGGCGGGCTGAGGGAAAGCCACAATACTTTCACATTTAATGGAAAATTATAGAAAATCTAGGAAATGCATACCAGGATGGTTGGAGTTTGCATTTCAAATCTCTAGAGGCTAAATTGAATTAAATTTTGATCAAATCAGTACAGAGTCGAGTAAGAGGAGCACACGTAAAGGATGAAGTTTAATAAATTTGCATCCCGGTAATTGAACTACCATCATTTAGGCTCTTCAGGAGAGATCAAGTGTGTGAGAGAATTTCCAAGTGTATGCATGAGGTTTAAAATTTGAACAAATGGAGTGGTCTGTATGGGTATGTCACGAAGGTTAATGTAATATAATGAGGTTGTGATCATACGTGTGGATTAAGCTAAGACTTGGCGCTAATTAAAAGGGAATTTGGTCGGACATATATTAGCTGATATGTGAGGTTGAGGCATCATGATGAAGTGACAAAGCATTAATTGAAAGGTAATTTGAGCCACCAAATTCAAATTTGGATAAGGTAAATCAATCTGGACTGTTAAGGGTAAAACGTTCAATCAAGGTGGTAACCAACATCTCTAAATTTAGAGGTGATCGGGTAATCAAGTACACATTAAATTCTAATTATGATTGGTCATAATTACTTGGGAATTAGTCTTTGGTTATGAAATTTCATTAAGGAGTTGCATTTTCAAGAAATTTAAGTAAAAATATTTGGAGATTAATAGAGGGGATAGTGGAAGTTTATATCAAGTGAAAAATCTAAAGGTGTCCTTTGCTACCACTGTAATTCCCAACCTAATAGCAAGCTTCAGTGCCAACAAGTTGAATAAAAGAGCTTAAAAGAAATAAATACAAAAAAAAGATCAAAAGAGAAATCAACTCTTTAGGTGACCCAAATATCTCTATTGAGGCTATGGACACCTGATTGGTAATAGAGCTATGTTTGGGGGGAATTGTAGAGATAATCTTGTCAAGGCTATGGATGCTTGACTGCCAGCAAGGCAATATCCAGGATTATCTTAAAAGGATAAACCAAACTACATAGCTTGATACAAACAACCCAATTCACTTTATTAATCTGCAAAGGTGGTAATTAATCAAAGCACACATTGATACTCTTTAAGAAGTTTCATGATTCTTATGTTGGTTATTGAGTGAATTTGGCAAATTATTCTGAAAAATGATCTTAAGATTTAATTTGATGAGGTTATTTGGTTTCCTACTTCTTTTGAATTTTATTTTGTTGGTTACCAGTTGTTGTGTGGTTACACAACACACCCTAAGTTTGCAAAAGGTTAGGGACCCAAAACTTAAAAAATTACTTGTTTAGCAGGGCCAAAGAAAATGGTGCCAAAGGTTGAGTTTAAAAAGGGTGCATTATGGCATGGATCATGAGATTTGAAGCATAAATTTAGAAAATCAGGTGTTTGGGTAAACCTGGCACGAATGCATGGTTTAGAATAAGTAGGTTGTAGCTAAATTTAGTATGCCAAGTTACCACTAAAGAAAATAAGGTTTCGAGCAGGTAAGGTGAAAGGTTGTGGACTCGCGGGTGTGATAAACAAGGTATTTGAGGTGTACGTGTTAAGTCAAGCAGTTCAAGCAGGTGTTGTGACAAAGATGTTGAAATGGTTGTGTAAGTGTTCGGGTATTTGAGAAACCAAATGTTCCGGTACTTGGGTATTTGGAAAATGTATAGCTAAATACATGTTTAGCGCGTTGCCTAGGATGTCCGATAACATAAAAAAACTTGAAAACCCACATATAAGCGCATATGCCCAAGAAACCACAAAGTTCATTATTTTAATTGCAAAATCCAATGAGTTTGAACCAAATGCTTAATTTTAATGATGATTTCTTTTCTGACATATGCATTAAACGAATTTAAGTGTAGCTGGTGGAAATGGTGTTGACGCAAGTCTGACGGGTGGTGAACCACGACAAAAATGAAGACATATGAATGAATCAAACTCACAGATGAATCTGACAATATTAAAGTAAGAGGGATACACGATTAGGAAACGTGTAAGCGGAAGGAGTGTTCAAAATTGAAAAGCAGGAACACAAGTTTTTTATGGTAAGTTAATACAGTTTTGAGCTTTATCACTTTGCATCAACAAATATTTTTCCTGAACCTGAAACTTGATGGTGGAACCGAGAAAGGGATGGATAGATTTTCTATATCCCCTTGATCACTCTGAATATCCAGCTTATTCCTACATTTTGAAGCTGGAAGTAAACCTGATGAACATTTTCCCACGATTTCAAAGCTTTTCAATTGCAGAGAAGGAATTCAAAGTGCCTTTGATTTATTTCTAGAATGGGAAAAATATCTTCCAGTGTCAACTATATTTTGTGTCATGTACTATGCTATGATTGGCTTAGTTCTACTTAGTTCTACTTAGCCATGTGCTTTTTGAAACTCTTTTGAGGCCTTGTGTTTGTAGGAGCTAAAATATATCTCATAGAACATGTTTGAGTCACTCAAGGACTCAAGCCGCCAGGATCATCTGCAAAAACCAACCTTCCACAAGAGGGACAAACAAGAACATGAAATTGCAACAATGGATGCAAGATGTGGCCAATATGCAATACTCAATAGTTCAATGATATATTGAACTTACACAACACTCAACTGAGCTTTGTATGAATAAAATGTACATATGAAACCTTGCTTATATAGGCAAGGAGATAGATAGGATTAGACAAGATTATGACAAGTGTCTTAATCCTATCACATGAGACAACTAAGACATAACAACCTCAATGCAAATATTAAATGCATGAGAGAAATATTAAATGCCTAGATAACTACATGCCTATTAATGAGATATGGTCCTATTAAATACTAGTTACTAGAATGCCACTTAGGAAACTAACTCCTAAGTAAATTTATTAATGATATGAATAGGTCCTCACTAAAAACTAGTTAGGAAATAACCCCATTCACACTAACACCCCCCCATAAGTGCAACTTAGAGAGTGTAGTTATTATGCAAATGATGCAAGGATGCAACGATGGGTCTCAACTACTAGGCCATGTTAGGTACCCATGTACAAATGCAATGCAAATAAATCTCACAAACGGAGAAAAAGAGAAAGTCCAGTGAGACAAAACTCCTCTCCAAAAGAGATGAAATACAAAACAAAATGCTCTTAATGAACAATGAGAAGGAAAAAACCCCATGCGAGGAAAAATTCCCCCCCCATAAGAGAGAAGTAGAAGAGGGACCATGCAGCTCCCCTCAATGGTGAGTCTCCTGCAATGATGGTAGAAGTTCAACATTGAATTCTGAAGATGATCCAATCTCACCGAACAACATTCCTCCCCTTGGGAAGAAACACAACCAAGATGGTATGTAGGATATCAAGAAGATGGATGATGGATGATGTCTCTAAAGAATGCTCAAGTGTCTCCATGTCGATGTCAAAAGGTGTCACACTCCAAATAGGCGTTCTAGGCCACACTACTGAAGAAGACAATCCAGAATCACCTAGAAACGATTGTAGAACACAATCCAAAGAAAGGAAATCTCCTCTAAATAAGCCTCCTCCAAATGTTGTCCAAAAGTATCCACACTCATATGAAACTGCAAGGAATGATCATGTAGAGAATGAACAAGAGGTTTAGAGAATTCCATCGCAACAACTGAAGAAGAACCATTTCCATCAAAGAGAAGATGTATGCAATCGATGATGTCTCCCAAATCTAAAATATGAGACTCAACAAACAACCCACAAATGTCTGTCAAGTATGCATCCCAAATGGATGTAGTTGGAAGATGATGTAGATCCTACTGCACTGAATCACAAGAAACCAAAACTGTGGAATCACAAGCATCCTCAAGTACAACAATAGATGATTCTGCCAATGTTGGATTACAAGAGTCTTTAGCCTCAAGATGTTGACTCATAGATGAAGAAGATGAACCCTCTAAATTTGGATTAGGAGCCATAGAAACTGAAGTCTCAATAGATGTCTCTGTAAGAGAAGGAGAAGATTATGTGTCATCAAGACTAGAATAGCTTTCCCAATCAACAAGTGTTTCAGTTGTTTTATCATCAATAGGTCGAAACTCTGCAAGTGGAACAAGACAATCCACAATAGGATCCTCTAGGAATGGAGGTTCATTCGAGTCTCCATACATCTCCCAAAGTTTGGTCATAAGGTAATGAGAGATCTTAATACCATCAATGGCCATTAGTGCATCAATATTACAACTACAACCAATTACTCCCGGGATATGTTCTAGTTTGAATTCCCACACAACTCTCTTTCATGTTGATGAAGATTTAGGAACCAGTCCATAGAGATATGGAAAAAGATTAAGCCACCTACAATGTGTTAGGATTCCATCTCGCCAAGACTTAAAGTTCCATCGATTTAACCTTATTACAATAGGATGAATTTTTATGCCCATATTAAACTCCTCAATTTTAGTCACACAATAGATCAATCAAGAGACATAAGCCAACAAAAGCAAAAGATTACCCCCCCCCAAATTACTCAATCATGAAACCCCCCAAGCAATATATGATTTGTGGTACTTATAATTAGTTCGATTACATGTGCCACTTGCCAAAAATAGCGAAGTGGACTTGATCTTAGTGTATACAGATTGCCAAATTTGGCCTCAAGCTCAAAGTAAATTTTTTACAAAGAATGAGATCAATTTGATCACCCCACTGGAAAGTACACAAAAAATTATGCACTTTCAAAAAAATTCACTAAAAAATTTTACCAGAGTGAGAACAAAGCCCTGAAAGTTATGAAAAAAGAGAACAACTCGGCAACAACTCTAAAAATTTGTAATTATGGAAAAAAATAGTACCAAAATAAAACACCAACACTACCACTTCATAGAGCACAAAATTATACCCCAAATAAAAAAAAATTATTCAAAAAAGGAAGTCTGTATGACCAAGATATGAGCCTTTGAAGTTTGCCTCCAAAACAAAAACTGCTAACGAAGAAGGGGTCCAATTTGAGCAACCTGGTGACAGTCGTTTGACTGTCAAATGTAAGACAGTAAATCCCGATGGCAAACTAAACGTCAAATTTAACATAGTGTCAAATGACGGTCATTTGGCTATCAAATTTAACACAATGTTTTTATGACACTCATTTGGCCATCAAATTTAAGATAATCGCATGAAAAAAGTTGTTTTTTTTCTTGCACAAAAATATGAAGTAGTATATATGAAAATGGGGGTTTTTGGGCTTTTCAGATGCAATCGTGAGGTCTATTTTGCCCCAATATGCACCTTGCAAAATCTCAAGTTTGAATCACCCTCAAATCTAAGAAGGGGCTTTGCAACTCTGGAGCTCTAATACCATGTAGGAGCTGAAATATAGCTTAGAAAACATGTTTGAGTCACTCAAGGACTCAAGCCTCCAAGATCATCTACAAAAACCAACAACATCCTTTCACAAGAGGGAAAAACAAGAGCATGAAATTGCAACAATGGATGCAAGATGTGGCCAATATGCAATACTCAAGATTGCAATGATATATTGGACTTACACAACACTCAACTGAGCTTTGGATGAATAAAATGTACATATGAAGCCTTGCTTATATAGGCAAGGAGAGAAATAGGATTAGACATGATCATGACAAGTGTTTTAATCCTATCACATGGGACAACTAAGACATAACAACCTCAATGCAAATATTAAATGCATGAGAGAAATATTAAATGCCTAGATAACTACATGCCTATTAATGAGATATGGTCCCATTAGATACTAGTTTCTAGAATGCCACCTAGGAAACTAACTCCTAAGTAAACTTATTAATGATGTGAATAGGTCCTCACTAATAACTAGTTAGGAAATAACCCCATTCACACTAACAATGTTCTATAAAAGGTTGAGTGTTATTCATTTTAACAGATCAAAATTATGGGGAAAACATCTTCCATTGTCAACTATTTTTTGTGCCACGTGCTATGCTATGATTGGCTTAGTTCTACTTAACCATATGTTTTTTGAAACCCTGTTGAGGCCTTGTGTTCTATAAAAGGCCAAGTGTTATTCATTTTAATGGATCAAAATTTGTTGAACTTGGTAGACATATGATTGGTACATAGCCAATTTTATTTCTATTTTCATGTTTTATGTTCAATTCCAACATAAAACTTGTATATTCCACAGAAGTTGCTAATATCAAAGCTAATTTGAAAGCTATTTCTTGATATTGAATCTTACATAGCTAAATGTTTATTCGCATCAAAAAAGCCAATGTATTGTGTTGAATTCAAGTGCATATTGACACTGTTTGGTAGTAAACAGTTGTTTGTCTTCTCTAAACTTCTTGCATCATTCTATGCATAACTGTGAAGCAATTTGGTGAAGTAGAGGATCTGGTTTCTACTTTGATTTAGTTCATTTCTTGGTGTATACGTGGATAATAACTAGGAGACCTTAAATTTTAGGATCTTTAATGCTTTTCTTTAATTAGATGTTAAGTATTTCTTATGAATGGTTTGAATTCATGAAATATTTTTTGCAAATAATTTGTATTCATGAAATTGTGGAGTAATACATGTTAAAATTGCTATATCTTTATGTTACTTTGTTCGGTATAGTTATCATTAAGTTTGAAAACCATAAGCCCCTCATGATTAACAACATTTTGCACAATGAACCCTAAGTGAACCTAGCACATCAAGACCTGACATTCTCGAGCATTGGGATAGCTAAGATCATCTTTAACCGGAAAATCTTAGTGATTCTTTCAAGATAGATAGGTTCTTCTGTTCATTTGAGCCAAGATTTATCTGCATGTTGGTGTGTGTAACATTCACGTCAACACGTTATAGATTCAACAAATTGGAAATCCTCCAAATAGATCTTTGTTTCATTTGTATCTTCTCTCACTCCATCTTATTTCTATTTGACATACTTTGGAATTCCATTGTCCCATTTTGGTCATCTATAGGCCTTAAAATTTCATATAATCCATTTCAAGTAGAAACTACTAAAGGAAAAAAACCTACCTTCAAATATGTTCAAACTCCAAAAAAACCTATCACGTCAACAATGAGGACTTGCTCTAATTGATCTTAGAGAGCAAGTTTATTCTCCCGCCATTAACATAATTCATTATTCATTTCTTGAAAATTGTTTTCCACAATTGGGTTTGGATTTTCTTCTTGATTCTCCCGCTCACATTCAAGCCACCAAAGAGGACATTTGCCTATCAATACATATAGGTTACTTGGACATATCCTCCAAATTCTCTCAACCCCAAACTAATTAACTACACAAAGCACTTCTTGTAGTTTGTAGATGAGACAATTGTTCAACCCAACCATCTTTAGCATCAATGATCTCATGTTTTCCTTGGTCAATTGTGAGTGTGCTCCTATTAATGCCATGTTGAGGCTAACCACCACATTTGACAAAGCGAAAGGTTTTGTTTCTTTTGCTCTCACTAGGAGGTGGAGATCAAGAAGCATTTTAGTTTTTGGTGTTCCATCTGCTATGAAATATGTGGGAGGTATCATTGTCTATACACATATTCTAGTAGTTCTTTATCCATTTTCTTTTGTTACCTTAATTAGAGATGCTTAGTTGTTTTTCTTTGCAAGATCACTACTTTTAGGCATAGATCTGCAAGCTCAAGATCTAAGAGACTGATTACTTTATTCTTTCAACTCCTCACAGATGTCGGAGGCATCCAAAGCTTTTTGGATACTATTCACCCATTACGAATGGAGACATATCATTGAGGCATTGTTCATTCTGGCAGTCTACTATGGCCAAGGCTCTTCAAGCCCCCAACTCTCATTCTAATGGTAATGGCTCTATCTCTTCTTGATGTCAAGTACCCATGAACACCCCTCTTTCACAACACAAATCTCAAGGGCAAGCTCACATTATTAGTTTCTTTTCTACTGCCAGCAGTTCTTCAGCCTTGAGCATTAGGTGAGGTTCACTGTGGACTCTGCTGCCCGTTTATGACTGTCTAGCCCAACTCCCTTAGCCCTAGTCTTTCACCAATGAGCATTCTTAGAATCATCAACATTGTTGGCTTCTCTAATGATATCCCGAAAATAGACACTTGATAATTTTGGTTCCCTACCAAGGTGGTCTCCGTTGCTTCCACTACTTTGCAGGGTCCTCCCCTCACGCATCTATTTACACTTTTACTTGTTTAAACTTTAAAGGTTAGCTTTTTTAGTTTGACTCCCATGTGTCTATTTCTTTGTTTTTCTTGATTTTCTTGCTTTATTGTATTTGATTCAAATCTAGGGGCCCCTTTTGCCCTAGTTTTCAATTCCATGCTGTTGGAAATGGCTGCTTGTAGTCTGTGATGCATTATTCGGTATTCCAATGATAATTACATCTTTGCCCATTAATTGGTTGCATGAATACATACTATTTTGTTATCTTCATAGATAGACAGAAGACTGAAACAGATGAACAGATAGGAAAAAAATAAAAAGATGAACAGATAGACAACATAGAGAGACAGATAAACAACCAAACATGTTCAAAGCTCTTAATGATCCTATGAATTTTCTTTGCATTGCCTTGTTGTCAACTGGCATGCTGCTGACACTTGCATTTTATTGGTGGTTCTGCTTCTACATTTTCTTAAAGTGGTTATTACTGAACTTGTAATGTGCAGTCATGAAAATAATATAGAAATTGAATTTTGCCAAAAGGGAACAACTCTGAACTCTGCTCATTGATGTCCAGTTCAATTTAAAGCAGGGCACCATGTGAAACATTAATAGCTACAACTGTGACCCTTGCTGGAAATGCAATATGCTGGGTGAATAATAATTAAAATAGCAACAAAAATCTTTTGGGGAAAAAATCGGCAACCCAAAAGTATAAGAGTTTTGAAAAAATCGGGAAAAAATCGTGGAAAAAATCAGATTTAAAAAAAACATAAAAAATTGTAGAAGAGATAAAAACTATTTTTTTTGAAATTGAAAGGCATTTCCATAGCATAGAGATATAGCGAGCAAATAAAATAAAGAGTTTAACTAATGAATTGTAGAAAATAGATTTTTGTAGTTTATATTTGTATCACTGATTACATTCATTGCATTGCACATCTTTCAAACTCAAAGCATTACTTCACATTGCATAACTAATAACTAGATGTTGATAGATGACAAAATTTCAATTACAATATAGTTTTTTACAAAGTCAACCTATGCAGTTATGCAATTACTTCACATTGCATAACTAATAACTAGGAGCAGCTGCCAATTGCATTAGCTTGGCATGGCATTCCATGAGACCACATTTCTTTGAGGCATTTTTTCAAACAGTTCACTGCCTTGTCTATGCTACGACATTTTTCATACATGTCTACCAAAGCATTTTATCAAACAGTTCACTGCCTTGCTGCTATGGCTAAAAGCCTAGAACAAGTGCTTTCGAACATAGTTGGAATACTCGGCATTTGCAAGTACTCGGCAAGCCCGAAAAACTTGGCTCGGCAAAAACTCGGAAAAAACTCGGCAAAAAACTCGGGAAATTAAAAAATTGCTTAAACTTCACTAAAAACGCATTTTTTTAGCAAAACTCAAAGATAAGATGCATCCAATGAGTACATATAAGAAACAAGCAATATTTGATTGATTTGAAAGAAAATTGGATACAAAATGGCATCCACATGTGCAATGCTCAATGCGCTGATATGATAATAGTCTGAAACAAAATGAAAATAGCAAATTGCTTTTGTAAAACTGAAAGTAAATACTACATAAACATTAATATCTTTCAGTTTTTACAAATTCACATGAATCACATCTTCCTCTTCCCATGTCTAGATCTCAGTAAGGGACCGGAAGAGGGTCTAATCGTAGGAGTCTGCTCCTGTTGTGCCTATGGCTCAACCTCCATCCTGGATGTAGATCCTCTTGCAGCTACTGGTGGTGGCACTGGAAATGACTCTTCCTCCTCAGGGTCATCCTCAAGGTCGTCCAATGAGAATGCAAATCCACCCTCCTTCATTGCCTGTCGCTCTAAATCATAAATCTCATCCTTAGTAAACAATGGAGGCTGCTCCCCTCGCCCTGTCCAATCACTGTATGGGTCTATCTCATCCAAATCAATTGGATCATCATATGATATTTCCTCTACCTTTCTTCTGCGCAATCAAAGATTATATTGCACATAGACAAGGTCATTGAGCCGTTTTTGAGTGAGTTTGTTCCTCTTCTTTGTGTGGATGGCCTCAAACAAACTCCAATTGCGCTCACAATTGGACGAACTACAAGGCTAGCTCAAGACACGGAGGGCAAATTTTTGAAGATTTGGGGTTTTTCCACCCCAATTTGTCCACCAAACATCTACAAAAAAAACAAAAAAAGAGTTAGAAAATTGTAACTTGTAACTTGTAACTTGTAATTATCAATTTTTCATTTTTGTAACTTGTAAATTTCAAATTTTATACCTGGTGGCAGCCTAGATACTGCTCTCTTTGCCAGGTCTAAAGAGAAGAGTGCGCCCCTTTTTTCTCTATAACTCTGCAATTCATTAACAATGCAGTCTGCCTCATCAGGTGTGGATGTCATCCGCTGAATGCAAGTAGTGAGGCCCTCCATAACCTCTCCAGTAGGATCTGCATAGGTGCCTGAATGGATGAAACAGGGGTTCAAGAAGTACCCTGCTGCATGGATAGGTTGGTGGAGTTGATTGTTCCACCTCCTGTCAATAATCTCCCAAATGGGATCAAATTTGAGGCTGTCCCCCTTATAATAATTTCTAATAGCCTCCTTGGCCCTATCCATGGCCTCATAAAGATACCCCATTGGGGTTTGATCCCCATCCACCAAGCGGAGCACTCTAACCAAGGGCTCTGACACCTACAATATAAATTTAAAAATGCAAAAAAAGATTAGAGTTACAATTTAGTAATTTACAAATTTACAATGAAAGACATTAACTTTAAGAAAAATGTTCAATTTGAATTTAGATTCAAACTCAAAGTTTTGAAGTTACCTTCACAATCTTTGTTGCTCTTTGTGCAAAGAGGGGCTCGAAGACAATGTTTTGAACTCTTTCTCCTTCCGGCTTCTTCGAATAAGGCGAGTCTACCCATGCTTGACTCACAAACATTTGTTTCAAAGCCGTCAATGCACCAAGAATGCTTTGCAACATTAAGAAAACCATTGCAAACCTTGTCACACCAGGTCTCACCAATTCTCTCCCTTTGGTGTGCTCCCTCATCAAGTTGAGAACCCAAGGGTGATTGTAGATATATTTAGTGATCCTCCTTCCATCCTCTACAATCGGTGTGACCCAATCTAATTTGCCTATGTCCTCCAAAAGAAGGTCAAGGACATGGGCAGCACATGGTGTCCAAAAAATTGTGTGGTGTTTATCTTGGAGGATTCTTCCTGCTGCCACATATGCCGCTGCATTGTCAGTTACAATTTGCACCACATTTTCAAGCCCAACCTCCATGCACACTTGCTCCAACATTCTAGCCAAATTTTCTACATTTTTTACTATGCTGGAGGCATCCACGGATTTCAAGAACACCACCTCATTTTTGCAAGAAACCAAAAAATTAATGATGGTATGGTTTTTTCCATCCGTGCACCCATCAGAAAGAATAGTGCAGCCATATTTTTGCCATTCTTCTCTTTGTTCTTCTATCGCTGCCCTTGCCCTTTCAGTTGCATTAGAAAGCAACCTACAAGTACAAAGTGAAATTAAGTACACAATTTTAATTTGTAAACAAAAAAATAGCTTAAATTAATCATAAATTAAACTTAAAAAACATAAATTAAAGAATATAAACTAACCTCCCACTCAAGTCTTTGCGCGAAGGTTCCTTGTAGCCTTTCCCTGCAACTGTCAATGCGGTCACCAAATTTTTCCAGTAAGGTGAGCTTGCCACATTGAAAGGGATGTTGTTGAAGTACCAAAAATCGGCACAAGCAACATCTGCATGCTCATGCACCTCCTTATTCCACCCAGTTGCCTCTAAAGAAGGTTGTGCACCAGGTGTGTTTCTAGGCACAAAAAAATCACCAATGCGTGAACCCGTGGCTGTAGGTGTTGATCCTGACCCTGGTACTCTACTAGAGGTAGTCGAAGGGATGGAGGTGGTGGTGGGTTGCAGCGATTGCCTTCGCACATGTGGACCACGAAGAGAGCCCACTATGCCAGTTGCTACATCATCATCATCTAACAGTGACTCAAGGTTGACTGCACTTGCAGCACCTTGAGAAGAAGCTCTGGCAGCTTGCATTGCCGCTTTTGCCTTCGCTCTTTGCACCTTTTTTTCTTCTGCAGCAGAAAGTATTGCATTCATTTGTCTTTTTATTTCCTCATTGGTGTTTATGCAAGCCTTAGCATCACGTCTAGGGATGCCTGCAAGGTGGTATTTGAGGCGATTGATGCCTCCACGGTATACATTTTTACACCTAATGCAATACACTGATCTAGGTTTTGGTCCTTCATATGCATATTTCCAAGCAGGATCTCTAGCTCCTACTGGACGAGTGCCTACATATTCCCCACTCCCAGGAACGGATGGGGCTGAGGTAGGGGTAGAAGCGGATTCAGAAGCCATTATCAATTAACCTACACACACAAAAGTGAAAGCACAACTTGTTAGTTTTTTGATAGAAAATTTTAAAACAAGCTAAATTAGATTAAATCAATATAGATTACTTTAAATTAGTAAAATCTAAACTAATCTAAGATTCTAAACATTTTCATCAAAAAAATTAGATTAAAAAAAGAAATTAAAAAACTAGGGTTACAAAAAAAAATTTTAAAAATGTAAAAATTAGAAAATTACTTTAAATTAGTAACAAATTAAGCTAATATATGATTTTAAACATGTTTTCAACAAACAAGAAGAATCAAAATAAAAAAAAAACTAGGGTTTGAAGAAAATTTCAAAAAAATGAAAAATCAGCAAAATATGAGAAAAAATCAGAAAAAAGTGTCACAAATTCTTGTTTTGATGAATCTAAATCTTCTTTTCAACAATATAAATGTATTTAAATCTATTTTACAGTCCATTCATGATGGTTTTTAAACATACAATCAACAAAAATGAAGAAAAAATAAATAAAAAAGAAAGAACAAGCAAAATCAGAAAACCTACCTGGAAATCCAATTTACCTTTCGAAATCCGATGAAATTCTCCTTCAAATCTCGTCTCCTCGATGTAAAATCACTGAAAAATGGTGCAAAATGCTTTAGACTGGGTTTTTGCTCTGCCAAGAGTGAAAGAAACTCAAAAAAGCAAATGAAATGAGCTTTTGGCTGCCGGCGGACTTCATACCCTAATGCGCGAGTTTTTTTTAAAAACTCGCCGACTTTTTGACAAAAACTAGCCAAAAAGTCAGCGAGTTTTTGCACAAAAGTTGGCAAGTTTTTTAGGCGAGTACTTTCCATTTTTACTTGTTTTCAAAAAAAACTCGCGAGTTTTTGGCGAGTTGTCCAACTATGCTTTCGAACAATCTATGGATGCTTGGAAAATTTTTATCAAAGCATAATAGTAAGCAACAAGCTATGGTCTCATCATTTTTTTTTTGTGTGAAAATCAACATGATTTTATTCGAAATTTTTTGTAGGTTTTAAACGCATTTTTTTGGCGATTTCGGAGTTTTAAATGGGAAAAAATTGTTAACCAAAAGGTCAAAGATTTTTTCAAAAAATCGTGGAAAAAATCATCCAGCCTGCAGATTTTTTAAAAATCGTGATTAATCGGGTTTTTTTGCAGATTTCTGTTTCTATGTGATAGCACTAGTAGTTTGACACTTTGACTACCATCTCTTGGATAAAATGAAGATTAGGCTCCAATAATCTCTTTCAAGATGATTATATTGGCCAATGAACTCTCCTGATTTTCTTTGTTTCATTATTGTCAGTATGTGAGATTTCCTATCTTGGAACTGGTAGTAGTATAACCAAAGAAAATCTCAACATCTTAGAACTTAGTACTAAAATCTTCTCTCAGAAGTTCATTATCGTCAGTATGTGAAATTTTCTCACTGTTAATCTCAGTAATGGTAGTCATATGATAAACCAAAGAATATCTAAACATCTTAGAAGTTAGTACGTGCACTACCTCAGATAAAGGTCCAACAAATTCATAAAGAGGGTTGAAAATGAGACTACTCTGAAGCTAAAATATCAAACTTCTCCTACAAGTTTGTGATTCTTTGGAAAGCATGTAATATTTGACTTTAGGTCAACATGAAGTTTCTTTATTCCTTGAAACCTACCAAGATGAACCACTTCCTGGCTGCTACAGATGGTTGTGTTCATCAGAATCAAACTGCAGTAGTCTTGCTTTGAATTTTGGCAACACAAGCTTCCTAGTCGCTGGAGGTGTTGCCTTCTTGGTATTGCTTGGTGTGCCACACTTCAGCCCTGAAGGACTCCCTCCTACTCATCTTCTTCAAGTTTAGTTTTGTCCTCTTTTTTCTTATCGGCTTCCTGCAGCTTGTTATTGTTGAAAGGTCCATTCTCAGCAGTGATACCCTTTTCGACCCATCAAAAAATTTATTACTGGGTCTGTCAAGAGGATGGGAATTCAATCCTATGTCCTCAATACCAACTTTTCTGGGGTACAGACTTAGAGATTTTATACCGAATTTGAGATAATGATGTGAACTCAAATCAGCTATAGAGAGGTACAGCCAAACCCCAAACTACTACCCCCTAAAAAAGAAGAAACCCAGAAAATTTAACAAGATTTCATAGCCTAGATTGTAGCTATGCAACTTAAGTATTCATGGTAAAAGATTGTCCAGGTACACACAAGATGTTTAGTGCCATCTGTTCTTTGCAAGACAAGCAGATTTGACCAGAAAATGTTCCCTGATAACTTTCGCTTTCATAAGCAACAGAGATGGTATGAATTGACTTGAAAGAAAACACTCCAAATTTTGAAGGAGCCAAGATAGGGTAAATGTCAGTGATACATAAATAATTACGATTTTTGTGATCTTTGGTTTTTTGGTACTTAACAGTTAAATTTTCAACTCTCAGTTATCCATCTTCTTACCACATGCAATCAACCTAGGCTAAAACACTTATTATGACTACCATGCACTGGAATATCAGTCCATGCTCACCTGAAGCACACTAGAGTCCATCCTCTACTTGACCCAAGACCTATGCGCTGCTAGACAAACATATACGATGAACTCGCAAGCAATTATGCACACAAGACATTGAATAACAAAATTGGCAGAGTTTTTGCTATTTCTATCCATTGGTAATATTTCAAAACAATGGTGTTGTTTATATAAATGTTTATCCCCAGCACTGACTAAACTATCGTGGATTGTCATGCAAATAATGGAACAAAGGATGAAGGAAGCAACCAATACTCATCTTACCTACCCAACCTTACCTACCTTAACACCACCTACACTTACACCTACACTTGCACCTACACAACTATAGCTTCAGTCCATAATTACTTCATGCACTATTTGAAAAGCATACTCACAATTCTATCTCATGATGTTAAAATACATCATGCAACCACTTGTGCTCAAAATACACCTTCTAGAAATCTTATCCCTATACATGTGTGGTGCATGATTACAATATTCAAACTATTAAATTTATGGTGTTAAATTCTCCCCATACAAAACTTTGTTCTGTCCTTAGAACTCAGATACATCAAAAACCCAAAACAAACCAGACAAAACAGAATATGCACCACCAAAAACGAACTGAAAGAAACAACTCAAGCAACATCCTTGATCAACCCGGAAGACTCTTAACACAATTAGAAGAACTTGTACATCTGAACACTCCTTTCATTGCACATGTCTAGGAACAACTCACTCCTCCAGACTCTTCATTGCATCAATGACGTGCACAAGCCAATCATCTTCCATGGGTTGAAGCCACTAAAGCTCTTCCAATGCTGCTTCCAGTTTCATGGGCTAATAAGCCATTTGCTTAACCTGAATTCTAGACTTAAGTTATAGGAAGTTCCTGGCTACAGCTCTTGGCCACTGCAGTTTTTGTCAAAGATCATGAGAGGTATGAAGGCCTTACCAGAAGATGGTGGACCATATGCTTACCAATGGCTTCGCTCTGAGAGAAAACTTTCATGGTGTGGAGCATTTGATTTTTCCCTCGAATCAGCCTGCATGTATATTTTAGTGTTGAAATAAACTTCTTTTATGTGGGGTATTCTTAGAAAATATAAGTCAAGTTGCATCAAATCATGTACATGTAAGCATGAAAAAGTGATACTTTGGATCCAATCGAATTGAATGAAAATGGTTCTGTATGAGTTCATCTTTCTTCATTAGTAGTGAGATTTCTATGTTAGAAAATCCAAATGCATAGGAGGCAACTCTTGGACCTTTCTTGCACTGAATGTTTCCATCTGTTCCGTTGGGGTGAAGGATTGAATGGTCCAATGTATAATCCAAATAAAATCCCAAATCATTAGTTGTTTAAGATGGGGCGAGGAAAGTTTATAGCACAACGAATATTGATAGAAAAACTTTAAAAAGCTGCTGAACAGTTGTAAGTCAAGAAGCTTTCAGTGGGATCATCATTTGAGTCTAATGAACAGACAATACTCTAAGAATCCACATTCCAGTAAATTACGTAAATATGATTTTCCTTCTGGATTTGATATTAGAACAGTACATACACTTAATAATGCAAGAGGTTTTGTTATTTGCCAGAAAATGATCCACCCTTATGCTAGTTTAGTTGCTTCAGGAATAAGAAAAGAGATTTCAAATGCACACATTTCTCTTCAAACTGAGGATGAAACAGATTAGATACTATGGATGGCCACATCTGCTTGCCACTGGAGAAGAATGAGAAAAAAATATTAGGTGTTAGATGAAGAAGCGCAGGCATAGAATCCAATCTCAGCAGAAAAAATTGAAACTAATCTGTTATGGTGTAGTTTATACGGTCAGTCCAGTCATGCTGTAGTTATTTTCATTTTAGTTAGCTTTCTGCAGATAGATATCTACAATGTACATTATGGCCTTTGCTCCAGAAATGAATATTTCTAGACAATCTTTTTAAGTGTCATAAAGCTTGTTAAGAAATCAATACAGTACCAAATACTCTGTAAAAAAGATTTTGATGACAAAATTTTGGAGTGTCACTGTTAATCTTTTGGCCTTGGTACAGGTTTTTGATTTGATTATGAACAGGAAGGGACCCCTACTATCAATATCTCATTTTCAACTATCAAAACATATGATGGCCTGCATGCAAGAGACATGAGCATCTCTACAATAAAAGTACTTTCCATTCTAGCACAGAAAGATTTCATACCATGAATGAAGCTAGGAGAATAACTTTGCCTTATTTAATACAATTTATAGTGCAACACTAAAATTGCATGGCATTGCAACTCTTAAATGAATTGCAATCTTCGGTACTGGTAAAGAACCATCCAACTATGCTTAATTCAGGACAATCATATATGACTAGAACTTCTAAAGCTAGAAAATATTACAAAAAGCATTATCTATGTAATTTTCTGGTCTTTGAAAAAAAAAAAGCTCGACATGTGAGTGACCAGACAATTAAAAAGAGACAAGCACAATCATCCTGCAGACAGAAGTGATAGAGACAAAATTTGAGCAACCTTCTTTTGTAAATTTCATCACTCAAACGAAATTATTATATTATTTGAGTGAATGAATGGACAGTGAGTGATGGCGGGAGGGCAGGCGCACAAGCAGGTGAACTAACCACTGCCACAGCAGCTTTGTGAGGCCACCATCTACATTGTGGGAAGCAGCGTTGGGTGCTATTTCGTCGAAGGGGGTTGTGTGCAGACCGGAGTTTGTTTCCCACACATTTTCTGGTAGCTCTATCTTTTTTTTCTAGGTTTTGCAGGTGTGGCGACCTACATGATGGCTAATGGGGGTCTGGGGGACCGCCCAATCTTTCTTTTAAAGATGCTCTTAATGTGAATGAGCCCTCTTCATTTGGGCATGGAAAAGCAATCCATCTCTTAGTGCATGCAACAAAGGAGTCCAGATCTGATCAATGCATGATTAATTGCCTAAATTCCAATGGATGCCTTGAGAAATGCAAAGATCACCCAATTCTAGTTATAAATCCAAAATCTATTGCGGATGATCTTTTCTATTTGTTTGAGCATGCTTTACTTTGCAAGTTTATGGGTATTTGTATTTCTTTACCATTTTTGGAGGCCTACGCTTGAAGAAATTAAAATCCTAAAGAAGATATGTAAATTATATTAGCTGCGAACAAATATTCTTTTGTGGTGTTCACTAAATGACAGATCGAAATGTGATATTTGAGGGAGGACCATATTTCTATAATCGAGCGAGTTTATTTAACAAACCTTGGCATGTAGGGTTTGATCCAATGGAGGAGCTTCCAACTAAGATCCCTATTTAGATTCACCTCCCTCAGCTTCCCATAGAGTATCAGAGACAAGATATCCTACAATCCATCACAGCGGTTATCGGGAAACCCTTGGGTCCTTCTCCACATACACTGGACAAAAAGGTAGCTACCTTTGCTCATTTATGTGTTTAAAAAATTAACTTGAATAATCCTCTTCCTAACTCTTTGGAGATTAGATTGGGAAGTATGAATTGGATTTAGCAAATAGACTATAAAGCAATTCCATTTCACTGTCATGCATGCCATGAATATGTACATCTTCAAATAAATTGTTCAAAGGTGGATCCTCAAAACCCTCAATCCCCTCCTAAGACACAAACAATCAACTCAAAGGCAGACGGAAAAGCCCCAATCCAATCAAAAGAGCCAAATGCAAATGGATTCATTCCTATGAAATCTCAATCTAAGGGGAAGGCTACAAATCATCAACATAAGGATATTCCTAGGTGTATTCAACAACAACTTTGATGTTCTAGAAAACTTTGAAGAGGTGGAAGCAATGGAGCATGATATGGTCCCATCTAACCAAGATGTACATTCTATGGATTCAAGTACTTTATTGAATCTAGCTAATACAAATACTAATTCAGAAAAGCAAGCATCACCAAAGCAAGGGGATGTTCTTATTGTCAAGTATACAGAGAAAAATTAGGAGGGGGAAGGATTACCTAGAGTAGGAGTAGACTTTATTCATGCAGCAGAAATTCAAATGGAATCAAATGAAGTTAATGCCATGCTAGATCCTTTGAAAGAATTTAGGGCAAACAAAGATGGCAAAAGGAAAGTCCCTTCTTTGTAGGGCTTCAACAAAAGATCATTAAGGGGGAACTGATAAAACTGCAAAGATCAAAAGGAAAAAAGATCAAGAAAAGATGAAGATGATAGGGGAATCACTAGTGGAATTTAGTGTTATTAAGGCTTTTGATACTCACTTTTGCATCCCTCAAAAATGATTGTAATCTCTTGGAATGCTAAGGGTTTGAGTAGCATCCTTCAACAAAAGTCTACTCAGGATTTGATTCATGAACATAGACTAGATATTGTATTTATCGAGGAGACAAAGCTTTCAATGGAAGATATGATTAGTATCTCTTCAAGATTTGGAGAGGGGACCAATGTTTGTGTATTAGATCTCAATGTACTAATGGCGGAGTAGCATGCTTATGGGACCCTTGTAAGCTCACATCTTATTGTTGGCTAGCTATTAGAAACTCAATTTCAATGGAGGTGTAATGTTTTGATACATGAGAGACTCTTCTATTCACAAACGCTTATGCGCCTACAGATTTTTAGTTAAGGTTTTGTTTTGGTCCCATATGAGATTTGTTCGTTCTTTAGTTCCCTTTCTCCATTGTATTTTGGCAAGAGACTTCAATGCTATAAGTAGTTTAGATGAAAAACTAGGAGGTATTACGCATCTTGGCTCATCTTCTACTTTGTTGAGAGATAATGTGTCCTTTCTTAACTTGGTGGATGTGAAGCCAAGCAATAGTATCTTCACTTGGAATAATAGAATGTGTGGAAATGATTCTATCTCTAAAAGACTAAACAGGTTTCACGTGTTAGATTATTAAGTTGGCAATAATTGGGCTACATATTCTAAAATTTTGGGCTGAAGGGTCTAATCATTTGCCCATCAATTTTTTCTCATCATTGTTCCCAATCCCCAACAACCCTCCTTTTAAGTTTTAAGTATCAACTTATGTGGCTTCGAGATTCTACTTTGCACATGCACATGGAGAGATGGTGGTTAGAAGGGAAGCCTTCCTTTGGAACAACTATGTACTCTTTTTTCAAGAGGGTCCAATTTGTTAAATTCAAACTCAAGAAGTGGAATAGGTCCTTTTTTGGAAATATTTTTAAAATTAAAAAACAAATTCAGGACAAGCTAAAAAGTATCACCTTATAGACTAAAAAGGAGGGAATGACAGAGGATTTGTTGCATGAAGAGATTAGGTTGTCTAAGGAACTATTTGAGTGGGATCTTTGTGAGAAGATCTTTTGGAAACAAAAATCCCACATTAACTGGCTCTAGGTAGGAGATAAGAATACTTCTTTTTTTCACAATTCGGTGAAAGAATGTAGAAGTGGAAATGTTATAGCTTGTCTCATCTCTACCCAAGGTAATCAATTATCTTCATTTCAATATATTTCTAAGAAAACTATTAGGCACTTTTCCTATCTATTCAGAGAGCATGGGCCACAAACTAAGGAAGAGGAGGGACTTATTCTTGATTGCATTACTACATTGGTCTTAGAAGATAAGAATAAAACTCTCTTACCAACCATTTCCATTTAGGAGCTGGAGATAGTGGTGTTCTAGATGAAGAAAGGTAAGGCTCCTAGACAGGATGGCTTTCCTATAGAGTTTTTTCAAGAATTTTGGGAAATTTTGAAAAATTGGCATGTTAGAGGTTGATAGAGAATCATTAAATAACAAACAGATGCTCAAATCCATTAATTCTACTTTTCTTTCTTTAATTCCCAAAAAAGGAGCCAACTTTTTTTTTTTTGTCCTATCACCTTGTGTAATTTTACTTATAAGATAATTACTAAGCTTATTGCAGAATGCTTGAAAAAATGCTTAGTTTCTCTACTATCACTTGAGCAAGGGAGATTTATGAAAGGGCGACTAATCTTGAATGGGATAGTTGTGGCAGCTAAAACTATCCATTCTATGTCTAATTCCAAAGAAAAGGCCATGTTCATTAAACTTGATATGTCTAAGACCTAAGATAGAGTTAGGAGGTCATTCTTTAGGCACATTTTTTTGGCTTATGGTTTTTTCTCTAAGTGGGTTAACTGGGTTATGAACTATGTGACTTCAACCTCCTTTTCTATTTTGATCAATGGCATTCCTTCATCCCTTTTTTAGGTTCTCATGGACTTAGACAAGGAGATCTTTTATCTCCTTATTTGTTTATTTTAATGGCAGAAGGATTAGATCATTTGCTAAAGCAACATAAAGAAAATGATTTCATCAAAGGATGGATTTGGGCTCAAAATATGGATTCTGAATGCCTAACCTATTCAACACAAAATTGCTGATATTCTTCACTTTCAGATTGGAAGGATTCCTATGGATTATTTGGGAGTTCCTTTGCCTTTGGAAATGCTTAAAAGCTTCATTGGAAGAAGATTTTGGATAGATTGTGAACAAGGATTAGCCACTAGACTTTTCAATGGTTATCTTTTGCTAGAAGATTTACTCTTCTAAAATCTATCTTGTAGCCTTTTCCAATTTATTGGTTTTTAATTTTATCTACTTCCAAGAGCTTTCTCATGGAGTTTGGTGCCCTTTTTGAAAATTCTTATGGGCAAGGAATTTGAATCGTAGTTGGAAAACTCGACAAGACTCGTTGCAGACTCGCGAGTCCTAAGCCTAGCCGAATCAACTCGGCACGGACTTCAAGCTGAGTCTTTGGCTTAGACTCTCGAGTTCGACCGAGAGACTCGCGCGAGTCCTAGGCTGGACTCCCAAGTCTCGTGCCTGGACTCTTGCCACCATTTGGAGGCTGCTTTCTCAGCTTTAAAACATGACTTTTTCATTTTTTTTTTCATTTTTCTGCTCTTGTTTGCCCAAAACAGGTCTCCAAGTCGAATAGGGTTAGAATATTTGAATTATGACAAATTGATAATCAAATTACGCTCTTATGTTCTCTAAATGCATTAATTTATTCTTCTTTTTTGTAAAACTAAGGTTTTTTTTTTTGTGAGTCCTAGCCAAGTTTTTTGCCAAGTCCCAAGTCTGAGTCCTATTTTGGGCTGCAAGTCCACGCCGAGTCCGAGTTTTCAAACTTTGATTTGAATAATTAGAAATGGAATTTTGTGAGTTGGGACAAGGTTTGCAAACCAAAAAGGGTTATTGGGCTTGGGCTTAAGCAGTCAAAACTCAATAATTGAGCCTTATTGGCTAAACTATACTAGCAATGGTGCAAAAATCCAGATCAACCCTAGGCAAGAATTCTTAATTTTAAGTATTTGGGAGGAATCGAAGATGAGGTCATTTCACAAATGGAATTGACTAGGAAAGTTTCCATAGTCTGGAACACAATTAAAAGGGGGGCCTTACTTATCAAGGAAGGGCTCTTCTAGATAACTAATAAGGGTAAATTAATAATGCTTTGTTTTGGAGACTTCTAGGATAATCACCTCCCTATTCTCTTATTTTTTCCCAGCCCTAGTCTTTGAGTGAAATTTTTCTTGCAGCAAGGTGGTCTAGAGTTGTTGATTTCAAATATACTATTCCTCTAGGGAGGTCTTTGGTTTATCATTGGCAGGAACCCTATAGTTGGCCTGGGGGATTCTTTAGGGGAGCAAGATATTCTTGTCTCTATTCTTGTGAACTGCCCTTGTAGTTTTTTAGAGGATAGGGACATTTTAGCTCGGGGCCATGATTAAGTGAATTTATTCAATTGCTCTTGCTATTATTCCTTAGAGGGGCAAAAAATGGGGATTCAAGAGTCTCCTTGGTGGAGGAAAATTTGGAATAAATTTGGCTGACCTAAGTGCAACCTATTTATGTGGCTGCTAAAGTAGAATAAATGCCTCACCTGAGAAAACATTTGAAAGAGAGAATGCCCTGGGCCTTCCATTTGTGTTCTTTGTGGCAGCAGTAAAGAATGTACTAAACACTTTTTCTTTCAATGTCCTTTCTCTGTGGCAATCTAAAGCTTATGGTCGAAGATCTAGAATAGATCTATTATTCATGCCACTTTCTTGTCTGAGTTTTGGGCTAATATGGGACGACCCCCAACTTTTGCATCCTTCCTTGAGGTTGAATAGAATATTGGTCCTTCTTTTATTCTCTCGCAGATCTAGCTGGAGCAAAACTATTGCATCTTCCATGAGTGCCAAAGCCTAGTCATGCAAGTTTGGCATAAGATCATAAGTATGCTCAAAGAGACTATTGAGGCTAAGTTCAATAGTGATGAACATCTTTCTTCTTCAAAGGTGCGAGTTGCAAAACCTTCTAGGTAAGTGAAACCTCACAAGCTTGGTCAGTCCATAGAGTGCAACCTTCTAGGAAAATTAACCAGTCTGGTAAGCGATCTCCTCCTCAAAGTGGTTTTTTGAAGATTAATATGGATGGTTCTACTCAGGGCAACTTGAGTATGTGGGGATTGGAAGTATTGGTTGAGATAGTGAAGGTGCAATTCATTTTTTCCTCTCTACTCATATGGGATTGGACTCAAATAATCAAATGGAGGCTTGTGCCATTCTTAAGGCTTTCGATAGAACCTTTGAATTGGGTTGGAGGAAGGTCATATGTGAAATGGATTCTATGATCTTGGTTTCTTTGTTGAATAAAATAAATTTGCAGGACTCCTCAAGAGATTGGCTTTGGTAACCAAGCAAATTCTTCATTTGGCCACAAACTTTGAAACAATATCTTTTGTTCATACTCCCAGGGAATCAAACAAGTTGGCTGACTGTTTGGCCAAATGGGTCTTTGAGGAGATATGTAATTGGAATATTGCGGATTGGGGAGATTTGGCTCAGAATAAAGCTCAGCAGCGAAAATTTGGTTTGCTTGTTGGGAGGAATGGTAGTCTTGATAGTAGTTTGGATTTTTCTGAATGTAATATTGGATGGCATAGTAGGAATCCCCAATGGGTTATTCTCTTTTTGTCTGTCTTGATGGCTATAGCTATCTGGAAATCTTTCTAGTGTATATGTAATTAATTTTCTTTTAGTAAAGTTTTTGTTTTTGCAAAATAAAAAAAGACAATTAAAAAATAATTCTTAACTGTCAAGGGAACTGTGTACATTCAGTACCTGATTGAAATAATGAATACATCAAGTAGAATGAGTTCATTATATCTAGCACACACCAAGGTATAAGAATTAATCTCATTTAGAACTCATAAAAGCTTCATCATTTACAAAGTCCTTAAATTTTTTAGTTTGACCGGTATAATACATCCAGTCAGCTAGCAATTGAACCGTTGTACTACCTGGAGCACAGCCTTGTTTCTTCATTTGATCCATCAACAAAAAAGCATTTTCCATGTTGTGATTTTTGAGAGTGCTGCGAAATAATTTGTTGTATGTGATGACATCTGGAATCAAACCCTTTCCTTTCATCTCATCCAGCATTGAAAACGCAATGTCAATTCTGTTTTTCTTGCAAAACAAGTCAATCAGAACAGTATAGGTTACAACATTTGGAGTAATACCAACAATTTTCATGTTTTCATAAAGCCTCAGAGCCTCATCCATTTCACCGATCTTGCAATTAGTATTAATCAAACAGTTATAGGTGACAACATTAGGAGCCAAACCTTCGTCTGTCATCTTATTCATCATGTGTGCTCATCGCCTGCCTTGCACAGGCCATCAATTATTATATTGTATGTTTCTTCATTAGGTTTCAAATCCCTTTTTGCCATTTCATCAAACATTCCCCATGCCCTATTCAGCTCTCCTGTCCTGAAGAATGCAGAAATAAGAATATTATATGTCACCACATCGGGAAGACAGCCAACATTTGTCATCTCTAACAGAAGTGTGCATCCTTCATTTGCCCTGTTATTCTGACATAAACCTGCAATCAGACAACTGTAAGTAACAACATTTGGTGAGCAACCTTTACTTGGCATTTCTTTAAATAACTTTTGAGCCTTTTCCACCTCATGTGTTTCACATAAACCGTTTATCAAAGAGCTGTAAGTAATTGTATTTGGCTGCAAACCGTTTCTGTACATGTTATGAAAACATCCCTGAGCCAAGTCCATCCTACCATCTTTGCACAGACCATCAATGATTGCGGTATATGTTCGTACATTAGGAAAAGGGCCAAACTTCATCATCTGTACGAACAAATTGTGGGCTTTATCTGTTTTACCGGCCTTACAAAAGCCATCTATCAAACTATTATATGTAATAATATTTGGAGAGCAATGAGTACGTCTCATCTTAGCTACAAATTGGAGAGCTTCATCTAATCGTCCTTCCTTGCAGAGACCATCAATTAGAGCACCATATGTAACAATATTGGGCGAACAATTCGCACATTTCATTTTAGCTACGAATCCCAGAGCTTCATCTACTCTACCTAACTTGCACAGACCATCAATTATGATATTATAAGTAACAATCATTGGAGAACAAAGAGTATGGATCATTTTAGCTACTAATCTAAGAGCTTCATTTACTCTGCCCACCTTGCAGAAACCATTAATTAGGGCGTGGTAAGTAAAAACATCTGGAGAATAGCCATCTTGTATCATTTTAAATGCTAGGCTGCAAGCTTCGTCTACTTTACCTATCTTGCACATTCCATCAATTAGGGTGTTATATGTAACAATATTTGGAGCACAATGAGTACGCCTCATTTTGTGCAAGAGCTCATGTGCTTCCTCAATCTGACCCCACTTACACAAAGATTTTGCGAGCCTGTTATAAGTGATAACATCCGGATCAATTTTCATTTCGTTCATTTCATCAAGAAGGGAATTGATTCTAGAGAAATCAGCAATTTGACCAAGACCACCCAAAAGCACGTTGAAAGATTTTGTATTGAGAGAAAGCCCTTTCGTTTTTGCCAAATGGAAAAATTCCCAGGCACTGTTTATCTTCCCAGATTTGCAGAGAGCATTAATGAAATGAGTGAATTGTATTACATCAGACTCGTGGGTCATACGAAGTAAAAACCTCTCTATCTCTGGGTCTACATCTTGCATTGTGGACTGCTCTAAGGAATTAGGATATATAAATGTAGATGATCGATAAGCATTTAAAATGAATGTTGGGTGTATTGCAGTTGTTACCTGTAATCGATTGAACAAGGGTTGTACCCATTTGATTTTGTGCACCATTTTTGGGCAGGCATTAAGAATGGCTGCTGGATTTGTACCCTTCGATTTACTAAGAAAAGCAAGCATTTAGATTCCTAAAAGAATTTGGGTGTTCGAGGGAGTACCTAAAAAGTATAGAAAGAAATTGAGGGAAATTAAGAACTGTTACTACTTGCTCTTAGGGCAATACCATTGATTAATGTTTAATTCGTTATTAATAAATATATTTTATATGAAATTATAAGTTATTATTTTTTTCTTTTAAATAGAAAGGTAAGATTTATAATAATAAAAAATAAAGTTTAGAATTAAAATTTATTCTTATAATTATTATTAAGTTACAATTATAATTATATAAATTTTGTAATTAAATTAAGATTAGGGTTAAAATCAATTAGAAAATATTTAATAGTCATAAGAAATAAATTAAAATTCAACTATGCTATTCAATAATTCTCTTACAATACTAGAAAAGTAAGTACTTGAATGTAAGCATTTGTAATTGTAATGGTGAAACTAGCAAATACATGTTATTTTCTATTTATGTTTTATGTGTATTTTGGTAAAAATATTTAATGCAAAGTGGTATATTCTTGTGGTAAGTTTGATTTATGATCTAATTGTTATTTATATTTGATTTGTTTCTATTTGTATTATTTTCTATACATTCTTCATTATTATGTCCTCCTCCACACATACTTCTATATGTTTTTTTTGCCTTGAAATTATCCTTTTAATACTAAAGTCCACTTTAAATTGACTCAAGATTGACCTAATTCAATTCAAGGCATGTGGGAATGAACCTACAGTTTGAAATCTAAGTTTTCCACCCTCTTCTACTAGCTATTATGAGTTGACTAAACACACATTTGTGTGGCATGTTGTTATGCCATGGTATTTGAAGGCATTCAATGTATTAATTCACATGCAACATCAAAGAGAGAACCCACCCTCATAAAAGAGCACAATGATGATAAATGCCCCAACTATGAGAAGACTTTCTAGGACTTCATGACTTTATCAACTAGGGTTGAAAATTTGGAGAGGAAACTTAATGGCCTCTCTTATTTCACTCTAAAAGTCATAGATCACTCTGCTATAACTCTGGGTTCTATTCTGCAAGAGGAAATAAAAAAGCACAAGAAAATATGTGATCTCGGTTCTAGCCAATAGAAGTAGGATGTCTTTAAATTCCTCATGAAGGATTGGGGAAATCTTCCCAAGTATGGCATTTTTCTCATTGTTTGTTTTGTTTCTAATATATACTTTGTTGTGACATTGTTGTAAGTTTGTTGTGACTCAATTTGTTTATGGCTTGTGACATTGGTTTCCTTTTTTCTTTAAACTCTATGCGCTTGGGGCCTTTTGTGTTTGGGTACAACAACCTGTAAATGCTACTTATTTTATCAAAAACATCAAGGAGAGAATCACTAGACCATACTTCAATTTATAAAGGATAATGAAGAATCAAGTCCATATCATCATATAGGCCATCAAGACGTATGTATATGTTTTATTTTATGTTCTTCATCATTATTAATCAAGCACACCAACAATGTTTGACCTAGGAGAGCTCATTCACCTATTAATCAACAAATTCCAAAACAATGTCCTTAGACACCACCTTGACAAGTTTAAACAATAAGAAGGCAAAGGTAAGCATGTCCTTAGGTGTACATTCTAATAGATCATTCTCATGTGGCACAAAATAGATCCACACATTTTTATCAAATTTGTGATATCCATAATTGAACTTGTGGAACTCAAACTTAAACCATGAAGTTTTCTCAAACAATATAAATTCCAAAATAGTCAATAAACTGATGACAACAAATTTTAAACAATGGAGAACTAATCGTACATGACTTTATCATTATTCTTCCATCATCAATTTAGAGATAACTACCCTTAACCTTCACATTTAATTTTCATACCTTTATTGCAATTATTTTCCCTAGCTCAAATTAATCTAGGTTATTACTTAATTTATTACATTTATTAATATAGCCTAAAATATTTATAGAAGTGCAATTTATTACTCTACAAGAATCCTCCTTAGATTTAGAAGTTAGGAAAAATTTAGGAATAATAAAGATAGTGAGAGCTAAATGCTTCAAAAACTAAAATAATAAAATAATAAAACTTAGCTAGAAATTCAATCAAATATTATTCATAGGTGTATGAAAATGATTCATCATGTGCTTGGATGAATGTTTTAGAATCTTGATAGTCATTGTCACTTCAAGTGAATTTTATAATTACAAGATCAATCGTTCAAGTGTGAATATGACTTGTAGCATAGATCTAATCTCAATAAACCCCTAAATGTTCACTTTTTAGAATATCATGAATTTGTGTGTTTATCTCTACATAAAAGTTGTGTTGTTGGGAGTTCACATGACAGTGATAATTGCATCCTTGTGTCAAACCTTGTAATAATATTGATTCAATTACTTAGAATATGATGATATAAAAAGGACTAGTATCTAATGGATCTCTTAGATGATGATACAAAGTGAGTACTTTGATAAATGCTCCTCAATAATTATGCAAGTAAGAATGTGAATTAAGATTTAAGTATCATTAAATGACCTAGGTATTGGGATTTGTGTCATCCACCTTTCATTTTTCTAATGTTTATTTTTATAATTTATATTAATTATGTGTGTGTGAAAATGGACATCCCACTTGATGTGGCATCATTCAACACATTTAATTTAATGTAAAAATTATAATTTGTACATGGCAAGTTGTAAGTAGCATATAATATTATGGCACATAGTGTCATGGAAGTCAGAAACCTGAATCTAACACTTGTAAGGTATGCAAACTATCAATTTGGGGAAAGAGGGTGAAAAAGGAAGATAGGTGTAGACTATAAACCAAGAAGGCCCTTTGATCAATGCATCAAATCATCTTGCTAAAAAATGTGGATACATCCAAGATTTGGTACATCATTTGGCTAACAAGTTTTCCCATGGTTTTAGCACATGGAATTGGAAACTATCCTTGGTTTTTGAAGTTAAAATTTATTATTTATTAGATTCATAGAGAGAAAGGCATATTTATAGGGTTGTGATGTTGGATTTCTACCATGATTTATCCTCTCATTTCTCACGGCTATGACATTGTAGTATGGTCATTGATGTGTGGTTAGGATGTTGCTAGGGTGTTCACACTATGGAAATTAGTTGTTAGAGGCATTTTTATGGGTTGGTTGACTCCATGAAGCCAATGGTTTGACATATCCTCTTTATGCTCTTGATAAAGCATTTTAACTATACAAATATATTATCTTATTTTATTAACTAATACATTAAGTATGTTTTAGATGATTTTTTTCTCACAAGGGTTTCCTAGGACATGTCTTGTCACATGTATTTTTTTTAGAGATTAGCTTTAGATATATAACATTTTCACATTGTTTTTCTAATGGATTAATGTAGAAAATATTTAGGTTCATAATATTAGCATCTTTTTTTCTAGGTATTAGAGCTTTGTAGAGATGTTATGAGAATAGTTCCTTTGACTATGGTTACCTTTTTAAATACAACTCCATAGGTCTTAAATGAAGCATTCAATGTATCTAGGTGACACATAAGGGTTAAGTGAGAAGGGTAAGTTTGGCCTTAAATTTAAATTTAATTATAAAGGTTTTAGGGTAATTTCCACAATCAGATATATGCACTATATCATTTAAATGACTAGATTTGACCTAGGGTACAAAATAGATGAACTTGAGGATTGAGACAAGTCCTGAGGAGTGAATTTATCTGGAAAAAAATATGCTTAATTTTTCTATCAACTGTGATAAAAACTATGAGTTTTATACATTTTTATTCTTAAGAAAAAAGGGTTCAAAATAAAGGGTAAAAGTGTAAGGTATGCAATTTTCATAATTATATTTTGACACCATTTTGACTTACATTCAAAGTGCCATGAGAACGCACATAAAAGTAGAATCAGTCAGTCAACATGAAAGTAAATTTACTCAAACACTTATAAATGGATAAGGATATGTATGCCACCTCTTGGAACATGCTCCTTCGAAATGAGTGTATTCCTTGAAAATATACAAAACAAAAATTAGAATTTGATGAATAGCACCATATAGGAATCACAATAATATGTTGTTTTTAATCAAATTAAAAAGGACAAAGAGAAAAGGTTTTAGAGATATTTCACATGTAGAAGAAGGATACCACTCAATTAAATAATCTAATAGATGTCACCTTGGGGTAGTTAAAGTAGAGTGGTATCATATGAAATGGATTTTGATCATGTGGTAGTCACCACAACCATACTTAAGAAAGGAATATTAGTGACCATTTATGCCCCTTAATTAATTTCATGCAAAAAATGTGATGCAATCACAAATAGAGGGTATAATAAAAGATAGTTTAAGTTTGTTCATCTAGCCCAAAAACAAAAAGAAGAAACTCAACACAAGAGTACACGAAAAAGTAATATTCTTATAAGAGAATATAATCATGAGATAGTGTAAAACTAGAATTTTGTATGATACTTTGATATGGAAGAAGTTTATAAAAACTTAGGCATGTGAGTGCATGCCAATATATTTTATGTGAAGATTTACAATGTGTTTAGAGCTTTGATCCTATGATGAATTCTCTCCCTTCTTCTGCACAACCTTATTTAATGAAAATTATTACCCTTTTATAGTTTATGTCATAAAGTAACACCAACTCACATAGCATAATGCCCTATGCAACAAGATATGAACCTTGAAACTTCATGAAGCATCTCTCATGATCCTTCATGGGACCAATATCCAATTATAGAATGTTACTATAGGCAAGTATTCAAATAGCAATGTGAATTCCTCAAATGGGTCCCTTTAAGCATAAGGACAAGCCAAAAATTACAATAAAATAACTATTAGAAAAATGATGCTAGGTTGATCAAACCATTTTTTATATAACCCCATTAGACAAAATTATGCATACAATCTTATAGAATAATCATAATGCAAACATCAAAGGTATGCTACAAGATTACACAAGATATACCCTAAAAAAACCCATAAGAGGGAAAAATTGATCCTCCAAAAGCATCCACACTCAATGTAATATCTAACAATAAAAATATTATAATACACTTACAAAGTCTCCATGAATACTTATGAAAAATCAAGCTCCCCCAATACATCCTCCATGTATCCAAGAATATATCTTCACATCTCATGTCATGCTTCACATATGCACTCAACAAGAGAGATAAATACAAATGATAGCCAAGAAAAACAACCAATCAACCAACCTTAACTACTAAACATGTGTTGGATTTTATAGAATCAAATGCATACAAAACAACTAGATGGTAAGGTAAAACCATGTGCCTCAAGACCATGAGTACACAAAACCATTAATCCCAACATTTAATTTTGTGTACTAAGTTTCCCAATATTAAATATTTTTTCCATGTGCAACCCACACATAAAATATCTACCAATGTAACATGCAACTTTACAACTGGACCCCAAATAAATATTTAATGTGGTTGAACACATCACCTAAAGATACACCACACATAAATATTCATTTTACATAATTAAAATAATTATTTCTTGTGCAAGGTATGCAACACCCTATTCCTAACAATAACCAAATACAATTGAAAAATTAAAAAAAAAAATGCCTTGATAGAGTATTGTGAGTACAATCTATGAGCTCTATTATCAAAAGTGATACCACATAGTATAAATATTATCTATGACCTTTTTATAGTTGAACTATGATAATAACTAGAATGAAGTTTTACAATGACAATTAATCTCTATATTGGAACTGTTGTCACTTGTATTTGCACCTTTGCCAAGTGCTTGACTCAACAATCTAGTGAAACATGAAAAAAATCCAAGGCTAGTGGGTTGCCCATAGCTTGGAGTGAGTCATCAAATAGGGGGTTGGTTCCCTTGATACTCACCCATTTAACTTATACTACTACTTTATATTGAGAAAACGGGTGAAGGAAACATGAAATGAAACCTAAGACTAATAAGGTGATGCACCGAATTGATTTCAAGAACCTATACTATTGTTTGGTCACACAATATGATCAATAGCTTAAACCACAATATACACAACTCATAAATTCATATACCTTTGCAATAGTGTTTCATAACTAGGTTCAATGTGTCAAGGATAGTGTTTAGAAGGAGCTATAAATATTGTCACAACTTGAACTCTATCCTTACCTAGTTAAACACAAGTCATGACCTACGAAAATACATTCTTTATACACAAAGGTAATGAATATAGGACAAAAATCAAGGGAAAAAGACATCACCACAAGACTACATCAACCATCTTGAAGAAATATACACAATGAAACAATTCTAAGAAGGAAAAATAACTTATCTTTATTGATCAAAATATGCTTACAAACAACATACAAGTTTGAAAATGAGTTCCAATGCTTATTCTTGATGGAAAGAACTTTCAAAAGTTACAATGCATAACCCAAAATAGCTTGAACCTTTTTGAAAATATGCCCTTAGGCCTCCTAATATATTGTTCAATGAATTGCTAGATATTAGGAACATCTTTTGAGGGATGAAATACATGTGTTAACTTAGTTTTGTTGGGTCAAACCTTCCTAGGAATCCAGTTGAGTTGTCCCCATTTTCCAACCCTTTAAAATTCTCCATGATGGTGGTTAAATAAAAACTTTTTGTTTTGACCTTATCTATCAACCAAGTTCCTTAAACAACTCCTAGATGCCCTCAATAGGTTCAAACTAAGTCAAATAACCACCCTATATTCTCTCCATTTGTTTTCTATCTCACCCAACTACCATAATTTCCCTTAAAAATGTTAATAGGGCATGCAAATGAGAGCTCAAAAATAGTAAAATTCTATAGGAGGATGTGGGACATCTTCTAGGACTTATAGTTGACACTTGACTCATCCTTTGGTATCTCATTCATCTGTATACTTCATTATTTATGCATACCATCACCTCTGCCTTTTGTCATTTTCTCCAATATACCATTAGATTTCATAAGGATTGTCCTTCATTTCTCTATTCATTAGGAATATAATCCTTTGAACATAATACTACATTCATAATATGCTCTTCATCTCTCAAACAACCATGGTGTTATGGTTGTCATGTATGAGCATGGTCACTTTTGATTGTCACTATCCTTTGTTGATAGTCTCAATGGTCACTACCCCTTTATAATTTAAATAGGAACAAGGTCATTTGTCTTCTCTTTAAATAATATTTTACTTAGTGTTAAGTTGGAAAAGTTAGACCCTAGAATTGTAACTAGGATCTAGCACTTTTCACAAGGCCTAACATTTGAGATTAGGGGCTTGGTAATAAAATTGACTTGCAACCTAAAAGATGAGTCAATTAACCCTTTTTTGTGGGTAGATGTGTGTGATTAATGATTAAAAATAAATTTGGAATGAAAATGCAATGATGTAACTAAATGACTATGAGAATGCACTGTTATGGTGTAAATGCAAAAAAACTAAAAATTGAAAGTTAGATTGAAAGACAAGAAGTGAAAGAGCAGACATGTGTGCACCTGTAGTTTAATTTTGAGCTAATTTTGAGTGGACCAGGGTACAAGTATTCCCTATTCTGAGTAACTGAAACTAAATTTGTTGTTGTAGTCCTCACGTACCCAGTTTTTACCTTCTCCTTTTCGAATCCCATTGTTAGATCTTCATCTGTTGATGAGATAATTAAGTTTTCATATCTTGTCAATTTATAGGGTTGGATGCATGAATGAGTGAATTTTCTTTAAATATTCCTCTAATCCTCTTCAAATATGTACTTTCACATTTAAAAGGAGAGGAAGTGTTGTGCCATATAGGGGCTTGTCTTAGTTAAACCCTGTGTTGATGTTTCCACCTCCACAATAGAAAAATTGATGAAAGAGAACTTATCCTTTTGAGGGATCAAGGTTGAATGATGAATCAAGAACTTGCTACAAATCATCACTCAGATTTGATCTCCTTGAAGGACTAAATTCATACACATCACCTCAAGGCTTGATTATAATTTGGCTTGATTTGACTTGAAAACCTACAATAATTATTACTCACAAATAAAATTCATGCATGAACATGAACAAACTCACATAAAACTTAATATGATGCTTTGATGATGAAGTGTTGCAATAATTCTACTAAATCTGCTATTGAATGCTCCTGAATGCTTTTAGGATACTTAATTTACTCAATTGAATTTCCAATATTTTCCTCCTTCATTAAAATTGTGAAATACTAAGTATTTATATGAAATTGTTCTAATTTTCTAAAAATTAAATCTCGATGGTTGACAATCAGAATTTAAATTTCAAATATCAAAATTTAAGGGGACTAAGGCACAAGGACACCCTAGTCTAGATCCCTCAATTTACATGATCTAAAGTACTAGGAGCAAATAATTAAGTGTGTACTTGGATCTTGCACATTTGATTTCTTGGTAAATGTTAAAATAGGCCATAGGATGCATAATTTAGGAAAATAGGTAATAAAATTAGGTCCAATCACATAAGGGGGAGAAAAACATAGTGTGAAATTGTCAAGGGTGACAATTTACAATGTTGCATTTAGCCCCAACTTTAGTGAGAGTATGAACTCATGCTCAAACTCACACTAAAGTAAGAATATGTTAAGATGGGTTCAATTGCTAATATATTGAAAAGATAGGATGGTAATGAATTTAGGGGGAGTGCACAAGCCCCCAGGATTCAAGATCCTATGACAAGACAACATAAGGGAAAAAGGAACACTTGTGTATGAAATTCAATGCAACATGACAACACAAAACATACATGACAAAAACACAACACAAGGCACAACACAATGCAAATGCAAATACAAAAGGGAGGGTATAATCACAAACTAGCAAGATCTGCAAAAATATTACTAGGATCTATACCTAAGACATTCATGACTCACGAGCTAACATAGTCTAATATTTGTTAGGTGAACCATGAACCAAAGGCTCCGTGATCTAGTGAAGTTTGATATTCACTAGGTGAGCCTTCTAAATAGAGTAGCAAAATGAGAAACACACAAGGGCTAGTGAGAACTAATTTTCACTAGGTGTTTACTCATGTCAACCATACCAAGAGTTATAGTCACAATAACTCTAATAAGGTGCTACAAAAATGATAAAAAATGCTAATCCTATGCATCACTAATCCCAACATGTGTGAAAAAAGTGAAGCACATAATGGAATGTATGCCCCCACCTTAAAGTAATTGTTAAACACCCTAATGTGTGCAACTGCTTTAAGGTAGAATAAAGTGATAAATGCAATATGATAAGGTCATGAGAGCTTATTTGGAAAGCCCTATGCCAATGATATGTTTCTAAATAAAGCTAAGTCATAACAAGGGGTTGCCTCCAATATAATGTAATAAACAAGACAAATGATGATTGCATAAGGGATCCACGGATCTGGGGTCAATATACATCTTTGCTACAATAATATAAATGAACTTGGAATTGACATTATTACCTAGATACTCATGGAAATAAAAACAAAATGAAAGAATGATACCTTAAGATAACAAAAAAACTTTTGGGTCAACATAAGAGACCTAAATATCTCAACGCCTTGCATCATCACGAAAAGGAAAACACAAGACACAAATAATGTTTACAACATAAAGAAGAATGGAGGTACAAATAGATTAATGTCACAACATATTTGTTTCCTTTGTATCCTTGTTTCAATTGAGCAAAAAGGGTCATTGATAGGATGTCATTAAGTCCCATTACTTTAGAAGATAAAATTCAATATGTCAATCGAGTAGTGTTCAAGGCAATTTGCAATAGAAGAAGTACAGACTATCTCCCCTATATTTTCTAACTTCTTATAGCAACTAATATTAATTCTAACCTAAGGTCGTCTAACTAAGAAATTATAAAACAATCTATCCTAAAGAAAGTGGGAAATATTTAAATTGAAAAGCATAGAAAAGCTAATTTAGAAATCCTGAAAACTAAATTAATAAGTACAAAAACAACTAAACTAAAGAATTGATAAACTATAGAAGCCAAAAGGCTTATAAAAAATCCATAAAACATCTTTCCTAATAGTAAAGATTCTAATAGTTTAACAATAAGAAACTACAGAAGTGTAAGATAACAAACACTTCAGAACTTAATCACCACAACAATAAACTCAACAATTCCTTATAGAACATCTATTTATACAATAAAAGTAACATAAAAGAAAATACTTATCTATTTAAGTTATCTTCCCTTGAGTGGCCAACTCGTGGGCTTTTACATTTATTCTCAGCTCACTTACACAACTAATTCAAGAACACTTCCATTAAACATAATTGTCATCCATAACTCACAACTTGGAAATTTCTATAGAATAGCCTCTTTATTCATAAGCTTAGAAAATATATTGACAACATAGCATTACTTTTGTCACTGTGTATTTTTCTTCTAGAAATTGTCTTTTATAGAAAAACTCTAACTAAATCCTATATTTTAGATGATATAGATAACCATTGAAAAAGTTTATAACACATTTACAAATAACTTGTATGTCTTTAAAACCCATTACAATAGTATTAAAGAGGCTCAAGTCGAGCCATAAAGTTTTTATCTTAAAAACATAACATAAATTAAGACTTTAAAAGTAACTATATCTTTGGTCCATCATCCTAAAGTTCTGGAGCATGTTCTCAATGCACACCTTCAACCTATTCTGGAGCACGTGCTAGCTAAATGCTTCTAATTTGTAACTTGATGACCGATTATTATCCTACAAAACACTTAAAATAACCCATTAAATTTGTATTTGAAAAATACTTCAGTAAATCAAAAGAAATAAAGTTTGTACAATTTCTCTTCAAAAATCAAGCAATTATTTCTCCTAAAGTTCAATTAATTGGCAGAGGATAGGAACTTTTCATATATGGAGTAAGCTTTTATTATGTTATTATGATGAGGTTATTTTTACCTCGTCATTTCCTCCCCTTCCTAATTCCCGGCAGGTCCTCCTGCCCCTTGATTATAACCATGTCCTCTGTTTGATTCTTCATATTTAGCACTAACATCATACAGATCCCTCGTTGTTACATCAAAGTTTATAGGTGCATGGTGGAAGCCTCTATGGTAAGCAATTCCCCCTTTCCATTCACTAAAAACTCTACCATCTTGATCTATATTGACATGAAAAGTTGGGGTTGGATATAGCAATAAGGGATGTTTATACCTCATCCCTATCCACTTTGTTCTGAGATCTTCCAAGATTTTGGCTAAGGCATCTACTCTTCTGAAGGCCCATCTGATACTAAGGGGGAAGATCACTTCTCTTTTCTTTAGATATACCGGTTATGGAGTATATCTCTCTTCACAAGCATGCAGGCTTTACCAATTAATTTTTTCCCCTGGTCCATGAAATGATTATAACAGATTTGAAGATTTTCATCATATCTCCCTTTCATTTTCTCATCCAATAAAAGAGCTAAAAAGGTTTTCTTAAAAGCTGCAAGTCTACTATTGGGGGATCTCATTTGAAGACCCACATTTTTCTTTGCTTGGGTACATTCTCTGTTGCGTTCTTACCAATGTATTTGATTCCTCATGGTGGACAACAAAGATCTCAATTGCACTTCTCCAACAAAAAGATTAATAAAGAAATTAGTATGTTTTTCTAATCAAAGATCATGAGTAAAAAAATTCACAAAGCATGTCTTGATCTTCAGGATTTGATTGTACAAATATTTTAACAAATTCTTTGTCATCAGGTTCATAAGGTTGATCATTATAAATTCTTAACAATTTCCACCTGAAATATTGTTCATTTAAAAACATTGAATATAATCTTGATGGTCTTCTACAGGATAAAATAAATTTTGCTATCTGACATGCATCTTGTTTTCCCCTATAGGCTTTATGAAATGCTTCTTTTAACAACACCATTTCCATTTTTAATCTATTATTTTCAATCTATGCATTCCTTAGGAAATAGCACCGTTCCATCCATTTCATTAATAATGGAGGAATTTGAATTTGGAACCATTTATTTACTGTTGGTTTGGTCTGAACCTCTTTTGTTTCCATCTTTGGTTTACTTGTGCTTTCCTACAAATCTTGCTCTAATTCCACAATTCTACTAAGGGAAGCATTCAATTCTTCTTTTTTTCTTTTCTTTTCTTCCTCAAAAGCTAAAAACATAAGCATAAAATTTTCTTTTAAATTTTGAATTTCTTTGTTTAGACCATCACTCTATACCCTGCTTTCTTGATTACAATTCTGAATTTATTTTTGCAATTCACTAATGAATGTATCTTTTCCTTGTATCTATAATTTCAAATCCTGAATTTCCTGACCTCTTTTTCTTATTACAGTAGTGTGTACCATTATCTATTCTTATTGTAGTTCCAAATGTTCTTTATTTTTGTACAACTGACTTCTTAGCTCTTCAATTTCTAATTTTAAGTTTTCCAATTTTGCATTGGTGTTTTCATTTTCAACCATTTTAACAACCCTATTTACAACATTTCCTAAAACACTATCCTCAACCTCTATAGAAGGTGGAGATTGTACCTTTTTTGTTTTATGTTTTTCCTGGTCAAGGGATTCTTCTTCTTATGCTAAATGGAGATGTATTTCTTCAACAGAGGTTTCTTGTTCTAAGGATTGATGAATCTGTTCATCTGTTCCCAAAGGTTTCTTCTACTTTTTGGATTTTGACCCACTTCTTGTACTCTGTATTGGGGTTTTTGTAGACTCAGAGGATAATCTTTTGCTTCTCCTTAAAGGAGGATTATTTTGATAAGTTAAGATTGTTGGGGCATTCTGAGAAGTAAAAATTATTCTTTTTCTTTTCTTAAAAATATTATTGTCTACTTTTGGATTTATTATCTCAACATCTTTTGATTGACCTGGGGTTTCAAAATCCTCATTTTTAAATTATGGCACTTCCTCACCAGGAATGGTGGGAATTTGGGTTTCAAGAGCCTTAGGGTCCTCAAGGGAAGTTGCTCTAGAAGGTGAAGCAACGTGTTTTGAAGATTCTCCTAGTTCTAATTTCCTTCTTGGCATAGGCTTGTCAAACTTCCCCAAAAATTTCTCCCATTTGCTTCTAGGTTTGTTACGAAAAATGATATTTGCAAATTAATTGAATTAACCCATGATGCTTTAATGGCCCTGAACTAGTTTTATATCTTTCTATTGAAGAATTAATAGAATCATTCAAAAAGTGAGGCAAATTAACCCTAAGAGCAGGGTTTTCTTTCCCATGCTGCAAATGTATTAACATGCAAAATGCAGGTCCTACAACAGTAGTAAGTTGGCCTTTGCAAGTAAAATAATTAATAATCCATGCAACTATAGTGCCCTAGGGTTCTAATATAGAAGTTCGTTGAAACCCCTTATTTTGTCCCGTAGTACTGATAACTATCATGGGCTGAGGGTCCCCTTGTCTAAGAAACAATTCTAATAATTTTTGATATGTTATTTGTGTTGTTTTTGATATTCTAATGCTAGAATTTTCTAACCCTGAAAGAGAAGAGATCATTTTTGGACTCACCTTAAAGCGCTTTCCATGAAGTGTCACTTGACCATTAGAGTAATTTTCTGCAAATGCATTCACCAAATTTTCATTGTACCCCTCAAATTTTTTGATGAAATCCAACCAACCCACTTCCTCAAACAATCCAGAAATGTTACTTAACCCTAGCAATTTCTCTGCAGAAGCTGGCTCAGATTTCTTCTTTGAACCCCCATTTTCTATCTTTTCTCTACTACCCTGTTGAATATTTCAGTAGTGCAAGGAATTTGTGCACATTTATTTTTGAAAATATAATCAATTTGTGATTATTTATTTTTCTTTATCTAGAGCTTACTGTGTAATAATGCCAATTTGCATGGAGGGTCACAAAAAGGGTGTCATACTTAGCAATTAATTGCCAAGTGGCTCAAGTTCCTAGATTAAGGAGGGATACTCATGCCAGTTAATCATACCTTATTAAAAAATAACTACTTATTTAAAGAAAGATTTTGTACTTACTTACATTCTATGATCGCTTGAAAATCTCGTACCTTTACCGATTTGACAAGATGACGCAATGGTATTGGTTAAGATGAAGGCTTATTTATTATGACATGAGTGAGAAAGCTTGTGAATGATGAAGTCATTACTATAGACGGACTATCATGGTGGCTTTTATTTATTATGGAAAATTTTTTTTAAGAAAAATAAATCATGTGTACTGAAGCATGTTAATCAAAACATCAAGGAAAATTGAAACTATATGGAAAGAAGCGGCAAAATAAAAAATGGAAAAGTTCTGGAGCATGTAGGGAAGCACACACTTGAAACTAGTAGGTAAGTTCTAGAGCAAGCAAAAGGAATGCATTCAAAACAAAGAAGGTGGGTAAGTTTTCGAGCATCGTTGAAAGATGCAGCCCGAATGATGACCAACTAAAAGTTCTAGAGCATTGTCAAAAGATGCAGCTAGAGCAACAACCAAATAAATATTTCAAAGCATCGTGGAAAGATGTATCCAAAGCAGTAACTGAATGAAGATTCCAGAGCATCATCAAAAGATACAACCGGAGCAACAAACGAATGAAAATTCCAAAGCATCATCGAAAGATGAAGCTGGAGTAGCAATTGAATGAAGATTCTGGAGCATTGTCAAAAGATGTAGCTGGAGCAGCAACCGAATGAAGATTCTAGAGCATCATCGAATGATGTAGTCGAAGAAACAATCGAATGAAGATTTCGAAGCATTGTAAAAAGATGCAGATGGAGCAACAACCGAATGAAGATTTCAAAGCATCGTCGAAATATGTAGTCGAAGTAGTAACTAAATGAAGATTCTGGAGCATCGTCGAAATATGTAGCCGAAGCAGCAACTAAATGAAGATTCTGGAGCATCGTTGAAAGATGCAGCCGTAGCAAGAACTGAATGATGAGTTTGGAGCATCGTCGAAAGATGCAGCCGGAGCAACAACCAAATGAAGATTTCAGAGCATCATCAAAGGATGCATCTGGAAAGAAGAAAGATGGTGGAAACAATTGAAATCAAACTTCAGGAGCTTATATTATTCTTCAAAAACAATCTTCTAACATAGTGAGTTGAGATGCAAGTTTCAGAGCATCCCGTGCTTGGAGCAGGAAGTTCCAGAGCATTAGGCACTTAGTTCATTAAGTTTTGGAGCATTGTAGAAAGATGCTCCAGAAGTTATTTCTTCCTTCATAAGAAGTCTTGCAAAATAAAAGCACATGTAGTTAAGTCCAGAAATAAAATTAATGAAAAATACTTTGAGAACAAATTGGTATACATGTCTTTTTTATTACAATTTCTATTTGATGATTTTTTTTAACATATTTTACTAGGTCAAAAGGACTCTTCCAATACATTGGGTCTCACTGTACATTTCTACCAATTTTGAAAATTCTTCCTTGTTAAGAGGCTTATGGTAGATACGTAGGCGATGGCCATTAACTAAGAGGGTTCATAAATCACCATCAATGGGTTTCAGCTAAACTGTGCCATTCAAGAAGACTTCAAAAATTTCATATGGCCCCAACCAATGAGTCCTGAGTTTTCCTTTATGATTTTTATATCTTGAATCGAATAGCAAAGCCCAGTCACCTCTATGGAACTCTCTCTCCTTAATGTGTTTTTCATGCCAAGCTTTATGTTGGTGTTGAACTAATTCAGTTTGATGAACAACATCTAGACGAAGCTCATCCAACTCACTTAACTATAAAACTTGTTCTATTTGAGTTCATTTCAAATCTAGACCTAGTTCTATAGTTGTTCATAGAGTTTGAAGTTCAAACTCAATGGGGAGAAAAGGTTTCTTCCCAAAAACAAGCTCATAAGGGCTGAATGTAGTTGTGGATTTCCATGTTGTATTGTATGCCCAAATGGCTTTAGGAAATTTCCTAGCCCAATCTCTTCTTCTTGAAGAAACCATTTTGGTCAATATGCTTTCTAACTCCCTATTAGTCACCTCCACTTGACCATTTGCTTGAGGGTGATATGGGGATGACTTCTTATGACTTACCTAAAAATGGTTTGTAAATTCCAAGAGAACTTTGGACATGAATTGGGGTCCCTGATTTGTAAGGATGGTTCGGAGGGCTCCAAATCTAAGAAAAAAATTATTTTAGAGAAAGTCAGCAACCTACTCTTCTCTGGAAACTTGTAAAGCTTGAACTTCTTCCCATTTCGTCAGATAATCAGTGCAAACTAATATGTATTCTTTCCCTTGAGAGGAAGGATCTATGGGCCTGATAAAATATAACCCTCATTTTTCAAATGGTTCTAGGGCTACCTGATGCTACAAAGGCATTTATGTAGAAGTAGTTGGTCTTCCTACCCTTTGACATTCATCACAATGATGAACATAGTTTTTAACATCTTTATGCATTGAAGGCCAATAATATCCCACACCTAAAATTTAATGAGAAGTTCTTTTTGTAGAGTAATGACCCCCAAAAGGATCATCATGACAACCCCTCAGGATACTATAAGTTTCATCGGCCCTAACACATCTTCTCAAAACCATATCAGGTCCACAACGGTCCATTTAAATGGAGCACTCTCTCGAATAAGTCACTTCTTTTGTTTTAGTGTAAACCCTGGAGGTATTTTAGAGGTAGCTAAGTAATTTGCAATATCAACAAACCAAGGGGTCTTTATGGAGATGGAAAACAATTTTTCATCCGAAAACTCATCTTGCATAGGTGCTCTGTCACCCTCTTCCTATTTGATTCAAGACAAAAAGTCTACTACCTCATTAAATCTCTCTGGCTTGTCAAGTATTGTCATATTGAACTCTTGAAGAAGTAATAACCATCTCATTATTTGACCATTAACTACAGGTTTATTCATTAAATATTTTATAGCCGAGTGATCTATATAAACTATAACTTTATACCCTGTAATATAATGGTGAAACTTTTTAATGGCATGAACCACAACCAATATTCTTTTTCTATCGTCATATAATTCCTTTCAGCAGATGTCAAGTTTTTACTAATGAAATATATGGCATATTTACCCCCATCCTCATCTTCTTTCCCTAATACTACACCAATTGCATCATTCGAAGCATCAACATAAATGTGGAAGGGAAGACTCCAATTTGGCCCACACAATATAGAAGCAGAGACAAGCTTCTCCTTTATCATTTCAAATGATTGTTGACACTCATATGTCCAATTAAACTCCACATTTTTTGGAAAAGAGAAAACATAGGAGTTGTTATCTTACTAAAAGTTTCTATAAACCTTTTATAGTATCCAACATGCCCTAGAAAAATTTGAACATCTGTTTGTGTTTGAGAAACAATCAATTGAACTGAATTACTTCAATTTTCTTGGGATCAACCTTTATTCCTTCAGAAGAGATATGATGACCTAAGACTATTCCTTGTTCCACCATTATTAAACATTTTTCGTGGATAAGGGACAATCGGTTATCCTCACAAACTTGTAAAACCCTATCTAGGTTTTGAAGGGCTTCATCATAGGTTGACCCGTAGACTGTGAAATCATCCATATAGACCTCCACATAGTCATTGACAAGTGCTGCAAATATAGCCAAAATGGCCCTCTAAAAAGTTGTTAGAGCATTACAAAGCCCAAAAGGAAGGAGTTGATATGCAAATGTTCCCTAAGGATAAGTAAGTGTTGTCTTATCTTGGTCTTTTGGTGCCACCTGAATTTGATTGTAACCACTAAATCCATCTAAAAAGGAGAAATATTTCCTCCCAGCCAAGTTGTCCAAAACCTGGTCAACAAATGGTAAGGGAAAATAATCTCTAAAAGTGGCTTTATTGGGTTCTCTATAGTCTACATAAATTCTCCATTTCCCATTTTTATTTGGTACAACAACCATAGGTGAAACCCACTTACTATCGAAGATGGGATAAATAAATCCTGCACGGAGGAGTTTCTCAATTTCAATTTTAACAAGATCCTTTAACATAGGATTGAGTCTCCTATGTGGCTGGCATACAGGTCTTATATTATGATCAGTATAAATATGACGTGTACAAACAATCAGGTGGATTCCCCTCATGTTTGTATAGTCCCAAGCAAAAGCTTTAGACCTTTTTACCAACACATTGAATAGTTTATCCTCTTGTATTTCTGATAGCCAACTATTAACATTTAAAGTTTTTCCCAGTAGAAGCATAATTGTTTTTTTTCTTAGATAAGTCGAGTTGACAATATGTATTGGTCGTAACAAAGTGTTAAGAGAACAACTATGAGGTATAAGTTGGTGAAATTTTGTAATATCCTCAAAGAAATGGCTCATTCTAGGAATCATATTGGCCAAAGGACAAGGCATTCCCATGGTAACATAATTTTGTTCCATCCCACTTATATCAATCAGTTGTCCAAAAATTTTTGGTACATCCACTATTTCCTCTTCACTTGATTCTATAGCAAGGTGTGCTACATCATTTACTAACTCATCCTCTAATTCCTCTCCATGTTGTTTAATCACTACCATAGCTAAGGAGGCCAAAATGTCCTGACCATTAGATTCTTCTAGTTCATCAACCCAAACTTTATTATGTTCAATAGCTTTCGCAAGAGGATATAAAAATAAACGTTTACTATCTGGACCATGTGAAATAGTCATTCCTCCTTCTCTGCAATCAATTTTAGCCGTGACAATAGCCAACCATGGTCTTCCAAGAATTATTGGATAGCTATCTTTGGGCGTAAGCGATTGTATTATCTGGAAATCAATTGGATATTCCCATCCATCAACTTTGACAAGAACATTTTTTATAACACCCTTTGGAATGGCTATAGACTAGTTTGCCATCTGTAAGGCTGTAGTTGTGGGACATAAATCAATAAGACTTAATTTGTCCATCACATCCACAGTCATTATGTTAATAGCTACTCCTAAGTCCACTAATGCATTAGGTATTGCTACCTCATTAATTGTAATAGTTATCAATGGACTCCCAGGATCATCATATTTTGGAGCAACAATCTTCCCAGACAAAAAGTCAGCTAAATAGCCATCGATGTGCACAATATTTATTTTCTTTAGTTTCCTTCCCAGGGTTTTAATATAGAGTTGTTTGATCAACTGATTCAACTCAGGAATTTCCTTTATTGCTTGTAGCAAAGGAACCTCTATTTGTAGTTGTTTTATTTCCTGAATTAATGCAGTCTTAGAGGTCAAAGACACTTCTGGAGTATCCTTTTGAATTGCCAATTTCAGACGCTCTGGAAATGGTACCTAAGTTTTCTCTTCTGGAGAGGTATCCTTACTAAGTTGAGTAAGAGACTGACCTTCCCCTTCCTAAGGTAAGTCAGTTGCTCTTGTTGCTGAAGGAGGCCCCTTATTATTGGAAGGCATGGTATGGTTGGATGGAGTATCGTTCTCAAGATTTTGAGAAATGGGTTCATCCACTACTTCTTCAATTTTGCGTGATTGAAGTGTTCGGCCATAACGTAATTGAACATTTCCACAAGGAATTGCATTAAGTCATGTGACATTATCTTGTTTAGTACTATATATCAGAGTATTATGTCGATTGTTCTTAGGATTGGGAAGTGGTTGTGTTGGAAGTTGAGGTTGATTTATCTGCTCATTCTAAGGTGGCGGTAACAGATTTTGTTGTTGATTCCTCCTAGGACTAGTGTAAAATTGATTATGTCCTTGATTTCATTGAGGAGAAGTATGTTGTGGGTACCATTGTTGTTGTGGTTGGGTTGGCCATTGCTGAGTTCTCCAAGATTGATTTTCCCATTCAGGAGGTCCCCAATAAAGAGTCCCCCAATTAGCTTGTGGAGGTAAGGGTTGATTCCAAGATGGAGTCCATTGATTACCAACCCAATTATTTTGTGGTCTCCATGCATGATTGGAATTCTACCCATATGAAAAATTACCTCCTTGACGTTGGTTTAGCATATTTATTTCTTCTTAACCTGAGCATTTTTTTTCTTAGTATTCTTAAGATCACTAAGAAGCTCACACTGATTGGTAGGATGGTTTTTCTCACAAAGTTGACAAACATTGTTCTTGTCTAGAGGGCACTCACGTAAAAGGTGTTTATTTTGACACCTAGGACAATAGATTGACAAAGTCTCAGAGTTATGTGTCTTTGCTTGTATACCATCCAACTTAGTGTTCAATTGAACAAGTATGTCTTTTTTGAGATTTTCTATTTCTTCTCGGAGCTTGCCTATTTTGTTAGTCCCTCTGAAAAGATTAGTTTTACAGATTCCTCCATGAGTACGTGAGAAATTTCAACATAAATCACATATGTCTTCAAGGGCTAACTGAGACACGTCACCTTTTCCCATCAAATCAAGACTTCTTCTTGCATCATTATTGAGTCCCTTAAGAAATATAGTCTTGAGAATCTCAATACTAATAGTCGTTTCTCCACAGCGTTTAGACAAGAAAAGAAACCTATCAAGATAGTCCTCTAGGCTCTCATCCTCATTCTACCTAAGTTTAAAGATGTCTTCCTTACGATCACTTACCCTACAATAACTCTGATATTTATGCAAGAAAACCATCTCCATTTCAGCCCAATATGTTATACTTCCAACTGATAGTCCCATAAACCAACGCATGGCTAAATCCTTCAAAGTAGAAGGAAACAACTTTAGTTTATGGTTATCATTTTTATAGTCATAGGTTTGACAAAGGACCTTAAATTCAAAAAGAAATTGGTCTAGATCTTCTGAGGACAAGCCATGGAAGGTTAGGAGAAAGGCTGGAGAAATGTTTTTCATCATGGTATCATCATCTACATCTAGAGTAATAGGATACATGAATGTTCAAGGTGGTGGAAGATCATTATTATGGTTAGCATCATTCTAGTTAGCTTCAACCCTACAATCTCCCATAATGTTCAGAGAGATACGTTCCTCAAGAATAAATTCTTCAACAATAGGTTGTTCTACTGGATGATCTTCTAGAAAATAATGGAAAGTCTCTGGTGGACTAGGCTCAAGTAGGCCGTCAATGGAGTGGTCTTCTGAGCCTTGGGCCTCCCTATGTATAATTGGAACATATTTTGGGGGGGTTTTGGTATAAATCGTCTGTGAGAACCTCTTTTCCTGACCATGTAGAAAAGGAAGCCAAAGATAATATTTTTGGCCTAAAATAGGTATTCGAGGCATCTTTTATTAACACTCAAGCAAGAAAGCTAAGTAGTCCCCGACAAGAACGCTGAAAAGTGATAGGATGTCGTTAAGTCCCATTACTTTAGAAGATAAAATTCAATATGTCAACCGGGTAGTGTTCAAGGCAATTCGCAATAGAAGAAGTTTGGACTATCTCCCCTAGATTTTCTAACTTCTTATAGCAACTAATATTAATTCTAACCTAAGGTTGTCTAAATAAAAAACTATAAAACAATCTATCCTAAATAAAGTAGGAAATATTTAAACTGAAAAGCATAGAAAAACTAATTTAGAAAGCATGACAACTAAATTAATAAGTACAGAAACAACTAAACTAAAGAACCGATAAACTACATAAGCCAAAAAGCTTATAAACAATCCATAAAACATATTTCCTAACAACAAATATTCTAACAGTTTAACAATAAGAAACTACGTAAGTGTAAGATAAAAAATACTTCATAACTTAATCACCACAACAATAAACTCAACAATTCCTTACAAAACATCTATTTATACAATAAAAGTAACAAAAAAGAAAATACTTATCTATTTAAGTTATCTTCCCTCGAGTGGCTAGCTTGTAGGCTTTTATGTTTATTCTCATATCACATACACAACTAATTCAAGAACACTTCCATTAAACGTAATTGTCATCCATAACTCACAACTCGGAAATTTCTATAGAATAACCTCTTTATTCATAAGCTCAGAAAATATATTGACAACATAACATTACTTTTGTCATTGTGTATTTTTCTTCTAGATATTATGCCTTTTATAGAAAAACTCTAACTAAATCCTATATTTCAGATGGTATAGATAACCATTGAAAAATTCTATAACAGATTTACGAATAACTTGTATGTCTTTAAAACCCATTACAACAGTATTAAAGAGGCTCAAGTCGAGCCATAAAGTTTTTGTCTTAAAAACATAACATAAATTAAGACTTTAAAAGTAACTATATCTTTGGTCCATCATCCTAAAGTTTTGGAGCATGTTCCCAATGCACACCTTCAGCCTATTTTGGAGCACGTACTAGCTAAATGCTTCTAATTTGTAACTTGATGACCGATTATTATCCTAAAAAACACTTAAAATAACTCATTAAATCTGTATTGGCAAAATACTTCAATAAATCAAAAGAAATAAATTTTGTACAATTTCTCTTCAAAAATCAAGCAATTATTTCTCCTAAAGTTTAATTAATTGGCAGAGGATAGGAACTTTGCATATATGGAGTAAGCTTTTATTATGTTATTATGATGAGGTTATTTTTACCTCATTAGTCATCCAAAGACAACTCAAAAACATAAAGACACATGAAGCAACACAACATGAGAGATCAAATCACATGTAAGGAAACACAAATAACACATAAAATAGACAAGGGGTGTTGCACATGCAAGATGATCTAAAGCAAATAATCTATATCCCAATCTTGCTCATCGTATATGGAAGGTGAACAACTAGCAAAGGGACTACAATAAGTTTCATACAAGGAGCATCATCAAGTTCAACACGTGGTAAATCACTCTCATCAAGAGGATCATCATGGTTTCACCCATCTAAATCCATAGACTTTGAAAAAAATAAAGATAATTCCTTATGCACTTGTTCATCAATCTTAGCATCTTCATCTTCATCATCCAAATTTATCACAATGGGTGGTTTAATGGAAATGTCTGTTATAAATTCGTGTCTCACTCTTTTTTTTGGTTAGGACATATAAGGTTCATTTGAATGGTTTGATTAAGGTGACAATTCATCTTGTTTTGCTTGGATAGGTGTTTGTTCATCAAGTAATGTTTTATTCTTTTCAGCCAACAAACGAGCAATAGCACGTCTACACTTGTGCTCCTTACCATTTATATTTCTTCTTGCATGCTTTTCAATTTATGAAGGGGTAAGAGAGGGTTTCTCTACCATTGGTCTCTTTTATTCCCTTGGAGGAGGAATTTAAGGGGTTGTTGTCACATAAAACTCCACCCTACTGAACAAGAGTTTAGTGTACTAATGACACAATAGAAACAACCTTAAGGTGTGGGACCTTGCATGAATGAGGTTGAGTCTCTAGAGAAGGCCGAATTCCACTTCAAATCTAAGTACAGATGTGTTTGTCTAACCCAACACATGAAAACCCTATCACCACTCTACTCTAACAACTCACAAGGAAAAGAAATAGAAAGATAACATAAAATGGAAATAGAGGTGATACAACAAGATATAAATTTGTTTACTCCTACTTCAAAATAGCATAATACATCAATGAAACAACTAAAACACATACTCATACATGAAGGTAAATGGATTTTACTCAAACATGCAAGAGATAATAGTGATAATAGCTAAATTTTATTAACATAAATCTTAGAAACAATCTTTACAATAGAAAAATGTAATGTCTGCAATAGAAAAACCCTAACGGAGCAAGAGAAAGAGCCCATAAAATGAATACTAGTGTTACTTTATAGATCAAGCATAACTTGGATGAATGCAACCAAACCCTCACCTACCTAGGGTTAGCTGTCAAGGAGATCTGATCAAGGAAATATTTTTTCATGAAAACTGCACCAAAAGAAGAGCCTGGAGAAGCCAAGAATTGCATGCCATACCCTTTCCATAAATATTTTGATAGCACAAGAAAACATTCCTTCATAATCCCATGAATGCAGACATGGGACTCTTGAGAAATCCATGTCCAAAGCATGTCCTAATGGGATAATTCCACTTGTAACACACAAAAGAATATCTACACCACACTAACCATCAATGAAATATGGAAGAAGCGTAGAAAACCAATATGGATCTGATCAAATTCGATTTGGTTATTAAAAATGTATTTGCACCTTTACTCTTAGTCTACTCGTGAATACAACATCATTAGCCATTGGAGTTTGAATTTGGGTCGTTCAATATTAGATGGACATTTGAGATCCTAGCCCTAATAGAAGCTTAAAACATGGTTGTTCGATCATCATAAGATGCATAATCAATGGCCATCGCAAGCTCCCTTCAGATCACATCTCCTTTTTGAAGCTACTCCTTTAAAATTGTGACAACTTGAATCCCTGTGATGGAATCAAATGATGCCACATCACCCTACTCTTTCCTTATGTTACATCACACATCACACTTTACCTCTAAGCCTTATGAATTAAAAATGTGATGTGCAGAGACCTTGCGATGAGCAATTTGACTGACATCTGGTAGGGAATATTCCCTTAGCATATACCTCTCTTTCTCCTCACCCATCGCTCATCGTGTACACATGTCAACCTCCTGCAATCCCGCAAACAACTGATGACATCACCCTCTAAGTAGTGTGGGTGTGTGGGAGTAGCCTGATCATTGATCGCCAATCTCAACCATTGATCTTCGTGGGAAAATATTTGTCACTAGACCTTAGGAAATAATAAAGCTTTGATACTCCATGGAACCAGTAATCGCTTAGGTCGAGGGACTGGTCACCATGATAACTTCAATGGATTAAGTCATAACTTAAGCAACCTTCAACTATCAGTAGCTAGTCCACAACATGACCTAGGTAATGAAAACTTGTCAACAAAAGAAAAGTTATAGTAAACTTGTTAGTGGTTGACAGGGGCTTCAAAACCAACATGAAACATCAAAAACCCTTTATCTTCATTTCTTTTAACATCATTGGGTGGATAATAGTAAAGTTTGAACAACCTTGTCAGAGACTGATGCAGGTTTCCTAACTTGAGTAAAACTTTGAATGACTCAATTTTACTTAGAAAAAAAGGATTTTGAAGTCTAAAGCAACATTTAAAGATGCTAACACACTTTAGAACTTTGCAAATATGAACATTGTCAAGAGTAGGAATGGTTATGAAAACCTAGGTGGCGATCAACAAAGTTATGAAGACTGACCAAAAGGTTGATGACTTCAAGACTTAGCCAAATTTAATCAAATATTTCAAGTTAGATATGACCAACAAGACTAGGATGTTGGGGTCAGTCGACATGTGGTATTAATGACATCAGTTGTTACTTAAGGGACCAAAAATGGGAAATAACGGGTCAATAGCCAAACATAAGAAAAAGCTAAGGCAAAAAGACATTTTGGGGATCAAGGACCAGGAGGAAGGCTTACACCTTGTGATGAAAAGATGGAAAGTGGTAAGAGGGAATACTGAACCCCAAAGTTTGATAGACCGAGACTTGGAAAAATCCTAAAATCCCTTTGATTGAGCTTTAGAGGTTGTATGGTAGGCTTGAGGCTTACCAGAACTGAAAGGTGGAAAGTGATAAGAGGGAAGCTCGATCCCCAAAGTTTGACAAGTCAATACTTGGAATTTTTTTGAAAATCCTCTTTGGGACTTTGGTGATTAGGGGTAAGACTTAAGGATTACCAAAGAGAAACAGTAAGGGTTAAATGGTAAGGCCAATGGCTGAAACCTGAAACACTTAGCAGAAAATGGAAAGCAAGGAAGAAGGAGCGGGAATGATGAAGGTATGCAAGTATGAAGGGAAGCAAAAACTCGAAACCCCAAAATACTTTAGGACATAAAATTTTGAAGGAAGAGGAATTCATGCAAGATGTCCCATGTAGGATCTCTTAGATTGATTATTAATGATGGGTCATCAAAGGGTGGCATGAAATGTCAACATTTTTGGTGATTTCCTACTAATCATGGAATCTAGGGGCCTTATTAGTCCATTGGACACAAATTCATGAAGGGGATTTTTAAAATTAGGCCTCCCAAGGGCAATAAAAAACATGTGCAAGTTTGTACTTGGAGAAAGCATGGAAACTAGAACATACATACCCTTAAGGAGAATACAGGGTGTGCAAATACACTTCTTGGAAAATAAAACAACTAAGTAATATAAACATGAAACTCAAAAATATTAAAAATAAGGTTTGAGATGAATCCCATTGACTAAGATTGGAAGATGTCACCATCCAACTTGGAAAGATGGAATGCATTGGCCTCTTTGCAACTAGTGATGACAAATGGACCACTCCAAATAACATCAAATTTGGAATTTCTTCTAGCTTTGGATTTTTCTACATCCCATTTTAGCATTAGATCTCTCTCCTATAACATCTTTTGGGCTGCTCTTTTGTCAAAGCTTCTTTTGACCTGTGCTTGATGGGTTTCTATGACTTGCATAGACTTGTTCCTTGTCTCCTCCAGTTCCAAGAGCTCAACCAACCTTACTATCATAGCATCATTTTCTTCTAACTCCAGTTGATGTACCAACTCAAGAGAAGGAAACTCCAATGATAATGGTAACCTTGCATCCCTTCCATAAACAAGCATGAAAGGAGAGTTACCAATTTCTCTTTTAGGAGTAATTCTATTAACCCAAAGAGATATCTTCAGTTTGCTATGATAGACTAGATTTGATTATCCTCAATGGTCCTCTTGATAATCTTGATGATATTTTTATTTGAAGAATCATCCAGGCCATTGCCCTTAGGGTAATAATTAGATGAGGTCTTCAAGTAAATGCCATGCCTCATTGCCCAATCAAGGATTTAAGCACTAATTAAATCCTTGGAATTATCTGAAATGATTGTAGGAGTGTCAAACCTTGTAACAATTCCATCAAGGAATTCCAAAACTGAACCATCAATGGCATCCTTCAAGGCAACTGCCACTGTCCACCTAGTAAAGTAGTATGTGACTATTAAAATCCATTTATGACTAGCACTTGATGGTGGATTTATCATGCTAATAAAATCCAAACCCCATTGTGTAAATGACTAATCAACTTGAATGGGATGAAGAGGGAGGTACCCCAACCTTTGCTTTCTAAAAAAGAAAGCACATTTCTTGCAATTTCTCACCCATTTGTGAGCATCATTGAATAGGGTTGGCCAATAATAACCATCCCTCATGATATTTGTAGTATTAGTCCTTGAAAATGGCCACCTGGAGATCCATCATGGAAATCTTCCAACATTCTATTGACCTGATATACCTCTATGCATCTTAATAGGACACCATTAAAATCCTTTTTGAAAAGTATTCCATCCACGATGACATAGGGGATGGATTGTAAACTAAAGTGTCTTATCTTGGTCCTATCTAGACCTAGAGGATACATACCTTCCATCAAGAAGGTATTCATATCATTCACCCAACTATTATGGGAATCAATGTTGGGTGCTTGTTGTTCCTATACACAAGGGAAACCTCTATAGGAGTCTCAAGTGCTAAGACAAGTTGTTCACACAACCCTTTGCCTCTCACTATCTTGGTGATTTTAATATCAACATCACACTCCATCAACTTGGTGATCCATCCAACCCTTTCTTCATTAATATCTCTATTCAATAGGAACTCTTTAATGCTAAAATGGAGCACCATTAGTTGTATCTTATTGTTAGACAACATGTGTTTGAATTTTTTCTATGCTCTAATAGTATCAAGATCTTTCTTTTCAACATAGTTGTACTTGACCTCATAATATTTAATCCCTTCACTAAATAAAGCAATGGGATGCTCCAAATTTTCTTTATTTAGCTAGGTTAGGACATGTGATATACTTGCTTCACCTCCAAAGGTATAAAGAATGAAATCCTTGTCATAATTAGGATTGACAATGATAGGATCTTGAGAAAAAAAAAATTTGATAGCCTCAAAGCTATCTTTACCTTCCTTGGTCCATTTGAAGACCATATTTTTCTTAAGCATAGAGGTAAGAGGCTTTACCAAAGCAACAAGATTTGGAATGAACCTCCTCATAAAGTTAATTGTGCCCAAGAAAATTTGTAGTCCCTTCTTGTGACTAGGAAGTGGGATGGCCAAGGTAGATTTTACTCTTGCAGGATCAATGACCAAGCCATCCTTTGAAACAATGTGTACAAGTAGTTTTTGCCTGATTAGTGGAAAATACACATATTTGGATTTAGGGAAATACCATATCCCTAAATTTATGAAATATTTGCTTAAGGTGACTAAAATTGTCTCTTGCATGCTTTGAAAAAATTGTGATATCATCCAAGTAGACCAAAACAAATTATCTAAAGACACCTTGAAACACCAAATACATGGCTCTTTGAAAAGTGGTGCTTACATTGGTTAGACCAAAAGGCATTTTACAATAAGCATAGGTGCCCCACTTTGTCGTAAATGTTGTCTTGTGTTTATCAAATTCTCGAACTAGAATTTGATTATAGCCTGAGTAACCATCCAAGAGAGAAAATCTTTCTCACCCGTTAGTTCTTTGTAAAATTTTCTCCATGGAGGGGAGGGGATAATGATCTTTTAGGGAGGCTCTATTTAGATCCCTAAAATCTACACAAAGCCTTATTTCCCCATTCTTTTTCTTGACAGACACTAAGTTTTTCACCCATGAAGAATGCTTGATGGGAATAATGATTCTAGCCTCAATCAATTTGGCCAACTCTTTTCTCATCAAAGGCTCAATCTTTAGATTTATAGGCCTTTGTTTTTTCCTTACAGGTTTGGCATCTGATCTAATTCAATGGTATGTTGGGCAAGGCTTGGGTCAAAACCATTTAGGTCTTCATAAGTCCAAGCAACTACATCATTGTATCTATTGTAAATTTATTTATGAAAACATCGTGTCTAGTGGTAGAGAATACCTTTCACAAGTTTAAAGACTTTCCCTCTAAAATCTCTATTGGATTGAAGTCACCTTTCTTTGTAGCTAAGTTCATCATTTTCTACTTTACTAATCATCAGGGTTGAAGATACCTTCAAAGGTGATGAGACCATTTGGTAACTTATTGCTACTCAACTACACAATCTTATCACCATATTGATTCTACAACTTAGATTGAATTATTTTAGAAAATTCTACCTTATCTTGTAAAAAATTCACTATTTTTTTGTCACTATCAAAGACATACCAGTGATCTTGATTATTTAACAATAGGCCTCGTATCAACCCTGATATGTTGCTCCTTTTTTCTTTCAATATGTGTTGGTATTCCAAACTGAGCACCAATTGCTACAAGTATATCAACGTGTTTATTATGATTTCTTGGAGTTGTTTGGATGTTAAAACCCTCAAATCCCTCTATTAAATCCCAAACCCTGTGTTTGTAGGATTTGAGCATATTGTTCTTGGTAGAGATTTGAGATCTGACCTAATGAACAACCAATTTTCATTGTCACCAAAAACTTGTAACAACTTGGTGTTCCTTTTTTATGCAAGTTGGAGACCTTGGATGAGTGCTTCATACTCTAACACATTGTTAGTGCAACTAAATTGAAGCTTGAAAGAGAAGTAATATTTCTCCTTTCTTGGAGATACCAACATTACACTAGCACCAACAATATTTCTATTTATAGAAACATAAAAAACATCTACCACAAACCCCCTAGATCCTCTTGAGTTTTTATGAGATTGGGGACAGTAGCATTTTCTTCATAAATTCAATAGGTTCCAAGATTAGTCTCCTCCACCTCAACATTAGTAATTGGATCAAATTGTAAATAATTTCCCAATTCATCCAAAAAACAATCAAGTACCTCCTTTAAAGGATTGGAAAGCTCATGAACATAACACTCCTCCTTTTGATCATGTAATGTACAGTTCATGTTTATTGGACTAGGAGTGTAAGGCTCTAGATGATCCTTTGCTATGTAATCAAATTTTATGGTTGCTTTAGTACCATATCTAGTTATAAATAACATGTGAACCAAATCAAAAAATAAATATCCACCTATCTTAGTAGTGAAATCTCTAGACAAACAAATGGAAAAAATGAGCAAGGAGGTCTATAACTGAAATATATTGCAACACATCACAACCAAGGCATACATGCAAAGTCAACCTTAGGTTCTTAATTAATCCCAGTGTATTGATAGTAGTGTCATCCAATTGTAATAACTTCCTAGCCATAGGTTCATACTTGATGCCAAGCATGCCAACAATCCCCTTAGGCATGAGAAAACTACTTGCCCCAGAATCTATCATACAATTTGCACTATATGATTTCCAATAATTATAGAAATATAGAATGGAGGTGGCTTACTATTTTTGTTAGAGTTCCCTTCTTTAGGTTGCACCAAGTTGTTTGATGGAGTAGTCTACTCTTTTTCTTGTACATCACCTGATTGCTTATGCTCTTTCAAAGCTCGCTGCAACAAAAACCTTTGTGATGGAATCTGATGGGTTCAGTTATTAGGCTTATTTTTGTTGCTTTTATGCATACTTTCAGACACTTTTTGATATTCCTTTCAAAAAATACTCATATGCTATGCTATCTTTTCATGTTTATTATACAACCTTGGACCTAAATCATAGTAATAGAAATATGGCTATAATATAGTAGCATTGCATAGTTTATATGTGTGAGGATACATGAAATGTGGATGGAATTATGTGTTTAAGTATGGTAGTTATCTTTTTGTATATGTTTTGTGGATTAACTTCTTGCAGCTCACAAATAACTGTAGCACATAGCAACTGGAAGTTGAACCCATGACAAAAAGGAAGACTGAGACAACAAAATAGGGGAAGTGCCAAATTAAGTTTAATGTAATAACTACTATATGAAGACACCTGATGGAGTTGGACTTGCATCATTATGACAAGTTGATAAAGCACTAGAGAACTCTTTTGTTGATAGGACTCTAAATAACTGTTTGTGTGTTTTACATGCAATTTTATTTTATGAAGTTTCAGTTCTATTAGGACTCTTCTTTCTTTTCAATTATAGTTTGAACATTTCAATATTTAACTATATGATCTGGTATCTAGGAGTGAAAGTTAATGATTGTAGTTAGTTGTTACTTGGAATAAACTCCCTCGTGCCTATATATAGTTGATGGCCGAGTCCTTAGATAATTAGTTGATTTTAGTATTTCATTATTAGTTGTTTTTTATTTAGTTATTATCTACAAGACATGTTGGTTATTCATAATTATTTCATTAAATACAATCTATGAAAAAAAATTGTTTAAATATTTTTTGATGTGTAAAATTTCACATGGATGCATAGAATTTTATAGTTATATTTGGTTCTAGTTAAGTGAGGGCAGCCACTTGAGCAAGCCACTCAAGGTAATTTTTCTTCACATCATTTATAGTTGTTTGTTTCTATTTAAATAGTTATTTCTATTCATCATATTTTCATAAATTGCATGCAAGTTAGAACAAATCCTCATACTTTGATTATCAATAACGAATGTTCATGAGAATGCATGTATTTAGTTAATCTGTAGTACTTTAGAGGTTAGAATAAGTTTAGTTGCTAGTTTGAGTATTTCTGAGTTATTTTAGTATTCTTTATTAGTAGTATTTCAATTATACATTAAGTTGTAGACACCCATAGCCATTAGCTTTGGTTTGTTTCTTTCATTGTTATGCAATTCTATAAATTTTCATAAAATAGAATATCTTGAATAGAATAACCTAGGTAGCCTTAAGTCTTTGAAGGCACATATAGTGTAGTGCCATCACAATTTTATAAAATTTGGGTTGACATTTTAATGTAGTCTTTGCAAGGTTGAGTGGACTCTTCAGCTAGACATACCTCTAAATTGTGTAGGTTCTACCAAGTTTACAATACATTAGTTTAGACTCTACATTTTTGGTGTCATTGTCGAGGATGGTGCTATCTTCATAGATTTATTTTTTGAGCTTTCATAGTTTACATTTTGTTTTTAACATAAAGAATGTTAGTCTTAATCTTTTTCACAACACCAGAAGATACACCAACATTGTGTAGGATCACTACTATATAAAATCATAGTTCATGTTGTAGACGTTAAAATTATACTAATTGATATCGTGCACTCGATCCTAATTCACTAATATCAATTCTTCCTGAATCACTTCTTTACTAACCAACTAATTGAATAATCCTTATTTAATTAATTCATCAAGATTCCTCCTTTAATTAAATAAATCAACTTTATTTGATTAAATCATAATTCCTCTTTGATTAAATAAATCAATTTTATCTAATCGAATCCTAATGTTCCTCTTTTGATTAAATAAATCATTTTATTTAATTAAATCCTAAAGTCATCTATGTTAATTAAATAAATCATCTTTATTTGATTAAGTCTAATGTTCTCTTTTAATTGAATAAATCAAACTTCATTTAATTAAATTACTAATGTTCATTATTTCTCTCATTTGATTTAAATAAATCTAAAATCTAAATTAAATGTCATATCAACTAATTCCATCTAAAGTTAATTAAATCCTAATTAACTCTAACTCTAATCCGCAAATACTCTATCTTTTGCAACTTGCACATATAAATCAATTTATTTGATTTATTAATTCTTCTATTTCCATTCAAAAATGGCATCTCTTTTGAATATTCCATCAATTTGAGATCTCCCTCCCAAAAGGACTTGTCCTCCAACATGACATTTATAGCTCTTACATGTCATTTTTCTTGAGCCAAGTGGCATTAACTCATCTTTCAACTCTTCCTCCACAAGCCATCTTTTGAATTTCAAATTCCACCTAATTGCATTAATTTGCACATTGATCAAAATGTGCTCCATCTCTCTTCAATAGATTTTTACAAGTGACACAATGTCATTAGTTCAAGTTTAATCCCACATCCTTCCTATTTCTCATTTCTCCATCCTTATTTCCTATAAATGGAGGACTTCTCTATTGATTTGGGATCCACAACTTGATGCAAGATTACTATCCATAGATTTTGAGCAAGTTCATCCATATTTTCATCCAAGTTCTCATATTTTTCATCAATCTTAGCTAGGTTATTGACAATTTTCATCAAGGAGCACACAATCATCATCAAAGCTTTGCAAGGAATTAGGAAAGGGCTTCTTTCCACATCAAAGAAGCACCAATTTCCCCATGGGATGCTGGTTTGAATGTTTTGAATAAGATTTCTTAGCTTTCATTTGGTTAACTTTGCTTTGATTCTTGTTCATTGTGTTTGAATTAATTGCATGGGGAATGCTTGTTTTAGATTTGTTTATTGACTAACATTGGATTATTTTATCATGTTTGAGTAGGTCTAGACCAAGCATTCACACGTGTATGTGGAGGTAGAAAGAATCTTTGGGTGAATTTCTTCCCTCTACATGCCAAGAATCCATAGAAAAAATTGGTGAATCTAGTACTTAAAGCAAGGGTAATACTGAAGAAGAAATTCCCCTATCACCAACATCTAGCACACAAATATAGGGGACATACCGAACCATGGGTGATGCAGTGGATAATCTTGATTGATGAACCTTTGAGTTCCCAATCACCAATCAAGAAAGGGCTACTGTGTTGAAGAATATCCCTCCTTCAACATTACTAGTCTTTTATGGGTGGTGATTAAAGACCTAGATACATTTATGTTTGAATTTGATGTCCTATGCAGAAGTTATGACTATAATTCTAATGCTCATAGGCTTAAACTCTTTCTTGCCACTCTAAAAGAAGTAACCCTAAGATGGTTTATGGGATTAGGCAAGGATGTTGTTCCTAATTGGGATACCATGAAAACAATGTTCTTGGAGAAATACCAAGACTATTGTAGAGGACTCAATAGGATGAGAGATTACATTTTTAGAATGTCCCAAAAGGAGGATGAGCCATTAGAAGATTATGTGGGGAGATTTCAGTTTTCCTTAAAGAAAAACCCACATAACAAGTTGTCTGAAGAATCCCTCAAGTTAGTATTTTTTAGGGGAGTCAATGAGGACTGAATGGATGCCCTCAACCTTATTGGAAAAGGGGATATCTCTCAAATACCATTTGAAGAATTTTCAAAGTCTATAGGAATTACTCTAGGACTTCCACTAAAATACCAAGAGGAGACATGACATCCAATCTTGGAAAATCATCCACAGGGGTTTCAAAGATAGAATTAAGCAATTTGTTATCTAACATGAAGGAGTACATTATCAACCATTTAGAAAATTTGTTGTATACTATTCACATCAAGAAGAAGCAAGATGAAGTTGAAGCAATGCTCACTGAATACTACCCCAATTGTAGGCAAAGGAAAGCAAACTGTAAATGCAAGAGGGTGGCTAGTATTCGATAAGACAAAACTAAAAAACTTGATTTTCAACCACTTAAAGGAGAGAATGTAGAACTCTTTTACATAGCTCAAAGAAGGCCATGGAAAAAAATAAAAGGTACGCCACAAGACCCTCTTAACTTCAATTAATCCTTTCCCATTGGAAAACAATTTTTTTCTACTTAGAATTCTCAACATTGGCCAGCTAATCAAAATCAATGGAAAAACCCCCAAAAATGGCCACAACCCTAGTAAAATAGGAACCATCAGCATCCAAATCCCTAGTCACAACAAAATTTCCAAGGTTCCAATAATAATCCCCAATGGCCAACACATCAGAACCAATGGTAACCTCAATGGAAAAAAGGTCAACAATGGCAACAACAAAACACAAACTATCAGCAATCTATGCTTCCTCCTCAACCCAAAAAACAAGCCATTATTCCTCCATCAAATCCTACATCTCAACCAACCAAGCCACCACAAATACCTGCCCAACCTACACCTAACCCTAACAACAAGCCTATCTAACATGCTTATACTAACGAAGCTATGCAGTGCCCCACTTATGGGGTAGAGGTGAGTGATGTCCACCTCAAATTAGGAATATAACTTGTTGGATCTTCATCCCCTCAAATCACTAAGATGGAGGATGAGGAACCTACAGTTGAAGCTTTAAAAAAAACACCTTTGGAACCTGAGTTAAATCAGGTACACCAAACTACCTCAATTCTAAGGCCTCCTTTTTCTGAACACTTACCCATTCAAAAGCATCACACACAAGCTGAGACAGACCTACTAAGTCAACTTAGGGATGTCAATATCAAGATCCCTCTCATCCAAGATATTAAGGACATTCTAATCTATACTAAAGCAGTCAAGGACCTATGTCTTAAGAAACCAAGAAGGAAAAGGAATAATCCTTAGATAGGACATATCTTAGGAAACCTTGTAGATATCTTGTTAGGGAACATAACCATCCCTAAATACGCAGACCCTGGTAGTCCAATAGTGGACATTAAGATTAATGAGACCCTTATCAAGAACACCTTAATAGACTTTGGGAAAAAAATCAATTTTATGACTAAAGAAACAATGCAAGTACTTCAACTAACAAACCTTAGAACTACACAAACTATTCTACAATTGGATGATAGTTAAATAGTTAAGCCTGAAGGAATCATTAAAGATTTGGTTATTGCCTTAGGTTCTTAGGAATATCCTGCTCATTTTAGAGTTTTACAACCAAAGGTTAATCTTGCAGGATACCCACTCATCCTAGGTAGACCATGTTTAGCTACAGTCGATGTATTCATAGGATGTAGCTTTAAAAATATGATAATATCTAATGGGAATGTGACCAAGAAATTGGTACTCTATCCTCTAGCCCAACCTTATGTTGATCTTGAGAAAATTGTTTGGCCCACTTTAGATGAGGAAGACAATTATTCCTTGAAAAAAATGATGACTATAGAAAAAATCCCTCTATTGGATGATCAAGATGAAGATGAGCTCATTTCTCACATAATACAAAATGTCTCTGGAAAGAACCTGCAATAATAGGACTATCTTGTATGCCTACAAGATCCCTTTCAAAGTAGTATACACACCAATTCTTCAAAAGAAATATCTCACATATTTCATTCCTTACTTCCACAACAGTGTGTACCAATTATTCCAAGCCTTGACCTCTCATCTATGCAAGAATCCTCTAAGGAATTAGAAGTCATGCCAAGAAAAATGTTGAACATAAACAATGCATTGACCAAAGAGCAACATAGTTCCCTGCACACAATGTTCTAGGCACATGCAACAACATATGCATGGGATTACCATGATATGAAAGGCATAGATCCCAACTTATGCATGCATAGGATCTATATCAATGATGGTTATAGAACCATTAGAGAATCTCGTTGATGAATGAACCCTGCCTTGAGAGAAATAGTGAAAGCTAAACTTCAAAAACTCTTTGATGTAGGCTTTATCTATCCTATATTTGATAGTGAATGGGTCTCACCTTTGTTCATTGTTCCTAAGAAAGGTGGAAAATGGATAGTTTGTGTAGATTACATGGAATTGAATACAACCACTAGGAAGAACCACTTTCCATTTCCCTTTATAGATCGAGTGCTTGACTCTTTAGCTAGAAAGAAGTAATTTTCATTCCTAGATGGTTTCAATGGTTACAATTAGATAAAAATTGCTCTAGAAGATAAAAAAAAAACTGCATTCACCTGTTCCTAGGGTACTTATGCCTACTTTGTTCTACCCTTTGGTTTATGCAATGCTCCAGCTACCTTTCAAAGGGTAGTGCTCAACATCTTTTCTGATTATGCTCATGACTGTATGGAGATATATGTGGATGATTTCACCACATATGGGGAGACTTATGAGTAAGCCCTTAACAATTTGGAAAAGGTATTAAAAAGATGTAAAGAACACAACTTGTTACTCAACAATGAAAAGTACTTTATGATGATGAAACATGGAATTATTTTAGGGCACTTCATATCCAATGTAGGGATTCAGGTTGATCCACATAAGATATAAATTATTTCTACATTACCTGTTCCATAGAAGCAAATAGATATCAAAAGTTTCCTTAGCCATGCAGGCTACTACTGGAGGTTTATTGAATAATTTAGTAAGATTGTTGCACCATTGTTTGTTTTGTTGAGTAAAGACATTGAATTTGAGTGGATATCAAAGTGACAACACTTCTTTGAAGACCTAAAGAAAGTCTTGACTCAAGAAACTATTTTGAGGGGGGGAAATTGGACCTTACCCTTTCATATACATACAAATGCTTCAAATTTTTCTATTGGAGTAGTTTTGGGTCAAAAATAAGGCAACAAAGAGTATGCAATTTAAGAATCTTCAAGAAGCAAAGCCGAATTATACTCTTACAAAAAAGGAGATGATGACAATATTGTATGCCATCAATAAATTTAGGCATTACATTACTAGTTATTTAGTTTTTTTTCCATACAGACCATACAACTATTAGATACTTGATGAACAAGCATGTAGTTGGGGGTATATTAGTAAGATGGCTACTCCTACAAGAGTTTGATATTACAAGAGTGGAAAAACTTGGTAAGGCTAATGTAGTGGCATATTTTCTATCAAGATTGCCAACACAATCAATTGAAGGAGTGGTGGATGACTCATTCCTAGATGAACACTTATTTTATCTAAATATACATATACCCTGGTATGCTGACATTGTAAATTATTTAGTGATAGGGCATATTCCACCACACTTTTCTCCAAGGGAAAAGAGATAGCTGGTACACAAGTGTTTTCCATACTCTTGGATATCAAGTTATCTATTTTACACTGGCCCTTACAATATCATGAGAAGGTGCATAAGGGAAGATGAAATCTTTGATATCATGAAGGATTGCCATGATCAGCCATGTGGGGGTCATTTTGTAGCAAAAAGAATAACATTCAAAATCCTCACAACTAGTTATTATTTTCCAACTTTGCACAAAGATTCTATAAGTACACAAGAAGTTGTGATAGGTGTCAAAGAATGGGTAAGCCAACCAAGAGTGATGAAATTCCATTCAACCTCATTTAACACTAACTCCCTTTGAAAAATGGGGTCTAGACTTTATTGGACCAATCTCACATACTTCCAACAATAAGGAATACATTCTAGTTTGCATTGACTATCTGACTAAGTGGGTAGAAGTAAAGGCCTTACAATTTTCCAGAGATGGAAATGTGGCTAAATTCTTATACGAGAAATTTTTTAGTAGGTATGGAGTACCTAGGGAAATAGTCACTAATTAGGGTCCACAATTTACTTCATACCTCATCAACAAACTAGTTGAAGAATACCAAATTAGGCACAAAAAAGTCCACACTTTATCACCCTCAGGCCAATGGTCAGGTGGAGGTTACTTATAAAGAAATTGGAAGTATTATAACCAAGATAGTGCAATTATATAGGAAAGATTGGGTTGCAAGGTTACCATAAGCAGTATGGGCATATAAAATAACTTGGAAAACAACAACTAATTTTACACCCTATGAGCCAGTGTATGGTAAAACAATAGTCCTTCCAATTGAGTTTGAATATAAGACATTAAGGATAGTAGTGGAGCTAGAGATGGATCTAACAACAACTCAAAAGGAGAGGTTACATAATTTAAATGGATTGAATGAAATCAGGGTGGAGGTAATCCATCACACTAAGATAGAACAACAATAAAGGATGAAGTGGCATGATCAATATGTTAAAACAAAGGAGTTTGATGCAGGGGAATGTGCATTATTATATGATTTAAGGTACAAATATTTCAAAGGGAAACTCCAATCTAGGTGGTTGGGTCCTTATGAAATCAATCAAGTATATCCTAACGGAGCAATAAAGTTGCACACCATAGACGCAGTTAGATTCTCTCTTCTAATTAATGGCCATAGGTTGAAGTTGTATAAGAAACCTCAAAAGATGATTTTATTTTCTTCCTGTTTCAACAATATGGTGCTCGTAGTGATCCAGATACAATTTCAAAAACATAAAGTGATATCTTAACAACACATGGCATACCAAGTACTTCAAGTGACCCAGTGATTCACCTACACAACTCAATCCTTGAGATCACTCAGGATTAATTTCTTAGTTTACCTCACACACACAACATAGTTATAATGATGTTTATACTTTATCTAGAGGGACATGTTTTCTATTTAACTATTACACATTTAGAACAGGTCTTGTTGTAGTAGGGACCTATACCATAATAGTTGTCAACATTCAAAATGAACCCTATTGTCAAAGGTACCCACAACGCTGTCTTGCAGGGAATTTTTTTTAAATCACTTGGTGCCACATTAATTGTAGTTCACATGCATTCACCTCAAAATACACACATGCACCATCCATCTTTTCATAATAAGTACCCACAACATGACTCTTTTATTTCTTTCTACCAATTCAAATTTCAAATGTTTGAGCTATCACATCACCAACTATTATCCATCTAATCTGTTTTATTACCTTACATCTACCACCTCACAATTCATTCACCTGCAGTTATTTTTGGTCACATTAAATCATAATCTAGATACATGTTATTCAATTTACACGTGCAACAATCAATTAGTCTCTTCCAGTAGGTATGCAAGGTTATGTAGATCATAATTACCATAGATTTATTAATGCTTTTATTATGTCTTTCATGTTAAATTATGCATGCAAAATATTCATACCATTAATTTTCATACTTTCTAATCATATCCTTCCTAATCACAAGTTGCAGTGAGGTCACTTCAAAAAAATAAGTTGGGGAGAGGGTACAACTCAACCATTTTTTTCAAATTCTGCCACCTAAACTAAATGTAATAGAAAGATATGACATGCAAAACCCTCCTAAAATTACACACTTTTTGTTGATACTTTAAATTGTCAATTCCCTAATCCTAAGAACTTGAGCTAAGTCAAACCCAAAACCTATTTTTGAGTTGAAGGGGAGTTGTAGTTATGGTATGGTAGTGAAAGTGTGAAAGGAAACAACAAAAAGGAGAAGGGTTTTGAAGGTGGTGGAGTGGAATTGAGCTGAATTTTCAAGGTTAAACACATTGAGCAGAGTAAAGAGAGTCATAATGGGGGCGATGTTATTGGGAGAGAGTTGTTAGCTTATAAACAAATATTGGAAGATGAAATGGTCTTAGCTATTTTCACAAGAGTGGGTTGGCTCAATTATTTCTTGAAACTAACAAAATTTGAAAATGAGATAGCAAGAAGGTTTGTAGCCACACGGGAACATGATGAAACAATGGTGAAAGGACTATTAGTGGATGCATCTAAGGTCACCATAGCACAAGTTTTTGTGTTACCTAGAACTAGAGGAAGGTTTGCAGCCACACAAGAACATGATGAAGCAATGGTGAAAGGACTATTAGTGGATGCATATGAGGTTGCCATAGCACAAGTTTTTGGGTTACCTAGAACTAGAGCAAAGTTTCTAGTATATGTAAATGCAATTGCAGCTAGAGAGGAATTTTGTGAGTGAGGAGAGAATTTGTATTTGTTTTCATAAGTTATAAAGAGGCTCTCTCTATCATGTTTTTGGGCTAATTGTGCTTCCTATATCATTAGATATCTTACTTGTGATGATAGGCAAAATCTTTTGTATACAGTGCATTTTAAATTGCTTTGTCACATTTGAAACAATAGGCTGGTAAATGTGTTGAATTTTCTTTATAATATGTTGAAAAGAATGGTGTCAAAGTATCAAAGGAAACAAAGTGAAACTACCTTATCACACTACTATTTGATTTCCTTGTTAGTATAAAGAATATTAAGAATTCAATACCCATAGGTAGATTGGAAAGATTTTAAGAAATGTGAAGATATTAATAGTTTAATAGAGGCACTAGTAGTACCTAAGACTATATATCCACAGATGAACCTATAAGAGAAATTCCTCATGTCTCACCTATGGCTTCCCCTACTTGTATCCAAGGTGAGAATGAGGAGCACAATGTGTCAAAGTCTAGGTCACCAACACTAGAGGAAATTCCATCTTCAAAACCACAAAAACCTAAGTGCAAAAGAGGTAGTACATTCACACCATCCACACCTTCTAAAACATAAAAGAAAAAGAAGGATGTTAAAAAGGAGACACCTACACCTAGGTGTTCAGGAAGATTAAAGATACAAGGTGTCATGAGGGGAAATGTAGAGAAACTTGAGGAAGAGGAAAAGGGAAAATAACAAGAGGAAGATGTCATATTGGTAGGGATAGACTATGAATGGAAGGGAAATATCCCTAGAAATTTAAATATACCTATGAAGAGGAAGAGATATTTTCCTACCATTTTTGATTCAGAATCAGAAGATCTGTTTGTTGCTAAGAAAACACAAAAGAAAACCCTAGATAGTCCTACCTATGAAAACTATGAAGGGGGAGGTAATGAGGAGTTTATGGAAACAAAGGAAATGTATATAGAAGAAAGAAATGTTAGGAAGGAGCTCCAAGAAGCCTTGGAAAAAATCAAATATTTGGAAGAGTTAGTGTAGAGCTATGAAAAGAAGGACAACAAAAGGGAAACAAAAATACAGGAAACAGAGGAAAAATTGCAAACATATGGCCAAGGTACTAAGCTTGATTTGTTGGCACAATTTTCCATTACTAAGACTGGGGATGGAGAATTGGCAGTACCAAATCAAAGACCTCCTCCCATAAAAACTCCAATTCACCATACAACCTTGTCACTTGGTTATTATCTATGGAGAGTGATTGATGAGTTTGCATACGAAAAAGAAAAGTGAAAGAAAGAAAAATAAATTTTGATTGAAGAACATGCTAAGGAGTTGGAAAGGAAAGAGATTGAGTTAAGAAGATTAGCAGTTAGGTTGCAAGAAGTGGAAAAAAGAGCTTCACAGATCATAAGATGTAGACCTCTATCAAGGATATATGCACTATTTTGGCAGAAAATATTTCTTAGTTTTTAGTTTAGTAGGCTAATTAATAATCAATTAATTGGGATGTGTAGAATTTTTGAGTGTCTTAATGTTTTTGTTGATTCTACACCTGAGGAGAAGGATCAATTGTGTGAATAATATTTACAAAACTATGTGGTGCTAGATGAAATAGAGTGGAATCCTCTGATGTTTGTAGGGGATCTCCAGGTAAGGGCACTAACATCTTATTACATGAATGAACAATTCAGGGGAGAAATAATGGAGGAATATGAGGAGAGGGAGAAATTAGTTACTCTCCCCATAAGGAAAGAATCTAAAGACCCTAATGCAATTATAGATGAATGGTTGAATCTCCTAGATCATAAAGGTGTAGGAAATAAATTTTTGAAACTAAGGACAACAGATTACAAAAGAATGCAAACATTAGTTGTGGGTTTGGGTCAGCAATGCTACAGTTATATGCAAAGTAGATCAAGGGAGTTGATGTTGTCATGGAACTCAAGGAGATCACCTTGTGATATAATCTACACCCTTAGTGTTTTGCTTGATGACAAGCAAAAGTATAGTTGGTAGCCTATTTTCTATTTCTCTTATGCATACTTTTAGACACTTTTAAATATACCTTTTAAAAAATACTCCTATACGATGCTATCTTTACACATTTATTATACAACCTTGGACCTAAATCATAGTAATGGAAATATGGTTATAATATAGTAGCATTGCATAGTTTCTATGTATGAGTATACATAAAATGTGGGTGGAATTATGTGTTTAATTATGGTAGTTAGCTTTGTGTATATGTTTTATGGATTAAATTCTTGTAGTTCATAAAGAACTATATCATGTAGCAACTAGAAGTTGAACCCACAACAAAAGGAAGATTGAGATAGTGAAATAGGAGAAGTGCTAGATTAAGCTGAATGCAATAGCTATTGTATGAAGACACTTGATGTAGTTGAACATGCATCATTATGACAAGTTAATAAAGCACTGGAGAAGAACTCTTTTATTGATAGGATTTTGAATAACTATTTGTGTGTTTTACAAGCAATTCTGTTTTATAGATTTTCAATTCTACTAGGACTCTTCTTTCCTTTCAGTTATAGTTTGAACAGTTCAATGCTAATTATATGCTCTGATATCTAGGAGTGGAAGTTAATGATTGAAATTAGTTGTTACTTGGAATAAACTCCCTCATGCTTATATATAATTGGTGGTTGAGTCCATAGATAAGTTACTTGATTTCAGTGTTTAGTTATCAATTGTTTTTCAATTTTAGTTATTATCTACAAGAAATGTTGGTTATTTAGAATGATTTCATTAAATACAATTTGTGAAGAAGATTTTGTGTAAATTTTTTGTGATGTGTAATGAATGAAGTTCAATTTCAGATGGATGCGTAGAATCTGATATTTAGATTTGGTTCTAGTTAAGTGAGGAAAACCACTTGAGCAAGCCACTCAAGGTAACTATTCTTCACTTAATTTATAGTTGTTTGTTTTTGTTTAAGTAGTTATTTTTGTTCATCATCTTTCATAAATTGCATGCAAGTTAAAATAGTTCCACATATTTTGATTTTCAGTAATGAATGTTAATGAACATGCATGTATTTAGTTAATCTGTAGTACTCTGGAGGTTAGAATAAGCTTAGTTGCTAGTTTGAGTAGTTTTGAATTAGTTTATTAATTCTTTATTAGTAGTAGTTCAGTTATAGGTTAAGCTATAGGCACCCATAGCCATTATCTTTGGTTTGTTTCTTTCACTGTTATGAAATTCTATAAATTTTCAGCAAATATAACATCATGAATAGGATAACCTAGGTAGCCTTAAGTCTGTAAAGGCACATATAGTGTATCACCATCACAATTTTACAAACCTTGGGTTGAGATTTTAATGTTTTATTTGCAATGTTAGGTGGAATATTCATCCAAACATACCTCTAAATTATGTAGGTTCTACCAAGTTTACAATACATTAGTTTAGACTCTACAGAATGGATAGAGCCTCCCATATAGTAACATTTAGATTGGCTTTCTTCATTTGATCCACTATGTTGAAACTAAGTTGATTGGTTTTGGAAGGAAATTTTGGAACAACAAGGTCTATTCTTGTTGCTTTCTTGTGCCTACTAATAGGTTGATTTGACTATGTAACATCTTTTGTTCTACCTATTGGTCTATAATCTACACCTTGTTGAGGTTGTTGAGAAACTAATGCTTGCCCAACCATGGAAGATGCACCACCCTCCACTATTATTTTCTTTGATCTTGTATTATGAGCTATTGTACCAACATTTGCTTGATTTACATTGTAGAAATATTCTTCATGCCACTTGAGAAATGATGAGTCCTCATGTGCATGATTTTGAATACTAGCAACAATTTGGTTTATACCAAATTGTTGCCCTAAAGTAGAGGTTTCATCCTAAGCCACTAGAGTTTGTACAAACTTTCCATTTTGGAAAGCATTTTGATTATGAGCTTTCTCACAAGGGTAAAACCACTCTTGGTCTTGGGATAGATTATTTTGCATCGGTACCAAATCCTTAGTAGTGTTGGTAGTAGGTAGATGTACATTATTCATAGGCCTAGTATGATTCTAGTGATTTTATCCTTAATAAGGTGCTCTATTTTGTTGATAACCTTGATTTTTAGGCTGATAAGGCCTATTATTTTGAGCTTTCTACCGCTTCATTGATACTAAATCATTAATCATACTTTAGAGAAAAATTCCCCAATCTTCTAGAAGTGCAACAAAAGTAGAAGGTTGGCTTGTGGAAACCACTGGAGTAGAAGCCACTGGGATAGGAGCTATTGATGGATGTGAAGGAAGTTCTAGAAATAAAGGCATTGGAAGCCTAGGAGCTATCTTCTCAGCTTGTATTAAACAATTTTTTCCCCCTATGATTAGTTCATATGCTCTAGGTAAGGTAAAACCACCCATTAATTGAATCATAATAGCTATGTCGTTGATAATATTTGTTGAGAAATACAAAAAAAGAATGCACACGAGAAGGCTTGACCAAGGCAAGGATTCTATCCCAAGTCTTTTGGAATCTGTAGTTGAAGTCACTCATCATGAGGTGCCTTTTAATTGTTGTTAGTTGTTCTACCAAGGAAAAATGGTCACTCTTTTCTTCAAAGTGCTTGCATAATTTTTAACCTGATTCATCCCAATTGTGAATGGAGTTGGGTGGTAATCCTCTATACCACTGCAATGCTTTACCCTTAAGGGAAGTGGCAAGCAACCCAGTAACCACATTATCTTATGTTACATCATGCACTGAGCATATATTTTCCACATCTATGGTGTGTTTTGCTGGAGTTGTAGATGTTTCACTAGTGTAATGGGGAATTCTTTTTGAGGGCATTGACTGGTATATCAGTTTTTTAGATAAAATGAAAGGGATGCCACCACAAAAAGACACAAAGGGATGATTTATGGGTAAAAAATAGGAATAAATTCCTATGTGTATGAGAAACAAGTGTTCTAGCTTGAAATAGTCTACCCATAGGTAGCATAGATTGAGCTCTAGGAGATGGACTTGTATTTCTATTTCTCCTAACAAGTGACATAGATTGTCTAGCATTTCTTCTTCTTCTAGAAGTGAAATATGGTAAAGATGGTAACTCAATTTATTTAAAAATTCCTCTAGAAGATGCTCTTGTTTGAATTTTGGGCATGAATGCATAGGTTTTCCTTGTAACTAGAGTTTATGGGAAACAACTTGAGATGCCAACTTTGATGTATAGTCCTCCTTTGATTGCAAAGTTAGGTACTTATTTGAGAGCCTCTTCATGGCTGGAATGTTGAGATCAACACCACTATCTAAACAAGATGAAGTGAAATTTCTTCAGGTCACATAAAACTACACCCGACTGAACAAGAGTGGAGTGTTCTAATAACACAATGGAAACAACGCCAACTTGTGAGACCTTGTGTGAATGAGGTTGAGTCTCTGGACAAGGCCGACTTCCTCTTCTAATCAAGTGTAGATGTGTTGGTCTAACTGAGCACATGAAAACCCTATCACTACTATACTCTAACAACTCACAAGGAAAAGAGATAGAAAGATAACATAAAATGGAAATAGAGGTGATACACCAAGATAGAAATTTGTTTAATCTTGTTTCAAAAAAACATATTACATCAATTAAATAACTAAAACACATACTCAAAAACAAAATTAAATGGATTTTACTAAAACATGCAAGAGATAATAGTGATAATAGCTGAATTTTATTAACATAAAGGTTAGAAGTAATATTTACAATGGTAGAATGCAAAAATACAGTGTTTCCAATAGAAAAAACCTAGAGGATCCAAAGGAAGAACCCCTAAAATGAATACAAGTGTTTCTTTTTTAGATTAATAATAACTTGGATGAATGAAACCAAACCTTAAATCAACTAGGGTTATCAGTCAAGGAGGTCCGATCAAGGAAAGATCTATTCATGAAACCCATGCCAAAAGTAGAGCATGGAGAAGCCAAGACTTGTATGCCATACCCTTGCCATAAATATTTTGATAGAATGAGAAAAATTATGTCATAATCCCATGAATGTAGACATGGGACTCTCAGGAAATTTGCATCCAAAGCATGTCTTGATAGGAGAATTCCACCTAGAAAAAATAAAAGATAATTTGCATCTCCCTAGCCATCAATGTAATAGGGAAGAAGTGCAAAAAACTAGTTTGAAGCCGATTGGATTCGATTTGGTTGTTGAAAATGTAGTTGTGCCATTACTCTTATTCTACCCATGAATACAACATGCTTAGCCATTGGAGTTTGAATTTGGGTTGTTTGATCTTAGTTGGACGCATGAGATCCCAACCCTAATAGAAGCTTAAAACATGACCATTTGATCATCATAAGATGCATAATCAATGAACATCGTAAGCTCCCTTCACATCACATCTCCCTTTTGAAGTTGATCCTTTGAAACTGCAATGTCTTGTATCCTTGTGATGTACTCAAATGATGCCACATTGCCCCACCCTTTCCTTATCTTATATTGCACATAACACTTTACCTATAATCCTTATGAATCAAAAACATGATGCGTTGAGACCTTGTAAAGAGTGATCTGATCAACACCTGACAGGGAATATTCCCTCAGCATATACCTTTCTTTCTCCTCGACAATCACTCATTGCATATATGTGTCAACCTCCTGCAATCCCATAGTCAACTGATGACATCACCCTTTGAGCAGTGTGGGTGCATGAGATCCACCTAATCATTGATCACCAATGTCAACCGTTGATCTTTGTGGGAATATATTTGTCACCAGAACTTAGGAAATAATAAAGCTTTGATACTCCACGGAATTGGTAATCACCTAGGTCAATGGATCGATCACCACAATGAGTTCAAAGGTTTAATTCATAACTTAAGTGACCTTCAACTATGGGTAGTCAATCCACGCCATGACCTAGGTAATGAAACCTTTTCAAAAAAAGAAAAGTTATAGTAGCCTTGTCAGTGGTTGACAAGGGTTTTGAAACCAACATGAAACAACAAAAACCCTTTGTCTTCATTGATTTTAACATCATTAGGTGGAGAATAAGAAAGTTTGAATAACCTTGTCAAAGATTGACATAAGTTTCCCAACTTGAGAAAAACTCTGAAATCACTCAACTTTACTTAGAAAAAAAGGTTTTCAAAGGCTAAAGTAACATTTAAATATGTTGACACACTTTATAACTTTGCAAAGATGAACATTATCGAGAGTAGGAAAGGTTATGAAAACCTAGGCAACGATTGAAAAATTTATGAAAAATGACCAAAAGATCGATGACTTCAAGACTTAGCCAAATTTAATCAAATATTTCAAGTGGGATAAAACCGATAAGACTAGGATGTTGGGGTCAGTCGACACACAATATTAATGACATGATTTATTACTTAAGGGACCAAAAATGGGCAATAGTGGGTCAAGAACTGAACATAAGAAAAAGCTAAGGAAAAAAGGCATTTCAAGGATCAGGAATCAGGAGGAAGGCTTGCACATTGTGGTGAAAAGATGGAAAGTGGTAAGAGGGAAGATTGAATCCTGAAGTCCGACAAACCAATACTTGGAAAAATCCTAAAATTCCTTTGATTTGGATTTGGAAGTTGGATGGTAAGCTTGAGGCTTACCAAAACTAAAATGTGGAAAGTGATAAGAGGGAAGCCCAATCCGTGAAGTTTGACAAGTCAAGACTTAGAATTTTTTTGAAAATCATCCTTGTGACTTTGGTGATTGGGTGTAAGGATTAAGGCTTACCAAAGAGAAATGGTAAGGGTTAAAGGGTAAGGCCAATGGCCAAAAATAGAAATACTTAGCAAAAAATGGAAAGAAAAGAAGGAATAGGAGCGATGAAGAAGGTATGCAAGTATGAAGGGAAGCATAAACCCAAAAACCCAAAACACTTCAGGACATAGACAATTTTGAAGGAATGGGAATTCATGCAAGATGGACCATGTAGGATCTCTTAGATAAGTTATTAATGATGGATCACCAAAGGCTTGCATGAAATTTCAACAAGGACCACTATGGGTTGGTAAACCACTATCTCCTTAGGTCTATACTTTTTTTCCCTTTAGGAGGGACAAGGGTAATGGCATGGTTGTCTCTTGGTCTCTTATGTGATATTGGTGGAGGAACTACAACATATATGTTTGGTGTACTTGGGAGGATATTATCCTCTATCATGAGTTCATCCATGACTTGTGGGATTGTTGGAAATTAAGATGTCTCAACCTTTGCAACTTCCTAGCATTAAAATATTAATTTTTTAAGCTTATGTTGTATTTTCTTGCTCATATTAATTTGTCATCTAATTTCACTTGGCACAGTGACTTGTCAGCATATTAGGGGGTGACATGAATGTTGTGGTCTCCACAAGGAAATGTAGGGATCCCACTTTGGGAAGAGATTCTTTGACATGTGTTTGCATCTTTGAGGGATTCTATGACAAATTATGATAGATTCTTATGATGGATTCCTAGGACAATCTTATGGCACATAAGAGCTAGATTCTATAACAAGTTGGACAAGTGTTTGAAGGAATATTTACATGGGGAAAGTGGGTGCCCAATTTTAACCTATGACAAGTTGTAATATAATGTGAGAGTCATCTTCTATATTTAGTTAGTTATGACAAATTCTCTTACAACTATAAGAGTTGTCATATATGATAGATTTTATGACATTGTAAAGCATCTATAATACCTATTAGGGGAAAATTTGGGGCACCCAAGTATGGAGGCATGTAAGGGGGGTTAGGAATCATGTGACAAGTGTCACAGGAGTCAAATATGTGTTTGAAAAATGAGTCACATGGATTTGGATGCCCATCTCTTACATCTTGTTCTAGAAGCTACCTTCATACTTATATTCTCTATATATTGGATGTCTTGGAGTGAGTTTAGCATGTTGCTTTTGCAGGTATTGTTATGTTGTCATAATTACTCCAAAATTCAACACTTGTTATACTCTTAAGGAACTTGCATTGCAAGTTTGTTGCAATCACCATTGATTTGATAATACATTATGTAGGCTTTGGAGTGTGGGGTTTTTCACCTGAAAGGGTTTTCCCCATGTATATCTTGTGTTGTGAGCTTATTATACTTGCATGTGTTGTTTTAGTAATATTCCTATTGTGCATCTCTTATTTTAATTGAAAAAGAATTAAAATTGTACATCTCTCCTCTTAGATCAGCATTAAGAAGTGTTTCCACATACCTTACTTCCTTTCAGTTGGTATCAGAGCCTCGCCAGCCTTGATTCCTTTGTTGGATTATAAGGGTTTTTTGAGTTGATCTTTGCTTTTGTGGGAGTTTTGCAGAAGTATATTTTGTGACCTTGTTGTAGGAAAGATATGGAAGACACATCTAGGAGGATTGAGATGGAGAAGTTTAATGGCAGTAATTTTGAACTTTGGAAGCTCAAAATGGAAGACATGATTGTAGATAGTGATCTATGGGTTGTTATTTCTAGAACTAAACCATCTGGCATGAAACAAGAAGATTTATATCTCATGGATAGGAAAGCCAAGGGTCTTATTAGACTCTGTTTAGACGATTCTTTCCTCCTAAATGTCCATGAAGATAAAAATTCTACTTCTTTGTGGAAAAATATTGGTGATGTTTGTTAGGCTAAATTGTTGGTAAACACACTTTTCTTGAGAAAGAAGATGTATTATCTAAAAATGGAAGATTTAGGATCCATGGTAGATCATTTAAACTCTTTTAACATGTTGGTTGCTCAACTAGGTTCCATTAGAGACAAGATTGATGAATAAGACCATTGCATGCTCCTTTTATGTTCATTTTTAAACTCTTCAGATCACCTGGTAATGGATATTGGAAGAACTATTTTCACCTTCAAGATGGATGAGGTGGTTGCCTCATTATTATATAAAGAGATGTGAAGGAACTCTTCTGAGATGGCCAAGGAGGCCCTTGTCATTTGTGGTTGACCAAATGAGAGAGGAAAAAAGAAAGACAAAAAATCTATGTCAAGGTCTCTGAGGTGATCTAAGTCTCTTTGTAAGAAGTCCAAGGAAAAATGTTGGAACTATGGTGAAACTAGTCACATTCAAAAAGATTGCAAGAAGGAGGAGAAGAAGAAAAACAAGTATTTCTCTTATTCTAAATCCAAGAAATCATCTCAAGATGATGGAGAAGCATTTATTGCAGCCTTGGTAGCCCATGCATCGAATGATGTGTGGTTGATAGATTTAGGTGCATCCTTTCACATGGCCTCTCATAGAGATTGGTTCTCAAAGTATGAAGAGTACAATGGTGGAGAGGTGTACTTAGGTGATGACTCTCACCTAAATATTGTTGGCTATGGAAGAGTCAAAATCAGATTTCTTGATGGATGAGTGAAGTGGATTGATGGTGTTTTGCATATTTTGGGTTTGACACAAAACCTACTTTATGTAAATAAACTGAATGATTTAGGAGTGCAAGTTGTTTTCTCTAGTGGAGGATGCAAAATGAAAAGAGGAGCTATGGTGTTAGCTAAGGGAGTTTTGATTGGCACTTTGTTTTAGCTTGATGCATGCACTATATAGTGCAATAGTTCTTCTGATGTACCAAAGAAGAGACCTTTAGATTCTTCATCCTCACCATCAAACCATGCAAAGAAGAAGTTTGTTGTAGCTACATCTGATGGTCATGCATTTTGAGTACCTAAGGGTGCTCATTCCATGGAAATGAAGCTTCCTACAGAGAAGATAATGTTATGGCACCAACAAATTGGTCACATTGGTGAGAAAGGTCTTAGAACCTTGAAAAATAAGAGCCTTGTTGAAGGCCTTGATGATTGTAATCTCAAGTTCAAATTTTGTGAACATTGTGTATATGAAAAACAACACTATGTTTCTTTTCACTCTAGTTCTCATAAGTCTTCTAGGGTTTTGGACTATGTTCATTCAAATGTTTTTGGTCATGTGAATGTTCCTTCATTATCAAAATTTGTATATTTTGTTTCTTTCATAGATGATTACAATATAAGGAAATTCATTTATTTTCTCAGAAGTAAAGCTAAAGTATTTAGTCAGTTTAAGGAGTTTAAGGCCTTGGTAGAAAATTAGACTAGCAGAAAGATTAAGTATTTGAGGACTGATAATGGTGGTGAGTTTTGTTCTATAGAGTTTGAAAAGTTTTGTAAAGAGCATGAGATTGAGAGACATAAGATAACTCCCTACACTCCACAACAAAATGGAGTTGCAAAGAGGATAAACAAAACGTTGATGGAGAGGGCTAGGAATATGTTGAGTGGTGCTAGTCTTGAGCAGAAGTTTTGGGCTGAAGCAATAGCCACTACAAGTTATTTGATCAACAAATCTCCTACATCAATGTTATTGGAAAGACAACCATGGAGCATGGTCTGGTAAAAATCCTTTGATGAGACATCTAAGAGTAGTTGGTTGCGAGGCTTATGCTCATGTTCCAACTGAGAAGAGGTCAAAGCTAAAGAACAAATTTGTTAAGTGTATCTTTATTAGCTATGGTGTTTATGTGAAGGGTACAAGCTTTGGGATCCAAAAGCTCAGAAGGTTCTCTATAGTAGAAGTGTGATCTTTATAGCATGGAGCATGGTATGGTAAAAATCCTTTGATGAGACATCTAAGAGTATTTAGTTGTGAGGCTTATGCTCATGTTCCAATTGAGAAGAGGTCAAAGCTAAAGAACAAAGTTGTTAAGTGTATCTTTATCAGCTATGGTGTTTATTTGAAGGGTACAAGCTTTGGGATCCAAAAGCTTAGAAGGTTCTCTATAGTAGAAGTGTGATCTTTATAGAGATGAAACCTTCTACTTTTGATATGTAGCTAGAGAAAGAGGAGAAACAAAAGGAGGTAGTTCAAATTACACCTACTTCAAAGAACTATGCACTCATGTTGGACCTAATGATGTGGAGAGATCAAGCAGCTTTGAAAGTTCTAAAGAAGAAGAAGAACCTCAACCTCATCCTTTGAGGAGGTCTACACGAGTTAGGCGGCAACCAAAAGGGTTTGGTTATTCACTATTGGATTCCATTTGCATTTTTACTTTGATTACTAACATTGATGACCCTAGGAATGTTAGAGAGGCCATAGGTATGAGTGATGTAGATTCTTGGATGCAATCCATGGATGAGGAGATGGATTCATTAAAGAAAAATAAGACTTGGGATCTAGTACCTTTTTCCTGTTGGATGTAAACCAATTAGTTGTAAATGAGTTTTTAAGAAAAATTGTAGTCCTGATGGCAATGTTGAGAAGTGTAAGGAACAAGAAATTGGTCACTAAGGGGTTATTCCCAAGTTGAGGGAATTGATTACAGTGATATTTTTTTCTCTTGTTGCAAAGTTGACATCAATTAGATTTTTGTTATCACTTGCTGTTGCATATGATTTAGAGATTGAATAGATGAATGTGAAGACAACTTTCCTTCATGGTGACTTGAAGGAAGAGATCCATATGTCACAACCAAAGCAGTACATTGATAAAAGTACATAAAATTTGTTTTGCAAGTTGAATAAGTCTTTGTATGGTTTGAAACAATCACCTAGGATGTGGTACCAAAATTTTGATTCTTTTATATTGAGTTTTGGTTTTTTGAGGTCAAAATTAGATCATTGTGTCTATTTCAAAACAATTGATCGCATTCTCATTATTTCATTATATATTGTTAATTGGGAATGGTAAATCTTTGATTTTTGATTTGAAGTCTCAACTTTCAACACAATTTGAAATGAAGGATTTAGGTGCAACTAAGTACATTCTGGGTATGGAAATCAGAAGAGATAGGGAAAACAAAAAACTTTGGTTAGGACATAGTAAGTATGTGAATTCTATGTTGGAAAGATTCAACATGGCAAATTGTAGACCATTGTGTGTTCTTGTTACAATGGGGACAAAGTTATCAGTTTTAGATTGTCCAAAATATCCTAGTGAGGTGGAGGATATGATGAGAGTACCTTATGCTACTATTGTTGGTAGTTTAATGTATGTCATGGTTTGTACAAGACCAAACATTTCCCAAGCAGTGTGAGTCCTTAGCCAACACATGGCTAATCCTGGACGAGTACATTGGGATGTGGTAAAGAGAGTATTTAGGTATTTGTGGGGCACTTTCAAGTATTCCTTATATTATCATAGACATCCTACATGATCTTTGCATTTAGTTTGTATTTGCGGATTCGTGGATTCAAAATGGGCAAGTGATATTGACAGTAGAAGATCCAATAGTGCCTACGTCTTTACTATGTTCGGTGGTGCTATAAGCTGGATGAGTAAGCAAGAAGCTGTAGTTACTTTTTCCACTACAAAAGTAGAGTACATGGCAACTAATCATGCTTGTAAAAGATTGTGTTTAGATGTTGGGATTGATGTAGGGATGATTACTATTTGTGTGACAGTTAGAGTGTTATCTGTTTAGCGAAGAATCCCACCTTCCATGCTAGAAAAAAACTTATTGATGTTCAATTCCATTTTGTATGTGACATGGAGGAAGATGGTAAGGTGCAAATTGATAAAGTTGATACTTTGATGAATATTGTAGATTCCTTGACAAAACCAATGAGCATGAAGAAGTTCAAATGGTGTTTAGAGTCTATGGGCCTTTTGGTCCCCAGCAGTTGATTACCTAATTAGATTGGTTCTTGAAAGGTGTTTGACAAGTGGGAGAATGTTGGGAATTAAGGTGTCTCAATATTTATAATTTCCTAGCATTAAAATATTAATTTATTAATTCTTATGTTGTATTTTCTTGCTCATATTAATTTATCATCTAATGTGACTTGGCACAGTGAGTTGTCAGCATATTGGGAGGTGACATGGGATGTGAAATGGATGTTGTGGTATCCACAAGGAAATGTAGGCATCCCACTTTGGGAAGAGATTCTTAGACATGTTTCAACATCTTTAAGGGATTCTATGACAAATTATGATAGATTCTTATGACAGATTCCTATGATGGTCTTATGAAATGTAAGAGCAAAATTCTGTGAAAGGCTAGACAAGTGATGGAAGACATATTTGCATGGGGAAAGTGGGCACCTAAGTTTGACCTATGGCAGTTTGTAAACTGATGTAAGAGGCATCTTCTATATTTAGCCAGTTATGATAAATTCTCTTATAGTTGTAAGAGTTGTCATATATGACAGATTCTATGACATTGTAAGGCATCTATCATACCTATTAGGGGAAAATTTGTGGTGCCCAAGTATGGAGGCATGTAAAGGGGTTAGGAATCATGTGAAAAGTGTCACATGAGTCAAATATGTGTTTGAAAAATGTTCCACATGGATTTGGATGCCCATCTTTTGTATCTTATTCTAGAAGCTACCTTCATACTTGTATTCTCTATATATTGGATGTCTTGGAGTGAATTTAGTATGTTGTTTTTGTAGGTATTGTTATGCTATCATAATTACTTCAAAAATTTAACACTTGTGTATATTCCTAAATAAATAAATTGCAAGTGTGTTGTAATCACCATTGATTTGATAATACATTGTGTAGGTTTTGGAGTGTGGAGTTTTTCACCCGAAAGGATTTCCCCATGTATATCTTGTGTTGTGAGTTTATTATACTTGAATGTGTTGTTTTAGTAATATTCTTATTGTGTATCTCATATTGTAACTGAAAAAGAATTAAAATTGTGTATATCTCCTCTTAGATCAACATTATGAAGCATTTATGCATACCTTGCTTCCTTTCAGGGATGAGAGGAACAACCATAGACAGATCACCTTCATATGAGGTAGTGCTAAGGGATAATTTTGTTATGTGTTTTTCCTTACATTTTTCATATGACTTGAAAAAAAAAATTCATGAGGCTTAACAAGTTCTATAGGTTGAAGTCAAAAGCAATGTAGTGAAAAGTTTCCATGGGAAGCCAAAGGGTTAAACTTACTATGATGAACTATAATATTTTATTTTTGAATGGGAACTTTATGCACTTATGGATTGTCGACGAGATGAAATTAATGGAGCATATCCATGGATATCCTAGCTTCACATAGAATTGGTCTGACATTGGGAAGATGGTGAATGACACATCTATTACTTCTGTCCAACTTTAAGTGGAAGGGTTATCAAACCTATCATAGGGCGAGTAAAACCATCATGAGTTTTTAACCATACTTTTGGTTGTTTATAAGAATATTTATAAATTTCACACACAAATAATAATTTCTCGATGAGCACATTCTCTAGACACACAGGATTAATGAGTATCCCTGGTGTAGGTTTATCATTGATACAACCAACAAAATAGAGAGGGCCATTTGGTGCATGTATGGATGCATCAATATCTATGAAAGAAATGTTAGGTAACAAAGTGTTTGGCCCTTACGAGGTTGGATATCTATTACATTAATCATATTATCTACACCATCATCAACATGAATAGCTTGCACAAAGTTAGATGTATGATTTTGTATTGGATTTGTGAAAATTTACCAATTTTGATTGGGTGGGGCAACAAACTTGTTTCCTTTATTATTAACATTAGCCAACTAAATATAATTAGAATTTATGAGTTCTTACAATTGATATTTAAGACACATACATCATTTTGTGTCATGTCCAGGTGTATGATGATATTGGAAAAATGCTTTAGGGTTGAAATTTGAAGACAAAGGTTTTGTTCTATCCATGGGTCTAATTGGAGGCAATTGGATTTTCTTACTCAATAATCATAACATGATTGAAGGGAGTTAGGAAATTGGGTAAATTGTCTATCTTTTGGCCTAAATTGATGAGTTTACTTATGACTACAACATGCAATTCAATGCTTGTTTGAGATGTGTTTATCTTGAGAAAATTATTATTTTTCTTCTTAAATGGTTGATAATTATTTTGAGGTACGGATTCAAATTGATCAATAGGATTTGATGAAGATGTTCCCTCTTATTGGCTAACCTATATATTTGATAGTCATGAAGAGAAATACACAAGTGTGTAAATGATGGATACTTCATCAATAATATCTTATCTATAATTTCAGGTTGAAAATTTCCTATGAACACCCTTTGAATATCAACATCAAGAAGACTATAGGATATTTTTGAGTAAAGCAATTGATATCATCCTATAAAGTCTATTATGTTTTCCTTAGCTCCTTTCTTGTAATGCACTAAATCAATTAATGTTACTTGAAGACCAATGCATGCTTGAAAGTGTTGGAGAAAAGCATCAAAAAGTTCATTGAATGAATTCATGGAGTTATTTGATAATGAGAAAAATAATTCCAAGGCCATGCATTTCATTGATCTAGGAAAGAGTTTATCTAGGAGCTTATCTTCAAAAGTGAAGTCGCTACATAATGTAGTATAAAATGATACATGACTATTAGGGTCTCCTTTACCATTATACTTCTCAAATCATGGTATTTTTGTGTTTTGAGGTATGAATTTTTTCAATATTTCAATTAACAATGGACTCCTTTTAAGATATTGCAGTGGTTTTCCATTTTGAATTTGATTCAATGTGGAGATTTGTTATTGAAGTGATGTCACATTTTGCAAAATTTGGTTTATCATCAAATAATTGTTTGGCATGTTTTGAGGGTTTGTTGAGCATGGTGGGATTGTGTAAATGCTTGGTAGACTACTATGTTGCAATTTTATGAGAGGTGACAAATATTGAGGTGTTACTTGTGGTACCACAAAACTATAGGGATTCACACAAGAAAGACCTAAGCTTGGAGTTAAGCCATTTGTGTGTTGTATCTACAATTGGAAAAGTAAATGTAGGAATAAAAGGTATAGTTATGGGGAGATAGATTTGTTTTCCTCCTTGGTTTTGAGTATATCCCAATTCTTGAATGCAATTGACTATCGTAGGGATGTTAACATCTACTATATGAGCTAGACTATGTAAAATATGTATTCCTTGAGTATCATTAATCGACTTCCTAAGGTTATCCACAATAGGAACTATTTGTTTGACCAAAGATTTAGTACTTAAGTAATCTTGAAGTCCCTCTAAATATTTGTCCAATTGCTTTAATTTATCTTCAGGAATGTGGGAAACAATAGTCTCAACATCTATAAAAATTGTTGATTGTAAAATTGTCATTGGTATTATGGGATTAGGGATGGAGTCCAAAATGGGTTGGGTATTGATAATATATTGCATTAAAGAGTTGAAGGACTTAGGATCCACAATGGATGTAACAATAGTGTAGGATGCCATAAGTTTGCAACTACATCTCACAGGGGTATTACCAATAGTACACCAGGAAATAAAGCTCATGTGAGTTTCAAAACACTTAGGTATGCCCACTATGAATAGGAAAGCTCAAAATAGTCACACCAAAACATACAGGATCCAAAATCAAAGAGAAAAGACATACAAAAAGCATAGTAATAGATGTCTAATAGATATTTGAGCCAAATTAAGCTGGACATGGGCACAAGGAAAAATGTTAAGTTGGAAAAATGAGACTCTACAATTGCAACTAAGATCTAGCACTTTTCACAAGGCCTAACATTTGAGATTAGGGGATTGGTAATAAAATTGACTTGCAACCTGAAAGGTGAGTCAATCAACCCCTTTTTCTGTGGGTAGATGTTGTGTGTGATTGATAATTGGAAATGAATTTGGAATGAAAATGCAATGATGTAACTAAATGACTATGATAATGTACTATTTTGATGTAAATGTAGAAAAACTAAAAAACTGGAAGTGAAAAGAGTAGACATGTGTGCACCTATAGTTCAATTTTGAGCTGATTTTGAGTGGACTAGGATGCAAGGATGCCCTAGTCTAAGTAACTAAAACTAAAATATGCTTTTGTAGTCCTCATGTACCTAGTCTGTAGCTTCCCCCTTTTTATATATCATTGTCAGATCTTCATTTGTTGATGAGATAATTAAGTTTTTGAATCTTGTCAAGTTGTAGGGTTTGTATACATGAATGAGTGAGTTGCCTTTAAAGCTTCCTCCAATCCTCTTCAAATCTATACTTACACATTCAAAAGGAGAGGAAGGGTTGTGTCATATAGGGGATTACCTCAGTCAAACCTCATGTGGTGTTTCCACCTCCACAATAGCAAAATTGATGAAAGAGAGCTTATCCTTTTGAGGGATAGAGGGTAAATGATAAATTAATGATGAATCAACAACTTGTTGCAACTCACCACTTAGATTTTATCTCCTTGAAGGACTGAAGTCACACACATCACCTCAAGGCTTGATTTGACTTGAAAACCTACAAGAATTAGTACTCACAAATAAAATACATGCATGAACATAAGAAAAATCACATAAAACTTGACATGATACTTTGATTATGAAATGTTGCAATAATTCTGCTAAATCTTCTCTTGAATGCTCTTGAATTCTTTTAGGAAACTTAATTTGCTGAATTGAATTTTCAATATTCTCCTCCTTCTTCATTAAAATTGTTAAAATGTTAAGCATTTATATGAAATTGCTCTAATTTCTTGAAAACTAAATCCCAATGACCAACAATCAAAATTTTAATTTCAAATATGAAATTACTACCACCAACACTTTGAATTTTAGGGCCACATTAAGGGGACTAGGACACAAGGACACCCTAGTCTAGATCCCTCAATTTTTGGATCTAAAGTACTAGGAGAAAAATATTAAATGTGTACTTGGATATTGCATATTTGATTTCTTGGAATATTAAAATAGTCCATAGGATGCATAATTTAGGAAATTAGGTGTACAATTAGGTCCAATCACTTAGGGGTGAGCAAAACATAGTGTGAAATTGTCAAGGGTAACAATTTATGATGCTACACATAGTTCACCACCCTTCAAAATATTTCTTGCACATAATTTGTCACTAGCATATACTTCTATAAACTCTTTTCCATGCACAATCCTCTACTATTTTCTTGCTCTAATAGAAAATTTGGGCTTGCACTTCTTGTCTATTGTTAAGGAAGCTTGAAATCTCTTTCAATTATACATAGTCTAATCACAGGATCATACAAGCTTGTTCTTAATACTTCTAATTGTTTTTCATGATCTATCTTGATAACCTAATAATTCATATATTCACCAAATGCATATGAAACAAAACTCCACATCCCTAATAATAGTGTCGTAATCTTTAAACCCTCCTTTTTTTAATTAAAAAAGGCAACTTCCAATATTGGCACTACATGTAATTCTATTGTACTGATAATATTAGAGAACAAGGAGGATACAAGGGAGATCAAACCAACTAAACCCAAAGAGTAAATTTGCTAACCTATTACAATCCATAAAAAAATCATACAATAAACTAATTTTCTAATACAATTGTTTAGTTGTCCTATAGATGTGTAAAAACCATAGTTGTCACTATAGATGTATATATATGCACTTCTAATACAATGGTTAAGTTTTCCTCACCCAAAACCTTACTGAACAAAAATTGCATCAAAAGAAGAATCAAGACAATCATTATAGAATTAGAGATTGTATATATATAACCCAATATAAAATGAGATGGGCTTATTTTCCCTTGTGAATTATCGCTAGAATGATTGAGACCTAGTACAACATTGAATGTGAGAAAAAATAATGAATTGAGAACATAAGACCCAATTTTTTGTCCAACAATAAGATAACAAAGTATTGCATTGAAAGCCAATTATGTAGAACACAAAATGGAAAATGTAGAAATAGGGAGAAATGACATGCCCCATGTATATAGAAAATTATCTATTGTTGACAATAGACCTAAACCTATGTATGTAAGAAACATTTTGGGTGAAGATAGTTTTTTTTTAGCATAAGCAAGAGGAAGAATGAGAATAGGCCATCCACCTATTTGGAATGAGAATGAGGAGCCACCTACTTCTCCCACCTTTCCCAAAGTAGAATTTGGTTAGAAGAGTTGCATTGCACTATCCTCCAACCAAAGCAATAATACTTAATGACACAAACACCCAATGATGTGACCCCTTATTCAAGGGTGGTGATAGCCTTTTAGAACAATTGCTCTTATTTTGGTTGTCTTGAATTCCATAAGTCAAGTCATTTGATTGATATATATCATCTTACTACTGGTCTTCTAGCCAATCTCCTTTATTTCCTTCAATGTTTTAAGATGTAATTTCAGGGTACATTTTATCACTATAATGATAATTCTAATTCCTCTTTTGAAGGAAATTCTTTACAATCCCTTAAAAGGATCTTTCACATCTTATGAAAAAAATTCCAAGATTTCTCACTTATATCTTTCATTGTTTGTTAACATAAGCCTATCATTCCCATATTCTTGTTTTTTCTATCAAACATTTTATTGCAACTTCCCATTCCATCTCAACATCTCTTCTTTAGACAACATTTATCTTCAAAAAAAAATGTGGGAAGAAATTTTTTTGGGACCTACTTACAATTGTATGAGGCAGCTAGTCTAGATTTTTAGTGATAAATATGACCACCACATGCCTAGGTACTTGATCCAAAATGTTTGAGATGGCATTCCATGTTTTACCTTTCAATGTGATGGCACCCACCCCCCTTGTAGGCACATAAAAACCCACTTTAAAAAAAGAAAACATGTTGAAAAGGAAGGTTGTGTTGCTATAAGAAACCTCACACAACTTTTAAAGAGGTGTGCACACGTTTTATAGGTCAAATAACAAGTTTAAGAGGCATAAAATAAGTTGCAGAGGTAATAACTAGATGGTTATCAAAAATAGACTGTTGTCGTGGGCACTTGCAGCGCTGGCTGAAGGTGACTTCAAAATTTTAGCAACATAAAATACTCAAAACTTGCACACATCATTTGATACTCCTAGAACTACAAACTCATAACCAATATAACTCATAGATACATGCATAGAGACAACAACTATGAAGAAAATCTTATATTAACTTTAAAGACCAAATTTTTACACACTTTACATGCATTTGCATAAATATCTACAAAATAGAGCTCCCTCTATCATTCCTCTTTGTCCTCTTGTTTTTGGTTACGATCCTCTATGGACACTGACAAAACATTCTTCTACTATCTTCCAATATTCTCTATTTTCCTCTTCTATTCCTCCTATTTCTATTGTTTTGAATCTCCTTTTCCTCTATCTTCCTTCCTTACTTTTGTTGGTTTATTCTTCCCTTCCAACTAATCAAAATATGGAAGCTTCTCCCAAAAATGTCCCAAAAATCCCACCTAAACAGCTGCAATGTTCAAAAACTTGCTTTAATCCCTTCACCTACCTATTTTTGACTTCAAAATATCCTACTCAAATTTTCCCTTTACCATTTTTTTAATGTTATTGCTCATTGAATGAGCTCATGGGAGGTAGTTTCTCTCAAATAAAAACAAAAATACAAATTTAAAATATAATAACTTCTAGCTCCTTCACGTGACACTAACTAGAAAATAAAAATATATTTAAATCAAAATGATACCCCTACATCAAACTACCATGCTAGAAAGATTTGTGATCCCCTGCTCATTGTTGTTGCAGGTTAAAGGTCCAGTTGTTGTGGGTCAACAACTCTATCATCTTGCATTAATTGGAATGATTCTAGCTTTATTGGGCTTATCCATGTTGCATCTTCCACTAGTCTACCATTCCATTTTACTAAATACTCATTGTATTATTTTCCCTTTGTCTTCCTAATCACTCTTGAATCCAAAATATCTTCAATTTCCTCTCGTTCTTTCTTGGGTAGTTTCTCCTTCCATTTTTATGGTAATTATTTCTATTATTCTTGTTGTTGTGATGTCTCTCCCTCATGGTAAGTATATAAATCTGAAACATTAATTATGGGTGAGATTTCTAAACCTTTAGGCAGCTCCAACTTGTAGGTATTTGGTGAAAACTTCTTGATGATCTTGCATGGTCCAATCTTCTTCCACTTGAGCTTGTTGTAGGCATGGCTAGGAAATATTTCCTTTCATAAATGTGCCAATACCATATCTCTAACTTCAAAAATCCTTTCTCTCCTCTTTAAATCTTGCATATATTTGGAAAACTCTTCTCCCTCAACACTTTTCTTATATCCTTCAATATTTTCAAACTCCCTTGATTCTGAAATGCCTCTAGGACTATTCCCATAAACAATTTGAAATGGAGTCTTACCTCGTTGTGTTCTTGATAGTCCAAGAATAAAATCCATGTTGACATCTTCCCATGGTTTCTCCAGTATGGGTAATGGATGATATAGGCCTATATTTTGACACCCTCCTTTGGTATATTGACAAATTTGACATTCTTGCACAATTTTTTTGATTTCTTCCCTCATTATTGGCCAAAAATATCTTTCACTAAGTTTTTCCATTGCCTTATCAGATCCATATTGTCTAGCTAAACCACCACAATATTTTCCTCTTATAAAATATGCCTCATTGATCCTTGAGTTATACATATTTGTTGTCCTTTGAACAACAATCCATCTTGTATAAAATAATCCATCCAAGGTGTCCTGGAAACATTAGTAGGCTCCATACATGTTTTCCATGCATCCTTAAAATCCAAATAATCTTTATGTAACTCTTCAATGGCATCAAACCCAACTAATTCAACTCTCATTTTAGTCAATAATGAAAACCTCCTACTTAATGTATCCTCTCTTATCCTAATTTAATGATATCGCCTCTTTAAGTCATTTTTTGTAAAATATCCAGCCTTTCCCAAACAATCTGTGAGATCATCCATTCTTGGTAAAGGAAAACAATACCTTATTGTTATCTTGTTCATGGCTCTTGAGTCCATGCACATTCTCCATTCACCATCCTTCTTTGGTGCTAACACAACTAGTACTGCGCATGGGCTAAGGCTTTCTCTAATCATTCCTCTTTCCAATAACTATTGCACTTGTTTGTTCACCTCTTCATTTTCTACAAGTGTCAATATTTAGGTTTCCTTGTTGGGTAAACTTTCCCTTGTAATCAAATCAATGTGATGACTGATGCTCCACATAGGTGGTAGTCCTTCCAACAAATCCTTGGACACAATTTCATCAAACTCTTCAAGCAACTCCTTTACTTCTAAATGCATGTCATTGTTGTCCTTTGTTGCATCTACTTGTAGCTCCTTGGGAACTATTCCAAAACATAGTTTCTCCCCTTTAACCTCTTCCAAGAATTTCTTCTCTATCACTAGCAACATTCTTGGACCACTTTCCACCTCTTCTTCCTTAGTTTCCAATGGTGTAAGAGTGTGTTTTCTTCTATTTTTTCTAATGATTAAGTGTTTGATCTTCCATTATGGATTACCTTCCTATCAAACTACCATGGCCTCCCTAAGAGTAAGTGGCATACATCCATGGGCATGATATCACACCACACCTCATCTTCATAAGTGTCTATTCAAAAATTCACAAGGCATTATTGATCAACCAAGAATTGGTGCCCTTTTTGAAACCATGAAACCCTATAAGGGGTAGGGTTAGTTTTCATTTTTAACACCAACTTGTCCACCATTTCAACTAAAACTAAGTTATTAGTGTTGCCACTATCTATTATGATTTTCAACATTTTCCACTTGATTTACATATTGTTCTAAATAAAATTTTCCTTTGGATAGGTTCATCTTCTTTCTTAACTGGTTTCAGCAAGGTCCTCTTCATCATAAGTGCTTCTCCTCTCTCAGGTTCATCTAGTTGGCTAACAAACCCTACAAATTCATGATCACCCTTTTCTATGTGTGCACTTGTTTCCCTTGTTCTCTTTGATCCTTCTAGTTTGTGTTATGGGCATTCATAAAATCTATGGCCTGATTGTACACAATTAAAACATGTGCCTTGGAAGCCTCTACCTTGGTATCTTCCATATCCAGCTCTACCTCTCATAGGGTATGTTCTTGATCTTGTTTCGTCTTTCTCTTTTTGAATTTTTGAAGGAATAGCCTCCTTACCATGGCTGTAGTTTTTTTGTTGTTGCACCTTTCCTTTGTTGAATCCAACTCCACCTTTGTTTTTTCCTTGATTCCTTGCCAATTTCTATTTATCCTTTAGAGAATACTGGTATGCTTCTTCCCCATTTCGTAGCCTTATCATACTTTGTTCATCTTGAATGTTCAACCTCAATCCATTGACATATCTTGCTACTTTTTCATGGTCCAATTCATTATGACTAGATCTGATGGAAATCTTGTAAAACTCCTACGTGTAGGCATTCACACTTAGCTCCCTTTGTCTCAATTTTTTCAATTTCTTGAGAAATTCCAATTGGTAATCTCCAAGGAATAATTTCACCTTAATATTACTTACCATTGGATCCCATCAAGTGATCTTTTCTCTACCATTTCTCCTTCTTTCAACCTGCACCTCTTTCCACCATAGTGTTACATGACCTTTCAACCTTGTTTGAGCAACCTTCACTCTTTTGGGGTCCTCTGCTTCATCATACTCAAAATATTCCTCCATCTTTGTTATACAATCAATTAGTTCATCTCGTTTGAAACTTCCTGAAAAGCTTGGTAACTCTACCCTTGTTCCTTTCACAATATTGGAAATAGCTCTATAGACACTTAAATAAACCTAATTGATATTATGCATCTGATTATGATAAATTAACATCATTTCTTCCTAAATCACTTTGAACTAACCAATTAATTAAATAATCAACATTATTTAATTAAATTCATCAAATTCACCTATTAATCAAATAATTAATTTTATTAGATTAATTCACCTTTCTTCTGACTAATGTTCATCATATTTAATTAAATCAAATCCTCCTAAAGTCCTCTCATTTGATTAAATAAATAAAATCAAATTTCACAATCCCCTAACCCATTTAGGTTAATTAAATCTTGAATTAATTAACTCTAAATCACTTTCCAATCATCATTAATAAATCCTCCAAATTTTAAATGCTCGAGCATTAAATCAACCCATGTTCAACTAACCGGGTTGCACATGAAAATAATTTCTTTTAATTATCTAATTCCTCTATTTATCCTCACAATGACATATTCCTAAGAATATTCCTCTCAACCACCTCTTCATTCAATTTCCCTCAAAATATTTTAAATAACCTCTTACACATTCATTAACTCCTCTTACATTCTCATTAACTCCTCTTACATACTTTCAAATCTTCAACCATATTCATTTACTTTTTCTTACAGCCTTTCAAATCCTCAACCATTCTCATTTATTCCTCTTACATCTCCTTTACTATACGCATTCCCCAAAATTTGCTCCATCCTCATCCAATGGAATTGTGACAAATGTCACATTCCTATTGGTTCCTCTTTTATCCTACATTCACCAAATTCTCTCATTCCTCAACCCTTGAGTTCTATAAATAGAGGCCTCCTCTACACAATATGGATCCACAAGTTAAAAGCATTCTTATTATAGCCATTTTCATTCATTTTTCATCACATATTAGCTAGTTTTATCATTATTTGGAGTGAACTCATGCACTTGGAATTAACAACACCATTGAAGCTTATTATTGGGATTGGGAAAGGGATTCTTTCCACATCAAAGGAGCACCAATCCCCCTATGGGATGAAGGTTTGATTAATTTAGATGAGTTTGCATGCTTTTGTATTGTTTATTTCATATTTTCATCATGTTTTCTTGTCTTTCTTGATTAAGAATCTCATAAGGAGTGCTTTGTTTGGTTTTTTAACTTGATTAACACTTGTTTGTTGTCTCTTGTTAGTTAATTGTATATTAGACACTCACAAGCTCATATAATCCTTCTTTCACTTGCATCCATATCTCCATCTGCATTGTCACCTTCTTGTTCAACCATCCCTGCTCCTCCTTCATCATCTTCACTATCACTTTCTTCATGTGCTCTGCCTCTTCTCATTCCACATTCTATTGCATTCATTCTTTCCTACATTCCTCTTAGGATTTCCAAAACCTCATATATTTTTCCCACTGCTTTTGTAGCTGCAACCTATGCCATCCTTCTCCTTGGAGGCATTCTACTGCTCTAAGTCACCTTATTTTTTTTTTCCTTCCTACTATAGTGTTCTAGCTGCAATATCCCTTGTTGTAGGGACACACCCACAATTCATACTCAAAATGGATTACTCTAACACCAATCTCAGCCCACTATCCTTCTTCCCATAGTTTTAGTTGTGCTTTGATACCACGTTGATGACACACACCCCCTTGTAGGCACCAAAAAACCCACTTTAAAATGAGAAAATAGGTGGAAAAGGAAGGTTGTGTTATTGTATGCAACCTCACACAACCTTTATAGAGGTCTACACATGTGTTGCAAGTCAAATAATAAGTTTAAGAGGCATAAAATAAGTTGCAAAGGTAATAAATAGATGGCTATCAAAAATAGATTGTTGTCACGGGTACTCATAGCGCTGGCTATAGGTGACTGTTTAGAATTTTAGCAACATAAAATACTCAAAACTTGCACACAACATTTGATACTCCTAGAACAACAAAATCATAACCAATATAACTCGTAGACACATGCACAAAGATAACAACTATGAAGAAGAAAATCTTATAATAATTTTAAAGATCAATTTTTACACACATTTGCATAAATATTTGCAGAACAGAGTTCCCTCTGCGATTCCTCTTTTTCCTCTTGATGTTGGTTACAATCCTCTATGGCCACTGATAAAATATTCTTCTATTGTCTTCCACTATTCTTTATTTTCCTCTTCTATTCCCCCTATTTCTACTATTCTAGATCTCCTTTTCCTCTATCTTCCTTCCTTATTTCTGTTGTTCTTTTCATCTCTTCCAACTAACCAAAATCTAGAAGTTTCTCCCAAAAATCCTGCCTAAATAGCTGCAATGTTCAAAAACTTGCATTAATTCCTCCACCTACCTGATTTTGACTTCAAAATCTCTTGCTCAACTTTTCTCTTTACCATTTTTTAATGTTGTTGCTCATTAAATGAGTTCACAGGAGGTAGTTACTATCTCAAATCAAAACAAAAATCCAAATTTAAAATATAATAACTTATGACTCCTTCACATGGAACTTACTAGAAAGTAAAAATATATTTAAATCAAAATGAGATATGGATGAAGAAAAAACCCAATTTTCAAGGAGACTGGTAATATTCTCATGATCCAAGATGCTAAAAAATCCAATATCCTTGACATTCATACTCTTGTAGGTGCCCTATGCTAAGTTAGAACTATACACCCCATAGGTTCTAGGTTGATCCAAAGAATGAGAATTTAAAGTTGCAGTGAATATTATCACACATGATGTTTTCCCTATACCATTAGGACCATAAAATATGTACACCAACCCAACTTTCCATCTCAGCATAGCATATGCAACCAAATTTTGACCCAAAAATTCCTTGATGCCTTTGGAGCATACTTTTGGGTCAAGAAGCGATGCCCAGCTTCATAACTCAAACTCACACTACCTTCAAGGCCTCTCCCAACTCCAAATCGGTCTATTGACTTGGTGTCAGAAGTAGAGTCATGATCTTGTTTGAAATTGAAATGGTGATCAACATAGAGACTAAGCTCACCTGGAACCTTTCCTTCAACACTTTCTTGAGATGCACCTAGCTCAATGAGTAGGGTAAGTGCCTCAAAATCAAAATCAAATTAAGAATGAGAGTGGTCTGATATTTCTAGAACTATAGGAAAAATCTACCTGAGAACTGGGATGGCCTTGTGGAGCAAGACCTTCCATTTCCCATGTTGTTGAATTTGATAGTCCACATGAAAGGCTCTTGCCTATGATTTTTTATTGTCTTCCCTCTTTGGTGAATTTTTGACCAATTCCAAGGAGTTCCACATCCATATTTTAGGAGCTTGCATAACTTCTAGTTCAATATTTCTAGTTTGCAATTTTGTCTCTTACAAAATTGCAAACCCTTATGTCTTATGTGTACCATGAAAAAGATAATTTGAAGCAAGAGAAAGACTCGAGGCCTCGTAAAGGTGTCCTAGTTCCCTAGAAACTTGATGTGCATGTGATTTCTTTGAACCTTTAAACTTACACTTTCTAGGCCTGCTAGACTCCTCAGCTGAGATATGATAGTGACTAACTGATATTGTCTGCCCCTTATTATTTATTGTGTAGCTCAGCTAAATCTCTTCTCCTTCTTTCCTGAGTCTTCAATAATAATAATACTACCTGTATTTCTCCTAAATCTGTCAATTGGAGAAATTTGGGAAATTCCAAAACCTCTTCTCAACTCTTTCCTTAGTTTTACCATGAAGGTCAACACGTTGATCACTCATTTTATGTAGTTTCTTTCCACCACCCAAATCTATATTATGTACCTCATATTTTCTATTGCCTACAAGGGAAGAAAATCCAAAGCTCTGTTCATGTGATTTTTTCTCTTTATCTATTATCTACTCCATACTTAAAATCTCCCATTTATCTAAAGAGGATTCATGATAATCCCTATACTGACTACGACCCTCAAGTCTTCTTTACATTTTTCTGATGTCTCATCGATATGTACAGTTGACACATTTCTTGAATTTTTTTGCATAAGTATTTATCTTTGCTCTCTGTACCTCCATTTTTTTTTTCTTTCAACTTGAAGAATAAAAAATGTCAAAACCATTGCTACAAAACAACACATCTAGTACTATACCATATGGTATTCGCCTACTATAAAATGGTGATTTTCTAAGCTCCACATTATATTGCAAATTTATACCAAGTTGTGCAATCCAGTTCTTTCTTATTTCTACATTAATTTCATTCTCAATAATGAAAAATATTATTTCTAAATCATCTTCAACAATGCTTCTAATATGAATTGTCTTCCATGATTATCAATACCAATTTATTTTAGCAAGCAATCTTTCTTTCTCTTCTATTTTAGAATAACTTGCATAGCACAGGAGAAGAAAATAATCTTGTGCACAAACTCGATATGGGTTCATTTAACTATGAGTGGGAAAGCTTTGGTATATGTTAACCCACTTATAGTTAAGAGAAAAAATCACATGTACATGCCTAATATTGGAGGATAATAATACTCAAGGGAATGAACAAACATTTCAACGCTCCTTCCACTCATCATGGGAAAACTTCCACATACATAAACCTTCTAACAATATCCTTAAAGTTTGGAAAATGAAAACAATCATAACACCTACATTGAATACTTGAAAAACTTGAAAATGACTATTAAAGAAGGTTGACACTCCATTTCTCATTTAAAAATGGTGTTTGAAAAATTTCTAACCATAAGATTATCTTGGAAATTATTGTGAAGAACCTCAAAGATGCTACAAACCCCAAAGGAGTTGACCCAATCCTATTAGGATTGAAAGTCTTTACCAAAGAATGCAATGTGGACTTGTGTTACCTATAGGTATACTATGTATCATGTACTTTTAAATTTTGTCTTCCTTTGTCTTTAATTTCTTACTTTCCGCCCAATTCTAAAGTCTTTGCTTTCATTTTTAGCTTTTTTCGTGGGATCCTCTAAGTTTCTAACCCCTTGTCACACGTTCTTTAATTTTTGAAACCTAAGTCATTGGTGCCTGGTGTCTTTGAACCTTGTCGTCGAGTTTGTGTTTTTCCTAACCTCTTGATGGCCCGATGTGTTCTCCTTTTGTAGCGTCAAGTGTGCTGGTATTTTGTGTAGTCAGAGAGTCAGAGGTTTTCATAACTTCGTAACTCCCGACTTTGGGTTATAAAGTTTCAATTTTCCACAACAAGGTGATATGTTGTCCATCCCACATGTTTCATGGCACCGCATATGCATTTAATGAGGTGTATGGTACAACCTAGAAATTTCTTATCAAGTATTTTTGCAAAGCACATGAATCTTAGGGTTTTCTTTATCGAAGATCAAAATAAGGCACCATATTAATTAAACACCAAACACATATCTTGTCATCTTACATGACTTAAGGTGGTGGGGATTTTTTTTGTTTGAGTCTTCAGTTGTACCTCTGCCTTCTACAATAATTTCTTCAAGCATACGAGTGTTCCTTTGTGTACTGTGAGCTCATGTGGTTTGAAATTGAGAATTGTTGGCTCGGCGTAAGGGACACGGAGTTGGGACCCTTTAAACTGGAGGAATTTTGGGCACGTTTGGAAAGTAACAGAAAATCTGTTGTCAACATAAATTTTTTAGAAATCAGATTAGCTCACATTAGGGGTTTTTCAAAAGTCATGTTGAGCATGGACCTAATAGGCACATGTGAGAGAAGATATATTCCAGAAACACAAGAAATCAAAGTTGTGGACGAGACTTTCATTACTAGAATTTCTCCTCAAGTAGTCTCCCACGTGCTAAAGATTCATGAGAGAGCACTCATTAAGGACATGTATGTTGTGGTGACTAGTGAGATTTTCAAAGCTAATGAGGACTGGTGCAAGAATTCTATAGCCAAGGGGTGGTTGAAGTCAGAGAAAAGAGGTAAGTCACAGTTACCTGCCAAACTTAAGAGAATGCATTTCAAAGGGGAAATCGTAGATGCCATTGCTTTGTTAGATCACATTGTTGGAAATGCGCAAATTGAGGCTTTTGAAAATTGGATGTGTTAGTTTATTTTGGTTATCTATGATGAGAATGTGTTCATTGATTGGGCTAAGATAATTTTCTTTCATTTGAACGAACAATTAGTCAATTTCTAGAAAACTGCTACCTTCCATCTATGTTCTTGCTTAATATAAATTATAGCTAGTCAAAGATCCTTTTGGCCAAGATTAAAGCCACATGTACCTCCAACTTTTGGCATGCCTGTATATAAGTGCTATCTGCAGTTTACCAAGCAAGTTGGAATGGGATATTTTTTCCTTGTCAATGATGCATTCTTGATGGAAGCTGTGAGAAAATTGAATGGAAACCTTGAAATGTGTCTTTCTCCTGAGTCAATGTCTTTTGTATCAAATTTTGCAAGTTTTTGTATTCAATTTGATAGGTTTTCCTACTTGAGGATAGGAGGTTTTGAGAAATCCCCATTAAAATTTCCTAGATATCTTGAAGATTTGTTGGTGTTCCTGGAGGTCTGTAGGAAAATGGCCATGGTGAATGTAAAGTAAATGAATATGGGGAAGTGGGGGCATTTTTTCCTATTGAAAACTCCTTCCTTCACATGTAAAAATAATCAGATGGCCAAATGTGCTGAAAGAATTCTTAAAGAGTATAACCTCCAACATTTATTCATGAGGGCTAATTTTGATAGTAAGGGTGTCATGAGACAAAATTTATATGGAGGGAGTTCATATCAGCATCAACCTTCTATTAAGGACTTTTGGGAAGATTGTGTTGATGAAAATGAAGTCTTGAAAAGAGATTATATGAGGTTAACCATCAGGAAAATACAAGTTTTTGGTCTTTCTTTCCAGATTCCCGAAGGTGTGACTAAAGATTCAGTGGTCATTGACCTTGAATATGAAAAATTGTCTGATAAATCTCATCCCAAGGTTGACTGGAGTAAAAATGAAGTTTTGAATATGAATGTATGAGCTACTCCAATGTTGAAAATAACTTAGGATTAGTTAGAAGGAAAATGGCGACAAGTTGCAGGTTCTACTCAAGAACCAAAATCATCTCAGAGAAATGAACAAGGGTCCATTCAGATAATTCTTTGACTCCAGAAATTGCACCCTTTCTCAAGCACCTAAACACTCAAGATTTCTGGAGAACATGGGATCAATCAAGGGCGTGGGTAACCAATTATTAGACTGAACCTCCGGATTCTAGGCCGGTTCCTATTGATTTATGATGGTGAATCACTTACTAACAAGGAACTATCAATGAAACTTGTGAAGAAAAGGGATGAAAATAACTAATAACTAAGTAATGCATGAACAAAATGGTGATACACCAAAAGGTTTTTTGGGTGAAAAGTAGTATTTCCTCAAAACACAAGCTGAAACTTTTAGCAATTGATAAACTGATACAATCTTTGATACGTTGATCTACACATAAGTATTTCAAAAGAAGACCCAATATTTGAAGATATTAAAAGGAATCTAATCACATTTAACATTTGCAAAAACCAGTACAACTCCTGACCTGTATAGAACGATAACAATCATGAAAGATGCTCAATGAGACGAATCTTTAAAGGTTTCAGAAGAAACACAATAAAGAATATCAATCATTAATCTGCATACAAAGCATGACACCAAAGATAGATCCCAAAAGCTCAATATATTCCTCCAAGGTCCTGAAAATACATACTTTTGCACTGATACAATACTTGGAACAAAATAACACAATGTTCTCCAGAAAGTACAAAGTCTCTCACTCCAAAATTTTGCATCCCTGGAAAAGGAAATGAGGAAGAGAATAAGTAAACTCAATCTCCCACCAAAAACCCAAGAAAAGAGGAACTGAATCTTGAATAAGGGGGTCGGATTTAGTAAAAGGCCTAAAAAGAAGGACCTCAAACTTATCAACAACCCATTCAAAATCAAGAAAAGGTCTCCAAGACCCGGGTAGAAACAGAAATCCCTCAAAAGATGACTCAAAAGACTCCAAAAAGGGGATCCCATCTATATGAAACTCCTCTCCTCATGAATACATATGATGATAACTTAAATCAATTCCAAGATGTCTCTAAAAAGACTCAAAGAAGCTCCCAAAAATTCTTCCCCAATCCAGCAATTCATAACCTCTATGACAAAGTCTTTCCACTTGGCACAAACATTTTGCCACATCTCCATATTTGATGCTCCACCACTTGACTAGGTCTTTGAAAAAATACATTAAATGGCCTCAACTTGCATTAATAACATTTATTTTTAAAAGTGATTTATAATTATCACTTTTAAAAATAAAGTTTACAATTGAAAAATGCAAGAAGGAAAACACCTAGCAAGGTCAAATTTATCAAAAAGCACTAATTTTGCATTTAAATAATATCATTTATTAAAAATGATTAATAAATCACTTTTTATAAAGATTTACAATTTTGACTTAAAATGCAAAATTAAAATAAGACCCTAAGCTTATATTTGAAAATAAAAGCCTTAGAGTGACGGCTTTAATAGGATGAATAAAGCTTTAATAAAAGCAAGGCCAAGTTTCATCGAACTTTTAGGGTTTGAACCCTAAAATGAATGTAAAGACATTCATTCTCACTTTATGTTTGGAGGCTTCTTGGAGAAGCGCCGCCATGCTGCTGGAAACCCTAGCGGCCATCTGGAAATCTTGCTGGAGATCCCTGTGCTACGCCATTACTAAGGATTTTCTGGAAGGAGTGTTGTTAACAGGTTTCATGGAGCCTTCTATATACATGAATATGGCGCTTTTAGCTTGTATTCTGGCGGATTTTAGCAGATGATAACTTCAAAAATGTTGGGTAAGTATTCCTTTGGCTAGTCCATGTTCTTTACTGCATTCTCAAAGCTCGGTCCTTCATTCTGTCATGGCCGCCATTAAGATTGTATTCTTGCTTCTGCTGAACTCAAATCTGGAATTTCTCACCCATTTTGAAGCTTTTTCCAGCTTATGGCACGACTTCTGAACATTTCCCTGATGATTTTCTTGCGATATGTTCTTTAGAAACTCGAATTTCATTGGGTATTCAATCTGCAAACCTGTCATAGAGGATTTCACACTTTTCTTTTATTCTGTGCATGTTTACAGGCCGCGGCCTCCCTTGCCTCTTCGAATGGCTCCTTTTCTGGTTCTCATATTTGCTACTGGAAACCCTAGTGCAAAACTCTGCTTTTTCCCCTCATGGCCACGGGCTATGTACTGTTATTTACAGGGAAATACGTTTTTCTGTTCTTCTATTGTGCCTTGCATATTACTCGGCCTTCATTTACATAGAAAATATGAACCTCCTTGCGTATTTGAAGAATTTTGTATCTTTGAGAGTATGGCCATGTATTTTTCCTGTGTCTTGGGCGCGGCCATAGATAAATTTGATATTCCTTTAATCTAGGCGTGGCCTAAAAAGACTGCTGCTTTTTGACATTTTCTGGGTTGGCCGCCATTACGTGCTGTTTGAGCTTCATTTCCAGTACCATACTTGAAGATTTTCTGAGAAAATAAGTTTGATTTTGTTGTAGCTCCATTGAAATGACAGAAAACTTATCCGTATCTTTACACTTCAGAATGAATATTTTCGTGTGCGTTCATTTCTGAATCTATTAAAAGCATGATAAAAGATTCTTCATTTGCTATTTCTTGATCTTGGCATTCTTGCAAACAGTGCATTTTCTGAAAATGAATTAAATATGCAGCACTTAACATTATTCACACTTGCATTCATATGTCATGAATTTTGCAAAAATCTGCAAAACACTATAGATTTTCATGTTGTTCATATTGCCTATCTTTTGATGAGCTGGGCTCAACCCTTGTGGGAGCCACATTTCACTCCACTCATTCTGATTTAAGTTATAGCTGCACCTGTAGCTGCACATGAAACAAACAGATTAGAAATAAAATATTTTCAAGATGTATGATCATTTCCTTCTCTCTTTTCGCTTGTCAAGAGTGACTTTTAGTTGCCTGATACATGTAAAAGACAATTTATACATTAGTGGGTGGATATGTATGTAGGATTAGAGACTGTTTATTGCTTAGAGCTCAACTCTAACCATTGCAATTCCTTCAGATGCAGGATATGAAGACTGAAAGCTGCAGAGGACACAAGACAAGCAAACTGGAGCTGAAGCTCTCACAGACGGGAGACCCAAACCAGCCATCAGGCAATAACCGGTCTCCCTTCCTATATATGTATCTTATATTTCTTTTCAACGCATTCTTGTGTATATTGCATTTTATGCATATGAGACAAGCTAAATCTCACGGCTTGTGTGAGATAGATTTTAACTTTGAATCAATAAAGACTTCTTTTCAGCAATTTTGTGTAATCTTTTCGATATTGTATACATTTGTATAAATGCAACAATCCATTACTGAAAATAAAAGCTTCTTGATTCTTATGTTTATACACCTGAATGTAATGTAGGGAAGACCAAAATTAAATGCACCTCACTTTGTTTTTGTTAAAACTTATGGCGATAAGCTCGACTTGATTTGAGCTGTAAGCAAAAATGGGTAACGATTACAATGGGTACATCATCGGAGATTGGCTACTAGGTCTTCTAGTGCAAATTCACAATTTTGGGGTGATGGTGAAGCTTGAAGAGATGGATAAATTGAAGTTAGTGTGCAAACATGACAACATATATACCCCTCTCTAAAAAGAAAACTAGTCAAACGACACCTATGCCTGAAGATTTTGATGCCATTTTTAAGAAGATTGTTGATGACAATACCTTTCCTCCTTTGTCTGAAGTACCCTCTTCCCCAGTGGAAAATATAACCATCACTCCTAGTGAGTCTAAGGAAATTGCTCAAGGGACGAGGATTCTGTTTTGGTAGAAGCCTCCCCAGTATGGTTGAAAAAGGCAGTAGAGAAAAAGAGAAAATATACTCCTACAACAAAAGTTGGAGTAGATATGGTTGCGAAGTTGCTCCAGACTTACTCAAGGCCAAAGAAAGCTTAGAAAATGTTGAGAATGCTAACTGACCCTACTTTTGGTAATCAAGTATTGGGAATTGCAGATCCTATAAAGGATTTAAATGAGGATGAGATAACAAGAGCTGACTATAAGTCACACATGTTGATATGGGGCCCCAAATACTTGAAGATGATGTGTATCAAACTAATTATTCATTCAATGCCTTGATTAAGTGGGTAAAGGAAGAAAGAAAGGAAAAGGTGACATTGTAATCTCAGGTTCTTGATTTTAAAAAAAAGTTTATTTCTTCTATAGTCCCCCCTTCTATATCCAATGGAGCCTCAAGTTCTCAGGAAGAAGTTATTGATGGGTCTACAATGCAATTAATTAGAAAGAATCTAAGCTATTCCAAAGCTTCTAGTGAATGAATTGATGAAATTTCTCAGGAGACTATCCTCTTTATTAGTAAATATGTGCTATTCTACACTCAAGTTGTTGATAAAAGGAAGGAATTGATGGGAGATTTACATTAGATTAGGAAAGATCAGACCAACCTCTACGTGCTCTCACAAGAAATGAAAAAGTTGATTTCCATGGATCGAATGAAATTGATCAATGAACAAATTTTGAATGATCCAAAGGAGTTAGATCATTCTTGGTTCAGCTCATTGGAGTGGAAACTAAGCATTTATGACAACCTGGTAAAGGAGATTTTTTAGGCACTCAAAAGGTATATGGACACGCTAGTGGAGATTAAAGGAAATTTTCATGAACTAAAAGTAGAGATAACTGATGAGTTTGATGAGAAGATTCTAGATTCAAAGGAAATTTGTCTGAAATTCAAAGAAGTATTCAACAAGGAGATGGAAGATCCTGCCACAATGACCAAAGAATCTTTCTCAAAGCTCGATAGATTGCAAGTCTACCTCAATTCCTTTAAAAATAAAGCAAATAGGAGGTCTGATGCTCTGATCGAGTCTAAGGCTACTCTAAAAAAATGGAAAACTAGACTATAGATCGCTGTAACACCAAGGAGCAAAGAGATATTTGCAATTATTACTAGGTATAGAGACTACAAATCTAGGATGAAGGCACAACAAAAATTATTGCAGCAAGAAGCGGTCGAGGATCTGGAAGATGAAGAGGCTTAGGCGGAGGGAAATGATGCATAGTTATTTTTAGTATTTCATGATACTTTCTTTTAATTTGGCTCTTTTAAGTTAAAGACTCTTTTTAATTATTTGGTATGGTTACTTTCAAGAAACCGTTCCCAAAGGCAATTGGCTTATACTTTAAATATGGGTTTGGCTGATGTGATTCAGATCTTTTGGGAAAACTTTGATTTACTCATTAGAGCAAAACTTTGTTATCTTGATTTATTGCTTTCTATTATTCTAATATAGAAGACAATGGTGGAACTTATGTATTCGTAATCTTTGAATTATGGTGTATGAATCTATTCTACTTATGTTGAATGTTCTGCCAGTGTGTGATCTATTATTGGAATGATAAATACTTTTATTTGTTACATCACTATAGTATCGTTTATCTGTGAATAAGGATTATGTGGTGATATTTGATTTAACTTTAGTTGTGGAGTATTTTTGGTTTTATCATATGAATTCAATGAATGCCTTTAAATATTTCTGGTTAAAATTGCCTTCCTTTATTTGCTTTCTGGTTAAGAGCAACATTAAAAATTATTCACTGGATATCAAATGAAGGTAGTTGCCACCTTTTAAAATAAGTAGAGAATTGGTCTGAAAATTATATTATTACTGATTCAACTGTGGTTACATTTGTCACCTTAGTGGGCATGAGAATATAGAGTTAGGTGATAAATCTGTCAACCAACAACTTGTGAACATAATAATTCCCTTGAATTCTTTTTGTTGCAAAGACGGTTGTCATTGAACCAAAAGATTGACTTGTTATTGTCTGATACAACCTTTGGATTTATACAAGATCCAATATCCATAGGAGGCAATTAAACCATGTCATGAAGCCCAAGCACCCACTATCTCACGCCGAGGAGACCAAGGGTGACTCCTTGTAACAATCCTGCCAATGTAAGAGAGGGGTTCAAACTTGTGACCTCGACTTTGATACCAATTGTTGCAAAGACGATTGTTGTTGCACCAAAAGATTGACCTATTAATGCCCGATACAACTGTTTGATTTATACAAGATGCAAGATCCATAGGAGGATGTTAAACCATGTCATGAAGCTCAAGTGTCATTTTGGCCCATGTCAAGGAGACCAAGGGCGACACCTTGCAACACTTTCGACAAGGTCAAGATGTTTTAAGAAACTTATTGCATGCAAAAACCTTCAAATAGGCCAAAAGGCACAACCTTATGACCTTGAAAAATAACTTTTACAAAAAAAATCTCTTTGAAAACATTTTCAACCATTCTAAAGATCTTAGGACATGAACAAGACTTTTTAATTGACATGAGAAACCTAGTAAAGGTCATTTTAAGCCAAAGGTAAAAATAGGCTAACACTTTTGGCAACCTCTGTGAAATTCTTGCTTCCTAAGAATCTAAAACTAGTGGCCTTACATATCCATTGGGTATAGGATTCAAGGAGACCTTAAACAAATTGAGAAACAAACTTGACAACTAGCTGTTAATACCTCAAGAATAGCTAAATAAACACCTAAACTAGAAACTAACTAATTGTGTTTCAACACTTGGAGGAAATTATATTTAAAAAATTATGTATCAACACATTGAATTTAAATAAAACATATCCTAACTTACACTAACCAACGAATGAAATTAACTCAAACAAAAACATTGACTAGTTCCTTTGAATAGCTTCCTTTACTCATCAATTTGAAATGCTTCACATGTTAATGAGTGGCCAAGAGGAGGTGGAATAATAACAAATGTTTAACCAACTACTATGATATCTCTTGAAGAATGAAAGAAAAACTCTTTTACCTCTTTATGTTGGCCATACATACTACTAAATGTAACTAGAAAATTAATATTTAAAAAAAAAAATTATTTGCAAAATTTTATTTTTAAAAATAATTAAAACTAAAACTACTATCATGGGAATTTTTTATTTGTAATTTAAAAAAAAATAACTTAAACTAAAACTACCATCATTAGGATGAATTATTTCTGATCCTTGTAATATTCCTATTGTCAACAATACAATTCTCACATTTTTCTTATCATCAACAACCCTAACGCCGTGATCAATCAATCGATTGATTTTTAGCTTGTCTAGGGGCAACATCATATTTCTCTTTGTATTGTTGTGCATTCTTTCTTGTGTATATTTGTATTTGTTTGCATCTATCATGGTTCTTGTAATATATTGCTACAACATCATGATCTTCCATATCTTGGTGTACTTCAATGACATATGCTTGCAAGTGATCTTTTTTTAGTCAATCCATGTTTTGGATACATCATCATCTTAGTCATATATATCCTAGAGCTTAACATCCATTATAATATTAAATAGAGGATTCTCTTTTCTTTTCTATTTTTTTTATAGGTAAGTTTTGGGTCTAGAGCCCATTCCCAAAATAAAAATAAATGAAATGTAATGTGGTAGCTTTAGAACCACAAGTGGGGAGCACAATAGACAATGAATTGAATTAGAAGAAAAGGATAGGCATCAAGAACCTAAAAGGGAGCTATGATAACAAATAATAGAGTCTAGAGCATGAGATCATGAATAAACTAGAATCTATACAAAACCAATAACCCTCGAACAAACAAGAACAAGCCATAATGCCTATTTGAACAAGCCCCTCCTACTACTTCTCCTAGTAAGAAGGGAATCCATGGTCCATTGAGTTTCATTGTAACAGTATCCCTACCTTCTATCGATAATCTCTCTTCTTTATATTTTTGTCCTTTACTCTTCCTTGTAGTGATAATTTTTTGTTTTGATATGCCACTCATGTATTTGGGCAGTGGATCACTTCCTTAGAGGGAAAATCACATCATTATGGTCAATAAAATCTAGTTACAATGCAAGGGCTCATACTTTCCCTAATCAAACATCTCTTCATCAATTTATCAAATTTCATTTAAATTTATACTTATATTAGGACTCATTATGTGTGGTGCCTTATTTTGAAAACTCAAACCTAGGATCAGATCCATGCAATGTGAAATACTATGTATTAGTGAAAATCCATCACATATTCCACTATCCATAATGTCCCCAAATTCCTTCAATATTATCTCCACTATTGGATCCTCAAAACCATGTGGCTTACTTTCTTTTATAGTGTAGGATTCATGACTAATGCATATAAATCATACAATTATTTTATTTCCTTAAGAATATTTTAGAAATTAGAAACATTAATTTCCTTTTTGTTGTTTCTTCCTTAGCCTTCATTAGTTTTAACTAAAAAAAATTCCACCTTTGTTGATGGTGAATGTATTTTCCTCCCATTATGGATGTCACAAACATCGTATTGTCATGGTCTACCCAAGAATACATGAAAAAAATCCATATGAATCACATCACATTATATATCATCAAAATAACCTCCAATATGAAATACAATTAAGCATTGATCCTTCATAGTCATTTTCTAACCCTTTAGTAGCCATGTTTTGTGGTGATGTGTCAAGTGTTTAAATGACCTATTATACTTGGATTCTAGAGTGATGCATATACATCCACATGATGCACTAATATCTATTGATATTTTATTTTTACAACAACTATTTATTTTTAATAATGTTACCTTTCTTCTATTAAATTCATTCTAACAACCATAAAATCAATACCAATAGGAATTTTGAGTTGCATGTCTACCTTCTATTTTGGCTCTAATTTTGAATATAACACTCAATCTTTGAATCTCTCTAGCTCTCTATGCTCCTTTTTGCAATCACTATTCGTTGAATATCTTGATGTGGATGTGACCAATATTTTTCCAACACTTTGAGGGTTCTTTGAGCACACTATATTCTATCCTTGATCTCCTTGGCTCTCTTCCATTCTTGATGACTTTTTTTCTAATGGTATTTAGATATTTTCATCTCCATTTTGGTGTGAAGTGATTGTGTTAAAAAAAAAGAATGTGAACTATTGTAGTGTTTTTGGTGCTTCTTGTGTTATATATTTTATTTGACACTCTCTCACACACTAATTTATCATTTCTTATATACCTCTAAGTGATATTCATGGATTTTACTTTTTACATCTTAGTTATAGCTACACTTAGGTTAAGTGCACACATATTTCATTTTCTTCTTCATCGTTGATTAGCTATGGAGACTAAAAGGTAAATAGGTTTTTGGCTATTCATGGCGAGCTCCCAAGTAGTCCAAACCTCTTTTTTCCAAGCAACAAGTTTAAAAACTATACAAATACAAAAAGGTTTGCATGCATTATTTTCTTCTCACGTTCATCTTATTGTTTTATTTAATTTAGTTGGTTTAGCTTTAGTTTTATCATTTTGGTATTACATTTTACCTCTTTATTTTTCCTTTCATTTTTCCTATTGTGAAAGCAAGTTGAAATATGGATAAGTATTTGAGTTTTACAACTATCTAAGCTGATAACATCTAAATGGAACTATAGTGTGTGTGTTGGATGATAGTGCATTGCTTGGATGTCCATACATTGTGGCCACATATTAGAAAGAAAGCTCCATAATCTATATCCAAGTTCCTTATTCCTTATTATTTTCACTCTTAAAATTATTTTGCCATTTATGCATCTATATTTTCCTTTAATTACTAAAATTTCAATTTATCTAAACTTGATATCTTAGGTGAACCATTCCCTTTTGGTGGACCTACTTTTTTACTAAATTTTTTAATTTAGTAAACCTTCCTACATTATAAAATTATGCCTTGTGTATTATTGACACTCATAATACTTCTATTTTATGAGTTTCACCACACAGTCTCTTTATTCTGATAGGGTTTTTCATAGAAACTATCAAAATTATTCCAAGATTTCTTCTTCATGACACACTAATACAACTCATATTGGTACTACTCTTATTTTTTTCTAACTTCTCATATAATCCAAATGCTACAACCCTTCCATCCCTACGTAATTCTCTTCCTACTATATTTCATGATATACATGTAGGCTTTGAGGTTGCCCTCCATATGGGAGTTGAGGCTCAAGTCCATACACTATATAATTATTTATCAAATTTCTAATCTCGCCTTACTAGTGATGAGGATAAACAACATGGCATGGGTCCTATTCCATAGGGCCATATAAATTATGTTGTCCCATTACTTGAAAGGTATTATTTTTTGTGTGGGATATCTTTATCATCACCAATGACTTGTATACTAAAAATTCATGATTCACTCTCATATCACAAATAATCAAATTTATATGTCACTACCTACACTAAATGTTCACATGAAAAATATTACATATAAGGATACTTCCATAATATAGCTTGGTATTGCAAGCGCTTCCTCTTTTGGGATGTTGTGAAACCCCATTTATTATGGGTTTGTTCTTCCATCTTAGCCTTTGTCATTTACCTTTGCTACTAGCCTTCTTGGTGTTGTTTAGCCTCTTAATCTCTTCGATATTTCTAATATATTTTTTGTTGCTACCACTTCTCCAATTCCCCTTCACATGATTTACCTTGTGATAAACTAGTTAATGTAGAACATGGGTAGTTTACAAAAACAACTTGCTTCACTATCTACTTCCTTGTAGCCACTTCCTACATATATTGTCACAATCCACTATCATTTGAGATCCTTTCTACTTCTCTTCCTACTATCTTTGAGGTCCCATTATTTAATAATTGTAATGGAAAATATGATACACAAATAAATGTATTTACATCTATCGTGTTATGCAATAATTTCACAATGATTTTATTTTTGTATATAAGACATTAGAAAAATTATTTGCATGGTCTTTTAAATACATTGTATTGGATGATTTTTCTCCTTAGCTAATCATTCCATTCATTATTTTGATCAATTGGTAAATTTATTCCTCCAAAAAAAAGTAAATGTAGGCCCCAAGGTCACTTTCATTGATTCGGTGCACTATAAATAGGTCCCTAACAAAAAGGTAATAGATTTTATTTTTCTGTAGATACCTAAAAATGTCCTAAGTATATTGCACATCCTAGTTTTGCTTATTAACACCATTTCTCACATTATTCACCTAATTCCTCTATTTAATTAAACAATATCCAATTATTTAGTTAAAGTCACTTTATTCTCCTATTAATTGAATAATTAAGGTTATTTGATTAATTCATAATTTTCTCCCCCTTTGATTAAATAATTTTAAATAATTTAATTAAAATGCTAATAAATCCCACTTGATTAAATAATTCACAATTATTTAATTAAAGTTCTTAATTCCTCCAACTTGTACAATTAAATGATTTTCATACATTGTTTAATTAGCTAATTATTCCTCCAATCCTCCAACTTGCATAAATAATATTTCATTTTCAAGTTTGAATTCTTCCCTCCAACTTGAAATATCTCCAACTTAATTCCTAAAATTTAGGGATATTATTGAGTCTCTCATGGACTATGGACCTGTTGTCAATAGATTTGCACCCTGCTGAATGCAATATTCAACAACCTACTGAAACATGGAAACCTTCTTCAGATGTGGGTGATATGAACAAAGAAGGAATCTCCAGGATGAGCTGGTTCTCCGAATGATGAATATTATTCTAATTATTCTAGGAAAAGGGATAAAGAGATGAACTAAAAAAAAATCTGAATCTAACTGAGATTTCACTTAAAGTTATAAAATTCGAACATTGACACTCACAACATCTTTCCCATCACAATGAAACTCACAACCTCACTGACACATACTTTCATTAGTATTTTGCATGAAGATTCCTAAATGAAATACAACAGGAAACTTGAAACTATGCAATTCTGAAACACAACTTATAACAACAAGACATAAAAGGATTCTGATTTGAACCACAAAGACATCAAATTGCTTTTATAAAATTGAGACAAAAATGAGAAGGAGAATACTGTTGCTTTATTAAAACTGAAAGAGTGAATAATTCTGAACTGAGTACAAAAGGGTTCATAAGCTCAAAATGTGTATGAGCAGGAACTAACATCTGAACTGAGAAGGAGAGCTAAAAACTAAGTCTTTCAAAGACATAACTCTCAAGAAACCCTAATCCGAGCTCAGAAAAATCTCCAGGAAAAAGGCTTCAAACTGTCTTAAAAAACTGCCTAAAAGCAGAAAAAAGCAGACTGCTTTTATGATGAACTTGTCAAGCCTCTAAAAATAGGCTGAATTTGTTTAAAAAGCTCAAAAAACACCTTATCTCTCCAAGATAGGTCTCAAATCCGACCAAGAGAAGAAGTCAATAAAAAATCCGCTAAAAATAGCAAGAAATCATAAAGCAATTTATAGGAGATTGCTTTATGATTTTGCTTTACAAGATTGCAGATTCTCACAATTTGTCTATTTTTTGCAATTAAAGATTAAAATATTTTGCAAAAAAGAACACATCCTTATATCTCCATTACAATATCTGATTTTCTCACAAAATCATAAAAACATTAATGCACATCATTATCTTCTCATCATCTCATCAAAAATCTCTCAGTGATTTCTTTAAAATCAATTTAAAAACAAAGAACCCTAAATAGGAACTAACCCAAAACAAAAAAGATCCTAGGTCATAAGGTATTCATCACTACACCCTTAATTGATTTTCTCTTAAATCAATAACACAAGATCAAATACTCATATTTCACTAAGGCATAAAACAAGTCTTAAGACCTAAAACATTGACTTAGCACATGAATTTTCGGCCTCCCCACAAATATCAAAATTCAGACTTGGATTAAATCATAATGCAAGGATTATCCCATGTGCTATTGACCGAATATTCCAGATAATCATGATGTTGCTCAAATTAGGGCATGAGAAAAGAATGCCAAACCCTAATAATGATTCATTTTGCACTCGTTACTTTGAGGAAAATGAGCTCTGCCAGTTAATATGCTGCCATGATGGACCTCGAATCTGAGCTCATGTGCCTTGGGAATCTTCACTACTCCTTCAGTGGTCGAGCTCTTCAATGGGTAAGCTCGCTTTTTGTATTATTGAGGTTCTTTCACTTCATTTCAAAGAAAGAGAAATTCTCATGGCCGTGGCCTGCTCATATTTTTTGACCTTCTCTACATTCCTATGCTCTGCTCCTCTTGGCCATCATGAGCTCGAACTCAGCCTCTATCAGGAGACTCCATGAGAGAGCTCACTTATGGGTTTTTTCTTTCTTCTACTATCACAAGGGTAAGCTATCTGCTCATTGCTTCTATGACTTCACATTTTGTTCACTCAGGCCTTATTGCCATAGCTACCACTATTTCTAATGCCTATGTTTTGTATTTTCTGTGTTTAAATTACTATTAAATCTCGACCACCAGTTTGAGAGCTCGACTCTTGGTTTCTGGATGCTCTGTGAAGCTCTTGGCCGTGGCTATACACAATCTCCACAGACATGAACTGGTAATCTTTCCTTTGCTAGATATTTCGCTCTCTAGAGACTTAAAGAATCTCTCCTTTACTCATCAGTTTCTGGCCATTTTCAGGGCGCACCAGATGTATATTATAGAAAACATTATTTGTAGTTTTGGGCTCGACCCACAACAAGAAATTTTCCTTCATGCATATTCGAGGACATATTTGCATATGGGTATCATGAAAAATTGAATGAAACTGTGTTTTCTTCATTCTAAGACTCAGTTCACTACAAGGAACTCGCATTTTAATGTCTTCTTGCTGTCTCATACAAAATTTCACATGGGTTATCATTGTAATTGTATTTTTTGTATTTTGAAGCTCAACCCAAAAATGGGTACCCTGTATATTCATTTTTAAAAGCTATGAGCTCGATTTAGAAAAGAACTCCTTCTCTATACCTGTTACCTCACAAAAATATCTCAACTAGGCTAATAGAACAAACTATTTTGATGTTGTGATAGGAAAACCCACATGGATGGCCGAAAATAGAGAAAATTTGTATATTTACTGGAAATCCCAACGTGGGTACTCGTTGTTTGTCTTTATTTATCTTCAGAAATGAAAGCTCCTATAAGAGTAACAAAATATGTGTATTCATTTGTATTTAGTCTTATGGGTTCAACTCAAATAACCAATGATCTCTGTCTTTCGTTGATATGTTTGTGTCTTCTTTTAATTTTCTCCATATAACTGCTTGATACTTAGAAGAGAGAACAACATTGTTTGAAAAAACCCATATGACACAATACCTATCTTGTTGTTCTAAAAAAAAAAACACAACCATATGGGTAAAATGGAAATGTTGAAAGTCTGATTCACATTATATTTTCACTTCTCAGCCTTCTTTATGGAAATGTTGTATAGATTTTGATCTTTAACAAGACCTCCTCTTAGATATTGAATGAACACTGATACTCTCTATTCCTGAAGCTTGTTTGTAGTATTAAAAGACTGCATCTGTGTAAAAAATTTGAGCCTCTTTAAATCATTCAAATTTTTATATTTTCACCATTTGATAGAACTGAAGGCTTAACTAAGACCTTCCTATATCTGCACTTTCAATATGCCTTGTTAAGTTATTTCCCTGTTCCCATACTTACTTCTTTGTGGATGAAATACACCAGAATGTATTAATGATGAACATCGGCCATAAGTCTTTGAAATGCTGGAATTGTATATGCATGCTATTTGTATTGCCTAAATATTGACTTCATGCTGCTTTTCTTGCACACAGAAAATCTCTCTTCTGGATTTCTTAACTTTTACCATACAAAAACATTGCTATTGCTTTCTGTTCTTGGACTTCGTAGAGATTTTAACTTGAAACATTACAACACCACGAGCCACCTCTACTCATCTGTTCTTATGCATACTTAAAGCCTCAGAAACACCTTCTAGAATGAAACTGTTATCATTTTTTATCCTATAATTCTTAATTTTGTATATGCTTATTAGTCAACTGGAACTGGTGATTCATTCAACACTTGAATACATTGTCTGTCTTTCATACTTTTGAGATTCAACATGGTACTCTTCATGCATTTTTATGTTCCACTTATTAAACTGTTCTTTAAATCTACTCTCCTTCACAATGAAAATCAAAACAAAACTCTTTATTAAGGCATAATGTATTCCTGTTCACTATCCTTGACTGTGAAAAGAATACTGATGAACTGGAACTTGCATGACATATACGATTATGATAAACACAAAACATGAACTATGCAACAATGTTTGATATAAATGTACTCAGCTGAATTAATTGAGTGAACTAAACTCACTGTTCACCTATAGCCTTCAGAAAATATTAACCTGATCATTATGAATGCACAGTTGATTTAGTAGCTCGATAGATAACTATGTTTACTCTTTTAGTTGTATTTCATTTCCTTTGATGAGCATGATGATGCAATCTTTAAATCAACCGATTTAACGAATAGGGCAGCATGCCAAGCTCTACCCTTGTGGGAGCCCATTTTTCTCCACATGCTTGGTCTTCAAATAATGATCAGCTTCGTGACTTTACCTATACCTGTACAAGGAAACAAACAATGTTAGCATAAAAAATAGAATATGATGATCATGATATTGTTGTTTCTCCTTCAGCTCATTCCCTTTACACTTGATTGATTGTTCCAATGCATGATTAATAGTAGGCTATACTATTGTGGGTGCCTCATATAGGTTTCTTCATAATTGGAGCCACTGACATCCCCTCTTTTCTCTTACAGGTTGACGAAATTCAAGAAGACAAAGGTGCAACATTCATCGTCAACCATCGGCCAAAACAGGCAATGATGATTATGTTGCTTACTCATGTGATTTATTTTTCGCACCTTCAGTAGTATAGTGTGCTATTAGTGATTCATTGTGATAGTCACATCCATGGCTTGTGTGGATATTTGATTTCAATTCTTGCTTTTCATTTGAAAAGAAAAATGCATTTAAATGCAATGTTGTAATATCTGATTCTTGAAATCAAATGAAGCCTTGTAAAATATGAGTCTTTTCATGAAATAAAAGAAAGCATTTGAAATGCTATTTTGCTCATTTGCTCAATTTTGTACCTCATTCATTTCTAGAATGTTTGAATAAGAATATATGAAAACTCTATTTCTTCTTTAAAATGTATAACTGTCACTCAATGCATAATGATAGAAGAATGCAACAACACTTAAACTCAATCTGCAATTTCACCTCATGATGTAATAACATTCAGCCAGCTCCACCAATTGAGCTGAGGCAAAAATTTGGTAACAAGACCATTGATCTAATCCTTGATCCATACCTCATATATTATCAACCACTTGATTAATCCTTAATCCACAATCACCTCCTTAATTTTCTTTCATCCATTGATTGGCACTTTCAATCCTCACCATTGATCAAAATTCCTTAAATCTATAAATACCTCACCTTTTAACATGAATTTCATTCACAATATTCATAGCACCCTTACTCTCTTGGATTGAATACTCACCTTTGAGAAATTTGAGAGCATTTGTGAATCAATCACCTTCAAATCAACTTTTTCACAATGGATTTAAGCAAATTTGAGCACTCCACATCACTACACCACAAGTTTTCTTCAAATCCATAATGGGATTGGGAGATCTACACCATTAATTAGGTTCAATTGCTTTGAATTGTGTTTAATGCTTTTGAATTGAATCTTCTTAGTGTTGTCAATTGAATTTCATTGATTATGGCTTTCATTTGATCATAATCATGAAGCTTCTTATTGTTTTAAGATCCTAATTGCTTCTATTTTGATGTTATTTGATCAATTGAGGTAACCATGAGACATTTTAGTGAAACACAAACTTTAAACACAAAATCAAAAACCTTGATCATTATCAAACATGTCAGTTAATCTTCATTTCAATAGCCTATCAAACAACTATCAACCAATCCTCATCCAATGTGTGTCTTATGGATAGATCTTTCCTACAATAGACATCATTTTAGATATCATCTAAAATAACACCCCCTAGAAAGAGATAAGATAACATTGACATTTTTTTTCATTTTGATCTTTTTCTTTTTACTTATATTACTATTCCATTTTGATGATCTCTCGAGGATATCTACAAATAATTTAGAGAAAATAATGGGGCATTAATCATTGCTTTTGTTTGTTGTGCTTGTTTAATATTCTTGTAACACAACCTCAGTGAATACTTGTCTTGCGTGTGCAGAGATGGTCTCAAGTAAAAAAAATGTCTAGTACATATTAGGTTCTTCATACCTTTTGTGTATGTCTCCTTACTTTGATGGCTTTATTCTCTCACATGATCAAACAAGGTTTTTTTATGTCAGGTATGAACAAGGATACTCTTATATGTTTGCAGAGAAAAATTCCATGCATTAGATACAACATCACCCTAGTTAGATTCATACCTTGGTGCATTGTGTCTACTTGCTACATCAAATAATAATTTCTAAGATGAAAAATATTATCTAAAATCAAAAGCAATATCATCTATCTCTCTCATCACATATCCAATAAAATCATGGAATAATCATAGGCTTATTAGTATTTTGATCAACACCATCATTCTACATCAAACATAAAAGCTTCTTAGGACTTGTTTTTTGTCCTCTATTTAGTAGAACTACTCCCATTGTCATGTTGTGATCTCGACCCAAACAAAAAAAATCACTCGATCTCTTGAGGGGGAAACACAACAACATTTCTTTGTCCATTACGACACATTGGGGCATCAGGAAAAATCATAAAACTTTCAAGTTTTGATTTAAGTAGTATCAATTCTTTGAAGCAATGCAATAGGTACCTTGCTTCAAAATGGGGAAAATATAGACACCTAAAAATGTCCTAAGTATATCACTCATCTTGATTTTGCTTATTAACACCATTTCGCACATAATTCACCTAATTCCTCTATTTAATTAAATAATGTCCAATTATTTAGTTAAATTCACTTTATTATCCTATTAATTAAATAATTAATACATTATTTGATTAATTCATCATAATTTATCATTTTCTCCCCTTTTGATTAAATAATTCCAAATTATTTAATTAAAATGCTAATAATCCCACTTGATTAAATAATTCACAATTATTTAATTAAAGTTCTTAATTCTTTCAACTTGCACAATTAAATGATTTTTAATGAATTATTTAATTAGCTAATTTTCCTCTAATCCTCCAATTTGCATAAAGAATATTCTCTTTTCAAATTTGAATTCTTCCCTCCAACTTGAAATATCTCTAACTCGATTCCTAAAATTAAGGGATATTGTTGAGTCTCTTGTGGATTATGCACCATTGATCTAATCCTTGATCCATGCCTCATGAATTATCAACCACCTAATTAATCCTTGATCCACACTCACCTCCTTAATTTTCTCTCATCCATTGATTAACAGTTTCAATCCTCACAATTGATCAAAATTCCTAAAATCTATAAATACCTCACCTTTAAACATGAATTTCATTCACAATCCTCATAGCAAAGTTACTATCTAGAATTCTTGTCTCAAGTCTTGAGCATTCTAGAGTATTTCTTGTGAATCAACCTTCATCAATCATCTTCAATCAAGCTTTTGCAATAATGGATAATGCATAAAACTGAGCAATCCACATCCATCTCACAATTATGCATCAAACCACAAAGGGATTAAGAGGTTTGCACTTTAATCTAGGTTCAATTGCTTTAAATTGTGTTTAATTCTTTTGAATTGAATCTTCTTAGTGTTGTTAATTGAATTTCATTGAATGTGATTTTTATTTGTGTTGTGTTGTAAGATTGCAATCTTTGCAATTTCACCTACATTTTTGCATCCACTTTAGTGTCCACTCCCTTAGTATTTGTGTAGGCTCATTTCAACCCTTGCATCAGTCTTTTTCCCCTCAAGATGCTCAAAACCCCCTTTTAGCTACCTTTGCGCATCAGCTTTGTGTTGAACTTTTTTTTTCCTCATTCTTGTCATTTTTAGTGTTATTTGTCTAGACATTAGTGCACTGCATGGACATCCATGTGTTGCGCTAGTGTCCCGTGACATTTTGACATTCAAATAGTCATTTTCGAGCTTGTTGCCAATTGTCACTTACTTTTGTCAGTGGTAATAGCTTGGGATGCCTTATAACGGATTGGGACACCTTATACCAACTTGAGAGTTCCTTTTTCCCTCCTCTTCTCTCTTTTAAATCTATCATTTTTCTTCATTTGGTCTCTCTAGTTCTTTTTGCACATTCATTCTCATTCTTTCTTCTCGCTCTCTTTCTCTCTTGCTTGCACAACTCTTTGTAGCTTGCTATAGCAATCTCAATCTCACTCTTTGCATATCTCTTGGCTCTCGTATATTTCTCTTTCTCTCTTTGGCTTCCTCAAGCCTTACAGGTGATATCTTACTTGTCTTATGTCTTTGAGCATCTTGGGATTTCTCACATCCTGATGCAAGAGTATCTAGTGGCGTAAGGGCAATCTTGCATCACCCAAAAATATTGTATTTTCATTTTTTTGTAGTTTCCTTAGTTGTCTTGGGGCCCATGGCAACTCATGTAGTCTTTGGGACAACTAGAAGTTTGAAACAACCAAAAATAGTCACTTGCTATTTTTGGCAAGTTGGCATATTTGGGTTGTATGGACACAAAAATTGACCCCAAGGAGTGAAATCAAAAAAAATATTTTTGGTCAAAGAATCATCTCAAAATCTTGTACTATTTGGTAGATAATAAATTTTCATCTCAGGGAATTTCTCTAATGAAGTTTAAAACTAAAAATTGAGGCCCTTTGGAGCCCTAGAATAGGGTGCAAAATCTCTGATCTTTTAGATTTGACAAAAGATAGTTGTATATTTTTTCACAAGCTTTCCAACGATATATTATAATTGAAAATCTAATGGTCGGATCAAAGGTTATGACCCTAAGAAGCTACCCCACTAAAAAATGAATTTCATTAAAATATCTTCCTAGGCAAGAAATCAAACGGCGAGAATTTTGACGCCAAAACAAAAGGAAAAGTACACTTTATAGAACATTCTAGGGTAGTTATTGTATAAAATAAAAGGGTTAAGTGGGGGTGGTAGAAGGTGGCTCCATTAGTGCAAATTGCAGCTCCAAATAATATATTTTTCTTTTAGAGTTGATTTTGCTATAATGAACCAAACCCATGAGGCTGTAGTATTGCAATTTCTAAATCTGTAATTTCATTTTCTGAAAATAAATGAAAGTGATTTATTTTTTTCTCACATCTTTTGTGTTGGTATCTATTGTTTTATTTTGTGTGGTTTTCGAGTGGTGTAGCCCTCATCAAGTGGTATTAGAGCAAGTTTTCCTGAGTGTGTAAATGGATTGTTGAACATGAGGTAGTTTACACTAGGACTTCTGGTTGTGGGTTTCTACAAAAATGATCAAAATGCCTCTGTGAAGAAACCGTGGTGGTGGAAGAAATATTATTGTACCAGAAGAGGGTTTTAGAGCCCTACAGAGACAAGTTCAAGCACTGCAAGAGGAGTTGCGTCAAGGGTTTGAACCAAGAAGAGGAGATGAAAGTGAAGATGAAGTTGAAAATGAGGAATGGTTCAAAGAAGAACAAGATGCAACAGATCTAGAGCAAGTCATATTATTTGAGGTCATCTCTAAAATTGGGACAAGGCCAAAGATCGATGTTTCTAAATTTTCTAGAAATCTTAACCCATAAGAGTTGATTGATTGGATCAACGATATGGAGGAGTGCTTTGAGTATGAGGAGGTGGAAGATCTTGAGAGGGTCAAAATTGCAAAGACCAAGCTAAAGGGTCATGCAAATTTGGTGGAAAGAGGTACAAATAGAAAGAAATCAAAGAGGAAAAAATAAAATAACCAGATGGGACCGTATGGTTGAAAAATTAAAAAGACAGTTCATTTTTGTGGACTATGAGCTAGATTTGTTTAAGAAGATGCAAGGGTTGAAACAAGCAAGAAATTTTTTCAAGGAGTATACATAAGAATTCTATTGTGTCCTAATTAGAACAAGCCACTCTGAGGCCAACGAAAAAGTTGCTTGTTACATAAATGAGTTGAAGCCGAGTATTTAAGAAGAGTTGGGTCTAGTAAGAATGTCTATCATTGAAGATGCATATCGGTTTGCTTTGAAGGTAGAAGAAAAGTTGAATAGAAGGTTTGAAAGCAAGCAAAGAGGTGGGGGTCATGGTGGAAAGACTAGTGGATGGCCATATGGAAGTCAAAATGAAGATGAAAAGAAGGGTGAAGGATCCAGTAGCAGCTAGAACCAGAAAGGAGATAACACCTACTTCCCTCATGATCAAAATAATGGAGACCGAAGAGGAAGAGGAAGATCTAGAAGAGGGTTGAGAAGAGGAGGCTTTCGTGGAAATTTTTTTCAATGCAAAGAAGAAGGAAATAGAGCCTATGAGTTTCCTCAACATCAAGGAAGGACAAACAAACGACCTGAGGGTAATGCATGAGTTGCACATGTAGATGAAGATGTTGAGTCTTCACATTCTAAGTATGCAAAAAGAGGAGAGATAATTGTTACTAGAAGAGCCTTGTTGAAAGAGGAGAGAGAACCAACTCAAAGGAAGAATTTGTTTTGCACCAAATGTAAGTGTGAAGGTAAAGTTTTCAATGTTATTATTGATGGAGGTAGTATTGATAACCTTGTTTCAGAAGAGATGGTTAGTAAGTTGTGGTTGGAGAGAAGACATTTGAATCCATACCCGATTGCTTGGTTGTAGGACCATAAAGCTTTGGTAAATAAGCAATGCTTGGTAAAGTTCAAGATTGGAAATTACCATGATGAGGTATTGTGATATTATGCCTATGAATGTTTGTCATATGTTGTTAGTAAGACCGTGGTAGTTTGATCGACGCGTGGTACATGATGGACATGCTAACACCTATTCCTTGACAAAAGATGGCATTTGTCATAAGTTGAAACCCTTGAGGGAGGCAAAAGAAAAGGTATGCAGTAATGCAATAATTTGTTTGGTTGATCAAAGAAAATTCCTAGAAGGTATGAGGCATCAGCATATGTGTTTTGCATTGATCTCTAGAGTTGATAAAGAAGATACTAGTGAGGTACATGTAGAGGTTTCATATTTGTTGAATGAGTTTCAAGCTATTATTTCTGATAATGTACTTGAAGGTTTTCCTCTAGTAAGAAATATTAGTCATCAGATGGACCTGATTCTTGGAGCTATTTTTCCAAATAAGGTAGCTCATCATATGACTCTAGCAGACAGTGAAGAGTTGAACAAACAAGTGCAAGAGTTGTTGTGAAAGGGATTGATTAGAGAGAGTTTGACTCCATGTGTAGTATTTGCAGTACTAACACCAAAGAAGGATGGGGCATGTCGGATGTGCACAAATTCTAGAGCCATCAACAAGATCACCATCAAGTATAGATTTCCCTTGCCAAGGATGGATGACATCACAAATTGTTTGAGTGGAGCTGAGTACTTTACAAAGATAGATTTGAAATGTGGTTATCACTAGATTTGGATTAGAGAAGGAGATGAATGGAAGACAACCTTCAAGAACAAAGAGGGCTTGTACAAGTAGTTAGTCATGCCCTTTGGGCTAACCAATGCACCGAGCACCTCCATGCAGCTCATGAATGAGGTACTAAAAGAGTTTTTGGGTAAATTTGTCATTGTTTATTTGGATGGCATTTTAATTTTTAGCAAGACATTGGAGGAGCATTTGATGCATATCAAATTTGTTTTTAGAAGGTAAGAGAGGAGAAGTTGATCAATTTGAAGAAGTGCAGTTTTGTGAAAAGAGAGTTGGTATACTTTGGATTTGTTGTCTCAATAGAAGGTCTTAAGATGGACCTAGAGAAGGTAAAAGCTATCATTGAATGGCCTACACCAAGGATTTCTACTGAGGTGAGATCTTTTCATGGTTTGGCTAGTTTTTATAGAAAGTTTATCAAAGGTTTTAGTAGTATTTGTGCACCTCTAATGGAAACAATGAGAGGGGACAAAAAAGAGTTTAAGTGGACTACAGGAGCAGCAAAAGGTTTTGATATGTTGAAGAAGAAAGTTACGGAGAAACCTGTTTTGGCACTTCCAAATTTCAACAAGGTTTTTCAGGTAGATTGTGATGCTAGCAGTAGTGCCATTGGGGTTTTTTTGAGTCAAGAAGGTAAGCCTATTGCCTATTTTAGTGAAAATTTGAATGATGCTAAGAAGAAATATTATGTCTATGATCAATAATTTTATGTTGTAGTTCAAGATTTGAAGAAATGGAGACACTATTTGTTTCCAAAATAATTTGTTTTATATACTTTTTATCAATTGGATTGAACCTGTGTGCGAAAGAAACAATGCCTTGCAATCTTGCGTAACATGGGAATACTTTCAGGTTGTGGGTACCCTATGTTGAAAGTAGACCTCTAGATTATAGGTTGGATTCCTTTATGATTTTCTAATGAATGAATGATTTCTAGCAAGGAAGAGGGAAGACAAACTCTGAAATGAATGCATAAGCTAAAAATCTAAACTATGGTGATGCACCTAAGTGATAAAATGAGCAATTGATATCACAACTATCTCTCATAAAATCTATTTTCACAACTCAAACTAGACAGCTTAAACACATAAATATTTCACAAAGAGGCCTGATAACCTATCCTTTATGAATGAAAATGATAGTTTCACAACTTCAAGGGGAAGGTTAATTTATGGCACAATTAATGACCCGTGGCTAAACTGCTATCTGTGTACATGCATCCATTAATGAGATATAAATTTAAAGGTTTTGATTTAAAACACATTAAATTTGCATCCAAATCACTAACATAAATAAAACACCTAAATTTGAGAAGGTAAACCCTTGATTGTAATAAGAAATTGAAGGAAATTTTGCAAGTGACTGTTGATGGCAATTTTGGCACCACAATAATGCAAGCAAAATTTTTCTACTCTACTTCTCCTGAAAGAGAAAGGAAACACATGGATTCCTTAGCTCCCAAGGTCTTTGTAGTTGGGTCTCAACTGTGTTGATGTTACTTAGTGGTCAATGCAATAGTAATATTCAAGAGGCCTACTAGTGTAGAGCTTCCGGACTATTCTTAGATCAAGCATGAAAATAAAACCTACTTTAAAAGGGGTTTTAAAGAAACAATAAAAGATAGATCAGGGTTTGAAACAGAAAAGAACAATAGTTTATCCAATCTTGACCAGACTTGTTAACTTCAAGGAATTATAAACTTAAACTGCAGAACAAGATAAGCTTGTGATTGACACACAACCTCTTTCATTCACAGTGCTGATTCACATAACAGTTTTTAATCATCATTTAAACAAAACACAAATAATCTTTCATTCCTTCAAGACTTCACAAATAAAATGATCAAATTAAGACAAATATCACTCAAGAACACAACTTGAAGTAGATTAAACTCTGATTGTTTCTACTATTATTAAAACAGATAAACAATATTTAGAAAGCTGGCACAATCACCAGTGTACAAAGAACCTGATTCTTCAGATTATTTCCAACTACACTAAGAGAACTTTGAAAATACATTACAATATGTACTAAAATATTACTATTAACCAGGAAGACAAAGAGAAGCTCTTATTACTATGAATCAAGATACAACTCTCTCTCTCCTTCTGCTAACTAACTCATTCCTAACAGTCCTAACTTTCTTCTAAATCCTTCTAACACAGTTCTATTTTCTTTCCCAAAATTTCTTTAAATCTCTAGAAGTTCTAATCCCTTACTGTCTAACCTTTACAAAGAGGCAAGCATGCCTTATATACAAAATGTACCAACTTGAATGTGTTGTCCCTTGTACTAGGGTTTACAAAATATTTGCACCCGGGAGAGTCGGCTCTCAGATCTTTCTGAGGAAAGTCAAAACTGCATTCAATGTGAATCCTTGTTGTCCATGTTGATAAAAGGCTCCTAGAAAAGATCTGTAGATCTTTTGTTGTGGCATCATTAATTCTTTCATCTCTGTGTCTAGCTTCAAACTTTGTTGGGGCAGTCTTGAATGCACCAGGATATCCCGCCATTAATACTAACTGCCTCTGTCATCAGTGGTCATTGCAGCTGTCCTTCTGAGTCATAGCTTCCTTCATTCAATCGACTTCCCTTCTGTTCTGGACCTTTTGGGCGTTAATCGCCTGTTGGAAGCATTGTTGAACCTCCTTGCAAATCTGAAACACCATCCGAGCCGATCCATCACCACCTGTTCTAAGAAGAAACTCATCTGGTCGCACTCTATTAGTCTCCTCCACAAGGGTGGTCAATCAGTCAAAGGTCTCCCTCAGCTCCTTCTGATTGGGCGATCAGTTGCCACGCCAAATTCTGAGCAGTCAAAATTGGTTTGACCTAAATTGCAGGTCAGTGAGACACCATCGGTGTCTCCTCGATGGGATTTTGTCTTACAACAAGCATCGACATAGCAAGGGTCAATCGGTAAGACGTCTTCGCAGGCTCAGAAGTCACATCAAGCCTACAAAACCAATCGGCAAGACTACATGAACTCGGCAAGACCACATGTCGAAGTCCCTCTTCTCTGGGCGAGCAAATTTTGTATCGGGGAGACATTACCCCAAGTTTTTCCTCTCTCACCGAGCCCTTCCTGCCATTGGTGAGACCATCACTTGTCGCTATGATCTCACAGTGAAACCTTTCATTCGCTTGAAGTCTCCCTGAGTTCCTTTTCCTTCCCGGCGGGCTCACTTCATTCTTTCGGTATGACCTTCGCCCATCGCCAAGACCTTGTGGTGAAAGCATGTCCCTTCGCCGATGCCACTTCGTTCTATGATGACGAGATCTATTTTCTTCATTGGGACCCTTTGGCGAAGGTGTAATCCTTCACCGAGCTTCATTTCTCTTTTGGTGTGGTCCCCTTTCTCTATCGGTAAGACATCACATGATCGGTGAGACCACATAGCGACATCAATCCTTGGGCGAGCTCATCTTAGATGTCTTGGAGACTTTATCATTTCGGGGAGACTTTATAGTGAATCGATCCCTTTCTAGCTCAGAGCTCCTATTGGCAGGACATCTCGAGGTTGCCAAGACTTCTCAGCGAGCTCAACCGCTTATACCGATGCTTGCTTATTTCACCGAGACCTCTGAGTTTCGTGGAGACCTTCCACTGATGTCTCCCCACTTTTTCGAGAGCCTATATGAGTTCAGTGAGGGCTCACTTGATCAGCAAGAGTTTCCCATATTGGTAAGACATCATAGTGAAGGAACTTTATTCTCTTAGAGTCTTACTAACTTCCTTTTATTCTTTCTGAGCCTTGCCTTGTTTTGATGAAACTCTCCTCCTTCGGCGAGACCTTTCGCCAAAGGCTACACCCCTCGGTGCACACGTTTCTTCCCTCCAAAACAAATCTCGTTGGTAAGGGTCACCTTTGGTGATCTTTTCACTTCTCTGGGACCCCTCTTGAGTCATGCCGACATGGATTCTTTTGCTTCTCATGCGTCGTCATAGCATTCTCTAGTCGGGGAGATGTTCTGTAGACCTCTAATGTCTCAACAAAAGCCTACTAATACACCTTTTGTCATGGTGACATCTCTGTTCTTTCACCGAAGACCACCGATAGACTCCCCCTTGCTATGTTAGCGTGACATTCCTTCTTTGCTAAGACTTCCTAGTGACACTACCTTGCTTCGCTGATTCGTCGGCCCCGCCTTGTCGGTGAGACTTAAGGAAGTTGCCAAGACTCCCTCCCGAAGTCAAATCTCCCACCAAAGGAAATGCCCGATGATGCTGGTCAGTGAGACATAACACCCTCACTGAGACCTCTTGGCGGGGAGAAAACCCTACGCCGATATGCATCCTTTTGACAGCGGTCAGCAAGACTGCAGGATTTTGCCAAGACCACCCCCCGAAGGGAAAACTCATGCCGATAGAAGACTCATTTTCGCCAGGACGATGACCTTGGTCCTGCTGATTAGATACCTGTATGTAAATTCCACTCGCTTTGACATCCTTGGGGTCCTGCTGATAGGCAACACAAGGGCACATCGACAGAAAGCACTGGTATTTAGTGAGACTTAAGGAAGGTCTTTTCAATTACCATCTTTAGGGAGAAATATGATCAACTGTTCTAAGGAAAGCCTTCCAAGTGGATTCACTTGAGAAATATCACCATGTATGTCTCGTTCCTACAAAACAGATGCTTACATTAGTCATCAGAAGGATATAAGATATATTATCATATGATACACTTTGGCTAGTGATTACTTCATTGAATACTTAGCAAGAAGGGAACCGAATTAAATTGAAATAGAACCAAAGATAACCACAACCAGAGAAGAAACTCAAGCAGAAGAATAGAAACAAACCAAGAGCAAGGAAAATGACTCGAAACAAAACAACCAAAAGAGAAAGGGGGACCCATTTTGATCCAGATCAAAGTGGGGTGGTTATGCAAGGCATAAAAAATGGCAACTCGGCTGGGAAAATGGTTTAAACATTTTCATGAATCTAAAGGATTCAGCTACCCAGAACTCCTGGTTCATGAATATCACCACTCCAGTTGGGTCAGTTATAAGAAGCAAGGCAGAGCTAGAATCTCAATTGTAAGTCAATCAAAGGCTACCCTTGAATTTATCTGTGTGCTTGATAGTGGATCATTCCTTTCATAAAGTTCTTCATCTTTCGAATAACAAAATGTAAAATTTTGGCTACATGAGTTGATTTCCTTCATGCAATGATATCCTAGGCATTGCTCCGCTGCCAGACAAGCGTCCATAGCCCTGACGGAGATACCTCTAGTTCTCTCACAGCATTTCTCTACTACCAGACATGCATCCATAGCCTCGGTAGAGATACTGGAATCACCCATTCATATTGACCCTTCTTCTTTTGATAATTGTTTTCTTTTCTTTTGGAGTTTCAGATATTTCCTTTAATTCTTCTTTTTCTTTTCAATATGTCAGATGCTTAATATCTGATCTGGGTTGAAAACTACAATGGACCTCATAACAACACTTGGAAGTTGGATTTTTCACTCAAATTTTACAACACTGTCATCCTAGGATAAATACACTACTAGAATAGGGGATGATTTTAAAGATTTGTGATAAATTCAGGGGAGCTGATGAATGTTACCTACTTGGTACCTTGTTCTCCAAAACTTTCCACAACCTTCATTGACAACAAACATGAAGCAATGAATTGAGGACAGAATCGTCCAACCAGCAAACTTGAAAATATCTAAACCACTTCTCTCCTAATAACCACTGTATGCTTCAGACTACAACCCACAGCTTGAGATAGACAAAAATAGATTAAACCCCCAAAGAACAGAATAAACAAAAAACAAAAAGGCAAAGGAAATAAAAAGAGACAGGGACAAACATACAAGCAGGAAGCTATTTACAGGCAAGAGCCACATTATTTACACAAAGAACAATAGGTTATTCACATCAATGAAAGAGTTATTTACAAGCGGAAACACAAAATTTATATACATGGATGCAAATTATTTACAAACATGAGACAACTAAATTACTTACATAAAATAAAATGAAATATTCATGTACAGAACAAAAGTTAACCAGCCTCAAGACTCAAAATAGTGCTTAAGGAACTGCCCATTAATAGGAAAAGGAACCAGTTCACCATTTAGGCTACTCAATCTGAAAGTATTTTCCCCTAGAATCTCAGCAATTTGATAAGGACCTAGCCATAGTTTGTCAAACTTTTGGTGGCTGCCCTTCTTTTCATTGGCTTTATCCCATAACAGTACTAGGTCTGATATCTTAAAAGCTTTTATCTTAGCTCTTTTTTCAAACCAGTGTTTGACAACAACCTGATGCCTAAAGAATTGTTGTAAGGTCACGTCTCACTGCTCTTCTAATTTCAACAAAGTAGCCAACCTGACCTCTATCCTATTGTCACTGAAGTAAAATTTCTGCATGAACTCCAGGATAGGTATTTGCAAATGAATAGGAAAGACAGGCTCTTGGCCATATACCAGCTTGAATGGTGAGGTGTTTAAAGCAGCCTTAATCCTAGTCCTATCTGCCCATAATGTGAATCTCAGCTGGGTATACCAGTCCCTAGGGTTATGTTCTCGCAGTTTCTTAATCACCCTAATAGATTCTTAGTGGTAGACTCTATAACTCCATTGCCTTGTGGATAATAGTTAGAGGAATACTTCAAGATGATCTTGTGATTATATGCCCATGAAATAAACTCAGCTGAAGAAAAGGCATAACCATTATCACATACCAGAGCGAAGGGTACCCCAAACCTTGTAGTGATGCACTCGGTGAGAAACTTAATCACTCCCTCCGTTGTGCTATTTTTGCAAGGTATGGCCTCTGTCCACCTCGTGCAGTAATCAGTAGAATTCAAGATAAACTTATGTCTTGCGGAGGAATTTGGGTTAATCACTCCAATGAAATCTAGTGCCCACTGGGCAAATGGCCTTACCTCTTAAACAGGTTGTAGTGGCATGGCTGCATGGCGTTCCCTTGGTGCAGAAACCTGGCACGTGTGACATGTTCTCACATGTTGATTGGCATCCTTGAATACACAAGGAAAGTAATAACCAGACCTGAGGATCTGGTGTGCCAGAGCATCTGTAGAACCATGACCTATGCCATGCTTCCCATGAAACTCAGAAATCACCTGCTTGGCCTCTTGATGATCAAGGCATCTCAGGTATACCCCTTCAAAATTCCTTCTATACAACAACCCTCCTTTAAGCATGTAATGAGAACTCTTCAGTCTTAGGGCTCTCCTTTGAGTGGCATTCATTCCTTCTGGAAATTGATTGTTGAGCATAAAGCAAATGGTATCAACATACCAGGGGTCGTCAGAGAAAGATTGGGTCGTGTATTGCTAACAGATGATGTTGTCGCCAGCATTCGCCATGGACTGGGATAGACTCGTGCCCCTAACTAGTTTCATGGGATGTATCTCGAGATCAAATTCTTGTAAAATAGCCATCCATTTGCCTCTCCTTTCTCCCAATTCACTCTGCATCAGTAGGGATTTCACAGCCGCATTAGGAACTACAACAACGACTTGACTTCGGAGAATGTAATGTTGGAATTTCTTAACAGCCTGAACCAGCACAAAAGCTTGCTTCTCTAGAGGTGTGTATCTGACTTCCACATTTTTAAATGGAGAGCTCATAAAAGCAATTGGTCTCTCCTCTGCCTCCTCTTTGCATTGAGTTAAAACAACCGTGCATGAATGCTCAAAGGAAAAAGAGTAAATGTAGAATGGTCTCTTGTAATCAAGGCTGGTGAGAACAGGCGCTTCTAAAATGGAGTGCTTGACTTGCATGAATGCGGCCTTTGCTTCATCTGTCCATTCTATCTTGGCATCCCTTTTCATCATTTCGTTAAGAGGCTTTACGATCTCTGCAAAACCTGTGATAAACTTCCTTACGAAGTTGATCTTTCCAAAGAAAGATCTTAACTCTTTCTTGGTCCCTGGCCTAGCGATCTTCAAAATGGATTCAACTCGATCTGGGTCAACTAAAATCCCCCTTTCAGAAATTATGTGACCCAACAAATTCCCTTCTGAAACTCCGAACACGCATTTGTTGGGATTGAGGGAGACACTATATTGGATGCATCTCTCGAGAACTTTGGCTAAGTTCGCAGCATGATTCAGTCGATCCTTGGAGAACACTATCAGGTCATCTATGTAAATATTGATACATTTTCCAATTAGATCCTTGAAGGCTATGTCCATGGCGCACTGGAAAGTTGCTCCCACGTTTATCAGGTCGAACGACATTCTTTTGTATGCGAACGTCCCCCACTTTGTAGTGAAAGCCGTCTTCATCCTGTCGTCAAAGTCAACCATTACCTGGTTGTATCCAGAGTAACTGTCCAAGAATGACATCATCTGTGCCCCATTGACAGTCTGTAATACCTCATCCAAGGAAGGGAGCAAGTAATTATCATTTTCTGAAGCCCTATTTAGGTTTCTAAAGTCTATGCATAGCCTAATCTCCCCGTTCTTCTTGTGGACTGGGACTAAATTAGCCACCCATGTTGAATGGCGCACAGGGAAGATTATCCTTGCAGACAAAAACTTCTAAACTTCTTTGTAGATCAATGGCTCAATCAGGGCATTGACAGGGCGTTGCTTCTATCGGAAGGGTTTAACTTTGGGCTTCAAGGGGATAGTGTGGGTGATAACCAAAGCATCAAATTTCTAGAGGTCTTCATACCCCCAAGCAATTGCAGCAATATCATTTTTAAGCACCCTCAGTATGTCTTCTCTAATTGCTTCAGGGCAGGCCTTCCCTATATAGACATTTCTTTAAGGGCCAGAATTAGACAGGTTAACTGTTTCATATTCTCCTCCCTTTTCTTCTACTGATGCCTTCTCTCGAGCCCTTGGATCTAAGTCAAAAAGTCTCTCCAAAGCCACCATTCCCTTGGGGATACTATTACTTCTCAAATTAAGGACCCCTTCTGCATCACAATCCTTAGGGTTCCAATCTCCTTGATCCCTGATGGACTCATCAATAATTTTCCCTTCAAAAAATCTGAGCTTGCTAGGAAGGCCAGAATATGTCGATCATCATCAAAGACTTGGAAATTATTGATATTGTCAGGAACAGTTGGGGTGGACATCAGTTCCACTGAGAGTATTTTAAACTTGGAGCCTTGCATAGGCTCCAAGGTGCTTGCAGCAATAGCTAGTGAATCAACTACCTGATTTTCTTCTCTAGGGATTAAACTAATCCCAAAGGCATCAAAGTCTTCAATCAGGTTCCACACCCGATTTCTATATGCTGCCAGTTTTCTATTGTGACATGTATATTGGATGTGTACCTGCTTGATAACTACTTCCGAATCTCCTTGGACCACTAAGGCAATGAGCCTTTTCTTATGTGCAAACATTAATCCTCGAGCCAGAGCTTCATATTCATCTACATTATTAGTGCACCCAAATTGCAGCCTATAAGAAGCAAAGAAAACTTTCCCTTTCGGGCTCGTTAGTACAATTCCAACACCATAACCGGTCTTGGACTTGGATCCATCAAAGGTAAGGGTCCACAACTGATCACAAGCAGGGGTTAATCCTTTTGAAGTTTTCATAGATATTTGAATAGAATTAACCAAAGGTGGGACTGCTTGATCTCTTGGACCAGACATAGGAAAAGGATTGTCTGAAGGTTCTCTAGGTACTTTCTCCAATTCCTGCTCAGTTGCATTATGTAACCTGTGGTTATCTTCCTGGCCGTCACTTGTCTCTTTGGTTAACCTCTTGGATTTTGGTATATCCGTGAGTGAAGGGGTGTTAAACAAACCTTGGGGCTGCTCCTTATCAGTATATTGATTTGGGAATGTGTCTAGAGTAGGTTTGATCTGAGAAGGGATTTATTTTGAAAGTATTATATCCCTTGTTAACATGATTACTTCCTTAGCTTCAAATGAGAAGCGGTCTGTAATGATCTCAGGATGGCATGTGCTAGCTTCCTCAGCTTTGGAAACGTGATTTAAGATGTCAATGCAGGGTTGGCAAGTCAGTTCAGAATGGTTTTGGTAATGTACCCTGCACCAATTGGGGAGCAGGAGACTTTGTAGATCTACATCTTCTCCCAAGACCAGCTGATCTTGCTACATTTTTCTGACCAATGCTTGTTGGTTTTCATTAATTGTAGGATCAGGGAACCCTGGTATTGGCAAGTCTGTAGGATCAAGAATAGAGGAGGTTAAAATTTCATCTCTTTTATACACACCTATTCTAGTTTCGAAATAGGCTACCTCATTATGGAAATCATATTCAGTAATGATATGCTTGAGGTGAGGCTCACTCTCAATCTTGATCTAATTAGGAATCCCTTTCCATGGTAGCCACATATGTGAAAAGTCAAGGGAAAGATATCCCCCTAAATTCTTCGTCAAATCTCGGCTTAGTAGCATACCATAGGTCTCGGGAATGTCTGCCACTTGGATGTCTATGCTTGTTAGGATCCTAGGATTTGATCCTACTTGAATGTATATGTTTCTTAATTCACCTACCACATTGACCTCTATTTTGTCAAATTGAATGACCTTATTTGTATAAATAGGGTCCAATCCCAACTTCTTGCATATGGAAAATGACATGACATTTCCCAAAGCCCCTGAATCTAACAGACAGTTGTGAAGGTTCTTTCCAGAAATTCTTAAACTTAAAAGGAAAGGTGGAGTACCTACCTTGTTTCTATATAAGGCTACATTCACGTCCCTAGTAGGTGCCACCTTGCTCTTTCCTTTTGACTTATCAGCTTGTTCTAGAGCCTTTAGCACTATCTCCCTTTGAGCAGGGCACCACTTTAAAATGTCAAAATATGACAAAGAAGTTTTATGTTTCTGCATCTCAAAAACGATGTCAAATTATGCATTATAACTTGAATTACTTTTGAAAACAACAGAGGGACTACCCTTGTTATGGAGGTCAGGCGGGCCTTTTGGTGGAGAAGGATTATTATCAGCACCTTGATTCGGAGGTACCATGTGATTGGGAGGTGCTGATATGGTGAATGGACCCTTATTTTGATTTCTCAAAAAGTGTCCCCCTTTTGTTTGAAAAGTCTGGGCATCATATGAGTCTTCCTCTGGTTCATTTTCTTCTTGCCTTGGGAATGAAGGCTCCTCCTCAAAGAACTCATAAGTCATTGCAGTATCCATTGAGTCACCTCCTTTGTTTGAATTCCCCTGGAATGTATGAGCATCTTCATGTACCATCTTAACAACTTTCTCCATTTGAGGGTAATTTACCTCAGAATGGGTTGCAGTATCATGCAACCTGCACCAATTGGTCATGAAGTTAAGGTCAGTCATGTTTGTTGTATGTGCTCTCTCCTCATTTGCTTGATAGTTGTGAGGAACTCCGCCATTATTAGGCCTTGTATTCCACTGTCTATTGTTGTTTTGCCTTTGATTATACCCTTTTTTTTGGTTTTGGTAACCTCTTTGGTTGTAGCTATTGTTATTCTGATAAGTACCCTGGTTGTTACTGTTTTGAATAGGGTAGTTGCTTTGGTTTTGAGAAGGGTTCAACCAAAGTTGGGCCATATCATTGGTAACTTGAGACAGTGTTTTCTTCAAGGTCTCTACCTCATTTGTAAGCTACACTATTTTCTCACTTTCCACAGCCTTGACAACAGGTGGCTAGTCAACATGACTTGGTGTTCCAATTTGGTTATGATGGCCATGGGAACTTTGAGGAAGCTGTGACTGTTGAAAGAGATCAGAAGTCCCTGTAGCAAAGAATGGAATAGGTGGTTGGGTGTGCAATTCAGATATAGGTCCATAATGGGAAGGAGACATTCCCAGGATAGTATTGAATGGAGGGGTTGAGCTATGCATCTGGTATCCTATTTAAGGGAAACCCCCTTCTAGGCCTCCTTGTTGAAAACTGATTTGTTGCTGCAGCTTGATAGCTAGGTGATAGACTTTGGATAGAGAGTCAATCTTAGCTAGTTGATAGGTCCTTTGCAAGAACAAGCCCAACAAGGGGTCTATAACCCTAAAGTAAGCTTGAATGGCACTATCCTTAGGGACTAAATAAGGATCTTGCAATCTTCTATACATTCATTGGAACCTGGTATTGAATAAAGGAAAAGGTTCACCTGGTTCCTTTCTGATGGTAGTGAATTGGTGATATAAAAGAGTTGGATCCACATAGATTCTGAACTGATTAATAAAATTATTTTCCAAATGTGTCCAGGTCAGAATGAAACCTTGAGGAAGATTAAGGTACCAATTGTATGCCTGTCCCCTAAAGAATAAGGGAACAACTGACAGACTACATCCTGGTGAGCTATCTGAGCTCTAGTACAAGCATCCTTGAAAGCCTGTATGTGCTCTTCAACACTCCTTGACTCACCATGAATATACTTGGGGTAGAATTTCTCAGGGTTCTTAGGTAGGTCATGAAAAGCTCCAGGAATAGTCCCCAATGGAGAGGGATTATTCTGAAAGAATGCCATTGGTGGCGGTGGTGGTGGTTGAACCAGCTGTGATAACAATTGAGATGGATGTGATGGTGGATTGATAGGTATCCACTGAGGTATTGGTGAAAATCCTGGTGGAGTGAGTGGAGCTGATAAAGGTGGTATGATGGTTGCCCCAGTCATATGACTCTTGTTTCTTATAGGGGTCTTGAGTTCTATCAGGGGTGGTGGATTTTCAGCTGATCAAAGAACTCTATGGGACTTCTCTAGAGATGAAAGCCCAGATTTATCCAACTTGCCCTTCTAGGCCCTCCTTCTAGCGCCAGTTCCTATTGATGGCGATTTTGGCACCACAACAATGCAAGCAAAATTTTGCTACTCTACTTCTCCTGAAAGAGAAAGGCAACAAATGGATGCCTTAGCTCCCAAGGTCTTTGTAGTTGGGTCTCAATTGTGTTGATGTTACTCAATGGTCAATGCAATAGTAATATTCAAGGGGCCTGCTGGTGTAGAGCTTCCAGACTGTTCTTAGATCAAGCATGAAAATAAAACCTACTTTAACATGGGTTTTAAAGAAACAATAAAAGATAGATCAGGGTTTGAAATAGAAAAGAACAATAGTTTATCCAATCTTGACCAGACTTGTTAACTTCAAGGAATTATAAACTTAAACTGCATAACAAGATAAGCTTGTGATTGACACACAACCTCTTTCATTCACAGTGTTGATTCACATAACAGATTTTAATCATCATTTAAACAAAACACAAATAATATTTCATTCCTTCAAGACTTCACAAATCAAATGATCAAATTAAGACAAATATCAATCAGGAACACAACTTGAAGTAGATTAAACTCTGATTGTTTCTATTGTTATTAAAACAGATAAACAATATTTACAAAGCTAGCACAATCACCAGTGTACAGAGAACTTGATTCTTCAAATTGTTTCCAACTACACTAAGAGAACTTTGAAAATACATTACAATCTGTACTAAAATCTTACTATTAACTAGGAAGACAAAGAGAAGCTCTTATTACTATGAATCAAGATACAACTCTCTCTCTCCTTCTGCTAACTAACTCATTCCTAATAGTCCTAAATTTCTTCTAAATCCTTCTAACACAGTTCTATTTTCTTTCCCAAAAGTTCTTTAAATCTCCAGAAATTTTAATCCCTTACTATCTAACCTTTACAAAGAGGCAAGCATGCCTTATATACAGAATGTACCAACTTGAATGTGTTGTCCCCTATACTAGGGTTTACAAAATATTTGCACCCGGGAGAGTCAGCTCTCAGATCTTTCTGAGGAAAGTCAAAACTGCATTCAATGTGAATCCTTGTTGTCCATTTTGATAAAAGGCTCCTAGAAAAGATCTGTAGATCTTTTGTTGTGGCATCATTAATTCTTTCATCTTCATGTCCAACTTCGAACTCTGTTGGGGCCATCTTGAATGCACCAGGATATCCCGCCATTAATACTAACTTCCTCTGTCATCAGTGGTCACTGTAGCTATCCTTCTGAGTCATAGCTTCCTTCATTCAATCGGCCTCCCTTCTGTTCTAGACCATTTGCACGTTAACCACCTGTTGGAAGCACCGTTGGACCTCCTTGTAAATCTGAAACACCATCCGAGTCGATCCATCGCCACCTGTTCTAAGAAGAAACTCATCTGGTCGCACTATGTTAGTCCCCTCCACAAGGGAAATCAATCAGTCAAAGGTCTCCCTCAGCTCCTTCTGATTGGGCGATCAACTACCACGCTAGATTCTGAGTAGTCAAAAGTGGTCTGACCTAAATCACAGGTCGGTGAGACACCATCGGTGTCTCCCCAATTCGATTTCATCTTACAACAGGCATCGGTATAGCAAGGGTCAATTGGTAAGATGTCTCGACGGGATCATAAGTCACATCAAGCCTACAAAACCAATCGGAAAGACTACATGAACTCAGCAAGACCACATGCTGAAGTCCCTCTTCTCTGGGCGAGCACATTTTGTATCGGGGAGACATTATCAGAATCGGGTAGACATTACCCCTAATTTTTCCTCTCTCACCTAGCCCTTCCTGCCATTGGCGAGACCATCACTTGTTGTTGTGATCTCACAGTGAAACCTTTCATTCACTTGAAGTCTCCTCGAGTTCCTTTTCCTTCCCGGCAGGCTCACTTCGTTCTTTCGATATGACCTTCGCCCATCGCCAAGACCTTGTGGCGAAAGCATGTCCCTTCGCCGATGTCACTTTTTTCTATGTAGGCGAGATCTATTTTCTTCATTGGGACCCTTTGGCAAAGGTGTAATCCTTTTCCGAGCTTCATTTCTCTTTTGGTGTGGTCCCCTTTCTCTATTGGCAAGACATCACACGACTGATGAGACCACATAGTGACGTCAATCCTTGGGCGAGCTTATCTTAGATGTCTTGGAGACTTTATCATGTCAGGGAGACTTTATAGCGAACCGATCCCTTTCTGGCTCAGAGCTCCTATCGGAGGACATCTCGAGGTCACTGAGACTTCTCTATGAGCTCGATCGCTTATACCGATGCATGCTTATTTCACTGAGACCTCTTAGTTTCATGGATACCTTCCATCGATGTCTCCTCACTTCTCCAAGAGCCTATCTGAGTTCGGTGAAGGCTCGGTTGATTGGCAAGAGTTTCCCACGTCGGTAATACATCATAGCGAAGGCACTTTATTCTCTTAGAGTCTTACCAACTTCCTTTAATTCTTTTTGAGCCCTACCTTGTTTCGGTGAAACTCTCCTCCTTCGGCGAGACCTTTCATCAAAGGCTACACCCCTCGGCGTACACATTTCCTCCCTCCAAAACAAATCCCGTTGGTAAGGGTCACCTTTGGCGATCTTTTCACTTCATTGGGACCCCTCTTGAGTGAAATATTCTGAGCCAAATTTTTTCAAATTTTCAATTTCAATAAGCAAAGCAATACACAATCGTTAGGGTTAACTTTAAACCAAAATGATGTTGAAGCAACTCTAACCAGAATGTACACCAGGATCCCGATGTGGGCAAGGTGTGAGCATTGGTCAGAGGATCTAAATGCAAAAACATAGCTAGAAGGAACTCTAACCAAGAATGGCACCAAGTGATGGTGAGCATATGGTCAGAGGATCTTCATGGAAATGTTGATACAAGAACTCTAACCAAGAAATGCGTCAGAGAACGACGAGCATGTGGTCAGAGGATCCCTACCATCTAATATGTTGAAAGAAAACTCAACACCAAGTATGTGCTACCCAATCTAGTATGGAAATGAGGTGACCATATGGCGGAGATCTAAAGAATTACAATGCAACTTCTGAATGTAAAGTAATCATTACAAAACATGATAAGAGAGATTAGAGAAATGTTGACAGTACTACTGTTCAGCTTACAACATGGTAAAGAGTGCCTTGCTACGAACGTGAATCAAGAGTTAGATAGTGCTGCAACAATATATTGAATTTCCTTCACTGGATAATAAAGCTTAGATCAGACACTCCACTATAAAGACCAACTTGTCAATCTAATTTATGACAGTCATGTTTTTCACATGCATGAACAGCAGCCCTGAAACTCACTAATTTTCTCACAACTCACTCCAAACTCACTCAATTTTCATGAGACAGAATGCAATATAATCCTAGGATGATGGCGCCCAAGATTGAATCCCAAAATTGACCCAAAAGATCCTATTTAATTTATGCACGGATTTCAAGACAATCCCAGATTGTACGATCCTCAAGGAAGGGCGATTAGAATTTAAAAATTCAAAACTCCATTAAAAAATCTGCAAATTAGAGGAAAGGGTCGCCCCTCACAAACAAAGAGAAATAGACAATACCCAGAATGAATCTTTTTGTATTTTTTGACTTGTGATTAAAAACAACAATCTGCTATAATGAATATGCAATTCCAGAATCTCACTAATATGCATAAAGTTGAATTACAAAGCCACACAAAGACTAAAATGCAGAAATCTCATGATAAATCACTCAAGTACATCTACTTCATCACTAGTCGCTATATCTCAACCAAGAAGCAATGCCAAGCTAGGAGGCTTACATTCCTCGAAGCAATCCCATAGCCAATCCGGCAGCATAACATTCCTGTAGACAAAAGATAACCAAGTGAAGACCCAAGATGCCCTTTTATAATTTGTGAAGACCCTTCCAGAAGCTTCAAGAAATCCTAATTCCTTTCCCTCCAAGAATAGGCGCCACTTTCTTCAAGGCTTCAATTTTGACTTTAATGAAATTCATCTCTTCAATATAGGCATCCAACTTAAGGCTTTAATTTGACCTTAATAATTATAAAATTACCTCAATGAGGCGCCACCCCTTGAAGACCACCTTTCAATACAACATTAAGTTAAGAGATTAGGCCAAGGAGTAATATAACATTAAAATATAATGTTATTTAAATGAAATGAACTTATCTCTCCAAAAATGCATCCCAAGGCCAAAATTGAACAAACCAACTGAGTTGACTGAAGAGGAAAGCCAACTGTGCCAAGACGATAGGACCACTGCTAGAAATAGAATTTACTAAAAATAGTACATTCCTGAAGGTGCTCGGAATGCCAAGAAAAACACACCACTGCAAAGCTCTCTGAAAACCCAGAAAGAATGTGCCATCCAATCATCAATTCACGAGCAATAGCAACCTCCAAAACACAAAACCCTAATCTTCACCTTCCGAGTAGCCTACGGGTCTCCTGAATAGGCCAAAGGTCAACTGGAAAGATCATGCTCAAGAAGGGGACATTATAGTCTGCCCTCCCCAAGATTGCTTGTCCTCAAGCAATCGCAACCCTAGATGCATTAGAATCTCATCATTCTCCCAAGTCGCATCCTCCATTGGCAAGTTTTTCCATTTCACCAAGTATTCTCTAGAATCAAGAATCTCCTCTGGAATCAAAACCAACTGTCCTTCATCCAAAGATGGTAATTGTGATGAAGCAACAACATTGTGTCCAAGTGCCTTCTTGAGGCGAGACACGTGGAAGACATTATGTACTCTGCTATTCGAAGGCAGCTCCAACTCATAGGCTAATGCTCCCACCTTTCAGATAACCTTGAACGGCCCATAGAAATGAGGTTTGAGCTTCTCAGCTCCACTCTTCTTAAGAGTAGACTATCTGTAAGGCTGTAGTCAGAGATAAACCATATCTCCAACCTCAAAAGAGTGCTCAACATGCCGCTGATCAGCATATATCTTTTGCTGATTCTGTGCATTCTGAAGATTGTTCTTCAATGATTTCATGATATCTTGACTCTACTGCAACAAATCCTTGGCTTGAGGGGCTTTGCTATCACCAAACACCAAATCAACAAAGCTAGGAGCTTCATAACCATAAAGAGCCATGAAAGGTGACATCCTTATGGACATGTGAAAACAAGAATTATAACAATACTCGCCTATGTGAAGCCACTTCACCCATGCTCTCTACTGCTCTAAAACATAGTTTCTCAAATAGCCTTCCAACCACTTGTTCACTATTTCAGTTTGTCCATCTGTTTGGGGTGATAACTAGTGCTTGGAGTAAGCACAATACCACTCATTTTGAAGACCTCTTGCCAAAAAGTGCTTAGGAACTTGCTGTCCCTATCACTCACCATGTTTTTTGGCAACCCATGTAACCTAAACACCTCATGAAAAAATAGATCTGCAACTTGGGCTGCTGAAAAAGAGCTGGTAATGGCAAAGAAGTGAGCACATTTTGTTAGTCTATCCACTACAACATAGATACAGTCCTTCCCTTGGACCTTGGGCAACCCCGTGATGAAGTCCATCGATATGCTTTCCCATTTTTGATTGGGAATAGGGAGAGGTTGCAGCAGACCAACAGGTAGAGTATGCTCATTCTTGTTCATTTGACAAGTGGGACATTCCTGAATGTAGCATTGAACTTCCCCTTTCAACCCTTTCCAAGAAAATATTTCCCAGATTTTCCTATATGTCTTAAAGAACCCTTGATGACCAGCAAGCGAAATTTCATGAAATGTCAACAAAATCTTCTTTTTGAGCTTAGAATCAGCCACCAAAAAGATTCTACCCTTGTAGTGTATCAGCCCTTCAATCACCTTGTACCTTTCGTCATGAAAAGTACCCTCAATGATGCTGGTTGCAAACTAATTTTTGGCATAATCAATAAGCAACATGTCCTTCCAATCAGCAGTAAGCTCACACAATGAGCTCAAATGGGGTCTCCTAGATAGAGCATCAACCACACTATTATTTTTTCCTTTGACATACTCAATGTCAAAATCGTAAGCTTGAAGCTTACTTACCCACTTTTGTTGCCTCTCGTTCAGATCCTTCTGATGCATGAAGTGTTTGAGACTATTGTGATCAGTCTTGACCACGAATTTGTTTCCCACCAAATACTGTCTGAACTTAGCTAATGCATGCATAATGGAAAGCATTTCCTTGTCATAGATGGAATAGGTCCTCTCAACACCTCTTAGTTTTCTGCTTTCAAACACAATGGGATTTTTGTCTTGCATCAAAACAGCCCCAACTCCTTCACCAGATGCATCACATTGTAGCTCGAAAGGCTTGGAAAAATTTGGAATGGCCAGGACCGGACAAGAGCTCATGATCCTCTTAAACTTATCAAAAGTAGTTTGAGCCTTTTCTGACCAACAAAAAGCCCCTTTTTTTTGTGAGATCAGTAAGAGTAACAACATTCTGTGAGTAGCCTTTCACAAATCTTTTGTAAAATCCACAAAGACCCAAGAACCCTTTCAATTGAGTCAAGTTCTTAGGAGGTGGCCAATCAATAACTACCTTGATCTTTTCAGGATAAACCTTCACTCCTTCAGCACTGATTATGTGACCAAGGTAAAGTAGCTCCTTCATTCCAAATTCACATTTGGATTCTTTAGCAAACAAGCTCTTAAATTCTAGGATGCTAAGCACTTCCTCCAAGTGCTTGAGATGTTCTTCCCATGTCTTGCTGAAAATTAGGATGTCATCAAAAAATATCAATACGAAATTCCTCAACTGCTTCTGAAAGACTCTGTTCATACAAGACTGGAAGGTAGCAGGAGCATTAGTCAACCCAAATGGCATGAATAGAAATTCGAAGTGGCCATAGTGACATCTAAAAGTTGTCTTCTCAACATCAGATCCTCTCATCTGAATATCGTGGTAGTCCAATCTCAAATCGATCTTTGAAAAGAACTTGGCTCCATGTAGCTCATCAATGAGCTCATCTATCCTCGGAATGGGGTATCAGTTTTTGATGTTGCTTTGATTCAAAGCACGATAGTCCACACACATGTGCATGGTACCATCCTTCTTCTTCACAAGAACAACTACTGAAGCGAAGGGACTCTTACTTGGATGAATGAAACCCATCTCCAAGAGTTCCTGAATGTTTTTCTCAATCTCGTCCTTTTGCTTCTTAGGGTACCGATATGGAGTTGTAATAACCGGTTTAGCCCCTTCCTTGAGCTCTATGATATGCTCTGAGCCCGTTCAGGAGGTGGTCTAGGAGGTAAATCAGCAAATACTTTGCTCTTCTTAGTGAGTAAAGACTGAATATCCGAAGGATAGTCTCTCTTAGTTTCAACCAGACTAGCAGGAAGAATCATACATTTTGCAGCCCACTCAGCTTGATCATGACGAATCAACCTTGCCATTCTCTTGAATGACACAATCCGAGGACCCCCATTGGAAATTCCTCTGAGTACTACCCTCTTCCCATCGGATTGAAACTTGAGCTCCATAGTTTGTAGATTTAAGGAGATCTCTCCAAGTGAACGCAGCCATTGAATGCCAAGGACGACATCTGTATCTCCAATGCTGACTACATAGAAGTTGTCCTTGACTTCATAGTTTCCCAATTGCATAGTCATGTTTGAGATCTTCTTGGTGCATGAGATATGGAACCCATCAACAACCATAACCTTGAAGCCTTCAAACTCTTCTGTTTGCAGCCCCTTCTTTGCCACCACAACTTCATCAATGAAGTTATGTGTTGCCCCGGTGTCAATCAAAGCAACTATTCGCTGCCCCTTAATCATCCCTCAAAATTTGAAGGATTCATTCTTTTGAAAGCTCGAGAGTTGAGCCAAAGTACCTCCACTTTCCTTTTCATCTTCGGACTCTTCTGGAGCTCTTTCCACTTCACTATCATCAAAATCAGACTGCTGGTCTGAAAAATCAAAATTACTTTCACTAGCTGAATAGTACTCAATCTGATGAAATTTGACTCCCTTTGGGAAAACATGATCTTGAGACCATTTTTCTCTACATCGGAAACATAACCCCTTTATTCTGAGTTCGTTAAGTGTCTCTGGATCCAATCTTGTGACATGAGGGTTATGTTGTTTGAACTCCTTATGATGAGGTCTCAAATGAGGTCTTTGATGAGGTCTTTTTCCTTTATCCCCTTTGTGAAAGGATGGCTTGGATTGAAACTTTGCTTTAGGAGCAGCCCACTCCATGTTTCTTGCTTTCTTCATTGCCTCCTGTAGGGAGGGTGGATCAAAAGCTTTAATCCAACCCTTTAGTGGCTCCATCAATCCTTCACTGAATAGGATCACCAAACGCCTCTCAGTGATTCCTGTGACCATGACTGAGAGTCTCTGAAACTTAGCTATGTAGGCATCAACTGTGCCATATTGCCTAAGTTGTGCCAATTCTTTGAAATGTATTTTAGGATCTTTTTTCTCAAATCTCTTGATGAGCCTATTGGTGAACTCATCATAGGTAGTGATAGATCGATGACCCAAAGTGACTAGGCCATGGTACCACCATTCGTGTGCCACCCCATATAGGTGTAGCGTAGCGAACTTAATTGCCTCCTCTTCCGCCATGGATCTAAGAGCTAGATAATTATCTAACTTCTATATCCAAGCTCTGGCTGAGCTGTTGTCACTCCCATCAAAATGTGGAAGCATGACCTTATTGACAGCTTGATGCAAATTCTCATGTACTGTTGTTTTTCTTTGTTCATAATGTCTTCCTTGTCCTATGTTCTTCCTTTTATGATCCATAAAATCATTATAAGACATATCCATCTTAATTTCATCGGGTAGAGAATCATACTCAGCACGGCTGAGTCTCAACTGTTCAACAAATGAAGTATTTTCTTCTGGATCAGTTTGAGTGTTTACTGGTGCCAAGAAGGTGGGTTTGAATGGTCTGGAAGAAATGTATGTGTTGTTTGAAGTAGGCTGAGCAACATGTCCATCATGCTGGTTGGTGGCACTATGTTCTCCTCTATGTCCTGAATTGCTTTGTGGAATCGTGTTTTGACCCACTTTCCCCATCATGAGGGATACCATATCCATTAAGGCATCCATCTTCCTTTCAAATCTCTTCCCCAGACTTATCGACCTTTCTCTTCCTTTCCCACTATCTTCTCTATTGCCGGTAAACCTCTCGTTACCCCCGACTGACCTCTCACCTTCTGCCACGTCTATTTCTTGAGAAGACTCCCAATGAGCCCTCAAGACCTCTGAAACTGTCTAACCTTCTAGAGCTTGATAGAGCTGAAACTGATTTGCAACCTTCTTGTCTTCCCTTGCTATGTATCTCTTTTCTCGGTCACTCATAGATGGTTTGTTTCATAGGATGGCAGGATACGTGGCTCTGATACCACTAAAATATTTCGAGCCAAAATTTTTCAAATTTTCAATTTCAATAAGTAGAGCAATACACAATTGTTAGGGTTAGCTTTAAACCAAAACGATGCTGAAGCAACTCTAACCAGAATGTACACCAGGATCCCGATGTGGGCAAGGTGTGAGCATTGGTCAGAGGATCTGAATGCAGAAACAGAGCTAGAAGGAACTCTAACCAAGAATGGCACCAAGTGATGGCGAGCATATGGTCAGAGGATCTTAGTGGAAATGTTGATACAAGAACTCTAACCAAGAAATGCGTCGGAGAACGACAAGCATGTGGTCAGAGGATCCCTACCATCTAATATGCTGAAAGAAAACACAACACCAAGTATGTACTACCCAATCTAGTATGGAAATGAGGCGACCATATGGCAGAGATCTAAAGAATTACAATGCAACTTCTGAATGTAAAGTAATCATTACAAAACATGATAAGCAAGATTAGAGAAATGTTTACAGTACTACTGTTCAACTTACAACATGGTAAAGAGTGCCTTGCTATGAACGTGAATCAAGAGTTAGATAGTGCTACAACAATATATTGAATTTCCTTCATTGGATAATAAAGCTTAGATCAGACACTCCACTATAAAGACCAACTTGTCAATCTAATTTATGATAGTCATGTTTTTCACATGCATGAATAGCAGCCCTGAAACTCACTAATTTGCTCACAACTCACTCCAAACTCACTCAATTTTCATGAGACAGAATGCAATATGATCCTAGGATGATGGCGCCCAAGATTGAATCCCAAAACTGACCCAAAATATCCTATTTAATTTATGCATGGATTTCAAGACAATCCCAGATGGTACGACCCTCAAGGAAGGGCGATTTGCATTTAAAAATTCAAGACTCCATTAAAAAATCTGCAAATTAGAGGAAAGGGTCGCCCCTTATAGACAAAGAGAAATAGACAATACCCAGAATGAATCTTTTTGTATTTTTTGACTTGTGATTAAAAACAACAATTTGCTATAATGAATATGCAATTCCAGAATCTCACTAATATGCATAAAGCTGAATTACAAAGCCACACAAAGACTAAAATGCAGAAATCTCACAATAAATCACTCAATTACATCTACCTCATCACTAGTCGCTATATCTCAAGCAAGAAGCAATGCCAAGCTAGGAGGCTTACATTCCTCGAAGCAATCCCACAGCCAATCCGGCAGCATAACATTCCTGTAGACAAAAGATAACCAAGTGAAGACCCAAGATGCCCTTTTATAATTTGTGAAGACCCTTCTAGAAGCTTCAAGAAACCCTAATTCCATTCCCTCCAAGAATAGGCGCCACTTTCTTCAAGGCTTCAATTTTGACTTTAATGAAATTCATCTCTTCAATATAGGCGTCTAACTTAAGGCTTTAATTTGACCTTAATAATTATAAAATTACCTCAATGAGGTGCCACCCCTTGAAGACCACCTTTCAATACAACATTAAGTTAAGAGATTAGGCCAAGGGGTAATATAACATTAAAATATAATGTTATTTAAATGAAATGAACTTATCTCTCCGAAAATGCATCCCAAGGCCAAAATTGAACAAACCAATTGAGTCGACTAAAGAGGAAAGCCAACTGTGCCGAGATGATAGGACCACTACCAGAAATAGAATTTACTAAAAATAGTAAATTCCTAAAGGTGCTCGGAATGCCAAGAAAAACACACCACTACTAAGCTCTCTAAAAACCCAGAAAGAATCCGCCATCTAATCATCAATTCACGAGCAATAGCAACCTCCAAAACATGAAACCCTAATCTTCACCTTCTGAGTAGCCTACAAGTCTCCTGAATAGGCCAACAGTCAACTGGAAAGATCATGCTCGAGAAGGGGACATTACATTGAGTCATACCAACATGGATTCTTTTGCTTCTCATGCATCGCCATAGCATTCTCTGGTCAGGGAGATGTCCTGCAGACCTCTAATGTCTCAGCGAAAGCCTACTAATTCATCTTTTGTCGCAGTGACATCTCTCTTCTTTCGCCGAAGACCACTGATAGACTCCCCCTTGCTGTGTTGGCATGACATTCCTTCTTCGCTAAGACTTCCTGGTGATGCTACCTTGCTTCGCCGATTCGCGGGCCCCGCCTTGTCAGTGAGACTTAAGGAAGTCGCCAAGACTCCCTCCCGAAGCCAAATCTCCTGCCGAAGGAAATGCTCAGTGATGCTGGTTGGTGAGACATAACACCCTCGCCGAGAACTCTTGGCAGGGAGAAAACCCTACGCCGATATGCATCCTTTTGACAGCGGTCGGCAAGACTGCAGGATTTTGCCAAGACCACCCCCCGAAGGGAAAACTCATGCCAATAGAAGACTCCTTTTTGCTGGGACGATGACCTTGGTCCTGCCAATTAGATACATGTATGTAAATTCCACTCGCCCTGACATCCCTAGGGTCCTGCCGATAGGCAACACAGGGGCACATCGACAGAAAGCACTGGTAGTTGGTGAGACTTAAGGAAGGTCTTGCCGACTACAATCTTTAGGGAGAAATATGATCAACTGTTCTGAGGAAGGCCTTCCAAGTGGATTCACTTGAGAAATATCACCATGTGTGTCCCGTTCCTACAAAAAAGATGCCTCCTTTAGTCATCAGAAGGATATGAGATATATTATCATATGATACACTTTGGCTAGTGATTACTTCATTGAATACTTAGCAAGAAGGGAACCAAATTAAGTTGAAATAGAACCAAAGATAACCACAACTAGAGAAGAAACTCAAGCAGAAAAATAGAAACAAACCAAGAGCAAGGCAAATGACCCAAAACAAAACAACCAAAAGAGAAAGGGGGACCCATTTTGATCCAGATCAAAGTGGGGTGGTTATGCAAGGCATAATAGTGACAATACTTCATAACCTCTAAAAGTTGTTGAATATATTAGACTGTAAATAAAAGTTGAGTTACAAGATAGTCTCTTTGCAGAAAGCAAAGGCAAAAAACAAGAACTAAGAAAAAGACTGTCTTTTCTCAATATATACAAAATATAATAACTCCAATGTCGAGAGGTGGAAGAAATAGTCAACTGAAAGTGTAAAATATCTCAAAAATATCCTCACAAGTAAAGAAGAAAAGTCTCAAAAAGAGGGCCCACAACTGAAGCAAATTGAAATTTTAATGTTGCAAACTCCTCTTCTCAATGTGCATGATCAAAACAAGTCCAAAATTGATGTGAAAACTATAGCTATGTCTCAAAAATCCCACCATTTTCTCCATTTTGTGTTTGCATGATTAGTTGACTAAAAATATATTGAAGTCTCCACCTTTGCATGATTTGACAACTGAAAATAAACTCAAGTCTATCTTTACATCTTTACATTTTGCATGAATTCGAGCTCCAGTAGCACTTCAGTTCACTGATTGCAAACTCAAATCACCAAAACCTTTTTATTCCTTGCATGTGTTTGTGGCAATTATTAGTTTATCATAACAAATACCAAGGTAAATAAAAGATTTATTTAACCTTTATAAGTGCTATAACAACTAATAATTATTCATTTATTATAACAAATATCATAGTAAAATTATTGCTTATTTACCTTGATATATGTTATCATAAACTAATAATTTTCATGAAAATATGCAAGGAATATGTTTGCACTCCACTAATATCACTGCTTTTACTCTAAAAGCTATTTTGTTCCTTTCACATGCATCGACCCTTAGCAATGAATATAATGATTTTTTTCTCAAGGCTTATAGAACCTTAACATTTGAGAAATAATTCATTGTTCTCTTTATACTTTGACCACAGGGCATTTTGGAGATTAATGATTTTTAAAAGAAAAGTTAAAGAACCAAAAACCCATGGCCAGGGCATCTCAGTTAAGAGGCATCGAACCCTAAAAGCCTCTTGAATTCTTCACTATCTCCTTCCTTGTGTGTTGCCATGGTGGATAGCTAGGGTTTTCTTGAGCTCAAATGGAGATTACTGTGAGATATGGAGTTCGTTCTAGATTTTTTCCTTGCATTTCAAATGCATTCATGCTTCCTAGCTGTGACTATAGCATACTTTTTTGATGTAACTTTCTTTGTTTACAATTTCCATTGATATTTTTGCACTATTTCGGACCACCATGGTTATACTGGGCTCAATCCTTTGGAATGTTGCTTCATGGGAAAGCTCGTGCATTTTGAGGTATTGATATTATGAGAAAACTACAGAAAATTAAAGGTAATGACACCATCTATTGATTCTTTTATTATTCTTTCCTCTCCAATAAAACATGGATTTGAAACTTCTAGCCTTTTTTTTCTTTTTTTTGAAAATACTTGAGCTTTCTTTATCTCCTGAATCTGGTAAAAGAGAAATGATATGTTCATTTTTCTATCAGAAATAAAAGAAAGATTTCCTAAGAAAGGTCGCGACCTGTTGAGTTTGTGGGTGCCTCTAAAACTTGCAAAAGTTCAAAACATTTTCCATTCTATGTTGCTTTTTAATATATACTGGAGGGCTTTAAAACCCCAAATCGTGGCCTAAAAGGTGAATCTTCTGGGTTTTCTCCTAATTTTCTTTTGAAATTATAGGGCCCTCATGGGCGTGGCTATATATACTAAGAGGCACTCTAGGTTTTCATGTTCCTGAGCAGTGGGTTTGGGATTCTCTCATTTTTGAATGTGATCAAATAGAAAAACTTGTTTCTCATTTCATTTTCATTTGTTGCATACTTTATTTTGAAAACTTTTTCTCATATGTCTGCCCCTATCTTCTTGCATATTTTATTTTGAAAACTTTAAAATACAATGTAATTTTTTGATGATTTCCCTTATTAAAACCATTTCAAGGAGACTGGAACTTACTCAGCTCAATTGGAACTCCACACTGCACATAAGACTGTGACCATTGACTATCCAAAAAGGTTGTGACTGCCCTTTGTCAAATGTGTCTTTAAAGAACTTATCATTGTGCATTGTTACATGCTTCTTCACTATGGTATGCCATCTCAAAACATGAATGTCTTCTATAGTTAAAGATTGTTCTATTGATTTCATTGTTAAGCCTAACACTTTATTTCAAATCTATGCTCTTCACCATCTTGGGCCGCCCTCTCAACATGGAAACTTGGTATCCCAACCTAGTTTGAAGATTACTATCTTTCAACGATTTCAAGCACTTTCATAACTTCACAAAATATTCCCATTCATAGTTGTAGTGACTGTAAACTGCCCCCTTAATTGCTTCTTTGAATTTCACAGTCACTATGTCCTTGAGGTAGTGTCATTCATGCACTATGACCATAGCACCACAATGCTTGTTAGTCCCTCCTTGAGTCACCAAAACTGTTGTCACTATCAAACACAAAAAATCTACTTATTGCAATAAAAACCTCATCAAACTGATAAAAAAAAACACTTGCTAAGCATTGAGCTTCAACATCAATTTGCATTGCTATACTGTATCTTTTCACTTTTCCATAATATCATTTGCAAGAATATTGCCTAAAGTCTTTGCATTTTGTTCATGCCTTTTAACATGCAATTTGCCTTTCACCCAAACACTACATAATGGGAGGGTTCTTTAGTGTTTTATGAATGTACTTCATGTTGTTATGACTGTTACCCATTATATGAGTTGTTTTTATTACTTTCCTTGACTCTTGCTAGTTGTACCTTTAATGTAGACACTCCAAACACTTCAAACAACAAAAATTATAATGTGAGGCAGCAAAGAAGATTATGAAACAAATGAAACTTGCTTGCAAAACATAATCCTTTAATGAAAGATAATGCAATCTCATCTTTTCTCTATTTATTGCACTCAGACATATGTATCATTGTTATGCTTTTAACCTCTAATGGTTGTCATACTCTTGCATTGATTTTTCTCAAGTGTTTAATTGTTGCTCCATTATTGTGAGCTTTTATGTATGGTTGTTCACTATCACATTCATGACAATGTACTCTGCAGTATATTGGGCTCAACCCTTGTGGGAGCCCACTTTTCCCCACATATTGCAATGTTGAACATGATAAACCAGTAATGAAAAAAGCACCTGGACCTGCATAGTGAACAAACAAGTTAGAAAAAAATGGTGATATTCAACGTTCTTTCTAATGATGATTTCATCTTTCACTTGATGATATGGTCTTGATTCTTTTGCTTTAATCTGATATGGTTGAATTGGATTGATAGCTCATAGGTTTAAATTATTCAACTGTTGATAACATATGATGAAACTTTATGTCTCGAGCTCTAACAAATCTCTTTAACATCTTGCGGGTACACCTGAACCTAGGGAATGAAGGATTGAAGATAGGAGGGAAGTTGAAGATAGAACATCAACACAACATTGAACAAGCAATGAAGGATATAATGTTTTGTTATATGCTTTCCTATTCTTATCTTCAGTTGAATAGATTAGCTCTTATGTTTTATCCATGTGATTCAATCATTTTCATGGCTTGTGTGGGAATTTTAAACACTCTTTTATCTTCAAAGCATGAAACAAAAATGTTTATGCAATCTTGTATGCTCATTTCAAAATGAATAAAATACAACAGTACTATGCAATTTTGATGAATCTTCTGTGTTGCGAATTTTGCATAATAAACTGAATCTTATTTGAAATCCTTCATTAGCAAATCAACTATCAACATAAAATGAATGTACCTTTCACCTTAGATATAACAAATAATTCCAACTCTACCAAAATGAGTTGAAAGTGGAAATTTTGGTAACAATACTAATCACCAGGCTTTGCAGTATTTCAATAGTCAAGGAAAGTTAAATCAAAGGCACTTAAAATGGGTTGAGTTTTTGTAGAGTTATACTTTTGTTTTGAAGCATAGGAGTGGAAGGTCAAACAAAGTTGGAGATGCCTTGAGTAGAAGGAAAAATTTGTTGATAGAGATGAATATAGAGGTTGTTGGGTTCAGTGAACTCAAGAGTTTGTATCCTGAAGATCCAGACTTTGCATAAGCTTGGAAGGCTTGTTTGGAACCTGTTACATTGGATAGGACAAGATGATTGGATTTCCTAATCCAAGATGGGATGTTGTTTAGAGGAAGCCAATTGTGCATTCCATGAAGTTCTATGAGAGAGAAACTAACCAACGAGAAGCATAGTGGAGGATTGGCTGGACATTCTAGTCGAGATAAGACCATTCTCTTGTTAGTGAGAATTATTACTGGACACAATTACAACAAGATGTGAAGAATTTTGTACAAAGTTGTAGAGTATGTTAGATGGTGAAAGGAACAAGTCAAAATATTGGATTGTATCAACCATTACATGTACCTGAGAGGCCATGGAAGGACATTAGTATGGATTTTGTCCTTGGATTGTCAAGGACATAGAGAGGGCATGATTCCATATTTGTGGTGGTGGATAGATTTTCAAAGATGGCACATTTCATTCCATGTCATAAGACCAGTGATATTCATATTGTAGAGTTATTTTTCAGAGAGGTGGTGAGACTATATGGTCTACCGAAGGGTTTAGTTTCAAGCAAAGATACTTGTAGACACTTAAAAATGACCTAGGCCTGCAAGCTCTATTTTACCACTTTCATCCTAGCATAATTATGACATGTCCTTGGTCCACTTTCCACTATTAATTAAATAATTCATGTATCTTGTATTCTTCATGATTATTAAATAAATAAATTATATTTATTTATTCAATACATCACTAAGGGTCTATTATCCTCTTACAATTAAATAAATTTCTTAATTTATTTAATTTCATTTATTCATTATGTCTTCTTGATTATTAAATAAATAAATTTTATTTATTTATTTAATGTCACTAATTCTCATAATTAAATGGATTTATTAATTTGTTTAATTATTGGTTATATTCTCTAAATTAAATAATTATGTTTAATTATTTAATTGCCTAGTTTAACATTTCCCTCATTTTAAATAAATAAATTATTTAAAATAACCTCACATTATTAATTGTCACTTCCTTTTAGTAAACAATCTAAAAAGATTATTTATTGTCACACAAAATCGACATTTTGAATTAATTTTAATTCAAAAATGGTAATATTCTTCCATAAATCAAGTAATTGATCGAATTCTTGATTATCTAAATCTTCTTTTCTGTCCAGTCTTTATCTTCTTGATTTTTTGAATCTTACAAATCAAGCAATCTTCATCTTCTTGATTTTTGAAAATCTTTATCTTTTTGGCTAATTGTCACATTTATTCTCGACCGCCGATTTTATTTTCTCAAATGACATTTTAGCCACTCATTTAATAATTTTTCCCTAACCTTGATTATGGGTTGTCGCACGCAATCTTGACCTCTGATTTTAGGCCTTTGTTAGCGTTTAATCTCAGTCGTCCTTCCAAAATTACATTTTCTATAAAATGCCAATTTTGCTCACATTTACGACTTACAACTTATTACACATATACTTGCATTTCTTAGTAATTCATGATATTTGGCATACTTAATTCTAGTCTTAGGCATTATGGTCATTTTTTCATAGGCATAGGCATTTACACTTCATTTGGAATAGTTTAATGCTTGCTATTTGCATGATAGTATAGCATTTAGTCACTTCAAATCTTTCAAAGCTTGTTTAGGACATTCACATTGTTATCAACTTTCTCACACACTCGATCTAAGGGAAACAATTACATCTGTAGCAAGTTAGAAGGTGCTATGGAGGTGAATGATGGAAGCTTCACATATTAGCCGGTATAATCATTTTAATTTGTTTTAGCTTTCATTGTACTTCATAGTTCTTTGGGTTTTGTTTATTTATTTTAATCAGCTAACTCTAATATGGAAAAATTATCCATAGTTACATTGGTGAACCCGACTCCTTTATTGCAAGTTTTTGTATGTCTATTTTTATGTTTTTCTATTTTGCAGGTACAGGTACAAAACACCACATTTGACGATTGTCGAGTCGCATCTACTACATCGCAATGCATTTGCAAGCTCAAACAATGCAATCGCTCTACTATGCCACATACGCAATCCAAAAACCCACATTTGATAGACCGAGCCACATCTGATTCTTCAAATGACGCATCTATTTTTCTGGACCACATCTGCCTATCAAAAACTAGAACACAGAACCGCGCCGCATTTGGTACACAGAGTGACGCATTCACTCTGTTGTGATGCATTTGCGTAGTAATATTTCTTTTCATTTTTCTGCATTCGGGTTTTTCAATTTTCTTTTCTTTTCGTTTTTGTATTCTTCGTAGCATAGGTGTTTTCGTGTTACTAACCTTTGTTCGCAACGTGTGGCACCAAGACTTTATGGATAGAAGACAATTTTCTAAAACTACTAACTTGTGGTTTTGCAAATTCATTTGTCCAAGAAGTTCCCATTTGAAAACATTATGCTTGTTATTTTTTAGAATAGAAAATATTTCATTTGGTGCATTTAAAATGAACATGTCTTCCATTATGTCTGATTGTGTTTGAAGGTGGTGGGTGACTATGCTCTCACCATGTGCAAACTAGGTGATCAGAAAGTCAGACCCACCTTTTTTTTTGTAACCTTGATGCAATAATCAAAGTATCCTCTCCTCTTGTGCAGTCATGCGATCCTGGGTGTAAGAGAAATAGTTATTGCCTATAGAAATAAGGTCTGCCTTGGTGGGAAAAAGTACTCACCCCAAGGCAACTCAAACCGGCAATGGATCTAAAGCCAAGCTACCCCCGACCGGTATATAAACATGAATCCTAAGGGAAAGCCTAGGATTACGAGTGCGGATGTGACATACGGACCAAGTAGTACTCCCAAAAACCCTGTTGAGCTTAACCTCTTCAGGCTAGAGTTCCTCCTAAATGGAGATTAATCTTGCACCCCATGTGTGGCCACTTGAACAGGGGTCCCAAATTAAACACCTTTGTGTAGCAACCAAAAACCTTCTATTTTATAGCTCAGCACCGGTTAGTGTGAAGGCATCCACATCTTTGTAGTCTTTAGTAGAGGTGATCAATTTTCCATGGGAGTTTCATGGGGGTTCGAAGCTTGGTTGGCCTGAGAAGAGAGTGCACTATAAGGGGGAGCCTGTGTAGCCAAGCTTCTGAATTCACACGCTACTGATATGTGGCTAGGGAAAACCATGTGGAATCTAGTGGATATTATCTTGGATTAACCATAGAATTGTACTTGTTCTCTTGTGTGTTTGATTACATTCAAAATATTGTGTTTGTCAAGTGTTTATTGGATATTGAAACGAAACAAACAACATTCAAACATCTGGAAACACATAGTCAAAATTCAAACAATTCAGGTTTTGAACAAAACATCAAAAAAATTGACTTTTTTTTAATTCTACACCACATTTGTTAAATCGCATTCGCTCTGTCGCACCACATTTGACAGTCTTTGCAATGCATCTACTATGATAAAATGCATTTTCTACTCTGAACACCACATTCACCTATCTTGCACTGCATTTGCAATCTGTAAAGCCGCATGTGCTAAACTAAGCTGCAACTACAATTTGTAAATCCGCACTTGAGAAACTGCACCGCATTTGCAATTTGTAGTGTCACATTTGATCACTGCAACACATTTGCTACCTGCAATGATGCATTTGCTTGGCAGAAAAATAAACCATGTCACAAATCAAAATCTAAGTCTAGACATCTTAGCCTACTATCAAACATCTTTTTCAAAAGTCTCTATCAAAAACCAAAACTGAAATTGCTCAAACTCATCATCATTTGCATCCACTAGCTTGCATTTTAACCATAGGTTTAATTCTCCAAATCTTGGTTGCATTCCCTAGGCTTCATCATCATCATTTCCAACATAAACTTGTCCTTAGGTCCCATCTTGGCAGACTTTGGATTAGACTAACTCACCATACTTTTCAAAATTATTATTTCAAAACTAGGTTATCTTGGGGCATAGTCATAATTCCTCTTTTCAGTCATTGTCCTTTTGTGAGAACCTCCAACTCAATAGCCTAGTTAGGAAGGCTCACTCGTCATTTTGACCTTGTCACTTAGTCCCTTTAGCAATTCCTTTGATAACCAAAATTGAGACATAAGTTAGGCTTAGAGTGGTTAGGCAATCCTTTCTCCAAGTATTGTCCATCTTAGTCCTCATTTTTCACCTATACTTCGCATCAATATTGTCCATCTTAGTCCTTATTTTGCACCTAGACTTTGCATTACATATTTTCCACCCTAGTCCTCATTTTTGAACCTAGACTTTACATTAATCATTTCCTTATTCAACATTATCATCTTAAGTCCTCATTTGAAAACCTTATCATCCTAGTTTACATTGGTCATTTCATTTAAACAACATTGTCATATTGCATCCCCTATCATTAAAAATCCAAAAACATAGTCTTGCATTGTCATCCTTTATCACAAAAAGACAAAAACATAGGCTATTGTCATCCTTGCATTTAGTTGTCACTTGAGAAATTTCATTTTATGGTGGAAACTAGACTCAAAGAAAGAAAAGATAAATGGAAAACTTCAGACAAGATTTCAATCCCAAAACTGACAATAACATTTGGGACATAAACCAAATATGGAATTTTTCTGACCCATTGAACAACATCAACATACCACCTCCCATGAAAAGCCAATCTTCATCGCATAATCCACTCGAACCATTCATACAATGAGATAAACATGGAAATGTATACACAGAAGACTTAGAAGTAGCAATGCAAAACCCTGATGTAGCCAATTTCATGGAAGACTTAGTTTTACATGAACCTCAAAGGTATCTCACCATGCTTTTGGACCAAGGGGTTAAGTTACCACATGGCTTTGACATGAATACTTTGAGACCAATGTCACCTGACCATAATGTCAACAATACAAAAATGTCCAATAGTGGTCAACCTCCAAACAACACAAGCAATACCGTTTTTGATGCCACCTCACAAACTATCACAACTACCATGAGTGCTACCTCCAACATTCCAAACAATTCCAATACAATCAACGTAACATCGATTGGAGGTGCACAATTTGTCACATTGCCAACAATGTCCACAATATCATCACAATCGACTAGAGCCACCTTTGGGTCCTCGACAATGTGGGAAAGTTATTCCAATCCTCTATTTACCACTTCAGTTAACACCATGGGGGCATCATCAAGCCATTCAAATCCTCCATTTACGACTACATCTAGTACCATGAGTGCATCCTCGTCAAATCCTCTCATGGGTACCTCACTTAATCCTTTGGGAGGAAATAAAAGACGCGTCTTTATTCAAGGACCACAACCAAATGTTAACACGTCAACATAGTTTAATGCCAACCCCTCCCAAGGACAAAACATGAATATTCCCCTTGGACAATCCCAATAACTTGGACAAAGCAATCAAAACACGCAACCTATGGCATCCTTCGGACACCAAAATATTCATGGTCACCATATTCCCCAAATCTCAACTCAAATGGCTGGAGGACACATTCTAACATACTCATCCCATATTCACACCCACCAACATGTCCCCAATCCAAACTTTCAGTACCAACAAAACACAAACCAAAACACATCATACATTTCACAACAACGCATCCCTCAACAAAACACCAACATCTACTCACAACAAATTGGGACGCATGGTGTACCAATCACTCCAATGTATGGTGCCACAAGTAACCCTATAATATATGCCTTGCAAACTAAGCTAATGGGTCTAGAAAAAACCATAGAAAACATGCAAATATCTGACAAGAAATCACAAGTGTCATATGAATTATCTGTATATCCCTTTGACACAAACTTATACATGCCACCATTTCCTCTGGGATATGTGTCACCAATTTTTACCAAATACAGAGGAAAGACAAATCCTATCAAACATGTCTGAGAATTTGCGACGAATTGTATGGACATCGCCTATGAACAAACATACTTGATGAGACTCTTTTCTAAAAGTCTTGCAGGTCTTGCCCTTGAATGGTTCTCCACTCAAAAGGATATCAAAACATGGGACGAACTTAAACACAAATTCATAAAAAATTACTCGTATAACATTGACATGGACACCTCTATTACTAGCTTATGTACTCTCACAAAAGAGGATGTTGGTGAAACTTTTATCCCATTCTTCCAAAAATGGAGAAGTCTAGCTAGTCATTGCCACATCGACATACCCAAAAAAATAAGGTTGGCATGTTCGTTCAAACACTTCTAGGCCCCTTAAAATATGGATTGCAAATTCATTGTTGCATAACTTTTACAGACCTAGTTGAAAAGGGTGTTCAAATTGAGAAAGATCTTATTGCAAAAGGAGAGCTAAAATATGGTCCTAAAAACACAAACACAAATATTCCCACTGACAAAAATAAGTATTGGGTCAAAAATAAACATGTTACCAATGACAGTGTTGTCGATGTCAAGGTTGTAAACACTATGGGTCATGTACTAGCTCTGAAAGGGGTTCAACCATAAAACAAACCAACGACGATATTAACACCCCCCACCAATACCACCCCAAACAACCAAAATGGTCAAAACAAACAAAGTAAAGGACAATACTATCAGACAAGACAATTCCCAAAAAGACGAACATACTCTGCATTAGGAGAACCAATTGAGGATGTCCTTAAGAAGCTCCCCCAAAACAGTCTCATCACACTTGAAGAACCGAAGCCGTATGACCCAAGGAAATTTAAACCATCATGGTGGGATGATAATGCTTTTTGTGATTACCACCGAGCTAAAGGACATAAGACATCATCTTGTTGACAACTTAGAAATATTGTGCAAGACCTTCTTGAAAGTCGAATAATCAAATTGGGTGGGCCACAATTTCCCTCAAATGTTGACCATACCATTCATAAAGAACCCACTGCAAGACCATGGTTCTAACAACACTTCCATGTCATTTCCTAAGACAAACAATAATCAAGCCAATTACGCTCGTGCCAAGTATGACTATTCAGGTGGACCTATTATTAACAATGTCTGAACTGACAATGAATGCATCAATACCATCACAGTCAAAAGAGCACCTCAATGCAACACCACTACTCGAAGTGGCAAGATCACCATAGTTGGTTTGTCTCCTATTAGACAACCTAAAATCACCATACCTGGTCCATCTCCTAGGCAATCACAACCCAACTCGTCCACAAAGTAGTGGCAACCTAAGAGTCAGTTTAACCTTATTGACCAGTTAGGCAAAACCCCTGCGCAAATTTCCATATTGGAGTTGCTTTGGATTTTTCCCACGCATAAGGCTATACTGGATAAAACCCTACAAGAGTCATCTATCCTTAAGGATATTGATGTCAACCAATTTGAGACCATGGTGGGATACCTCACTACACCTCACCATGTCACCCTTTCTGATCAAGATTATTCATCACCCAAGACAAACCATAATGATGCATTACACATTGAAAATTTCATCCATAAGCACAAGGTCAGAAGAGTTTTAGTAGATGGTGGAGTAAGATTGAATATATGCTCCTTAAAATTGGTTAAGGCTCTAGGATTTTTGGATGCATGCATGGACCCTACAAAGAGCATAGTTATAAAAGCATATGATGATGAAGAATTTTCATCTCAAGGCATTATTTCTCTTCCTATCAGAGTAGGGCTAGTCATTGTGGACACAACTTGCCAAGTCCTAGATCTAGAATTACCTTACAACATCTTGCTTGACCGCCCATGGATTCATGCCTAAAGGCCGTTCCCTCCACATATCACCAATGCTTGAAATTCCTCTTTGACAGCACAAAAATCACCATATATGGAGACCTCGACCCTTTTTAATATTGTACCAACCTAAGGGGAATTTTTGAAAACTGAGTGCCCATCAATCGAGAAGCTCCTAGGTCTTCCTCTTCCAAATACGTTGACCTATCCACACTTGCATCATCGTCCACGTCCACTCTGTCCACATCTTCTACCATGTCACCATCTTCCTCACTTCCTAAGGATGAGTCCAATGTCAAGTTCCAGGACCTAGGTTGTGGAGAATTCAAACTGCATACGACATATAGCATCACAACAATACCCAAGTCTCCGAAGGTCTATGGTCGGCCATGTTTCAGAATGGAACCCAAAGAAATTTTCAAAGTTCCACCAAAAACAGTTTTAATAAGATGGGGAGATATGAACAATGAAGACATCACTAACATATTAGGATGGCTTTATAAAGAAATGGAAGACTTAGCCCCATTACTAGTCCATATATATGGTAAAGGTTACGACATCATGAAGGCAAAAGGCTATGACGGTACTAGTGGCCTTGGTAAGAATAAGACAGGGATACGAGAACCTTTGATTTCATCTGAAAGACCAAAAATTCTTGGATTAGGGTATGGATTTCTCGACAATAACAATCGATGTACCAATGGAATTTTGAGTGAGCACGTGAATGATTCAGAAAGTGTCGAGACCATCAAGGAATCCCTTTCCGAAACCAACTCCCAAGAGTGGGAATTTGGCTCCCAATGATCGCTAAGTGATTGATGCCTTGATGATTTGTTCATTGAAACTGGGGAACTTACCATTGAACAAAGATTTTGGAAAATATTTAAAATTGTTCAAGCACCAAATAGTCATAATCCCATACCAGCCCTGCCATCTAAATCTAATAACCATTAGTCGAATCCATCTAAATTTCCAGATGACACTAACAACCACGACTCTGAGTCTTTCATACCTTACTTTGACAATGAGTATGAGACAAGTGAAGGGGAATATTGGATAGAGTCTGACGTGGAATTGGATAATGACAACTTCATATTCAATATCTTTGAATCTGTCTGCATGCTTTCTACATCCTCCCCGCAATTCACCAATGCTGACGATGGCATTTCCTTAGTCTACCTGCAACTAATCAATTGGGACCAACAAGGCTTGCTAGCCCTAGACACCTTTCAGAATGATGAGGCCATTGCAGAATTTATGGGATTACGTGAGGAAATACCCAGTGGTGATCACAAGGTAGGATTCGCCATTGACCTAGATTGTGTAGCTTAATTCGGGGAGACTGCTTCGTCCTCTAGTCACAAAATGAAACGTCTTTGGGTGAAAACTGAAAGGCACCTTATGACGACAAAAAAGTAAAAATAAAGGATGTATATGCAAGTGAAAACCTCTCCGGGGTGCCCAAAGATGGAGGACTGGATTTCTTCCTGTAACTCAAGAAAAATCAGCTATGCTCATAGAGGACACCATAGAAGCCAACATATCAACAGCAAAAGATCCCAAAATGGTCCTCTTTGCAGCATCATTGACTGAAGAAGAGAAATTGAAATTTCACAAATTCTTTACAGACTATAAAATCAATTTTGCATGGTCCTATGTCGACATTCCTAAGTTAGATCCAAAAATTGTCTTGCACCACTTTCCATTGTTTCCAGACGTCAAACCAGTGAAACAAAAGCTACGAAAGATGCACCCACAGATTGCTCTGTTAGTCCTAAGTTAGATGCAAGTTTTATACGGTCTATCAACTATACTGAATGGATATCCAATCTGGTACCAGTCACAAAGCCAAATGGTCATATTTGCATCTATACAGACTTTAGAGATTTAAACAAAGAATGTCCAAAAGATGAATTTCCATTGCCAAATATAGATATCATAGTCAACCTCACGGAAAAACATGAGATGATCTCCCTCATGGACGGTTTCTCAGGCTATAATCAGATTCATATTGCCCCCGAAGATCAACATAAAACAACATTCACTTGTCCTTGGGGTACATACTACTATAATGTCATGCCTTTTGGTCTTAAGAATGTAGGCACCACGTATCAGAGAGTTATGACAACCATATTCCATGATATGATGCATAAGATAATGGAAGATTACGTGGATGACCTTTTGGCTAAATTAGTGACAAGAAAAGACCATTTAAATGTGTTAGACACAATTTTTAAGAGACTGGAAGAATATAAAGTCCAACTGAATCCTAAGAAATGCGTCTTTGGCATGACATTTGGAAATTTTTTGGGATACATAGTTTCTTGAAGAGGCATTGAGGTCGATCTAGCTAAAGTAAAAGTCAGCTTAGACATGCCTCTTCCTAGAGGAATAAGTGAACTCGGGACATTACAAGTCAAGGTACAATCTATCTGACGCTTCATAGCACAGTTCGTCGACAAGTGTCAACCATTCTAATATATTCTGCGCAAAGGAATCCCCTTTTTATGGACGTACAAATGCCAAGAGGCCTTTCAGCAAATAAAAGACTACCTACTGTCACCACCATTCCTTATGCCTCCCATCCAAGGAAAACCTTTAATTCTATACATATTTGCCACTACTTCAACATTGGGGGCATTACTGGCACAAAATGACCAAGAAGAAAAGGAAAGGGCCATATATTATATTAGTCGGACACTGGTTGGATATGAGCTGAATTACACATCAATTGAACATGCTTTCCTAACAGTTGTCTTTGTTGCTCAAAAGCTAAGAAACTATATGTTGAGTCATAAGAAATAGCTAGTAGCAAAGATTGACCCCCTAAAATATTTATTGAGTAGTGTAGCATTGATAGGACGTATGGAAAAATGGGTAATAATCTTGAGTGAATATGATATTCAGTACGTAGAAAGAAAGACAATAAAAGGACAAGTGATAGCAGACCAACTGGTGGACGCACCTATACAAAGTGATCATCCCTTAGTGGCAGATTTCCCATATGATTCAATATTCCATACAGAACCTTAGTCACCTTGGAGGCTATACTTTGATGAATCCCATACTAATCATGGCTCGGGGGTAGGAATATTGTTCATCACCCCTCAAGGAGATTCCATTCCTAAGTTTTTCTGCATAGCCTTCCCATGTACAAATAATGTGGCAGAATATGAGGCAATTGTTATAGGGCTTAGAATGGCAATAAAATGGAAAATCAGAATACTTCATGTCTATGGAGATTTTCAGTTAGTCATTAATGAATTCAATGATGACTATGACACTAAAGATGAGAAACTAATGCCTTACAAACAGATGATTGAAAATTTTTAGACATATTTTCACATGGTGACTTTTGAACAAGTTTTGAGAGCACAAAATAAGGCAACAAATGCAATGGCTACTATCGGCTCTCTCCTCGACATTCCAAGCAATATGCCTCAATTGGAATTCTTGGTAGAACAACTGTTGATCCCCGCCTACAATATTTTTGAATCAGAGATGGTCTACGAGCTTGTTGGGCCTGATTCTCCCTCATACCAAGACATTCATGACTACCTCAGGTCCCAAACCCTTCCCCCTAATCTGTCTAGTAACCAAAGAAAGTCCTTTATCTGAAAAGCCGCTAGATATGCTATTGTTAGTGACACCCTTTACCGCCGTAGCTTTGACGACATCCTCCTTAGATGTATCGACACCACTAAAGCATGTACAACCGTACACAAAGTACATGAGGGTATATGCAGCTCTAATTTGAGCAGTCCTACTCTGGCTAAGAAGATAACAAGACTTGGGTACTATTGGCCGACCATTGAGAAAGATGCACTAGAATATGTCAGGACTTGTCGCCAATGTTAGATTCACAACGATTTGATTCACGCTCCAGTGCAGGAACTTCGGTTGATCACTTCTCCTTGGTCCTTTGCACAATGGGGACTCGACCTTGTGGGCAAGATCCACCCTACCTCGTCCAATGGCCACAAATTCATTATCACTGCCACTGAGTACTTTACAAGGTGGATCGAGGCTATCCCCTTGACGTACATAACTAGCAAACAAATTTCCAAATTCATTCTTAACTACATCATTTTCTGGTACGGTCTTATGTGATCCATCATCACTGACAATGGACGTTCATTCAAAAACCAAGATGTTTGTGAGTTATGTGAGTGATTCCATATCCAACATCATTTCTCCACCCCGTATTACCCACAAGGAAATGGTCAAGCTAAGGCGTCCAATAAAACCATCATTAAAATCCTGAAAAAGACCATTAATGACGTTGGTCATGACTAGCATATCCAACTTAACCCTGCTCTATGGGCCTATCGCACCAGCATTCGTACGCCTACAAGAGCCACTCCATTCACCCTAGTCTTTGGAGATGAGGCCATCTTTCCCATTGAGGTTGAAATTCCTTCCTTACGAGTCTCCCTGAAGGGTCTGATCGATGATGAGGAATATAGATAGTCACGCTTACATGAGCTAGAGATGTTAGAGGAAAGAAGGCATAATTCACTGAACCATCCACAGGCATATCAGAACCGTCTTTGTCACAGTTAAAAAAGAGGGTCATGGTCAATAAATTTGACATTGGTGACTTAGTCATTATGCAGAATCCTAAGAATTAGGCTGACGAAGAAAAACCTGGAAAGTTTGAACCAAATTGGCTAAGTCCTTACATCATTATATCCTCTTTTGGGTCTGAAGCATATCAACTGGCTACTCCAGATGGTGAAAAATTGATGGAGCCTATCAATAGTCTATATCTCCACAAGTTCTATGCATAGCATCAGAAAGTCTGGCTAAAAACATTAAAAATACAAAAAAAAATCGTCACCCTGATGAAAACTTGGCAAATAGGTGTCTTGGTGACACCAAAAAAATTGAAAATGACAAAAATAGTAAACAGAAATAATTCGTCCAATAGTGAAAACATGGCAAACAGGAACTTTGGATAAGTACCATGGTGAAAACTTGGCAAACAGGTGCCATGCATACTCAGTCATTGCTCAGCCATCTACTGTCACTTTATTTGTCTTGGCCTAGGATGAAACACATTTTCCATCACCACCACGACATTTTCCATGACATCATACCCTTTCTCTCATGGTTGACAAACGATAGACATCTAGTCATACATACTGTCCATCCAGCATCCCATGCATATCCCTTTCATGTCCTTTAAAATTGGCTAAGTCTTGGACCTGACTAGGGGCAAACATTTTATCATGTGATTGCAGTGGGTATTGCACATGGTCTTGGAAATTCCAAAAGGTCCTAAAAAAAGACAAAAACATTGTAAAATGTTTTGAAATAAGAAAAAAACACTGTAAAATGTCCTAAAAAAGACAAAAAAACATCATAAAACATCCTGAAGAAAGACCTAAAAATTGAAAAATGTCCTGAAGAAACCCCCGCAAAGTCAAAATGTATTGAAAAAATGAAAAAATAGAGTCATTTATGGTTAAGTCCATCAAATCAGTTAGTCTCCATCATTTTTCCGAACTACCTTGTCTCTGCGCATTTGCTACGTAGACAAGACTCATCTTTGAGTCCCTGAGACATTAGGTTAGTCCTTGTAGGTTTGTCAAAATAAAATCATGATTCAATCTTTTGTCATCAAGAAAAATTCATTGGTCATGTCTAACTACGAGTTCTCTGAGTGCATGATGTAGGAAAGACCATCTATCGATGAGCCCCCGAGGCCGCACTAGGTTAGTCCATTAGGGTTCATGGAACTACATTGGCACACACGTCAAAAGTCTTCAAGTCAAGAAAAATCATTTTCCAAATAGGAAATATTCTAAACCAAATTATGGAAATCATTTATTCAACATGACAATCACATCAGCATGTCCACATCGACATGTAGTCAACACAAGTCAATTCAGTCAATTCCAATCAAGCTTAGTCAAAACAAGTCAAATTGTCGCAACTGGTGAAACTGTCAACACTTGGTTATCTTTTAGAGCGTCCTTCTAAAGAATAGTCTATCACTTCTGCCTTAGGATGTGTCCTTCCTAAGCATTGTCACTGTCATCTGTCATTTTGAGGGATCCTCTTGACATTTAAGGTTGACTCCTCTTGACATCAGTATATTTCAGATGCATCCTTCTGAAGAATAGCTCTGTCATTTATGCCTTAGGATGTGTCCTTCCTAGGAATCATCACTGTCATTCGGCATTTCGAGGGATCCTCTTGACATTTAAGGATCGATCCTCTCGACATCGGCATTATTCAGGATGTGTCCTTCCTGAATTTGACAAATCTTCAACATTTTGTCATATCTACATCATCACACCTGACATATTGACATTAAAACACTTGGCATTCAGACACACTTGGCAAACACTTGGCACTTGTCTTTGGCTTTTTTTTTCATGATGTTACTGGTTTTTCAGCTAGGTCCTAACAACGGGATTTAGAGAAGCAGTGACATATCATGACGCTTTGTCTTTTCGACACTCATGTTACTAGTTTCTCAGCAATGTCCTAACTATGAGATTTAGAAAAGCAGCGACGTATCATGATGATTGACTTATCTTTTTTGGGCAGTCATGTTGCTAGTTCCTCAAGCATGTCCTAGCAATAGGATTTAGAGGAGCAACGACATTTCATTGACTTGTCTTTCTTGTCTTTTTTGCTTGTGGTTGGTTATGATGGAAAGATTGGGGCAACTGCACCCTTAGTATGAGTCATGATCATCCCTGTCTGTGACTTCTTGCCTTATGTGATAGTACGACCTTGCAGACCTTAATCTATGTCATATCATGGTGTTTGTTGGTCGTTACAATAATATGCTCAATGATGATTAAGAGCAATAAATATTAAAGTCCTATGGTAATGTTTTGAAGGATTTGGTCTAGGAACTAACATGTATCTCCTTCTGTCTTGTCATCTTCTCTCATCCATCTCATGATGATATCATGTGACATACAAAAAAACATAAGTGCATACATAATTATATAGGCATTGCATTAGGTCCATACATATACCATCTATATCATTAAAAAAAAAATCATACACATTGCATCACACAGGGCATCATACATACATAGTCGTGTATTAACATAATCATAAACATGGCATTCATTCAATTAAATGCATTAGACATATTAGCATCATCCATGACATAATATCATCATGACATATAAATAAACATCATCATTGCACCGCATCATCAATAACCATAAAAAATGCATACATGACATGGCATATAAGTCATCATCATCATCATAATAATCATAAATGGATAAGTCACATATGCATCACATGGTAATCATATCTACATCAGAATGCATAATCACATCACATCACATGGCACATATAGGTCGTGTCAAAAATAACATCATATATATCATCATTTCAAAAAATATGTCATAGGATAGAGTCACGAGATATCCCAAAAATAAGAGCTTGTAGGCTCGATGGTCACAATATAATCGTCTAAAATGTCCTAGAACAAGATAAAACAAGCATGTCTATAGAGTGCTCTCCTCATCCCCTCAAGGAGAAGATCTGGGAGATAGATGCTTTATCAAAGGAATGGAAGCCATCATGGTAACTGTCACTTGTGCCTGCGATGCAGCTGGATCTGTCATTGTGGCCTATACCTATGACACTAACGAAGCGACTACCGATGACACCATCTTTGTGGTAACATGAGGCTGCATTGATACTGTAACTAACGGATCTGTCACTGGAGGCTAACTATGTACTGATCTGTGTTCTGAACTTGATGACCCATGCGAGTGCCCTGACCTGTGGCTAGAGGAGTGCCTGTGATGGGACCTGTGACCTGACGTGTGTCCTAGGGAGGTTGAACCACCCACATTGCTCTAGCTATGGTTGTGGATGCTCCTTGACCCTGTCCCTATCCGACTGGCCGACCTAGAAAATCCAAGATCTCTCTGATGTATTGGCACTGCACACTCATACAACATCCTGTACTGCCCTCTGCTCTTGCTCACTTTGTCCAACTCTCGTGCAATATCTCCAATTGGTCATGTGCATAACTGTGCAAACTGACTGCACTAGCTCTCTATCTCTCTCCACCAGATCTTTGCTTGATCCCTCTCCACCCATGTCACCTCAAGCTCAGCTTGTAAGGCACTGACCTATGTTGTGGTCGCGTCCAATCTCCTCTGCATGTCTGCCAATCTTTGATCTATGGTGGCATCTCGTGGCAATAATGGCACACTGGCTATGTCTGGATCCCCATAAATCATCCGCTCTCGGAGCTGTTGCTCTGCCTCATCCATCTCCTCTCTGATCTCTACATCCTCCTCATCGTTGGTGTCCTCCTCACCCCCAACAACTGCCTCATCTCCTCCAACATCAAGGGCCTCCTCCAGTCTCAGTCCCTCATCCTCCTTTGGTCTCAGTCCCTCCTCCAGTCTCGGTCCCTCCTCCAGTCTCGATCCCTCCCCCTCCTCTTGTCTCCCCTCCTCTTGTCTCGGCCCCTCATCTCTCTCCTCATCCTCTGGTGCCTCGTGGATAGCATCTAGTGCCGCTCTCTCGACACGTTGTCTGACTCTCTGCGACTATCTCCCTCGGTCTCCCCCTCTCCTTTGCCCACGACCTCCACCATCACCTTCATCATCTCCCCCATCATCCCAGCCACCTCTGTAACCATCTCCCTGGCCTCCATCTTTGCCTCTCCCCCTTCCTCTTTGTCCTCCTTGCCGCACCCTCGAAATAACAAATCTCTGACCAATAGGATTTGGTGCATTAGGATCAATCAATGGAATTAGTCTATGAGATTGCCACCACAAGTCAAAGTTTGCAGTTGTCCCAGAATTGGCAACACCTCCCCTCCAACCCCATGGATGTGCCATCAAGCTATCAATCTGTTGCTCCGTGAAGGGCACTGATATGGCTGGACTCCACCCAGGCTCATGAGACAACCATGCATACTCTGTTGTACCCAGCGGCACACCCTGCTACTCTCCAAACTGCTGAAGTACATGTTGTGGCAAATACATCTCTATAATAAGTTGGCTCTGCACTATTCGACCAATCAGATATCAAAATTGTCTACAGAATGGCAGGTGGTCTCCCTCATCGGCCCATGGCACACAATCTCTGTAAGGCCTCCACACAAATGATGTCATCAGATCAATCTGGTGTCTCCAGTAGCCTATCTCTCCCACTCTTGTTTGTTGCAGAGCTCTTGCATATAAATAAACATATGGAATATCAGCTGTCAACTGTGCCCTCTGGATCGATAGACAGAAGACGACGATATGCTCCCACGCCCAACAAAGTTGTACCACAACTAATGTTGCTCGCCCCTCTGCAGATGACCTTGTGTAACTGATGATACATCCTTAGTAGACATGGCCCCCAGGCAAAAACAACTTTGTCTTGCCACATCCGAACGAGTACATCCCCCCATCCGATCGAGTATCCAAGTCCCTAACAATCTAGTATGAGGACCCCAGAAATCAATGTGCATAACATAGTGTTCCATCACGGGTAGTGCTCTGTAAGATACTCCCATTGGATCTCGTAGGCAGTCACACCAAGGCTCGCAGCGTCATTAGCCTCGTATATCTCTAGCATGGCCTCTACTCCCCATTGTGGATCATATACAACCCACTCTCCTCTGATAGGAATGTGCAGAATCTGGTATACATCCTCTAGGGTAATCGTCGCCTCCCTTGTCGGCAAGTGGAACGAACAAGTCTTTGAATTCCATCACTTAGCCAATGTTGTCAGTAGTCCCCTATTAGCCTAAACAATGGGCATATAGGCAACATAGTATAAACCCAATCGCATTAGTCGCCTAACCTCTCGATCTGTCAACTGGTCTATAAATCTGTAAGTTGACAGCCTGCTCTCCCGTATATAGATGGGCTCTACCTATCTCTGCACATGGACAAACACGCATCAACATCTTCTCAAAAATCATCATTATTAGTTGATTAATTTGAACGCATTCAAAATTTGAAGTCAAACAAAGTCAGTCTTGGTCAAAAACAAAGTCAAATGCATCGCAAACTTCTTGTGCATTGCGAAATGGCGTTTGTGTCACTATATGTTGATTGTGTCACCCTGTCTTGCGTTTGCGTCACAGCAGAGCACTTGCATCACATAATCTTGCATATGCATCATTCAATTTGAATGCATCGTTTGAAATCGCGAATGCGCCACAATTTTTCATATGCAGAGTTATATCTCGTTTGTGGCTCGATTTTGTGAATGTCACATTTTATTTCAAATGTGTCATACATTCATGTCTTGACCTAATTACCCTTTTCACTTGAGTCACGACACATCAAATGCATCGAATGTGAAGGAAAATGCGGCTTACGCGCACGCATATGTGGCACAGCGCATTCATTACCTAACCTAAAAACCTAAAATTTGCACGCAAAACAAAAAAATGACAAAGTGGGTTCGATGCACTCACTGCTAGGTTCGTGCCCTCTGGTCATTTAAAGGTCCTAATGATCTCGCTACGATACTTTGTCACCAGAATCACCATCCTCGCCGAAGTCCTCCTTACTCTAAGCTCTCAAAATTATTAAGGTGAAAAGTGAAAATGAATTAACTTTTACCCCATTTTCAACCTATTTATAGGGTCAAAATGTCATTTGTCAAACCTTTTGTTATTGGAGGCCCTTTTGCCCAACTTTGGCCACCCTTTTGGCTGCTCTAAACATGTCAGAATCTGAAACCGTCTGTGCCATTGTCTTTCTGGCCATTAAATTGACTTATTGGGACACTTTCCAAATTTTTGTCACTTGGCCAAAATTCAAAAAAATTCCCGAGGGGGCATCGATACTCTGTACCTTCGTTGGGGCATGTTTCTTAGTTTTTTTGCCATAATGTGACATGCTACATTATGAAAAAAAGGGGCAAAATGTAGACACTTAAAAATGACCTAGGCCTGCAAGCTCTATTTTACCACTTTCATCCTAGCATAATTATGACATGTCCTTGGTCCACTTTCCACTATTAATTAAATAATTCATATCTTTTGTATTCTTCATGATTATTTATTTATTCAATACGTCACTAAGGGTCTATTATCTTCTTACAATTAAATATATTTCTTAATTTATTTAATTTCTTTTATTCATTATGTCTTCTTGATTATTAAATAAATGAATTTTATTTATTTATTTAATATGTCACTAATTCTCATAATTAAATGGATTTATTAATTTGTTTAATTATTGGTCATATTCTGTAAATTAAATAATTATGTTTAATTATTTAATTGCCTAATAACCTCACATTATTAATTGTCACTTCCTTTTAGTAAATAATCTAAAAAGATTATTTACTGTCACACAAAATCCACATTTTGAATTAATTTTAATTCAAAAAATGGTAATATTCTTCCAAAAATCAAGTAATTGATCAAATTCTTGATGATCAAATTCTTGATTTTCTAAATCTTCTTTTCTATCCAGTCTTTATCTTCTTGATTTTTTGAATCTTACAAATCAAGCAGTCTTTATTTTCTTGATTTTCAAAATCTTTATCTTTTTGGCTAATTGTCACATTTATTCTGGACCACTGATTTGATTTTCTCAAATGACATCTTGGCCACTCATTTAATAATTTTTCCCTAACACTGATTATGAGTTTTCACACGCAATCTTGACCTCTAATTTTAGGCTTTTGTCAGCTTCTAATCTCGGTCATCCGTCCAAAATTGCATTTTCTATCAAATGCCAATTTCGCTCACATTTACGACTTACAACTTACGACACATATACTTGCATTTCTTAGTAATTCATGATTTTTGGCATACTTAATTCTAGTCTTAGGCATTATGGTCATTTTGTCATAGGCATAGGCATTTACACTTCATTTGGCATAGTTTAATGCTTGTTATTTGCATGATAGTATAGCATTTAGTCACTTCAAATCCTTCAAACCTTGTTTAGAACATTGACATTGTTATCAAATTGCTCATGCACTCGATCTGAGGGCAACAATTACATATGCAACAAGTTAGAAGGTGCTATGGAGGTGAATCGTGGAAGCTTCACGGATCAGCTAGTATAATCATTTTAATTTGTTTTAGCTTTCATTGTACTTCATAGTTCTTTGGGTTTTGTTTATTGATTTTAATCAGTTAACTCTAATCTGGGAAAATTACCCATAGTTACAATACTAAATTTGTTGGTTATTTTTAGAGGACATTATGGAAGAAGTTGAAGACAGATTTGAAGTTCAGTTTTGCACACCATCCATAGATTGATGGACAAATAGAGGTGGTGAATAGGAGTTTGGGTAACCTGCTGAGATGCTTAGTACGAGATAAACCAAAGGGATGGGATTTGATTTTACCATAGGTGGAATTTGCTTATAACAATTCTATTAACAAGAGCACTGGTAAATCACCATTCAAGATTGTATCTGAACTGAGAAAGATGGATAAAGGAGAGAAGGGTAGTGCTGAGGCTAAAGATTTTGTTGAGCACCTGAAGAATTTGCATGATGAGGTGAAGAAGCATATCAATAAGATGAACTCTCAATATAAGGCTAAGGCAGATCAGAAAAGGAGTTATAAGGAGTTTCAGGTAGGAGATAAAGTCACGGTTCATTTGTGAAAGGAGAGGTTTCCAGTTGGTACATACAATAAGTTAAAAATGAAGAATTTTGGACCATGCAAGATTCTGAAGAAGCATGATTTAGGAAATGTGTATGAGGTAGAGTTGTCGAGTGAGATTCATGTTTCACCTATGTTTAACATTGTTGATTTGACAGAATATCATGGAGTTAAGGAGAATGAATTGATAGAGGCACAATGGAACATTCCGACACCTACGTTAGAAAAGGAAGAGATAGAAGAAATTTTGGATAGCTGTGTGGGAGAAGCACAAGAAATAGGCAATATGTAGAGTATTTGGTGAAATGGATAGGAAGGCCTATTGAAGATTCGTCACAATTTTAGATGAAGTTGAGGTTAACCGTCTTGGTTTCCCTCTAACACCTGGGAAGTGACAGTCACTTTTCAAATTATCCTGGGTGTTTGATGTAGGAGCATCCAGTGGTGTAAGGGAAATCTTGCATCACCCAAAAATAATGCATTTTCATTTGTTTATAGTTTCCTTAGTTGTCTTGAAGCCCATGGCAACTCATGCAATCATTGGGATAGCTAGAAGTTTGAAACAACCATAAATAGTCACTTGCTATTTTTAGTAAGTCAACCTATTTGGGTCGTATGGACACGAAAATTGACCCCAAGGAGTGAAATCAGAAAATAAGGCTTTTGGTGAAAGAATCATTGCAAAATCCTATATTGTTTGGAATATATTAAATTTTCATCCTGAGGAATTTCTCTAATGAAGTTTATAACTAAAAATTGAGGCCCTTCAAAGCCCTGGAACAGAGTGCAAAATCTCTAATCTTTTAGATTTGACAAAAGATAGTTGTAGAACTCTTCACAAGCTTTCCAACGATATATTACAATTGAAAATCTGACGGTCGAATCAAAAGTTATGACCCCAGAAAGTTGCCCCACTAAAAAATGAATTTCATTAAAATATCTTCCTGGGCAAGAAATCAAAAGGCGGGACTTCTGGCACCAAAAGGAAAGGGAAAGTACACTTTCTAGAACATTTTAGGGCGGTTATTGGGTAAAATAAAAGGGTTAAGTGGGGGTTGTAAAAGGTGGTTCAATTAGTGCAGATTGGGGCTCCAAATAATAGATTTTTCTGAGTTTTGATTTTGCTATAATGAACCAAGCCCATGACGTTGTAGCATTGCAATTTCTGAATCTGTAATTTCATTTTCTAAAAATAAATGAAAATGAGTTATTTTCTATCTCACATCTTTTGTGTTGGTATCTATTGTTGTGTTTTGTGTGGTTTTCTGGCAACGTAGCCCTCATCACATCCCTTGTCTATGCATTTTACTATCTTGTCTATTTATCTTTCTATCTATTTGTCTATTTAGTTGTCTGTGGAGGTGAAAACACCAAAACAGGGGTTTGACTAAGAAAAACCCCTAAATAGCCCCAACATTTTCTCTCGGTCTTATTGTGTGTAGGTATTAAAGAAATTTTATTGCTAGAGGCTTCATTACGTGGATTGTTGTGAGCACTTTCTTAGTTTTATCATTTACATTTCATTTAGTTTACATTATTTTAGTTCTGCTATTTTCTATTATTTCTTTACATTCTCAAAGTTACTAGCAACTAGAATTGTTAGTAGTCACTTAGTTGTTTTTTGTGATATTCTTCTTTCAATCCGTATGAGATGCTAGTGTGCCATTGAGACGCCAATGCATCACACTGTCGTCCTTGGTCCGTAGTGTCATCCTTGGCTAAGAGCTTGTCAGTTTGTCCATAAAACCTTTGTGACCTACTCTTTTTATTTTCGGAACTCTCAGTATTTTATCCTGTCACTTGAGTATTATTCCTTGAGGTAGTTGAGGACCATTTTCTCCCTATAGAATCTTCTTTGTCCTAGAGACTTGGGAGTAGAAAATCTCCTCTACAATTTGATCATAATATTGTAGTTTTTTATTGTTTTAAGATCCTAATTGCTTCTATTTTTTATGTTATTTGATCAATTGAGCTAACCATACAACAAAAAGATCCTGATCAGATGGCTTGTGCACTATCACATAATCTCCTTTAAGAAGCCAAAGCGAGCTTGCACTGGGAAGAATAGTGCAATCCTATAAAATTAAAACATGTGGATAAGTGACTCTAAGATGGAAGTGGACCTCATAGAGTGATTAGGACCTTAGAACAAAATATTCCATGTTTTTCCACCCTTACACTATGGAGGACATGTGCCAATAGAGCACACAATTGTGTTTTTGAATGGATCTTTCTTTTAGAACATATTTATAGAACATTTGATATTTAGACACATTCACGCCATCAAAACACCCAACATTTCACGTTTCATAAGCACATATTCCCACTTTCAAACACAACAATATTAATTCTCCCAATCACAAGGACACAACACAAATCACAATAAATTAAGCATTTTCTTTTCACAAGGCCTCGATTCTAGATGCAACATTCACAACAATTATCTACAAAAATCATGAAAAAGGGTAAGACCCTACCTTACACAAAGCTTATCTAATAATGAAAGAAGATTGTTGTAGACTTCTCCAAGCCTTCTCCTTTGAAGCCCTTCCTTCCTCAAATTCCTTCTCTCCCTTTCCTCTCTTCGTCTATCCTCTTAAAAACTCTACCAAAATGAAATTTTCAAAGAAATTCAAAAGACAAGATAAAAATCCACCTCCCATTCTAAGAAGAGAATATTAAATAGAAAGGGAAAAGTAACTGCCTTTTCCAACGACCCAAACCAACTAACCAACTCTCATTTTTGTCACTTTTAAATAATAGGAATTTTAAGGGGGGTTTAAATCACTTAAAAGGGTATTTCTTTGGTTAAAAGAACCCCTAACCCCTATATCTAACACCTAGGGTTAAATTAGAAACATTAACACATAATTTAATTCACATAAAGAACTCATAAATCACAAAAGGTAAACATACTAAGAGATAACCATTAAGGGTAATAAAATAAACTTTCACATAAATGCATGACCTACCGACATATTAAGCCATATAAATGACATGTTCACAATATTACAACATATGGTCTTATTTTCTTCATATGAGATAATATTAGAAAACATGGAAATAATACAAGGTAGTTATGTGGCCCCAACCACCATTGTCAAATTTTACCTGCTCACTCAACAAAAGTGATAGTATATCATTTGAATATAATAATAATAATAGTTGAAGCAACTATCATATATCAAAATAACACTCAAAAAAAAAATCCACAATTTCTTATCTAAAATAATCATCTAAGCAAATACATAGAAATGATTTAAATCAATAAGCAACCCGAAAGAGGTGTTTGGTATTGGTGCCCAACTCATAGAGGAAAATATCTCTTTTCAAAAGAAAAACCCTGGATATAGGCCCGACTGAGATGGAAATAAGCATAGCTAAATCTTGGCGTTAGAACTTGGATGCCAATTCTTATGACAACTCCAAAATTCTAGCTCGGAGGGCCACTATTTGGAAACCTCCTAATAGGGGCTAGTTCAAACTAAATCTTGATGGAGCTGCTAAGGGCAACCCAGGCAGAGCAAGTATAGGAGTGATTAGAGATCACAAAGGAAATTTAATGGCTGGTTATGTTGGGGGGATTGGTCTTCACTCTTCTATGATAGCGGAAGCTCATGCACTGTTAAAGGGCTTACAGATAGCTATTTCCCTCGAGATAGAGAACCTGCACATTGAAGGGGACTTGAAGTCCATTATTGACGCTATTAATTGTGGCAGACTACTGGGATGGAACACTAAGGATATTCTTCTTAACATTAGGTTCCTTGTGTCTAAGCTAAAATTAAATGTGGCTAGTCATATCTACAGAGAGGGGAACCAAGTTGCTGACGCCTTGGCCAATTTTAGCACACACTGGAAACTGTCCAAATGTTGGCGTGACTTAAGTTTACTTCCACCAAATATTCAGAGTATTATAGTGAAGGAACAAAGCCCTTACTTGACACATGATGACAACACCGCATATGCTTAGCTGGATTTCTGGGGGACCCACTTGCTTATTCATTAGGCTTTGTGGTCTTCTTGTGGTGATGAGATTGATGATTAGCTATATCAAAGGGATGGATATCAAGTGGATCTTTTCAAATTATAAGATGGAGCTCGTTTTGAACAAAGAAATCATGATTTGTTGTGGCAAGTATTGGTTGAGTAATTCTAAGTTGGACCGTACTTGTCGTAATCTCCTTATGGGGATCTACTTAAACTCTCGGATTTTCAAATTCGTGTTTTTGATTTTGATGTGACTTGTAATTATGAGACTAAGCTCCTTTTTGGCTTTTATTTCTCCGCTATTTTGGTTTCTCACCTTATAGCTTCTTTCTGCGGGTTAACTAAAGTTGGCCAACCCTTAAAAGCTGTCATTTTAGAGATTTCTAACTATGGCTCTGCGACTATTCTGCCTAGAATCCTGTGTTTTTGCGACATGGAAGGCAATCTTTCCCTGCCTGTCATGTCCTTTTTACTTAGCCAGTTGTGCGATGTGATCCCAATTAATGGTTTATGGGAATTTTTCTGCTCATGCGTGTGATCTGTCTGTTGGATTGATTGCCAAAATTGGTCATTCACGATTTAAATGCCTTATTGTGTGGGGACTTTTTCACCTTGCTATTGTCTCTAACCTTCTTTGCTTTCAAAGTTCCTGGTTATACTGTGTGCAAAGTGACATCATGGGGGGTAACAGGGTGCGGATAGAGCCAGATAATTGCAACGAATTTTGCAAGGATCTGTTGGTCTGGCACATTTGCGTTGAAGGTGGCATTGCTCCTCTGATGAAGAGACTTGTGGGTCATGACCCTAATCTGTCAAACCAGTTCGTCAATTCGTGGAAGAATCGTCATGTGTCCATTGGTGGCATCTCCTTCATGGTGGATGAGGAAGTTATTGCACAGGCGACGGGTCTCTAGAGTACTAGAATGAAGCATCCTAAACATTCTAAGACCCAGGACAATGAGAGTATGAATAATTTTTTTGTGGGGGAGGAGGCATCGGTGCGCAACCAATCTGGGTTTGAACAAGAGGCTCTTCCGTAGCCGTGGAACCAGGTGTGTCTTGCTCTGATGAAGTATGTCACGCTGGAAGGAAGGTACAAGACCTATTACTACTACCATTTTCCCTTGTTAAATCATCTTAGGCATAAGGTTCTTTTGAGCTTTCCCTTTTTCCTGCTTATGGACCTTGAAAATTCGGTTGAAAAATATGTTGATTCGACTACTACAAATCCCAATGAACCTACTCCTCTTCCACTCCATCAAGGTCTTATCCTAAGACTCTACCATTTTCATCTGGCTTTATGCCCGCCAAAACCTATTTCGGTCATTTGAATAGAGGAAATTAAGCCCCCCATTGTGCCCAACTTGTCTCCGGTCGAATCTAAAGGCCCTGTTAGAAAGAGTCACTCGGTCCTTGCTGATTCTCAGAAACCCAAACTTGCTACTAAAAAACTCAAGGGTATTGAAGGAGCTACCCAAACTAATGCGGCGGTTAGCTTATGTGACCTAAAGTCTACCCCTGGTAAGCCTGGCTTGAAAAAGAAAGGTAAGGAGGGGAAGGTGTCTCTGAATAAAGGGAAGAATGTTGTGAGCAAGGATTCTTTGGGTGATACGGTGGTTGTGGAGATCGTGGTTATTGGTTGTGATGTCATCATTAGGTGCTTTGGCAGGCTGGCAAAGAACAAGAAAAAAGTGCAAGTTAGAGACTTGGACACTAAAGAGGAGTTGTCAGAGAAAAAAGACAACAGAGTTGAAGAGGTGTCGGAGGACGAGGAAGGTGAAAAAGCCAAAGGTCCCTCTTTTGTTCTTGACAAGGGCAAAGCTCAAAAGGAGGTTTCAGCCTCCCACTCGTTGGAGTCGTTGGAGATTGAGCAAAATGATCCTAACTACACTATGGGTGGGGGGGAGGAGCTTGGTGTGCTGAAAGAAAGATTGGACATCCTGGACAAAATATCCTATGGGTTGACCCGCTTCATGGTTAGAATGATTCACTGTGTCACTAGTATCCTGTCAGCTGCCATGAAGGATGAGATGGAGATGAAGAATGAGGACTATCAAGAGTGGGTCAGTGATGATATGGCTTAGCTATTGTCTAAGAACTGGGAGAAGGCTAGCTAATTTGTTGTCGGTTCGTTGTTGGTCAGTATGTGTTAGTCTGCGTCTAGTTTTGATTAGGTGTTTTGTTTAATGCTTTTTTCATCTGGGACTCTACTGGCCCTTGTGGCTCTCTGTGAAGGGTACAACACTCTGAAAATGTTGCTTACATTATCAAAAACAAGTAATCATTAACGTATCTAAATCTCATCTCCATAACCTCTACTCACATAACTACATAATATAATCATCTAATAACAACTCTATCTAGCAGTAATAAAAATCCATCATCTCAACAACACTTTCTTGCATATCCACATAATGTAATCATCTGATAATGTCAATAGCACTACATCTAGCAATAAATTGTTGAAATCCACCATATAACCAATAACCCATCACAAATGATCATTTTTCAAATCTTTAAATCTCATCTTGATCAACATATATTTACATAATCAACAAAAGTAACTCATCTAGTTATCATAGAGTAATCACAATAAACATTAGCTAGCAATTTTTGAATCTTCGAACAGCGTAGGGGTGGGGGTTCGAGGGAATCTCAGGCGAATGTAGAGACCTCTTCAGGTTCAGAAAAAGGTAAGTCGGGTTTTGATGATAAGGACGTCCACGAAAAGTCCAGGTGGAGCCAGGTGGAAAGGATGGATCCTCAGTTCCCAAAGTTGTCGTGGATATGTCGGTCAAGGGGGATGAAAAAGGTAAATCGTGGACTTCGTTGTTTGGCTTTAAGCCAAATGAAAAATCTTCTTTTCCCCCTGTGCGTATCCTTTCTGATCAGGGGTCTGGAAAGTTTTCTATCTCTGTGCCGGATGAAATCATAGACCACAATATTGCTAGGATGGAGAATGTTTTGGTTGGTAAATTTTTGGGTCCTAGGCCTAATATTGAAGTGGTAAGGGAGTTTGTTAAGAATAAATGGAAAACCAGTGGTCTGGTTTCGGTAGCGGCGCTCCCTAGAGGTTTCTTTGCTTTTCAGTTCACCTATAAAGAGGATTCTAGGGCTGTTCGTAGTGGTGGTCCTTGGATTATCGGAAAGTCTTCCTTGGCCTTGAAGAAATGGTCTTCTAGGGTAGATCTATCTGATTCAATCTTTGAAATGGTGCCAGTTTGGGCTAGATTGCCTGGTCTTCCCTTGGAGTATTGGAATACTGATATCTTCAATGGGATTGCTAGCTCTTTCGGAGAACTTCTGTCCATTGACTCAATGACTGCGGCAAGAAAGCGGTTGGTCTTTGCTAGAATCTGTGTTGGGGTTTCTCAAAATGCTGATCTTCCCTCTTCGATTGACATCCAATCTAAGTTAGGGGTGTGGAAGCAAGCTATTGAATTTGAAACAACACCCTTTGTTTGTTTCAAATGTCGAAAATCTGGGCATTGGGCAAAGAAATGTCCGCTAAATAATAAAAGTGAAAAGGAGAAAGCGGCCAACCCTAAGAATGTATGGAAAAAGAAATCAGAGGAGGTGAAGCATGTGCCTGCTCCAAATACGAAGGAGAATCTTGAAGGATATACCTTTCCTCAAAACTTGAAGGAGACCCATAAATGCTTGAACAAGGATGCTTGCCCTGAGTCAGAAGGTACCTGTTCTCAGGTTCCTAAGGATCCTAAATATTTGTTCTCACCTCCTAAGGAAAGAAAGGAAGGCAATCCTTCTGAGGAGGGAGCCCGGGAAACTCTGGAGAAGGCTGCTTCTAGATATGTAGATATGGGTTTAGTTCCATCCTCTCCTCTGTTGTCGGATGGATGTATGAGTGCTCCTGGGCTGGAGGAAATACCCATTATGGGTTTATCCCTAGAGATAGGAATTCTGACCCCTTTTCCTTATAATAACCCTTGCTCTAATGGGGTTCAGTTTCAGGAGTTTTCCAATTTGAAAGTTGTGAAGGACACTTATGAGATCCAAAGCATGAATATGAAAACACCTAATCTCAATACTCCAGAAACCAAGAATGGTTTAATGGATACCCTCCCTTGGGACCAGAGGCTGTTATTTGAGAAGGATGGGGAATTAGGCAGAGAACTGGAAAGCCAAGATGAAACTGAATGGGAGGAGGTTATCTCACATTCAAAGTCCAAAAAAGAAAAAAAGAAGGTGAAGGAATCTTCAAGTGGTATGGTCACCAGAACTAGAGCCAAGGCCGATTGTGGGATGTCCAAGCCTTACCTGGGAAGAAAATCTGAAAAATGGCAAAGGGAGCAAGGTAGCCTTCAGGATATTGCGGATGGTATCCAAATGACCATCCCGGAGATACTTCAATCACCAGGTAAGAAATGAAAATTATGTCTTGGAATATAAGAGGGCTGAATAGCCGTCATAAAAAGGATGTTTTGCAAAATTTTGTTAGGGATCATAAACCCGATATTCTTCTTATTCAAGAAACTAAAATGCCTAAAGATAAAGTAGAAAATCTTAAAAAAATTCAGAACTGTGGGGTTCATGGAAATAGCTCTGCGGGAGCTTCGGGGGGTATAGTTACATTTTGGAATAAGTTGTTTATTAAAGGTGAACCCTTAATGGAGAATGGTAATGTGGTGGCCACTAGATTCACCCACATAAGAGACAATTTTTGTTGGGTCCTATCCAATATATATGCCCCGAATTGTAAGAATGCTAGAAATTCCTTTTGGCTAGAGTTATCTGGTTTTGTAGATGTTTTGCCAATGAACACTGGCTGGTCATGGGTGATTTCAACACTCCCCTCCTGAATGCTGAGAAATTTGGGGGTTCTCAAATCAATTGGGACAGTAAATCTGGCCTATCCGACTTCATAAATAACAATGCCTTGATTGACTTAGACCTACAAGGAGCTTCTTATACCTGGACTAATAGGAGATTAGGGCCTGACCTGATCCAAGTGAGGCTTGATAGGGCCCTTGCTTCTGGCCAATGGTTTATAGACTATTTTTGTGCTTTGAGAGCCTTGTCAAGGGTAGGATCTGATCATTTTCCCATTTGTCTTTTGGCGGATCCTACCAAGGTGAAAAAGAACTTCCCTTTCAGATTTGAAATTTTTTGGCTTTCTCATCCTCGAATTTTTGAGGAAATCCGCAGTTGGTGGAATATAGATATTTCTGGCACAACTATGTTTAGGATTGCTAAAAAATTAAAGGAAGTGAAAACGAATGTGCGAAGGTGGAAAAAGGATGCCTTTGGGAATATTTTTGGATCCAAAATGGAAATTCAGGGCAAAATTCAGGAGATTCAATTTAAAATCCAGAAATGGGGATACATTGACAATTTTAGAGAAAAAGAAAATGAACTCCTCATTCAATTGCATGACATAATTGCTAAAGAGGAAGTGTTTTGGCGTCAAAGATCTAGGGTGTCTTGGCTGACTGAGGGAGATAGGAATTCCATATTTTTTCATCTGACTGCTTCGAAACATAGGGCTGCTAACAGAATCACTCATATTGTTTCTAATGGGACTAGTTTTGAGGAGGAAGATGATATCAGGGAACAAGCTGTCCTTTTCTTTAGGAACCTTCTTTCCTGTAATGGAGAGATTGTTACTGAAGCTCAAGATTCTTTGATTGAAGCTATACCTCAAGTGATTGGTCATAATGAAAATTCCCTAATCACTGCTATTCCTTCCAAAGCTGAAATAAGGAAAGTTGTCTTCTCTTTTGATGGTAATAAAGCTCCTGGACCTGATGGTTTTCCTTTATTCTTCTTCCAAGTGTTTTGGGAAATTGTTGAGCTGGATGTGGTGAACGCTGTCAAGGAATTCTTTGGATCAAGACGTTTGTTGAAAGAATTGAATGCAACTTTTGTGGTCCTTATTCCTAAAAAACCTGGGGCTTCAGAGTTTCAAGCTTTTCGGCCAATCAGCCTATGTAATTCTATTTACAAAATTATTTCGAAGGTGTTGACTTCAAGAATGCTTTCAGTGCTTCCCCAGATTATTGCTCCGCAGCAGAACGGTTTTGTGCTAGGTAGGTATATTATGGATTCAGTTGTTACTGTTCATGAGAACTTACATTCGTTAATGGTTTCGAAAACTGAAGGGTTCATTCTTAAACTGGACATTTCCAAAGCCTATGATCGGGTTGATTGGGATTTCTTGTTTAAAATTCTAGACAAGTTTGGTTTTAATAACAGAGTCATTCAGCTGGTGAACCAGCTTGTTTCGACAGTTTCTTCAGCTGTCATTGTGAATGGATCACCATCAAGGTTTTTTCAGACGTCCAGAGGCCTCAGACAGGGAGATCCTATTTCTCCTATTCTGTTTACTATCTTGGCTGAGAGTTTAGGGAGAAATATTAAAAAGCTTATTGATCAAAGATCCCTTGTTGGCTTAAAACCTTCCTCATCTCCTCTTACCTGTTCCCATCAGCAATTTGTTGATGACACCATCCTTATGGGAAGATCTACTGTGACTGAAGCTAAGACTTTTTAAAAAAAAATTGAATCTTTATGAATCTGCTTCTGGACAAGTTGTCAACAGGGACAAGAGTTCAATTTTTTTCCTCAATACTCCAGAGTATAGACAAGTCAAACTTGCTCGAATCCTTGGATGTCGTGTGGAATCTCTTCGTCAACCTATCTTGGCCTACCTCTTTGTTCTAAACCTTTGGAATCGTTCTAGATTTCTTTGGTTGAAAAATTCAATAAGAAGCTATCGGGTTGGAAAGGAGCTCTTCTTAGTCAAGCTAGAAAAGTCCAACTCCTTAAGGCTTCTCTACAAAATCTTCCTACTTATGCTCTCAGTATATTTAAAATTCCTGCTAAATTTGCTGAAGCCATTGAAAAAATTCAGAAAAGGTTTCTATGGTCCAGAGTGGAGGACAAGAAGAGAATGCCACTTGTCAGATGGGATCTGGTCTGTAAACCCAAATCAAGGGGAGGCCTGGATTTAAGGAAAATTAAAGTGTTGAACATGTCCCTTCTTGCTAAACAGCTGTGGAGAACTCTTACTTTAAATGGAGAATGGCGTGATACCTTAAAGGCTAAATATTTTAATAACTATGAGTCTTTAAATGAAATTATAAACTCTTCTTCTTTACCTCGTGGGTCAGTCTGTTGGAATGATATGGGTAAAGGAAGAAAGCTATTGGAAATGGGAATTGGATGGCTGATTGGAAATGGAAATTTTGTCAGGTTTTGGGAAGACAGGTGGCTTTTTAAAGATCCTTTAATCAGAATAGAGAAATTTAGTAAATGGATGAATGATTGTAAAAAGGAATTTGGAGTCATGGTTAAAGATTATTGGAGGAACGGAGATTGGGTTGATTTGAAGACCATTAGTCAGGATCTTGGCCCTGTTCAGTCGGCTTTCAGAGCCCTTAGACCAGCTCAACACCAGGTGGAGGATATTGCTGTCTGGTTAGACAACCCGTCTGGTTTTTTTCAGTTGCCTCTGCCACTTCTATGTTGGTTAGTAAGATGGAGCCTCCTCCCTTCTGGGCTAAGGCTTGGATTAATCACTTGACTCCGAAAATCAATATTTTCTACTAGATAATGCTACAGAATAAGATTCTCACTTTGGACAATCTTGGAAAAAGAGGAATTCAATTACCAAACAGGTGTTATATGTGCAGGAATGAAGCCGAGACTGTTAATCACCTTTTTCTTCATTGCCCTTTTGTGTCAAATATTTGGGATAAATTTCTGGGGCTTCTTGATTTGGTGTGGGTTTTCCCTGCTTCTGTCGAAGATTTTTTCAATCAATGGAAAGCTCCTTCAAAAAATCCTTTTGTGAGAAAGCTATGGTCTTTTATTCTTCCTTTTGTGTCTTGGAAGTATTTGGAAGGAAAGAAACAATAGAGTGTTTAGGGATAAAGAGATGTCGGAAGGGGACTTGTTTGCTAAAATTGTAAGGGCTATAAAGGAAATTTTCTCTTTAATTCCTGGAAAAATGTTCGAGAATGCTTTCTGGTCTCCTTTTGATGTTGCTATGGCCGAAAAGTGGAATTCAAAATTAGTTGGGTCAAATATACTCAAACCTGGAGTGAGTGGGAGAGATAATGCTAATTGGTCTATGCCGCCTTTGGGCTGGGTGAAAGCCAATTTTGATGGTGCGGCTAAAGGTAACCCTGGGAAAGCTGGTAGTGGGTGTGTGTTAAGGGACAACACGGGGCTTTTATTGCGGCTTTTGCTGTGGACATCATAATTCAAACTAATCATGTCGCGGAAGCAGTTGGGGCTTTTCATGCGGTCAGCCTAGCCCTCAAGATCAACACGAAACATCTTTGGTTGGAGGGCGATTCCTTGAATATAATAAATTGTATTCTTGGGCTTACCCCCCCTCGTGGACCATAAAAAAATGGATCGAAGACACGAAAACTTTATTAAGCAAATTTGATAAAGTGAAAGTTTCCCACGCCTATAGAGAAGCCAATAAGGTGGCGGATTTCTTCACCAACGAAGGGGTTAGGAAGGGTGGGGAAAACACGTGGAGGAAGAATGACAACCTCCATCCTGAAGTGAAAGCGCTCATTTATTATGATTCAGTGCATGGAAGAGAAGGCAATCTTAGTCATAATGAAACGGATAAAGATCAGGTACATCGATTTCATTAGATTTGATGGGACCGACGTCATTTTCTTTTTTAAGAAGGGTTTGCGGCACGCTTTATGGGTGTTCGACAAAAAATACCTAAACGAGACCCAAGGCAACTGTTCAGTGTTTGTTGACAGTGAGCTGATTATGGGCGGAGAAAGAAAACGAGCGGAGCCGAGCAATTTCCAGGAGCACAGAAAGAATGCTAAAGCGTGGGAAAGAATTGAAAAGGGGGGTTTAGTCCCATATATGGAGAAGCTCCATGGTACGGATGAGGGGATACTGAACTATTTTGTTAAAAACTGTAAAAATGGTGAGATCGTGTTGTTTGGCAGGAATGTTAAGCTGAGTGAGGACTTAATAGGTGAGATAACAGGTCTTTCAACTGAGGGTGTTAAATTCTACCGGGACCGACGATTCTCTGATGAAGCGGTCATTAAATTTCCCAAAAAAGATAAGGAGAAAGCGAAGATGGTGAAGGTTGCTAATAGCTACTTTGATGTGGAGTCCATCAAATCTATTTGGAGGAAAGTCTTAAGAGTTGTTATGGAATATATCACGGTTGACGGGCGCTTTACCAGAGTCTATGGTTACCACTTTGCCATTCTGAACCATTTCCAGCATAAGGTTCGTATATCTCTGCCTTTTTACTTATTTTCTTCTCTGAAGAATTGCCTCGATGATGTGGAAAGAAACCCTAGGAGGAATGCTATTATTCACCCTGGTCTTGTTAGGCTCATTTTTGAGTATTTTCAAAATTTACCTGCTTTGCCTAAAACTGTTGATATTGAAGAGTTGGACGATGAGGAGACAGAAAGTAGTAGGGAGATCGAACCCCGGGCCCCCCCAGCTTGTGTTCTTGTTGGCCCTAATACCATTGCTCCCCAGTCCTTGTCTTGTCGAAAACCCTTAAGGGTTCTGCCCCGCTGTCTTGTCCTAAACGGCAACCTCTGCATGAGTGCCCTAGTCCAGGTTTTACCTCCCCACCCTGTCTTAATCCCCAGCCGTCTCTTGGTTGCCCTACTCCTAGGTTTGTCCCCAGGTTTGAAAGGTAACCCTATTATGAAACTCGTTTCGTATTCAGGGAATTCAATGGAAATCCTCTCTGAAAAGCCCATGGTCAGTAAGGAATCGGCCCCTAGTGCCCCTGCTTCTGGTAATTTTGGGAATGATCATTTTGAGTCCCCTATTCAGGATGAAATTAATTCTGCCCTGAATAAGCTTAAGCCTGAGGATTTGGTTAGTATAGCGGAAAAAAGTACGGATGGCCTTTTTACCGTTCTCAAATGGACCCAGAAAGAAGTCTGTAATTTGAAAGGTCATGTTACTGATCTCAGCAACAAGGTCATGGATTTGGAGCAGAAAATCAGTTGGAATAGTAGAGATAATGATGAACAGGAAACTCCATTACCGAGGAAAAGACAGCAATTACAGGAGGATAGATTGGCTAGCATCGAGTGCAGCATGTCCAAGATTGAACAAAACATCAGGGCTACTGTTGCTAACAATCACAAAATTGCAAGGCATAACACCATCATCATCAATGCGATGGTGGAAAAGCTTGAAAAAAACCAAAAGGGTTCGCTGGTTGTGGATTTGGATGCAGACAGGGGAGGCAGCAGATCGGCTGGTGAAGGGATTTTGACTCGTACCAGGGCTAACATCAAGAGGAAGACCCCGACTTCATCTCATACGGTCCAAATTCTCAAGCAGGGGTTACAGGACATGCAGAATGTTGAAAAGGAAGCCGAGGATTTACTAAACACCTTGGAGTAATGTGATGTTTTGTTTGCTGGTTTTTTGGGTGGTCCTTTTTTAGGGCCTTGTTGTCTTTTGTTGCTGTCGTTTCCTTTTTGGGACAGCTGTCTGGTTGTTTGTACTTTCTCTATTTATCTCTTGTTGTTTAAACTTTGTGGTTTCAGGTCCTTGTAAAACTTTTTTTCCTTTTCAAAAAAACAAGATCACAAAAAGATAGGACCTCACATTCTTGTAGGCACAAGGGCAACTTTTGTAGGAGTCTCAAATGCTAAGAAAAGTTGTTGAGATAGTCCCTTTCCTCTCACTAGCTTGGTGATCCTAATTTATATGTCATATTCCATGACCTTTGTGATCCATCCAACTCTCTTTTCATTGATGTCCCTACTCAACATAAACTCTTTTATACTAGCATGAGGGACCATTAGCTGGATCTTATTGTTTGAAAACATGTGTCTTAACCTTTTTAGTGCTCTAACAATAGTAAGGACGTATTTTTCCATATATATGTGTACTTGATTTCATAGTCTTGAAGCCCTTCTCTAAATAAATCAATGGGCTGCTCCAAATTATCTTTATTCAGCTATGTAAGAACAACCGATATGCTTGCTTCTCTCCTAGAGGTATAAAGGATGAATTATTTGTCATAATTAGAATTGGAAAGAGTAGGAGCTTGAGCAATTGCTTGTTTGATGGCCTCAAAACTAGCCATCCATTCATTTTTCCATTTGAATGTCATGTTCTTCTTTAGCATGGAAGTGAAAGGTTTTACCATGGTAGCAAAGTTAGGAATGAACCTCCTCTCAATATTGATTCTTCTAAGTAATCTTTGTAGTCCTTTCTCGTGGATGGGAAGGGGGATGGACAAGATGGCCTCCACCCTCTTTGGGTCAATGGAAAGACCTTTAAATACTATGTCCCAACAGCTTCCCTTGGTTTGTGGAAAACATATATTTGTTTGGATTTAGGGATATAACATATTCCCTACACTTCTTGAAGACTTGCTCAAGATTATCAAAATGATCACTTGCATGTTTTTAGAAGACGATAATGTTATCAAGATAGATGAGCACAAACTCTAAATCACATGCCTAAAATCCATTTCCATTTCCCTTTGAAAGGTTACACTAGCATTAGTTAACACAAAAGGCATATTACAATAGGAATAGGTGCCCCATTTGGTAGTAAAATGTTTTTTGTTGGTTTTATTGTTGGACCAATATCTCATTGTAGCTTGAATACTCATCCAAGAAGGAAAACCTTTTTGAACCACTTACCTTTTTCAAGATTTGTTCCATATAAGGGAGGGGGTAATGATCCTTAAGAGACACCTTATTAAGTCAAATTGGAGGAAATCACCCCATTCATCTAAAAGACAATTAGGAACCTCCTCCAAGTGAGTTTCAAGTTCATGGACAATACATTCTTCCCCTTCTTCATGTAATTCATATTTATGAGGCTAGGAGTGTAGGGTTCAATATGGTCCTTGGAAATGGGCTCTACCTTGATGATCACTTTCATATCATACCTTGTTCTAAATAGCATATGAGAACAATCAGAAGAGAGTTGCCCACCAATTTTGGTAGTGGAATCTCTAGACAATCATATAGCAAAGAAGGCAAATAGGTCTATAACTGATATATCTTGTAACACAATGCATCTAGGGCATACATGCAAGGTTAATTTTAAATCTTTAATGAACCCTACTATCTTAACAATAGTAACATCCAATTGCACAACTCTACCAAGGAGATCAACTATATTCTTGTGCATAACAAAGTTGATATCCCCACTATCTATCATATAATTATGGACTATATGATCTCCAACAATCAAAGACATAAAAATGAGGTGGGCTTACTGATTTTACTTGAATTCCCTTCTTCCTTAGGTTGAGCCAAGCTGGTTGAAGTTCTTGTTCCTTACCCTACCACTGCTTCAATTGACTAATTTATATCTTTCAACACCTCTTGAATAAAATACCTTTGATGTGGGATGGAGATAGCCTCCCATATGGTGACATTCAAGTTATCCTTCTTCATTTGATCCATAATATTGAAAGGAGGGTGACTAACCTTAGAAGAAACCTTTAGAATAGTAGGGTCAAACTTAACTAATTTGAGGTTGATCTTGTACCTTTTTACCCTTACCAGTAGTTTGATTTTGTGGGAACATAGTTACTCTTCCTACTGCACTTTCATGTGTAGTCCCTTGGGATGGTTGTGAAGTTGATGTCTGACCAATAGTGGAAGATATTCCACTCTCCATTATCTTTTTCTTTGATCTTGTGTTTTGGGCTATTGCATTAGCACTTGTTTGATTTGGGCCATATAAAACTGGTTCATTTTAATTGACCATTGTAGAGTCTCATGATATGTGATCTTACCTACCAACAAATACTTGATTTGTATCAAGTTATTGACCTGAAGTTAGGGTTCACTTGAAACACTGATTGAAAGAAGCATAGAACCATGGATGGTTGCATGATTGGATAAGATATAGCTAAATTAGTAATGTCTTATATAGATTAATTTCAAGGGATGCCCATCTGCTAGCAATAGTATGGTGACACACTCTGTTTGTATCATACCGATCAGATTTTAATTATTGGTTTGTTCATAACATGTATAGGTGATTAGTTCACAGCCTTGTGTTTTTCCAATGGGAATAGGTATCAGGTGGGATGGTTTAGAACAGCTAGCATATGATTCCGCAAAGCCCCTCGCCATAAAAGGTACAAAGATGTCAGGTTCTGCACTTAGAGACAGCTTCTCTCTCAACCCAATCAGAATTTTCATTACCCAAGTGAGTGGCAACCATGTATCACATGTTTTTGCATGTGCATATGCATCAAGGAGGATATCCAAGTGCCTAGTCAATTACAGGAAGAATACAATTATCCTTATCATTCAATATGCTCCACTTGCTACATGTCACTAACCAAGTTTGAATTTCAACTATAACCAAGTAATATACAAAAGAGATTGCAACTTCATACATTAGCCCAGGATATAATTCCCTATAGATTATTATAATAAAAATATTGATTCAATAATTGAATAATATGTACATTCAAAGACCCAAATAACCAGCACCATATACCAATGTCAAAAATACATCTATAAAAAGGAGATGTTTGTGAAACCAGAATATGTACCATACCGATTATGTATTGAGTCTTTAGGCAAATGACTTGTATTATTCTCTTAGTTGGAAAAAAAAGTTTGAATTTGATCAAGCTCAGTTAAAATACTTCTGATCTAGTTTTGTTCCAAGAATTTAGATCACAACCCAAATAAATCAAAACATGCACAAAGGAGACAGATCACTGCTTGAACAATCATACAAGTGCCCAGATTACGGGCCATTACAAAAACAACATGCACTAAAGTTGTGGGTTGATGTGCACGCAAATGAAACACTGTTTTTCAGAAATGCAAGCTGAAATCACAATTTGAGCAATAACCATATATTGTCCCTCATCTTTCAACATTAATTTTAGGTTGCAGCTCTAGTCATGCAATTAACCATCAGTTGACATAGTCACAAGGAGATTTAGGTGTGCAGATAGAGGAACAGGGATGGAAATGGATGCGGGGACTCCATTTCAAAACAGGGAAGAGAAATAAATGAATAAGGGCACAGCTATATTTAACATAAATATAGTCACCAGAAAATACAGGTACAAGGGTGGGCAAGGCTCATGTCTCTTTACCAAAGTTTCCGTGATTATGTTAAATGAATAAAAACAATTTCTAAAGCTTGTTGTTCAGTAGAATAGTGATTTGCTCTTCTCATACAAACACAATTCTGCTATAAATGCATAATAAAGAGCCTGAGAAAAAAAGTCACTAAAGCAGGAGAGGAAGCCACTTTCCTTTAGCCTGAATACCCAATAAAGTAGTAATAGACACTCAACAAATATAAGAATGATAAAATCTAAGAATAGAGAGGTATTATACTGCATGGGATATCCCAATAACAAAGCGGTCCTTTAATCAAAGCATCTAATAAGGGGCGTCAATATTCTGATATCATTCTAAATAGCACTCAAGGTCAACCTGTCTACACCATATTGGCTAATGCTTCAAAAGTGTTGGGGACAATGCAATTGTTAGTTTAGAAGTTGGATCTTTGTTAGTTGTTGTGGCCTCTTTTAACTTTTTAGTAATCTCTTTTCAGACTAAAATGTTATTACATTTATTATTGGTTTCCTTTTATAGACAACAATTTGGGTTGTAACATAAGATTTTGCAGACAAGCTTCTTTTGAAAATACCATGCAACTGACATACTACAGAGTGCATCCTTCTGTGGTTTTTGATGTTGAAATCCATCCTCACTTTACAAAACTGAACTTGATATGGTTTTTCTTCAAGCATGATCCAATTTAAAGACCAAAATTGGTTTTGTTTGATAATTTGGATGCGCCTGCTATATTGCAAAACTAAAGGCCATTGTTCATATGCACTTAAGCACCCAGTAAAGGGGAAATTTCTAGTTTCTTGACTATGACATGTTTATAAATCCCAAGGACCACTTACTAAAGTGTGTTTGGTTGCAAAGGCTGCATGCTGCATATGGAAGCATAGGTCGACTTCAGTCATTTCTTATTTGTCAGCGGTGTTGTTTTTCAGTTATTATATCTTTGACTTTTGGATAGTTTGTTCTTTATCATTTATCAGTAACAATTAAAATATAAAGAGGCAATACCATCAGAATTTATAGCATGGTGCCATGCATGAAAAATGATGGTGCCATTGATTTTTGAACTTGTTACAAGGATGGTAATTATAGGAAAAGGATGGTAATTATAAGAAAAGGATGGTTATTATAAGAAATATATCATAAAGTCGATTTCCACACTGCAAAACAATTGTATTCATTAACATGACTTGCCATTCCTGTGACCAGTGACTTTGGCACCAGGAACATAATGCACACAAAATTTTGGTGTGGTCAATTTTGGCTGAATAATTCTTCCTATCAAAATTAAATCATCATCATTAAGGTAATATCTGATGATCTTATAAGACAAGCCAAGCAGATTGAAGAAGCTGGTTTGGCACCCAGGTTTGTGGCATGTGAAAGAAAAAGCGAAAGTAAAAAGGGTAAAGGTAGTATTCTAGGTCACTGCCAAGTAAGACATCGTTTTGATGCGTTACACTCCCCTGATGCAAACATTTCACAAAGAGATTGTTTCTCCAATTTTCTTTGTATATTCTGTAAAGAGTTGTGCAACTCTAACATTTGTTAAACATAAGATGCCCCTATGGATCCAAACATATGACTTCCACAGTGAAATATAAACACCTTCACGTTGGGAATACCGAATAAACAACAGTACAAGGAATTATGTTAATATATGTTAGTTTTAGGATCAGAAATGTCAACAAGCAGAAAGTGCAACACAATGAACAATGAGCACAGTGAATACCCTGGGAAAACCCTCTACTCGAGGGAGAAAAACCCAACAAAAAATGATCTCTTATATATCAAATGAATAAGTGCAGAAACTGCATACAGAATCAGGCCTTAGACAAGGTTGAGTATAATACAATGAATACATACACTTCTCCTTGAAGTGAATCACAAATGATGACACTTCCTTTAGAATTGAATCCGCTCCTAAGAATGGCAAACTACTGCTGAAGTGTGAATTGAAGTTGAATGAATTGATGATAAAATGAGAGGACTCCATCCTATATAATTACCAAACTAGGCAGCCTCCTCTCTAGGGCCGACTTAGAACCAATATATTTTATTTATAAAAGATGAAGGCCGACCTGCCTTGAGCAAGATATAATTAGGAGAAAATATCTCCTGCTGCTACAACACTAACACTCCCTCTTAGCTAGGGAGGTATTTTCCAGATATCCTCGTCATGGAGTCTCTCAACATGACGCCCAAAATGGCTACACCCATTTGTGGAAAACCACATCTCAGTCTCAGAGATGTACAAGGGTTCATCACGGAGTCTCTCAATGTGATGTCATCATGGAGTCTCTCAACATGATGTCCACAATGGCTACTCCCATGTGTGGAAAGAAACACATCTCAGTCTTAGAGATGTACAAGGATTCATCACAGAGTCTCTCAACAGGATGTCATCATGGAGTCTCTCAACATGATGTCCACAATGGCTACTCCCATGTGTGGAAAGAAACACATCTCAATCTCAGAGATGTACAAGAGTTCATCACGAAGTCTCTCAACGTGATGTCGTCATGGAGTCTCTCAACATGACGTCTCATCTCAGTCTCAGAGATGAACAAGGGCTTGCACCTCATATTTCTCCATCTTAGAGAAATATACACTACAAGGGCTTTCACCTCATATTTCTCCGTCTTAGAGAAATACAAGTTACAAGGGCTTTCACCTCATATTTCTCCATCTCAGAGAAATATACATTACAACAAATTTTCATGATGATGTGATTCCCTTTGAAGCTCCAAGTACTTGCATCAACCTCCTGACCTCCTCGTCCAAGATTGCCTACAATGTTTTCCTTAGAGGAACGGTTTCCAACACACACCTCCAACACTATTGACTTGCGAGAGTTCAAGACTGTCCTTCTTGACCTCATCCTAGATCATCCTATTTTGAATAGGTTTGCGGAGCTATCAATGTCAAATCCAGATTGATTGTCTTGTGCAATTTTGTCCTCTGCAACTGAAGAGGTCTTCCAAGGACTGTAGCACCTAGCCTTGCAACATTGCAACCCACTTAGCTGACGCCTTCACTTCTTCTCAGTGAGTCACATAACTCCCTCTTGATCCCTGCCTCAAAGATTGCAAAGAAGTCCTTTGGAAGTGAACTCCCCTCAATTGACTGATCTCAAAACCTTAATCCTTTTCCCAGACATGCTCTCAACTCTTGAATTTCAAGAATTTAACTACCTCTGAATGTCATTTTCTCCTCTTCGAAGTAGCTAATCGCAATGACAATCTGTATATGTTCTTTGATTTTTAGTGTCTTCATCTTTCTCAATCTTTGTTGATGCAAGCTCTCCATCCAAGGCTGACCCAACCTTGTGCCCTCGAGAGATGTCTCTGGTGAAGAATCAAGAGAGTTATGTGCCACCAACTCAGTCCCAAGGCTGCAAGCTATGTCTCCATGTTTGTCCATTTCTCCGGCCGTCATGACTTCCTCACACGATGCATCAAGCTCTTCCTCCCTTGAATTCCTTATGCAATCTCTCATCATCCTTTTGCTCCTTGATCCATCCTGGAGGCATCTTAGAGAGATTAATAATAGTTCATAGAATCAAACTACCCCGAACAAATATACCAACCAATGCTAGAAGCATACATGATTCATTCTTCCCAATGTTATTTGCATGAATTATTATTAACTACATGATTATTTAAATCCATGATCATAAAGTACTTCTCTTTAATAGCACTCTTCAGATCTATTTCAAGTGTTTCCAATTTGTCTTGTGCATCCTTGTAGTTAAGTTGCAAGACCTCAATTTTGTTCTCAACCTCCAATAGCTTTCCAGTGAATCCTCCATCTTCACCCTCAATTCAGATACTTGCTCAGAAAACTATTTTGCTTCAGTTTCAGTCTCCATAAACCTTGTTTCTGCCAACTTCAGTGGTTTTTCAAGATCACATTTCTCTTGTGTAGCAGTCTCCAATAACGACTCCAATTTTGTCACCTTATTTGCATTATCTTCTGCCTTATCACGAAAAACAGCAATTAAATCTTCGAGCTCAACACCTCTTTGCCTGGAGTGGCAGCAGACTTGTCTCCAATGATGATTTTTTCTTCTCATGCACTTATTAAGTTATAGCAATTGGATATTTTTTACAACAGTTCATATGCAAACTTCTAAACTCCTTATATCAGGATTGACTCTAAACTGATTAGGCTTCTTGCCAATATTTGCAACTACAATGCAACATCTATAATAATTGTAATGACAAACCTGAACTGTATTCAATTCATACAATGCCTTCTAGGAAATAGTCGATCCAACCTGGACATAGCCGACCTTTGAAAGAGCACAATTCAGTTCAAAAACATGACGTCCTTCTCATCATACAATTGTTGCCCTCCAGAATATGAATCGACACCAATAGAATGATGCACCCAGATCTGCTTTGACACTCCTCGTCACATAGCTAATTGTTTTTCACCAAGCCACGACCTTTCTTCAATGCCACGATGAACTTCACAAAATAAATCTAAGGCATAAGTGGCTGGGGTGGTTTTGTAATTATTCAAACTTGTCTTTTCCGAATCATAGAATGCCTTCCCGTCAGCTTAGACTCTTGTCTTATTCGAATTTGTTGAATGCCAACGCTCCTCAACAATATTCATTTCCCACGGCAGTCCTTCCTTAAAGAATTTGATATAAATAATGATCTGCCTCTTATCAATACCTGACGATGCCAAATAAAATCTTGTCTAATGAGTTGTCGCTGGAAAATAGACGACCTCGCTTCAAATGGGCCGCTTAAGACAAAATTCGATTTCCTTCAATTCTTTTTACTTTGTATGAAGGCTCCAAGTTGCTGAATGTGCTGTGAATGAAGAGCCACGATTTTTTTTTTTAATAATTTTCTATCCTCAAATCGATGAATGCAAACTGTGCAAAGGCTACGACTTCAACACCAAAATGCCACAATTTCTCAAGCAATAATATTCTCCAATAATCGACGTGTTTTGTTATTGATTCCAATTAGTAATAAATCGATTCCTTGTGATGCCAAGATGACTAGAATAATCTTCAACAAAGTAATCAGAATATCTTCCCTCATCTTTTTCAGAAGACTATCTTGCTTAGACAAATCTGATGAACCCGCTTTGATACCATATTAGTTTTAGGATCAGAAATGTCAACAAGCAGAAAATGCAACACAACGAACAATGAGCACAGTGATTACCCTAGGAAAACCCTCCTACTCGAGGGAGAAAAACCTAGCAAAAAATGATCTCTTATATATCAAATGAATAAGTGCAGAAACTGCATACAGAATCGGGCCTTAGACAAGGCTGAGTCTAATACAATGAATAGATACACTTCTCTTTGAAGCGAATCACAAATGATGACACTTCCTTTAGAATTGAATCTGCTGCTAAGAATGGCGAACTGCTGCTGAAGTGTGAATTGAAGTTGAATGAATTGATTGTAAAATGAGAGGACTCCATCCTCTATAAATACCAAACTAGGCAGCCTTCTCTCTAGGGCCGACCTAGAACCAATATATTTTATTTATAAAAGATGAAGGCCAACCTGCCTTGAGCAAGATATAATTAGGAGAAAATATCTCCCACCGCTATAACACTAACAATATATTCAGGGGTAGGAGTGAGAATGGAGGATGCCATTGCTCCAACTTTTTGTCCCATGGGATCCTAAGAACTATTCAGAATATTCCCTAAATAAACTCAGAACACCTACTGCCTAGAAGGGAGATTAGAGAAATAGGACCAAAAGTTTGCACAAAGAGTTAAAATATTTTAGTGTCAAGTCACATCCTTGCTTGTACTGTCAAGTTGTCAGAAGATTTCCCTCCAAAACATTCAGTGTTGTATTGAGTAATGACACCTAAAAACATGTAGAAGAGTTATTCAGTTCAGAGATTTTAGTTTCAAGTCGCATCCCTGGTTGTATCTTTAATCTTTCAGAAGAATTGCCTCCAAAATATTCAGCGTTAGTATTAAATAAAGACACCTGCCAACATGTAGAAGTGTTATTCAATTTCTACTGTAACTAACTATCACCTAGTCCCTTGGGCCATTCTACTGTAAAAGGCTCTTAAATTCAGTCAAGAGCACCTGCTGATAATGTATAGGAATACTCCCTCTGTGGGACTACCAGGTAAGAGGTGGTTAATTTATTCAGGATTTCTATTCATTTCATTATTGCAAAAAAGTGTATAGGGCAGCTTATATTTATTCAATGCTGCAGCCCTGCACAATAACTATTGCTCCTTGTGAGAGAGAAAGGAAAAAGATGAACTACAGCCTCTTGCACTTGTAATGGAGGCATCACAGAAATAGTCACTAGATGCCATCTGTGGGCTGTGGTCCAGAAGTAAATCCCAGAAATTTTACAGTCAGTAGCACAGGATCAAGTCACCAAGACAGCATCTCTTCTCAGGTTCTCACAACCAAAAAAATGAAATTGCCAAGTGCCATGTACATAAAAATATAGCATATTTGGGACCTGGTCTATTGGTGAACTTTTTTGGCTGCCATCCAGTCCTCTAGACTTTGCTCTTGCAGAATGATGGGTGGCTGTTGGCAGAATAGTTACACCTCAGACCTAGGAAGGTAAATCAAAAGAAAGCGCCTAAGAGGTCTGTTTCCCTGATAGGGGATGTTCACTGCATTGGGGCTGTAGAGAGTGGTTGGGCTTGAGTTTGCAGGGCTGCCTTTCATGGCTCTGGGAAGCAGTTTGGTTGGTGTAGGCAAGCCACAGGTTTTGCAAATAAGGTTTTTTGGTTTCTCAGCACAGACTTACCACTTTCACCCAAATTTGTGTCAAAATATTACAGAGGTTTTGCCAGAATGCATTGAAATATAGCTTTGGGATCAAATTTGGAAACATGAGCATTTTTTCTGCAATTGCCCTATCAAAGCCCAAACAAGTGCTAAGGAAAATCCCAAAGCTAATGAGAATGAAGGATTTGTTTCTGTTGCTAATAACTAATAAGAGACAAAACAAGGTGAACTGAAAGGAAGCTGATATTGAGGTGCCTACTCGAAATAATTTGCTGCATTAGAAAATGAAAATAATGAAGGAATGACAATTACATATGGGGGTGGAGGCTGATGGAGGAACCCCAAATATCAATTCGTGAAGAAGATCATTAGACAATGAGGGAGACTAGCGAAATTAATAATTTGAGTAAAGAAAGGGGAATATTTCAGGTGGTGGAAAGTGGAACAAAGGAGGGTGTGATAATTGAAGATGCTATCTAAAAAAGTGAGGATGATAAACCAAATGAGGTAACAACTGCCCTTGGTGGTGTGGTTGCAATTGCAATTACCCATGAAGGTTTGATGTTGTTGAGTCAAATATGTTCCCAAATTGATTGTGTAACTTCTACTAAGAGAAAGACAAGTCATCCTACCAAATCATAGGCACTACAAATTTTGTCATAAAAGACAATCGAGGAAGGATCTCAAAAACAAATACCTATAGACTAATATATAGGTGGTTCAGGTAGTTGAGGTAGGCCAGGTAAAGAGCAGATTTCTTTAGAAATTCAGGAAAGGAAGACTAAGAAGTGTGCTCTTCACAACCTTAGAAAATAATCATTTTTCTTGGAATATAAGGGGCTTTGGTTCAACCTAGTCAAAGAACCCTTGAAGGTGAGATTCATGATTTGTGGCCTGATATTATAATCCTTCAAGCAACAAAACTCTTAAGAGGATTAAATGTTACAACCCAACGAGTTATGGAATAATAACAAGAATGGGGTTGATTGCATTGGCTCTAAGGGTCAATATGGGGTAGTAACACAAGTTAAGATTGCAGAAAATGGAAACTAACTGAGACAATTAAGGAGGTGTCAGGATCAGAATATCCGTGGAATGCCAAACCTTGAAAAAATATTTTGCCTTTCAAATGTTTATGGTCCTTATCTTCACTCTTTGGTTAGAAAATGTTGGCAAAACATTTGGTAGAATGGCTCCTCCCATGGGTTGGAAAACTGGGTTGTTGGCGGTGATTTTCATTTGACTTTGAGATTAAAGGAGAAAGAAGGGGGAGTTGCTTTTGTGGATCAAAACTTTAAATATGTCTTGGACTTCATGGAAGAAAGAAATCTTGTTGATATAGTTCCCAAAGATGGTTTTTTCACGTAGTCAAATAGAAGGAAACAAAACTATTTGATTACGAAGAGATTAGATAGATTTCTTGTTGATGAATCTCTATTGGGTATAAACAACGAGGTTGAATCCTTCATTTTTCCCAAGGCCAGATTTGATTAGTCTCCTATTCTCTCACAGCTTCCAAGTTTTCAACCTCCTAGAAACATCCCATTTAAATTTAATCCTCACTTACTAGAGCAGAAGGACTTTTCTGAGGGCCGGGGGGCCTAGCTTGATTGGTTAAAGCATCCTGTTGCATGCAAGAGGCCACGAGATCTAGTCTCCCCCCCATCCCCATGGTACTGGAGGGCATGTCGCATCAATGTCACCAGTCATGTGAAAAATTTTTACCAGGTGCATTGCAGTTTATAGGGGGGCTACCCGATCCCTATAGTCTAAAAAAACAGACTTTCTGAAAATATCAAAAAGTTGTAGAAAGAGATCAATGTAGAAAGAACTAAAATATATAGGTTCCATGCAAAAATTAAATATACTAAACATAATATAAAGGAATGGCAAAGGAGCACAATGAAATGTGAGTGTGAGTTGATACAAGAAATTTGCAAGAGACTGGAAATGATGAGTATTATGGCACAAAATGGTTTAAAAGCAGATGCCAATAATCCTTAATGCGGCTTAGATCCATACTTCTTTGGATGAAGCAAGGTGATGCAGATTCAAAATTCTTTCACAATGCGGTGCTTGGTCAACAAATGAGAAATTGAATTTATGTTATAACAAGAGAAGGCAAGAAAGATGTAAATGAGGATAACTCTATAAGAGAGGCTACGATGTATTATTTTCAGATCTTACTTTTTGAGGAAGAATGTGATAGGAGTGAAGCCAAGACGAGTTAATTGAGTTCATCGCATCTCTTGTTTTAACAAAATGAATGAAGAAATAACTTTGGAAGAGCTAAAAAATGCCATCTTCTCCTGCAACTTTTTTCGTAGAGCATGGCAAATTATTTCTATAGATCTCTCTAAGGTGGAAGAATCTAGAACTTCTGGTAAGGTGTTGCAAGCTCTCAATTATGTTTTTCTCAATATAATCCAAGGACATGTCCCTTGTATATTTTGATCCCGTCCCCTATAGGTGATGTTTTGGGTACGTGGGGTTAGATAGGAAACAACTCCAACCCATACCTAACTTCAAAAAAACCAGAAACATTTTGGAGATGGCAATTTGAGATAGGAAACGCTTGGGGACAGCTAGCTAGATGGCCATGGGATGTTTGGGCCATCCCCTACCATCCAATCAACATAAAAATGCAATTTTTTTTGTAAAAAAGAAACACAAAACCAAAAAAAAGGGATGGGGGGCCAACAAGTACCCCCACACCCCTTTACACCAACCTTAAACCTAAAAAAGCCACACTAACAAGTAAAAAACAAAAAAAAACTCATTTTGCCATTTTCAATATTGTGAAGAGGAAGACAAAGGAGAACAATTGAGAAAAGAGAAGAGAATGGTGGTGAGAAGAAGGCAAGAGAGCATCAAAAGTACTCATTAACTTAAAGTAATAAAATTATGAAAAACGGCATACACCTAGAAGTTTTCCCCGCAGACCCCACATGGGGTGCTGCTCCCAAATCCTCATGAGGGGCATTGCCCCTTGACCCCACTTACAACTTCATATAGTCAATCAAGAGGAATAGGCTTACCTCTTGACATTTGGAGAAGAGGGCAATTGTGCATAATGCCTTGCGAGTTCAAGATCAACCAAGTCTTGGGTACCGTTAGACTCCAACCACGTGTTGGGATGTTGATCTTGAAGATGCCAAAATATTGATGGGGAGGAGACGTGAAGGATTGGTTGAGGTTCCATTGGATGAGACAATCTCTTATAGTAGCAATGACTTGGACTTTGGTTTTGATGCAATGTTGCAAATTAGTGCAGCGACATATTTTCTATGTTTTTTGTCATTTAGTAGATGAAATTTGCAGCCTTCAGGCATTTTGTTATGATTTTTATACTATATATATGCACATTGACAATAAAAGCAATTGAATTTTGTTAATTTGTTTGTCAACTCTCACATGAAATCTCAACTTAACTCTAATGTTATGAATTAAGGTTCTATAATGTATATGATGAGTGCCTTATCAATGTTATCTTTATGAATATTTGAAATTTACTATATTTTTAATTTCCCAATTTTTTTAATAGCCATCCCACACCATCCCCTAAAAATTGCCTCCCAAAAAGACCATCCCGGAAATGCATTAGCCCTTCACCTGCCATCCTTGTCCCAAAAACTTGGTGTACAAAACTTGGTGTAACGTAGACACTTCTTGATTTAGTTCTGAAAGAAGATAATGCATGCACATTCAACAGGTTCGGGCCTATTTCTCTACGCAACTTCTCTTATGAAATTATTTCAATGATAATGGCTGTGAGGTTGCAATCTTGACATTTTAGCGTTATTTTGGAGGAACAAGGTGGGGGTGTCAACAGCAAACAAATCCTTAATGAAGCGATAATAGCTCAAGAAGCAATTCATTCAGCAATCAGCACCACAAGGAGAGTTATGATGGCTGAAATTGACTTTGCCACTACCTATGATCATCTTAACAGAAAATTAAAAATTTCTCCTTATGATGCTAAGCAAAATTGGTTTTTGTGAACAGTGAGTTAATTGGGTGGAAGAGTGCATTACTTCCAGCTCCTCCACTGTCTTGGTTAAACATGGACTAACTGGATTTTTTAGGGCCCCATGAGGAATTAGACAGGGTTTCCCTCTTTCACCAGCTTCGTATGCCATTATTGGTGGAAGCCTTAAGCTGTATGCTTCAGCATGCTAAAGAGTAAGGTCAGAATAAGGGTGGTTCAATCACCTCAAACATGGAAAACTCAACTCACTCTTAGTTTATAGATAACTCATTGTTGATGGGTTATGTTTCAGTGGAAGAAGTTAGACAATTGATGAAAAATCTTGATAAATTTTGATTGCCCACTAGAGCAAAAATCGATTTGGGGAAGTCTATTATTTTTGCTTACAATTACTCCACAATGCAAAGTGAGAAGCTTGCTCAGATTTTTGGTTTTAAATCAGGGAATCCAAAGCAGTTTTTCACTTACCTTGGTGATCCAATTGGTCCATGTAAGCATGCTAAAAAGCAATGGGAAGGTATTTTAAGCAAAATTATGGATAGAATTAATTTGTGGACTTATCATAACTTTAGTTGGGTAGGTTATTTTGATTAAATTTGTTTTAACTTCGATCCCCCTTTATCTTATATCCTCCACTTATGCTCCTGCTGGCTTAATTAGACTTCTTGATAAAACCATCCAGTCTTTTTTGAGGAAAGGAGCTAAAGTCTACGAAAACAAGAAGAAATTCCACCTTGTTAAATGGGATGTGGTTTGTCTTTCAAAATGTTGGGATGGATTGCACATTAAGCACTTATCTCTGTTATCTGAAATTTATGGAGTGAAATTGGTCTGGAGATTGATTATTGAAAAAGACTCACTATGGAGCCAAATATTAATGAGCTAAGATCTTAGAGGAACATCTCCTGAACTAATTGTTGTTTGTGAATTGAAGATATTCAAGTGGATCTGTTGTTTGGTTGAATATGTCTGCTGTGAATATTTTTTTCAGTAAGGGTTGTTCATGGTTTGTGCACTACAGGAAGAAAGCGGATATTTGGTTGGATACCATAAGTGGCATGCCTCCATTAGGAGATATCTTAGATATCTTTCTGATTCATGATCTTCTTAGAAATCAAGGTGTTTGTGACATGGCTGAATTTTTCAAGAGGGACAATCTTCCCGGTGAGCTAGGTGGCTATACCATGTAAATATGGGAAGATTGGAATAATGATGAAGGGAAGCTGAAAGTATAGTTTGAAATTTTTTTGAATTTGCTGAAAGAGAGGAATATCAAGATAAAAAAGAGTCAAGATGAGATTATGTGGCAAGCTCTAGAGAAATTTGGGAAATACCATATGACACAGGGTTACAATTTGCTGTTGACTCAAAACTTCAGCCACTTGTTCTCAAAGGACAACATCTGGGAGAACCTTTAAGCTGTCAAATTAATTCATAAACTTGATTTGTTCATGTGGGCTCTTTCCTACAAAGCCATTCTGACTGCTGAAAACCTAAGCAAGCCTGGTATTTATGGACTTTCATTCTGTATTATCTGTATGCAGGATAGTGAAGACATCAATCATCTCTTTATCCAGTGTGAATTTTCTCATTAGGTTTGGAATCATGTCTGGTCGATGATAGGATTTAGATTTGATACTTCCAACTTTATATCATGTTGCACTAGGTTTGTGACGGATTGGTTTGATAAGCATCCTTTGGATTCCAAGGAAAATTAGCAATTGATTTTTTGTGGAAGATAATGCCATGACCTATCAGGTGGAATAAATGGATAGCTAGAAATTATCCTACCTAAGAAAATGCTAATACATTTTGCCTGTGCTCCCACTCATAAAGATTTTATTGAAAGTTGACAAAAGTTTTATATTTTTTGGTTGTCATCTCACTAAGAAAGAGGAATGGTCAATTAGATTACGGAAATCTAAGTTTCAGAATCCAATATTGATCAAAAGGAAAAAAGCCCTGGAATTCTTCAAGGATTCATATCATTTATTTTTTGATGGCGCTTTCAAGGAAAACCCAGGTGCTGCTGGGGCTGGGGAAGTTATAATGGATCGGAAATGAAAATATTAATTGAGTTTGCTGAAGGATTGGAGAAAAACTAAAACAATGTGACTGAATTTTTGGCTCTTTCCCAAGGCTTAAAAACTGCAACTGTGAAACGATAAAAGTCTTGAGAATTTATGATGATTAAATGCCGGCCATTAAGTTTGTGTTGGGTCTACTGAAGGTGGAGAGTCTTTTGTTAAACACCATTTTGCAAGAAACTAAAAATTTATGCAGGGGCTTCCTTTTCATAAAGTTTGAACATATGAGAAGGCATTACAATCGACTGGCTGATTCTTTTGCTAATTAAGGTGTTATGTTGAGTCATGGGTTACTTAGTATCAAATGGAGCTAGTGTTCAACTTGCTTTTTTGCATATCAGTTCTCGTTATAGTCTGTTATTTTTTCCCTCCCCTTTGAGTTCTGCTTATCGAATTGTGGCTGGTTGTAATACTTATTTTCTTTTAATATGACTCGTATTTTTCAGTCTTAAAAAATAAAAGGCTTGTTTCATCAACAGGTGCGAACAAAAAAGAGGTCATGAATTGAGCATCCAATAACTATTTCAAGTGCTTTATTGGTAAATATCAATTCCGGGAAAACCAAAATACCACAGATCAATCCCAAAAAAGATTCCATAACTCGAGAAGAAAAAGCCTTATCTACTATAAAATTACTAAACTGTATCAAAAGTAATGTCAAGCATCCGTTTGCCATGTAGAATGATACAGATCCACAAAGGATTTTTCAAAGAAAAAAATAAATAAACAGTGTCCCTCAAATAACAAGTAAAATACAGGGGAATCTAATTCTGAGTTACACTTTTTTCAACTTAGCCATTTTAGATGGAGGCCAGCTGCCCTTCTTCCTCAGCTTGCGCTTCAGACGAAGCCTTCTCTTCCTCTGCCGAAGATTTTTCGCCTTCCTCCTCAGCAAAGCTGCCTCTGAAACCAATTTCAGGGTCTCCTCTCCTTTGCCCACGTCACCCCCTTCTTTCCCTCCTTCACCTTCGTTTCCATCCACTGTATTACTATCTCCTCCTGCTGCTGCTAAGCACACGGTCACACGGGTACAAGAGGGAGCCAATCCTAAAGAATTACACAATTCAAAACCGATGGGTTTGAGGCCCTTTGAAAAGATCGTAAACTTGGCATTGGCATTGTGACTGGTATTCAAGAACCCAACTGAGAATTTTGAAGTAACATTCAATTTGAGAGGACGGAAGTGAAGAAAAAATGAGGTGGGTGAGGTATTTGTACGTAGATGTAATGAAGAAAGACAAAATGCTGGTGTTAGTGTTGCTGCCATGGCTACTGCTATTTGAGGCCTTCCACAAAATGTTCGATGAGATAAGGTATGCAAATGGGCAATTTATATTCAGTTTTTTGGAGTGTTACCATCGAAAGAGAACAAGCATAACAGGTATTGTCAATTTTGTAATTTTTTTAAACAGGGAAAAGCAAAGGGTGAACTACCATATTTTTCTTAGTACCTAACATGCATGTCCCTAGAAAGGACCGTTTTTCAATTTTATACTATATTTTAAAATTTAAAATTTATTAGATTGTATAATTTGAGTTATTATATTTTTATATAATTGTATAATTTGTAAAAAAATTATTATAAATAATTAAATAAATTATTATAAATAATTAAATAATTATATTATTGTAAACCAAAAAAGGTAGAGTAGAGTAGAATGGGTTACAATCAAATTCAAAAGCAATAAAAGGAAATTTAACAGGCAAAGTAGGTCAAATCAAAAACTCCACAAATAAATTGATTTGACTAAAAAAGCTATATAAGACATTGAAATCTTGAAAGATGTAGCAATTACTTACAAATTCATAGGACAAAATAGGTCAAAAACATCATTGAAACATGGGCAAAGCAAAAATAGAAATCCCAAATTTCCCTAAAATTCCTTCCTAAAGTTTTCTTTGTTGTTGTTTTCCTCAATAAGGAAGAATGTGAACATGTTCTATCAAAAGGGGTTTGGAAAATGGGAGAGATTCCTCTCTATATAGAGACGTGGGTACCTAATTTAACTCTAACAATTTCTTGTCGAGAGAAAGCCCCTACTAGATAATATTATATACAACTTACAACTCAAATTATGTTGAAAGATTGTCTAATTAAAATTGGGAGATTAAGTTAGGAACCCTAATTAATATGGATCAAGACATCTTAGAAAATAATGCATATATATGTGAGACTTCAAGTGGCAACAATTAAGGAGATTCCAAGTGAAATTAGTCTATCAATAGATAACAAAACATGGATTCAAGAAGTGGAAATAGAAGAAAATAAACCATTTTGACTAAATTGTAAAAAAAAAAATCATAAGTTGGAAAGATGTAATAGATATCTGAGCTAACAAAATTAAGAGGTATGAAAGAAAATAGAAGACAAAAAAAACTAACAAACAATAATCATTTAGAGATCTTGATGTCAACTAAAGCGTCCCCTTCTAAAAAAAAAAAATTATTCAAGGAAGAAAGCCAACATATCCTCCCCTGCTCTAGGAATTACAAAGATTAACTTTCCAAGTGAGTAGGGCAAAAAGGATGATGGGAACAATGCGATGACAAAAGCACAAGAAGTTTAAGATTGGAATAGCAGAGATTTTTTAGAAGAAGATGAAATTTCTTTACTAGAAACACAGATGACAATTCAATTAGTATCCAAAATTCTCAAACTAAATTTGAGGATTAGTAAGAAACGTGGTAGGAAAACAAACAAACAGAAAAGGGAAAAAGTTGCAATGAATTAAGGTCAAATGAACATTAACAAATTTATATGTTGAACACTAAGGAGGGAGTGAAATCAAAATAATCACATGGAATGTTAAGGGCCTTAACACCCCTAACAAAATATGCTTCTAAGTCAAGTGTATTCTACAAACAACAAATACAAACATTTTCATGTTTTAAGAAGCAAAACTATCTACAAATGAAAGCAAAATATTCCCAAATTACTAAAAAACTAGGAAGGAAAATTTACTCAAGCTAGTGGGTCAGCATGAGGTTTAGGTATCTTATGGAAATAAAATTAAATTAAAACAAAGATTCTATTAGAAGGCATCAATTAAACAACACCCACAATATCCAACATAATGACAAATACCAAGTTCATACTAATCAATGTTTATGAACCCATCAAAATAGAGGAAAAGCTTAAGGTATGGAATCAAATTTAAAAAGAAATCAAACCTTTTATTTCAAAAATGTTTATTCTTGCAAGTGATTTCAACACAATTTTATTCTCATCTAAGAAAATAGGCAAAAAAAATAGCAACCACAAGCACCACAAATATTTTCTAGGAATTTTTTTAACCAAAATGGTTTAAAGACATTCACCCTAGAAATGGTGAATTCACCTAAACCAATAGAAGGAAAGGAATCACCAACATAGTTGAGATACTATACAAATTTCTTATCTCTCCAAATTGGCTTTAATCACCCATCTTGTTTGAATCCATCATCATTCCTTTTTTTAATTCTAATCATTACCCTATGAATATTAAATTTGAAGAGGACCATATAAACCCCCTTGATGCCCATTTAAATTTGAAAAAGATGTGGTTGAGACATGAAACATTAAAAGGTTGTATCCAAGAATGGTGGAATTCAAAAAATACATAGAAAGGTTCGAAGATGTTTGTATTAGCAAAGAAAATAAAAATCCTTAAATATCATCTAAAGGAATGGAATAAGAGCATGCTCAAAAATATCTTCAATAAAAAATGAAAGGTGGAAACAGAGTTGGAAGCGCTTAATCAAAAAATTATGAACTTCGAGACATTTCAGGAAGACTGTCAAAAAGAGAAAGAACTAACATAATACCAGTTAGAACCTCTTACTCATCAAGAAATATATTGGAAGTCCAAATCAAGGGGAATATGATTAAAAGAAGATAATAAGAACACTAAGTTATTTCACAGTTCAACCAAATCTAGAAGAACACAAAATCAAATAACAAATATAACAAAGCAAGATGGATCTACAATTAACAACTAAGAAGAAATCTAGCAAGAAGCAGCAACATACTTTCAAAAGTTACTTGCATGCAATGAAGCATCTAGACTAAATGAACGAAGCTTCTTTTTTGACTTCATCCCTAATATCATTATAGAGGAGGACCAGCATATGTTGATGTAGACAATCACAAAAGATGAATTCAAAGAGGTAATTTTCCAAATGCACCTAGAGAAGTCACCTAGACTAGATAGCTTCCCCACTTTGTTCTTCCAATAATTTTGGGAAATCATTAGTGATAAGGTATGGAAGGCTATGGAAATTTCAAGGAAATTCAAAAAATTCTAAAGTAAATTAATTCCACCTTCATAGCTCTTATCCCAAAGAACAACACATCTACATCCTTTATAGATTTATGGCCTATATCACTATGGAACACAATATAAAAGATTATAAAAAAGGTGACAGCCAATAGGCTTAAGAAGATCCTACCCAAAATTATTTTGGAGGAGCAAAGTGGGTTTACTCTTGGTAGGAACATCATAGATAGCATCATTATAGCATAAGAGATTAGATGCTCTATAACAAGCACCAACCACAATTTCATGGCATCTAAATTAGATGTTAGCAAATCTTACAACAAAGTAAATTGAAAATTTATAGTGAGCAAACTGAAGAAATTTGCATTTGGACAAGGTTGGTTAAGCAAGATTTATGAATGCATTTCAAACCCACAATATTCTATACTAGTAAATGGTAACCCTTGTGGTTTCTTTGATCCCACTTGAGGCCTTCGATAGGGGGGTCCATATCCCATTCCTATTTGTAATCATGGTTGAAGCATTTATTAGAGGCATCAAAGAATGTGAACATCATGGATTACAGTTAATTATTAACATTTCTAATAATTTCCACATGATTACCCACCAACAATTCATAGATGATACCATTCTCTATAGAAAATTAAGCATAGAGGAAGCAACAGTAATCATGGACCTATTGAAAAACTATACGTAGGAATCAAACGAAGAAATAAATGGGAAAAAATATATCATTTTAGATTCTTTAAAACCAAGCAAAACATTCAATGAAACATAAGCAATATCCACAATTTCAAGAAAGATGGATTTCTCAGCAAATATCTTAGGGTACCAATTTTCAAAGGATTAATAAGAACCAACTTATGGAAGGAAATGATTAATAAGTGTCAAACCAAATTTTTCATGTGGAAAGGTAGATGGCTATCTCTTTTCAAGAAAATAAAAATGGTTAAATCAATTATTTCAGTAGTTCCTATGTACTAGTTGTCAAGCATGCAAATATCAACGAAAACTTGTCGTATGCTAGAAGGAATTCTTAAAAAATCATTTGGGAAGGTTCTAATGAAACTAAACACTTTCTATTAGTAGGATGGGATATAATGTGCAAATAAAAAGAAAAACAAGGCCTTGGAATCAAGAAAACAACTAAACAAAATAAATCTTTGGGTGTCAAACTAGTATGGAAAATGTAGAGTAACCTAAACACAAAGTGGTGCCAGATATTACAAAATAAATACTTGGACACAAATGAGGTCACTCAAATCATGAAAAATCTCAATCCACCATGGGGATCCCACATATGGAACTTCATGCAGCATTATAAGGATTTAATAATGAACCATCCCTCTTGGGTAATCAACAATGGATGTAAGGAACAATTTTGGACCAACTCATGGAATGGTCTTGCCCCATTGGTTGGAAACTCAATGTGGGCCAATCATATGGAAATAATATCTCAAATAAGAGGACACCTATTAACAAATTATTTATAGTAAAATGATACCATAAATTATCAATTAGGGATGTGGAAGAGCATGGATGACCTTCCCATTCTAGTTGATGTTAAACAATTGCTAAACTTAGAGATAAATCAAAAAAACATTAACATAAATAAAAAGAGTACAAATTAATATGGACAATTTCATAATTAGTTAAAATAGGATGTCAAATCCAAAATATTTTGGAAGAAATCTCAAAATGGTCTATGTAGCTTTATTAGAACAAATGGAACCTTCCAAAGGCAGGGGCATTTACATGGATTTCCCTAAATAAATTAATTCTAACTAGAGATTATATGCAAAAAATTGGCATTTCAAGACCTTCTCAATGTACAATATGTAAAATAAGTGAAGAATTAGTGAACCACCTTCTTGTCAACTCCATTATTGCTTACGAATGTTGGGAATGGTTATGTGGAAAACTAGGTTGGTATGGAGCACTATGAAATGTCATCAAAGATATTTTATGATTTGGACAAGAATCTAAAACTTGTTATGGGAAGGTCTATGGCTAGCCAGCCCATCCATGGTAATTTGAAAAATATGGAAAAAATGAACTAAAAGGGTATTCAAAGGAGATGCTATCCAACACAGAAGAATTAGTAAGGAAGATCAAGAAGGAATAAGTGGAGTCAATGGAAATTTTGCAATCTATGAGTCCAACTTTTATAAGACGGGATGGCATGATCTTGAAGGTATAGGAAAATACCATTTCTAAATGGATTCACAACTAACAAACCACAAAATAAATCACTTCAAGCAAACATTAAATGGTGTCATCCCCCTTAGTGCAAATTAAAATTGATTTTTGATTGTGCAACATGAGGCAATCCTAAAATATCAAGAGCCAAAATAGTAATAAAAATGATTTTGGTGAACTAATATGGGCAACCTCAAGGTAGTTACCAATGGGCACCAATAATGACGCAGAGTTTTTAACAATCCTAAATGATCTACAAATATGTAAGGAAAAAAGAATAACAAAGGTGGATATTGAAGGAGATTCACATATCTACATTAAGTCAATACAGAGACATTAATTACATAGCTGGAAGCTATAGAACATAGCATAATTGATTTGGCATCTATTAGACGAAATGAACTAAAAAATCAACCATTATTGTCATGAAGCAAATCACATGGCAGATTTCTTATCAAATTATGCATGTGAATAATGAGACGGTGTATTCATTTCAAATCATAAGGATGAATGGATTAAATTGTCACTCTAATAGAAGGTTTTAAATTACAAGGATGCATTAACACACCAAAATAGAGCTATCCCAAGCATCTTTCTAAGCCATGAACAATACATATAAATTGATTCACTCTTCCCTTCTCAACCCAATAAGCTCTTTCAATAATAAACCTCTAGCATAGATTCAAGAAAAAGGTAAACAATACAAATTCATGGTCTTCATTTCTAGTGTCTTCGAGGGGATCTATTATAACAGATAAGGAGAATCTTCAATCTAGAAACAAAAAGAAATAGTAGAAGAGATAAGAGCGATAGTTAATAAGAATATGTGGGATAATGGCTATATGCACAATCAACATATATTGGAATAATTATTATCATTTGTAGTGGCAATCTTGGGAGAAAAATATGGGGAAGCTTTCTTCCATCACCTTCATCAATGAAACAATGAGGAAGCCTGCCCTAGAAGCTATCCTGGTCTTCAACAAAGATGGAACATTGGGAGCTTGGGAGGAATTTTCAACATTGAGACCGCAAAAATAAGCAAATCAATAAGACAAGCAATCACCTTGTTTTGAAAAGGAGTTGAAATGAACAAATATGGAAACTTTCATTTTATACGTAAGTCACAACCCTTCCTTATTTCCTTCACAAGCTATAAGGGTTGAACAAATGAGTGCAAGGCTTTGCACATGATGGGTTCCAAATTTTTCTTTTAGTTGCTACTTTTTGCCTGGTTATTTCTCAAAGAACTGTTGAACTTTCATACAATTCCATGACATTTCCTAATATTATGTTAATATGATGCACCAAACATAGTTGTTAATGTTTTTAAGAAATATCTACATCAAGTATATGTTTTTTTATTAATACGTGATGGAATAATATGATTAATCTTATTTTGTAGCAAGGAAAGATGGGATGAGATAGTCATCGATAGAAAGCATGGGAGTACATGCAATCGAGTTGTTTACAGTCACAGTGAGGGAATGTATTCATGTAGCCAAGAGAGGGTGCAGGTTTGTAGCAAAATGCATCATACAAACTAGTGATGAGTTGACCACGACTAAGGAGGATCGAATAGTTGTATTAGACTTTTACTGCCAATAAATGACTGTTGAATCAGGGACTCTTATTCCAAATTTAATGCTAATGATTTTTTGTTACATGATTATATCACATGTCCACACATGCCTCTATAAAAGGATCTTCTCTTTAATGTTAGAAGAGTTATGGTAGGAATTTATTTCTCAGTTGTATTCTTCTAGAAAATAACTCTCCCTGCTTAACAAGGGTGGGTGATAGATACATTGATGAGTCCAAGATTAGTTAGGACTAGTTAAGCTTATATATATTGCAAAGAATAGTGAATTGAGGAATCAATCAAAATGTATTATGTATTTTTTGTTTTCAAGTAAGTAATTAAATTACAACAATTTTTATTCATTCCTACAAATTAATCTACATGAAGCTTTGACTATTGGTTGATTATTTAGTGTAACGAGTGCACATACTCAAGTAAGGGCCTACTTGAGGTACAGTGCTACTCTATATTTTAATTTTTTAATATTGTTGCATTCAATTGTAAGTTAAAGATAGTCAAATATTCATGTAGAAACTATTGATTAGTATTTAGTATGACTTTCAATTGAACCTGCCATTTACTTGCAGCTATGATTTGTAAGGTTAATAAATAGCAATACTTTTTAATCCTTCCTAGTTAATTGTTAATTTAATATTACTTACCTTTTGATCTTATGATTTATTTAATGAATGAAATTTTTAGATACCCTATAAATATTTTAGTGTACAAATAGTACAAGCCTAATATCAAGTGTACATCCTTGGTTGATAATTCAATGTATCGTATTACAATTGATGGTTGCTTAATATAGGATAACTTTGTTCTTTAAGTAGAAGTACATAACCATATTGCTCTAGATTATTGGTTATATAGGTGATCATACATTTTTGGTGTTGTTATCAAGGGTGGTGCCAAAATATGAGAGTATCTCGATTTTTAAAATTTATTTCATGCTTTCATAGACATACTAATTTTTATTTTTCACATTTAGGATTAATGTATTATATCAAATACCAAATTCTCTACTAACACTTTGTAGGAAAGGAGGGAAGTGTTTCACTACTATTTCCTATAGAGAAGGAGAGATCCTTTAGTAAGATTCTTTCCAAATCATATTTCTCATAAGGACATATCTGAAATAGTGGCAATGATAAGAATAGGACAACTAAGTGGATCCTCAAATCCTAAATCTCAACAACTTGAAGCTAATCCACACCAACAATCTCCTCCTTCGACCCCTAATTCTAGTTCCAATTCACTATTTCCATCCACTACATCAACTATCGATTCTCATATAGTGGAGAGGAGGAAAACCTCTTGAAACCACTACCTTTGAGTTTCCCATTGCCAATCAAGATAAGAATGCTACCATAAAAAAATATAACACCCTTTGCTCTCCTTAATTTCCATGGCCTTATAACAAAGGACCCCAATATATTCCTATTTTAATTTGATGTCATCTGTAGGAGTTATGATTATACTATAAATGCACACAAATTAAAACTATTTCTAGCCACATTAAAGCATTCCACACAAAGATGGTTCATGGGACTTGGGAGAAATGAAATAATTGATTGGGACACCATGAAGAAGAAGTTTCTAAAGAAATACAAGGACTACTATAGGGAAGGATACATGAGAGGAGATGGCATTTTTAGGATGAGCCAATGGGAAGAGAGCCATTGGAAGACTATGTTAAGAGATTCCTTTTTTTCCTCTAGAAATCTAAACAAAATCGATTAACTATAGATTCCTTCAAGTTAATACTCTTACGATGAGTTAATAACGAATGTTTGAATGCTATATATGTAATAAGGTTAGGAGATATATCTAAAGTTCCATTGGAAGATGTTTGTCAAATTTGTAGGAACTATTCACATTCCACAATGAAGGAGACACATAGTTTGTGAGCAATGTTTTCTAAAACAACTATAGGTGTCTCATGAATGGAACTTAGAAACTTGCCAAAATACATGAAGCAAGACATAGTCAACCACATGGTGACTCAACTCGATACCCTGCAAGTTATAAATAAACAAAAGAATAGAAAAGCATCTTTAACAAAATATTGCCCACATTTCCACTAGAAGAAAAGGGGTTGTAAGTATAAAAGGGTGGTGAATATAGAATTTACAAATATGAGTGAGAAAATTTAAAGGCATTGGAAGATGAGGATTACCAAGTATTTTACCTGGCACAAAGGAAACTATGGAATCAACGACAAGGTAACCATCCAGATCCATTTTCTTATAATTTTCCTACCTCAAATTCTTTTGCAAACAATTATCCATGGTGCAATCAACCACTTCTAGCATGGAAAAATTATGGGCCACTTGGATGGATGCACCCCCAAGAAACCTAGCCACAAAATCAATACCAATCGTAATTCCAAAACTAGCATTATCAATCCCCCCAATCTTCATATCAACAACAATAATGGTGGAGGAGCCAACTTAGGCCTATACCCAATACATGTACCTGCAACAACCACCAACATTGCCAACACAACTAGATTTTTTTCTAAATCCTACTAATTTGGCTCCTAGTCCACCAAGAGCCACACAACTACTAGCCCAAACTCTACTCAATCCTAACAATAAACATGTATAATAAGCTTACTCCAATGACACTATTCAATATCCTACCTATATTGTTGAGATTAGCAATGTGCAACTCTATTAAGGGAGAACATTACCCATTCCTATTTTACCATTGATCATGGAAATCCCTTCTAAGGAATCTTCCAAAATGTTAACCCACAACCAAATCATCTAATTTATCACCTTGCATAGGAGGAAGTCATCAATAAGGAACCTCCATTCCCAAAAAGACTAAATATCAATAAGCATGACCCTAAACTTGAATTTGACTTTCTTGGGAAATTGAAAAATGGTTGTGTAAAAATTCCCTCATTTCAATCCATAAAATGTTCCCATCTATAAAAAAATAATATGGTAATTTTTCTTAAAGAAACTAGGAAAAAAACTAAAATATCCCCAGACTGTCCTTGTTATGGGACAAATAACAGATATCATTTTAAGCAAAGTGGTTGTTCTAAAATACATAGACCCTAGCAATCCAATTGTAGATGTGTCCATTAGTGACATTCTGAGATGTATAACTTGATTTAGGCATACTAATTGATGTTAGTACTAGAGAGACCATACAAAATCTCCAATTAGTTGACCTTCAACCTAACCCTATTGTACTCTAATTAGTATACAGTTCAACTATTAAACCTAAGGGGGTCACTAAAGATCTATTCATTACACTAGATTCATGGTCATACCCTACATATTTCATGGTTCTTCAACTAATGGCCAAGCTAGGAGGATACCCTTTCATATTAGGCCATTCATGGTTGACAATTGTAGATGCTTTTATTAGTTATAGGTCTAGATATATGATCATTTCTAATGTGAATGTAACAAATAAATTAGTTTTGTATCCACCTGCATAGCATTTTATTGAGATAGATCAATCAGTTTGGCCAAACCTTGGAGATAATGATTTGAATACCTTAAAAAAACTAATGACAATTGAGAAGAGCCGCATTCCTAAACTACAAGATTAGGACACTATACTCTCTAATACTATGCAAAATAATTATGCAAGAGACCTATAACAAAACTCTTATTTAGCATGATTGTCTTTCCCACTACATAGTGTTCTTGAAAATTCTTCTATTAAATACATTTCATCTACATGCATTTTTCATGAGCTACTACCTCATTATTATAATATATCATTCTCCATGACTACCCCTAGGCAATTCTTCAATGTTTTCTAAAACTCCACTACATAATTGCATAATACCCTCTATGGACTTCATTTTCATAATTATATTCTGCCCTATGACACCAAGTGGAACCCACTTCTTTATGTGGGGGATTTTCAACAGCAATAATTTTCCTCATTCATCCAGAATGAAACCAATAAAGGTCAGCAAGTGTGTGAGTAGGGAACTAGAGAAATCAATTTCTCTGAGCCTTAGACCAAAGTAAAAAAAACCCACATAAGATGTTAGATGTTTGGTTCACCATTGCTAGCAAACTAAACATCAAAGATTAGAATTTGGCACAAAGGAATTAAAATTACATTATGTTTATACAAATGGATAAATTTGTAGTATGAAAGGCTCTAAGACTCATTGTAGGGATGTGGCATGAACTACTAGATGAATTAAAAAGAAACGAAGTGCATTCCTTGTATGATTCCATGCAACAATTCAAAGAGCACATAAGAACACAATGATCGCAAGAAACTATAAAATACTTTGGATGCCTCTACTATTTCAACCATTGTTACTATTGTGTCCTATTCTACATTGGCAAGCAATAGTACCTTATGATGATAGAGTAGAGGAAGCCAAGTGGAGAAAATTAGAGAAGATGAAGGGATTTTATTGGAATCCTAATGATCACTATACTAGTATCACAACCCTAGGGGACTTTAGGGAGTTGGATTTGATGTAGAAATAGATGCCCCCTTCTACTTCAGGAAAAGCATGAAATTAGGTAGGGTGGAATGATGTGTTCCCAAATTGTCCTTTAATTGTTACTTTTTTCCTTGTTACTTCCTAAAGAATTGCTAAACTTTCATATAATTCCATGGCATTTCCTAATATGATGCACCAAATATAGTTGTTAATGTTTTGATGAAATACTTACATGAAGTATATGGTTTTTTTATTAAGATGTGATAAAATAATGTGATTAATCTTGATGAATAGGTTTTTTTGATAACAAAGATTCTTATTTTCAGCATGAAAGGAGGAGATAAGATAGTCATCGATATAAAGCATGGGAGTACTTACAATTGAGGTGTTCATAGTGACAATGAGGGAATGTATTCCTATAGCTAAGAGAGGGTGAAGGATTGCAACAACATGCATCATACAAACTAGTGATGAGCTAGCCATGGCTAAGAAGGATCGAGTAGTTGCATTGGACTTTTACTACCAACAAATAATTGTTGAATCAAGGACACTTATTCTACAAATTAATGCCACTATTTTTTGTTACATGATTCTATCACATGTCCACACATGTCTCTATGATCAAATCTTCTCTTTTATGTTAGTAGAGTTATGGTAGGAATTTATCTCTTAGTTATATTCTTCTAGAAAATAACTTTCTCCTTGATTAACAAGGATGAGTGATAAATATAGTTATGAGTCCAAGATTAGTTAAGACTAGTTAAGCTTATACATATTGCATAGAATAGTGGATTGAGGGATCAATCAAAATATATTATGTATTTTCTATTTTCAAGTAAGAAATTAAATTCCAACAAGTTTTATTCATTCTTTTGAAGTAATCTACATGACTATTTGACTATTGGTTGATTATTTAGTGTAATGAGTGCACATACTTAAGTAAGGGCCCACTTGAGGTATGATGCTACTCTATCTTTTAATTTTTTAAAATTGTTGCAATCAATTGTAAGTTTAAGATAGTTAAATATTCATGTAGAAGCTATTAATTAGTATTTATTATAGGACTTTCAGTTGAACCTACCATTTACTTGTACTTGTGATTTGTAAGGTTAATATTAACAATTTTCTTTAATCCTTCAGTCAATTGTTAATTTAGTATTGGTTATATTTTGATCTTATGAATTCTTCAATGAATTAACATTGTAGATACCACATAAATATCTTAGTGTACAAATAGTATAGACATCATCTCAAGTGTACATCCCTGGTTGATAATTCAATATATCCTATTATAATTGATGGTTGCTTAGTAGGATAACTCTTTCCTTTAAGTAGAAGTGCATGACCATATTGCTCTAGATCATTGGTTATATAGGTGAGCATACATTTTTGGTGTTGTTGTCAAGTATGGTGCCAAACTATGAGAGTATCGGGGTTTTTAAAATTTATTTCATGTTTTCATAGACATAGTAATTTTTATTTTTGACATTTAGGATTAACAAATATTATATCAAATACCAAATTATCTACTAACACTTTGTAGGAAAGGAGGGAAGTGATTCACTATTGTTGCATGTGGAGAAGGAGAGTTCCTTTAGGAATATTCCTTCCAAATCATATTTCTCATAGGGACATATTTGTAGTAGTGGCAGAGATAAGAATAGGAAAACCAAGTGGATCCTCAAATCCTAAAGATTGGCAACCTGAAGCTAATCCACACTATCAATCACCTCTTTCGACCTCTAATTATAGTTCAAATTCACTATTTCCATCCACTACATTACCTATTGATTCTAATTTAAAAATGGAGGATGTAGGTGGAGAGGAGGAACACCCTCTTGAAACCACTACCTTTGAATTTTCCATTACCAATCAGGATAAGAATGCTACCATAAAAATTTTACCACCCTTTTCTCTACCTAATTTCCATGGCATTATGATAGAGGACCCCAATACATTCTTATTTGAATTTGATTTCATATGTAGGAGCTATGAATATACTATAGAAGCACACAAATTAAAACTATTTTTTAGCAACATTATATTTTGCACAAAGATGGTTCATGTGGCTTAGGAGAAATGTAGTAATTAGTTGGGACACCATGAAGAAGAAGTTTTTGAAGAAATATAAGGACTACTATAGGGGAGGATACATGAGGGGAGATGAAATTTTCAAGATGAGCTAATGAGAAGATGAGTCATAGAAAGACTATGTTGAGAGATTCCTTTTTTCCTCCATAAATCTAAATAAAATCAATTAACTAGAGATTCCTTCAAGTTAATACTCTTATGAGGAGTTAATAATGAATATTTGGATGGTCTAGAACTAATATGGTTAGGAGACATATCTCAAGTTCTATGGGAAGATGTTTGTAAATTTTGTAGGAACTATTCACATTCCACAATGAAGTAGACACATAGTTTGTGAGAAATATTCACCAAAACAATTGTAGGTGTCTCATGAATGGATCTTAGAAACCTATGAAAATACATGAAACAAGACATAATCAACCATATCGTAACTAAAATTGATACCCTACAAGATAGAAAGAAAAAAGAGGACACAAAAGCATCTTTAACAAAATATTGCCCATATTTTTGGTAGAAGAAAAGGGATTGCAAGTACAAAAGGGTGGAAAGTATAGAAGACAAATATTAGCAAGAAGATTTCAAGGCACTAGAAGATGAGTATGACCAAGCATTTTACTGGGTATAAAGGAAACCATGGAATCAATGACAATGTACCTTTCAGATCCATTGTCTTATAATTCTCCTTTCTCAAATTTGTTTACAAAAAGCTCTCCATGATACAATTTGAAGGGCACATATTCTACTAAGAGGGGGGGTGAATCAGTAGATCAAATCCATTTAAAACTCTTAACTTCAACACATATAACTAAACATAAAACTTGAATCTTCACTACTACTAATCAAGTAGCATTCATGCACACACATACAAACATGGGAACACCAGTTGTACGTGGAAACCCAAGATGGAAAAACCATGGTGAGAATAGATGCTTGGATCTACTATCCAAATCTAGCCTCATAAATTAGGAATATAAATAAGGGAATTTACAATGTGAAGTAGGGACCAATCCATTGGAGACACCAATCCCCAAATGTATTTGTAGGCACCAACCTATTGGAGACACCAATCCCCAATATAATGATTTGAGAACAAGATCTATAAGTAGAACACAAATCCTACAAAATTACAATGATAAAGCTTGCAAACCTTCAGTGTTGATTACACAACTTACAAATAGTTTGAACTTGATTAAGACGCTCTACTACACTCCTTAAGATCTTTTGATATTAGCGCATAGTAATTAAGATGCTTCACACTGAATAATCCTTGCTTGCACAATCATCTCCTTGTATATTTACTCACTACCTTCTCTTCAATTTATTCCTCACATTGTGCATCTATGCAATAGATGGATATATACAAGACATTTCATTACCTCTCCTCAATATCGTTTAGGGATTCACAATTAACTAGAATGACATAAGGTGGACCAAAATTCAAATTACATGAAACATGTAATAGGTCAGTCCTAAATCAATTTTTTTTCATCAAAAGAACATGATGTCATGTTGTTCCACATAATCCTTAACTAGGACCTATCTTAACACCACACACTAACTTTGAATGACGCACACTACTAGTCATTATCGCATAGTTCTCAAACACCAATTGATTGACAGACAAGCACATAGAACCTTCTATCACTTCAAACTTCTTGCATCCTAAACATATCTTTTGGAAACTATAAAATATGATAGATCACGTGTAGGAATACTTTCCATTCAAACCACATATCCAAACTCGCCTTTAGGAAGAAATATTGAATATAAATGTATTGTTAGATAAATCTCTCAGCCCTAAGACACTAAATTGAAACATTTTAGATCAAACTTCCAAATCACTTCTATCATAGTGAATAGATGCATGCATGATATTGAAAACATACTATTTAGTCAGCATGATTCACATGTATCTTCTGATATCCAAATATGATACATTTAATCCTCATGGTTTAGCAAATAATATACAACACACTTCCAGAACATAAAAACTCAACTTCTTTTATCAATATAGCTAGCAATATATACTTTTGCAACTCAAAATGATATGAAAACATAATTACCAACATAGAAAGGTATGATAGTACTTTATTTAATTCTCACTAATCTCCTAAAAATATTCTTTTGACAACAATAAACTCCTTTTACATCAATGACAACCTTTGTTCAACAATCTCCCCCTTTGTCATTGATGGAAAACAGTAAAATGATGGCCACATACAAAGACAAATCTATTCCACTTCTCCTGCCAAGTTTCCATTTCTCCCCCTAAGAGGATATATAAAATTTTGAGTTCCACTTCTCCCCCTTTGACATGAATGGCAAAGGTCAACACCCCCCCTTTGCATTTATGGCACTCAGCATAATACAAAAATTTGCTTCTCAAATGGACTCCCTCAAGTCCATACCGCATTGCTTCTACAATAACATTTTGTAAGACCACTAAGCCTTCTTGCGGTAGGGAGACCAAGCTCCCCCTCAATCAGTAATTCCTCTTGATTCAAGAGGAGGGAGAAACAACTCCCAACTTCTTCTAAAGAGACTCAAAAGTCTGCTTAGGAAGTGGTTTTGTGAAAATATCTACTACTTGTTCCTTACTTTCAACATAGTCCAACTTCACCTCCTTTTCTACAACCTTCTCCCTTAATAAAATGATACTTGATTGCAATATGTTTTGTCCTTGAATGCATTACCAATTTTTTTGAGATGTTTATAGTACTGGTATTATCACACATAATAGAAATAGGTTCATCAAAATCAATCTTCATCTCCTTCAGATTTCACTTAATCCATAGTGCCTAAGTGCAACATGAAGTTGTCGCAATGTATTCTACTTTTGTTGTAGGTAAGGAAATTGAATCTTGCTACTTACTTAACTAGGACACAAGACTGTCACCAAGAAAGAACGCTCCACCACTTATACTCTTCTGATAAATTATTCTTCCTTACCCAATATGAATTTGTATATATAGTCAGAGTGAAAATTTCACTCTTAGGATACGACAAATCAAAATTAAATGTAGCCTTTAGATATTTGAATATTCTCTTTACTGCTTTGAAACGAGTTTCCTTTGGTGCCACCTAAAATATAGCTACCATTCTAACAACTTGCATTATATATGGTTTGGATGTAGTCACATATGGTAAACTACCAATCATAGATCTATACAAGGTATGATCTGCAAGAGAAAATTCATTATCCTTACTGAGCTTACATCTTGTAACCATTGGTGTACCTATAGGTTTTTCGTCTTCCATCTTAAACTTACTCAACATTTCCTTTATATACTTGCTCTAAGAAATGAATGTCTTTGTTTGATTAGGAAATATGTAAACCAAGGAAGAAAGACAGTTCACTGAGCATTGAAATTTAAAACTCACTCTACATTGCATTCTATAACTCCCTACACATGTCATCACTTCTTCCACCAAAGATAATGTCATCAACATAGACAAGAACAATTAACAGTTTACCATCTTCCATTTTTATATATAAATTGCTATCTACATTGCTTCTCTGAAACCCTTGTTGCTGCAAATATTTTTCCAATGAGGAATACCAAGCTCTAGGAGCTTGTTTATGTCCATAAAAAGCTTTCTTCAATCTGCACACAAAATCTAGATTATCTGAGCATTAAAAGACTTCTGGTTGCTCAATGTAATCTTCCTCTATTAACTACCTATTTAGGAATGCATACTTGACATCCATCTAATAAACCTTGAAATGCTTGAATGTAGAAAGAGCCATAAACATTTTTATAGCTTCCAATCTTGCTACTGGAGAAAATTTCTCTTCAAAATCAATACCTTCAACCTGAGCATATTATCATTTACACACAATTTTGGCCTTGTTCTGAATTACTTCTCCATATTCATTCAACTTGTTTTTATAAACCCACTTAGTACCAATGATATTATTACCTTTAGGTCTTGGGACCAATTCCCAAGTTTCATTTTTCTTTATCTAAGTCAATTCTTCTTCCATAGCTTCTATGCAACCTTTCTCTTTGCTTGCTTTTGTATAGGACTTTGGTTCATTTTTTAACAAAAATGCAATTTTTCTTGCTTATGTATAGCACTTGTTCATTTATTCTTCTAAATTTTCTTTGGGTTTGTACTCCAATATTCTTGTTGCCTATAATTTGATCTTTATAATATTTTTTTTGTACATACCTTGTCGAAGTATTTGTAGCAGAGTTCTGAGAATCGGCTTCTAAGTCTTAATCATTGTTGTGGATTGGATCTTCATGATTGTTGTGGATTAGATCTTCATCATATTTTTCTTCTAGAATGTTGTTAGACTAAATTGCCTCATCAACTCTCACTTTTTCACTTTCCACAATCCTCTTCATCCTCTTATTGTAGCACCTATATGTTTTGCTTGTCATAAAATTCCTTCATTAGATCTGGAATCAAAATTACCTAATTTTTCTTCATCCCTTTTGATGTAGCATTTTCTTCTGAATATCCTAAGATGTTTGATTGAAGTTCACCTTCCTCTCCATAGATCATATGGTGTTTTATCAGACTTGGGTTTGATTTGAGCTCTATTCAGAATATACACTACACTCTGAATTGCTTCTGTCTAGTACATATCTAGTAGATTTGATTACTCAACATTGTTCTTGTCATCTCCTATATAGTTTGGTTTTTCCTTTTTGCAACTCCATTTCGATGTGGAGTCCTAGGAGTAGAAAATTTCCTCTGGATCCCATGCTCTTCACAAAATACATCATACTAGTCAAAAGTAAACTCTCCACCTTTGTTTGACCTTAAAACCTTGATTGTCCTTTTGGTTCCATTCTCCACTAATGCCTTGAATTCTTTGAACTTCTCAAATGCTTCTGATTTTTATTTTAGAAAGGTAATCCAAGTCATTCTAGTGTAATGATCAATGAGCATCATAAAATACCTATCACCTTGTAGACTCTTTATCCTCAGTCTGTACAGATTTGTATGGATCAAATCTAATGGATTTGATGTGGAATATTCCTTTGTAGGAAATTTGGACTTTCTCTATTTTCCCTCATGACATGGTTTGCAGCTTGTAGACTGAGCTTTCTTGATATTTGGCATGTCCTAGACCATTCCTTTTGAGCTAGTCTTCACAATTTCATCAAAATTGATGTGTCCCAATCTTTTGTGCCAAATCCAACTTTCTTCTCTCTGTATAGTAAGGAAATTTTTTCCATTTAGCTCGTTGAGATGATATATATCACTATCTATCCTGCTTCCTTCCACAATCAACTCTTTGGTACCAGATTTTTGAATCTCACAACCTTTAGAGCTAAATGGAATTTGATAACCTTTTTCACACATTTGACTAACACTCAAAAGATTATTCTTTAGCCCTTCAACATATAGAACATCATGAGTTTTTATCCTACCACCATCAAGACTTAATGTACCCTTAGCAGTAATCTTAGCAATAGAATTATTTCCCACTATCATAAAACCACCATCAAATTTCTTGAAATTAATGAACTTACTTTTGTCTCCAGTCATGTGACTTGAACATCCACTGTGTATAATCCACATATTTTTCTTCTTTTGAGAATGTAGCGCAAATTGTGCTATCATTGATTTCTATGATATTTTTTGTTCCAAAATCTTCTTCCAAACTTTATCTGATTCATGACTTCAAATTTATAACCCTTTTCTTCATGTTGTTTCCAATAGAGGGGGCTCTCAAAATTACTTCTCCAATTCCTAGAAATGTGTCCAAAATGTTACATTTGTAGCAAATAATTTGTTAAAATTATATAAAGGTGCAAATGTATTACTACTAATAAATTTAGTTCTTCTTACTAGATCCTTTCTAGATTCCACAACCTGATGACCAAAATTATTGCAATTAAAAAATAATTGAAAAAGGAATAATTGAACCTAGTACTGTATCCATGTCTTCCAGATCTTTTGTTCTTCTTTTTCACTTGGATAAAACCATCATTTTGTGCCTTTTCTTTATTACTTGTGATAATCCTTTTAGACTTTGAACTTTTGGAACTAGTCTCTTCCAGATTGCCTTCAACAGGCTTCACTAGTTGTTTTATCACTTTGTTCTTCTGATCATCAAAACCAATGTCAATTTTGACATGCGGGGATCTCTAACATCCCAATATCTAATCCAGAGTCCCAGTACTCTTCCCAAATTTTAAATGTAGTCGATGGTTCACCTTCTCAAGCTCTTTTATTATGGTTACAACTTCTGCTTCAATCACAATCCTTGCCTTTTGATAGTAATATTTCAGTCAAGACTTCTTCAATCCTCTTTACTTCTTCTAGTTGAATCTTTAGATCAATGATCATCTTTTCAACACTCCCGAGCTTCTAAGGTAAGCTATCTTTAGCTTTCACTTCTTCAACAATTCTTTTCTTTAGCCTCTTGATCTCCTTTTTTGGCACAGAGTAATTCTTCCACAAGATCTAATTCTTCATCATCATTTTTGGAATTCATTTTTGTATCATCCTCAGTAGTTTCCATGTTCATGAATATAGCCTTCTCTTTTTCATCTCCAGAGATGTATTCGTCCTCTTCATCAATAGAGTAGCCTTCTTCATTAATGAAGAAACTCTTTTCTTCCTTTGAGCTTTATTCCCTTTTTGAAATGATTTCTTTCCATACTTTTTCTCAACTTGAGTCCTTATAAGGACACTTAGCCATAAAATGTCCTACTTCACCCCAATTAAAATATTTGAAAGGTAACTTGCCTTTATACTTACTAGAACCTCTTTGTATCTTTCTAACAAATTTTTCCTCCTTCGGATTTGATCCAACATCAAAATATAAATCAATTTGCTTCTTGGATGCTCTGAATGCAACTTCTTTCCTTATTATTTTTCACTATCAAACCTCATTTCATAGGTAGTCAATATTCCATGTAATTCAACTGTTTTTAAGGAATTTAGATCTTTAGCTTCTTCAACAGTAGATGATTTAGAATCAAAACTTCTTGGAAGAGATTTGAGTACCTTTTTCACAACCATGCTTTCTTTTAGTTCCTTGCTAAGACCTCTGATAGAGTTGACAACTTCATCATCCTAGAGCAAGAATGTGGAAATGCTTTCTTCCTCCTTCATTTTTAGACTTTCAAACTAAGCTCTATGAGTTTAGAGATTTTCTTATTTCACCTTATCATCTCCTTCATAGATGGTTTGCAATTTTTCCCATACTTCCTTTGTTTTCCTACACTGCATAACTTTCACAAACTTAAAATTAGACAAACCACATAAAATAACATTCCTTGCCTTGGCATCATTTTTCACAAGCCTTCTTTCTAACTTGATCCCTTGGAGGATTTTTAGGAATCTCATATCCATCTATAACTAACATCCATATTTCAATACCTATGGCCATTAAGTATACTTCCATCATAATTTTCCAAAATGCATAATTGATTCCATCAAAGAGTGGTTCCTTATTTGTAGACAATCCTTCTTGAGCTACTGAGTGTGGCATCCCAGATCTACCTTAAGATAATTAAGCTTCTTTAAAGGATATCTAATATGACACCAATTAAAGGGCACATAATCTACTAAGAGGGGGGGTGAATCAGTAGATCAAATCTATTTAAAACTCTTAACTGCAACATATATAACTGAATATGAAACTTGAATCTTCACTGCTGCTAATCAAGCAACATTCATTAACACACACAAACATGAGAACACCAAATGTATGTGGAAACCCAAGATGGGTCCAAACCATAATGAGAATATCTTCTTGGATCTATTATCAATATGAAGTAGGAACCAACCCACCTAAGAAATCAATCCCCAAATGTATTTGTAGGCACCAACCTATTGGAGACACCAATCCTCAATACAATAATATGAGCATTAGATTTATAAGTAGAAAAATAGTCCTAAAAAATTATAATGATAAAGATTGTGGACCTTCAATGTTGATTACACAAATTACAAATAGTTTGAATTTGATTCAAACACTCTACTACACTCCTTAAGATTTTCTGATATTGGCACATAGTGATTGAGATGCTTCACACTGAATAAATTTTTCTCACACAATCATCTCCTTGTATATTCACTCACTACCTTCTCTTCAATTTGTTACCCAAATTGTGCATCCACACAACTAATCATTATATACAAGACATTACATTAACTCTCCTCCATGTCGGATAGGAATATGCAATTAATCAGGATGACACAAGGTAGACCAAAATTCAAATTACATGAAATGTGTAACAGGTCGGTCCTAAATCAATTTTTTTGTCACTAAAAGAACATGATGTCATGTGCTTCCAAAAAAATCTTAACTAGGTCATATCTTAACACCACACACCAACTTTTAATGTCACACACTACTAGCCATTACCACATAGTTCTTGAATACCAACTATTTGGTAGACAATCATAAAGAGCCTTTTATCACTTCAAACTTCTTGCTTGATAAACATATCTTCTAAAAACTTTGGAATATGATAGATAATGTGTAGAAATACTCTCCATTCAAACAATAGAGCCAAACTCACCTTCAAGAAATACTAAACATAAATGTATTGATAGAGAAGTCTCTCTACCCTGAGATACTAAACTAAAACATTTCGGATCAAACTTTTGGATCACTTCTATCATAGTGAATAGATGTGTTGGTCTCCTCTAATGGTTTAATAATGAATCCCTTAGAGCTGTGACTTACAGATTGAACATCTACACTAAGTAGTTGTCTCACTCATCATGAAGGTGCATTTCAATTGTCAACCCAGGGATGTAACTTGAAATGGGTCAACATTGTATGTGCACTAGGACTTCATTGCAATCATCCATAAAATAGAAAAGAAACAATGCTGGAAGGAAATCAACTTAAACACTTAGCATAAATCAACATCTGCACTGAGCATTAACAAATGGATTGGAAATGAAATATAGAATGGAAATCTCAGCAAACAGACAGGAAACTACTTTGTCTTCCTTGGTTGCAGGAACAGTCATAGAATGGCAGTGGCTATAGGAATAGTCAATTGCTGAAATTGAAACTAACTACTAAACATAAAATAAATTTTAAACTAAATAGGTGGAATTCTCACCAAGTGCCCCCCCTTGGGTGAGTCTCCCTTAAACTAATCTCAAATGCAACAACTCAGAATATCATATTATTATTTCTTAAAGGCATGAGTACAACATCTCAGTGATATGACTACATTACTAAAACTGGAAAATGTGAATGCAAACTCAGAATATCCAACCTCCTCAAAAGGAGCATCTAAACATTATATATAGATAGAAAAACTAATTATTAACCCTAACTACCTAGGTAGTCGACTCCATCAAAATAGGAGGATGCCACTTATTGAAAGAAAAGAAAAAGATGGAGGAAGCTATGCATGCGCTAAATTGGTCAAAGCAGACTTGCTCCAATGAGAATCTAGCACAACAAACTTCCTAGAATTGCTCAACAAATGAATATGACCATTAAAAAGTTAGTTACATTCTTTTATTCAAATTAGGAATTTCCCTCCATGAGAGTTTTCCCACCTTTGACCTCTTAATGATCATATTCTTGACTTTCTTGGGTAACTGACAAGCTGGCAAGAGTTTCTCCCACTTGGTTGGCTTTGTTAACATCAATATTTTAGTGGAAACCTACATAATAACATTAGAATGCATAAAAAAATGTATATCTATAATTACCTTAGTAACATTCATTCAACCACTTATAAATTCAACATAGATAATTCACATAGTATGATAATTTCATTAAAATTCACAAGGATAAACTTATGCCCAAATTCTATGGTTTTAAGGGAAATATCAACAACCAAGAGTCAAAGTCTATGATAGAAACAAAAAATATCTAATAAACCCTATCAAAATTGAGCCATTAATTAAGCTCATCATTCTCCCCAACCTAACGTTTTGCTGGTCCTCCAATAGAAGGAGCACTATTCTTTTGCCTAGTTAATGCCCTGAAGTCACCAACAGCCAGTTGTCCCACATCAGTCTTTGTAGTGTTTGAATTAGGGTCCTAGTAGAATCCTTGTTTGTTCTCCAATCTATTCCATCTTGCCCTCTCTGTAGCTATGCCATAAAGGTAAAAATTGCAATCTGGCACATGCCATAGTAGTGTAGGTGGCTGAAATGTTAATGGAATCCATAACTACTACCTTGTTCTACTAATCTATATGTACTTGTCAACTCTTTTACATGTTGCAACATAGTTTTGTAAAGGGTGGGGTTTAGCTTGTTTCAACTCTTCTGACAAACTATTCCACCTTTGTGGTAAGTATCCCATTACTGATTTCCCTATGGTTTTGGCTACCTTCTCATATTCCTTGTAGATATCTTCTCTAATAGGCATAATCCTATTCTTGCAGCTTGGGCTGTAGAGAATTCTATGCCATGTCTGGAAAATATCTACAGGGTTACTAGATTCATCCTTGAGAGGCAAGGGAGTATGAAATTCCCTTTCCATGTAAGTTTTATACTGCTACCCCCAACTAATTTCATTTTGAATCCAAGACATAAATTCCCTTAAATGGAGGTCTCCAATATACAGTAGGGGATTCCAATTGATGAGCCTAGTTTTTGGTCCAATTTTGGGTAGAATCTATTGTTTATTTATTGGTAGATGTCATGGACTTTGATGATTAAATGTTGGTATTTTCATAATGTTTCCCTCAAACCATTGAAATTTGACATTATCCTATCTCTGCAAGCTTTAATGACATTTGACATATTTTGTGGATTATCTATATTGATTTTGCATGTGATTAATGAATGTTTCTTAAGGTGGTTATAGATGTGCAGTTATTATGCGTACTAACTTTTCCATGAAGATTTAATATGCTAAGTTGAGGAAGACACTGCTAGCTAGGCATGCACCATAACGTATAGCAAAGGAATCACTCCAAGTCAAAGGAGGTCGATGACAAAAGATTCTTCATGCAACTTGACGTAACTTCCTTCTAGTGGACTTTAATGATTTAGCATGTATGGGCATTACTATTGTGTTGGATCTATGTTTGGACCTGCATGTTTGACTAGATTCCATGCATGCGTAACTGCCATTGCTCCACTTTCCCTATTTTCCCTAAATGGCGTCCTCCCAGTCATGGAGTTGACTACCTTGTTTAGCTATTAGTATAAATAATGATTTGATGCTCCTTCTTCAGGAGGTTGCATGATTTGATATTGTACTTGCACTCTCCAATTTTCAGTAATACAGATACATTACTCTTTTGTACTCATGATTTATAGTGAATAAAATAAAGTTCTAAGTTCGAGCATCTGAGTTCTCATTAGTTTTAGAGGATACTTATCCAAGGGGGCCCACTTGGTGAGTAATCTGTCTTCTTAGTTTAGAATTAGTTTAGTATTACTTACTATTTAGTACTTATTTTGAAATCTAGCACAGACTGTTCCTGCAGCCACTAGAATTCCATTCTGTGACTGTTCCTGCAGCCAAAGCAAATAGAGTAATTTCCTATGTTTTGTTCAAATTTTCATTCTTGCCATGCATTTCAGCTTAGCATAGTCGTTGATTGATTTTCATCATTTGTCTCTTTCCCTTTCAAGTAATTTACTTTCAGTATTGTTTGTTTCTTAGTTGTAGAATGCAATGGCTACTTTGAGTTCCTAGTGCACATATTGTGCTGATCCATTTCAAGTTCACATCCCTGGGTTGACAAGTTAAATGCACCTTCATGATGATTGAAATAGCTATTCAGGTTAGATGTCCAATCTCTGAATCATGGTTGTAAGGGCTTAGTTATTAAATCATTGTAGGAGGCCAACATTTTTGGTGTTGTTGCTTGGGATGGTGTCAAACTAGGGAGTCTTTTGGAGTTATTGGTAGTTTTTCTTGCTGTAGTGTTTTTGGAAGTTGTTCTTAGTATATCCTCATTTAGGAAGTAATGATCCCCCCTTATTCTTTACCAATTATTTATGTGAGCCGACTGATAGTGAGTGATATCACATGCATAGAGGAAGGAGAATGGATTCTTATGGGAGATTCTTTCCTAACAATCCTAATCCATTTTAGCTAGTTGAATATCAAAACCTACTAAAAGAATAAGAATAAGAAGATCCACACCCATTTGCTAATGCATATCCTGATCTGACTAGCTCTGAAGTCTCCTATGAAGATCAAAATCAGTTTGAGAACCCCTTTGTTTTGGGACCACATCAAGTAGGCAAGGGTGATGCAAATAGGAATAGACAAAACCAACCAGCTTTTCCTTTCCCTATTGCCCATTAAAATGAATTTGACAACATTAAGAACATTCTTTCCTCAACACTCCCCAAGTTTTATGGCCTTGTAACAAAAGATCTTGATACCTTTTTATTTGAGTTTGACATACTTTACAAGAGCTATGATTATACTACTGATGCCCATAGGCTTAATCTATTTCCTACCACTTTGAAAGAGGATGCATTAAGATGGTTCATGAGCCTAGGCAGGGATACTGTAGAAACTTGGGAAGGCATGAAGACAAAATTCCTTGAGAAATACAAGGAATATTGTAGGGGAAATGACATGAGAGGAGGTGACATTTTTTAGGATGTAGCAAAAGGAGGATGAGAGCCTGGAAGATTACATTGCAAGGTTTTTGTTTTTCCTACAAAAATCTCCATACCATACACTTAATGAAGACTGAAAAAAGTTGCTTTTCTTGAGAGGATTCAATGATAGCTACACTGATGCCTTGGACCTCATGGTAGGAGGAGATATCTCCCAAGTTCCTTGGGAGGATATCAAGAAAATATGCCAAAACTACTCTAGGGAAGCTTCAAAGAAAGGGAGAGCTTATCAATCTTCCATGGGTAAGTCAACTACCAGTGGATTTTCAAGAATGAAGATTACTCATTTGCTGGTAGACTTCAAGCAAGACATTATCAATAATCTAGCTACTTAGCTAGATACATTTCAAGCCAAGAAGAAGCAAGAGGAGGTAGGCGAAATGTTGATAGAGTTGTATAAGAGAAAAATTGCACCCTTGCATTTTTTCCTACATTCTTGCTTCCACTTTGGTATCCACTCCTTTAGCATCTTGTGTATGCTCATTTTAGCCCTTGCATCAACCTTTTTCCCTCTTAAGATGCTCCAACACCCCTCTTTAGTAGCCACCCTTGCTTGTTAACTTCACATTGGACGTTGTGCTTTTTGGTTCACGTTGCTTTGTAGCATGACGTTCCCAGACATTAGTGCGTCGCACGGACATCTGCATGTTGCACTAGCATCTTGCAACATTTCAACGCTCGGATGACTGTTTCCAAGCATTTTTTCCACTTGTCATATAAGTTTGTCAGTGGAAATGGCTCAAGATTCTCTGTAACCACCCGAGAAGATCCTTTTCCCTCCTTAAAAGTCCTCTTTTCACTTCATTTGGGGACTTCCTTGACAGTTAGCTCCATTCTGCCAATTTTTAGTTTCACTCCATCACTTGCTTACACATATTCTATACAGCTTGTTATAGTAGCTTTGGGCTCTTTCAAGCTTCCATTACAACACTTTTTTCAACTTCATCCCCCTCATTTTCATGCTTGTGAGCATCTTGGGATTCCATATCCCCTACTATTTGCACATTTAATTCATGATATGAGTTCTCCTCCTCGAGCGGGGTTTGTTTTATCACATGCTTATTCATGATACGGGTTCTCCTCCTTGAGCAGGGTTTTCTTTTATCACATGCTTATTGCGAGTTCTACTCTTGAGAAGGTTTCGCTTTCACCACATGCTTTACATTCTCTCTCTTTATCTTCTTAGCTATCAGTGGAGGAGGTGGGAACACCAAAAATGGAGGTTTGACTGAGGAAAACTCCTATATAGCCCCAAAATTCTCTCTAGATATCTCGCTTGTAGGTTTTGAAGACATTTTTTTGGTGGAGGCTTCATCACCTGCATGGTTGTAAGTATTTCTTCCATTTTCTTCTCCTTGCCTTTTTCATTTCTATTTCTTTATCTCAGTCCTATCACTTTTTGCTATTTTACTGTATTCTATGGTCTTAGCATTAAGAGTAGAAATAGTCACTTTAGGTGTTTCTATGATAAACTCATCCTTTGATCTGTATGAGACACCAACACTCCTCTGAGACGACAGTGCACCGCAATGTCATCCACTTTCTGCACTAATGTCCTTTGGCCGAGAGCCTACCAGTTTGTCCAGAGATCCTCTATGACCTTCTCTTTTATAACTTCTGCATTGTTCCATTGAGGTAATATAGGGCAGTTCACCCCATGAGGATCTCTGAGCGAAGAGAACTCATGAGTAGCGAATCCCCCTATATCACATTTTGGTGAACCCGATGTGAAGAACGTTCTTCTTCAGAAAAATTGTAATGGATTTAATATCTTCTTTTATTAGCTCAGTATCCAACTTTGTTCAAAATATAAATGATATCCCATTCAATGCATGTGATGGTGACTTGGCTCTAGCCATGTCACTTAGTATCTTTGATCCTTCTCATGAGATTCCTCTTGCTTCAAAGGATGTCTTATTGCAAGATGATGAAATCATGGATACCTTTCTCAATGTTACTTTACCTTCTATTCATTCCAACACACTCTCCCCTAGGGATGGTGCATTTGTGAATGATGAAGCTCCCTCTCCTTCTGATGCACTCTCTTCTAGAGATGATGCCTTGTGAATGATTAATCTCAATCTTTGTTCTAATGTACCCTCTTTTAGAAATGATGCATTAGAAAATGATGAACCCCCTTCCACATCTGATTCACCTTGGATTGATGTTGAGAATGCCTCTTTAAGTAATTATTCCACATTCAATCTTGTTCGGATTGATGTTGAGAATATGTATTTAAGTGATCATTCTACTAGTTGTGGTGAGTCTGTAAATGTGGTGAATGTTTTTGTTTCCCCCCAAGGGCCTAAGAAACTGATCATTCATGAGACTCTGGCTAGTCCTGCTCCTAAAATGGTTTGTGCTATCGATGGTGTCCTATTAAATAATGGATCTCCTGACCTTCCTAAGGCTCCCTCCTATAGAGTGGTAGCCTACACTTATGAGAAAAATATGAATAAACAACCAAGACTTCCTCAAGCTCCTAAACCTACAGCTAAAGCACCTAGTGATTACAATTTTGTCAAGTAACCTCAAGTTACTTTGGATAAGATCTCATTGTGGGACTTGCTTTAGTTTGCTCTGGTTTAGCAAGGTATGTTTCAGGAAGCCTTGTAAAGGATCCTCTTGCCTTCTTCCGCTAGGCTGACAGATGTTGATGCGTTGATGGTGTATATTTGTGCGGATTCACTGAATATTACATTCTATCCATAGGAGCTCCCGCCCCCGGAAGTATAGAAGCAAGAAAATCCTCTAATTATTATAGTCAATATTAATAATATAGGCATTAGATGCACTCTCATTGATGTTAGTTTGACACTCAATGTATGTAGTATCGATCTACTGCCTAAGATTAATATTGACCCATCCTCTCTTAATACTTCATCTCTTGTCTTCTGTGGGTTCGATAATGTCTGTTGAAAATCCCTAGGCATGATAGTCTTGCCTTTGAGGTTGGGATGTGTTACTATTCCTACCCTTGTAGATTTCATGGCAGAAAATTTGTCGTGTAACCTCATTCTTGGTAGACCATGGATTCACACTATGGGTGTAGTCCCATCTACCTTGCATAAATCTATTAAGTTTATTTTTAACAATCGAGTGGTCACAATTAAGGCTGACCCTAAGGCTATGCACTTATGTGAGATGGCATCTACTGGTCGAGCTTCAACTATGCTTACTCTTATTCCTTCAGTATCTTCCAATGCGTCGATGTTTACCCCAGTAGTACCTATTGCAAGGATACTCTAGAGGTAGACATCCCTAAAGAAGATCCTTCGGAAGCAAGGATTCCTAAGTATGCTCCTTCCACCTCTTCCCAAAGGAATGCACATCTTGGTGGTGATTGAGGTCCTTTAAATTTTACAGAGTCCTTCATTGGAGAATATAAAGTTGACCCTATCCACTTAGACCTTCTGACAACATCATCTACACCCGCTATCAAAGAATATTATTCTTTTATATCACAGAGTAGGGTGAGCAATCATTGTAATATCCTTAGTATTGATCCTCCTTCTAAGGAAGAGGATTAATCTTTAGCTAAGGAGGATAGTGTTGAAAGTCCTATTAATAAGAATGATGGTGATCCCATAAAGGAGTGTGATCCCTGTTGCTAGGAAAATGCTCTTTATAAGGATCCACCTTCTTTTCAAGACTTGCAAACACATTATGGCCCTAGATTTAAGCTCGTCTCTAGGTTTGGCTATGAGCGTAAAGGTTATGGGTGCAACGAACAAGGAATTTAGGTCCCTATAGAATTTGTGCCTCATAAGCATAACTTAGGGCTTGGTTGTTTGGATGAACAATCTAAAAGAGAACCACAGTTGAATGGTGACGTGAATTCCACTCAACCTTGTTCTCATGGACTGATTTATCCTCCCTTGTCTTCTACCTTCATGCCTTCTTCCTCTTCTTGTGAGAAGTCAAACCTTTCCCCACAAGAGAAAGGTTTGCTTCCCATCCCTCATCCTTTATCTAAGCAAGAGTGTATTTTGTTGAGGCTTCTAAAAGCCCACTTAATCACTCTTCCTTCTCCCACACGAAATAAAATTCACAAACATAATGAAGGAGAGAATAATTTCTATGCATACCATCGAGAGCTTGGTCATTCCACTAGTGAATGTAAAGCCTTGAAGGATAAAATACAACAACTTAGTGATTCAGGTGCCATCAAACTCCCATTTGATTGATGTACCTATCTCTACTTTGCTTGACAAGTGATATCGGGGTTCACCTCTATCCTATCTAAGGAATTATTACATAGTTCTCCTCCCCTATATGTTGGGGGCAATGATAACTTGTTCCAGAGATGTGTGTCCTTCTTAAGGACCCCTCTCTTCACTATGTTTGTCAATTGAAGCGTCCCTTGAGTGGACCCCTTTTCTCTTTTGAAGGGTTCACGAGGGACCTATTTGAAACCCTTTCTTTCAAATGAATTATTTACATCTAGCTTGGGGGTAGCCTAACTAGATCTTAGCTTTCAAACAATGCGTCCCTTGAGTGGACCCCTCTTCTTATGCCGGGTTCCCGAGGGACCCCTTTGAAAGTTTTTCGGTTTGTGTGATCGACCACTTTAAACATGTTCTATCTACAGGTAGACATGTCACCGCTTTTAGATGTGTCCTATTTGCGGGTAGATGTATTGATGCTTTAGACATGTTCTATTTGTGGGTAGATGTGTCACCACTTTAGATGTGTCCTATCTGCAGGTAGACGTATCAATGCTTCAAACATGTTCTAGCTGCGGGTAGACGTGTTGCCACTTCCTGACTCTGCGGAGTCCACTTCCTTGGGGTTTCTTTCATGTGAGATTTCTTGAAGGATACATTCCTTGTAGTTCTATGGGTAAGGTGCTTTCTTGGATTCTTCCATGTGAGAGATCTTGGGGGATGCCTCCTTGCGGGTCTGCGGATCTGTGAGGCGCTTACACTTTTACTCGGTGATACAGGTTCTCCTCCTCGATTGGGGTTTTCTTTTATCACCTCTCTTGTGGTGTGGGTTCTACTCCTGAGTGGGTTTTGCTTTCACCACATGCTTTTCGATGATACGAGTTTCCTCCTTGAGCGGGGTTTTCTTTTATCACCTCTTTTGTGGTGCGGGTTCTACTCCTAAGCGGGTTTTGCTTTCACCACGTGCTTTGTTCATCTCTCTTATCTCTTGCATATACTGGATCGAAGATATGCACCTTCTTCATCCTAATTATATGCTCCTTCTCTGTTTATCTTTGAAGTATTCTATGTATTATTTGGGGATGATGCATAGTACTGAGACAACCTTTCACATCGAGGTTTCTTTCATTTTGTTGACTCGAATCCTTTAGCTTTTTATGTTCTAACGTTGCTATCTGGCGCAAGTTTTTCTTGTCTAATGTATTGTCTTTGTAGATCGTCAGCCTGGGGGCACACTTCCATGGTTCAAAGAGCTATCTACTTCCTCTACAGTATCCTTTTGGCATATGATGTTATTTATGTTTAGTATATTTCCTTTAGCGTGCATATTAATGTAGATTCATATGCCTTCTAAAGTGGGGGAAAATGGTATAAGAGTAAAATTGCACCCTTGCAGTTTCACCTACATTCTTGCTTCTACTTTGGTATCCACTCCTTTAGCATCTTGAGTAGGCTCATTTAGCCCTCACATTAGCCTTTTTCCCTCTCAAGATGCTCCAACACCCCTCTTTAGCAACCACCCTTGCATGTTAACTTTGCATTGGATGTTGTGCCTTTCTGGTTCATGTTGCTTTGTAGTGTGACATGTCTAGACATTAGCACATTGCATGGATGTCTGCATGCCACACTAGCATCTTGCAGCATTTCAATGCTTAGATGACTATTTATGAGCATGTTTTCCACTTGTCATCTAAGTTTGTTGGTGGAAACGGCTCGGGATTCTTTGTAACCACCCGGGAAGCTTCTTTTCCCTCCTTAAAAGTCCTCTTTTTACTTCATTTGGGGACTTCCTTGACAATTAGCTCCATTCTACCAATTTTTAGTTTCACTCCATCACTTGCTTACACATATTCTATACAACTTGTTATAACAACTTTGGGCTCTTTCAAGCTTCCATTACAATGCTTTTTGCAACTTCATCCCCCTCCTTTTCATGCTTGTGAGCATCTTGGGATTCCATATCCCCTTCTATTTGCACATTTAATTCGTGATACGAGTTCTCCTCCTCGAGTGGGGTTTTCTTTTATCACACACTTATTCATGATACGGGTTCTCCTCGTCGAGTGGGGTTTGCTTTTATCACATGCTTTTTCGTGGTGCGGGTTCTACTCCTAAGCGGGTTTTTCTTTCACCACATGCATTACACTCTCTCTCTTTATCTTCTTGGCTATCTGTGGAGGTGGGAACACCAAAATGGGGGTTTGATTGAGGAAAAACCCTATACAACCCCAACATTCTCTCCAAATATTGCGCTTGCAGGTTTTGAAGACATTTGTTTGGTGGAAGCTTCATCACCCACATGGTTGTAAGTATTTCTTTCATTTTCTTCTCCTTGCCTTTGTCATTTCTATTTCTTTATATCAGTCCTATCACTTTTTTCTATTTTACTGTATTCTGTGGTCTTAGCATTTGGAGTAGAAATAGTCACTTTAGGAGTTTTTGTGATAAACTCATCCTTTGATCTGTATGATATGCCAGCGCTCCTCTGAGATGACAACATGCCACATTTTCGTCCACTTTCCACGCTGACATCCATTGGCCGAGAGCCTATTAGTTTGTCTAGAGATCCTTTGTGACCTCTTTCAAATTCTAGAACTTCTATACTATTCCATTGAGGTAATATAGGGCAGTTCCCCCATGAGGATCTCTGAGCGAAGAGAACTCGCGAGTAGCGAATCCCCCTATATCACAAGAGTATTGCCCCCACTCTAAAAAAATAAGAAGGTCTGTAGATGCAAGATGGTAGCTAACCTTGAAAGCAAGTAGATTCCACCTGAGTTCAAGCCAATCCAGATTGAAGAAGACCAATTATACTATGTTGCACAAAGGAATCCTTGGGCTCCAAGACAAGGTATGCCACCGGATCCACTATCCTATGCTAGGCCATATTTTAACTCCTATTCATCTAGTAACCAACGACAACCCCCAAATCCACCTAGTTATGGAGGATATCCACCACAACCTTGGAGTAACCCTTCAAATGCTTGGCCCAATCATCAAAGTTCTCCACCCCAATGCAACAACCTCAGGGGAATTGGCAGTAGTTTCAAAGGCATTGGAAACCACCTCCAAGAAATTGACATCAAACAAATCAATGGAGAGGAGGACAACAATGGCCTACCCATACAACCAGTTACATGTAACCACCTTCTTAGCCCCAATAGCTTGCTATAATTCCTCCACCTACTAATCCAAGCTCAAATACACCTAAACCTACTTAGCTACCAGCTCAGCCCACACCCAATCCAAATAACAAACCACAACAACAGTCTGCATACTCTGTTGATTCAAATCAATTCCCTACATATGTTGTGACTGTAAGTGACATCCACTTGCATTCAGGAACTACTCTACCAACCCCTACCAAGCCCATTACATTGAACTTCTCATGGAAGAGGAAGAGGAGCTTCTAAATGATCCCATTAAGCCAAATGTACCTAAAAATCTTGAACCAGTCCAAGTCAAGCAAACTGAACAAGAACCACCACTTCCTCAGAGATTGAAAGTTGCTAAGAAGAAGGAAGAAAAGGGGGATACCACCTTTGATATCTTGGATCAGTTGAAGCATATATGTGTCTGGATACCTCTATTTCAGGCCATAAAGGATGTTCCAATCTACAACAAAGCAATCAAGGAAGCCTGTCTCAAGAAGCCAAGTAGGAAAAAGAAATACCCAACTACAGTTCATGTGGTGGGGTAGCTAGTTGACATCATGCTGGGAAAAGTGACTATCCCCAAGTATAATGACTCAGGAAGTCCTGTGGTAGCAGTTGTCATAAACGGGATCCAAGTAAATAATGCTCTAATTGATTTAGGGGAAACATTAAATGTAATGACCAAGGACATCTTATGGCAACTAAAAATTGCAAGCATGAGATCTAATCCTACTATCCTGTAGCTTACTAATAGCTCTATTGTTAAGCTTGATGGTGTAGTGGAGGATCTTGTGGTAGTTCTAGACTCATGGGAGTACCCAACTAACTTTATGATTCTTTCTCCTAAAGCTACACTAGGCAGGTATCCCATTAGTCTTGGAAGGCCATGGTTGGCAACTATAGATGCATACATTGGATGTCGGCCAGGTGACATGACTATTTTAGATGGGAGGAGCACTAAAAAGTTTGTTCTTTATCCCCCTGCTTAGCCATCTCATGATGAAGATAATCCCGTATGGCCACAAGTTGGTGAAGAGGCCGAGGAAGTTAATTCTATGGTGCAACTTATGATGCTAGGTAGAAGCTCTTTCATGCAGCTCCAAGATGAAGATGAAGTATTGGATAACATCATTCAGAACCATTATGAAGTGGAGGAAGCATCATCTTCTCATTTTTCTACTCCAGTCAAGACACTTTTGCCTGCTCTTCCTACAACCACCATTACTATAGATGTTCTTCCTATAGACTTATGGTGTTGATTTTAATCAAACATTGAAAAATCTCAGGAGATTCCTACAGAGATGTGAAGACCAAAACTTGTCCTTAAATAGTGAAAAGTGATTCATGATGATGCAATAGGGTGTAGTTCTTGGCCAGTACATCTCCCACAAGGGAATTCAAGTAGATCCTACAAAGATTGAGGTAATCGCCAATCTACCCATACCTACAAAACATAAGGATGTTAGGAGTTCTTTATGTCATGCCAGATATTATAGGAGTTTCTTAAATTTACAAGGAGCTGAATTCAATTATACAGTGACATAGAAAGAAATGTTGGTAGTAATCTATGCACTAAAAAAATTTAGACATTACACAATAGGCTACCAAATCTTTGTGCAAACTGATCATACAACCATTAGATATCTCATGAATAAACCTTTGATCATAGGTAGATTAGCAAGATGGTTATTTTTGATGTAGGAGTTTGATATAACCATTGTGGATAAGCTAGGGAAGGCCAATGCTGTTGCAAATTTTATTTCAAGGCTAACTACATCAGAAGACAATTAGCCCATAGATGACTCTTTTCCTAATGAGAATCTATTCTCCCTCAGTGTAAAAACACCCTGGTAAGATGACATAGCTAATTATTTGGTCACAGGTAGAGTTCCTTCTCACTTCACTCCAAAAGAGAAAAGGGAACTCATTGAAAAATCTTTTCCTTTCTCTTGGATTGTTGGATGTTTGTTTTATACTGGACTAGACCATGTCATGAGGAGATGTGTGAGAGAAGATGAGACATATGACATTTTACATGCATGTCACAATGAACCATGTGGAGGACACTTTGCAGCCAAGAGGACAACAATGAAGGTTTTGAATACATGGTATTACTAGCCAACACTCCACAAGGATGCAAGAAGGTATACCAAAAAATGTCATAGATGTCAAAGAATGGGAAGACCAACCATATCTAATGAGATGCCATTGTGCCCTCAGGTAGTAATTATTCCCTTTGACAAGTGGGGATTGGATTTTGTGGGACCCATTGATCCTCCATCAAATGGTAAGTCTTATATATTGCTATGCACTGATTATGTGACAAAATGGGTAGAAGTTAAGGCCATGAAACATGCAAGAGATAAAAAAAGTTGCATAATTTCTTTATGAGGATATTTTCACGAGATATGGAGTCCCAAGAGAAATAGTGACTGATAAAGGGGCACAATTCACATCAACCCTTGTTGCAACACTAGTTAATGAGTACAACATAAGGCATAGGAAGTCTACTCCTTATCACCCCTAGGCTAATGGCCAAGTTGAAGTGACCAACAGACAGATTGAAGCCATTCTAACTAAAACAATAGCTGTTCATAGAAAGGATTGGAAAAACAGATTACCAAAAGCTGTTTGGGCCTATAGGACAACCTGGGAAACAACTACAAGCTTCACCCCATTTGAGTTGCTGTATGGAAAAAAATTATGATGCCCATTAAATTTGAATATAAGACTCTACAGATTGTAGTAGATTTGTGGATGGATATTTCTAAGGCACAAAAAGAAAGAATCATGCAACTAAATGCTTTGCATGAAACAATAAGAGCATACTTGCAACATACAGAAGTAGTGCAGAATCAGAGAATCAAGTGGCATTATAAATTTATCAAGGATAAGAAATTCCAACCAGGAGATTGGGCCTTTCTCTATGATTCAAGATACTAGGATAATGTAGGAAAATTGTAGACAAGGTGGCTAAGACCATATGAAGTTGCTGAGGTCTTTCCTAATGGAGTTGTTCAACTTACTACCATTGACCCTGTCAAGTTCAAATTACTTGTAAATGGTCATCACCTCAGATTATATCACAAGCCAACTTCCAAAGAAGAGTTCTTGAAGCAATTCACCTAGCATTCAACACCTGAGCTTCCTGTAGCCAAAGGAAGTGGACCTAGTATCCCCCCTTCTAGCTAATTAAGGTACGTACTTTTCATAATAAAGACTTTTACTTATGTGGAAGTCCATTTCTTCGTCCATTTGCCTATTCAACCATCCATCACCACTTTTTTCTCTTCCATCACTTTATTTCACCTCACCTCATTCCACTTCATCTTCATTTATTGCTCAATTTATTCTCCAAAAAGGTGAGCGGTACTTTCTCCACAATCTTTGCAACAAATCTTCCACACATTCAAGTATGTGTGCATTAATTACTATCTTTAATCATATTTTAAGTGCTTTCATTTAATCAATGTACGTTAGTAGAGGCATTCACATAAAATACCATTATTCCCTATCAAATCACCACTAGTAAAAGGGTTGGAAGTTGTGGTAATAGAGGAAAGAATTGTAGAGGTCACAGGGTTACCTACTGATGGTGAAAATTACCCTACTTCCAAAGATGCCAAATCAACTAGGGCTGAATTTACAGAGCCGAATGACCCCCCCATTGAGCATAGATAAATAAGGTGCAAAGAGAATGTCTTTGCCTAAGCATGGAAGCAAATAGCCATTTATGTTATCAAATACATCACTGTGAGGGTCACGAGACAAATTTGCATTCCATGCACTTCAAGCTTTTGAATCACATGAGGCACGAATGAAGGATGAATGTGACTAACATATTGTACAATCTTCTTTCAACCATGGCGACTGAGAACCTAAAAGTTAGGAATAATTTTGTTTCTTACCATTGTCTTATTAAATTTCTAGTTGAAAAATCTCTGCATGATGTATCTAGAATGACTTGGGAAGAGTTCATAAATGTTGATCAAATTAGACCTAAGCACTTGCAACCCAGGGCTTTACCTCAATTCTATAGATCTAGCAGGAGATTGAGTACAACTGAATCCATTCTTGGTGCTTCAACCTCTGGTGCTAGCTCTAGTGTGAATCCTCCTACAATAGAAGAAACCATAGAAATTAGTTCTTCTGGAACAAAACACTCAGAAAAAGAAATCTCTTCCTCAGATTATGATGATGACATTCCACTCAAAACCCTAATGAAAACTAAGGCACAAAAGAGAGAAGTAGGAATGAGAAAAGGGAAGGCTAAAACACAACCTGTAGAAAGAAAATTTCCAAGTTATAAGAAGAGGAAGGTTGAAACTGTTCATCCTATAGCCAAAGAAAAATGTGAGACCTCCTAGGAAGTCAAGACCAACTGGGCCTACGATTGGTATGCCTCCATAGGAAAGCCCTAAACCTAGTCAGACCTCACATGAGGACCTTGAAGCTCCAATGGAGTAGGAGAATGTTGAAGAAGAAGACATATTCAGGAGAGCAATGAATATAACACTGGCTGATCTTGCTAACATTCCAGAGTAGTTGGAGGAAAATTAGGACTTCTTGCAACATGATCAAGAAGTCTTGCAACAACAGTTAGAACTAGAGCAGGAGTTCCTGCAGCCACGTCAAGAACAAGAATGAGAGTACCTACAACAAAAGGTAGAAGAAACAATACCCCTATAGCTAGAGATAATTGGACATCCTGAGTCCATGTAGATAGTGCCATATGAGGAACCGCCATTGAAAATACTAGTAAGAATTCATAATCCTCCTAATTTTATATTACATACAACAATTTTGAATCTATGGAAGGAAATACAAAGAAGGGAGGAAGAACAAAAAAATGAAAAATAGAAATTGAAGAAGGAAATTCAAAAGAGGGATGAAGAGATTGAGGATAAGAATGCAGAAATTGCCACCTTGAAGCAGAGGGTGGATGCCATGGAATCTTACGCACCACATATTTTGGAATGTAGGACCCCTCCAAGGGTCTATGCTCTGCTCCTGAAAGAGAAATATCTCTCTTTTAAGATGTCAAGGATTTCCTCAGGTTTGAATCCTTCTATTGACACCCCTATTGAGTTTTCAATGCTTATAGGATTGCCTCACTCAAAATGAAGAATTTGCTATTTGAATTTTATCTACATAATTATGTTGTAACTAAAGACCATGATTGGAATCCACTGTTGTATGTTGGTGATGTCCAATTGAGGGCATTTATGTCTTGGGTACAAAATGAGATTAGTTGGGGACAACACCATGGGGCTTATAAGCAATTGGAGTTTGATATCCCTCTACTTGTTAGAGCTAAATCAAGCAACCCAAGGGATATTTACAAAGAATGGCACATAATGCTTCTCAGACCAAGTTATGGCAACATGATTATTCCTTGGATTGAGGTCGTTTATAGTGAGTATGAGTTAAAGACAATAGCAAAGGAGGAAACTATGAGAAAATTTCTATCATAAAGATGGAATAGTTTAACTGATGAGTTGAAACAGGTAGAGCCTCATTCCATCTACAATTATGCTACAACACTAAAAAGGATTGATAGGTATATTCAGATTGGGAGAACACATGGATGATCATGGCTTCCCCTGAATTTCCAGCCACCCATGCTCATGTGGCTCATGCCAAACTTCAGATTCTACTAGTATGACATTGTTGTAGAGAAGCAAAGATGGAACAAATTTGACAGATTAGGAGGATTCTATTAGGATCCTGATTCACGCACTCCAACCACTGATGTTGGATAGCTATCAATTACAAATTTCAAATCTTTGACCAAGTAGAAGAAAAACCCTTCCCTTGTTGGAGGACCAACGAAATGTTAGGTTGGGGGGAGTGATGAGCCTAGTTTTTGGTCCAATTTTGGGTAGAATCTATAGTTTAGTTGCTGGTAGATGTCATGAACTTTGATGATTAAATGTTGGTATTTTCATAATATTTTCCTCAAACCATTGACATTTGACATTATCCTATCTTTGCAAGCTTTAATGACATTGGCATATTTTGTGGATTATCTATATTGATTTTGCATGTGATTAATGGATGTTCCTTAAGGTGGTTATAGATGTGAAATTATTATGTGTACTAACTTTTCCATGTAGATTTAATATGCTAAGTTGAGGAAGACACCACCAGCTAGGCATGCACCATAATGTCCAACAAAGGAATCGCTCCAAGTCAAAGTAGTCCAACGGCAGAAGATTCTTCATGCAACTAAATGTAATTGCATTGCAGTGGAATTTAATGATTGGACATGCATGGACGTTACTACTATGCTGGATCTGCATTTAGACCTGCATGTCTGACCAGATTCCATGCATGTGTAACCACCATCGCTCCACTTTCCCTATTTTACCTAAATAGTGTCCTCCCAGTTGTGGAGTTGATTGCCTTGTTTAGCTGTTAGTATAAATAATGATCTGATGCTCCTTCTTCAGGAGGTTGCACAATTTGATATTGTACTTTCACTCTCCATTTTTCAGTAATACAAATACATTACTCTTTTGTACTCATGATTTATAGTGAATAAAATAAAGTTATGAGTTTGATCATCTGAGTTCTCATTAGTTTTAGAGGATACTTATCCAAGGGGGCCCAATTGGTGAGTAATCCATCTTCTTAGTTTAGAATTAGTTTAGTATTACTTACTATTTAGTACTTAGTTAGAAATCTAGCACAGACTGTCCCTGCAGCCACTAGAATTCCATTCTGTGAATTTTCTTGTAGCCAAAGCAGACAAAGTAGTTTCCTGTTTGTTGCTCATATTTTCATTCCTGTTATGCATTTTAGCTTAGCATAGTCATTGATTGATGTTCATCATTTGTCTCTTTCCCTTTCAAGCAATTTAGTTTCAGTATTATGTGTTTCTTAGATGTAGAATGCAATGGCTACTTTGAGTTCCTAGTGCACATACTGTGCTGACCCATTTCAAGTTCACGTCCTTGGGTTGACAAGTTAAATGCACCTTCATGATGATTGCAATAGCTATTCAAGTTAGATGTCCAATCTCTGAATCATGGTTGTAAGGGCTTAGTTATTAAATCATTGTAGGAGGCCAACACCAACCATGATCATCAGACATGACATAATTATGCAAGTATAGTTCACATAACAAATTTTTAACATTAGGAGGGGCAAACTGATAAGCCTAGAAAAATTCTTGTGGTGTATCAAGAGAAGGATTCAAACCTGAAATAATCCTTGATATCTTAAAGAAAATATTTCACTTCTTCAAATGTAGAGTATACACCCTAAGAGGAGTTCTGCATGCCAGCATTTTGGGTATTAATTCTACCGCATTGTCTACCTTTTTCTTCAAGGCAACAATTTATGCACTCTTTCCTTCAATTTTTGTATTTTTCTTTATAATATCATTCTATAGTTTTTCCTTTTCCTTTTTCTATTCCTCCTCTTTTATTTGCATTACACTCCATAGTTTTAGAGCTACACCATTCCATGAAAAGGTAGGAGGTTTATGTGTTTCTACCAAAATCTTTCATTGCATCGATTCTTGCTGTTCAAATAACACTAGTTGTAGTGATTCTGGTTGTTCATCTTGCTCTGGCTACAGGAGCTCTGGATTCTCATCTTGTTCTTGCTGTAGGGGTCCTTGAATTTTATATGGCTCTTGTTCTTCTTCCTGCTCTTGATTCTCAACCTATTCTATGATGGCAACAAGCTATGCTAATCTTATACTTGCTTGTTCTTCAATATTTACCTATCCCACTGGGGCTCTCGTCTCCTCCCTAGATGTTTTTCTAAGCCTAGGTATTCTCTTTGGAGGTACACTAGCGGTTGGCCCAAATATTTTTGAATTCTTAGGAGGGTTTTTTATCTTTTTCTTCAGCTGCAGGAATAATAGTGTTATCATCCTTTCATTTCCTAGGGCTTGGTGTTGCTTTTTCTTCCATTTTCTTCTTGGCCTTCCCCTTTCTCATTTCTGCTTCTTTCATCTATGCTTCCTCTCTCCTAAGGGAAGCCCTAGTTTGAATTGGGGTTTGAGGAAGAACATAATCATCAGAATTTGAGGATGAACTTTCCTCATCTGAATATTCTAACTCATAAGAGCCAATTTCAATAGCTTGCTCGACTAGAAGAGGGTTTGAACTAGGGTTTGTACCAAAGGTTCAAGCTTTAGGAGTGGCTTTAACTGTAAGAGCTGAAGATATTAGCTCAACACCCAAGACCACTTGCAAAAAAATTGAAAACCTTCTACAAGAGGATATGCAAGAATGAGCTTGCTTGATATTAAGACCTATCAAATGATGAGGTATGAAGTATATTACAAATGAGTAAAAAGACCTTCATTATATAGGAAAGGTTGAAATGTAGTAATGAACATGATGTTGAAAAATGTCATAATCCTATGACATGAGATAACTAACAAACTAACCACCTAGGAAATGATGCATTAGCTAGATGAGATAAATTCTAGAAAATTGAACTAAGACTTCTTGAAAGAATCTTATGACCTAAGTAAACTTATATAAGTGTAATTAAATAATTAATTACACCAACACCCCTCATAAGTGGAACTTAGGGAGAATATTATTATGAAAATGATGCAAAGATGCAAAGATGGATCCTGGCTACTAGGCCATGTTAGGTACCCATGTACAAATGCAAAAATAAATCTCTCACAACCAGAGAAAAGGAGAAAACCCAGTGGGACAAAACTCCTATCCAAAAGAGAGAAAAAAGAAAAAAAAAGAAAAAAAATCATGTGAGGAAGGATGGAGGACTCCATGATACCCCCAAGTACACCATTTTTCACATATATATTACAAAATCCATCCCATAGGAGGGAAAGTAAGAGACTACATATCCCCCCCATAATGAAGTAACTCCAAAACCACTGAAGAATGTTTGAAAGAAAAAGATAATCAAATGCCTAAAAAAAATGTAGCTCCCCTTGGGAAGAAAAATATCTAATGGCTGATGTTGAAGAAACCTCATCTCCATGAAGAAGCAGGAGGGAAGTAGTTTGAATCATGAAATGTTTGAAGATGTGTCAAGGGCCTCTAAAGATGCCTCAACAAAATCAGGTGTTACCCCAATCAAGGAGGAAGACAAAGAATGTGGAGACTCAAGAGAAACCTCCAAAGATGAATGATCAAGAAAGAGAGAAACCCCCTTAAACAAGTCCTCCAAATCTATTGAAGAAGTCTGACATACCAAATCTGATAACCTTGTCATGAAACCATCCTATATGTGAAAATCTAGAAAACCACAAGTATTTTGCTCATCTGAAGTCTGAATAAAATATGAAGGAGCGGGAAGAGATGCAACCTCATTACATGGCTTATGAATGGTGAGGTTTAACCATCCATGACATCCACCACTTGAACAACTATCCACACTGGATCTAGGAGAGTCATTTCTGGAACATTCACCATCAGGAGAAAAATGAGAAAAGTAGTAGATCTTTTCCTGACAATTAGCCTTACCCACTGCATCAAGCTGCTTGGTATCCAAATCTTGAATGTAAACTAAATCTGGAGTAAACTCAATTGATTTACCAATCTGTGCAATCTGATATACTGAAAGAAGATTATGCTTAATATCAGGAATATAAAGCACATTATTAAAGCTACCATGTGGCACATCAATAATCCCTTTTCCATATACATCAAGATACACATCATTTTCCATCAATATATTCATAAGTGAAGTATGCTTCAAAGATGAAAACCTATCAGGTTGACCTGATATATGATAGGAGGCCCCAAAATCAAGAATCCAATTTTTAGACCTCTCAACTTGTGTGACAATAAGGGCATGTCCTTCTTGTTTATAATCATCTATCATATCACCCCTATTTGCAATGCCTGCATGACCAGTGTGTGTAGTAGATGCCGATTGAGAAGAAGAAGATGATGAAATTTTAGACTTAGAAGGCAAAGAAATGTTGTGTTCCTTTAAGAGTTGCCTCATTTCATCTAACTCTTTCTTGTAACAAGTTTGTTCACCATGCCCTGGTTTTTTACAATAACCACATTTACTCTTCTCCTTATTAGGTTTTTCCTCTTTGGAAGAGGTGGGAGTTTCTTTAGATTCTGTCTTAGGTTTGAACTTTTTCTTTTCTTTATCCTTAGATGATGATGATGATGCAACTAAATCATGACTCTTAGTATGCGAATCAAGTTGACTAAGTTTTGCTTGTTCTCTAGTCAACCTATCACAAAATGTCTCAAAAGAGGGAATTACAAAAGAATCACCTAAGCCATCCATAGTTGCATAAAAGGAAGTAGAAAAGTATGCAAAGGAACCTTTCAACTTAGACAAAATAAAAAAGATGCACTCTATCAGTTTTTTCTTTGCCACATCTAGCTAATTGAGATCTTAGTGATTTGAATTTTACCAAGTAGTCTTCAATGGTGGAAAATGAATCAATAGAAAGTGAAGCCAATTCAGCCTCCAACTACATGGCATGTACCTCACTAACTAAACCAAAGATTGTCTTGTACTTATCCCAAACCTACTTAGGAGTTGTACATTCCTCAATATGAAAGAGTAAACTATCTGAAACATGCATTGCAATTAAACCCATAGCTTCATCACATTTATTCCTATGAGAAAACCCTTCATATTCTCTAGTAAAATTAGGTTGGTGATCACCCAAAGTGGATCATAAACCCTTTGACCAAAGCAATCTCTGCATTTTTACCTTCCAGGTGTGATAGTTATGAGGAGTCAACACTTCAAATCCCGGTTCAACAATGAGATCAACAAGTACCAAGAGTGAAAATATGGAAAATATTTGAATCAAACTGATATGAAACCTCCCAAATCTGATAATACAACTAAAAATAAAGTCCCCCGCAAACAAAACTTCTTCAAGAATCAGGATGTCCAAGTTATGAAGTAGAAAGCAAATATACAAAAATACGAATATCTCACACTTGGGGTTGAAACTAAAAAAATTACATGAACCAAATCAAATAGCTTCTCAATACCTTCCAAATGCAACTTGAATTACCAAAATCAGAGAAACTGCAAAAAGTTATGAGCTTAGAGGTCCAAAGAGGTGATCTGACTTCAGTTCTGAATAAATTGCACCTGCAGAAAAATCTATCAAAAAGACATGCACCACTGTGAAGTAATCAAAGAGAGATTTCCGCTGATATCTCATTTGTAGAATTTGGAGATCGTGGCAAAAAGTTGTGCAAAAATGAAAAAAGGCCTATTTTAGGCACTTTGGGGGAAAAACAGGGCAAACAAAGACTAATCCAACAAAAAATTTGTGCACCTGGGGCTTAAAAATTGGTCACCCACGTGACCTATCTACTGTAGGGGTTAAAAAAATACTTGACCAATACAATGTGGTCAACTTTTGAAATTATTTGCAAAAGATTTAATACATATAAATTTTTTTTAAAATATGATATAAAGGATTGAATAAACCTACTGAATAAAGCCATTCATCACACAATTTGATGGATGAGAAAATAGGTACTCTGATGCTGATGCCATCCTCACATGTACTATGGGCTGAATGCAGATTGTTGATCAATAAATGCAGATCAGGTACTGTGGACGGAGTACAGAGGCCGATGAATAAATGAAGGCACAGTCTAGTAGAGAGGACAATAAGCACTCAACAATCAAAAAAATCTTAATACACTGATAGGGAGAACACCCACGAGCATCAACAAGTGAAAGGAAACCATGGGCCGACAAAATTCTGATTAGTTCCTTTGGCGATGAAATGCTTGGCCAAAATTAATGCTGGCAATAGTATCAAAAATTTAAACATTTGTAAAGGTCGGTGAAATAAATACCTGCAAACAGTCAAAACCCCTGTGGGCGATGAACCTTGGGGCTGACAGTGGGAAATACACCGAAAAAAGAAGGGACAATTTCAGTGGGATACTTAAAGCCACGGGTGAATGGGAGCATGGGCCGATACACTAAATGGGTTGAGATCCACGGTGGATGGCATGGGAGAACTAACAGTCGGTGGTGATGTCGATCAAGGCCGACAATGTACAATACGGGCCCTGTAGCGAGAATCTTTCCCATAGAGAAATATTTGACTGCCAAGACAATATAATATGATGCCCAAAAAAAATATTTATGCCCCACAAAAATTTAAATGAAGCCCAATACAAATATAATGTGTAGAAGATAATTTTTAAATTATTTTTTCTGCAAATGAAAATAAATCGTACCCTGTACTTGAGGGTCGTATGACCACCGCGAGTAAATTTTTTTTTTCCTTATGAACAACTGAAGGAAAAATAGGGCATATTATACGTTTATTTTTATCTCTCAGGATCTTTGGAATTGATGGCGAGGTTGGATTTGCTTGAAAATGCACCTGAAGCTTTGCAACCTTCAAATCTTGCAAATCTTCAAACCTCCACAACTTTGGCTAGAAATGGTAGATTTAGGCAAAACAAAAGTCAATTCCGACTTTTTCAGCTACCTTGAACTTAAATATGAGCTCATATTTCCTCCAACATGAGCCAAAAGTGACTTTCCATGAAATACCACCTATGGAGAGACAACCTCAAATCAAAATCTCTCACTAGCAATAGCTCCACCGTCAAATCTGAGAAGGATTTTGCAAGATGTGGCTCTGATACCTTGTAAGAGCTAAAGATATTAGCTCAAAACCCAAGACCACTTGCAAAAACAATGAAAACCTTCTACAAGAGGATATGCAAGAATGAGATTGCTTGATATTAAGACCTATCAAACGATGAAGTATGAAGTATATTACAAATGAGTAAAAAGACCTTCCTTATATAGGAAAGGTTGAAATATAGTAATGAACATGATGTTGACAAATGTCATAATCCTATGACATGAGACAACTAACAAACAAATCACCTAGGAAATGATGCATTAGCTAGATAAGATAAGTTCTAGAAAAGCCAACTAAGACTTCTAGAAAGAATCTTGTGACCTAAGTAAAATTATATAAGTGTAATTAAATAATTAATTACACCAACATCAACAACCCTCTCCCTCCTACTAACCCTATGAGGTTGAGATTGACCTCAAGGACATATATTTTCTAGTCTAAATTGATCAATGTTTACAAATTCCTCCCATGTCATGTCATACACCTCTTGCAAAGATTTCTCTACTAGCAATTTTATTAAATAATGGTGAGAGACAAAATTATCCCTACCTTTCTGTATTTCAGCTGCCATGATGGCAAGGAGGTGATATAGCACATTGGGCACGTTCATTCTTCATCTGTGCCTCATATGGTTCAGGAGCTTGAAGTGTACAGAATGGAGGCATGACTGGCAGCCCTCGCAAGTGATATACTTGACAATGTGGGTAGTTACTTGTTTCCATGGCTTTGGTAAAGAAGTTATTTTTGTACCTTGTTTGTCAACAACCAATGGAGGGTCACTGGGTTCAATAAATTCGGCCATGGCTGACCTTGCATCTCTTGTAGCATGGCATGGCTCACCATTAATAGGTAAGCCCATTACCTATGAAATTCTCTCCTCAGTAACAATCACCTCCAACCCTTTTACCATTGCCTTCCCCTCAAAGTGTGTCTATGCAAATTCTTGAGCAATGTCTTCATTATAGCTGTCAAGTTTCAAGAAATAATCCAACCATCCACAATTCCTGAACTCTGCTAGAGAACGTGCATCCTACATTACCACATCATGAACTATGGGTTCATTCCTAATTAGCTAACCTCCCATTGTTTCAGTTGCCTGCAATCAACAAGCACTTCAGCTAAATTTCCTTTTCCTGTAGTCTCTCTCTGAAAACCCCAAATTCTTCCTGCAATTCTTCTGTAGTGTTGACGCCAATATCATGTAGCTCACCAATTTACCTTTTTTGGGTGATGTTTAATATTATGACTAGGAAATAAAGAACAATGAATGAAGGGTATCATTAAAAAATGGCAAGAAAAATGGCGACGGTTTAGTGACATTTCACACATGTAAGCCATCATTTCAATTTATCACTCAAATTGGCTTATTTCAAATTTAGTGACATGGATGACACATGGACTTGTGAGTTGACACTCCCCCCCTCCAACCTAAATTACAACATGTGTCCGCATAGGCTAGATGGTAATTATGATTGGACAAGGCAAAGTACAAGTTTTATGCTATGTAAAACATCCACATTAAATTACAGTAATTAAAGAAATGCATTGAAGGTAATTAAGTTATACCAAATTGTCATGTATGTACCTAAAAACATGGAATATCTTTGCAAAGATTATGGAGAAATTCTCAGTTACCTTTTAAAAGTACAGTTGAGTAATTAATGTAGTGGTGATGGAATGGAGTGATGGTGGAGTTATGGAAGAGATAGAAGATGGAGATGTATGGGTAGATGGGTGGAGTAATGAAGAAGTGGATTCCCACAAAAGTGGAAATCTTTATTATGAAGTGATTGCATGTGTACTTGGATTAGTCAGAAGGAGGGACACTAGGTCCAATTCCTTCGGCTATCGAAAGTTCAGAGGTTGGGTGCTGGTTAAATTGCTACATGAATTCCTCCTTGGATGTTGAATTATGATACAACCTTAGATGGTGACTGTTGATCACAAGTTTGAATCTGACAAGGTCTATGGTTGTGAGTTGTACAACACCGTTGGGAAATACTTCTGCAACTTCATATGGTTCTAACCATCTAGTTTGAAATTTACCAACATTGTCTTGATACCTGGAGACATAAAGGAGTTCCCAGTCACTAGATTGGAACTTCTTTTCTTTTATGTACCTATCATGCCATTTGACCCTTTGATTCTACACTACCTCAGTATGATCTAGGGATATCTTTCTCATCTCATCCAAAGCATTCAACTACATGATTTTGTCCTTTTGTGCCTCAGATATGTCCATCCCAAGATCTAGTGTAGTCCTAAGAGTCTTATGATCAAATTCAATGGGCATTATAGTTGTCTTCCCATACAATAATTCAAAAGGAGTGAAACCTGTGGTTGTTTTCCATGTGGTCCTATAGGCCCAGAAAACTTCTAGCAGCCTATTTTCCCAGTCTTTCCTATGAATAGCCATTTTTTTAGTCAGAATAACCTCAATTTCCTTGTTGGTCACCTCAGATTGGCCATTGGCCTAAGGGTGATAGGGGTAGACTTCCTATGCCTCACATTATACTCATTGACCAATGTTGTAATAAGGGTTGACGTAAATTGAGGCCCTTGACCAGTCACTATCTCCCTTGGGACCCCATAATGGGTGAATATTTCCTCATAAAGAAAATTTGCAACCTTATTATCTCTGGCATGCTTCATTGCTTTAACCTCAACCCACTTGGTCACATAGTTAGTGCAAACCAAGATGTAGGATTTACCATTTGATGGAGGTTCAATGGGACCTGAAAAATACAATCCCCATTTATCAAATGGAGTGATGAATACTTAGGGGTAAAGAGGCATCTCATCAGATTTAGTTGGCTGAACCATCCTCTGGCATCTGTCACACTTCCTAGTATACTTTCTTGCATCCTTGTGGAGTGTGGGCCAGTAATATCATGTGTTAAGAATCTTCATTATTGTCCTCTTGGCTCCAAATTCCCTCCATAGGATTCATTGTGACATGCATGCAATATATCATATGTCTCATCTCCCCTTACACATCTTCTCATGACATGGTCTAGTCCAGTGTAGAATAAACAGTCTACAATCCATGAGAAAGGGAAGGTTTTCTCAGTGAGTACCCTTCTCTCTTTTGGAGAGAAATGAGGAAGAACTCTCCTTGTAACTAGGTAGTTTTCTATGTCGGCATACCAAGGTGTATGCACACTGATGGAAAACAAATGTTCATCAGGGAAAGAGTCATCAATGACCTGAGTGTATTCTATTGTAGTCAAGCTAGAAAGAAATTCTGCTACAACATTTTCCTTCGTTTATCAACAATGGTGATGCCAAATTTTTGCATCAACAAAAACCACCTTGCTAGCCTACCTAAGATTAAGGGCTTATTCATGAGGTATCTTATTGCTACATGGTCTATATGAATACAAATCTGATACCTTGTTATGTAGTGTCTAAATTTTTTAAGGTCATAGATGATTGCCAACATTTCTTTTTCTGTCACTATGTAATTAAATTCAGACCCTTGTAGGTTTTTGATGACAAAATAGATAGCATTCATAATTTCTCCTTTCTATCCCAAGACAACTCCTATAGCATAGTTTGATGCATCTATATGAATGTGAAAGGGAAGCTCCCAATTAGGGCCTTTGAGTACATGAGCATGGGTTAAAGCTGATTTCAAATCAGAGAATGCCTTGTCACAGTTCTCTATCCACTAGAATTCATCATCTTTAGTCGAAAGATTGTATAGTGGTACTGGAATTTTGCTAGAATATTTGATAAAACTCTTATAGTACTCTACATGACCCAAGAAACTTCTAACATCTTTTTGTTTTGCAGGAATAGGCAAATTGGTAATCACTTCAATCTTGGTAGGGTCTACTTGAATTCCTTTTTGAGAAATGTAGTGTCCAAGGACTACTCCCCCCTGCATCATCATGAAGCACTTCTCATTGTTCAAGGACACATTATGGTATTCACATCTCTGTAAAACCTTCTTTAGATTCTCTAGTGCTTTTGTAAAATCAACACCATAGGTAGTAAAATCATCCATATAAATCTCCATGCAATCATGTGAGATGTCTAGAAATATACTAATGATTTCCCTTTGAAAAGTTGTAGGTGCATTACACAATCCAAATGAAAGTGCTAAGTAGGAATAAGTCCCCCATGGATAGGTAAAGGTGGTCTTCTCTTGATCCTCAGGTGCAATTTGTATCTGGTTATAGTCATTGAATCCATCTAGAAAAGAAAAATATTGCTTTCGCGCAAGGGAATCCAGTACTTGGTCTATGAAAGGAAGAGGAAAATGATCCTTTTTGGTGGAAGAGTTGAGTTCCTTGCAGTCAACAAAAACTATCCATTTACCTCCCTTCTTAGGCACAATCACCAATGGAGACACCCACTAGATGTCTGAGATGGGGTAGATAAATCTTGCATCCAATAATTTATGTAGTTCCCCTTTGACAATCTCCCTCAATGTAGGGTTGATTATCCTTTGTGGCTACCTTACTAGTGTGTAGTCATCTCTTATGTATATCCTATGAGTACAGAGCTTGGGGTCCAATCCCTTCATGTCATGGTAGTCCCATGCAAATGCATGTTGATGGGTCTTCAACAGGTTTGTCAAGGACAACTGTTGCTCTTGGCTCAACTTGCTGTTGATATTCAAATATTTTCCTTCTGAAACTTGCACTTGTGTGGTTAACTCTATCATAGCCACTTCACTAATACTTGGAATTTTTAATTCATGTGGTAGCAATGTACAAAGCATATCAGTTGTTGCAGGAAGTTCAATTACAGGAAGAGCAGGAAAAAGTGTCTTCACCGGACCTGCAAAACAAGTTTCATGAGTAGATGACTCTTCATGCACCTCACAACAATTCTGAAATATGTGGGACATCACTTCATCTTCTTCCTGAAGCTGCATGAAAGAACTTCTTCCTGAAATCATGAGGTGTGCCACCGAATTGACTTCCTCGACCTCTTCTCCAACATGTGGCCATATGGTGTTATCCATGTCATGGGATGGTTGAGAAGGAGGGTATTGAACAAGATTTTTGGTGCCTTTCCCATCAGAAATATTCATGTCCCCTAATTGACATCCAATCTAATAATTTGTTGTGGCCAACCATGGCCTGCCGAGAATAATGGGATACCCACCTAGTGTAGCTTTAGGAGAAAGAATCATAAAATTTTCTAGGTACTCCCAAGAGTCTAGAGTTACCATAAGGTCCTCTACTATACCATTAGGTTTGAAAGTGGAGCTATCAACAAGTTGTAGGACAATAGGAGTAGGTCTCATGTTTGCAACATTTAGTTGCTATAGGATATCCTTAGTCATCACATTTGTTGCTGCTCCTAAGTCAATTAGAGCATTGTTTATTTGGATTCTGTTTATAATAACTCCTACCACAAGACTACCAAGGTCATTGTACTTAGGAATAGTAACTTTCCCAAGCATGATGTCTGCTTACTGTCCTACCACATGAACTATAGTGATATCTTTCTTTTTCCTCCCTCGATTTTTGAGGCATGCTTCTTTGATTGCTTTTTCTGTATATAGGGACATATTTTATGGCTTGAAACAAAGGTATCTTAACATATATGTGTTTCAACTGATCCAATATTTCAAAGGTTGTGTCCTCCTTCTCTTCCTTTTGTTTGAAAACTTCTAACCTTTGAGGAAATGGTGGATCTTGATCAGTCTATTGAACTGGTTCAGGATTTTTAGGCACACTAGGATGAATGGGAACATTCAGATTCTCCTCTTCTTCCATAAGAAGCTCAGTGATGATAGGAGTGGAAGGAGATGAAAAAGTAGTTCTTGAACATAGGTGGATGTCACTCACACTCACAACATATGTAGGGAATTGATTGGGATCTGCAAAATTTACTAGCTGCTTCTATGGTTTGTTATTTGGGTTAGGTGTGGGTTGAGCTAGTAACTGAGTAGGTCTAGGTGTGTTTGAACTTAAGCTAGTAGGAGGAGGCATTATAGTAGATTGTTGGGGCTAAGAAGGTGGCTACATGTAACTGGTTGTCTAGTTTGGTCATTGTTGTCATCCCCTCCATTGGGATGTTTGTTGTGGCTAGTTTCTTGGATGTGGCTGCCAATTCCCTTGAAACTGCTGCCACTTCCCCTGGGGTTGTTGCCAATGGGGTGGAGAGTTTTGGTGATTGGTCCAGGTATTTGGAGTGGTTATTCCGCTCGTGGATATACTCCATAGTTGGATGGATATGGGGGCTACTGGTTATCCGGATGCAATGGGCCACTTCAAAGCGTAAGCTGCCCCAACAAAAGATAATGGATCTCAAGGGTATACCCCATCTTGGAGCCCATGGTCTCCTTTTGCACAATGTAGTAGACTTGGATCATCATCACCTTGGATTAGATCGAACTTTAGGTGGAATTTGATTCTCTCAACAAAGCATACCATTTTGCATTTGTAGTCCTTTTTTTCTGCAATGAGGGTAGTATTTTTCCAACATTGCCTTTGCCTCCTCATGTTTCTTCTTTGCTTGAAGTGTATCTAGCTGGGTAGCTAGATTGTTTATGATGTCTTGCTTGAAATTTTCCAACAAGTGAGTAATCTCCATCCTTGAAACTCCATTGGTGGATGATTTACCCATAGAGGATTGGTAACCTCTTCCTTTCTTTGAAGCTACCCTAGAATAGTTCTAACATATCTTCTTAATATCATCCCAAGGAACTTGGGTGATATCTCCTCCTCCGATCAGGTCCAAAACATTAGTGCAACTATCATTGATTCCTCTAAGGAAGAGAAGCTTTTGAGACTATTCATTGAGTGTATGATGTGGATATTTCTATAGGAAAAACAAAAACCTTGAAATGTAAT